>CM048845.1:57602032-60002032 GCA_026545225.1 Cornus controversa
TATAATAAGTATATAGATTATTAAAAATATTTAAAAGCAGGACAAGAATAGTTGCTTAAGTGACTGTCCCTAAAACTCCTCTTAAAACATATATCCCAACAAATTTACGAAATATATCAATCACTTAATAGTTGTTGCATCCCACTTTATTTTCGTAACATGTTTGAATTGATATATGGATTTATCTTGACTCTTAATAGTGTTAGAGTAACAGTGGTTATACTATTATATATCTCTCAAGAGTGAGAGGTCAGAACTTTCAAATGTGTCCAACTCAAAATATTTCATTAAAATCGTAAAAGACCTTTATATGAGAGCTATTAATATGGATAAAAAATATAATAATATATCATTTTAATGAACATTAAATTGAATATATTATTTTAGGATCCCAAAGTTCAAGTAACAACATATAGATTAATATCAAATAATATTTAAAACATATAGATCAGGAATATCAAAACTCAGTATGTTACTAACTCAACTAGTGTCATAATTGAGCCACCAACATTCAGATGTTGTTTAATGTTATTGTTTGATGTTATTCTATATCTTGTTACATTGACATCTAAATAATTGAAAATTTTTAGACTTGGATGTGATGGGTAAATAATTGAATATTAACATAATTCACAGAAGTCCTCATTTTCAATCAAGACAAATCCATAATACTTCAATTCATAGCCCTGCCTTATCACTATTTTATTTCAAAAAAACGTCTATTTTATTTTAAAAAGCGTAGCCATATTTCTCTCATATTAACATAATTCACAGAAGTCCCCATTTTCAAACTCACTGACCATGTCAATTCAAACACTATAGGTAATAGAGTGGGATGTAACAAGTATTATGTGATTGATACATTTTGTAAAAATTTTGAAACGTTACCTTGAAATATAGTTTGATTTTATTTTAAAACTTGTTAATTACTTTCAAATAGCAATTATATTATCAAATCTGAATAACCAAGAGGGAGAGGGGGTGAATTGGTTCTTTTATAATTTTGTACATAAAGTGAGCATAAAAAGCTGATTGAATGTGAGAAATCAATAACTGAACTCTAACAAATAGTGTTCAAGACTAATGAAATAATTATGGAGGCTCAAGGATGAATGGTAAACAGTGCTCACTTTAGCACTCACCAAACTCACCACATTAACACTCAAACCCTCCTCGAGTCCACAGCTCCCAAAGCTTGGACCCAAACACTCAACTTCAACTCAAACATAAATAAAAATGATATGAAAGTCTCTCAAGCACATAAGGTAAGAGTTATAGTTCAAATCTCTTGTAGGAAATGACCTTGAACAAATCGGAATGACCTTGAACAAATCAATCTTGGTATTTGACATTTGCATGGATCAATTTTAGTTTCTAGATTGCAAGTGCTAAGCTTGACAACAAAAGAATAACATACATGGTCAGTAGTCAGCAGCTTAATTGAACATCAACTAAACATGAACTCAACATCTCCAGTATTGATTATATAATGTCAGCAATAAACAACATGGACTGATGAACTCCTAGAAATGAGAAATAACACTTTCAATATCTTAACATACCCACTTATCACCAGGAAAAATTGAACTAAAAATATAACTAAAAATACAAGTAATTTTAAAAGTAATCAACAATCATTGATGAAACTAGCTTAAGAAGAATAACAAAAAAAAAAAACAAGAATAAGAAAGATTAAGTGCAAGATGAACAGAGGGGAAGAACTAAAGAGAAAAAAGAGTGAGAAACGGAGGAACAACTCAGTGAAGAAGAACATTTATATCTGGAAAGATCTACAACATGCACAGACGAAACTGAGAGGAAAGGGAAATTGTGAAAAATAAGGAAGTGAGAGAGCACAAACCTATAAGGTATGATGCTGGAGGAGAGAAAGAAAGAGGTGATGTAGCTCTTCTCTATTGTTAGAGAAGATTGGCTTTGGGGAAGAAATGATTTGACCTAGGGTTTGGGGAAATCAAATCATCTTTGTTTGGCTCAAATCGTATCTTCACCTCCACCAATATTTATAGGCCGAATCAATTTTGAAACTATCATTTTGATTGTTTTTTTGATCTAGGATTTGTGCTCTTGAGACGAAACCAAATCATCTGGATGCACCTAGAGAGAGAGTGGATGAATGAATGGAAAATTAGAAACGAAACAGAAATGTCTATTAAGAGAGAGGGAGAGAGAGAGAGAGGGGGAAATGTATAAAATATTTTTTGTATATGTGTTACTTATGTGGTGTGGAAGTGCCTACGAATTAAAGTTTGATTTAAAATCTAGAGGGGGTGAATAGGTTCACTTGCTCGTTTGCTTAACTTTTTAGACTAATTCAATTTTAAATCCAATTAAAAATCAATCAAACAGATAAATAAAGGAAAATAATGATGGTAATAGATATACGTGAAAAAACTCAAGTTGGGAAAAAAATCACTGGGGAGGCTAGGCAACGCCTCAAGAAACTAATCCACTATGTTAAAGCAAAGTACATGAGACTATGTCTCAGACTCACACCCCTCTTCACTCTACCAAGAATCTAATGCGGAAAACCTCAGGCTTACACATGCGACTTAACGTCCAATTGATGCAAACTTGCAACTAACGTCACGATCTTTGCAGAAAGGTAGTTGGAAGAACATAAATACTCAACTAGTATTTTGTTTCTTTCGTAATGTGATTCAGTTCACCTTTTTTCATAAGCAAGCAATAGAAGAACCGCAAATTCAATGTTCTGATTGGCAAAGAATTTTGATGTAGTCTCTGTACAACTAATCTGGATAAAAACACCATCCTAAATATCATTCGTGAATTATAAATGTGTGCTCTCAAAAGATAGAACAATATTTTGTTCTAAAAATATTTGTAAAAGCTTTCTCTCCCTAAAATAATTATTTTCTGAAAGCATAAATGTAAAAAAAAACATAAATAAGTATATATAGGTATAGGAGTCCTAACTCTACTTAGAAAATAAGTTAAAAATTAATATAAGACATTCCTAGAAGTTTCAAATAAAAAAGGATTCAGATTTTTTGTCAAAAAATAATTTCCTTTTTGAAACAGGATAAGTAGGACCGATGCCCAAAAATCAAGACCGATGGGACTTTTTGAAAAACCTGCAGAAACTAAACTGTTGAGAAAAGTTGGACCAGTTCTGAAAATTAGAGACCAGTTCTACTTTAAAAAATCTTAATTTTAACCAAAAATCCTAGTTTTTCAAAATAGACTCTTAAAATACAAAGTGCAACGTGTCATCACCATACTTACTTGTACTATATGATATTCTCATTGAATTAACCATTTCGATGCACTTATTCATCAACTTGAAGATTTTGAAAATCGATACAGAAAATAAATAGAAAAATACAACTCGATTAATCAAATTTTGAACACCAAAATTAGCCAATTACAAATTTATATCTCACAATACATACACCAAGGCGCAACCATACATATATATGAAACTCTCCTTAGTTAAATATTTTTATCGATCCTATGATGTGGCTTTTTTTATTAATAAATGACGTGGCTCCATCACAACCATCAAATGAGAACTGGCTACAAGCCTCACTAGAGATTATTTTTCTTGGTATAGGCATTGCCTGACAACTCTCCCTTTCTTTGAAGAGGCAATACATAGGAAAGGTAAAGTTGGCTTCTCTAGACTTTTTACAATCTACTGGGTCCAGTCTCTCTCTCTTTCCCATAAAAATTAAATAGTGATATATATACTTATGAAGCAGAAATTTACCCCGAACAGGTCAAATGCCAACCTGTAAAAAAGACAAGAGTGGGGCAGTCGGAAAGACACTGGCTTGGTACTGGCCAACTGTACTCTAACGATTAAATCAGATACCGAAAAGGCTTGTTCAAGCTAAAAAGGCACTTTATAGGGTATTAATTGCGTACCTAGTACATGGACCGTCTCTATAGGAGACTAACTCTTCAATTCTTCAGACTTATCTGGGGGAGATCATTCCTGGTCAAAGTATACTTTTTGTCCATGTCACGTGTCACAATTGGTGTCAAATACTTTATCAGATGCCCCATGTTCACGAGGGTCGCTAGTCGGACCTTAGGAACACCTTGGCTGACATGCTAGACTCTATCTTGGCCCGTGGATTTTAAACCACTACAAGCTTTCTCCTTTTTTTTTTTTTGCCGCCCTTGGGCCTTGGCCATGGCTACCCATGGGGGTTAGCTGCCCTTGGGCCTTGGCCTTGTCCGCCCTTGGGCTTGGCTGCCTTTAGGCCTTGGCCTTGGCCACCCTCGAGGGCTGGCCTTCCTTAGGGGGTGGCCTTGGCCGCCCTTGGTGGGCTCGGCCCTTGGCTGGGCCGGGCTCCTCTTGGGCCGACCACTTGGTCGAGCCAATTTTTTCCTGGGCTCGGCCCTTGGCTGGGCTCCTATTGGGTCTGCCGCTTAGTCGGGCAAGTTTCTTCTTGGGCCCAGCCATTGGTCTTCTTGGGCCAGCCACTTGGTCGGGCCGGTTTCTTTTTGGGCCCGGCCCTTGGCCGAGTTCCTCTTGGGCCTGCCAGTTTCTTATTGGGCCTAGCCTTTGGCCGGGCTCCTCTTGGGCCGGCCGCTACTAGGTTGGTATATAAGAACCCAATTTATATATATATATAAATTGATTATTGCTCTGAAAAATTGAACCTTAACTAATAGACTCTAATGGTCTCACCCTAACCATTATGCCAATGACTCACTTGGTTAAGAAACTTTATTGTAACATGTTGTGCCCTCGTAGGGTCAGTTGACAATATTCTTGGGATTAATTATCCCGCCTTTTCCATTAAAGCCCTCTTTAGAGGTGTGTCCCTGTAGGGCTATGCCCTCGTAAGGTTGTGTCCCCATAGGGTTGTGCCCCCGTAGGGCTGTTTGACAATGTTCTCAGAATTAACTCATCCCATATTTTTCATTAAAGCCTTCCTTGGAAGTGTATCCTCGTAGGGTTGTGCCCACGTAAGGCTATTTTAACAATGTTCTCGAAATTTATCCATCCCACATTTTTATTAAAGGCCCTCCTTGGAGGTGTATCCCTGTAGGGTTATGCTCACATAGGACTATTTTAACAATTTTCTCAAAATTCATCCATCCCGCCTTTTTCATTAAAGGCCCTCCTTGGAGGTGTATCCCCGTAGGGTTTTGCCCACATAGGGCTATGCCCCCTAGGGCTCTTTAACAATGTTCTTAGAATTAATTCATCCTGCTTTTTTCATTAAAGACCCTCTTTGGAGGTGTATCCCCGTAGGGTTGTTCCCACGTAGGGCTATTTTAATAATATTCTTGGATTTCATTCATCCCGCCTTTTTTATTAAAGGCCCTCATTGGAGTTGTATCCCTTAGGATTGTGCCCTGTAGATTTGTGCCCCCGTAGGGCTATTTGGGCACTTTTTTGTTTTAGTTATAACAACATATTTTGGAACAAAAGAGTCTGTAGATATTCTAGTAACAAATAGAGAATTATTCAAGAAAACCTCAGAGATATCATCCCAAGGCTCGATATTAAACTGAGTTTCAGCTGGAACTATTAAAGTAAATGCAACTTTTTTTAAAAAGAAAGTCTTACTGATGGCAGTTCCTCAGATGCTTAGCATTCCAAAGATGGGCCAACTACCTCCCTTCTAATGTCTCTAATCAATATACCCCCTGTCGTCTCCAAGTCCACCGGCGATAACTCTAATTTCCCTCAATAGAGGATTTCTTTGAGTGATGTCATCTTTACCATCCCTTTCCCATGGGCAGTTCCGTGTTCCCCTCTCATTTCCGGCCACAAATCTTTGTAGTTGTCCCCTACGAATTAGACTTTTAATCTATCTTTTCAAGTCTATCCACTCATCTATATCGTGCCCATGGTCACGATGGAACCTGCAATACTTGTCACGGGACCTCTTGGAGGGATCGATTCTTAGTTTTGGAGTCATGCCACAACCAGGTCATCTTGGATGTAGAGGAGAATTTGGCTTATTGACGTGTTTAAGGGGGTAAAGGTGTTAAATCCCTTGTCACAATACGATGCTTTATCGATCTACGCCCGTGACATTTTTCTATACTTGGGGTCGCTATCTTCCTCACTGGAATGTCCCCCCTTTTCCTGTCTGCCATTCTCACATCAAAGGCATCCTCTATGTTCATGTACTTTTGGACCTTCATGACTAGCTCGGACATGCTTTTTGGAGGGTGCTTGGAAATTGAGTACAAGAACTTTGAAGGCAGTAGGCCTCTCATGAATGCGATAACTGCCACCTTATCGTCCAGAACATCGACCTACAACATCTCCCTGTTAAACCGGTTAATGTAGTCTCGCAATGACTTTCCCTTAGTTTGTCTTACGTTCAGGAGATAGGTGACGGGCTTTCTATGCCTTCGGGCGGTAATAAATTGCCTACGAACAATTGGCTCAGTTCTTTGAAGGAACGTATAGATGCCGGCTTCAGGTTGTTAAACCATGATCGGGTAGAACCCTTCGATGTAGTAGGAAAGGCTCTACACAGGATTTCATTTGGTACTCCTTGGAGATACATCAAAGCCTTGACCTCTCCAGATGATCTAGCGAGTCCCTGGTCCCATCAAAGCTTTCAAGGGTGGGCATCTTGAAGTTGTTAGGCAAAGGATAGTTCATTACCCCAACGGAGAAAGGGAAGTTGGTTTGTTGAACCAGATCCTCTACTATAGCAGGGCATTTTCTCGTCATGACGTAAGCCATGCTCTCTACCTTGGCTCTGAGGTTATGCATCTCTATATCATAATAGGCAGCCTTCGCTGGATGCCCTGAGTTTTCATGAGTACGAGTCCTAAACCCCAATTCCCTTTGGGCACGAGCTCTCTCTGGCGGGACTAGGTGAATTCTCGATCGCTTCTCACTTGGCTCTGGGCCACGTCATCTGCCGGAACTCTACTATCTCGGCCTATGTCATCCCCTTCTAGATCAACAGGCCTGAGGTGACTCCGTGATGGCATTGGTGCCACAGGAGGAAGGCGTTGTAGGATTGCCACATTTTGCTGGAGTACTTGGGCCAAACTTTGATTCAATTTCTGAACGTGGTATTCCAATGCTGCGACTTATTTTGGGTCATTTGGGATTCCGGGGTATGCCTTAGGGAAGTCTCCTTGACTAGGGGGCTGCATTCTTCCATCCCCTATCGTCGGCAAGTTGTGACTGGTAAAGTTTGGGACGACGGGCAGATTGTGGCCAGTAGGGGGATCCTATCCGGATGGAAGATTGTGACCAACAGAAATATCCTGTTCGGTTGGAGGATTGTGATCGGTAGGAAGATTCTCTCTAGCCGTAGTCTCTAGCCCAGATCGTAAGTGCATCATGTTTCGTATATGATTCATGTAGAACAATCAAGTTTGTGATCTTTTTCACAGATGACGCCAACAGATGAAACAGAAATTCACCCCGAATAGGTCAAACGCCAACCTGTAAAAAGACAAGAGTAGGGTAGTCGGAAAGACACCGGCATGGTGCCAGCCGACTGTACTCCGACGATCAAGTCAGATATTAAAAAGGTTTGTTCAAGCTAGAAAGGCACTTTAGAGGGTATTAATTGCGCACCTGGAACATGGACCGTCTCTGTAGGAGACTGACTCTTCAATTCTCCAGACTTATCTGGGCCTTTTTGTCGACGTCCCGTGTAACAATTGGTGTCAAATACTCTATCAAATGAGAACTGGCTACAAGCCTCACTGGAGATGAGTTTTGTCAGTATAGGCATTGGCTGACACTCTCTCTTTATCTGAAGAGACAATACATGAGAAAGGTAAAGTTGGCTTCTTAAAAAAAAATTTAGACTTTTTACAATCTAGTGGGTCCAGTCTCTCTCTCTTTCCCACAAAAATTATATAGTGATATATATACACACTAGAGCAATGATTAATTTGACTTTTTTTTAATTTTTTTTAAAATCTCATGGTGTGGGATCTGGTGAAGAGAATATATTACTATTTTTGAATTTTTAATATATTGTTGGACCTCTTTGAATTTTTTTCAAATTTTCAGTGGAGGAAATTGTATAAAATTTTCAAACTTTCAGTGGGGGCAATTATACAATTATAAAAAAAATGGTTAAATTCATAAAACCCCCCTCTACTCTCAAAAATTCTCATCAAACCTCCTGAATTTTCAAAAACCCCCCATCTACCATCAATTTCTCACATATAAGGACAAAATTAAATGGCTCCGTCAATTTGACAATGAAATTACCAAAATATCCTTCCCTTATTTAATAAAATAAATTAATAAAAAAAAGTTATTTGTAAATCACAAATGTATCCTTTACAAGGGTGAAGGGGCAGTTTGAGAAAATTAGAAAGTAGACGGGGGTTTCTTGATTTTTGCCTAAAATGGGTCGTCCTCTCCTTCAGCTCACATCATGCTAATGTAAAGTTCAAATTCCACCATTTTATATTTTTGAAGCTTTCTCTCTCCAAATTGAACCTATATAAAGCCACAAAACTCAAATGAAATTTTGGGTTATTATTAATCTACAAATTTCAAATCCTAATATTCAGTATTTACATAACTATTCACAGTTTAAGAAAAAAAAATTCATTCTTAGTTAGGGTTCTTGTACACACACACACACATATATATATATATTTATAAATGCAGCAAGTGTGTATATTGGGTTAAAATCATAAAACCCCCCTCTACTATAAAAAAATTCTCATAAAATCTCCCTTACTATCAGGGTATTTTAGTCATTTTAGTTTCAATAGATGCGTCAAGGGTAATTTAGTCATTTACACACCACTTAACAGCTCACGTGAGATGCACGTGCAGCTTTTCCATTAATTTCAACGGAAAACTAACGAGAGCGGGAAATTTGATTGATTTTTTAGTATAGGGGGTTTTATGTGAATTTTTTATAGTAGAAGGGGGATTTCTGAATTTAACCCTAAAAAAATTTATATTATAATGAAAATTTTGAAAAGTCCAATGGGGGAAATTTTCCCCAATGGTCTCTCTGTGGCTCAACACTGACCATCGCCATTGCCTTCCACCATCACCACTATCACCGCCGCCTTTCACAACCACCACCGTCGTCGCCGCTGCTGCTGCCTTTCACCACCACCGCCATTTTTAAAAAACATTTTATAGAAGCATGCTATTTTTTTAGTTTAATTTATTTGTTATTGAGAAAAGTATTTTGGAGAATTCAATTGTAAATTCATTATATTCTATGTTTTAAATTGGTTCAGCCAAACACTAGAATGATGATCATTCCATTCCTACATCATTTTATATTTACAACCAAACTGTAGAATGGGTATGACCATTTCTTTCCATTCTCATTCTTATTCTCATTCCATTTCTACTTACATTTCGTTCTATTTTCACTTGCATTCCATTCCATTTTAACGTTCCAAACGTATTAAAAGACTCTACCCTTCACTCATCTTCTATCCCCATTGAGTTAGGATAGAAGCAAGGTTTATAGAAAAATTATGGAACAAATTGCACTAAAAAAGAAACGAAAAAGGAAATAAACATAGAGAAAATCAGTAACATATTCTTTCTTAATTTAATTAGAATTAGTAACATATTCTTTCTTAATTTAATTAAAATTAGTCATAACAATTCAACACAGTCTCTGTGATTCGACATCCCTTTCGATAGCCATATTCTACAAAGAATTTTTTCTATTGTGAAGTAGTAATTTTAATTGACACTTAGCCACAATCAGGTATGGGCTGGACCGGTCTAAGTCTCCTGATGGCGAATTTTGGCTCGACAATGTCATATTTTTACCAAATTTGACTTTGAAATTTTCTTAAAAATCAAAATTCATTTCCTATTGATTTTTAACTTATCTTTTAGGAAAAAATAGGGTTTTTAACATCTATAAAAATCTCATATGTTTTCTCTCTAGGTGTGCTCTGGAAAACCTTTCTATATACATCAAAAAGATTATTTTCTAGAGAGAGAAAGTATAGAGATATTTTTAGAATAGAGAATTCTTCTTTATTTCTTTGTTTATATTTGTTTGAGAAATCACACACATATATACAGTACGAATGATTTAGGTTGTGTTTCTCTATTCGCTTGATCAATCATTTGAAGACTACTTCAAAGATTCCTATTGATCAAGCTACTAGATCTTTTGATTTCTTCTACAACTGTTCGTTGGTGAGGAAGGAGAAAAAGATCGCACTACGAAGGGGATAAAATACTTGCTGAGTGTTCGTCACTTCGAGTTACATTCTGTTAGAATTGTGACGTTAGTCAGGAGTCTGCAGCGATTGGACGAGGGAGTCGTAATAGTAAGTCTGATGCGTTTGGCATCAAGTTCTTGTCAGAGTGGAGTGGGTGTGAGTCTCGGAAAGAGTCTATTGTACTTTGATTCGACGATAGTAGATTTGGTTCTCCGAGACAATAACTCTCACCTGTGATTTTTTTCTGATCTTGATTTTTCACGTATATCTGATACATTCTTTACTTTATTGCACTTTATTTATTTACTTATTTTATGAGACTGCTTTAATTTTTAATTGGACTTAAAATTGAGATAATCTGAAAAATTGAGTAAACGAGCGAGTAAACCTATTCACCCCCCTCTAGATTTTATTCAAACTTTCGCAGCCACTTCCGCACTGCGCAACTCACAGACACCATGCAAAAACACTTATATGCCCTTTGACTTTGTGAAATGACTAATTTAACCTTTAAAATTTGATAAAAGACCAAAATACCCTAACTCTATTTTTCTCTCTTTTTTCTTTTCTTTTTCTCTATCATCTCTCTCTTCTTTCTCCTTCTCTCTCCTCTTTCTCTTCTTTTCTTCTGCCAAATGAATTCAAAATGTCTACCTCGAAAATATAAATATTTTCTTACCCGAATATATATTTATATTACATTTAAGCTTGGTGCAAAATATTTTGCTTATTTACTGTCTAAAATCACTCTATCTAGCCATCTAATGGTCACGATTCACAATGCATTGATAGTGTCATAGGCACGGACATACACTAGTTCATATATATATATATATTATAAAAAGTCATAGCCTACCTGGAACAATTTTTTTTTCCTTTCGGGTGAATCATTCCATGAACCCATTACAGAGAAATAAGGTGTAATTGATATTTCAATTGGAAATGGATTGTTTGTTATGACTTCATTTGAACTGGTAAAGGATTTGGTCCTTTTCAGTCACTAAAGCCAATACGGTTGCCAAGAGTTTCCTTACTTTTATGAATGAAAATTATGTAATAGAAGTTGAAAGAGATTCATTGATTTAGGATATGGTTTGATGCAAGTGTTGGATGAGAGAGAGAGAACCAGAGATTGAGAGGGAGAGTGAAGGGTAAAGAATAGTGTAATAATGAGAGGTAAAATAATCATTAATCATAATTGATATTTTTTTATAAAAAAAATAATAAAATATTGTGAGTATTTTAGACATTTTATATGTAAAGTAATGGCGTTAGAGGCGAAAATATATAATGAATTTATACAAGAGTTATAAACAAAATTTGTATATGTTTGAAATAAGTCCAAACCACATGGGTATCACTGTAATTTATCCAAAATTTTAACATGCCAAGATTACACGTACGTACTAAGACTCTACCCTTCATTCGTCTTCTATCCACCATTGAATTGGGATAGAAGCAAGGTTTATAGAAAAATAATGGAACAAACTGCACTAAAAAAAAAACATATGGATAAAAGGCCTCCTCAAACACAAACTCACTGAAAAATCAGACTGGTCTGGGCTCCAACATCTACGAACAAGCCAGCCCATCATCTCCTTTGTCAATGGGCTGCCTCTCCGCAGATATAAGTGGCACTCTAGGCCCACCTGGCTAATTCAAGCCTTTGATGTTGAATTTTCAATTCTTTCTTAGTTCTTTTATATTGTCAGGGAAAAAAATATTTTTTGGCAAATTTAAGATGTAAAATAAAAAATGTGGTGAGCCAAGTTTGTATTATCTGAGATTGACGTTTATATGCATTAGGGATCGAATTTCTTATTTTTATATTTTTTTTTTACTATCCCATGAATTTGAGATATTTTGCTACAAAAAAAATACATAATGCACGTAGCAATTTGAGTTAAAATTTCAGTGATCTATTATTTTCTAATTTTCTCATTGCTCAAAATTATTTGGCGAAGTAAGAAGAATTTACCGGCTATAATATTAAACGGGAATTTTTGAAGTACCGTCAATCGTAATATCAAGCGTGTTATTTTTTCATGTACAAAAAATAAATAAAATGAAATTAAAAAAATTGTGCTAGACCTTGTGCAAAAGTATTTTGTACAATTTATTTGATAAATTATGGTTTCATGAACTAAATTTGTTTCAATTTATGTTGAGATTTTTTTGCAATAATATCAACAATGCTTGCGCAGTGTAAGTTCCTCCAAAATGTTTTCATTTTCCATATATTATCTCTTTGTAATAATAATAAATAAATAAATAAAAGAAAGAAAAAGTGAACATATATTTTCTTTGAAATAATCTTAAGAATTAATTTACGCAAATAATTAACAAATTTTTAAGCAATTGTCATAGTGGCTAATGGTAAATTTATATATATGTAAAATTGTTTTTACAATTTCAATGGAAACTCCACTCACCCTTGTGATTTTTTAAGATTGATTTTTTTTTATAAAAAAAAAAGAAAAATCCCTTATTAGTTTTTAATTTTACATCTATCGGTGTTACATTTTAACTTCCCCAAACCTCAAGGCCATGAGGCCACTGCAAGTTCCCAATTCATAATAGGCCTGACTTGGGCTTAGTTAGGTTTGGAGTTACAAAATTGAGAACCAAGCCAGCATGGCCCGACCTTTATGCATAACGTGGACCAACGTGCCTTGAAAGTAATCTTATGATTTTCTTGGGAGGCAAGTATTATTATGAAAAATGAATGTTGTTGGATTTTCAAATTAGTTTTGGTTTCAACGAGTTGTTTTCGGTTTTTCGTCGCTCCAATGAACTGCATTTGTTACCAAACCGCTCTTTTGCAGCTTATTTGTATGTGTTCGTAGTCACAGCTGATCATCAGAATATTTGCGGGTGACTGATATATTATATATTTCATATTATATCTATTGTTAGATTATATATATATTCCTAAACTATATAGGTTTTTTACACCTTCTCCTAATCATCTAGGATTAGAATTTCTTGTCTCCTAAGTTTACTTAACCTCCAAATTCTCCTAAATCATTTAAGATTAGGATTTCTTGCCTCTTAAATTTACTTAGTCTCTAACTTCTCCTAAATCATCTAGGACTAGCATTTTTAGTTTTTCAAGTTTACTTAGCCTCCAAAATTATGTGCATATAAATAAGGTTTATGTATTGTTTATAATATATTAATATCAATTAAAATTTCTAACAATGAAATTAAGATAAAAAAAAAAACTATTTACTATTTTCTCTCGGCACTAATCATCAGATCAGAGCTTTGTTTGAGAGAAAGAGAGAAGTGTATCTCGTTGGCTTCAAGCACGTTGTCTCTTGTTACCTCTTTCTTTCCATCTTTGACTTTTCTTGTTTCACGATAAATTATTGAATTTCGTTTGTTTAATCACATCTTTCATATTTATATATATCAAGTTCTTTTCTTTTTTTTCTTTTTTTGGGTACGCCATGTTCTTTTCTTTTGTTTTCCATTTGTTTTCTTTATTATATATGTCATTTGTTTAATTAATTCCTTTTTTCATGTTTTATACACATATTTATACGTGTGCATGACTATATATATATATATATATATATATATATAGTGCATGCAGCAGGAGAAGTTATAGAATACGATTATGGCGTCCATATAAGGGCATGCAATACGCTCTTTCTTAAGAACACTCAACAAGCAATACACTCATTCTTAACCGCATTAGGAACATCTTCAAGATTGCGCATCGTTTATTAGTCTGCAATTATTCTCGTTTTTTATGTTTTTTTTCTATTTCTGTTTTATATTCACACAGTTTTGGTCTGCAAATTTGGATTATAAGAAATTACATCTGCTTCATGCTTTCCTATATATATATATATATGTTTGTGTGTGTGTGTACGTAATTTTCTGTGTATATTGCTTCTTCATCAATCCCTCCCGTGTTGGGCTTCTGTGCATTGCTTGATTTTGTATCTTTTTGTTGGGCCTTATCCTTGTAGGTCTGCCTCTACCTTGTGTATATATATATCTTGATTCTGTTTCTAATTACTCTGTATAGGTTATATGTTGACATCAAATGCTTTCTGTACAACTATATGTTTTACATGACTAAAGCTTCTTATTCTCTTTAATATTTGTGTTTCGGTTTTTGATGAATCCAAACTCAATTAAACAGCAAAAAAGCTTTCACTCTCTCTCTCCATGCAGCCAATCACTATCTTATAAAGATATTGTTGGCAGCATGGAGAGAGAGTGCGACCACTGACTTAAACCGATTTTGGATTCTATTAGTATTATTATTATTATAAGTTTTAGATTTGTTCCTAGCGCACACATTCTTCTCTATTTGTCTTTAGTACCTCTTGACTTGCAAGATATGAATTCATGTTTAAATAAAGTGAATTTTCAAACAATCCTTTTCTTATATTCTTGCTTAATGATGGAGTTATTTGCTTTTTTATGATTTAGGTTGGTTGTAATGGACATTCAAGCAAGGGATTGTGAATCATATACAGTGGTTTATATATATATATATACTCACAATTTAATGTTGAAACTTGAAAGAATCTTTAATGAGGGTTTTTTTTTTTTTTTGGCAAATTACATTAAGTATGAGAAGAAAATCTCCTTGTAAAATATTTTCGAAGAATTTATAAATTTTAAATAAATATAAATAATTATATATATATATGATGTAGCCCTGCTTGTTCGTAGATCTTGGAGCCCTGACCAGTCTGATTTTTCAGTGAGTTTGTGTTTGATCCCATCATCTCCTTTGTCAATGGGCAGCCTCTCCGCAGATTAATTTCAAGTGGCACTCTTGGCCCACCTGGCTAATTCAAGCCTTAGATGTTGAATTTTCAGCCAAAAAAATATTTTTTTGGCAAATTTAAGATGTAAAATAAAAAATATGACGAGCCAAGTTTGTATTATCTGAGATTGACGTTTTTATGCATTGGGGATCGAATTTCTTTTTTTTAATTTTTTTTTTTTTACTATCCCATGAATTTGACATATTTTGCTACAAAAAAAGTACATATTGCACGTGGAAATGATCCATTATTTTCTAATTTTCTCGTTGCTCAAAATTATTTAGAGAAGTGAGAAGAATTTACAGGCTCTAAGGGCATCCATTATGGGTTGGTCAAAAATGGTTCTCCAAATTTGAATTTTAGCCAACCACCTTAGCATTTTAGCCAGCCACATTATCATGTCAGGATATCTAAATTTTGACTTCACAACAAGTTCTCTAGATTTTCACTACCCACACAATTAAATAATCTTACACAATTAAATTAATCAAAATATGGTTTTTGGGGATGGAATTTGTGGCGTCAACCTATAGGGTTTATCGTTTTTCTAATTTCTTCCCTAGCAGAGTGTGAAAGATTACCTTTTGATTTACCAGAAGCAGAAGAAGAATTAGTAGCAGGTTATCAAACCGAATATTCAGGTATAAAATTTGGTTTGTTTTACGTTGCTTCCTATCTAAATCTACTAGTTTCTTCATTATTTGTAACAGTTCTTTACTTGGGCGGTTGGAATCTTTCTATTCCATACATATCCGTTCCTGGGCTTTTTGCAATAAATAAAATGGGTATAGTCCCCATTTTAAATTTTTTTATACTTTTTTATCTTGAAAATTTTATAATTTTTTCGTTTTAAATGAAAAAATAGTCTAAGTGGTACTCAAATTAAAGCTCTCGAAATTATCTTTCTAACCGAATTGATTTCATCAAAAAATTCAATTTGTAGCGAAACTTGGGTTGGACAACCCGAACTCAACTAGAGCCCAACCCAATTTTTTATAGGCTTGGACAACTATTTTCACAATTAGGGTTGAGCTTGAGTTGAAAAACCTAAACCCGAAGTTAATTAGGGTTAAGGTGCCAACAACCGAGCCCAACCTGAACCCGAATTGTAATATTTTTATACATATTTTTTATTTTAAATATATTATATATAATATTCAAATTATGATAACCTTTTTATTTTTAACTTCCTTTATTTAAATCTTAATTTATTGTATGTTAACACTTTGGATAATTAATTTCCTAAAAATTTGTTTGTAATTTTTTAGAAATTGGCATTGAATTCTTAATTTTTTATGTGTTTAGGAGTAATATAATGTAAAACTTATTAAATATCACTTTAAATTTTCAACATAGAGATTTGTGATATAGATAACCCAAATTAACCCGACTTTCTAACCCGAAATCTCAACCCAAGTTGCAAACCCGAGTTTAAAAATTTAAGGATGGGTTAGGCTAGGGTTGAGCAGTTAGGGTTGGAACTTGGAAGTAGGGTTAGGGTTGGGTTAGGGTTGAACATTTGATATGTAGGATTGAGTTCGAATTGTACCTCCAACCCGTCCAAGTTGCAGCCCTAATAAATTATGGTTTCATGAACTAAATTTGTTTCAATTTATGTTGGGATTTTTTTGCAATAATATCAACAATGCTTGCGTAGTGTAAGTTCCTTCAAAATGTTTTCATTTTCCATATATTATCTCTTTGTAATAATAATAAATAAATAAAAGAAAGGAAAAGTGAACATATATTTTCTTTGAAATAATCCTAAGAATTAATTTACGCAAATAATCTACAAATTTTAAGCAATTATCATAGTGGCTAATGGTAAATTTATATATATGTATAATTGTTTTTACAATTTCAATGGAAACTCCACTCACCCATGTGATTTTTTAAGATTGATTTTTTTTTTAAATAAAAAAAAATCTCTTATTAGTTTTTAATTTTACATTTATGGGTGTTACATTATAACTTCCCAACCTCAAGGCCATGAGGCCACTGTAAGTTCCCAATCCATAATAGGCTTGTTCAAATATTATGAAAAATGAATATTGTTAGATTTTCAAATAGGCCGGTTTTGGCTCCAACAAGAAGCTTTCGATGTTCCAATCGCTCTTTTGCAGCTTCTTTGTATGTGTTCGTAGCCACAGCAGATAACATCATCAAATTATTTGCAGGTGATTGTTCTATTATATCTGTTGTTATATTATATATTTTTTTCTAAACCATACATATTCTTTACATCTTCTCCTAAATATCTAAGATTAGAATTTTTTATCTCCTAAGTTTACTTAACCTCTAAATTCTCTAAAATTATCTAAGATTATGATTTTTTTGTCTCCTAAGTTTACTTACTCTCCAATTTTTCCTAAATCATTTATGACTATGATTCTTGTTTTTCAAGTTTACTTACCTAAAAGATAATGTATCTATAAATAAGAGTTTATGTATTGTTCATAATATATTAATATTAATTCAATGAAATATACAATTTTCCAATAAAATTAAGATAAAAAAATATTTACTATTTTCTCTCGGCAATCATCAGAGCTGTGTTTGAGAGAGAGAGAGAGGTGTTTCTCGATGGCTTCAAACAGGTTGTCTCTTGTTACCTTCTTCTTTCAATCTTTGACTTTTCTTGTTTCTCGTTGAATTATTGAATTTCGTTTGTTTAATCACATCTTTCATGTTTATACATATCAATTGAATGTTCTTTTCTTTTGTTTTCCATTTGTTTTCTTATTATATATGTCATTTGTTTAATTAATTCCTTTTTCCAAGTTTTATACACATATTTATATGTGCGCGTGCATATATATATATAAATTATAGAAAACGATATTGGCGTCCATATAAGAGCATGCAATACACTCGATCTTTCTTAAGAACACTCATCAAGCAATACACTCGTTTATTAGTCTGCAATTATTTTCGTCTATTTTTTTTTTTCTATTTCCGTTTTATATTCACACAGTTTTGGTCTGCAAATTTGGATTCTAAGAAATTACATCTGCTTCATGCTTTCCTAATATATATATACATATATATATATATATGTGTGTGTGTGTGTGTGTGTGTACGTAATTTTCTGTGTATATTGCTTCTTCATCAATCCCTCCCTTGACATATAATACACTGAAAGCACTTGGAAAATTTGGATGCTAAGAATATATATATATATATATATATATATATATATATATATATATATACAACACACTATCAATCTGGAAGATGTTCTAAAACTCTGTTAGGTTTAGGTATTTGATTGATTGTTCTTGGGCCGTGTTGGGCTTCTGTGCCTTGCTTGATTTGTATCTTTTTGTTGGGCCTTATCCTTGTAGGTCTGCCTCTGCCTTGTGTATATATAACTTAATTTATACAATTGTTTGACTTTTCGAAAAATAAAAAAACATGTTCATTATATTAATTCTGTTTCTAAATTCTTGGTCAAATTTATTACTCTGTATAGGTTATATTTTGACATCAAATGGTTTCTGTACAACTATATGTTTTATTGAATGTAATTGTGTAGAATAAAAAAGTTCTTTTACATCACTAAAGTTTCTTATTCTCTTGAATATTTGTGTTATAGTTTTTGATGAATCCAAACTCAATTAATCAGTTGAAAAGCTTTCACCCTCTCTCACCATGCAGCCAATCACTATCTTATAAAGATATTGTTGGCAGCATGGAGAGAGAGGGCGAAAGGTTTACCACTGACTTAAACGACTTTGGATTCTATTATTATTCTAAACGCATACATTATTCTCTATTCGTCTTTCGTATCTCTTTACTATTTGTGTTTCATTTTTCGATAAATCCAAACTCAATTAACGAGTATCTTATAAGATATTGTTGGCAGCATGAAGAGAGAGAAAGAGAGAGTTTTACTATTGGCTTAATGCGAGTTTGGATTCCCTTATTATCTTTTTTCCTTAAGTTTTGGATTTGCTCCTAGCGCACACATTCTTCTCTATTTGTGTTTGGTGACTCTTGACTTGCAAGGTACGAATTCATGTCTTAAATAAAGTGAATTTTCAGAAAACCTTTTCTTCTATTCTTGCTTAATGATGGGGTTATTTGTTTTTTTATGATTTAGGTTGATGGTAATGGACATTCAAGCAAGGGATTGTGAATCATATACAGTGGTATATTATATATAGACACTTACAATTTAATGTTGAAACCGGAAAGAATCTTTACGGGGTGTTTTTTTTTTTTTTGGCAAATTACTTTTGTATAGATTTTTTTTTTCTTTAGTAAGTTAAATTAAGTATGAGAAGATAATCTCTTGGCACAAGTAATTTAATTCCCCTTGTAAAATATTTTCGAAGAGTTTTTAAATTTTAAATAAATAGAAATAATTAAATATATGATGTAGTGTCATTTACTTCATCCTTGAAAATAAATAAATAGGAAAGAAATTTAGACGTTTATCCTTGGATCCAGACAAGTTTAGTTTCTATGGACCATTCATCATTTCCCCATACAAATTCTCAGAAACATGGATATTCTTTCTTTTTTCAAAAAAAAAATCGTATGGTAAAAGCACCCTTGATAGTTACTTTTCAAATGCTAATGTTATTTTGTTTTAAAAGTGAAGTGCAATTTGACAAGTAAATTGTCCTCTCTAGGATTTCTCAATATCTACTTGGATACCAATTATTGTGCACTTGGAATTGCATATAAAATAAATAAATAAATTTCAGTTGCAATATGGATAAGAATCGAAAAGCTAGCTTAATTGTATCCGGTATTTCTAAATTAATTCAAGGGTAAATGCCAGAAAAGCTACCTTTAAAGCTTGTTCACTTGCCAGAATTACACTAGGATAATTTTTTTTTAAAATGAGAAACTAAAATTTTGGGTAAATTACACTCACACCCGCTGTGGTTTAGAATTATTTCACATGGAAAGAAACTTTTCTTATTTTGACCATATAAACCCAAACATTTTGCACCATCTATGAGGAAGACTCCAAACCATGTATAGGTAGGTCAAATTGTGACATATCTTTTTGTAATTAGTAATTTTCGGTGTCAAAAATAGACATAATCGAGTTGTAATCTTATATTTATATTATTGTAATTGATCATGTAATTGAAGTGTTAGAGTGAGCATAGTGTTCTATACCAAACATGCAAATGATCATCAAATGCATGAAACTTGAATCTTCAGAATAAGGCATCAATGATTTGAACAAGGATTTGATCGATTAAAGTTTCTGAATGATTTTGATTGCATGAGGACATCTTTAGTCAAGTATGAGAATCACATAGTCAAGGAAAAGAGATGAGAACACATATATTTCAAACCGGGAGGTTCCGGCATTGAAAATTAGGGTTTTTGGCCAAAACTTTCAAGCTTTCAAGGTTGGACTAGCCCAGCGCAAACCTGGATTGGTCCATGAAGTCTCAATACTTCAATTATTGCAAAACAAAGCCTTGGACCAGTCCAGGTATGGGTTGGACCAGTCCAAGCCTCTTGATGGCGAATTTTGGCTTTGTAATGTCTTTTTTTGACTAAATTTGAGTCAGAAATTTTCTTCAAAACAATAATTTATTTCCTATTAATTTTTAACTTGTTTTTCAATAAAAATTAAGGTTTTTAATATCTATAAAAATATCACATGTTTTCTCTCTAGGTCTACTTTGAAAAAACTTTCTATACATATCAATAAGATTATTTTCTAGAGAAAGTATAGAGATATTTTTATAACAGAGAATTCTTATTTAATTTTTTGTTTATATTTTTTTGAGAGATCACACACATATATACACTATGAGTAATTTAGGTTATGTCTCTCTATCTGTTTGATCAATCATTCGAAAACTGCTTCAAAGATTTCTTATTGATCAAGCTACTAGATCGTTTGATTTCTCCTACAACTGTTCGTTGGTGAAGAAGGAGAAGAAGATCGCACTACAAATGGGACATAATACTTGTTGAGTGTTTGTGTTCTTCTAGTTACCCTTCTACTAGAATTGTGATTTTAGTCGGGAGTCTGCAGCGATTGGATGAAGGAGTCACAAGAGTAAGCCTGAAGCGTTCCGCATCAAGTTCTTGTCAGAGTGGAGTATGTGTGTGTTTGGGACAAAGTCTGTTATACTTTACTTCGATGATAGTGGATTTGATTCTCTAGGGCTACAAGCCTCACCCGTGATTTTTTTTCGATTTGAGTTTTCCACGTATATCTGGTGCATTCTTAAATTTATTGCACTTTATTTATTTGTTTGCTTTGTAGGATTGCTTTAATTTTTAATTGGACTTAAAATTGGAGTAATCTGAAAAATTGAGCAAATGAGCGAGTAAACATATTCACCCCCTCCCTCCTCTAGGTTTTATATAAACTTTCTCAGTTGTTTACGCACCGCGCAACTCACAATTGGTATCAAAGCAATGTTCTCTAATTTGTGAGTAATTCATTGCGAAAGTAATTTTTAAAATCAAAAAGTATTTTTATTTTCAAGAATCATCATGGAATCTCATAAAAGAAAGGGTGAATTGGTTCGACAATCTCATCTATGCGATGGGTTAAATTATAAGGATGACATGACTCTCTTTGTTAGAAAATTTGGAAGACCCCTTAAGAATAAAAAGAATAAAAATTTTTGAAAAGTAAATTCTTCTAAATTCAGAGGTAAAAATAAAAAGAAAGATGTTTTGTTACTTTTCCTGCTATTGCTCATGTTGATGGTGATACTGTTAATAATTCTTATAATACCCCGCTCCAACACATGGTATGATATTGTCCGCTTTGGGCATGAGCCCGCACGATTTTGCTCTTGGGTTTTACCCCAAAAGTTCTCATACCATTTGAAGAGAACATACAACATATAAGCACATCCCCTTTTTCACACCCAGGCGATGTGGGATTAAGCACCCTGTACCCTGTCAGTGTGGTAGCTCAGTCCAGTGTCTATCTTTGCACCCGCCCACTCACACCCGTCCACAAGGGTTACTACAATCCACCCCCCTACGAGGCCCGACGTACTCGTCGGCACACTTCCGTCTGGGTTCAGGCTCTGATACCAACTATAATACCCCGCTCCAACACATGGTATGATATTGTCCACTTTGGGCATGAGCTCGCACGATTTTGCTTTTGGGTTTTACCCCAAAAGGCCTTATACCATTTGAAGAGAATATACAACATATAAGCACATCCCTTTTCTACACCCAGGCGATGTGGGATTGAGCACCCTATACCCTGTCAGTGTGGTAGCTCAGCCCAGTGTCTATCTTTGCACCCGCCTACTCACACCCGTCCACAAGGGTTACTACAATCCACCCCCTACGAGGCCCGACGTCCTCGTCGGCACACTTCCGGCTGGGTTCAGGCTCTGATACCAACTGTAATACCCCGCTCCAACACATGGTATGATATTGTCCGCTTTGGGCATGAGCCCGCACGATTTTGCTCTTGGGTTTTACCCCAAAAGGCCTCATACCATTTGAAGAGAACATACAACATATAAGCACATCCCCTTTTTCACACCCAGGCGATGTGGGATTGAGCACCCTGTACCCTGTCAGTGTGGTAGCTCAACCCAGTGTCTATCTTTGCACCCGCCCACTCACACCCGTCCACAAGGGTTACTACAATTCTTCTTCTGATATAGGTGCAATAAAGAATTGTACAACTGTGAGTCAAGTAGATTCAGATGATTCAAAAGTTGAGCAATCAGATAAAGAACCATGTGAAAGCAAGGTGCAAAAATTCTATGAGAAATTGTTAAATGCTTATAATGAGAAGTCTAATAAGTTAAAGCAAGTGGAAAAACAAAAAGAAACTTTGAAGAAAAAGAATGAGCAGTAAAGAAAATTGATTGATGATGAAAAGGGTCAATAAAAATCTTCAAAGTAAAGTTGAGTTTCTCGAAAGTGAGGTAAGTCAAACTATTTCTATTAATGATACTCTTGTTGATAAAATTGATTTTCTTGAGCTTGAATTGAAAAGTTCACAAGAGAAATTAATTTCATTTACTTCTGAAAAAATTAAGCTTGATAATATGATTAGTGTTGATAAGCCTTTAGGAGATAAGACTGGATTAGGTTACGATGAGTCATCATATAAGGGTCAAACTATCTTTGTTAAATTCAAGAACTTGAATTTGTCTACACCCAAACCTAAGTTTCAAGTTGAGTCTTTGCATGCTAATGATGTGTGCAATGTGCTTTATTGTACTTTTTTTGATAAACATGGACATAGTCAACACTATTGCTATAAGAAGAGAGAGCACTCTAATTCTGATTTTCAAGTGTATAATTCTTTCGCTAAGAATAGGGTTTATGATAGAAAGTCAAATAATTGGAACAAACCCAAAAATTCTCAAGCTAAGAAGAATTCAAATATAAAGAAGAATGTTTATGTTTCTCCACAATACTTTCTTAATAGTTTGTATGTTAAAACAATTTGGATGAAAAATAAATATTTGGAGAAGTTTATGTCCTGTTGATACTATGTAATTTATTCCTAATAGGTCTTTGGGTGTAAAACCCCCTAATTGAGGTCATTAGGACTTTTATGGTCATGTATTGTGCTTATGTTCATTATTTATTTTTCATTGGACCATATCTTTTAGTTTAGGTTAGGATTTTATGTTTAATCGTGTGAATGTGGAAATCATATTTCTCTATGAAATAATGTGAATTCTTTATATTTCTATTTAAATTCACTTTGATTTGTGAATGCATGATTAGGACACTTAGTTTATCAATGGTGAAGTACTTGAGTTTATAATCTAAGCACTAATGACTAATGTGCTTTATTTATTTGGATCAATATCACTTACATCTCCTAAGGTAAGTCAATATCCAACATACCTCCCATCTACGTTTCATAATCCCACTTACCTCCCCTATCAGTAACGGTCATCCAAGCAAGTAATGGTAGTCTGTAATTTTACCGTTATGCCTATGTATTATATATTTATATATGTGGAGACTTGTAGCTCAAATGAAAAGACCATATTGTCCTTTCTCTTTGTTCCAACTAAACTAAACATTT
Source organism: Cornus controversa (assembly GCA_026545225.1). Lineage (NCBI taxonomy): Eukaryota > Viridiplantae > Streptophyta > Magnoliopsida > Cornales > Cornaceae > Cornus > Cornus controversa. The sequence goes on from CM048845.1 coordinate 57,625,994, forward strand.
ACTATTTCTCAACATCGATAAACACGAGTGCCAAACACTCTCTCCTTCAACTCGAGACTTGTCGAAATTGATCCTAACCAAAGCCACCATCGATGTGCTTGTCGGCGATGGTTAACTAAAAGCGTCCCCTCCTTCTCTACCTCACCAACGATGACTTCTTTACCATTTTCTTCTATGTTGTCTACTACTTCCTCGTCCTGTGGCGCGAGAACATTCGTAACTCCACTCCTCTTGATGTCATCATCCTTTCTGAGATCGCCAAGGAAACCCTTCTAAATAAATTTCGTGCAACAATGAAACCATAAGAAATGGAACTAACTAAGAAGAACAATAAAGACGAGCAGGGATAAAAAGAGATAGGTTACAGAGATTTGAATTTTTATTTATTTATTTTCTGACATAGGAATTTAAATGTTTTACAAATTTTATAAGTATGATTTACAAATTTGAGGACTAGTTTAAAGGTCCGAAGAGTTATGTGAGTCATTCGGCTCATTTTGAAATTTTGGGTCATCGGGACCCGGAATAGGGGTCTAACGGGCCTGAAAATTCGGATATATTTTTAGAAAATTTTATTTTTAATTATAGACCAATTAGAATATTTGGGGAGACGTAGAAGTGATTTCGAGTCAATAGCTTTTTTCGGGTTCGAGAACGGAGGTCAGGAAGGTACCTTAAGTGACGAGGAGCGTTTTGAAGAGCTTTTGGAGTAGAGGATCATTGGAGAACGAGGTCTTGCGCATATTCTATAGAGATTACGTCTTCTTCCTCAACCATTGAAGCCTTGTCTTCTATCATGATTGGCTAGTTCATCCACTAGGGTTTTGATGTAGCCCTAACTAAGCATCAATGGTTTGATTGTTCTAATTATTATGAATTTTTATATTCATGCATAGATTGTGTAATTTAGAGGATTCTATTATTTAAATAATTGAGCAATAAAATCTTTATATTCAGTTTCAATGATTTCTTATCTTGTTTTAGATACTTAATTGCTGTGATTAAACCCAATCCCTCTTATTTTCTATGATTATTACACAATAGTATTTATTGAATATATAGTTAAGGTTTTGATGGATTATGCCTAGAGAAGATGGACCATACTGCATCCTAGAGTAGAATAGTTAGGCAGATGGTGCATGCCAATCGAAGATAGTCCATGACATAGTTTTAATTATATGGTATCCTCTTGATGGTTAAAAATGAGCTTGTAACCACTGATACCACTTGTGTATGATATAATTCCCTATAGTTAGTTCAATTCGCCATTGATTGTGAAGTTAGTGGTGAAGTCAATAACCCTAGATTCATCTCATATTTTCTACACTATATAGTTTTACTTGCTTATGTTTAATTGTTTTAATTAGTTAAATTAGAATAAAAATCAGTAACCTATTTTTTCTTAATTTAATTAGAATTAGTCACAACAATTCAACATAATCATAACACAGTCTCTATGATTCGACATCCCTTTCAATAGCTCTATTCTACAAAGAATTCATTCTATTGTGAAGTAGTAATTTTAATTCACACTTAGCCACAATTAGGTATGGGCTGGACCGGTCTAAGTCTCCTGATGGCGAATTTTGGCTCTGCAATGTCCTATTTTGACCAAATTTGACTTTCAAACTTCCTTAAAAATCAGAATTCATTTCCTATTGATTTTTAATTTAATTTTAAAAAAAAAATAGGATTTTTAACATCTATAAAAACCTCATATATTTTCTCTCTAGGTGTGCTCTGAAAAACCTTTCTATACACATCAAAAAGATTATTTCCTGGAGAGAGAAAGCATAGAGATATTTTTAGAGCAGAGACTTTTTCTTTATTTTTTTGTTTATATTTCTTTGAGAGATCACACACATATATACACTATGAATTATTTAGGTTGTGTTTCTCTATTCGTTTGATCAATCATTCGAAGACTACTTCAAAGATTCTTATTGATCAAGCTACTGAATCTTTTGATTTCTTCTACAACTGTTTGTTGGTGAGGAAGGAGAAGAAGATCACACTACGAAGGGAACAAAATATTTGCTGAGTGTTCGTCACTTCGAGTTACATTTTGTTAGAATTGTGACGTACGTTAGTCAGGAGTCTACAGCAATTGGACGAGAGAGTCGTAATAGTAAGTCTGATGCGTTTCGCATCAAGTTCTTGTCAGAGTGGAATGGGTGTGAATCTCGGAAATAATCTATTGTACTTTGATTCGACGACAGTAGATTTGGTTCTCCGAGGCTATAAGCCTCACCTGTGATTTTTTTTTTTTGATCTTGGTTTTTCACGTATATCTGATACATTCTTTACTTTATTGCACTTTATTTATATACTTGCTTTGTGAGATTGCTTTAATTTTTAATTGGACTTAAAATTGAGATAATCTGAAAAATTGAGCAAACGAGCGAGTAAACCTATTCACCCCCCTCTAAGTTTTATACAAACTTTCGCAGTCACTTTCGCACTGCACAACTCATAGACACCATGCAAAAACACTTATATGCCATTTGACTTTGTGAAATGACTAATTTAAACTTTAAATTTTCATAAAAAGACCAAAATATCCTAACTCTATTTTTCTCTCTTTTTTCTTTTCTTTTTCTCTATTATCTCTCTCTCTTCTTTCTCCTTCTCTCTCCCCTTCCTCTTCTTTTCTTTTGCCAAATGAATTCAAATGTCTACCTGAAAAATGTAAATATTTTCATACCCAAATATATATTTATATTACATTTAAGCTTGGTCCAAAATATTTTTGCTTATTTACAGTCTAAAATCACTCTACCTAGCCATCTAATGATCACAATTCATAGTGCATTGATAGTTTCGTAGGCACAGACATACACTAGTTTATATATATATATATATATATATATATATATATATATATATATATAAAGTCATAGCCTACCTGGAACAAATTTTTTTTTTCCTTTGGGGTGAATCATTCCATGAACCCATTACAGTGAAATAAGGTGTAATTGATATTTCAATTGGAAATGGATTGTTTGTTATGACTTCATTTGAACTGGTAAAGGATTTGGTCCTTTTCAGTCACTAAAGCCAATATGGTTGCCAGGAGTTTCCTTACTTTTATGAATGAAAATTATGTAACAAAAGTTGAAAGAGGTTCATTGATTTAGGATTAGGTTTGATGCAAGTGTTGGATGAGAGAGAGAGAACCAGAGATTGAGAGGGAGAGTGAAGGGTAAAGAATAGTCTAATAATGAGAGGTAAAATAGTCATTAAACATAATTGATATTTTTTGATAAAATAATAATAAAATATTGAGAGTATTTTAGACATTTTATATGTGAAGTAACGACGTTAGAGACGAAAATATATAATGAGTTTAAATAAGAGTTATACGCAAAAATTTTCTCTATTTAAAATAAGTCCAAACCACAGGAGTATCACTGTAATTTATCCAAAATTTTAACATGCCAAAATTACACGTACTAAGACTCTACCCTTCATTCGTCTTCTATCCACCATTGAATTAGGATAGAAGCAAAGTTTATAGAAAAAATATGGAACAAACTGCACTAAAAAAAAAATGGATAAAAGGCCTCCTAAACACAAACACACTGAAAAATCAGACTGGTCTGGGCTCCAAGATCTACGAACAAGCCAGCCCATCATCTCCTTTGTCAATGGTAAGCAGCACTCTTGGCCCACCTGGCTAATTCAAGCCTTAGATGTTGATTTTTTTAGTTCTTTCTTAGTTGTTTTATATTGTCAGCAAACAAAATATTTTTTGGCAAATTTAAGATGTAAAATAAAAAATATGATGAGCCAAGTTTGTATTATCTGAGATTGACGTTTATATGGGATCGAATTTCTTATTTTTAATTTTTTTTTTTTACTATCCCGTGAATTTGAGATATTTTGCTACAAAAAAAAATATACGTAATGCACGTCGCAATTCGTTGTAAAATTTCAGTGATCCATTATTTTCTAATTTTCTCGTTGCTCAAAATTTTCTGGAGAAGTAAGAAGAATTTACAAGCTCTAATATTAAGTGGGAATTTTCGAAGTACAGTCAATGACAATATCAAGCATGTTATTTTTTCATGTTTATTTACATAATGCATGTGGCAATTCGAGTTAAAATTTCAGTGATCCATTATTTTCTAATATTCTCGTTGCTCAAAATTATTTAGAGAAGTAAGAAAAATTTATAGGCTCTAATATTAAGCAGGAATTTTATAAGTACCGTCAATAGCAATATCAAACGTGTTATTTTTTTCATGTGTATTTGAGGTGATGAATGTGCTAAAAATAAATTAAATGAAATTTAAAAAATTGTGCTAAACCTTGTGCAGAAGTATTTTGTACAATTCATTTGATAAATTATGGTTTCATGAACTAAATTTTTTTAAGTTTATGCTAGTATTTTTTTGCAATAATATCAACAATGCTTGCACAGTGCAAGTTCCTCCAAAATGTTTTCATTTTCCATATATTATGTCTTTGTAATAATAATAAATAAATAAAAGAAAGGAAAAGTGAACATATATTTTCTTGGAAATAATCTTAAGTATTAATTTACGCAAATAATCAACAAATTTTTACAATTTCATAGTGGCTAATGGTAAATTTATATATATGTAAAATTGTTTTTACAATTTCAATGGAAACTCCACTCACCCTTGTGATTTTTTAAGATTGATTTTTTTTAAATAAAAAAATCTCTTATTAGTTTTTAATTTTACATTTATGGGTGTTACATTATAACTTCCCCAACCTCAAGGCCATGAGGCCACTGTAAGTTCCCAATCCATAATAGGCTTGCTCAAGGGCTTTAGTTAGGTATGGACTTAGAAAGTTGCCAACTGAGCCAGCATGGCCCGACCTTTATGCATAACGTGGATCACCGTGCCTTGAAAGTAATCTTATGATTTTCTTGGGAGGCAAGTATTATTATGAAAAATGAATGTTGTTAGATTTTCAAATCAGTTTCGACTCCAACGAGACGTTTTCGGTGTTTTCGTTGCTCCAATGAGCTGTATTTGTCACCGAATCACTCTTTTGCAACTTCTTTGTAACTACAACTTATAACATCATCAGATTATTTACGGGTGACTGTTCTATTATATCTATTATTAGATTATATATTTTTTGCTAAACCATACATGTTTTTTACATCTTCTCTTAAACATCTAACATTAGAATTTTTTGTCTCTTAAGTTTACTTAACCTCCAAATTCTCTACAACCATCTAAGATTATGGTTTCTTGTCTCCTAAGTTTACTTAGTCTCCAATTTTCCTTAAATCATTTAGGACTAAAATTTCTTATTTTTCAAGTTTACTTAGCCTACAAGATAATGTGCTTATAAATAAGGGTTTATGTATTGTTCATAATATATTAATATCAATTCAATGGAATATACAATTTTAGAATAAAATTAAGATAAAAAAATATTTACTATTTTCACTCGTCAATCATCAGAGCTTTGTTTGAGATAGAGAGAGAGGTTTATCTTGTTGGCTTCAAGCAGGTTGTCTCTTGTTACTTCTTCTTTCAATCTTTGACTTTTCTCGTTTCTCGATGAATTATTAAATTTCGTTTGTTTAATCACGTCTTTCATGTTTATACATATCAATCGAATGTTCCTTTTTTTTTTGTTTTCCATTTGTTTTCTTATTATATATGTCATTTGTTTAATTAATTCCTTTTTTCATGTTTTATACACATATTTATATGTGCGCGTATATATATATAGAAATTATAGAAAACGATATTGGCGTCCATATAAGAGCAAGCAATACACTCGTTTATTAGTCTGCAATTATTTTCGTCTATTTTTTTTTTCTATTTCGTTTTATATTCACACAGTTTTGGTCTGCAAATTTGGATTCTAAGAAATTACATCTGCTTCATGCTTTCCTAATATATATATATATATATATATGTGTGTGTGTGTGTGTGTGTGTGTGTGTACGTAATTTTCTGTGTATATTGCTTCTTCATCAATCCCTCCCTTGACATATAATACACTGAAAACACTTGGAAATTTCGGATGCTAAGAATATATATATATATATACACAACACACTATCAATCTGGAAGATGTTCTAGAACTCTGTTAGGTTTAGGTATTTGATTGATTGTTCTTGTTCTTGGGCCGTGTTGGGTTTCTGTGCCTTGCTTGATTTTGTATCGTTTTGTTGGGCCTTATCCTTGTAGGTCTGCCTCTACCTTGTGTATATATAACTTAATTTATACAATTAACGTTTGACTTTTCGAAAAATAAAAAAACATGTTCATTATATTAATTCTGTTTCTAAATTCTTGGTCAAATTAATTACTCTGTATAGGTTATATTTTGACATCAAATGCTTTCTGTACAACTATATGTTTTATTGAATTGAATTGTGTAGAATAAAAAGTTCTTTTACATCACTAAAGTTTCTTATTCTCTTTAATATTTGTGTTTTAGTTTTTGATGAATCCAAACTCAATTAATCAGCTGAAAACCTTTCACCCTCTCTCACCATGCAGCCAATCACTATCTTATAGAGATATTGTTGGCAGCATGGAGAGAGAGGGCGAAAGGTTTACCACTGACTTAAACGACTTTGGATTCTATTATTATTCTAAACGCATACATTTTTATCTATTCGTCTTTGGTATCTCTTTACTATTTGTGTTTCATTTTTCGATAGATCCAAACTCAGTTAACGAGTATCTTATAAGAAGAGAGAGAGAGAGAGAGAGAGAGTGAGAGTTTTACCATTGGCTTAATGCGAGTTTGGATTCTCTTATTATCTTTTTTCCTTAAGTTTTGGATTTGCTCCTAGCGCACACATTCTTCTCTATTTGTCTTTGGTACCTCTTGACTTGCAAGGTATGAATTCATGTTTTAAATAAAGTGAATTTTCATAAAACCCTTTTCTTATATTCTTGCTTAATGACGGAGTTATTTGTTTGTTTATGATTTAGGTTGATATGATAGTAATGGACATTCAAGCAAGGGATTGTGAATCATATACAGTGGTGTATATATATATATATATAGACATTCACAATTTAACGTTGAAACTTGAAGGAATCTTTAATGAGGGTTTTTTTTTGGCAAATAACTTTTGTATAGATTTTTTTTTCTTTAGTAAGTTAAATTAAGTATGAGAAGATAATCTCTTGGCACAAGTAATTTGATATCTCCTTGTAAAATACTTACAAAGAATTTTTAAATTTTAAATAAATAAATAAATAAATATATATATATATATATATATATATATATATGATGTAGTGTCATTTACTTCATCCTTAAAGGCTATGGCACAGGCATGCGACAGTCACTCCAACAGCAGCACTCGTAGAATCACCAACGAATTTGATGCTCGTCGCCTAAATTTCTAAAGCAAGCCAAATTGATTCATGCTTGAAACCATGAACAACAAGTTCTCGTCATCGGCTAATAAGGACCACCATAGCAGTGGTGCAAAACATGTTAAGTAATTCCAAATGTTGCAAAAAAATTGGTAGCTGAAATAAAGAAACATGTTTCTAAGTTGTTTTATTATTAATTTTTATTATTTTATGAATTAGATTAAAACTCATCTTGTTTGTAATGGTAAAATAAATACAATTGTACATTAGTTTTTTTAAATTGACTCACATTTTTTCATAGAATTTAAAAATATATATATTTTTTGGAATAATATTTTCTTTTTCAATTATGCTGTTCAATTCCACTACATCACATTCTATTGTTAATCTTCATCATAATTTCAAAAACAAAAAGTCTAACACTTGCAAATAATCTAATATCCTGTAAACAACAGACATCCATCGTTAATAATGTTGGAAAATTAATGAGTGGAATTCATCTTAAGAAGTATGTCCATCCAACAGAAATTGAAACAAGCTTGATATATATTATTGTGAATATACAACTATGAGCTCAACTGAAACTATACATCTATAAGAAAAGCAGTATTGATGCATGAAAAAAATGTTATCAAATGCCCATACACTAGGAAAAAAATGCCAAATACATACAAGGGTAACATATAATGCCTGCTATACATCTAACCAATTGCCAAAAGATCTGATGCCTTCCTGCTATACATCAAACAAAACTATATCTGATACCAATAATCTAATGCTTTGTTGTCGTCTTGCAGCTTTGCAATCTGGAGGCAACCAAGACAAGAGACCCAATGATACAATAAATGGTCCTGATCAACCATAAGGAGTTTTGTTTAGCTACAGTATCACCATTATGTCCAAAGACAGGACACAAAGAGTGCCTCTTGTGAAGCAAGCTTGAGCTTAGCCTCCAGTGGTGCAAGGATGGCTTCAATTGAAGATATATCATCATCTTTTTAAGCAGCATGAACCCTTCGAAGAGTGGCTTCCACTGCAAATTAAGCTGCCATTGAGGCCTTCTTCTCATCATTGATTTTCTTTAATCTCAAGATTCTGCAAAAAGAGAAAAAATAATGTTTTTACCTCATTACATAAAGCTTTGTAACAGCATGAGAAAAAATATACTGAGGTTGAAAAGAGTTATATGCAATACTTTGCTTTCTAGAAGAGATTCTGTTAGCTTCAGCTTCTCGTCCATCTCTTCAGTGAGCAGCCTACAAAGAATACAACCAACAAAATACAATGTCAGGTTTGTTCTAAGTTGTTCTAACCACATGACACCAGAAACGTGGTCTTAGAAATACATAAATAAATTAATAAAGAGAAATGTAGAAAACAAAAGGCTTCAGCTCTGCTAACAAAGTTATTACCTAGCATAAAAATCAAACACTAACATATTTAAGCATTCCCAATACCAAGATTAATTAACCTAGATTTCCCAATTACTTTTGGGGTATCTTCTAAAAAGACACCAATGGAATCTCATAACAAACATTAGTATCCAAAGCAACAAAGTATGACATGATAAATTTCAGAATTCCCTGCAGCCAAGAAGATTCCATAGACTTTTATTATAAACAAATAACAGAAAACAGATCAGTGCATGAACATTTAGTGTTAACAATTTAAATAATGCAACCTAAAAACCCCTCAACGAAGTCTAGAAAATAAGGAACGTCAAAAAGGAAAATCCCCGGCTGCTTGAGAGGAATTTAAACAAGAATCAAGAACCAATATAAATTTTACATTGACATAATGTCATATTAATTATGAAAAGTAATCCAAAGTCAAAAGGATGAAGAAAGTTGATTATCTATGTAGGTCACCTAAATCGTGCAAGGGTAACATTATGCTGCCTCAGTTCTAAATCTACCATCTACAAGATATTCTGGTGGTCTACCTAAAATTAGATGCATTCCCTTGTAACACGGTTGCCGAACAAGCTCCATTCTTCCAATTCCGCAACAAACCCATTTTATTTCTTAATATAGTGGTAAAAGCTCGAACTTTCAAAATAGTTTTGAGTTAGAAGACATGCACTTTGTACAGATAACACAAATGCTAGGTTTGCAACTAGCCCACCCATGTCCACACTTGCAATCAACAATGACAATAAGGTGATGACCTTCACTGATGTGATAGTGACACCAGATAACATCAACAAATGGGATTCACAATCATGAATGGAATAAATTAGATATGACACAAGAATTGACTGCAATGATAAAATAGATGAAACAAAACAAAATGAACTAGAAATGAAAGTTCAACACAAGCAAATAGTTATTCACATGGACCAAACAAAACTCAAATTTATTCAAAGTTTCATAAGATAGCACAAAATTAGGAAAAAAGATGAAGATAAATCATCACCATCGAATTCAAACAGATCATATCTAAAAACTCACAAGTATCTGATGTTTACAAATTCATATAAATAGGAACACCTTATCATATAAACCCAACCAAAATGCGTAGTGTTTGGAAATGCATCAATTAACTGTTTTGTACGTAAGAGAGAACGCTGAAAACTGAATTAAATTTTTTTAAAAATTATACAAACTTATGGACTCCTTTAGATACAAATCAGCTCATTGACATGCCACTTGCAAACATTAAGCTATCATACAAAAACATAAAATTCAATCGATACATATAACAAATCAACATAAACTGAAGACTTACATTGGTAGCTTGTGGAGACGATTCGGTGCTCGTACTTGAAGGGATCTTACAGCGGTGAATAGATTGGTGAACGGTGAACGACGCTTGATCGGTAGGTCAGCAGATTAGTTTTCCAGATCGGTGAGCAGAGTTCTCCCAAATCGCCTTGAACGGGAGCTCTAGAGATATGAGAGGGTCAGAGCAAAAACATTTTGGGTTTTCAATTTTTATATGTGGAACCGAAAACACCAAATTTGGGTTTGGGCCCAAAAATTTATAAGGTCTTGTTTGGTTTGTATCTATTTTGAGAGTGATAAAAACACAGAAATTGGTCTTTTGTATTGCTTAGAACTGTTTTTAAAGAACAGTTTTTAGAGAACTGAGTCACTTGTATAGGATTTTAGAGAATAAAAAAAAATTGTTTTGTGAGTTTTGAAGATAAAAGAGAGAAGAAAGGAAAACACGGACCTACAAGAGGCTTTACTTAAAAATACGATAAGTCATCTCGTTTATATTGATTTTGTTCCAAATTGTGTATATAATTAGGGATGCACACGGTACAATTCCCCATGGTTCTTGGTAGAACCGGAACCGTTACCAACGGTTTCTAACTTTTGGAACCGTGAGGAACCGAACCGCGGTTTTCGGTTCAGTTCCGGTTCCGAACTGCGGTTCCTTAGTTTTTTTTTTTTTTTTCAATGAAGTTTGAAAATACAAAAAATATATATATATTCATTAAATAAATGTGAGACCTACAATCTGAAAATGGCACCATATATATATATATAATTATTATATTATATATATAACATATAATAATTATATACATTACATATAATAATTATATATAATGTATATATATTATATATAATATATATACATTATATATAATTATTATATGTAATGTATATATATATATATATTATATATAGTTATTATATTATATATATATATACACATATTTAATATAAAACGGTTTCAGTTCCAGTTCGGTTCCAGGGAACCGTTACTCCCAACGGTTCCGGTTCGGTACGATTCTACTGGTCCTGGAACCGGAACCGAAACCGAAACTGTAGCCACGTTTCCTTACGGTTCCCTTCGGTTCCGGTTCCAACGGTTCTTTGTGCACCCCTATATATAATAAATGGTATACAACATAGTTTGCAGAAAAATTTCTATTTGATTATAATGTTTTCTATAAACCAATTTTACCTATTCATGTCATGGTCCAATTTTGTACTTGAACTCGCAACGCCTTCGTTGCGGTCGGGCCACCTTGTCTACTCGGGTGGCCGCACTCGGACACTTCTGGGCCGGGCGCTTGGCGTGACACCGGACCAAAGACTGGGTTTGACTCTGATACCAAATGTAACGGGTTGGGCGCTTGTCCTCTAGCCAAAAGTCTAAGCTATTAGGTAGTGTTGTATACCCACCCTTATATGCCTAAGTTTTTTTCCATCCGGATCCGACGTGGGACAAGTTAGCCCCTCTAACATAAGCCGTGTTTGGAGCCTCTGATGCTCTGTTTTTTTTAAGGTGGACAATTTGGTCATTTTACAGGAACATATATTTTGATTTTTTTTAACATTAAAATATTAGGGGTAATATGATAAAATCACACCAAAAAGTAAACTAATTTGTCAAAGTAGAGGTCGGTGCAAGATTTTTGAAAAGTTTCACTTGGTGTAATTAGACCAAACCTCTACAAAGTTTCACTTGGTTTAATATACTATCTTATTATCTTTATTGCTTTATTTTACTAATTTTTTAGTGTTCTTTTTTTTTTTTCCTTTTTAATTTTGTTCAATTCTACTGGGACTTAGAAATGCATTATGTCATGAAATACAAAAATTGCAATAGTAAATTGATTCTTAAGGTTATGAATAATTGTGAGGTATAAATTACTCAAGTTCCAATACAGTGCCTCCTACATTCTCGTACTATTTTTTTTTAATGCACCTAATTTTGAATTGTCTCTCTTTTAATTTTCTTGTTTTGTAACTCTTTTTATATGGAATAATTGACTGAATTTTCTAAAATCAATTTACCTGGGCTTGTCAAAAATATTCATTGATTTAGGATTAGGTTTGATGCAAGTGTATGATGAGAGAGAGAGAACCAGAGATTGAGAGGGAGAGTGAAGGGTAAAGAATAGTGTAGTAATGAGAGATAAATAGTCATTAAATATAATTGATATTTTTTTATAAACAAATATTAAAATGTTCGGAGTATTTTAGACATTTTATTTGTAAATTAAGTGTAATAATGAGAGGTAAAATAGTCATTAAATATAATTGATATTTTTTTATAAAAAAAATAATAAAATATTGAGAGTATTTTAGACATTTTATATGTAAAGTAATGGCGTTAGAAACGGAAATATACAATGAATTTATATAAGAGTTATAATCAAAATTTGTATTTGATTGAAATAAGTCCAAACCACATGGGTATTGTATCTGTTTAAAATAAGTCTAAACTACATGGGTATCAATGTAATTTATCCAAATAAGGGTACTCTAGGCCCACCTGGCTAATTCAAGCCTTAGATGTTGAATTTTCAGTTCTTTCTTAGTTCTTCTTTTACATTGTTGGCCAAAAAAAATATTTTTTGGCAAATTTAAGATGTAAAATAAAAAATGTGATGAGCCATATTATCTGAGATTGACGTTTATATGCATTAGGGATCGAATTTCTTAATTTTATATATTTTTTTACTATCCCGTGAATTTGAGATATTTTGCTACCAAAATAATACATAATGCACGTGGCAATTCGAGTTAAAATTTCAGTGATCCATTATTTTCTAATTTTCTCGTTGCTCAAACTTATTTAGAGACGTAAGAAGAATTTATAGGCTCTAATATTAAGCGGGAATTTTATAAGTACCGTCAATGAGCAATATCAAGCGTGTTATTTTTTCATGTTTATTTGACGTGATGAATGTACTAAAAATAAATTAAATTAAATTAAAAAAACTGTGCTAAACCTTGTGTAGAAGTATTTTGTACAATTTATTTGATAAATTATGGTTTCATGAACTAAATTTGTTTTAGTTTATGTTGGGATTTTTTTGCAATAATATCAACAATGCTTGCGCAGTGTAAGTTCCTCCAAAATATTTTCATTTTCCATATATTATCTCTTTGTAATAATAATAAAAAAAATAAAAGAAAGGAAAATTAGTGAACATATATTTTCTTTGAAATAATCTTAAGAATTAATTTATGCAAATAATCAACAAATTTTAAGCAATTATCATAGTGGCTAATGGTAAATTTATATATATGTAAAATTGTTTTTACAATTTCAATGGAAACTCCACTCACCCTTGTGATTTTTTAAGATTGATTTCTTTTAAATAAAAAAAATCTCTTATTAGTTTTTAATTTTACATTTATCGGTGTTACATTACAACTTCCCCAACCTCAAGGCCATAAGGCCACTGTTCGTTCCCAATTAAATATTTGGGCTTAGTTAGGTTTGGACTTACAAAATGACGAACTGAGCCAGCATGGCTCGACCTTTATGCATAACGTGGATCAACTATTATTATATTTTCTTGGGAGGCAAGTATTATTATGAAAAATGAATGCCGTTAGATTTTCAAATCAGTTTTGGCTGCAACGAGACGCTTTCGGTGTTTTTGTTGTTCCAATGCGTTGTATTTGTCATCGAATCGCTCTTGGTGATAACATCATCAAATTATTTGCGGGTGACTATTCTATTATGAGCAATGCTACACATCATGAAAATATTTCATGAATTTTTATCTTGAATGATGTGGCAATTAAATGGTGAGTTAGTATTGGTGGGATTCCCCCCATACACGGAATGTCAATGGTATTATCACTTGCCACATCATTCATGAAGGCAATTCATGATAAAATTTCATGACGTTTAGCATTTCCCTTCTATTATATCATGTTTTTTACATCATCTCCTAAACATCTAAGATTATAATTTCTTGTCTCCTAAGTTTACTTAACCTCCAAATTCTTCAAAACCATCTAAGATTATGGTTTCTTGTCTCCTAAGTTTACTTAGTCTCCAATTTCTTTAGGACTAGAATTTCTTGTTTTCCAAGTTTACTTAGCCTACAAGATAATGTGTCTATTAATAAGGGTTTATGTATTGTTCATAATATATTAATATCAATTCAATGAAATATACAATTTTTCAATAAATTTAAGATAAAAAAATATTTACTATTTTCTGTCAGCAATCATCAGAAGAGCTTTGTTTGAGAGAGAGAGAGGTGTTTCTCGTTGACTTCAAACAGGTTGTCTCTTGTTATCTTCTTCTTTCAATCTTTGACTTGTCTTGTTTCTCGATGAATTATTTAATTTCGTTTGTTTAATCACATCTTTCATGTTTATACATATCAATTGAATGTTCTTTTCTTTTGTTTTCCATTTGTTTTCTTATTATATATGTCATTTGTTTAATTAATTAATTCCTTTTTTCATGTTTTATACACATATTTATATGCACGCGTGTATATATATATATATAGAAATTATAGAAAACGATATTGGCGTCCATATAAGAGCATGCAATACACTCGATCTTTCTTAAGAACACTCATCAAGCAATACACTCGTTTATTAGTCTGCAATTATTTTCGTCTATTTTTTTTTTCTATTTCCGTTTTATATTCACACAGTTTTGGTCTGCAAATTTGGATTCTAAGAAATTACATCTGCTTCATGCTTTCCTAATATATATATATATATATATATATGTGTGTGTGTGTGTGTACGTAATTTTCTGTGTATATTGCTTCTTCATCAATCCCTCCCTTGACATATAATACACTGAAGGCACTTGGAAATTTTGGATGCTAAGAATATATATATATATATACATCACACTATCAATCTGGAAGATGTTCTAGAACTCTGTTAGGTTTAGGTATTTGATTGATTGTTCTTGGGCCGTGTTGGGTTTCTGTGCCTTGCTTGATTTTGTATCTTTTTGTTGGGCTTTATCCTTGTAGGTCTGCCTCTACCTTGTGTATATATAACTTAATTTATACAATTGTTTGACTTTTCGAAAAATAAAAAAACATGTTCATTATATTAATTCTGTTTCTAAATTCTTGGTCAAATTAATTACTCTGTATAGGTTATATTTTGACATCAAATGCTTTCTGTACAACTATATGTTTTATTGAATGTAATTGTGTAAAATGAAAAAGTTCTTTTACATCACTAAAGTTTCTTATTCTCTTTAATATTTGTGTTTTAGTTTTTGATGAATCCAAACTCAATTAATCAGTTGAAAAGCTTTCACCCTCTCTCACCATGCAGCCAATCACTATCTTATAGAGATATTGTTGGCAGCATGGAGAGAGAGGGCGAAAGGTTTACCACTAACTTAAACGACTTTGGATTCTATTATTATTCTAAACGCATACATTCTTCTCTATTCGCCTTTGGTATCTCTTTACTATTTGTGTTTCATTTTTCGATAGATCCAAATTCAATTAACGAGTATCTTATGAGATATTGTTGGCAGCATATAGAGAGAGAGAGAGTTTTACCATTGGCTTAATGTGAGTTTGGATTCTCTTATTATCTTCTTTTTCTTAAGTTTTGGATTTGCTCCATGCGCACACATTCTTCTCTATTCGTCTTTGGTATCTCTTGACTTGCAAGGTATGAATTCATGTTTTAAATAAAGTGAATTTCAGAAAACCCTTTTCTTATATTCTTGCTTAATGATGGAGTTATTTGTTTGTTTATCATTTAGGTTGAACATTCAAGCAGGGGATTGTGAATCATATACAGTTGTTTATATATATATATATATATATATATGACACTCACAATTTAATGTTGAAACTTGAAAGAATCTTTAATGAGGGTTTTTTTTTTGGTCAAATTACTTTTGTATAAAATTTTTTTTTCTTTAGCAAGTTAAATTAAGTATGAGAAGATAATCTCTTGGCACAAGTAATTTGATATATCTCCTTGTAAAATATTTTGGAAGAATTTTTAAATTTTAAATAAATAGAAATAATTTTATATATATATATATATATATGATGTAGTGTGATTTACTTAATCCTTAAAAATAAATAAATAAGAAAGAAATTTAGACATTTATCCTTAGATACAGACAAGTTTAGTTTCTACGGACCATTCATCATTTCCCCCATACAAATTCTCAGAAATTAACAGCTTTATCCATCTCCACAACCTCAATGTGAGGCTCTCATTTGCCTAAGATAACATGCATGGCCTCTGCAAGTACAAGTCTTTCTTAGAGAAAAGACTATGAAGAAAAAACAAGAGCTTGAAGATGATGAGCATGAACATGAACTCGAAATCATCAAGGCTGTGGCACAGGCGTGGCACGGTCACTCCAGCAGCAGTAGGAGTCCTAGAAGCACCAACGAATTTGATGCTCGTCGCCTAAATTTCAAGAGCAAGCCCACTCGATTCAAGCTCGAAGCCATGAACGAGTCATCATCATCATCGGCTAAAAACTGGGATTTTGGGCAATCACTTTGGGACTCTTATGAAATTGTGGCCGTGTCCAAAAGGTTAGAGGAAGGGCTAGTGTTAGACCCCCAATTCACTACCTTGGAGGACACCATTCGGATGAACAAGAGGCGAAAGGAGAGTAAGAATAGTCTGAGAAACTTGTTCAAGCAGATGTCTTCCAAGAGATTTAAAGAAGCTCATGTTCCCCATGAGGAGGAGGAGGAGGAGGAGGGAACACAATTTTGATCTTTATGTTTAGTTACTTGTTATCAATTCCATATTTTCTTTTCTTTTCTTTTCTTTTCTTATTGATGTTTGATAACATTAAACAGAAACCTCATTTTAGTGGCTTCTCTTTGAGATTACAAGTACTTGTTCTTGAATGGTGTGTTTGGTTGGGAGGAAAATATAGTGGAAGATGTTCCAACTCAACTCAATTCAGCATTACTTTTTTCGACATTGCTGACCTGAAATCACAGGCTGCTCATGTATATGTAGCACTAAGCCTTCACAAATCACAAATAGTATCTCATAGTTGGCTATAAAATTCTAAGTACCAGTTCTCACATGTCTTGGCTTATGAATCTGGTTTCGTGTAAAGAGATCGAATTGAAGGTATAAGAACGAACAAGACCAACAATCTGATTCAGTTTGCACAAGTTCTGAGAACAAATTGCTTTGCAAGTATTTCCCAAATCAATTTTTTTTTGTAGCTGGAATGACATTGATGTCGCTTCTTGCTAAGTCACATAATTCTTCTAAATGAGTGTCGCTCTCACGCTCCGTAGTTCTGCCATTAGATTCAATTTTTATACTAAAAATGTTTTATCAAATTTCTTGCAAATCAAAGAAACATCACAAGATGAGTTTTAGCATTTACAATTCCAAATCTATATAAAAAGCATTACAGCCGAAACAGTCATGAAAAGGGAGACCTAAACACACACATAAAGTGATGTGAAAAGGGAGACCTAAATACACACATAAAGTGATGGTTATGAGACTGGAACTCTCACCGTTAACACCAATATTCGAGCATTTTAAATCTAAATTAGGCAACGGACCTCAAGTCCAAATAAATTTATTAATCAATTGGAAAGAACAGGTTTTTTTTCCCTCTCTCCCCCTAGGTTTCCAAGAATTTTTGTTGTTTTTGGATGGAATTCCAAGAATTTTTGTTGCTTTCACCTTTGAATGAGAAAATTGTTTCATGAGAACATATTAACCTTGAACCACCTAGGGAAGAGGATTCTCTCTTGCGGGAGGGGATCCTGTGCACCAAATGAGTGTCATTTTGGTGCACAGGCATGAAGCCAATACTAACTCTGTAAAGACCTTGGTTGTGTGGAAGAGGTGTGTTTGTCCCCTCTTGTCTCCAAGGGTGCCCAATCCCATATCGCCTGGGTGTAGAAAGAGGATGTGCTATATATGTGGTGTGCTTTCTCCAAATGGTATAAGGCCTTTTGGGATAAAACCCAAGAGCAAAACCGTGCGGGCTGGGCCCAAAGCGGACAATATCATACCATGTGGTGGAGCGGGCTGTTACAGATGGTATCAGAGCCTGACCCAGCCGGAAGTGTGTCGACGAGGACGTCGGGCCTCCAAGGGGGGTGGATTGTAAAGACCTTAGTTGTGTGGAAGAGGTGTGTTTGTCCCCTCTTGTCCCCAAGGGTGCCCAATCCCATATCGCCTGGGTGTAGAAAGAGGATGTGTTATATATGTGGTGTGCTCTCTTCAAATGGTATGAGGCCTTTTGGAATAAAATCCAAGAGCAAAACCGTGCGGGCTGGGCCCAAAGCGGACAATATCATACCATGTGGTGGAGCGGGCTGTTACAAACTCAGTGCTGCCCTAATTGAAGTGCATTCCTAATATTCATAACAACACCATTTTGATATACAGAACACACAGTCGAAATAAGAGGAGTGCGAGAGTGAAGCACAAAAGTGACAAATTTTATATTATACGAAAAAAGTAACGGAGTGGGAGCGCGTATGAAGGGAGAGAACTCATTTAAAAGAATTATGTGACTTAGCTAAGAATCGGATCGAGTCCATCACCATGGGTTGTACTGCTGTATGGCCTAAGTCCTATTGACTTACACAGAACACAATTAACTTAAGTCAGACAGAAC
This sequence comes from Cornus controversa, assembly GCA_026545225.1. NCBI lineage: Eukaryota > Viridiplantae > Streptophyta > Magnoliopsida > Cornales > Cornaceae > Cornus > Cornus controversa. The sequence continues at coordinate 57,644,659 of CM048845.1, forward strand.
TGAAGCTCAAATAGGAGCGAGTGCAAGAGTGAAGTACAAAACTGACAAATTTTATATTATACAGAAAAAGTAACAGAGTGAGAGCGCGTATGAGACCGAATTATGTGACTTAGCTAAGAACCAGATCGAGTCCATTACCATGGGCTGTAATGCTGTATGGCCTAAGTCCTAGCCATTTAATTAGTAGCTGCGCTAACTCTTAAAACAAAGAAGAGCCTCTTCGAGCTTATTCTTTCAACCATTAACATCACAGAATGGGCTTTACTCTTCCCCTCTTTCCCGCCAAAACCTCAACTGCTACGACTGTTATCACTCAATTTCCAGAGAACCCTAAAACCCTAATCCTTGAACAATGCAAGACCATCAAAGACCTCAATCAAATCCACGCCCACTTGATCAAAACCCACCTTCTTCACAACCCGGTTGTTGCTGAAAACCTCCTCGAATCGGCAGCCATAATTCTCCCAGAATCCATGGACTACGCACTCTCGATTTTCCGAAATCTCAACGAACCTGGATCACCAGCTTATGATATAATGATCAGAGGCTTCACGTTGAAGCAGTCACCGCATGAAGCCATTCTTTTGTTCAAGCAAATGTGCGAAAACTCTGTTGCACCAGATGAATTCACTTTCCCTTGCATTTTGAAAGCTTGTTCTAGACTACGGGCTTTGAAGGAAGGTGAACAAATCCATGCCCAGATCACGAAATGCGGGTTTGGATCTAATGGGTTTGTTGAGAACACTTTGATTCACATGTATGCAAATTGTGGCGAAGTTGAGGTTGCTCGTCATGTGTTTGATGGAATGTCCAAAAGGAGTGTTATTACGTGGAATTCGATGTTTTCTGGGTACACTAAGAGTGGGTATTGGGATGAGGTTGTCGAGCTGTTTCGTGAAATGCTGGAATTGGATGTTAGGTTTGATGAGGTTACATTGGTTAGTGTTTTGACCGCGTGTGGAAGGTTGGCTAATTTAGAGTTGGGGGAATGGATCAGTGAGTATATAGAGGAAAATGGACTAAAGGGTAATCCTACTTTAGTTACTTCTCTTGTCGATATGTTTGCAAAATGCGGTCGTGTGGATACTGCAAGGAGTTTGTTTGATCAGATGACTCGGAGGGATGTTGTTGCCTGGAGCGCCATGATCTCTGGTTATAGCCAAGCAAATCGAGGTAGAGAGGCTCTTGCTCTATTCCATGAGATGCAAAAGGCTAATGTGGAACCCAACGAGATTACTATGGTCAGTGTTCTTGCTTCCTGTTCTTTACTAGGGGCTCTAGAAACTGGTAAGTGGGTCCATTCGTACATAAAGAAGAAGAGGATGAAGCTTACTGTTACCCTCGGAACTGCATTAGTGGATTTTTATGCAAAATGTGGGTCTATAGACAGTTCGCTTGAAGTGTTCAAAAGAATGCCTTCAAAAAATGTCTTGACTTGGACGGTGCTAATTCAAGGTCTTGCTAGCAATGGACAAGGACATAGGGCTCTTGAGTTCTTCTATTTGATGCGGGAACAGAATATTGAACCAAATGATGTAACTTTCATAGCTGTCCTTTGTGCATGTAGTCATGCGGGTTTGGTTGATGAGGGTCGGAGTTTCTTTGTTAGTATGAGTATAGATTTTGGTATTGAACCGAGGATTGAGCATTACGGTTGCATGGTTGATATTCTTGGTAGAGCTGGATTGCTGGAAGAGGCATATCAATTCATAAAAAACATGCCTATTAAACCCAATGCTGTTGTTTGGAGAACATTGTTGGCTTCGTGCAGGGTTCATAAAAATGTTGAAATTGGGGAAGAATCGCTGAAGCAGGTTGTCAGATTGGAGCCTACGCATAGTGGGGATTACATACTTCTGTCAACCATTTATGCATCTGTTGGCAGGTGGGAGGACGCATTGAAGGTGAGGACTCAGATGAAAGAGAAGGGAATAAAAAAGACACCTGGTTGTAGTGTGATCGAGTGTGATGGAGTCATTCATGAGTTTTTTGCAGAAGACAATGTACATCCACAGATGGAGGATATTTACAATGCAACTGAGAATATGATAAAGCGGATCAAGTTGGCTGGTTATGTGCCCAACATTGAAGAGGCAAGACTAGAGGCAGAGCAAGATGACAAGGAAGCTTCGATATCTCACCATAGTGAGAAATTGGCTATTGCCTTTGGCCTTATTAGGAGTTCACCAGGGACTACAATCAGAATATCAAAGAATCTTAGAGTATGTACAGATTGTCACATTGCCACAAAAATGATATCAAAGGTTTTCAATAGAGAAATTGTTGTCCGGGATCGCAACCGCTTCCATCATTTCAAAAATGGGTCATGTTCCTGCAATGACTACTGGTGAGCCCTTAAACCTAGTTTTATTGCTGGATTAGAAGAGAAATGTAAACTTCACCTAAATGATCTGTTGCTTTAACTTGGACAACATTGTGTGCCAGAAAATCAATTTGATTAGATGAATTCAAGTCCCAACTAGAGAGAGAGAGAGTCAATTTGATTTGGAGAAATTATTGGGTACCTGAGAGTACCGACAATGTAGTACTCCTCTGGCCAATGGCGAGTTATTATTTCCCATCATTAGGGAAAATAATGAAATGAATTCAAGTCCAAACTCCAAATATCTTATTTTGTCACATTCTTTGTGTTATATGTGTACTTATACATATATATATATATATATATATATATAGTCATGTAGAGTTAGAGAGAGAAAATATTCTGCCTATGGAAACCAGTATTTGTGAATCATGACAGCTCCGGGCTTTTGAATCTTTTATTGTTGTTGTGAGATAGCATCAGAATCCTTCGATTTAATAAAGTCAAGCATGATGGATTTTGGGATTCTTTTTTATTTGCTTAAAATTAGTGATCAAAATCTTAATCAGAGGTCCAATTATAGAAAGGAAGGGGAATCTAGACATTCTAGTGTTGTGGAAATTTAAAAATGTAAGCTAGTTGGAATAAATTAGATTGTAGTCAGAAAAACAATTTTGAATCTTTGAATTTTTTTAGCAACCATGGTGCCCCAAAAACTGGCCATTCCCCCTATAGTCATAAGCAAACACAATACATTTAATCATTTCACAATTTTTCCTTTTGGCCACAAACAAATGATAAGAGTTCTGGATGGAATGTGCACCAGAAATTAAGGCTACCTTACAGGCACCATAGATGGTGGGTGTTAGTACATTACCAGTGTTCGTGTTGTTTTTTATTTATTTTCTTTGCAAGAATTGGAGCTGGGTGTCTCCATGTTGAAATCCAATCAAACATCACAAGAAACCCTAATCCAGATTGGAAGTCATATCATGATAGACTCTTCGGTGGAATCTTACAGCTTGAGTAAATTCAGCACCGTGAATATAAAGCATCATCATCATCCCACAAATCGAGCTTCATGATATCATATAAACTTTACATTCAACATGTTATCAGAATGTACTAATGGGATTAGAGCCTCTTGTTCACTGAATTCCCTTTTCATTCGTTTTTTCATGCTTAATAGCATTGATTGAAACAAAAGAAGAATCCATTTGGCTTGCTTTCCATCTCACCTTTGGGGGTTTCCCCCGAGTCACCATGTAATGCTATCAAAGAGCTGGTACCTGGAGATTCTGGTGGCAAGACGGAGTTCTCAGATGTGAAAACTCGAGAAGGGATCATAGTTTCAGGAGGTGAGATGGTGGAAAGATAATGAAGGAGCATCTTTATTATTTGACTGAAGTTGGGCCGGGCATCCGGATCCTCCTTCCAGCATGAGTTCAGAATTAAGGCCAACTCTTCCGGGAGATCGTCCAAGCTAGGTCTCATGTTCTAAATTAGCAAACATAAAGCCTAAATAATCAGCCATACTAAATATTAGAAAGACGTGGTAATGACAGATAGATGAAAAAGAGATTATTACTTTGAAAGCAGCTGCATAAGCTGCCTGTAGATTTGACATGCCTCCAAATGGCAACTTATTGTGTAAAAGCTCCCACAACACAATGGCAAAGCTATAGGCATCTACTTTGTGATTGTAATGCTTCTTCTCTCCATGTCTCAATGTAACAGTACTATACAACTGCCACCATTGAGCAAGTAAGCCAATTAGAATCTATGAAGTACCGACACAGAAGAAAAGAAAGAGAGAGAGAGAGAGAGAGAACTATAATGTGTCTCGATGTACCTCTGGTGCCATCCAACGGTATGTCCCTGTTTCAGCAGTCATCATTTCTGTTAATGACTCCTCTCTTGCTAAACCAAAATCCACAAGTTTAACTGTTTTCTGGTCTGCAGTCAAGATTAAGTTTTCTGCAAAAGTTCATAAGCTCTTCATCAGCAATTGTTTCCTTTTACTTTTTTATTTATTATTTTTTTTTTTTTAGGGATGGCAACTGAGGTCAAATAAATTGTAAATATACAAATGTGTATTTAAAGATCGTAAAAGGAATATTCAAAGTCCGACACTTCCCACACTCGCATCAACAAATTTGCTCATAAATCAAGTTACAACTTACAATCCTTTAGATCCAGTCTAGAAAGAAAAAAAGTCATAGTAGATATATGACCTTATTATGGTAATTATTCCAAGAATTGGTACAGTAACTATTAAGCATAGGATAGAAAGAAAGCACTATGAAGTTGGATCATAGAAATTCCATTTCGAACTGTCAAACCTCTTTGTTAATATGTTTAAGAACCACACTTTAAATCCTCCCTTTACCAGAGAGATTCATAGACAACACAGGTCTATAAGTTTTTCGGTTTCATGGCACTGAAAACAGACAGTTCATTTTGGTATATTCAATACAGACAGAAAGATCAAGACAACTAGTTTATAAACACCCAATGTGCTTTAAAACGAGAGGCACACGTCAACTATATACTTGAGAAAGTCAGAAACTAAATGAGCAAGGGGTCTCACAAAACGAAGTACATGGTCCAAGCTAAAAGGCCCTACAACTTCTACAGGAGTCTTCTTGCTCGGAAATTTAACGAGTGTTCAGATATGAGATTATCAGAAACCTAGCTCGTGTAGGAAATATATCTATATCCTTTAAAACTAGACAATTCATAAACATTTGACTCAAGTCAGCGGACACCTACCAAAAATGCATGTACAAACTTTGAAGAGGGAGCGAAAGCAAGGATTGGAAGTGATTTCAATGAAGTACTTCAGAAACTCTCCAATGATCTGAGAGTGTAATCTAATGAATCTTCCATTTTAAACATCTCGAAATTGAATCTAAACGTTTTTTTTCTAGCATTAGAATGGTCTATTCTTTTTTCTTGTACTATTTTATAAATCGGGTATTTTATCAATTATTCAGTAGCTATAGAGATGCCATCAATTTTCTTTGGAGATAAAATAATTCCATGTTTTTGGATTGTTTTACAAAAAAGTTTAAGATGAGATCGATGTTCTTCTTTCGTTAAACAGCACAGATAATATCTTTCAACATCAATGTGCGTAGTACATGCATGTTTGCTTGCTTGAAAATAAGACATTTCCATGAATCCAATTTCTTAATGCATAACATTTTTATACCTTGGGAATTCAATGGATTAACATTGGAAATGAATGGCATTACCAGGCTTCAGATCACGATGTATGATCCCATGAGAGTGCAGACACTCCACAGCACGAGCAATGTCAAGTGCAAAACCGATGGCAAGACGTGTGTCCAAGCACCTCGGCCTCATGTTTAGAAGATACTTGCGCAATGTCCCTCCTAAGAAAAGCTCGGTGACTATCACCATCACAGGCTCCTTGCAAGCACCAATAAACTGTTGAAACAAAAATAATTCAATAATAATTTTCAGATGTTGTATCAATACTTTATATTCCAAATGTACCACAGATGCAACTGGCAACAAACCTAAGTAACCTTGGAATTTTAGATCCAACCTTTGCTAAGTTCTTATGTTGAACCCTAGACAACATAGCAACCTCTCGCGCAAACCGCGCTTCCCTCTTGGTGATTTCCTCTGGAGTGTCTCCTCTATGAACAATTTTAATGGCAACATTCTGATTCTTATATCTGAAAGCACCAAATAAACAAATTAGTGAGAGATGACCTTAACAAACTGGACACTGATTGTCAAATAAATTAATCAAGAACCACAACTTCAAGTGAAGATCTGAAGTTCCAATCCCAATCTCATCAGTGACTAATAATATGCAATTCAATGATTTCATAAAAACCTAACAATACCCAATTGCCCATTACAGGTTATCAAGTCATAGATTTTCTAGAAAAAATATGAAACAAAGGAAATATAAGGCTTTTGAATTTGTCAACTAATGCAGCTGAGAATTTCCACAAATACATTAATGGCATTGCTACAATGACAAGAAGAAAGAATTACCACAGATTACATTGAAAAGGAATTATATAAGGAGTTAAAAAAGATTGTATTACTTACTTTCCCTCATATACTTTGGCATGAGCACCTTCTCCAATCCTTGGCCCAACAAAGAGATTTTTAGGATCAACCATCCATTTGGTATCCAACCTAAACTCATCAACTGAGTAAAACCCATTCCCAGATTCCATCTTACTAAGACAAAAATGGATTTAAACATACAAACTTATAGTCAACATACATGAAAATTCATGGATAAGATCTATATACATTGGGCATGGATAAGCTGACATGAAACAGAGAACTATAAAAGGACACATGGTCTGTACTCTGTTGTACTGATACTAATGGGAAGCTCTACCCAACACAAACCACATCTCAAAAATGATGATCCGAAGATCAAAACTAATAGTTGGGGATAATAAAATTAAAATATAGAACCCCACATGTTGTAGAGAGAGAAATAAGCAAAATGAGCTCAAATCCCAAGGAAGGTTCCTGAGAAATTCATGGGGAACAGAGCCAAATCCTCAAAAAGGGGAACAGGGGAAGAAAACATGTCAGCAAAACCTCAGTGGAGGATCAATTTTTCTAATTAAATCCTCCAACCCCAACCAATTTTGGAGCTCAATGAAATGAGTAATGGCTTTGAGTTTATTTAAAATGTTAGTACATAACCTCAGTTCTTAATCTACAGACAAAATCATTGAAGGGATTCGGTTTCGGTTTCATTTATATGTCAAAGAAAAGAACTGTGTGAGAGAGAGAGAGACTAGGAGAGAGAGAGATTTTTTTAAATATTGTAATAAAGACTGTGGGAGCCATATAAACTAACTAATAGGTTGCACATGGCAACTGATATTGTCAACATGGGGGGCTAGTGGTGTGAAAGTGAAAGCCACTCATTAAGAAATGCCTAGACCTAGAATCATGGACATCTTATCATACTTGTCTTTCACTCCATCACTTTAACAGAAGCTACAAACCTACTAGTCTTAGCTCTCTGGGTACAGCCAACTGTGAACGAAAAATATTATATGATTCCGAAATCGGGTGTTTCATCACAGGTAAACAAATATATTAATTTTATTCAATTTTTTACTTGCGTGTCATCATATAATTGGTTGGGAGATTATTTATCTCAGAATCATGTAATAATTTTTTACAATTATTAGATGTGATTGAATCACGAGTGTCAAAACGAATCTTATTTGTTGAATGAAATAATTGTTCAACAAAGAAAATTGAACAACCATTTTGTCATAGCATTACTCATATATCAATTGCGAGCTAAAAAGATTGCGCTGATTTTGCAAGAGGTAAATGGTTTTGTTTACGACAAGATGCATATTTGTTGCATGCTTATTGTAAGATTTGTTTTATTCCCGTGTAAATTATACAATGTTTAATTTTTTATAGTTCAAGTGGCCAACACTGAAAACCAAAAACGGTGCCTCCTGTACCAGACTTGGGAGGTGATGGACATGGTGACATGGGCAGCACAGCAGCACCATAATTGGGCAACTTGGTCATGCGATTTGGATCCATGGTGGAAAGATGGCTCTACAATTACTTATTTGACGCTTACCTGCCTCATTGATGATTATTTAGCAGTAATTGTTTTGCATTCATTGCTCATATATATATATATATATATATATATATAGTAATGATAGACAGGCCAATTGAACGATTTTTGTTTTATGTGAGTGGAGTGGTGAGTCCCATCACATGAAGTCCGATCGGATAAAATATGATTGTTCATATATATATATATATATATATATATATATGCACAGTTGCACACACTAGTGTATGTCCGTGCCAGCACTATCACGGATTAGAAATTTGTAAACAGATAGACATTTTAATTCACATGATTGATTTTTTAATCACTTTTGAACATTAGAATTGAGTTTTTTGTTCCAACATTTCTACTCTAATTTTTTTTTTCACTTTGATTTCAACACTCTTGTTACTTTCTACAGGAAAAATGCAACACCAATACATGCAACATCATCAAATATACGCTAAAATTATTTTATCTTCTTTTCAATATTAGATCAAAATCCTTTCGGTGATAAATTTCATCACTATCAATGGTAAATTTCGGGTGAGTGGAGTTCATCGCTATGAGGGTAAATTTTGTTACTATAATGGTGTAAAATGGTCCATTAAACAAATAGTAACAAAATTCAAACAAGTAACGAAATTTACCATGAATAGTAAATACTAAAATATAGACATCAATTTATTTAGTAAGTTCAACTCACACTGCCGCACCAGTTTGTAACCTATGTCACAATACAGAACATCCCACAAAAAAACTGCGAAAACTAATCATCATAATGTTTCTACAAACACTAAATAATTTATTTAGAATATCTGGGCTATTCATAAGCTTCTTTTATAGGCCTTCTTCTCCAGCAATAAGATCCATGACCACATGCTTGATACTCCCATTGTTCTTCTTCAGCAGCCTCTTGTTCATTTCTTCATCACAGAAACCCTGCAACAACACATTTTTACAACCGATTGGGCTTTTTGTCATTGGAACCAAACAATCAGGGGGAAAAAGGAAAGAACAACACAAATAATTTCATATGCTTCCGAAATGACAACTTACCATCTCCATCAGCTCCTCAAGAATAGGATCCCATTTTGAAACACCACAGAGATCATCCACCGATTGCTCCAAGTCATATTCATTCATCCTCAAGATCTCCTTGTTCAAATCAACTTGCTTGAAGCCCATCTCCTCTAGTTCTCTAAGGAGGGTCTGCTCAACATCATTGTTTCCACTGACCCCTTGAGCAGGTGTGGGCAGACTTGTAGAAGGAGATGGAGCATTAGGAGGAGGAGCAGATGTTGCTACTTCTTCAGACAAATCAATTATGGGATATGATACTGAAGAAGCCTCTAGAGGAATAGGGTTTGAAACACTATCACCAAGTGAAGAAGTACCGCCAATAGGGAAATTTGGCTCTGGGTCCTTGTTTGGGTGTTCATCAACTAATGGCTGGACTGATACAACAGTCCTGTTAGAGTTGTCAGGCTCCAAGGTGCTATTATCCACCATGGGCTCAACATTCACATTTCCAATTCCAGAGCTTGCCATACCGTTGCTGCTAGGAGGCAGATTCAAGTTCAAGCCACAAAAGCTATCACACAATGAGTCTTTCAGAGTAGCATCAACCTGCATGGTTAAGAAAAGATTTAGTAGAAGCATACCTAACTATAAGAAGTATGCCATCATTGACAACTAATGAAGAAATGCCAGTAACGCAGGGATACCTGGATGAGAACCCAAACACGCTGCCCAAATTTTTGACCAGATGGGGCTGCCATCCTCCAATATGAGATGTACCGACCCGGAAGTTCAGGAGCAGTAAAGTCAACTGCAATATCAAGCTCCTTGTTTGCAGCCAAACCATCCACAGAAATCTGGCATGGGTTATAAAGCATTACAAAAAAAGAAAATCTCAACTAGAGAACAGACTTAATTAATTAAGAATTAAGGACACTTGTCAGAAAAAGGAACCAAGGGACAGATAAAAACAGTGTATGTACATTTTTACAAAGAGTGTACAAGAATTAGCATCAACATGCTCACCTCTACATGAACAGAACCTGTCTCACTTAACCTATCCCCCCCAATCCACACAAGCTGTGTTCCTTGGGGCCACACAATAGTACCATTGTTCCGCATCCGCCAAATCTTGGTAAATGGTGTTGATGGGGCCATGACGGTACCATCAAGAACATTAACATCCCGAATGAAGCGACTGTCAAGCTTGGGTCGATTTGGTTTGATTCCATAACCTCTCAAGACATGGGGTAGTGCTAAAGGACGAACATGAGGTTGCTGCATCTAGGGAAACATAAAGATCAACATAACCAAAAAAATAAATGAAAGACAACAAAAGTAACCGAATGACATAGGTGAATATAAAGTTTGAAATGATAGGTGTTACATACAGGATAATACAACCCCTTTAAGGGCGGCCATGGAGGACGATAAGATACAGGACGATCCATTCGGGTGTAATCAGCTTCATTTCCCACTTCTGAGAAGCAGATACTGCACAGGTCATAATCCTCTTTTCTGCAGAAAAAGGAGCAAGATAATTTTAGTGAAAAACCTCTTTACCAGTTCAAAAGAAGATATTTCATTATTTCTTACAGTTTAGACTTGAACCGTGGTCCAGTTATTGGATGAACGCCACAACCATCGCAACGAACACCCCTATGGAAAACACTTCCCATGCCATCACAATGGTTGTAGCTCCTTTTAAATGGATACACACGAGGAGCAAACTGAGCATTAGTCACAGCTGAGTCATTTGCTAAAGGAATCCCTGCAAATGGAGACCCGTTAAAAGGATCTGGACCAAGACATGAAACCAAAAAATTCCAAAAAAAAAAAAGTATTATAATAAAAGAAAGGAATTGCTTATACCGCCATTAGAAGCACCAGCACCAACAGACTTCCTTCCAAGATGACATACAATTGACTTTTTCTTCTTGAAGTTGTCACCAGAGGGAATTTTAGTAGGTGGATCTGGCATAAGATCTACAGATGCAGAACCAACAGACTTTCCATTCAGAAGACATTCACCAGACTTCTTACCATCCTTGTCATCAACAGTAACATGAACTGGAACAGGCATAAGATTTGCAGATGCAAATTCAGACTGAAAGGGATAACCAGGGAGGCCAATATCAAGATTCACAGGGCCAAAGACTGGCTTTACTGACGCCCCCACAACACCATTTTCATTTCCTACCTTCACATCCTGATTGTTTTTAGGAGCTGGCTCTTTAAATTTCAACTTTGGCAACATATCTGATGTGGCCCCCTCAACCTTTAAAGCAGAAGTACTCATGGTACTACCAGAAACGGCATTCAGTGTGCTAGATTCTGCAGCAGCCTGAGAATCAGAAACAGGATTATGGTAGGTTAGTCCCATCTTTGAGAAACATTCAGCAAGTTCAGCAAGCCCTGGAGCAGAGGATGCAGCTTTAGATGCCAAGTCAACCGACAGTTTTGAAAGTGCTTCACGGAATGGCTCTGGTACAGATTTCAAAACCTCAGCAACACCAGAGTTCAAGTTCGGTAATGGATTCTGAACTTGAGGTGACCTCATCGGGGTAGAACTTCCACTCGATCTGGCATAAGATCTACCACCCCTCTCCATGTTCAACCTTACAGTAATCCTTAAGGGATTCAGACACTGCCTCACCACGTCATGCAGATCTTCTTCATCAACAAGTGCTACAACATCATCATCTTCATCAATATATGTAAGCATAAGATCAGCATCAGGAGCAAAATTGAAGAGACTAAGGACTTTCCCTCTCAATCCGCCCATGTCTAGATCTAAATGTTCATTTTCATCAACACGTGCACTGAAGCGTCGAAGTGTTCCTCCATATTTAACCTGAAGCCACATGCCCATGCATATTTAAAAGAGAGTAACAATGAGGAAGCAACATAGACCAAATATAGTTGGCTTGAAATACATCGAGAAAATTAAATCATCTGTGCACAAATACATCTTTTTTTATTTTTGTTCCGGGGGTGGGGAGGGATATGATACATCTGGTCAAGAAGAAGTCATTTACTAAATAATGTGGATGCCAATCATTACCCAAAAATATTAACAAACATTTCGGAAACACCCATTAAATAATTAATACCTCATCCTCCTCCCACAACGAAATGTAAAAATAACATCATAAAGTTTCCAAAAGCATTGAACTTGAATGCATGTTTGTATTATACAAGTGATGTTTAGGTACTGAAGTGATTGCCCAATGTATATCAGATATTATTATAAACAAGAATTACAGAAGGAAATATCTTGCATCAAAAAATTATGAACCAGCCAAAGCCAATACAATTTGCACATTGGTGAAGGTAACCTCTTTATTTTTTCTATTTTTTTTTTTTACCTGATCCTGCTTAAGCTGCAGAGTGAAATAAACTAATAAAACCTCAAGCATCATAAGTATCAAGTTTTTAGAAAGTTCAGAACATACTGTCGCCAAATTTAATAGTCACTGTTAAATACCACTCAAACCCAATTAAAAGTATAATGCTACTTCTAATGTTTATGAATGTAGAAAAACACAACTAATGGAAGAAATTTTCACACAAATTAACACATCTGAATCATTGAGGTATGAATTTTCAGTCTCCAGATTTCATGGTTAAACATATGAAGAAAGCAGAGGATGCTATGTCAAGTGAGTTGCAGAGCAAATTGGGTCAGTATAATGCTACTTCACATGTTTATGAATGTAAAAAAGCACAACTGATGGAAGAAATTTTCACAAGAATTAACTCATCTGGAGCATTGAGGAAATAACTTTCAGTCTGTAGATTTCATGGTTAAACACATGAAGAAAGCAGAGGATGTTATGTCAAGCGAGTTGCAGAGCATATTGGGTCTTCTCCGTAAAAAACAAAAGATGTTATGTCAGTGAATTGCAGAGTTAATTGGACTTCTCTATCAAGTGAGTTGCAGAGTTGATTGGTTTGGTTGATGGTCATTGGTAATGGGAGGTTGTGTCCATTTCAAAAATAATGGTGGTTGCAAATTAATTGGGTCTTCTCTGTCATTTGATTAGATGGAAAGTGCAGGAAATTTAAAAATTTTGACCTTTCCAAGAGTTTTAATAGTAAGAAAAGGAAAAAAAAATTAGACTGCTTAATTCTTCTCACTTCACTTCCTATCACCTCACTTTTCAATCCTGATTGCAGAGAAAACTAAGTGAATATAAAACGAAGTTTCCACACTTCATATTCGATGTAATAGGCAGAAGTTGGAACAGCTGCCTATGCTATGTATGCTTCTAGGTCTCGATCACTAAGGTCCTAATCGTCGATAACGATCTATAAAGATGCGCAAGAGCTACCCTTTTTTCTTTCCACGGGACACATAGCATCTAGCGGCTCCATCACTCGATAGTTTGCCGGGAGAAGATGAATATTCAACAAGGCATTCGGCAAGAAGCCAAAGGGTCCGACCTTTAAGTTACCTGAACTCCCCACTTTACACTAAATAAATTTAACTGCTAAAAGAGTTCATTACCGAATAGAACTTTGTTCTCAGTTACCAAATAACAAACCTTTAATCTTAATTATTTTCATTTCTTCAATTTCTCCGCCAACCAAACAAAAAATAAATTAGAAACTCATTTAAAAGCATCAAAGAAAACGATCAAACAGATTATCAAACAACAATCAATATATGCATGATAAAAGAAAACATTAAAGCAAATTAAAGCAATTAAAATAGTTGGAACCCAAACCTTGATCACTATATTGTTGTCCATGGTTGAGAACCCCCAAACAACAGTGGCAAAGCGTTCCAGGTAAGCCGCAGGAGAACTTTTCAAGCTTTCAACTGAAACAAGAAACGAAACCCTAACCCTAAAATCAACAGAGACTCATAGGAATCCTTCAAAATTCAGAGCGAAATAGAAGGTGAGCGAAATAGCAGGTGATTATGGATAAAAGAAGACTGATTCTTTAGAGATAACTCGCATAGATTCCGGCACGCGTAGCTGTGAGCCGCGTTTCTCTCTCTACTCTCTCTCTCTCTATCTACACACACCCTCTCTAATATAGACGGAGTTGGCCCTTTTGGGTTTTTCTTCTTCACGAAGAAAACTTGGGGAATGATCCAAAATCCAAACGCTGTCTTAATCATGTTCCGACACGGCTAAGACCACTGTAAGGAATCTTGGACCTCATACGTGCTTTTCATTTATTAGTTGCAATAACAGTGGTCGTTTTGTTTCATTTTTCTTAGTGAAGTGCAGGATTGTTTGTATAGATCTGAGTGCACTTGATTTTTACTGACATAAGAAATACTCCATCGCCAAAATCCAAACGTCGTCTTTCGATGTTGCAGGATGAAAATCTTTTGAATGGACAGTATACATACATACATATATATATATGGATAATACTTACCTACTTAACGGTGTGTAGGTGAGCCCCTCCTGACAGCTGATGTATTTTAATAAAAAATAAACACATCAATTTTAAAGTGTAATAAATAAGTATAATAAATGAGGTCAATCTCATTTATTATACTTATTTATTGCATTTTAAACGTCATTTATTATATTTATTTATTGCATTTTAAATTTAATTTTGTCATTAAAGCTGACGTGTTCATTTTTTATAAGAATACATCAGCGATCAGGAGGGTTCACCTACACACCGGTGAGTAGGTAAGTATTGTCCTATATATATATATATATAGATAATAATAAAAATATAAAAATTTATGTACATAAATAAAAATATAAATATATATGCTAAAAAAAAATACAAATATAACAATAATATTGTGATTAAGATAGTGGTGGTTGATTAGTTGAATAATTTTTTATTTGAAAAATGTTAATTTGACTAGTTGCAAATTGTATCTTTTAATGTGATTGAATGTTAGTTTTTAATAGATGAATTAAAAATAAAATTAAAAATTAATTTGTATAACAAATGTGTTACTAAACACTGTTTTTTATTTTTTGTTTTCAAAAATGTAAAAACAGCAAGTTTTAATAAACTCTATTTCTGTTTTCCTTCAGAAAAACATAAATATATTTCTGTTACTTTCCGAGTGCAAAAAGAAAAAAATATTTTCGTTAATAAACGCACCCTAAGTAAAACTAGGAGCACACGCCTGAAGTGTGATGTACTTATAGCTGTTAGATGGCACGGAGGATAGTGTAAAAGTATTATTATCAAACGGTGAGAAATAGAAAATTGCGAAATCAAACTAGCAATGACAGGTAAGGGTGCACAAAGAACCGGTGAAACTCCAACGGTAAAAAATCGTAACCGAATCAAACCGAATTTGACAAGGATGCAGTAGCGTGTTGAATATTTTTCTGTTACGGGGTAAAAATAAAATCAAATTAAATGTTCACAATTTTGAAAATGATTTTAGAAACATTAGGGCAAAGCCCTGACCTGGCTTATTTTGGCATATAGACCTCTTGGGCTGAAAAGCAAGGTTGGGAGGGCATATTTACACCTCAATAACCAGTTAACCACTTCAACTAAAATACATAGAATTTTTGGTGCTATGGTAACACTCAGCCTTGCAAGGAATTCTCCAAGACTTTGTAGCAATTTCAAATGGATTGTTTTTATGATCTTAATTTGAGGAAATGGATACAAATACACCATTTTCATTGAAGTCACTGAATTCAGATCAAGAAAACAAATTTCTTACTTGTTTGGATTGTATTCTCATAATCCAATGGCTTAACTAAAGAAAACAAGCAATGTTTGATATACACACATTATGAACTACTAGCTGATTTTTGGTTTCTATGAATCACTGCATATGAACACTAAAAATTTGTGCATGACAGTTTCGAAAGTGCTTCGCGGAATGGCTCTGGTACGGATTTCAGAATCTCGACAACACCAGTGTTCAAGTTCGGTAATGGATGCTGAACTTGAGGTGACCTCAACGGAGTAGTAGAACTTCCGCTCGATCTGGCATAAGATCGACCACCCACACCCCTCTGTGTTCAACCTTACAGTAATCCTTAAAGAAGATCTGACATAATATGATTGAAGGATCTTGTTAGAGAAGCTTTAAGAGAAAATCAATGAGAAATAAGAATAAAAAGGAGACTAAAAGAGAGATTTAAAGAGTAAATAATTTTTATACTAAGATTAAAAATATAAAAAATGTCTTGGGAATTTTTTCTTATAGTAAGATAAGAATCAGGACGATCCATTTGGATGTAATCAGCTTCATTTCCCACTTCTGAGAAGCAGATACTGCACAGGTCATAATCCTCTTTTCTGCACACAAAAAGAGTGATAATTTTAGGGAAAAACTTCTTTACCAGTTCAAAAGAAGACATTTCATTATTTCTTACAGCTTAGACATTTCACTGTGGTTGTAGCTCCTTTCAAATGGATGCACATCAGGAGCAAACTGAGCATTAGTCGCATCTGAGTCATTTGCTAAAGGAATCCCTGTAAATGGACATCCGTTAAAACGATCCGGACCAAGACAAGAAACCGAAAATTCCAAAAAAAAAAAAGAGGGAATTGCTTGTACCCTCGTTAGAAGAACCAACACCAACAGCAGGAATTTTAGGCACATCTGGCATAAGATCTACAGATGCAGAACCAACAGACTTTCCATTCAGATGACATTCACCAGACTTCTTACCATCCTTGTCGTCAACAGTAACATGAAATGGAACTGGCATGAGATTTGCAGATGCAAATTCAGACGGAAGGGGATAACCAGGGAGGCCAATATCAAGATTCACAGAGCCAGAGACTGGCTTTACTGAAGCCCCCACAATGCCGTTTACATTTCCAACCTCCACATCCTGATTGTTTTTAGGAGATGGCTCTTCAAATTTCAACTTCGGCAACATATCTGATATGGCACCCTCATCCTTTAAAGCAGACGTAATCATGGTACTACCAGAAACGGCACTCTGCAGCAGCCTGAGAATCGGAAACTGGAGTATGGTAGGTTTGTCCCATCTTTGAGAAACATTGAACGAGTTCAGCAAGCCCTGGAGCAGAGGATGCAGCTTTAAATGCCAAGTCAACCCACAGTTTTGACAGTGCTTCACAGAATGGCTCTGGTACAGCTTTCAAAACCTCAGCAGCACCGGTGTTCAAGTTCGGTAATGGATTCTGAACTTGAGGTGACCTCATCAGGGTAGAACTTCCACTTGATCTGGCATAAGATCTACCACCCCTCTCTTTGTTCAACCTTACAGTAATCCTTAAGGGATTCAGGGACTGCCTCACCACATCATGCAGATCTTCTTCATCAACAAGTTGTACAACATCACCATCTTCATCAATATATGTAAGCGTAAGATCAGCATCAGGAGCAAAATTGAAGAGACTAAGGACCTTCCCTCTCAATCCGCCCATGTCAAGATCTAAATGTTCACTTTCATCAACACATGCACTGAAGCGTCGGAGTGTTTCTCCATATTTAACCTGAAGCCACATGCCCATGCATATTTAAAAGAGTGTAACAATGAGGAGGAAGCAACATGGACCAAATATAGTTGGCTTGAAATACATTGAGAAAGTTAAATCATCTGTGCACAAATACATATTCTTCTTTTTTAGGGTTCAGGGGGGTGGGGAGGGATATGATACGTCCATTCAAGAAAAAGTCATATACTAATAAAAATTTTGGAAATAATCATCAAATAATTAAATACCTCATCCTACTCCCACAAAAAATTGTAATAATAACAAAATCATAAAGTTTCCATAAGCATTGAACTTATATTATATGTATGTCTTAATGTCTGTATTATGCAAGTGATATTAGGTACTGAAGTGATTGCCCCATGTGTATCTGAAATTATAAACAAGAAAAACACAAGAAATATCTTGCATCAAAATATTATGAACCAGTTAAAACCAATACAATTTGCACATTGGTGAAGGTAACCTCATCTTTTCTTTTTTTACCTGATCCAGCTTAAGCTGCAGAGTGAAATCAACTAACAAAACCTCAAGCATCATAAGGATCAAGTTTTTAGAAAGTTCAGTTAATAGTCAAAAAGTAATAAGTAGGACTCGTTATACTTGGATAAAAGAAACCAAGTCTTAGGCACCAACACCATGTTAACAACCCATTACGACCCTAATCACCCCCCTCAGTACCCACTGCTAAATACCACTGAAACCCAATTAAAAGTATAATGCTACTTCTCATATTTATGAATGTAAAAAGGTACAACTAATGCAAGAAATTTTCACACAAATTAACTCATCTGGAGCATTGAGGTAAGAATTATCAGTCTGTAGATTTCATGGTTAAACACTTGAAGAAAGCAGAGGATGTTATGTCAAGTGAGTTGCAGAGCAAATTGGGTCTTCTCCGTAGAAAGCAAAGGATGTTATGTCAGTGAGTTGCAAAGTAAATTGGGTCTTCTCCATCAAGTGAGTTGCAGAGTAATTGGTTTGGTTGATGGTCGTCGGTAATGGGAGGTGGTGTTCATTTCAAAAATAATGGTGGTTGCAAATTAATTGGGTCTTCTCTGTCAAGTGAGTTGCAGAGTTGATTGGTTTGGTTGATGGTAGTTGGTAATGGGAGGTTGAGTTCAATTCAAAAATGGTGGTTGCAAATTAATTGGGTCTTCTATATCGAGTTGCAGTGTTGATTGGGTGTGGCTCAACAATAATAACTCTTGCAAATTGATTGGGTCTTCTCTGTAAATATATATATACACACACACACCTATTGATTGGGTTTTCTCAGTATATGGCTATATTCACACAACACACACACACACACACACACATATATATATATATGTTCACTATATTTTACGACATGGTTTAATGATAATTTTCCTTTCAATTATGTCTCGTTATCTAAAGGAGGGGCTTTTGCCATGTGGGAGAGAGGGAGAGAGAGCTGAGGAGGTTGCAAAGATGAAGAAATATATATATATATAGAGAGAGAGAGAGAGGTGGTGGTTGTAGGGATGAGGTCGGTGGTGGCAGACTATATATATATGTGTGTGTGTGTGTGTGTGTGTGTGTGTCATATCACTCTGTAATAAATCCGTCATTTAAAAGAATTAGAGATTAACTATGTAATTTCATTGCAACTAACGGCAATTCACCATTTAACATGAAAAGAAATTGACAGCATTAACGATCCATAATTCCACAATATTATTCAAAAAGTACTGTACTTCTTATTCTAGTCCACCACCGTGCGAGAACAACTCAAACCCTGTTCATTTGATAGTAAGAAAAGGAATTTTTTTGAGAAAATCAAATCATCGTAACGGCTTAATCCTTTTTCTCTTACAGATAAGTATACCAAATAAGAAACCTTTAATTCAACCAAACAAAAAGTAAACTAGATACAACACATCAATCATTTAAAAGCAGCAAAGAAAACAATCAATCAATATATGCATGGTAAAAGAAAACATTAAAGCAATTAAAATAGTTAGAAAGCAAACCTTGATCACTATAGTGGACTCCATGGTTGAGAACCTTCAAACAACAGTGCAGTGGCAAAGCGTTCCAGGTAAGCCGCAAGAGAGACTTTTCAAGCTTTCAACTGAAACAAAAACCCTAACCCAAAAATCAACAGAGACTCATAGGAATCCTTCAAATTTCAGAGCGCTCTCTCTCTCTCTCTCTCTCTCTCTCTGTGCACTTTAGTTTTCTTCTTCACAAAGAAAACTTGGGAAAGTATCCAAAGTGCTTTTCATTTACGTATTTGTTGGAATAACAGTGGTCGTTGATCTGATTTTTCTTAGCTGTTGTTGGCGGTCGAGTGAAGTGCAGGATGTTTGTATACATCTGGGTGCACTTGATTTTAGCAACATTGGTTTGTCCCGTGCGCAAAGAATTGATGGAATTCAACCGTAGCTAAATACTATAATCTATATATTTTTAATATATAGATAAATACTAATAGATTATAAATTCTAATAATCTATATATTTATATAATATAAAATATATTAATAAATATTAACAGTTTTTATTTTATTATTATAATTAAGGGTGCACAAGTATAAATGCGTATTTTGTCAATATTTTTTTTTTTAAAGAAAAAAGTAGACAGAGAATCGTTGAGAAGCCAGAACCGAACCGAACTCAACAGTTTCGGTTCCAAATTAAGGAACCGTTCGGAACGGTTTCGGTTCCGGTTCCATCAAGAATCGTAATAAATTGAACGGTGTACACCCCTAGTTGGGATCGATTCCGGTTCTCCAAGAATCGTGTGCACCCCTATGGAAAGAACATAAAGAGGTAGAAAAATAGAAGAGAAAACTACACTTAAATAAAGTTAAGAGGCCTAAATTACAAAGTAGTCTATTTTAAAATTTTATTTTTCACTTTGGTTGAATTAAGCAAAATAATTACTTATGCATTGAAAATTATTATTCATGTACAAAATACCCTTCAATCTCTTATTCCAGAACATCAAATTATCATTCTTAAATCAAATAATTCATTCACTCAAAAATTTAAGAAAATATCTGAAACATCGTTCGATTTCTGAAAAATTGCAGGAATATAAAAGTAATCCAATAAAAATGAACATACTCACAAATTAAAGAAAAATATACGTTATACAAGTATTGTGAATATGCTATTATGTCATAAAGTAACTAAAATTAGATTGTCTGATATGGCCCTGAATGACTACCAACTTATTTTCTCTCTTAGATTAATGCAAGTAGATATACTTGTGGTATTAGAACACATCAACTATATATGGATAAGAATATAGTAGATTTTTCAGATGTGCTTGGGTAACTTTTCGGTCTGATATACCCTAAAAAAAATATGAGTATCAAGAAAAGATATTACATCAAAACATAACGCACAAAGATAAGGAATATCCAAATTTATAAGTAAACTCCTATAAATTTCAAGTATGCCTGCAAAATGCAAACAAAATTTGAGTTTTCTCAGCAAATGAGTTATAAGTCATTCTACATAGAATATGTCTGTTCACTAAATCAAATTAAGAACATATTTAAAGAAGCAAATATGAATTAGATAGTTGATAATGACAACTTAAAAAAAGTGACTAGTGAAATCGTTCATCACATTTAAAAACCTCAAAATTAATAATAATTGGCACATGAATTTGCCATACAATTCAAAATTTAGTTCACTAATTTTTATTTGTTTTAAAAAAGTAAAATAAGTAGTTCACTAAAGCAAAATAAGAGACCATATTTTTGTGGTGAGAGATGATCAACGATCAATAATTTATCTAAGCAGTGGTGTTTCACAATGAATTCGATTTTCTTCCAATGAGACGAAAAGACAATGATCTGTTCGAATTTATTTAGTCACGCACAACACTCCTTCAATCGCACAAGAACAAAACGGAATTTAGTGTGGGTTAGAATAAGAGATTGAATGATATTTTGGACTTAAATAATAATTTTCAATGGATATGAGATTATTTTGTTTAATTCAATCAAAGTGAAAAATAAACTTTTAAAATAAACCACTTTGTAATTTAGGCCTCTTAACTTTATTTAAGTATTGTTTTTCCAAAATAGAACAAAAAGAAAAGTGGTTGACATTCTTCCTTCTGTTTAGTAATACTGACATATAAAACATAAAAGTTTTATCTAAAATTACATAAACACAAAACACAGAGAAAGGAAAACATATAAAAGATTTCATGCACCTATAAAGTTGTATAAAATATAAAAAAATAGACCGAACAGAAGGAAGAATGCCTAGCAAATAATAGTTATTATATATATATATATATATATATATATATATATATATATATATATATATTTCCAATGGTTCCAGTTTCGGTTCCTAAATTTGGAACCGGAATCATAGTGAATGATTTCTAAAATTTGGAATCGTAATGAACGATTCAGTTCGATTGAGCTACAGTTTCGATTTCTCCTGTTCTTTGTGCACCCCTAATCGTAGATCAGGTTTAGATAAGACTAAGAGCACACATGTGATGTACTAATAGCCATTTGAAGGTATCTTGGGATATGTAGTAGAAGGAGAAATTATTAGATAGTCACAGCCAATAATAACACATCACCACAACAAGTGTTAGAATAAAGTAGAACACATATATACATGTGCCATGTTGTTTCATAATAGTCTCTCGTAGTAGAAGTATTATAATCAAACAGTAAAAACTAAAAAATTGTGAGATCAAACTATTCATCAAGAGGTGGTAGGTCGATGAGATCCTCTAAGTTAACTATTACTAAACTTTTAAATGATTTGTCATATTGTCACATCATTTGATAATTAAAAATGTTTGAAAAGGCATAATTTAGAAAATAATGTTTGAGTGCACCTTAATAAATGTGGTAAATTGTTAGTCATATATCTTCCAAAAAAAAAAATGTGCATGCCAATTTTTTAACAATTTAACTTATGATAATGTAGAGAGATTTAACTTAAAAGATCCTAGTCACAAAATCCAAACTGAACCAGGAACATGAGTTGAATTACTAGTTATATTCGATTTGTACTAATATTTTATCAATTTTAATTTTTAAGTCACCAATTTCATGCTATTGAATTGCAAAATTATTCTTTGTATACAGGTAGATATGTTTCTATATAGGTAGGACAAATTGAAGGTAAAAGGTTTGTTTCTTCAACTTGATCTCAAGGTTTTGGTGTCCATGTTACGTGCAACTAAAATTAAATTACAGTTTGAAACAATGAAGGAAAAATTACCATATCCTACTTTTCTAATAAAAAACAAATAAGTTAGTACAAAATTTTCTTTAGGATCAACAAGCCTTACTTTCGAAAACTTTTTCTATTTAAGTTCTAAATCACTAAATTTTTCATTTATAACCTTAGTAAATAGAAATAAAATGTTGTAATTATAAATTGAAATTTTGATATATAATATATATATATTTTTAGGATTAAATAGAATGACTTTCTCTAAAATTTGGTCTAATTACACTCAGATCCGTCCAAAAAAACCAGTAACTCTATTATGATCGGACCAAAATACTCTTGACCCATCTAAAAAGCCGTTACTAACCTTATCATGGTATTAAATTACAAAAATAAATCTTATTTTTACAGACAAAACTAACCTTGTTTAAAATTAACCCAAATGCAATTGAAATCAACATGTGTAATGAAGATGTATGTATATATATATATATATAAGATTAACCAAATATACTTTCAAGATAGATCTGTGGATTCAATACCAACTTACACATTTTATCATACACCTGGTGTGCAAACAAACTTGACTATGTCTACACAATTAAACAACCCACCAACTGCACCAATGATGTCACACCCCGCATTCCTAACCTGGTTTAGAACGAAGGAAATGGGGTGATAAGGAAAATAACATAAATAAAATAGTAACAGTAACCACCAACAAATCTTAAAGATTCTAACGGCCAAGACCATTAAGTTGTATAAGCACATGAGATCTATTATACTGCATCTATTAGATCTTCTGAAATACTAAATTTCAAGGTCAAAAGGGGAGAGACTGTAAAAAGGTCTGAGTCTGAAATTTGGATCAATTCCTTTTCTACAATGTACAATTATAAGCATCTGTTTACACTAAAATGTTATCTAAAGAAAACAGCACAAGCATGATCCATTAGCTGCTTATTTTCCTGTAAAACTTGTCAACACTACCCAGATTTCTGGAAAGAACAAGGACAGAAATATTCTGATCGTTGCCTCCTAAAAGATGGACCTCATAGACTAGAAAGGAACGAGAACGTGTAAAAAACCAGAGGCAAGAAGCAATTTCTTCAATCTTCATCAGTTGTGCACGCCATCAAAAGGAAGTGGATTCTCGGAAAAATCAATCAGCAGAAAACAAAATCATAGCTGCTGATCAAGATACGGGTCTACAGAAGATTTACCAACAGTTCCAAGATATCCTGAAACAGACCCAGAAACACCTGTAACAAAATTCTTCAACCACGAGGTGCTGCGAGTTAAGTAACTGGTCTGCACTTGTTCATTTACTTCAAGCATGCTCTTCTGCTCTTCCTCTAGCAATATGTCAAGCCATCTCTTAGCCATAAAAACCTTGACAGCTTCAACCCCTTCTTTCACAACTTCATTTGGAGGAACTACAAGAGGATTCTGGTCCAAGTTAAGCTTGGTCAAATTGTCAAGCCGACCAAATGTATCAGGAAGAGCATGAATCTGGTTGTTGCTAAGATCAAGTTCTTTGAGGTTGGTTAAGTCACCAATTGTATCTGGAAGTTCAGTTAGGTCACTGAAATTACTGCACAGATTCAGGACCTCAAGATTTGTCAATCTCCCAATCGTAAGTGGAAGGCCACGGAGCTCGTTGAAGTGCACATCCAGAAGGCGCAAAGACCTCATTTCACCAATAGAAGTGGGAAGAGAACGAATCTTGTTCAGATGGATTGAAAGCCTTCTTAGATTCACTAATTCATAACCGATGTTTGTTGGCAAAAATGACAGTCTATTGAAGCTTGCATCCAGTTCCACCAATGACCTGGAATAATCAATATTCAAATAAACCTGAGAAAAACATTTGAAGGAGAAAAGTTTCAATTGCTTTGGTTTTGCAATTAATCAGGACTACCTGCAACGACAAATGCTGTCCGGCAAGGCAGTTAGCTTGTTTCCAGATACATCTAGGATCTTCAAATTAAGCAACAGACCGATGGAATCTGGCAATGACTCCAAAAGGTTTGATGAAAGATTAAACTCCTCAAGGTTTTCCAGTCCCGCAACTGAATCAGGAATGACCTGTTTACCTCACATGGAGAATCGAAATATGAGGAACAGAATTAAGAAAAAAAAAACCCATCAACTAATACTTAGTCAAATCATATATTAAAAAATCAACATTTTATATTAAATTTAATCACCCATAAGGGAAAAAAAATCCAGACATAGGAAATCCTTGAGGTAGGGTCATAGTACCTTTCTCTAAAAAATTTGGAGTTCATTAGTCTACAAGAAACAAATTGCTACAAAATATGTGCACCCTTCCACATCCTCCTCTGGAATCAGCTATAAATGCAAGGACACATCATACTGATCCAGGGTCACAATATGTAAATAAAGTTTTACCATTTTAACAGAAAAAGTATCCTATTTGCTTCACTAAAAGTATGACAACGAAAGTATACTTAGAAACTTAATACATCAGCCTCTACATCACTATAGCAGTATATATAATTGGCCTAGATCCATACTAAAGATAAATTTATAGCAACAATAATATCAGGTACTTTTATACTCACTAAATAAAAACAGACCAGGGCAATCATAAAAATGCTAAAACAAAGCAACTTATTAAGTATTAACTGAAATCACGATGAGAAAATGAACAACATTTCATTCATAAAATGTTAAATTTTGGGGAGAAGTACATTGATCTCCCCTCTAGTTAAGTTACACTAGCCTCTCTTGAGAGTTATGATTTGGAAACAGATTTTCCCTTCCATTTAATAGTCAACACTGGTTGATAAGCGTTAATGTTATACATTCTCGCGCCTTGACTTACGTATTTTAATCCCATAGATACACATATTGTATTGTTTTTATGTGTTTTCATGTTTTTGATGATTTTAGGTTCTATTCCAAAATTTGGCGTAATTCAACTCCGTTATCAATTCAAGAATGCATTCTTAAATCCGATCATACTTCATCAAAGGTTTATAGAAAGGATTAGTGAATGGCTAGAAAGCACGGACACTTCGTATAGGGGTGCCGTGCCCGTGTCGGACACTCCTTAGAAGTGTCCTGAATTTTTTTTTTTTAAGACACTGCTAGGACACGTGGGGGACACGGCGGGGTACATTTTGTAATTTTTAAAAGTGCAAAAAAACCCCTGAACTTTTCCAAAGTTACAAAAAAACCCCTTTAAACTATTTTTTTGAGCATTTCAGCCCCTCTTATCTTCTAAAAGCTAACATCTTAACCCCTTAAAATAACTATAATGACATATATACCATTTATATGACTATTATGCCCTTTTCTATATAAATATAGTATTTTCTAAAATAAAAAATTTTAAAAATAAAAAATAGTAAGATAAAATTCCTAAATAGTAAATTTAGAAACAAAAAAATAAAAAATCCAATAGAACTTTATTTAACATAAAGTCATGTTAGTTTATTTGGTATTTTGTATTTAAATTTATTTGTTTGTTATTAGAAAAATGAGTAATATGCAAGATTCTAATAGTGGGTTTAAATATAATGAACATCCTTTTTGAAA
Organism: Cornus controversa; assembly: GCA_026545225.1. Classification (NCBI taxonomy): domain Eukaryota; kingdom Viridiplantae; phylum Streptophyta; class Magnoliopsida; order Cornales; family Cornaceae; genus Cornus; species Cornus controversa. Next base: position 57,670,784 of record CM048845.1, read on the forward strand.
ATACATTAATTGCTTGATAATAAATTGAAGTATTTATGTGATTTATTATTTTTTTATTGTTAAATTTATGGTATTGTGGATATTGGTTAACTTGTTGAATATATATTAATATATTATTTCATAACCGTATCCCCGCCGTGATGTGTCCTGTTTTTTTGAAATTTGTCGTGTCGCTGTATCCGTGTCGTGTCGTATCCGTGTCTCGTGTCCGTGTCCATGCTTCTTAGGTGAATGGCGTGTCAAGACTGGAGCCGGAAAGCAAGAAGAATCAAGGGTTTCAAAGCGAGGAAGTTCGATGCATCGAAATGGCCATTTCGATGCATCTCAAATTACTGCTGAAAGATATTTTTGCAAGATACTTTCCCCACTTGACCACTTGTCAAGATTTGATTTGAAGAAGCCTTGCACGAAATTTCTGTGATATTTTGAGCCTAAAGTCAAATATATATGTAGGAAATATGTAATAGAGATATATATCACTTTCTTGTAATAGGGAATATTTGTAAAAATTCTAGAGAGAGAAAGTGAAGTTCTAGAGAGGGAAAGCTTCAAAGAGGCTTTGTAAGGCCTTGAAGACCATTTTGAGCATGGATTCATTTCTGTCTATAGAGTGCATCCAGCCCACCATGATCAACTAATCCTTCTCTAGGATTTGGACAAACCCTAGTCTTGTAACTTTGTTCTAATTGTAATTAATTGGGATTTTTATGTATTTTTTGTGTATATGTACCTTGCCTTGAGCCTTATGATCAATATAAGTTTACAAATTCTATATGTTCATGTGTTGTGAGTTATCTTCTTATCTTAGAATATTTAATTTTCTTCACATGATCTTCAAACACTTGTATTTCCACAAGAACTACAAGTGATGGCTTGGTACTAGTTTTCACTTTAACATGCATAACTAGATTTGCATAGTCCATGCTTAGAGATGGTAATTTAGCTACACTTAGTTAATTAGGTAGGTAGGGAAATTGCACGTATCGAAGATAGACTATAGTATTTTAAGGTGTATGTATCTTCTTGACGGCGACATTATAGGCCACAAGCCAAATGCACTATTTAGTACACATTTGCATAAATTCTCCGGTTTATTATAAGTTTTACATGTTATGAGACTAGTGGTGAAGTCTCAACCCTAGTCCTTTATCCTTTTCTCAAACTCTATTATTTTATTATCTTTTATGTTTTTAAAGTAGAGTAAACAAACAACCCAAAAACTTGTTTGTATGTTAAACGAGAAACTACCTTCAATCTTTAGCAAATATTCTAACGTAGTCTCTGTGGGACCGACACCCTCAACTTAGAACCCTATCAATCAAATTCAAATTTTTATTACACTCCTACACAACCACCCCCTCGAGATCCCTCTTTTGAGGAAAAAGTTTTGGCAACCTTAGGCAACATTGAAAGCAATACCCAAAAGATCAATGCCCACTCACAATCCATTGCAAAGATAGAATCTTAATTGGGACAACTAGCTAATGCATTGAATTGGAGAGGGGGTGGAAGATTGCCTAAACAAACAGTGAAAAATCCTAAAGGAGTACAAGTAGTTAGTGATGCTACCAATTCTTTTGAGTTTAATCAAGAACAAGCTAAATCAATTACTACCTTAAGGAGTGGTAGAATTCTAGAAAATCAGGTTGATAAGAGAAGATAAAGAATGTGAGCAATCCATAAATCCAAAAATCCCTAATTCAAATCCAAATGAATCTCCTAAAAATTCAAATGTTTCAAAAGATAAAGAAAAGGCAATTGAAGTTGATTTTTTATCTACTCCAAATCAAGAAGCTTCATTTGAATCTCGAGTATTATTTCCCCAAAGATTAAAGGAGCCTTCTCATTTTGGGAAGCAAGAAGAGAAGCTACAAGATATGATTGAAATTTTCAAACAAGTAAAAATCAGTCTTCCTCTCCTAGATGCTATAAGGCAAATTATCTCTTATGCCAAATTTCTTAAGGACTTATGCACGCAAAAGAGTAAATCTAGGAACCAAGTTCCTAAGAAAGTCCATCTAACAAAACAAGTAAGCTCTATTCTTCAACATAACACCCCTTCAAAATTCAAAGATCCGGGTGCCCCGACAATATCTTGTGTCATTGATGATCAAGAATTCGAGAGGGTCCTCCTTAATTTGGGAGCAAGTGTTAACTTACTTCCTTACTCAGTTTACCAGAAATTAGACCTAGGAGAACTCAAGCCAACCACAGTTGTGTTGCAACTTGCCGACCGCTCGGTAAAGCAACCTCGTGGTATAATTGAAGATGTTCTCATAAAAATAGACAATTTTTTTCCCGATTGACTTTATAGTCCTTGATACTGAACCTGTCCAAGATCCTACTAGGCATATTCTGATCATACTTGGTCGTCCTTTCTTGGCTACAGCTAACACTTGCGTTAACTGCCGTACCGGGGTGATGGTCCTGATGGACATCTCTTTCGAGAATATGACTGTAAGATTGAATATTTTCAACGCATCCCACCACACGTCCAATGACGAAAGCAAGTGCTTTTGTGTGAATGTTGTAGATGAGCTGGTTGAAGAAGTGCCTCCCCAAATTTTGTCTAAAGATTCTTTAGAGGCGTGTCTAAGTCAATTTAATTTCGAGGACTTTGACATCGAGCAATCCATTGAAGATGTAAATACAATGCTTAATGCCACTGTCATAAATGACTTTCCAATTTGGAAAACACCGATCCAGCATCTTCCTACTCTTTCAAGTACTCCTCCGACTCCATCTCGTGTTTCCTCCACAACTTGAGCTTAAGACTTTACCGTCTACTCTTAAGTATGTGGCCCTCGGCCGATGACCAAGAGTGTTCACTCATAATGGTATTAAAGAAACATAAAGGAGCTATAGGGTGGAGCGTTGCAGATTTAAAAGGCATTGATCCTTCCATTTATATGCACCACATATATTTGGAGGAAGATGCAAAGACCTCGAGAGAGGCGCAATGTAGACTTTAACCCTCACATGAAGGAAGTTGTCATGAAAGAGATCATCAAATTACTAGATGCCGGTATCATATACCCCATCTCAGATAGCAACTGGGTAAGCCCCACACAATTGGTGCCAAAGAAATCTGGCATCACCGTGCTCTTAAATGAACAAGGAGAGTTAGTTCCTCAATGCACAACCACCGGCTGGCGGGTGTGTATTGATTATAGGAAGCTAAATTCTTCCACTAGGAAATATCATTTTCCACTTCCATTCATAGATCAAATCCTAGAGAGACTTGCAGGCCAAAGCTTCTATTACTTTTTAGATGGATATTATGACTATAATCAAGTAGCAATAAACCTGCAAGACCAAGGAAAGACCACCTTCACATGTCCATATGGAACATTTGCATATAGACGCATGCCCTTTGGGCTATGCAATGCACCGGTGACCTTTCAACGTTGTATGATGTCTATTTTTTTGAACATGGGTGGAGAAGTTCCTTGAAGTGTTCATGGACGACTTTTCAGTCTTTGAACCATCTTTTTGTATCGTGCCTTCAAAATCTTACACTTGTACTCAAGCGTTGTAAGGACATGAATCTCATTCTTAGTTGGAAAAAGAGCCATTTTATGGTTCAAGAGGGAATTGTCCTTGGACATATAGTGTCCAAAAGAGGTATAGAAGTTGATAGAGCCAAATTTGAACTAATCTGTAAGCTTCCTCCACCTTTATCGGTGAGGGGCATTCGTTCATTCCTTGGTCATACTGGATTTTACCGCCGTTTCATCAAAGACTTTAGAAAGATTTCTCGACCTTTATGCCGACTTCTTGAGAAAGAGACCATTCAACTTTGATGAAGCATGCCTTAAGTCTTTTGAGACTCTCCGCACACTTCTATCCACCGCTCCAATTCTTCTCCCTCCAAATTGGGCTCTCCCTTTTGAGGTAATGTGTGACGCATCTGACTATGCGATGGGTGCAGTCCTAGGGCAACGTGTAGACAAGTTGTCACACATTATTTACTACTCAAGCAAATCTCTTTCCGATTCTCAAATGAATTATACCACAACGGAAAAGGAATTACTTGCAGTAGTCTATGCTTTGGATAAATTTAGATCATATCTTTTACAATCCAAAGTAATTGTCTTCTCAGATCATGCCGCCCTGAGACATTTATTGGCTAAAAAGGATACAAAATCCTAACTGATCCGATGGTTACTCTTATTACAAGAGTTTGATTTCGAGATCCAAGACAAAAAGGGTACCGAGAATGTGGTCACCGATCATTTATCTCGGATTCTGTAAAGTGCCATTAGGATCCCATTTCAGTTCACGAATCCTTCCCGGATGAGCAACTTTTTGAGGTCACTCACGAGAAACTTCCATGGTATGCTGATATTGTTAATTTTCTAGCAACCGAAAAAATCCCATCCTATTGGTCAAAACAAGAAAAGGATCGCTTCCATTCCCAAGTCCGTTCATATTTTTGGGACGATCCTCACTTAGTCAAGTATTGCCCCAACCAAATCATCCGCCAATGTGTGCCCGAGAGTGAGAGTCCTAGTATTTTTAACTTTTGCCATACACTAGAATGCGGAGGTCATTTCAGTGCTCGAAAGACCGCTTCTAAAATTCTTCAATGCGGTTTCTTCTAGCTAACCATACATCGGATTGCATACTTATTTTGCCGCTCGTGTGAGCGATGTCAGCGCCTTGGCGCTATGTCCCATAGAGATATGATGCCTTTGAACCCTATTCTGATCGTTGATATCTTCGATGTTTGGGGCATTGACTTTATGGGTCCGTTTTCAAAATCCTCCGGTTTCGAGTTCATACTCGTAGCGTTGGATTATGTATCTAGATGGATTGAGGTCTAGCTAACAAAACCAATGACCACGCAGTCGCTCATTCAAATGAACATATTTAGTTGTTTTGGTACGCCTCGAACTATCATCAGTGATGGAGGTAAACACTTTTGCAATCGATTCTTATGAACCTTGCTACTCAAATACTCTGTCACTTACAAGGTAGCTACACCTTACCACCCTCAAACGAGTGGCCAAGTAGAAGTATCTAATAGGGAAATTAAGCACATTCTAGAAAAAACGGTTCACCCCGATAGCAAGGATTGGTCACCGTACCGTCTTGTGTATGGTAAGGCTTGTCACTTACCGGTTGAGCTTGAGCACAAAGCCTTCTGGGCTATCAAGAAATTCAATTTCGACATGAAATTGGCTGGCTCAAACCGGAAACTCCAATTGAGTGAATTGGAGGAAATATGGAATGACGCGTATAAAAGCGCGAAAATCTATAAGGCAAAAAAACCTTTCATGACCGTCATATCCGTGCCAAATCACTCTCTCCGGGCCAACTTCCCGAAAAACTTCGTTCCCGATGGGACGATCCGTTTATCATAAATTCTATTGCTCCCCACAAAGCGGTAGAGTTAAAGGATCCCAAGGATGGAACGCTCTTCAAAGTTAACGGGCAAAGAGTGAAACCTTGCATGAATAGTCAAATGCAAATGAAATACGTGTATATCGTCAAATTGACAGATCCCATATATTTGGACGATTGATCCGTTTTCACGTCTCGTTGTAGACGGTAAACTTGGCATTTTCGCGGTCCCATCATGTTCTGTGTGACCCTTCGAATCATAAAGGAATGTATTTAAATGTATTTAAGTGTGTAAGGTGTAACTTGTACAACTGAACAAATTTTTTCATACTTGGGACAATTTTGCAGCATCAGAGTCTTAAGGCACTTCGATGCATCGAAATGACCATTTCGATGCATCGATCCTTAGATGCATCGAAATCTACTTCGATGCATTTATAATTTAATGTCCCATGTCCATTCAAAATCCAGTGATTTTCGCACCTTCTTTGGATACATGTTCGATGCATCGAAGTGAGGCACGTGACTGCATGCATAGTCACTTAAAATTCAAACCCACTCATTTCTCCCTCTCATTTCTTCCCCTCTCTCGCGACTATCCATTCTCTCCTCCTCAGCCGAACACCCCAAGACCCTCCTAACCATCAAAATCATCCCTCCTCTTCATCATCATTCGATTTTCGCTAATGAACTACAAGTTTGGCAGTCCATTGCATTCGGATTGAACCCCCTAGGGCTGCCATTGAACTAGAGGTAAGATATTGTTTGGGATTTGTGTGGTTTGAAGTTTATTTGATTTTCTATTATTTGTGGTCGATTTTAGCAATTGTGGGAGTTGCATTGAGATTATTGGAGGTTGGGATCACCATTGTATTGATCATTGAGTGAGGAAGTTAGGGATTGTGGGTGATTTTTGAACCTAAGAAAGGGCTGCCGAAACCGAGTACACCCAAACTATTTGAGAAAATTTCGAACCGAATTTTTGACTCAACATGGTTCACGCTGAGGTTGCATCTGCTCCCATTCGCGATGTCCCGAAGGGCAAGTGGGGGAACCGGGATTTCCACCCCGAGCATATTGTAGATATTGACGCGTTCATAGAGGATCCATATGGGTCATGGTCCCTTGGGACATTGGAAAAGCGCCAATTATCTGGGCTCCTTGTACCTGCTTCTGATATTTATTACCCCCAGCTTGTTCGTGTGTTTTACATGAACAGGACCTACGATTGCAATGAGCCGAGTACTTTGTGGACCACTATTGATGGCACCCCTCTTGCCTTTATAGTGGAAGATATAGCTACCCTTATTAGGTGTCCTCATAGGGAACCCGAGGATCTTCATGTGGCAGAGGACCATTACTAGTTTCGTGAACTCGTTCCAAGACTTACAGTTTTTGAAATGATTCATAGCATGTGCAACAACCGTTTCTCCAACCCGAAGAATAATTGCACGAGTAAGTCTCTCTACCCCAGACGGTTGTGGTTCTTTGACACGATTTTCCAAAAAAAATGCCCATCCTATGGGGCATAGTACAGATCAACGAGGAGAATTCTTGACAGCATTATATGCTCTCAATTCTGTGAGTTGGTTCTCCTTCCCGGCAATTATATGGAGACAGATGCGCAAGGTCTGGGAGCAGCTGGTTGATAAAAACAACCCGAGAGCTACTACGATGAAGCTGCCATTTCCTTTTCTAGTGACTGCCATGCTGAAGAAGGCGAGCTTCCATTTTGCAACTTCTGAGAGCTCTAGTGGCGCTCCTCCTAACTTTACGTTCCAGAGTTAGATCAAGATGTTCTCTCACATGAGTAAACTTCCGCGTGTAGCTCCAGAGCGAGAGGGGAGTGAGAGTGACCATGAGGCACCTGAGGATGATGCCATGGATATGGACGCCCCAGCTGCCGATGATTTTCCATCCAAGGATATACCGGATGAGGATAAGGAGGTGGACCATGATATGCCGAGCATGAGCCAAGCAGGGTATGAGTATCTGGCCACAGGCTATAAGTGCGGATCTTCAACAGTTGTAGTTAGATTTTGTAGACCACCACAGAACGACAGATGAGTGGATGGACACACTCAGTGCCAGCATAATCACTCTTATGAGGGACAGGAGCGCATTGAGCGTCTCCTTAGGACGGCCCTTAGCTCTCATGGTGCTTCTACTTCTACTGCACCGCCGCCACCTCAGCCATAGTCTCATTTTCCTTCTTATGTTATTGTTTCATTTCCAGTTTATGTTTTTCTTTTTATTTTTAGTCTTAGTACTGTTATCGTGCCATGTTGGCACTCTTTTGTTGCTCTTAAAGCATTTATTTTGTATTTCATAAATTCCGGCAATTGTATTCACAATTTTTTGAATTAATGGAATATCCGTAATTTCTTTTTATCCGTCTATGCATATTTATAGCTTTGTCTTATTTACGATTCATTTGTTGTATTTTCCAGTTCGTATATATTATGTTGGTATGTAGTTCGCACTTATGCAGATGTCAACAACTCCCAGCTTACTGCAGATAGAATCAATCGCATGCTTTGGAAGTGCCTTAGTAAAGATATCTGCTAACTGATTACCAGATGATACAAACAAAGTCACAATTTCTTTGAAAGTCACCTTAGAACAAATGAAATGACAATCAACTTCAATATGCTTGGTTCGCTCATGAAAAACTGGATCACTGGCAATGTGAATAGCTGGAGAGTAGATGTCAACAACTCTCAGCTTGTTGCAAATAATATCAATGGCATGCTTTGGAAGTGCCTTAGTAAAGATAACTGCTAACTGATTACCAGATGCTACAAACGAAGTCACAATTTATTTGGAAGTCACTTTTAGAACAAATGAAATGACAATCAACTTCAATATGTTTGGTTCGCTCATGAAAAACTGGATTACTGGCAATGTGAATAACTGTCTGGTTATCACAATAGAGAAGAGATTGGTCTTGAACTAAAAACCCAAATTCTTGTAACAGAGTTCTCAACCAAGTTAGCTCACAGGAAGTATAACCCATGGCACACAGCTTCAGGACTGGACTGTGCCACAACCGACTGCTTCTTACTTTTCCAAGTTACTAGATTGCCTCCTATAAAAATACAGTGACCAATCGTTGACCATCTGTCTGAGGGAGAACCTACCCAATCAGCATCAGTATAACCTTCGATGTACAAATGTCCAGACGACTAATAGAAAAGACCACGACCTGGAGCCCCCTTAAGATACTTCAAAATTCGTATAACTACGTCCATGTGAGGAATTCGTGGGATAGTTATAAATTGACTCACAACAGTGACTGCATAGGCAATATCTAGACGAGTAATGGTTAAGTAAATCAGCTTGCCTACAAGACGTCTGTACATCTCTGATCACCAACCAAGTCACCAACCTCAGGCAGTAGCTTCAAATTAGTCTCCATGGGAGTTGTTGCAGGTTTAGAGCCAAGATAACATGTATCCCTTAAGAGATCAAGAGTATATTTTTTTTGAGATAAACAAATCTCTTTCTTTGATCTAGCAACCTCAATACCAAGAAAATAACGGAGCTTGCCCAAATCTTTAGTGAGAAAATTCAAACGCAAATGATGAATCAAGGTCTGAATCCCCTCCTTGTCACTCCTAGTAATGACGATGTCATCCACATAAACCACCAAAATTACAATGCCATACTTTGTCTTCTTAAAGAAAATTGAATGATTAGCTTGACTTCTAGTCATGCCATGAGGAACCACCACCTTGCTAAACTTATCAAACCATGCACGAGGTGACTATTTGAGTCCATAAATAGATTTCTTGAGATGACAAACACACTCCCCCTTGGACTCAAATCTAGGAGGCTGAGCCATGTACACTGTCTCGGTAAGATCACCGTGAAGAAAAGTATTTTTGACATCGAGTTAATGAAGAGACCAATCAAGATTGGCAGCAAGAGAGATAATTATGTGAACAGAGTTGAGCTTAGCCACAGGTGAGAAAGTCTAAGTATAGTCACTTCCATAGGTCGGAGTGAAACCCTCAGCAACAAGACGAGTCTTTAAACAATCAACAGTGCCATCAGGATTTTGTTTCATTGTGAAAACCCATCGACAGCCAACAACATGAGCACCTGCAGGCTTTGGAAGATCCCAAGTATGATTCAATTGTAAGGCATGCATTTCCTCTTCCATAACTTTCTGCTAGCCAGGATGGGAAAGAGCTTCCTTGAATGACTTAGGAACAGTAATAGATAACAATGATAAAGAGAAAGCTCGAAAAGAAGATGACAAATGGTCATAAGAAATAAAATGAGATATGGGATGATCAGTACAAACCCTTCTACCTCTGCGAAGTGCAATGGGAAGATCAAGATCAGACTCGGAAGGATGAACAACTGGATCTGTAGGCGCCGAGGAAGATGATGGAGGATGTAAGGATGGCTCTACATGTTCAATCACTGGAGCAGGTGGCACAAGAGATTCATCCTGGGCAGTGGTAGGAGCAGAAGTGGTATTCTTGCGAGCACGTCGAGTCTTTAGGAGCGAGAGGAATATCAAGAATTGGAGATAGGAGAACAATGTTTGGAAAAATAGGTTCCTCCACTTGACTACCCTCCTTAGAATAATATGGAATATGCTCAAAGAATGTCACATCAGCGCACACAAAATGTTTTCTCAAAGATGGACTGTAACACCTATATCCTTTGAGTGCAAGAATAGCTCAAAAATATGCATTTGTGAGCTCGAGGGTCAAGCTTGTCTCGTCTTGGATTTAAATTATGAACAAAGCAAATGCCCAAACACTTTTGGAGGAAGAGAAAATGGATTTTTATCAAGAAACATCATCTGAAAAGGTGATTTTCCTTTAAGGACCCGAGATGGCATTCTATTTAATATATATGTCGCAGTAAGAATTGTATCTCCCCAAAAATGCTTAGGCACATTCATTTGAATCATCAAAGCCCAAGCAATAGCAAGAATTCGTCCATTCTTTCTTTCGGAAATTTGATGGGTGACACCTCTAGACTCAAAAAATTGCTGAAAGAGACCATCTTTATATTCAAGGGCATTATCAGTTCGAAGAATGGGTAACTTAACATTCAACTGATTAGTTATCCTAGCATAAAAAGATTTAAACACAGGAAAGACTTGAGATCGATCTTTAAGAATATATAACCAAGTCAAAAAGAATAATCATCAATAAAGGAAATAAAATAACGGGCACCAGCTAATCTAGTAGTTCGGGCTGGACCCCAAACATTAGAGTGAACAAGCTCAAAAGGGCGTAAACAAGGCCCATCAATTCTAAACTTAAAAGTAGCCCTATGATGATTGCCAAGTTCACATGTTTCACAATTAAAACTAGAAAAAATTGGTAAAGAAGGAACTAAACACCGAAAATTTTCAGATGAAGGATGTCCAAGACGACAATGCCACTTATACAGAGTGCAGATGCAATAGATGAACAAGACAACTGAAAGTAGTAGAGCCCATCCTCTTCTCAAATCCCCCACCAATCATCCTCTTCTTCTTTAGATCTTGAAATATACAGTGAGTAGGATAGAATGTTACCGAACAATTTAGAGTAGAAGCAATTCTATGAACTAATAACAAGTTAAAAGGAAACTGAGGTAGATACAAGACGGAAGAGAAGGTTAGACTAAATGTACTAACGGTACCAATTCCTTGGACTGGAGACTTGGTATCATTAGTTATTGTAACAAACGACAAACGAGGGAGAAGATACACGAGTAATGTCAGACATAAGAGAGAAATTACCTGTCATATGATCTTAGGCCCCGGAATCAATAATCCAAGGTCTATTGAAGGAAGAATGAAGACTAAGTATTACTTGAATCACCAAAAGTAGCTGTGGAAGTGGATGAAGGATTGACACGCTTGACAATTGAATCATACTCAACTTTGGAGATAAGAATATGCTCTTCAGCAACAAGATTAGGGTTTTCCCCCTTAACCACAACCTGATTTACCCATGCAGGCTTGCCGTGACGTTCCCAACAATAATCAACAGAGTGATTGGTGCGGCCACAGTGTGTACAAGTCCTGCCACCAAGACCACCTCTACCACCACAACCACCTCTTCCAACACGACCACCTCTGCTAGTATGAGGAGGACCACGTCCCCCTCAACCACCACGTGAAGTATCTAATTGCTCAGCTAGAGCAGCAAGAGCAGAACGATCCTCATTCTCTATGGTAGAAGAGTGGATAGAGGCACGTCGAACACAGGCAAAAGTTACACTAGTAGTTGGCAAATCTTTGCCTGAGAGAATTTGAGAACTGATGGGGGCAAGTTCTGGTCGAAGTCCTGATAAAAATTTTGTTACCCGAAATTCTTCTCTGTGTTGTTTCTGAGTCTCTAAATCCGTAGTCAAAAGCTAATAAACATTAAGTTCTTCCCACATGCCTTTCAATTTCGAGAAGTATTCTTCAATTGATCGATCACCTTGTTGAAGAGATAATATATCCTGGGACAACTGGTAAATGCAAGATATATTCTTTTCTGACGAGTACATTTCTTTGAGTGTGTCCCAAATCTCTTTAGCAGACTGCAGAAACGAAACATTATTAAACACCTTTGGTTCCATACTATTCCATAGCCAAGTCATAATCTGTGCATCCTCCTGTTCTCATGCATCAATTTGTTTTTCCTCCTTGGATTTGGGTGACAAAATATAAGAAAGTTTTCCACAAGCTTTCAGAAAAACTTGGACTGCCCAAGACCATCAAAGGTAATTGGAACCCTTCAATTTGGTAGTAGTTATCAAGCCGAAAAAGAGAGTCCTTGTTTTTCGATTTGTCACCCATGATAGCCAAGACGAGACAATCCAAGTACAAAAGAGAGAACTATAGAATATTGAACATGAAATAGAGAAAGAACATAATATTTTCTGGGTTTTTTTTTTTAAGTCATCTCTGCTAGAATTACAAAGAACAACTTTCTGTTTTTTTTTTTTTTTTGAGACCTAGGGTTCTAGGTTTCTAGGTCAATATGCCAAAGAAAGAATAGAGAAACATAATATACAGAGAAATAATAGAGAAACTGAGAAAGAAGAAATTGAAAAAGAAAAAGGAGGAAGAAAAAGAAGAAGAAGCAGCTTCTTACGTTATGTCTTCAACGTAGATCTTGATGCTCTGATACCATGTCAAGAATATAGGCTAAGTTGAGAGAGAGGAGAGAAATGGACTGTTTTATTATGTATTCAGAGTGACTACAATATGAATTTATAATCATCTAAAGAACAAAAATAAGGAAAGCAACAATATATGGAAAGCAGTGTTATATGGAAGGTAGTAATTCTGTCCCTAATTAAGGAATAGTGGACTGACTACAGCAATATTCTATTCATGACACTACCCCTTAAGCTGGAGAGTAGATGTCAACAACTCCCAGCTTACCGCAGATAGAATCAATGGCATGCTTTGGAAGTGCCTTAGTAAAGATATCACCTAACTAATTACTAGATGATACAAACGAAGTTACAATTTCTTTCGAAGTCACCTTAGAACGACCCAGCTTACCGCAGATAGAATCAATGGCATGCTTTGGAAGTGCCTTAGTAAAGATATCACCTAACTAATTACTAGATGATACAAACGAAGTTACAATTTCTTTCGAAGTCACCTTAGAACGAATGAAATGACAATCAACTTCAATATGCTTAGTTCGCTCATGAAAAACTAGATTATTAGCAATGTGAATAGCTACCTGGTAATCACAATAAAGAAGAGATGGGTCTTGAACGGAAAACCAAATTCTTGTAACAGAGTTCTCAACCAAGTTAGCACCCCAATAAGAGTCTCCTTATCATCAAAGGATCTCCTATTCCTCTCTCTCCACAAACACCACCAAACGCACAAGGACACCACTCTCCAAAAGTCACGAGCTTGGGAGCCCACTATACTGTTAGGAATTGTGGCTCATATTCCTATTATAATTGGGCTTCTATTTTAAAGTTATAATTGAATTGGTAACTTCTTGTTAGACAAGGTATGGGAATCCTTGTTAAAAAAAGAATTGGTTTTGGAAACTCTATAAATAGAAGAAGGGTTAAAGGGAAAAAGAGAGACAGGGGAAGGATATAAGGGGTTGGTGAGTGCTGTGAGAAGAGAAGAGAGTATATGTAATTCTGGGAGAAAGATGCCTAGAGAAAGAGTGTATGTAGTAGGCTTGCTTTCCGCGTGTTGTATATTCTCTTCTAAATTATAGTGAAATCTCTCTTTCCATGAAAATAGTCCTAGTTTGGGTCAACCATGTAAAATATTATGTTGTGCATAGATGTGTTTGATTGTTATCTCCATATATGTTTGTGTGATTGTTGATGTGATGATATGATTCAGCTGTGCTGAACGAAAGGGGAATTAATTCCCAATAAGTGGTATCAGAGCCAATAGTGGATTGTGGTTGGTCCTGAAGATCAAAGCCGAAGGTGGTGGTGTGTCGGAGCAGAAGGTTAATTGTGAAAAATTATAAAGATATAATCAAAGCTGATGATGACACGAAGATGATGATAGTGTGAAGCCCATAAGGAACAAGTCTTGGGACAAGCCGGAGGATGCTTGTTTTCAAGATGGGACAAGATGATGGTACGAAGAAGATTGATTGATTGATTGGTGGATTGCCATGTGTGAGCAATTGAACACCAATGGGAATCGTGTGATGGAGTTTGGTTCGAGATGGAGGAATCTTCAGTAGAGGTAGAGCTATGGAGGAGCACGTTGATGGAATTTGAGCCAAGGTGGAGATTGTTAGAAATTGTGGCTCATATTCCTATTATAATTGGATTTCTATTTTAGAGTTCTAATTGAATTGGTAACTTTTTGTTAGACAACGTATGAGAATCCTCGTTCAAGAATGAATTGGTTTTGGAGACTCTATACATAGAGGTAAGGTTAAAGGGAAAGAGAACGAGAGGAGAAAGATGTAAAGGGTTGGTGAGTGTTATGAGGAGAGGAGAGAGTATATGTAATTCTGGGAGAAAGATGCCAAGAGAAAGAGTGAAATAGTGTATGCAGTAGGCATGCTTTCCGCATGTTGTATATTCTCTTTTAAATTATAGTGAAATCTCTCTCTCCATAGACGTAGCCCTAGTTTGGGTGAACCATGTAAAAGCAATGTATAATGTATTCCAAATATATCATATTATATTGAGCAATTCTTATATTATTGCATTGGGCTTAAATAAACTAAATATTTTATTTAATTGGGTTGGGCTTAAATAACTAACTAAATGTGTCATTTAATTGGGTTGGGCTAATATAAACTAACTAAATGTTAATGTAATTGGGTTGGGCTAATATGTTTGGGAGGCCAAATTTGGGCTAATGTAAATTTAAGACTGAAAGGCCATATACTAATAAAAAGTTTCAAAACTTTTTGAGGGGCCATGGCCCACCCCTCCCTCTGCCCCTGATGAACACGATAGGGAAGGTGTGGTATACGTGAAGCTCCTCTAGCTAGATAGCTTTATTATTTTTCATGGCAAGCAATGATCCAAGGGTGATCATCTTTCCCTTTTTTCTTTAAAAATTAATAAGAACAAAAAACTTATAAAGATAAATCAGGGCTATAATTTGGTGAGCTTTATAAATAAAAACGAGTTCCTTTAAAACTTATATAGACTATTCAGGATTAGGGGTGGCAATTTGCCCCGCCCCGTTTAAACTGATTATGAGGAACCATTTATTTAAATGGGGCGGGGATGGGGTTAGGCAATAAAAACCCGGCCGGTTTCGAGGCAGGGGAGGGGGACAGGCCCACCCCGTTTATGCATTGATTTTACTAATTTACACTTATATATTATATTCCTTAAATATCCTATGTGTATATATATATCATATATACGTTACAAAATCCCTAATTCCCTAGCCCTAAATCTACTTCAAAGACACAATTACTTCGACTCTCTACTCTCTACTGCGACTGCTCGTTGTCTCCGATCAGAGCTTCAAACTAATGAAGTTGTGAAGGTGCTTCAACCAAGCTTCAGAATCTTAGATTGGTCATCGACTCATCAGTAGTTCATAACTTCGTTCTCTCTCTCTCTCTCTCTCCATATACAAATATATATATATATATATATGCATGTGTGTGTGTGTTACTTCAAATCATCAAATTTGGTTCTCAACTTGATTTGCAAAATACAACTCTCTCTCTATCTGCATCAGTGCTAAAAAGATGCTCTCTGGATTTTGGCTTTTCGAAATGAAATTGTATATAAATATTGATGAGGATGAATTGTTTATTGAACCATGAGGATGGATTCTTTTTTAACTTTAACATTAATACCAATCCTGGATTGTGGCTAAAAATTGGTTCCAACAGCAGCTTCACAGCATTTCATTGGAAAATTAAAGAACAAACGGGGTGGAGCGGGGTGGGGGCGAGGATGGGGTGAAGGGGGATTTCATAACCAGTTATGGGGTGCCCTAAAATAAACGGGGATGGAGACCTGTAAAGCCTTGGAAAAAATTTTGATTTAATTTTTGTTTTAAATTGAGTTAAGAGTTATTTAATTGTTAATTTGCATGCTTAAAGATTTTTAGAATTCCTTGAAGTTTTTGTGTTCGGTTGTGGGACCGGAAAGGGTCCGACTAACCCAGAAAGTGTTTTTATGAGTGACGTGGGGATATAAGTGAACTTAGAGAAATATAAGTGAAGTTTGGAGAAAAGAAGAAAGGCTAGTAGGCAATTAAATGAAAGTTGGATAGGGTAGAGGAGCAAAGTGAAAGTTAAGAGGGACTAAGTAGCAATTTTTTTCTAAATATCTAAGAATAGTTAGATATAATATATGTATAGCTTTGGGTGAGTGGAGAAATCAGATTTTCTCTCCTCTCTCTCCCTCTATTTTCTCTCTCCTTCATCTTCATTCCTCTTTGGTTCTTGTTAGATTTGGAGGCCTAGAAGTGATATTTGGGACTTGCTCCAAGCATTAATGTTGTTCCCCTTCACTTCCTCTACGTTCTAATTGGTGGAAGGTCGATTTTGGTGGAGTTTGAAGCTTGGTGAAATTAAGGCTTGTGAGCTTAAAGCTTGGAATTCAGGTAGGGGTGTGAATTCCTTCATAACTTTGGTTCTATAGGTCTCCTAGTTGTATAAGTTGTATTATATCATGTGGTATCTATGTAAGAATATATTTGCCTTTGAGACTTGAGTGTTCGTACATGTTTTAGATGAGTATTGTGCATTAATGTTGTTGCTAATTGATGTATATGTGTACAAAGTGCATAGTATGAGTTCTTTATACTTGGAAAGTATTTGTGTAGTATACTAGCGTATTTTGCACTTGAATTGTAGAAGAAATTAATCACTTCATTGAGTATGAAGCATATAGATTTCTAAGTGGAGTTATTTACGTGCATTGTGAAGCATATGAAGATTTTGGACTCCATGTATTTGATAAAATGCCTAAATGAGGTTTTTCTCGAAAACGCATGAACAATGATAAATCATAAGCTGAATGGCATTGGATTATGATATGCATGAATTGAGTTTGATTTGCATTGGCCAAGTGTAGTGTAATGCATTGGAAATGAGCTTTTGAAGATTTCATTGATTTGTGTATACTTGACGTATTTGTACATTTAAACGATAAATGTTAATTTTGAAAGTATATCGTAAGAAGCAAGAAGGGCCGGATCCCTAGGGTGAAAAGCCCAAAACTTGGCCAAGAGGATGTCGCGACCGTCGGGTTAGCAACCCAAAAAGCGTAAGAAATTTATTTGGGCACTTACTACAATTTTCAATTGTCGGATACTTCCCAATTTTGGTTGATTTGGGTGCATACGTGGCGTTGAGTTTGATTGTAAATGAGATTTCAATTTGAAGTTGTTTATATGAAATTGATATTCATGTTTTCATAATTGTTTATGAAGTTGTTTAAACTTGATCATATGCATAATCAATTATGCCATATAGTTGGATAGAATGTCATATTGCATTCATGCATAGCCGCCTGAAATCGAGTTATGGAAGAAGTGTATTAGTACCATGAACATGTGTACTTTATTAACTGATGAAGCACAAACCAACTTGCGATCCGGGTCAACATTAACCTGAAAAAGACAAACCACGGGTAATCGAAAAGACATCGGCGCGGGGCCGACTGATTACGCTCTAAAGCTCAAGTTAGATATCAAAAAGGCTTTAGAAGCTGTAAAGGCACTCGGAGAATATTAATTGCATATCTGAAATATGGATCACCCCTGTATTTATAGCAGTCAGACGAGAACGTATCTGAGTAGGAGACTGACCCTTCAATTTTCCAGTCTTATCTGGAGATAGAAGAGTCCTGGTCAAAGTTCATCCACGTCATACGAATCACAACCGCCTACGGCCCACATCACCTGACTTATAATCAGAAGCCCCCTATTCACGAGGGTTGCTTGTCGAACCTTAGGAACACTTTGATTAGCCCATTAGGCCGTGAAAATGGATCCTTGACCCGCGCCCAAATAGAATTTGTCGAATCTTCAAATTGGATCCTAGGACTCAACCCCTGACCAGCAAACCGGTTCTGGGTACCCAGCCTTTGAGGGCCATCCTTAGCCGACTTTAGTGACCGACCTTTTAGGACTGGCCTTGGCCGGCTTTGGTAGCCAACCTTTGGGGCTTGGCCCTGGCTGGCCTTTGAGGACCGGCCTTGGCAGCCTTTGGTGGCCGGCCCTGGCCAGCCTTTGTGGTCCTGCATTGGTCGGCTTTGGCCGGTCTTCCCCGGCCCTGGCCGGTCTACTATTCGTGTATTTCCTAACCGTTGGCTAGTGAATGTTGCATTATGACCGTTGCAAGTAGACATTTAGACTTAGTCGTTTGTAAATAGCTATGGTAAGGCAACCACGCCTATTTATGGTCGTCCATCTTCATTATTTCATGCCATCTTATGTAACTACCAAACTCTATTACCTCCTCTCTTTCTCGATGTTATTACTTCCTTCAACACAACTTCTATAAATCAGATCTAAGCTTGGAAAGAACATTGTCAATCAACCTCATTGGGGCACACCTCGTTCAGAGGGCCTTTAATGAAAAAAGGCGGAATGAATTATTTCCGAGAACATTGTCAATCAACCCCACTGGGGCTCACCTCGTTTAGAGGACCTTTAATGAAAAAGACGAGATTAATTAATTCCGAGAACAATGTTAATCAACCCCACTAGGACACACCTCGTTCAAAGCGTCTTTAAAGAAAAAGGCGGGATGAATTAATTCCGAGAACATTGTCAATCAACCCCACTGGGGCACACCTCATTCAGAATGCCTTTAATTCATCATGCCTTTTTCATCAAAGGCCCTCTGAACAAGGTGTGCCTAGTAGGGTTGATCGATAATGTTCTCAGAATTAATTCATCCCGCCTTTTTCATTAAAAGCCCTCTAAACGAGGTGTGCCCCAGTGGGGTTGATTGACAATATTCTCGAAATTAATTCATCCCGCTTTTTTCATTAAAGGCCCTCTGAACGAGGTATGCCCCAGTAGGGTTGATTGTTCACTTTTGGTTTTAATTACAACAACATAATTTGAAATGAAAAGGACTTTTATTGATATTCTAGTAACAATAGAGGCTATTCAAGAAAAACCTCGGAGTTCTCGCCATAAGGCTCGATACCAAACTAAGTTTCAACTAGAACTACCAAAGTAAATGCAATTTAAAAAAAAAAAAGTCTTACTAATAGTATTTCCTCAGATGCTCAACATTCTAAGGATGGGCCAACTGCCTCCCTTCTAATGTCTCCAATTAATATATCCCTTGTCGTTAAGTCCAGATAACTCTGTAAGGGCCCTCCCAGTTAGGAGCCAGTTTCCCGGTGTCTGGGGCTTTGGTAGCCTAAGTTACTTCACGAAGGACTAGGTCTCGAGGTTGAAAACTCCTCCGCTTGACCCGAGCGTTGTAGTACCAGGACATAACTTGCTGATACACCGATACCCGTACCCGGGCCTGTTCTCTTCTTTCTTCGATGAAATCAACACAAGCCCTTAACTCCCTTTCCTTGTGACAGGGTCATAGTGCTTAGTTTGATGACTTGCCAACTAACCTATTTCCACTAAGAGAACTGCTTCGCTTTCAAAAGCTAAAAGTAGGGTGTTTCCATGGTAGAAACTTTAACAGTGGTTTTGTAAGCCCATAGGATACTTGGTAGTAGCTCCGACAATAAACCTTTGGAATCTTCCAAACGCGTCTTAATCATCTTGAGTATAATTTTGTTAGCAACTTCAACTTACCCATTTGCCTGCGGGTGGCCTGGTGAGAAGTACTAATTTTTTATGCCATGCCCAGAACAAAAAATTTGGAAAAATGTACTTTCGAACTGCTTTCTGTTGTATGTGACAATGACCCTTGGTACTCCGAATCTTCTCTCCAATTTTGGCCAAAGACTCCGCTTCCACCCATTTAGTGTAGTAAATTGCCACAATTGCAAATTTCATCTGCCCCTTTCCCATAGGTAGAGGACGGATCAAGTCCATTCCCTACTGGGCAAGAGGCCATGGCGCGGCTATTGGAGTTAACTCTTTCGATGGTTATCTCGGGATAGCAGATCGAGTCTCATCTACCGAAATTCATTGCAAGTAGGGCAAAGAGACTCCTCTTTTATAGAGTATTCCATCGATCAAGATATATCTAGATGCCCTGATCCTTATTCTGCGAGCCTTTACCTTGTCGAGTGGTAACTCGCCATCTCTGATGTACTTAATAAGCGAATCAGCCCATTCCATGCTTTGAGCCACCTAGTTCACATCACACAGTACCTTCTTTGTTATACTTGGTTTTTCCATGCGCTCCACAAGTACTGCATCATCTGCAGCTTCCTGTGCAGTTGCCAAATGAGCAAGAGCATCGGCATTACAGTTCTCATCACGAGAGACTCGCGTAATGGAGAACCTCTATAAGTGAGCAATTAACCCGTGAACCTTTTGTAGGTAGGACTTCATCTTTTCTCCTTTTGCTTCATATTCCGCGCAGACTTGTCGAGCAACTAATTAGGAGTTAGTGTAAGCTTTTAATTGCTGCACTTCAAGAACTCATGCTATTTTCAGCCCTGCAATCAAAGCTTCGTATTCAGCTTTGCTGTTTGTCGCCTTGAACCCAAACCACAAGGCGTATTTAAAGGTCTCCCCCTCAAGAGATATGATCATTATCCCTACGCCACTAGCTTGTGCATTCGACGATCCGTCTACAAATAATTCTCATGTGTAGTCTGGGTTCATTTAGTCATCTCCATCTTGTTAAACTAGTCTCTCCCGTTCTTCCACTGATGTCTGCTCCTCCTCCAGTGGATAGGTTAACTTGGCTATAAAGTCTGCAAGTACTTGACCTTTTATTGCCAACCTTGGTTTATACCGAATGTCGAATTCCCTCAGCTCCATGGACCACTTCACAAGCCGTCCAGAAGTGTCGGGTTTGAAAAGAACCTGCCGGAGTGGTTGATCGGTCAATTACTATTGTGTGTGCTTGGAAGTATGGCCTAAGTTTCTTGATTGACATGACCAGGGCAAAAGCTAGTTTCTCTATCACGAGATATCTTTCTTCAGCCCCACGAAGTACCTTGCTAACATAGTATACGGGCCTCTGACCCCCTTCATCTTCTCGCACTAGCGCAAAACTAATCGTTGCAGGGGAAACGACCAAGCACAGGTACAGTTCTTCCCCTAGGTTTGCACGGGACAAGAGTGGGGGTGAACCAAGATACTATTTTAGAACAACCAGGGCTTGTTCACACTCTAGGGTCCATTCAAAAGCTTTTTTGAGGACCTAAAAAAACAGAAGGTATTTATCTGTAGCTCGGGAGATTAGTCTGTTAAACGCCGCCACCTTACCTGTCAGTCGCCGAACTTCTTTGATCGTTCTGGGCGATTTTGTGTTAAGAATTGCCTTAACCTTTTCTGGGTTGACTTCTATTCCCCTCTTACTGATCAAGTAACCCAAAAACTTTCCAGACAAGACTCTAAAAGCGCACTTACTTGGGTTGAGTCTCATCCTATACCTTCGGACGACATCAAAGGCTTCTTGCAAGTCAATCAAATGACTCGTGGCTTTCAAACTTTTGACGAGCATGTCATCGACGTATACCTCCATGTTTATGCCGATTTGTTTCTTAAACATCATGTTGACCAACCTCTGGTAGGTCACGCCCGCATTCTTCAAACCAAATGGCATCACTGTAAAATAGTACAACCCTCTCTCTGTTATAAAAGATGTTTTCTCCTGATCTGACGAATGCACTGGAATTTGATTGTAACCAGAATAAGCGTCCATGAAACTAAGTCGCTCACATCCAACCGTTCCTTCCACCAGCATATTGATCCATGGGAGAGGAAAACTATCCCTTTTGCATGCCTTATTTAGATTGGTGAAATCCATACACAGGCACCACTTGCCGTTGGGTTTCCTTACCAAGACTACATTTGCTAACCAGTCTGGGTAGTGCGATTTTTGTACAAATTTGGCCTTTAATAACTCATCCACCTCCTCAGAGATTGCTAAATTTTTTTCTAGAGCGAAAATTCGTCTCTTCTGTCTGATAGACTTGGCGGTAGGGTCAACATTCAATCGATGCATAACAACTGTTGGGTCAATCCCGAACATGTCCTCGTGGGACCAAGCAAATATATCCCTATTTCTTTTGAGGAATTGAACAAATCCTTCGCGAGCGATGAGTGAGAGTGATGACCTCACGCTTACCTTCTTATTGGCTTCTGGCTCGTACAAGTCAATTTCGATTAGCTCTTCCATTGGTTCTGCGTGACAGACCTCTTCTTTTTTCTCCACCTCTAGGCCCTCGATGCTCAACGTCTCTGACATTTTCTTCTCTTTTAGGGAAGTGGCGTAGCACTCCCAGGCAATAGTTTGATATCCCCTTAGCTCCCCAACTCCCTAGTCTGGAGTCAGTAGGGAGTTGTACGAGGAGATGGTAAGTGGAAGTGACTACCTTCATGACATTCAATGTAGTTTTTACCACAATAACATTGTAAGTAGACAGGCAATCTACCACAAAGAAGACCATTATCTTTGTGACTTATCTTGGACTTGCACCAACGGTGACTAAAAGGACAATAACCCCAAGCAGAAAGAGCTTTTCCCCAGAGAATTCAATAAGCAAGGACTTAGTAGGCTTCAGTTTTTCCCTACCGATATTCATTTGGTCAAAGACTTCTACAAACAGAATATCAGTAGAACTGCCATTGTCGATCAGTACCAGCCTAATTGTAAAATTGGCGACAGTCAGAGTGACTACTAGGGCATTGTCATGTGGTTGTTGAATTCCTCTCGCATCTACCTTCGAGAAAGTTATGATCTGATCTTCTATTCGAGGGTGCTTGGCCTGAGGGGGCGATTCGCTCACTTCACCCACTTCGTAAAAAATTATGACTTTCCTCACATGCGCTTTATAGGCCGCCTTGGACTCTAGGCCACCTGCAAACCCACATAACTCTGATTTCTCCCAATGGAAGGTTTTTTTTAGTGTTGTCGTCTTTGTCGTCCCGTGGACAGTTCTTTGCCCCCCTCTCATCTCCAACAACAAATCTACGCAGTTGGCCCCTACGAATCAGACTTTCAATTTGCCTCTTTAAGTTGATGCACTCGTTCGTGTCATGTCCATGATCACGGTGAAATCTGCAATACTTGTCACAGGATCTCTTAACGGAATCAGTTCTTAATTTTGAGGGCCATGTCACTGCCGGATCATCTTGAATGTAGAGGAGAATTTGGTTTATCAATGTATTTAATGGGGTAAATTAGAGTCCCTTATCTCGACGTGATGACCTATCACCCTGATCTCACGTTGTCTTGCCATATTTGGAGCCCCTAATGTCCTCCCTTTTCCTGTCCATCTTTCTGTCACCATCTCCCTTTTTCCTCCGTGAATCTAGGGCATCCTCGGCATTCATGTACTACTGGGCCTTTATGAGTAACTCTGATATGCTTTCTGGCAAATGTTCAGAGATTGAATACAAAAACTTTGAGGGTTGCAGGCCTCCCATGAACGCGGTAACTGCTACATTGTCGTCCAAAGCATCGACCTACAACATTTCCCTGTTAAATCAATTGATGTAATCTCGCAATGATTCTCCCTTGGTTTGCCTTACGTTCAGATGATAAGTCACAGATTTCCTATGTCTTCGAGCTGCAATGAAATTGCTCACAAACAACCAGCTCAACTCTTTGAAGGAATGTATTGACGCAAGTTTGAGGCTATTGAACCATGCTCGGGCAAAACCTTTCAATGTAGTGGAAAGGGCTTTGCACATGATTTCATCTGGCACTCCTTAGAAGTACATCAGAGCCTTACAGGTCTCAAGATGGTCTAGTGGGTCCTTGGTCCCGTCAAGGGTTTCAAAAGTGAGCATCTTGAACTTGTTAGGCAAAGGACAATTCATTACTCCAGAGGTAAAAGGGAGGTTGGTTTCTTGGACTAGATCCTCCACTGTAGCGGGGCATTTTCCCTTCATGGGATGGGCCATACTTTCCACCTTAACTCTGAGGTCCTGCATCTCGATGTCATAATAAACAGTTTCCCTTACCTACCCCAAATCTCCATGAGTACGAGCTCTTTCAGACAAAATCAGGTAAATGGGATTCGCCCCATCTCGCTCGCTTCTCATGTGACTCTGGGCAGCGTTGTCCGTCAAAATCCCACTGTTTCGCACAATATTGTTCCCCTCTAGATAGATTGTCCTAAGGTGACTTCGTGACGACACCGGTGCTACGGGGGGAAGGCGTTGCAGGATTGCCGCATTTTGTTGGAGTACTTGGATGAGACTCTGATTTAAGTTCTAAACCTGGTGTTCCAACGCTGCAACACGCTCCTAGTCGTTTGGGGGCTCTGGGAAGTACTCCAGGCAAGTCTCCCTAGGGCTGCATGCCTCCTTCTCCTGCTACAGGAAGGTTATGGGCGGTAGGGTTGTGCCCGGCAGGATCTTGGCCGGTGGGCGGATTGTGACCGGCAGGCGGATCTTGAACGACTGGCGGATTATGTCCGGTAGGTGGATCCTGACCGGCTAGATTGTGACTAGCAGGAGTATCCTGGCCGGCTGGGGGATTGTGTTCGACAAGAGGATCCTGGCCGACTGGGGGATTGTGTTCGGTAGGAGGATCCTGGCCGGTTGGATTGTGACCGGCAAGGAGATCCTAACTGGCTACGGTCTCTAACCCAGATCGTAGGTGCATCATGCTTCGTGTAGAACAATCAAGTTCATGATCGTTCCCACAGACAACGCCAACTAATGAAGCACAAACTAATTTGCGATCCGGGTCAACGTTAACCTGAAAAAGACAAAGGGATGACCAAAAAGACACTGGCACAGTGTCGGCTGATTACGCTCCGACGCTCAAGTCAAATATCGAAAATGCTTTAGAAGTTGTAAAGGCAGTCAAAGGGTATTAATTGCATACCTGGAATATGGATCGCCCTTGTATTTATAGGGGTCATACGAGAACGTATCCGAGTAGGAAACTGGCCCTTCAGTTCTCCAATCTTATCTGGAGATAGAAGAGTCCTGGTCAAAGTTCATCTCTCATCCACGTCATACGAATCACAACCGCCCACATCACCTAACTTATAATTGGAGTCAAATACCTCATCAGTTATTGTTTCAATGTATCTTCTCTCTTTTGGATGTTAAAGACGTTTTTGCATATTAGACGGACAAACTTGTATTTTGAATTCAATGTACACATTTCGGACAAGTTCCGTTTCATATGATGTAATTATGATCTTGATGTTGTATAGGCATGCTATGGATTATACTAGATGTGTGTTGAATCAAGGAGAATGTATGCATGCTAAGGGATGAGATTTTGGCATGAATTGGATTAAGTGTGAAAAGTTCAAATTTTCTTGTCAGGAAAAAAATACAATCGATAGTACTCCCCAATACAATGGATCGTAGTATTACGATCGATCGCACTCTCAAATACAATTAATCGTAGTTCTATTGAGGTTTTGAAGCCAAGAACTTTGAAGTTTGGCCTCAAACCAATAAGTTACGATACTTGCTACGATACATCTACGATCTATTGTAAATTATGATGGATCTCAATGCCATTTACAATTGATCGTAGGTACTATTCACAGCACAGTCAGGATTTTGCCCAAACTTCAAACGGGCATAACTCCTTCGTTCTAAATCAAAATTGAGCGTGATTTTTTTTTAAATAGAGTATTTTTTAATCCTCTTTCCAATAGACTAAGATTCAACTTGAAATTCTAAACACGAGGATTTGAGTTCTGAACTAGAGGAGTTCACGTGGATGAGTCAGTTTATTTTTCATTAATCACCCTCATTTCCCATTTCCCTCGCTCTTAACCAGGTGTCGGAAATTGGGAAGTGACATGACCCCCACCCCCACAACCGCCCCGTTGCCATCCCTATTCAGGATATGTATAATGACAAAGGCTAAAGTTCATACCATATGTAGAGAAAGTACTAATTTTTCTACAAAAGTTAGATTACGCCATATTTGATATTTCTAAGGAAGCCTTAATTGGAAATATGGAGAAAAGCATTAGAAGCAAAATGCTTTAAGGAATAATAAGACTAAAATAAAATATTTTGAATATTAATTTAATAAAGCTTTGGAAAATGATAACACCACAATAAATCAATAAAAACTTAAGACCAAAGGATTGTTCAGAGTAATAATTTTGATAAATTAGATCAATAATACAAAAGGACGGTGAGATTAAAGATAATGTAACTAGCGGGTTGGAGACAATCTTAAAGCAAATTGTTGGACCTTAAAAAAGAAATAAGAAAAATGCATGCATGTAAATAAAATGAGAGTGTTGAAATGAATAATAGGGGTGATTAGAAAAGATATGATTAATAATCATATGAGAGATTAGGAGTAACGCCAATTAGTGACAAAACAAGATAAAGTAAACTTAGGTAGAATAGATACAAGAAGAAATTGTGCAAAGACAAGGGAAATAACAATGAAGTAATGAACATATAATTTGTCACATATGAATTACAATTGAAGCATACCAAAAACTGGAAAAAGAAAAAATAATTCACAAGTGCAGCGTAGCAGCTATTGAGACTCACTTTGTTCAAACCACTTGTACATGCATCACTGGTTCGTCTAACGCTCAAACCCAAATATAGATTTAGAATTTGAAGGGGCACATCAAGGTAAGGAGCACATTAAGGTCATGTTGTATTCGGTTGACGCGGACGCGATGTAATAGACGCAAGGCTGTATTGGGCACAACATAATGAAATCGGTTTCTTGCAGTCGTGAAATCTCATCGACCTTTCATACAATCAGATGTGCTAACTCGACGGAGTCCTCAAGGACCCGAAAAAGACTCAGCCAAGTCCCAAGGGACTCATTCGAGCCTCATGTGATTCCAATTTCCACTGAAACATTGGTGGGGCTCGGACTGAACTCGGCCAAGTCCATTACGACTTGGCAGTCACTGAGACTAGGCTGATACGAAGATTCGAAGAACTATGACTTTGATTGCATGATTAATTGATCATATTATAGAAAAATATAAGAGAATTCTTTATAGAAAAATATGAGAGAAAATTCTTCTCACACCGTTGTTCTAGGATAGACAAGAATACCAGAATAAATACGAGAGGATACCCACACAATTAGGTAACTCAACTCCTTAATTCTAGTAAGAAAAAACAAAAACTCCTTGATTCTAGGAAGTGACTAAGCCATAAATCAAGGAGATGATTAAGCCATAAATCATGGAGATTTGGATACTAATTATCCTCCTCTCTTTATTTTGGAAACTAATAAAAAAGGAAATGCAATCCGAGATTTCCTCTAATTGCACACCCGAAATTCCACACTCCCCCTCAAGCTGGGCAGTAAATGTCAATCATTCTCAGCTTGGAAAGAAGAACCTCAAAGTGATCTCGGTTGAGAGCCTTGGTGAGGATATCTGCAATTTGGAGGCTTGAAGGAGTATAGATCATCTTGATGATTCCCTGATCGATCTTCTCTTTGATGAAGTTACGATCAATTTCAACATGTTTAGTTCTGTCATGGTGAATCGGATTCTTCGCAATACTGATAACAGTCTGATTGTCACACAACATTTTTATTGGGCTTTCAATATGAGTTGTTAGTTCATCTAAGAGTCTTTTGAGTCACATTCCTTCACATATTCCGTGAGCCATAGCCCTAAATTCGGCCTCGACACTACTTCGAGCTACTACTGACTGCTTCTTACTTCTCCATGTAACGAGGTTTCCCCGCACATAGGAACAGTAGCCTGAGGTAGATCTACGATCAGTTAGGGATCTAGTCCAGTTTGCATCTGAGAAGATTTCCATGCTACGGTTTGTCCCCTTTTTGAAGAAAAGCCCTTTCCTTGGAGTCTTTTTGAGATATCTGAGAATTCTGTAAGTTGCGTCAAGGTGCTCATTAGTAGGGTTGTTCATAAATTGACTAACCACACTAACAGGAAAACTAATATCTGGTCTTGTGTGGGACAGGTAAATCAGTTTACCTATTAGTCTTTGGTATCTCCCTTTGTTAACCTGAGTAGAGCTTCCGTTCAGGTCGAGTTTGTGGGAAGGGTCCATAGGTGTATTTGAAGGCTTACAACCGAGCATACCTGTTTCTTTGAGAAAATCTAGTGTATACTTCCGCTGAGAGACGGAAATGCCTTTGCTGGAACGAACTACTTCTATGCCAAGAAAATATCTCAGTGCACCGAGATCCTTGATTTTAAATTCCTTTGCAAGAGGACTCTTTAACAGTCTTATCTCTTCTTTATGATCTCTTGTCAAGATAATATCATCCACATATATAATGAGGAAAGTAAGTTTTCCTTCAGGAGATTTTTTGATGAATAAGGTGTGATCTGATTGGCCTTGAGTGTATTCATGCTTCTTGACCGCTATAGTAAATCTCTCAAACCAAGCCCTTTGTGACTGTTTAAGGCCATAAAGAGATTTCCTTAGTCTACAAACAAGGTTGATATTGCTTGAGTCCTCAAAACCAGGATGAATCTCCATATAGACTTCATCTTCCAAGTCTCCATTAAGGAATGCATTCTTGGCATCAAGTTGGTGTAGAGGCCAATCCAAATTGGCTACCAAGGATAGAAGTACCCGCACTGTATTTAACTTAGCGACTGGGGCGAAAGTTTCCTGATAATCAATACCGTAAGTTTAAGTGAATCCCTTAGCTACCAGTCTCGCCTTGTATCGATCAACACTTCCATCTGCCTTGTACTTAACATTGAATATCTATTTGCATCCCACAGGTTGTTTGTCTTTGGGAAGTTCTGTGAGTTCCCAAGTACCATTCTTCTCAAGAGCCCGAATTTCTTCATCAACTGCTTCTTTCCATTCAAGGTGCTTTAGAGCCTATTGTATACAGCAGATTTGAGGTAAAAACATGGTAAGAGGGAGTCAGTCTCTTATATGTCACAAAGTTTGAGATCGGGTGCCGAGTGCATGACCTAACACCTTTACTTTGAGCAATAGGAATATCAAGATCATTACTTGGATAAGATTCTGTGTTACCTTGAGTAGGAGTGACTAGATTTGGAGCAGATGCTTGGTTCTGTTCAGGAAAAGCGAGTTGATCTACCTCCCTTTGAGCGGTGGTTTGCTTTCTTGAATAAACAATCCCTTTAAATATCCTTGATTTTCCTTGTTGGGTCAGAACTTGAGGACTTTGTGGAGTGGGTTCAGAATGAACGAATGGTTCGGGTGTTGAGTCGATTAGAATAGGCATATTTGGAAGAGTGGTGGAGTTACCCGGAGGAGATGAACTTGAGTCGGTGGAAGGTACAAACAGGGTATCCACATCTTGCCAAAACTGATATTCTTCTGGCACTATGGAATTCTCCCCTTGAATATGAGTTTTGGAGTAGAAGAGTTGATTCTCAAAGAAGGTGACATCCATCGAGTTACAGAGCTTCCGAGTAGTGGGAGAGTAACATTTGTAACCTTTTCGGTGAGGAGTGTATCCAAGGAATAGACATTTTATGGCTTTGGGATCTAGTTTACGTCTCTGATGTGGAGGTATGTGGACAAACGCTGAGCAACCGAAGACTTTTAGTGGCAAGGATGAAATGAGTCTGGATTGAGGATAGACTTGAGTGAGTACCTGGCACAGAGTTTGGAATTTCAAGACTCTTGAAGGCATACAATTTATGAGATAGGCAACGGTAAGGATAGCTTCCCCCCATAAATGTTTTGGGACATGACTTGTGAACATGACAAAACGAGCAACTTCTAATAGGTGTCGATTTTTCCTCTCAGCTATCCATTTTGCTGTGGGGTGTGTATGCAAGAACTCTGATAAATTATCCCATGATCAAGGAGATAATCTCCAAGAATAGAATGAAAGTATTTCTTAGCATTGTCCGTTCTGAAAATTTGAACATTGGCAAGGAATTGAGTTTGGATCTTTGAGTGAAATTTTTTAAAGATTGGTCCTGCCTCAGATTTTTCTTTCATAAGAAATATTTGGGTAACTCTAGAATGATCATCGACAAAAGAGATAAACCATCGGGTTCCTATAATACTATTGACTCGAGAGGGTCCCCAAATATCACTATGTATAACTGAGAATGGTTGTGATTCCTTATATGGTTGAATTGGATAAGTATTTCCAATATGTTTGGACAATTGACAAATTTCACACTGGAAAGACTTTAAATTTTTTTCTAATAAATAAAGAATGAAACAACTTTTCAAGATACATAAAACTTGGGTGGCCTAATCGAAAATACCACAACATAATTGCACTTTCATTATTGAAAACTGGAACAGAATTGGAATTTATAACAGACTGACTCTCTGCATAATGAGCACTTCGAGATTGTTTTCCAAGTTGATTATCACTCTTGAGGAGGTAGAGCCATTCACTTTCCTTAGCATTGCCAATCGTCCTCCCCGAATCCAAGTCCTGAAATTCACAATGAGTGAGAAAGAATTTAGCAACACAATTCATATCTCTAGTAATTTTGCTAATGGATAAAAGGTTACAGGTCAGATTAGGAACCAACAACACGAAATTTAATACAAGGGTCTTTGAGATGCTAATTGATCCAATACCAGCCACAGTGGATAGAGAACCATCTGCTATTCTCACTTTGTATTTTTCAGAACAAGGGTTGCACTTTTGGAATAAGGACGCATCCCCAATCATGTGATCAGATGCTCTAGAACCAATAATCCATCAAGTTAGATTCTTGATTTTGGCTCTAAGAGCACTTAGGTTTGTACCT
Organism: Cornus controversa; assembly: GCA_026545225.1. Classification (NCBI taxonomy): domain Eukaryota; kingdom Viridiplantae; phylum Streptophyta; class Magnoliopsida; order Cornales; family Cornaceae; genus Cornus; species Cornus controversa. The sequence goes on from CM048845.1 coordinate 57,701,330, forward strand.
TTTTGTGCTACTGAACCTGTGCTGATGATTGGTGTTGTTGGACTTGACTGAAGTTGGTTGAACATCTTCTGTAGCATCTCAATCTGTTCTTCGCTGAAGGGTGCAGCTTCGGTTGTTGGTTGGTCATCTGTAGTGGCTGCTAGACCACAGCCTTCTCTGTCTTGAGATGGTCTATTTGGTTTCCAGTCGGCTGGCTTCCCATGAATTTTCCAGCATGTCTCTTTGGTATGTCCAGGCTTGCGACAGTGATCACACCAAGGCCTGCCTTTGCGGGTTCAATTGTCACTGGTGAGATTCATTCCACGAGTTGCAAAAGCCAAACTTTCTAGAATATTTGCAGCGCTTGGAGTGCTTTGATTTTCCATCATGATTTTCTTCCTGCTTTCTTCTCAACGCACCTCTAAGAAAGCTTCCCGGATTGAGGGCAAAGGCCTCATCCTAAACACTCTCCCCTTGACTTCATCAAGGTTTTTGTTTAGACCAAGTAGGAATTTTGAGACTCTCTCCTTCAAGACTATTTTCTTGTATTTGGTTGCGTCTCCAGTGCAATCTCAGTCAAGTTCTTCGAAGACATCCAATTGTTGCCAAAAACGGATAAAAGTGTTATAGTATTGTGTGACAGAGAGATCACCTTGTCGCAAATCATGGAGGCTGCTTTTAATCTCTAGCAGTTCTGTCGTATTGTCGTTGTCGGAGTACGTCTCCTTCGCTACATCCCAGACTTCTTTTGCAGTTCCATAGAACATGAAATTCTGCCCAATTTCATTGTCCATGGTATTAATCAACCACGACATTACCATGTTATTTTCAAATCTCTAGGTTCGAAATTTGGGTCTTCCTTCCGTGGGGTTACAGCAGCGCCTGTGAGGTAGTCGTCTTTTCCTTTCCCTAATACGAACATCATTACCAATTAAGCCCATTGAAGGTAATTATGTCCGTTCACTTTGTGTTCAGTTATTGGAAATATGAGACTTTCATATCCGCTATAGCCGCTGTGAGAAATCTGTTCAGGGCCGGAAGAGGTGTCGGAGGTGCTGCTCTCATCAGAGGTCATTCCGTACTTGACCATCATCAGAATTCTTGGAGGTTCAGAGGCAGCTCTGATACCATATACAAAAATATAAGAGAATTCTTTATAGAAAAATATAAGAGAAAATTCTTCTCACATCGTTGTTCTAGAATAGACAAGAATACCACAATAAATAGGAGAGGATACCCACACAATTAGATAACTCAACTCCTTGATTCTAGGAAGTAAAAACAGAAGCTCCTTGATTCTAGGAAGTGACTAAGCCATAAATCAAGGAGATGACTAAGCCATAAATCATGGAGATTTGAATACTAATTATCCCCCTCTCTTTATTTTGGAAACTAATAAAAAAGGAAATGCAATCCGAGATTTCCTCTGATTGCACACCCGAAATTCCACACATATTGTTCTAATCCACCATAATTTCACTTTGTATGATGACAGTAAAGCAAGATTTCTTTTCTTGATAAGAGTATCCTAGCAGGAGTTGAAGCCAAGCAATGCATTCCACCAATCCCCCCTACATATAGTATGTCCTAAGTTCACTCTCTCCTTTATTCCCTGGCTCTCACGGTTACCCAAAACCCCAAATCATTGCATAATAAGTTTACTATATCTTTCAAGCATATCAAACATGTGAAGTGATTCCATTTCCAAATTCAAAAGTAGAGATAGATAATTAGGCTAACCTCAAGCAGATTAGACGACAGATTGAGCACGACCAATTGTCGAATATGCCCAAACGCCTCCGGAAGAATCCGCAACCGCCTACCCGAAAGATCAATCCTCTCTATCCCCTTCCCAGACGCCTCCTGCAAAATCCCAACCACTTCCTCATTCATCTCCTCCACCACCCGGGAACACCCTGCCAGCGCATTGCCACCCGCTGCGGCTGACTCATAAATCTTCACCAACATCTCCTCGGCGTTCTTCAACAGCTTCTCGTACGCCTCGTGCATTTCATCCAGCTGAATCACCGCCTTGTATATCTGCCTCTCTCTCTCCGCCGCTTGCCGCACCTCCTTCTCCTTGTCCGCCAAGTGCGATCGCCATCCGAGGCGGTCGACCTCCGCCGGCCGCGGCGACAGCACGACCTCTCCCAGCTGCTTGGAGAGATTCGAATCGATCTGGGCGAGCTTTGCCTTGGCCGTGTCGACGGACTCGTGGTCGGGTCGGTCACCGAGGGTTTGGAGCACGGATCGGGTCTGGGCGACTTCAGAGACGGCGAATCGCATGGAGGCGATGACTTTGGGGTCAGAGAGGTGGGGCATCTGAGCCGAAAGTTCGAATGGCGGAGAATTTGAGGTGGAAGCATCGGAGGACGGTGGTGGTGGTTGTTCGACGTCGATTTCAGACGAATCGGTGGAGTGTTTGGGTCCAATACTGGGGAGTTTGGACAAGACGTAGGAGAGTAATGGAAAGGTTTTAGGGTTTGGATCCATCGGAATGATCTCCAGAGAGAGAGAATGGTGAAGCTTTAATAAGAATTTGGATTCTTATCTCGCGTGTGCGTGTGTGTGTGTATATATATATATATATATATATATGGATAGATAGATATATACAGAGAGAGATTATCGAAGTTAACGAATCGACAACTGTTTTAAATGTAGTTGTGACTTGTGGATTGTCCGATACTGTGGACAGTGTGTTTGGATAAGCACGGAACGGAGACAGGGAGAGATAAGAGTACCGAAGAAAGGAGAAAGTACACAGTAGCGCTCCAAGCGAGCTACGAAAGTGAATGAAAAGGGCGAGGATGGAAAGCGAAAGGATAAAAATAATAGGTTTGGTTCAATGTTCAGCCATTAGTAGAAAACGATACGGACACGACTGAATTAGATTAGCCAAAAGTGGTTCAGATAGCCTAAATCTAATCATAAAATGGAAGTGATTGACACGGAAGGTCCTTAGTGTTTCTTCCATTAATGGCTGACCCTCCAATAAATTTTCAATATGGTTGGAGAATATGTTGATAATTTAGGTCAAAGAAGACGATCTTAAAATTGTTACACTGCGTCTGGATGGATGGATGATCTCGGAAAGGGTAAAAATAATAGGTTTGGTTCAATGTTCAACAATTAGGTCAAAGAAGACATTCTTGAAATTGTTACATTCCGTCGCAGTTTGGATGGATAGATGTATGACATCATAAGAGGATCATAACTCTAGATGCATGACTTTCTCCCAAAAAGTCCGAGTTTGCGGCAACAAAATTTAAGGTTTGCTTAGTTTAGTTTTCTATAAAAGTAATTTTTAAGAATTTAAAAATGGAAGAGAACTCTCTTTACTAAAAACAGACTTTTTTTTCAATTGAGTTTTTATAAAACAATTTTCAAATAGTTTAATTTTGATAATTAGTTTTTTTTTATTATTTTTTATCATGCAATGTTTTGAATCTCCAATCTCTTCGCCGTTAAGAAAGCGAGAGAGGATCATGTGTCATTTTCGTCATGAGACTAATGTAACAATTTTATATTGTTAATGTAATTGACTTTGAATTGTGAATGCAACAACTTTAAATGGACAATTCAACAACTACGTAAATGTGTTAAATTCTTGATTTAATAATATTATAATGTTGCAATACAATATATTATGTTGTATGGTTGTTTTATCTTCGATGTTGTTGGGTTTGTTAGATTATATATTTCCTATTATAGATTATATATCTTTTCCTAATAAGTTTCTTACACCTTCTCCTAAACCATCTAGAACTAGGATTTCGTGTTTCTTAAATTTAGTTAGCCTTCAAGATTATATGCCTATAAATAGGACTTTATGTATTCTTCATAATTCAATCAATTATACTAATACAATTCTCTTTCTATATTTCTAACATGGTATCAGAGCCAACTGATCCTTGGTAAATCTTTCTCAATCCATCGTTGTCACCGTCGGGGATGGCATCACTAGCTTCATCCCTCGCAGACAATGGTCAATCGTAGAAAATAGCTTCTGCCTTATATATATTTTTATGCAGATAATAAAAGAAAAATATGACAGCCCAGTTCAAGTTCAAATTCATTGGCTCCCACTAGCATTTATGTGTCAAAGTTGTTGATTTCAACGAGCCCGCTTTTTGATTTTCAAATCAGTTTTCACTTCAACGAGCAGTTTTCAGTCTTACCGTTGCTCCAACAAGTTCGCTCTTTTGTAACTTCTTTGTATGTGTTTCTCAGCCACTGTTGGTAACATCATCAGATTATTTTTATGAGCCAGAACATCTGTGCGTCAAAGTCGCTGTTTGTTACCACCATTACGACGAAAAGAAGAAGAATATTTGTGAAGTGAAGGCCCAGACTGAAAAAGCTGTGATTGTGAAGGCCTAGACTGAAAGGGCTGGGATTGCGAAAACCGTGGCAGCGCAGACTGAGAAGGAGCAGATGGTGTAGCCAAGATAGGAAGATGAGTCTGAATCGTAGAACGAAGGGTCTGCAGACCTGTCTCCTCTCGGACAAACTCATTAAGAGCTTCATCCAATGATGGGAGAGGTGAGCGATGAAGAAGCGAACCACGAACAGACTCATAATCATCATTGAGGAAGGCATTTTTAACATCTATCTGAAAAAGTTTCCAATGACGGGAAGCAGCCGCAGACATAATAGTACGAACAGAAGGAAGACGAGCAATAGGAGCAAAAGTCTCCTCATAATCAATGTCATACTCCTGTGTGAACCCCCTTGCCACAAGTCGGGCTTTATAGCGCTCAATGGATCCATCTAAATGACTCTTGATTTTATAGACTCATTTACATCCAATGGCAGACTTCCCTGGAGGCAATTCAACTAGATCCCATGTATGAGTCTGGACAAGCGCATCTAACTCTTCTTTCATTACTTGCTGCCATAAAGGGTTAAAGAAGGCATCGCAAAAAGTGTGAGGTTCATGAAGGGTTGTAAGAGCATGATAACAATGATAGTCATGAAAATGTGCAGGGGAGGTTCTTACTCGAGTGGATCGATGAGGATCCAAGGCAGTGGCAGCATCAGGAGCCTCAAGCGGGATAGATGTTTGGAACTCAACTGCAAAAGGGTCAACCATATGTGATGTTAGAATTTCTTGTTTCTTAAATTTAGTTAGCCTTCAAGATTATATGCCTATAAATAGGACTTTAGGTATTCTTTATAATTCAATCAATTATATTAACACAATTCTCTTTTTATATTTTTAACAGGGTTTGTGGCTCAAATTCAATTGCAGAAGCAGTTTTCTTTTCCGTTTTGAAAGACTAAAGACTTGTGGAGCAAGGTTAAAGACTTGAGTAGGAAGTTGTAGGCATCTATTTTAAAGTTATGATTGATTTGGTAACTTCTTGTTAGATAAGGTATGAGAATCCAGAGGAAAGAAGAAGGGAGTGGTGAGTGTTGTGAGGAGAGAAGAGAGTATATGTAATTCTGGGAGAAAGATGCCAAGAGAAGGAGTGTGTGTGGTTGGCAGACTTAGTGAAAGAGTGTGTGTGATAGTCATGCTTTTCATGGGTTGTTTATTTTCTTCTCAATTATAGTGAAATCTCTCTTTATGGATATAGCCCTAGAATTGGTTGAACCATGTAAAATATTATGTTATGCGTAGATATGTATGATTGTTCTCTTCACACCATATATGTTTGTATATTGATGTAATGATGTAATGATGATATACTTCTGCTATGTCGAACGAATTGGTATTTTGTTCAACAAATAAATGTGTTGTATAACTTTTTTAAAGTTGTTGCATTTTGTGATGTAGTTGTATTGCATTGTAATGCAGTTATGTTACACTTGCACAGGATGAGTGCACAGATTCCCCTAAACAGGAAAAGATTTAGGTTCCACCACCAAGACTCCTCTCTCTCTCTTGCTATGTTTGGCACGCATGAACGGAATGACCATTCCAACCATTATTTCGTTTGGTAGAACAATTAAAGTGGGAATGACCATTCCAAGCCCATTCCCTGGAATGAAGAAAAATAAAAATTCATTCAACGTAAAACAACCTATGTAATGGACATTCCATTCCAAAGTTATTTCTTTTAAAAAAATCATTTTTCAAAGAAACCTCACATTCCAAATCCAAAAACACCACCAACGTTACCGTCACCGCCATCACCACCTCCACTACCTTCCACAAGTGCCATCGTCACCGCCTTCCACCACCACTGTTGCCTTCCACCATCACCACCGCCATCTCCACTGCCTTCCACCACCATTGCTGTCGTCACCACCTTCCACCATCGCCACCGCCACCACCACCGCCTTCCACTATTACCACCTACACCATTATTGCTTTCCTCCACCACTACCTTTTACCACTTTCACCACTACCACTACCACCGCCTTCCACCATTATCGTTTTCCACCACCATCGCCTTCCACCAACACCACTGCCACCTTTCACCACCACCACTGCCGCCTCCACCTCTACTGCCTTCTACCACCACCATCTCCACCACCTACGCAACTACTGTCTTCTACCACCATCGCTGCTGCTACCATTGTCACCTTCGACCACCACCGCCGCCTTCCACCATCACCATCATTTCTTTTAAAAAAATCATAAAAGAATGTTATTTTGTTAGTTTAATTTATTTGTCACTAAAAGGGGTATTTTGGATAATTCAATTTAAAATTCATTTCATTCCTACATTATTTCATATTTGCAACCAAACAGTAGAATGAGAATGACCATTCCATTCCATTCTCATTCTCATTCTATTCCCACTTACATTTTATTCCATTCATGTGTACCAAATGCATCCTCTCTCACACACACACACTCGCCACCTTTTTTTTTTTCTTTTTCTTTTTGTTTCACCCCCCTTTCTCTTGCACACATCCCTGCCCCCACAATTGTGACCCAATCCCTCCACTGCTAACAACCGACTCAGTTCACCTCCAATCAAATTGCCTTAACTAGATTGGATTGCATTCCTCCAATCAAGACTTTTATTGGGTTATTGAATCGATTATCCATAACCATAACTAGAATAGGGATGTCTTGTCCCCTTCTGTATAAGAAAATTATTTTGATTTGAATAACTCCTATATGAACGTATCGAACTTCAGGATATTTCTTTTTCCATCTATCAACTTTTTCTTTGGTAAAGATGCTAAGTTCAACTATTCCATCAGCAGTGCATTTTGCTGACGTATTTTCGCTAAAATGTTCGAAAACTCTAGCAGAAAATGGATTAAATTTTGAGAAAAAGGAAAGATCTTATAGATTTATTCCTTCTTAATGATTTGTATTTTTTGCATTTGTTCTAATTGTTCTTCAGTGAAGAAGGCTTCTTCACTTATGACATCACCAAGTTTTATGGTGTTATCATCTAAGGTAGAGGTGTTCATCATGAAGATACAGTCTTCATCTGAAGATTTGTCTTCACTAGAAACTTCATATAAAATATCCTCTTAATTGAATATTTCATATCTAAAGATGATTTCAAGATTTTTTTTCTTCAATCATTTTAATCATTTTTCTAGTTCCTTTACCCTTGTTTAGGTAATTAGAGGAGATATAACCTAATTCATTACAGATATAACATCTGCATTCAGAGTGTTTAGATGTTTGATCTTTATTATCTTTTTTAGGAGAGGGTTTTTTCTTCCTAATATATTTTTTCATTTTTGAAAATGTTTTATCAGGTGTCCATTTTTTCCAACAAAATGTCTTCTTCTTTTTATTAAACCTTTTTGTTTTAAAAGATTTTTTTGTTTTTTTGTAATAGGTTGGATTACAGCCTATTTTCCAGTTTTTCTTAAGAATTTTGTCACAGCATTGTTGCCCTGATTTAGAACAATCAATCTAATTTTTGACTTGCTTTTTTGCTTATATTTCAAGACATCTATTCATAATTAATCTTAGGACAAAATTAATCCTAAAACCAAGATTATACACTTTTTTTATAGAAGCTAAGTAGTCAAGATAACCTTTATGTTGCAAGTTTATCCCATGGGTTAGGGGGTTTGTGAAAGAATTGTTCTAGCCAAAATTGATTTCTTGGTGGATTAATTAAGAAATAATATTTTTATATAATGAGACAAATTTATCAAATTGACAAATATCACATAATTCAATTTTTGATAATGCATAGTTTGCATCATCTTGTAGATTTTCTTGGCCAAGAAATTCACACATGTGTTCTTTAATTATTTGCACAAAACCTCGAAGGATTTCTTCAAAGGTTTTAAAATCGTTGAGAAGATTGGCTTTTTCAACCTTGCCTTCTTCAGTTTGATCCCATTGGCGTAACTAAGCTAACATATCTCCTTGAAGTGTTACGGATATATAATCAAGGAATCTTTCTTTATTCCAAGTGTTTTTATTGTTAGTAATGAGGATGGAAAGTGACTGTGCTCAGTCATTAATAGCTTGTTCTTGATCTTTGAATGAGATATTCGTAAGATCGAGATAGGTGCCGTTTTGAGCAACCGTGTTTTTGTTTAAGTCGTCCTTTTTACTTAAACTTGGTTTTGGGTTGGAGGCTTGACATTTTTCTATTTTGGTTGGAAAAACTTGTTCAGAAGTTTCAGAGACTCCGTAGTCACCAAAGAGTTTTGGATCTAGTGATTCGTCGATCATTCTCTTAGAGGGTCCGGGATTGGAAGTTGAGGGATTTTTGACCTCTATTTCTTCGTCATATTCTGTAGATGTTATGTCATCTTCAAATTCTAACGGTGTACTACTAGAGTCATTAGTTATAGATTTAACCAACTCATCTTCTGACTCTGTATCAGATATTAGGTGTATCTGATAGTTGAAGTGATGTAAGAGTTCTTCCTATTGTAAGGATATTTTCCTTATCTGTTGAAGAATTTGATCCCTTTCATCTATGGCTAGATAAGGATCTTTGTATAATTTTCTCTAATAATCTAAAATTTCTACGATTTTATCGTATTCATTTTGATTAAAGATTTTTTTCTGTATCTTTTTTATGAAACATTACTATTTCTTCTATTCCATAATATAGATTTTTTATAGTTGGAGCTATTTGTTCCGGATATAAATCTTCTAGTTTTTCTTTTTCCACCTTCTTGAGGGTTTCAAGTAGGGTAGATAATTTTTGACTTTTCTCTATCATCTCTGATAAGTCAAGAATACCTTGTAAATAGTCGATTTTACTATCGAGTTTTTTTATTGCAGTTGTTATACAATCAAAAGAATTCTCTATCATCTGTGATGTAAAGTTCTGGTGTTGTTGAAAATTTTTATTACAATAAGACACTATATCTATAAGAGAATTAATACTAGAACTAACCTTGGTTAGATTATGTTCTTCACTGTGTTTAATATGAACAGTATGGTCATATTCGGAAACATTTTTTCCTATCCATGAACATAACAGTCTACGTCTTTTTCTTTAGCCATACTGGTTTTATTTTACTTGTTTGTCCGCCTGGTCTATGTGACGTTAGGACGTTATCAAGTGTTTTATAAAAGCATATGAGTTTCTTAAAAACCAGAAATGAAACAGTAAGATCAATAGTAGAAATGTATATATAAATGAAAGGAAAGATATATCAGAAAGTTTACAGAAAACAAATAAAACTTACGGGTCAGGCATCATGGCAAAGCTCTGATACCATTCACAAACAAAAACTACGGAAGCTTTACAAACACAAACTTATCAACAAAATACAAGAGAAGAGTGAGAGAACAGAAAGAGAAGTAATTACAAACACAAACTTATCAACATAATACAAGAGAAGAGTGAGAGAACAGAAAGGGAAGTAATTACAAACACAAACTTATTAACATAATACAAGAGAAAAGTGAGAGAACAAAAATATAAGTAATTACAAGATGATCTTTAGCCTTAGTTCGTTGCCTTTTTAAAGGTCAAAAAAGCAAATTGAAGACTGAAGACCGGAGGTTGCTACAGGAACCGGTTGTTTACTGTGGGGAACTGTAGACTTTTTGACTTTTGAGCAGCTTTTTACTATTCTGCTGGCTTTTTACTGCTCTGCCGATAAAGTACTGTGTTAATGTGCTGCCAACACTTGTTTACTGTTGGCAAGTTTTGTCGTTTTGTGATCTCGTCGTGTGCTGGATAATTTGCAGTTGATTAGTGAGATCCGGAGTAGACTTTTAATCTTCCATGGCATTGATGAGATTATGTAGTTCATATTCATCTAATGGTGGAGATGTTTATGGACTTTGAGCATTTTGCATTTTAGAAAATTGGTCTTCCATTATTGCATCATCTAAAATGTCTTATGGTAAGTGCATATTAAAATCAACAATATCTTGTAGTAATATGCGAGCATCAGCTGTTTGTTGGGTTGTATACTCCGGGTAATCTATGCTAAGATCGATAACAAAAATTCTTCTACCGTCTGTTATCATAAATGGGGGATGAGCACTGCCAAGGATTATTTCTCAAATTTCTTTGAGATGAATAATACTTTTAGTCGCGAGCCCAAATATGCTTATTTCATTTGCTATTTCAAGAGAATTGAGCAGCTTTTTCTCTGCGAATTCATTGTCTTCTGTGACTTTTAGGTACCAAATCTCATATGGCTGAAAAAACTTTGTTTTTTCTCTCCAGCTGATAGTACTGGCTAGCCAAATAAAAAGAGTTCCATTACTAAAGAAACTTCAAAAAGAATAATTTTCTTAATGGACTTTAGAAGATAGTTCTATCATTCAGCAGATCAAACAAGATCTGATAAATATTCCAAATGTTTATTTTTCACAAACAGGAGATAAGCTCATCCTAGAAACAGATGCCTCCGACTTATGTTAGGGATGCATTTTAAAAGCCATACGAAAAGACATACGGCAAGAAGCAAATGATGAACCACATCATTCAATTCGAGCATTAAATAAATCACTTTCAAAAAAGCTTCAAAAAGAATAATTAATTTGTGGATATAATTCCGAAAAATTTAAAGCTAATGAGCAAAATTATATCATTTTTGAAAAAGAACTTTTAGCTATTAAATTAGCTTTAAAGAGATTTCATATTTATCTTGCTCCAAAAAACTTTATCGTTCAAAGAGATAACCAATCTGTCTGAGATTTTCTTATTAATAAAAAAAAATGTATTGATGGACAATGTCTAAAATGGTACAATACTATTTCTCTTTATTCTTTTGAGGTCGAACATCTCAAAGGATCTAACAATTTCCTTGCCGATTTTCTTAGCAGGAACCTTCTAAATGAACAAGGATAAGTGAAAGGGTAAAGCACCCCAACAATCTGACTAGGTTCCATTGATATTCTGATAAAACTCAAATGGTAATCCTAGATTAAAGAAATCAGGAATGAAAACGAGGTTCGTAGTTTTGAAATAATTTTTGATGCAATACCAACACTATAGAAGGTTTGTTTAGCTTCTTCTAATGTGTTATAGGCTTTAAAGCATACGCCAGGATATTTTTTTATCTGAGCATGACATTCAAACCATGTTGCGTAAATCCCTGGTTGGGATCCCACAAATACCACAAACCATTGGTTTAATGATGTAGGTGGTGTAATAGGTTTCAGTGCCTTTTTAGCAATTGTAACCCAGTCAAATTGTTGATGGAAGCCAATTGATCTGTATCTTTTCGGCGAAGACAACAACAAATGATGATAACAACACGACATAACCCACAACATAATCATTTGAGCTAGTCCAAACCAAACAACAATAGAGCGATCAATTCACAGTGGCCAATGAAGACCCCTTCAAAGAAAAGTGACATGGCATCCATGTGCCAAAAAATGGCCAAAAAATCTTTGGAGAACAAAACTCCTAAAGAAGAAATTGACGGGCAACAACAGTCTCGTCACAAGAAGATAAAGTTTCTTTGTGTCTAACTGCAGACTGGTGATGATGCGTGCTTTCATGCCCCGATTCCCGACTCCCAAGAACCGAGGGTGAACAGTGAAAGTCCCACTCGGATCCACACTCATAAATCGCTCAATTCTAGAACTCAACTTACTATATGATTGGAATTTTAGAGTGATACTTAGTCCATTGGAAAGAGGATCCAAAAATACTCAATTTAAAAAAAAATCACGCTCAATTCCAATTTAAAATGAAGAAATTATGCCCTATTGAAGTTTGGACCAATTTTAGAGCTTGCCCGTAATTATAAGGGCGATTTCGTCCATTAAATTCTAATACAACACCTCAACCACTAAATCAACATAGAATCATAATTACCCACATAAGTTTACCTCTGTATCACTCAACCTCAATAACTTATTGTGGGTCCGTTACATAATGTCCCTAAATTTCCTAACACTATCTCAACAATCCACCAACCACACATTACGATGCATATATCGTACTGTTGGTTACGATGCATCGTATTTATGATGCATCGCACAAGGTGCGTAATATCTTATGAAATTAACTAGAATCCCACTCAAAGTACTCAACGATTTATGATGCATCGTTATTGGGTTTACGATGCATCGCCATGATGCATCGTAATCACTCACCTTACTACAATCTCAAAACCTTTAAGTGACTACAATCAACATTCCACCTACCAAATTATTAATCCACAACATGCATACATTGAGATTCAACTATACACTATATGGTTCATTCCTTTACTCATCCTAAACATACAATTATAAAATCATAATTATCATTTCAACACATCCCAAGCATCCATGATATGATAATTTATCACATTCATACTCCACACCATACATTTGAAGCACGAAAATGAAAATTCATGCACTTCATACACATACCTCGAAACCATGCATTATATGTCCCAAAAGTTATATATTACCACATGTGGCAATTACATTTGAAATCTGCATACGTCAAGATAAATCAAATGTAAATACAACATTTCCCACAAATCTTCCTCATTCTCGTAAATCATACAAATGAGTCCAAATGTATGTTACATTAACATTGCATACTCAAGTCCATAGTCATTACATAACTACATGCAAATAGTCCAAAAGCATTACAATTCATCTATGACTATAATTACAACGTAAATCAACATTCCACAAGTCGTCATGGATAGCCAAATCTACAAGACCCAAAAAGTATAACAAAAATGCTATAAAACCTCCACTTGAATCCCTCGAGTTTCGTCCGTCATGGGCGCTTTATCTGAAAATAATTTGGGGGGAAAAGGGGTGAGCATTTCAACGGCTTAGTAGGAATAATTCAACCCACCTAAGTGCCAACTTGACACCGGCCTACATGAATGCATGTCACTACATTACATGTCACTTGCAACATTCACATGTTCACTCAAACAATGCCCTAAAGTCCACGTATCAACATCCATACATTATCCAACACATAAATGAAGCATAGCTTCTTCATTTTTTCTTTCATCTCAAATCATACACATTACATTTATCATTGGTCCTTGAAATTCACATACGAATCCCATTCACACTCTGAAACTAATTCATGAATTTGTCCCAAGTTTTCATTATCATTGAACACATTGCCAAAAATTCATTCTAGCAAGCTATAATCATTCACATACATCCACAAGCCTTTCTCATCATCACACATAGATAGTCTAAGCATAAACACTCCATTTAAATGGCATTCCAAGTTCATAGTCATTATAAGAATTTTACACATAAAGTCCAAAAATGCTAAAAATTCTACTATAACTACAACTACGTAAATCCACGTGCCACAAGCAGGCACGGATAGCCAAATATAAAATATCCAAAAGTGTACTCGGAATGCCATAAGGGGTCCACTTGGACACTCAAGTCCCATCTGTCCTTGGCGCCTTATCTGTAAAAGAGTTTAGAATAAAGGGGTGAGCACCACTGCGACTCAGTAGAGATACCCCAACCCTCCTAAGTGCTGACTCGACATGACCTACATGAATACATGTCACTACATTACATGTATCATCCAACATATACCATGTTCATTCACAAACAATGTATATATATATATATATATATATATACCATGTTCATTCACAAACAATGTATATATATATATATATAGGAACGCGTGAAACATACATTATGTTTCATGACTTGAAATGAAAGCATTATCACACCTTTATCTCTCTCACAGACTCAACCCGATACCCTAACATAGTTTTTGACCAACTATGTAACCTAGGATGCCTCCCACAACTGTCTGACGACTTTGACCTATTCCGCCAATGTCACACTTCCAGGGCAATATTTTAGTTTCCCCATTGGTGATTAGTCCATATCAGCACCGTCACCAAATATTTGCTTACTCAAGGTGATTAGACCATATCAGCACTGTCACCGAGTATTAGGTGGCTCAAAATGGTTAGTCTATATCAGTACCACCACTGAGCATAATTGGATTTAAGGTGATTAGTCCGTATCAGCACCGTCACTAAATCATTGGGTGGCTCAAGGTAGTAAGTCCATGTCAGCACCGCCACCAAGCATTATTTACCCAATTAACCGACACCTAGTCTTGACCACATTTCTCCGTTTCCTCACAACAGCCCATATATGCATTTTGGACATATAATAATCAAATATTCAACATTCACACTCCACAATGCATAAGCTAATTAGTGTAAGACATATCATGCATTTTCAATCTCCACGAAGCCACACATATATTTACCTATACATGTAAAACCTAACATATTATACACATATGCACAATAATCCCACTTAAGCAAATTTTAATCATGCTTTACCAATGCATACATTTTCTATAAAAAGATAGCATGCATTTCATCTCCACATGACCACACATAGCACATATATGTATAACACATGCATATAACCCGTCATATGCATACAACTTCAAAATTAGCATACTTAACTCATGCTACACTAAATGCATGATTTTAGCACATAAAACAAACATGCATTTAACCATCACATATTTCTCATATAATCACATATATGATCCAAGATTACACATTTGCATCAAAACTTCAAATTGAGCACATAATACCTATATACCCAATTTCTTTCATTCATCCATTTTGACCCACATGCTAAAACCAACACAAGGAACCCCAATTGTGCAAAGATAGGATTCAAGAGAAGGAGAAAATCTAACTTCCCACCCCTCTCACTCTCCTAAAACATGTGATACACAACCTACACCTCTCCTTTTCACCCGAAACCCTATAATCGACAATTAGAAGAGAAGAAGAACCCCTAGCTCGAAAATGAAGGCCTTCCAGAAACTTCTCAAAATCCCAGCAATGTCAACCTTGCCGATCCGTGAAGATGTTCGATTCAAACCGAAGCCCTAGCCGTCCCCTACGTATCTCCCTTCTTCGACGGATCATGAATCACACCCGAAGGCCTCCGAAACTTAGAGAAAAGGAAGAGGGAGAAAGAAGAGAGAGAAAGGAGCCATGGCCGGCTACTGGAACATTAGAGATATGAAATATCTCTACCACATCTGATATATAAAGTCCCTAGGCCACAAAAAGACTAAAATGTCCCTCGGCCACTTAACGTACCTTTCCAGACTCCATTTTCAATTAAGAAAACTCCTACAGCCTCAAAATCACTTCATCTACTCTCTAAAAATTTCATCCAAGCCATTTTCAAAAATAAATATTTTTGAGAATTTTCCAGATTCCCGGGCCCACTTAAGTCGCATCCCGGGCCTCGGTTTGACCAAAAAGTCAAACTTCTCCAAATCTTAAGAAAACTTTCCAAAACCCTTAAAACACTTCCCAAACATGTTTTCCACTCTCAAAACTTCCATAACATCATTCAAAACGCGTTTATAGCTAGAATGATGAAAAATCAGTAAATCGACCAAAATTGGTCACGGTATTTACATATGCATTTCTAACATAGCATATCATTTTCATGCTTCTTAAATGCACAAGCTAGTTATAGGAGGTACATAGCATGCATTTCTCATCACATTACACACATATAATCACTTATATGTCAAATCTTGCATATAATTCACATATGCCTACAAATCTCCAAATTAGCATATATTAATCATGCTTTAACAAATACATATACTTGCTACACATAATTAGCATGTATTTAAAGCACATTACCAACACATAATACATATATGTTCATTTTAGCATATAATCACATATGCACACCAAATCTAGCATAAAAGCATACATGCTCTCATTCTCTCACATTATCACATACTTGTCCCTCATATTATGTATATCACAAGGAACATCATAATTGCATAGAAGAGACTCTAGGAAAGGAGAAAATATCTAACCCACCCCCTCTTACAACTCTCATTCATGCAATACACGTCCTCACATCTTACCTTTTCACCCCGAAACCCTAGAATCGACAACTAAGCAAGAAGGAGAACCCCTTACCTCAAAATTGAAGAGCATTGAAGCAATCTCCAAGAATTCTAGCAGGTTCCATCTTGCTAAAACATGACTTTGTTCGGTTCAAACCGAAGCCCTAGCCGCCCTCTACGCATTGTCTTTCTTTGGCGAATCTTGAATCCAAGCCGAAGTTGGCCGAAATGTAGAGAGAAAGTGGAGGGCTGAAGATGGGAGAGAGAAGAGAGAGAAAGTGGGGTGTGAAATGGACTGGAGCCTCTCAGCCTAGATATTCATTATGTCTAGGGTGTGTAAAATGACTAAAATGCCCCCGGGCCACTTAACGTACCCTTCCAACCTTCGTTTTTGATTTTGAAAACTCCTACGGCCTTGAAATCACTTCCTTAACTCTCTAAACATTTCATCTAGGCCAAAATCAAGTTAACTATTTTTCAAAAAAAATTCGTATTCCCGGGCCTCGTTTAACCAAAAAGTCAAACTTCTCCAAACTTCTCAAAAATTTCCAAAAACCTTAAATCAACCTTCCAAACATATTTTCCAACCTTGAAACATCCATAACATCATTCGAAACGCTTTTATAGCGAATATGATGAAGACAAAGAAAATCGGCCAAAATTAGTCACGGTCGTTAGAACCTCCTCACCTTCAAGGAATTTCATCCTCAAAATTAGAAACATACTTCAAGTTCCAAAGCATCATCACAAAACTTTAGTGACCTCTCCTAATTCCCTTTCTACCGCTGGTGAAAGTTATCAACTTGCCGGTCTCCAAGACTCGGCTTTCACTCCTTAACCAATGAGGTTTTTAGTTACCCTCATAGACGACTTCATTCCAAGTCCATAAAACATCTCAGGTACTAGTAAACCTTAACTACATTCAAATATCATAAAAACTGTAGTGAAATCTCTATGCCATGAACCCATACATCACTATCACTTCCTAAATCAAGTTTAGGAAGAATCAACATTATAATCAACCCACTTTCAAAATAGTGAAAGTATGGGCACATACCTCTATCCACCAACTCGTTTACCTTGAGTTACAATTTTCAAAATCATTTCATTAGACCACACTATATGCACAAGTCCAAATTCACATTTATCACGCCCCAAAATTTGGACCGCCGGGACTCCCCTGATCCGACTATGAATTCTGAGTGTGAACCCGTCTGTTAACCCCAACGAACCATTTTCCATCATTTATATACCTTGGAAGCTTGCTTTTTAATTGTACATGTATGTACATGCACTGCAGATCTTACAAACCCTTATGGGCCCCTCAAACATCCCCTTGCATCTCTCTACAAGAATTCAAAATCATGCATTTTGATAGATCGAAATGGTGATTTTGATGCATCGAACATGTATTAAACAACTATCGACCAAAACACACTCTCGGGACTTTTGAATTCCAAAATCCTGCAGGTCTTTTGATGCATCATACTTCTTATTTCAATACATTGATGCATTGAAATGCCCGAAATGGTATACCTGCAGAAAGTGCTACAACCTCTCACCTTGCTCATTTTGAGCTCCAATCAAATTCCATCAACCTAGAACTTCTCATACATCATTCATAACATAAATGAAAGGTACTAGCATCAATCATATGTTCTAAATCATACTTATGATCAAATCATACATCAAAGTGAACCATTCTCTTTCACAACCAAAACTCATTCATGTTGAAAGTATCCATCAAATGAACCAAGTGCAACACAAGTGTTACATAACCAAATCTAAAGCCTTTTTATATACAAGAAGCTTATAGTCCAAGAATACATCAAAGTTACATTTATCCAAAATATAACTACAACTGAAATAGAGTTTTATCCCACAGGTCGGTATGGACAACCACAATATATACAATATCCAAAATATAGCAAAAAGTTAAGAGAGTTCCACTTAGACACTTAAGTCCCATTTGTCATCAGCGCCTTATCTATGAAAAGAGTTTAGGAAAAAGGAGTGAGCACTATGGTGGCTCAATAGAGATACCCCAACCCACCTAAGTGCCAACTCGATACGACCTATATGTATGCATGTCATTACATTACACGTACCATCAAACATACATCATGTTTGTTCACAAGCAACACATATATAAGAATGCATTAGACACATATCATGCTCCATAATAAATAATGAAAGCATTAACCATACACTTGTCTCTCTCTCTCGAGCTCAACTCGATATCTTAACATGATTCTTGACCAACCATATGACCTGAGACACTTCTCACACAATTTCAACACTACCACCGAGTAATCACATACTCCAAGGTGGTTGGTTGGTTTTTGGAATTCTTCACTGAGTAATCACATACTCCAAGGTGATTAGACTGTTTTGAGACTTTCACCAAGTCATCACATACTCCAAGGTGATTAGATAGTTTTGAGATTTTCACCGAGTCATCACATACTCTAAGGTGATTGGATAGATTTGAGATTTTCATCGAGTCATCACATACTCCAAGGTGATTAGATAGATTTGAGATTTTCACTGAGTCATCACATACTCCAAGGTGATTATTCCACTATCACCGAGAATTTACCTCCTCCAGGTGATTTGACCACTCAAACACCCTCACCAAGTATTGACCTACTCTAGGTAATTAGACCATTTTTTCCCCGTTTTCTCACAATGGCAGCATAAATGCATATGAATGCACACTTACATAGCATTTTAATTTCATGTTTTACTCATGCTCATTAATGCTAAAAGAAGCACCTGACATAAATTCCATCACAACATACTACATATAACACATATATGTATAACACATGCATATAACATCACATATGCATACCATAAAATTAGCATACCATAAAATTAGCATATCTTACTTATGCTTCATACAATGCATACATTTAGTACATAGAACTAGCATGCATTTAACCTCCACATTTCCACATATATGATATATGAAACACATTTTACACATATACCCCAAATTGAGCACATAACCCTTATATACGCAATTTCTTCCACCCACACACTTTAACCCACATACTACTACTAACACAAAGAATATCAATAATGCAAAGATAGGACTTAAGAGAAGGAGAAAACCCAACTTCCCACCACTCTCACCATCCTAAAGCATGTGAAACATTACCCACACCTCTCCTTTTCACCCGAACCTAGAATCGACAATTAAATGAGAAGGAGAACCCTTACCTTGAAATTGAAGGCCTTCCACGCACTTCACCAAATTTCTAGCGATGTCTACCTTGTCAAAACTCACATTTTTTTGGTTCAAATGGAAGCCCTAGTCGTCCTCTATGTATCTCCCTTCTTTGGTGAAACACGAATCTAGGTTGAACAGCTCCGAAATATAGAGAGAAGGTAGAGAGGAGAATAGGGAAAGGTTTAGAGAAATAGTGATCCATGAGAAATGGCTAGGACTCCCTCAGCTATATGTTTTTAAAAGCATATTGGGGTGCAAAATTATTATTTTGCCCCCGGGTCACTTAACGTACCTTCTTGGACTTCCTTTTTGATTTCAAAATCTCTTACGGCCTCGAAATCACTTCCTCTACTCTCTAAAAATTTCATCTAAACCATTACCAAAAATAAATATTTTCAAAATTTTTTTAGATTCTTGGACCCACTTAACCGTATCTCGGGCCCCGGTTTGACCAAAAATTCAAACTTCTCCAAATCTTTCAAAAATGTACCAAAATCCTTAAAAAAAATTTCAAACATGTTCCCCACACTCAAAACATGTTAAACACTACTCAAAATACATTTATAGCAATTATGATGCGACAAATGCAAAATTGGCCAAAATTGGTCACAGTCTCTTCATTAGGCCTATAAATACATCTTGTATATGTATTATACAAGTGTGAGAGATCGCCAAACCCATAGTTGATCATCCATTATTGGTTGGTCTATCTTTAAACTTAGAATTCATATTCTATAGTCACCACGCTTGACCATATTCTTTCAAAGATGAATTCATTGTAGTATTTCATTATCATTCTAGAGTTGAGCTTTTTTATTGATTCATTAATTGTAACTCTAGATTTAAGAGAACTCTAAATTTGTATATCTTATTTATTTGAGGGATATTCATTGTATACATAATTCTTTATTCTTAAGAGAAGAAGATCAAGAGGTTCTCTTGGCATGGGTAGCTTGAGAAAGCTTTGTAAGGTTCTCTAAGCCCAAAAAAGAGAGAGGCTTCACTCAACCTAATAATGAGCTGATTGGGTAGTGTTCTCCACCCATTGGAGTGAGTAATGGTTCTCACTTAAGCCGTCAAAAGTGAAAGGAAACCAAGTTGTGCACTTGGCACTGAAGTTTTAGTGAAATATTCGTTGGAGTAAAAAAACTCAAGTGGTGGACTTGACAATTGTAAAGGTTTGTTTTCCACCCTTAAGGGAAGCTTCATAGTGGAAATCTCAATATGAGCTCTTGAGGCATAGACGTAAGCCAGAGGTGCCGAACCATGTAAATATCATAGTGTTGCTTAGTTTTCATTTTTTATCCTTAAACTCATTTAATTGATAGCTTTCCATGTGTTTAAATTCCATATAATTTATTTATAAATGTTATAAGTTTACATGCTTCAATTCATATGAGGAGGATGGGATGAATGCTTAGAGTATGTTGATTGATTGAGTTTTTATTTGATTATCCATTTGCCAATCAAGCTACGGACCATGTGTTTGATAAAATGTGCAATCATCATTTTCACACATTATAAGTAGGAAAAATTACACTTACATGAGCACTCATACTTGTTATATCCACTAGATCGTTTAAGTGCATAAAAGTCTTTTAGATAAGTGTTTGATAAAAATCCAATTAAGCTTACTTTTGTCAAAACAAGCCTAACAATAAAAAGTACTATCATTTGCCTACAGTCCCCATTCACCCCCCTCTAGGGACATTTCTTGGGTAACATAACTATGGTGGTTATCAATCAATAGAGTTTCCTTGAATGAACTACACACCATACTACCATGAAGGAAATAAAAGTGGGGCTAAATAAGAAAAATTGAAAGGTGTGTAGAATGCACCTTTCAAATAATATGAAAATGCTTGATTTCGGTGTGGAATGAAAGGGCATTGGTCACAGACCTGTTGAATGTCCAAACATTTAGTCAATCTACATCAAGCCTCACTCAAAGGGAAAGAGAAGGAAAAGAAAATGAAAAAAATGCTATCGAGAATTATGAGCCAGTGGCCCCCAATCATCTTGATATTTCAGATTTCTATGAAGATCTTTCTGAAAATAATAATCAGTGGACTGATGATGGAAATGTCCACATCAATTAATGTTGTTTTCTTTTATTATCACTAGTGTGTTATTTTCTTTTAGTGTATTATTTTCAGTTTATTTGTATTTATATTTCTATTGATGTAATTAATTTTAAATGATATTTGTTTTTTCTTAAAAGAATGGATCTGACTAATGCATTGCCCATACCCAAGATAAATGGTGAAGATATATGTTTGGTAGATAGTGCAACATCACACACTATCCTTCGAGATAAAAAATCTTTTTCCCATATAATATTAGTTGAAGCTAATGTCAATACAATAACAAGTTCCATAGACCTGATTGATGGTTTTGAAAAGGCTAATATTGTGCTACCATATAGAACAAAATTATATATTGATAATGTTCTCTACTCAACAAGATCTAATGCTGCATTTGGTACGCAACAATGGAATGAAATGGAATGCCAATATTACCTTTTTGGATCCATTCATTTGTTTGGTAAGAAAAACTAAAATGGGAATGACCATTACGCGTCATTCGTTTAGAATGAAAAAGAATAAAAATTCATTCCACTACTCAACCTATGGAATGGTCATTCTATTCCCAATAAACATTAAAAAATAAAATCTAGTTACCAAAAATAATGTAATCATCATTTCATTCCTGTATCATTTCATGTTTGAAACCAAACTGTAGAATGGGAATGACCATTCCATTCCATTCTCATTCTCATTCCATTCTCACTTTAATGGAATGTTCATTCCATTCCGTTGTTGCGTACCAAACGTAGCATAAAAAAAATCTATTGAGTTTTAAAGATATACATCGTAACGAATATCATATTAAAACAATAAATGAAGGTGGTATAGAATATTTATGCATTACATCTGCTATTGTATGCCAGAAACATGTTTTAGAAAAATGCCCTACTTTCTCTTCTGGATTATATCTTATAAATATAAGAGCAATTGAATCACATGTAATGATACACCAAAAATGCTCTGACCCAAGAGTTTTATACTTTGACATGATCGCCTTGGTCATCCTATGTCAACGATGATGCGCCGAATTATTAAAAATTCAAATAGGTATCCATTAAATAATCAGAAAATTCTTTTGACAAGTAATTATACATACACGACCTCCTCACAAGGAAAGTTAATTATATAGCCATCTCTTTCAAAATTTATTGTTGAATTCCCTGACTTTTTACAAAGGAGCCACGGGGATATATGTGGGCCAATTCACCCATCATGTGACCATTTCGATATTTTGTGGTCTTAATTGATGTCTCAACACGATGGTCTCATGTCTGCTTACTTTCTACTCGCAATGTTACATTTGCTAAACTTTTGGCCCAAATAATTCATTTACGAGCACAATTCCTGGACTATCCAATCAAGACAATACATCTTGATAATGCCGGAGAATTCACATCTCAAGCCTTTAATGACTATTGCATGTCTATTAGCACTGATGTTGAACACCCTATTGCACACACTCATACTCAAAATGGTCTAGCAGAGTCTTTTATTAAATGACTTCAATTAATTTCCAAACCATTACTTATGAGAACAAAACTACCTGTGTCGACTTGGGGATATGCTATATTATATGTAGCATCATTAGTTCGTATTAGACCAACTGCTTATCATAATTTTTCACCTCTACAAGTTATAGTTGGTTGACAACCAAATATCTCTCATTTTTAAGTTTTTGGTTATACTGTCTTTATGCATATCGCACCACCTCAATGAACCAAAATGGGCCTTCAACGTAGACTTAGAATTTATATAGGTTTTGACTCTCTATCTAGTATTAGATATCTTGAACCTATGATCGAAGATTTGTTTAAATCAAGATTTGTTGATTATCATTTTGATGAGGTTATATTCCCACCATTAGGGAGAGAAATGACACAGCCTGAACAACGACATGAGATCACTTGGAATGCCTTAAAATTATCACATTTTGATCCTCTTATAAATCAAAGAGAACTAGACGTTAAGAGGATCATTCATTTGCAAAACATTGTGAACCAATTGCTAGATGCATTTACTAATACAAAGAAAGTGATACAATCATAGATACCTGCTGCAAATATTCCAACATGAATTGATGTCCCTGTTAGACAATCTATCAGTATTGCAGCAAATGCATCTAACACACACACCTAAAGTGTGGCAGACCTATCGGTACAAAAGATATTGTTCCTAAAAAATGGACAATACATGAGAAAGCACATAAAGAAGTTGGCACTCCTGAGGATACCATACTTACAAAAGGAGAAATAATAGCCCTTGATGAGACACAAGCCCTTGATGAGGCTAATAAAATAATAGCCCTTGATGAGACACAAGCCCTTGATGAGGCTAATGAAATAATAGCCCTTGATGAGACACAAAAAGAGGTATAAATACTTGAAAATGCTAAGATCTCAATAAATTATGTAAAGAGATGGAATAGAAATCAAGTTATTTTCGACAATATATTCTCCTTTGCAGTTGCTCTTGATATTACAATAAATGATAAGGATCCACAACCTCAACACGTCGACGTAGGAATGATTGGCCAAAATGGAAAGAAGCAATACAGGTGGAATTAAATTTACTGACAAAACGTAAAATATTTGGGCTAATAATCCAAATACCTAAAAGTGTCAAGCTTGTAGGATACAAATGGGTATTTGTACGAAAACAAAATGAGAAAAATGGAATTGTAAGATACAAAGCCCATTTGGTGGCACAAGGATTCTCATAGAGACTTGGTATTGACTATGAGGAGACATACTCTCCAGTAATGGATACAATTACATTTTGATTCTTGATTAATTTGGTAGTCACAAAAGACTGGATATGCATATAATGAACGTGGTTACGACATATTTATATGGATAACTTAATAATGATATTTATATGAAAATCCATGAAAAATTCAAAATTCCTGAAGTTAGTACTTCAAAACCACGTTGCATGTATTCAATCAAGTTATAATGATCGTAATACGGATTAAAGCAGTTTGGATACATATGGTACAATCATCTTAGCGAATACTTACTGAAAAAATGATATATAAATTGATAAAGCACAAAACAACTCGTGATCCGGGTCAAATGCTAACCTATAAAAGGACAAACAAAAGGTAACCAGAAAGACACCAGCGTTGTTCCAGTTGACTACACTCCGACGCTCAAGTCAGATATCAGAATGACTTTTGAAAGCTGGAAAGGCACTCAGAGGGTATTAATTGCGTATATGGTTTATGGACCATCTCTATATTTATAATAGTCAAATGGGAATGTGTCCTAGTAGGAGGCTGACCCTTTAGTTCCTTAGTTACTTAGAGATAGAAAAGCCCTGATCAAAGTTCATCTCTTATCCACGTTATACAAATCACAATCACCCATGTCACCTGACTTATAATTAGAGTCAAATACCCTATCAGATGCCCCCTGTTCATGAGGGTTGCTTGTCGAACCTTAGGAACACTTTGATTTGCACGCTGGGTCATAAAAATAGACCCTTGGCCGATGAAATTTTGTCGAATCTCCACCTGGGATCCTGGACTCAACCCCGAACTAGTTAGCAGCTCCTAGGCTAGCGGCCTTAATCGGTTATGGTGACCGGACCTGGTCGGCCTTTAAGGACCGGCCTTGGCCAGTCTTCCTAGTCAACCTTGGCTGGCTTTTTAAGCAATGGTTTTGGCCTGTTGTTTTTTCGATTTGCTACCCTTCATGTATTTTTGACCGTTTGCATGTAGCCATTTTCTTAGGTGAATGTTATAATTGGAACGTTGTAATGTGAACGTTGCTAGTTAGCCTATGCCTATATAAGCCTTCTGTTTTCTTTATTTGTATGCACACCATTAACTATCAGCCTTTGCATACAAGATTATACCACTTTCTTTCTTTCTTGTTGCCTTCATTTTCTTAAACACAATTGATTCGTGTGTGAGTGTGACTCAAAAAGTATATCAATTAAAAATTACCACACTTTGCAATAGAACAAATTTCTTGCAGAATAGGGCTATTGAAAGGGGTGTCGAACCTCAGGGATTGTGGTCTGACTGAGTTGGATATAAGGAATTAATTCTAATTAAATTTAAAAGAAATAAATTCTGATTTTTAATTCTAAATTAACTAATGAAGCAATTGAACAAAAGTAAGAAAAACTAAGGAGTGTAGAGAATATAAGATAAGTCTAGGGTAATTGATTTCACCACTAACTTCACAATCAATGGTCAATTAAACTAACTATGGGGCATCATATCATGCATAAGTGGTGTCAGTGGTTACAAGCTCACCTCCATCCGTCAAGAAGATAACATATGATTAAGGCTAAGTCATGAACTATCTTCGATTGGCATGGGCCATCTGCCTAATTACTCTACTCTAGAGGGCAGTATGGTTCATCTTCTCTAGGCATAATCCATCAAAACTTTTAATGATATAGTCAATGAAAACTATTGTGTAATAATCAATCTCATGATCACAGAAAATAAGAGGGACGAGTTCAATAACAACAATCAAGTATCTAAGACAAGATAAGAAATCATTGAAACTGAATTTATAAGACTTTTATTGCTCAATTCTATAAGAAGAATCCTTTAAATTACATAATCTATGAATGAATACAAAAATTCTCAATAATTAGAATAATCAAACCAGTGATGTTTAGTTAGGGCTACATCAAAACTCTGGTGGCTGAACTAATCGCTCATAATACGCCTTGTTCTCCAATGATTCTCCACTCCAAAAGCTCTTCAAAGCGGCTGACAAGCCTCCTCAATACAGCCCTAATTCTTCACTATTAATAGCCAAGAGAATACATCAAAGTCCTAATCCAATTACGAATTAATTAGGTTTTCCCGCAGCACTAATCAGGTGGGTTTTTCCTGCTGACGTTCAGCCCAACTTTTAACCTACTAGAAGTCCGATTCATGGAATTTCCGTGAAATACAAAAGTATGTAGAATCGAATTTCATTCAATCCACGCAAAAATTAAGTCGATTTGAGGCTTAGAAATAATACTTCTGGTCTATTTTCCAAAATGAGATTAAGACTGTATTATGCGCAGATTTGGGCTTCAGGCCCAAAACCTTCTTAAGCAACTGTAATACTCTTGGACCTCTTCTATGGGCTGATTTGAGTTGAAATATATATTTGAATGGATCCCTTTAATGTAGGCTTCATCTAACCATCTTGCATGTCATCTTTAAAAGCCCAAAAATCATGGTTTTAACTGAAATAATCATTAAGGCCCTGGAAATACAGAAAACACTAAAACAAAGTAAAATAACAAAATAATATATCACTAAGAGAATAAAATACATAAGTTAAGAGACTAGAATGCGTAACATTCAACGCCTATCAACAATTTCTAAAAGCTAGACCCAGAGCCCTTTGCTCTTTACTCTCCCCTCTACAAAGCTCTCGAGTTCATCTATCTCTTCATGTAAGATTATTGTAAGTACCAGTGCCAGGGCCTTGCCTCTACTATGACTGCCTCAAAAGTCGAAGAGCTAGCTGTCCACTACTCCTTCCTGGACAAAGTTGTCGCCAGAGCCCCTACTAGAGCGGAAAGGGTTTATTTTATTTCTCTAAGGGAGACATGCTTCTACGAGGGTGCTTTTACCTGTGGCCTCTAGTTTCCAGTCCCAGAATTTGTAAAGGATTGCTCCAGGAGGCTAACCTCTATCTTTCCCAACCTACACCAAACTCTTGGCGTATAATTATGGCTTCCCTTGTACTCTGGAAGTCTTGTAGTAACAGACCTTCACTGTTCGTAAATGAATTTCTTTCTTGCTACACCATTATGAAGAATGCTAATTGGTGCCACATCCACTGCCAAACGAATGGAAAGAACCCGCCCAAGGGCCTAGTGCTTATTGATAACGGTGCGCAAATCAAATTATGGAAGAAATGGTTCTTTTTTATCTCTGGATGTTGGGAGCTTCCTCCTAACAGCATCCCCCATACATGGCCTGATAGGGACATTTCTTGTAAGCATCCTTTTGCGTTCCTTTTCCCTGCTTACGTTCCCTTTTCTTTTACTTTGCACATATGTAACTATCTTTTGTTTTTAAATCCATATATGAGGCTTGAGCCACCTGTAGATGAGGAGGAAAAAGATAAGCTCGAGAGGGCTTCTAACCACCCAACGAGGGACGCCCTGGTCCTAACCTAGGACGCGGGATTGGCCATATTAGGCTATCCTCCCTCTGTCACTGTAGACAAACGGAGTATACCTTCTTTCTTTTTTGAGAAACTACATCACATGTGCTTACTTGTAATTGTGCTGGGTCTTCACAGAGGAGGCTTGATAGCGATTTTCTTACCTGGGCGAAGGGTAAATGTGTCGCGTCTACCTCTTCACCTTCTGGACCAAAGAGGCCACAAAAGCTTGTGGTTCTTGTACGCGGGGGTTTGTCGTCTCCCTCATCTATCAAGAACTCCCCTCTGCCACCGCCCTTGTCCCCAGGAGCATTCTGAATCCAAGCTCCATTAGGGTGTCGACAACTTAATTATTTGGAAGCTGTAGCTTGCCGACTACTTAACTATTTGGAAGCGGCAGCTCCCAAGTATCTTTCTCGTCTGTAGCCAACAGTACTGAGTCAATTTTGTCTAACCCAAGGTTCACCGTTGCCAGGGCCAGACAATTCGTTCTTCAGAACGACCTTGAGCAGGTAAATGCACTTGGGGCTGCTACATCTACCAGAGGCCACCATGGCCAAGGTTTGTTCCTTTTCTTCCTTTATTTTACTGATATCACACTTTATGCCAGACACTTATGCATATTTTAATATTTTTAACAAGGCATGACATTCGCCAAGTCTATCTTTAACCACCTCCTGTGGACGGAAGCTGAACTTAAGAGGCAGAAGACCTTTTTTGACACTGAGTGCTCAATGTTAAACTCGGAGCTCCTCCCATGCTTCTCACATAGGGGAGATTGATGTCCTCGACTCCCAACTTCGCCATAAACAGGAAGAAATGGCCAGATTGAATGTTGACTTGCCAGGGATCAAAGCGGTGGTAGTCGAGCAGTTTAAGGATTTGCTCGAGTTTGACAAGATCTGCGACCAGTCGTATACTGAAGGCTTTGAATATTTACGCGAAGTGGAGTAGGGCAAATCGCTAGGGATGGATTTTTGCTGTTTGCAGCTCGGTGATGCTAAAGAGCCCGACCCTTAATTCCTCTTTTCTTTCTATTTTTTTTTTTTTGCATTGTAATACATTGTGCCCTTAGCCTATGACTTTGTAATCTTCTGCTTTATCAATGACAAGATATCTTTTTTCTCATTGAGGTGTCATCTAGTTTAAGATATTTTAACAAAAAAATCTTTATAGCATAACCCTGCAAAAGAACTGTGCAACGAATTTACCTTGCCATTTGGTAGAATTTCTCTTGTCCTAGGATTAATTCATCTCGCCTTTTCATTAAAGGCCCTCTGAAGAGGTGTGCCCCAGTGGAGTTGATTAACAATATTCTTAGAATTAATTCATCCCGCCTTTTCATTAAAGGCCCTTTGAAGAGGTGTGCCCCAGTGGAGTTGATTAACAATATTCTTAGAATTAATTCATCCCGCCTTTTCATTAAAGGCCCTTTGAAGAGGTGTGCCCCCGTGAGGTTGATTAACAATGTTCTTAAAATTAATTCATCCCGCCTTTTTCATTAAAGGCTATCTAAAAAGGTGTGTCTCTGTGGGGTTGATTAACAATGTTCTTATTATTAATTCATCCTACCTTTTTTATTAAAGGCCCTCTGAAGAAGTGTGCCCCCGTGGGATTAATTAACAATATTCTTAGAATTAATTCATTCTGCCTTTTTCATTAAAGGCCCTCTGAAGAGGTGTGCCCACGTGAGATTGATTAACAATGTTCTTAAAATTAATTCATCGCGCATTTTTATTAAAGGCTCTTTGAAGAGGTGTGCCCCCGTGGGGTTGATTAACAATGTTCTCGGAATTAATACATCCCGCCTTTTTCATTAAAGGCCCTCTGATAAGGTGTGCCCCCGTGAGGTTGTTTAACAATGTTCTTGGAATTAATTTATCCTGCATTTTTATTAAAGGCCATCTGAAGTGGTGTGCCCTCGTGAGGTTCTTTAACAATGTTCTCGGAACTAATTCATCCTGCCTTTTTCATTAAAGGCCCTCTATTCGATGTGTGCACTAGTGTGGTTGATGGACAATGTTCTCGAAATTAATTCATCCTGCTTTTTTCATTAAAGGCCATCTGAAGAAGTGTGCCCCAATGGGATTGATTAGCAATATTCTTAAAATTAATTCATCCTACTTTTTTCATTGAAGGCCCTCTGAAAAGGTGTGCCCTCATGGGATTGTTTAACAATGTTCTCGAAATTAATTCATCCCGCCTTTTTCATTAAAGGCCCTCTGAAGAGGTGTGCCCCAATGGGGTTGTTTAACAATGTTCTCAAAATTAATTCATCATGCCTTTTTCATTAAAGGCCTCTGCTCGAGGTGTGCCTTAGTGGGGGTGATTGACAATTTTCTTAGAATTAATTCATTCCGCCTTTTTCATTAAAGGCCCTCTGAAGAGGTGTGTTATAGTGGGATTATTTAACAATGTTCTCAGAATTAATTCATCCCACATTTTCATTAAAGGCCATTTGTAGAGGAGTGTCCCAGTGGGGTTGTTTGTTCACTTTTTTAATTACGAAACATACTTTGAAACGAAAAGGACTTTTATTGATATCCTAGTAACAATAAAGATTACTCGAGGCAAAACCTTGAAGTTATCAGCCTAAGGCTCGATACTAAACTAAGTTTCAACTGGAACTATCAAAGTAAATATAACTTATAAAGAAAAAGTCTTACTGATAGTATTTCCTCAGATGCTCAATGTCTCCGACATCTTTTTCTCTTTTAGAGAAATGGTGTAGCATTCTCGGGCAATAGCTTGATCTCCCCTTAGCTCCCCAATGCCATAGTCAGTAGTGAACCCCCCACACAAGGAGATGATAAGTGGAGGTAACTACCTTCATAGCATTCAACGTAGCTCTTCCCACAATGACATTGTAAGTAGGCAGGCAATCTGCCACAAAGAAAGTCATCATCTTCGTGACTTGCCTTAGACTTACACCAGCGGTGATTAGAAGGGTAATGACCCTAAGCGAAATGAGATTCTCCCTAGAGAATCCGATAAGCGAGGACTTAGTAGACTTAAGTTTTTCTCTACCGATATTCATCTGGTCGAAGGCTTCTACAAGCAAGATGTCAGCAGAATTGCCATTATCGATCAGTATACGACTAATTATGAAATTGGCGATAGTCAGTGTGACTACTAGGGCATCTTCATGTGGCTATTAAATTTCCCTCGCATCTACCTCTAAGAAAGTTATGATTTGATCTTCTATTCAAGGGTGCTTGGTCTGAGGGGGCGATTCTCTCACTTTACTCACTTCGTAGAAAATTTTGATTTTTCTCACATGCGCTTTTCGAGCCGCCTTGGACTCTCCACTGACCCACCGGAGATAATTCTGATTTCCTCTAATGGAAGGTTTTTTTGAGTGTTGTCGTCTTTGTTGTCCTGTGGGCGGTTCTATGCCCCCCTCTCATATTTAACCACAAATCTATGTAACTAGCCCCTATAAACTAGGCTTTCCATTTGCTTTTTTAAGTCAATGCACTCGTTTGTGTCATGTCCATGATCACGGTGAAATCTGTAATACTTGTCGCGAGATCTCTTAATGGGATCAGTTCTTAGTTTTGGGGGCCATGTTATTGCCAGATCATCTTAAATGTAAAGGAGAATTTGGCTTATCAATGTATTTAATGGGGTAAAATTGAATCCCTTACTTTGACACAATGACCCATCACCCTGATTTCGCGTTGTCTTGGTATATTTGGGGTCCCTTTCTTCCTGAACGGAATGTCTTCCCTGTTATTGCCATCTCCTTTTTTCCTTCGTGCATCTAGGACATCCTTGACATTCATGTACTTTTGGGCATTTATGAGTAGCTCTCACATGCTTTCTGGTGGATATTTAGAGATTGAATACAAAAAATTTGAGGGCTGCAGGCCTCCTATGAATGCGATAATTGCTACCTTGTCGTCTAAAGCATCGATCTGCAACATCTCATTGTTGAACCGGTTGATGTAATCTCGCAACCATTCTTCCTTGGTCTATCTTACGTTTAGGAGATAAGTCGTAGGTTTCCTGTGTCTTCGGGCTACAATGAAATTGCTTACAAACAACCGAATCAACTTTTTGAAGGAATGTACCGACGCATGTTTCAGGCTATTGAACCATGCTCGGGCAAAACCTTTTAATGTAGTGGGAAAGGCCCTACACATGATCTCATCTAGCACTCCATGGAGGTACATCAAAGCCTTGTAGGTCTCAAGATGGCCTAGTGGGTATTTAGTTCCATCAAAGTTCTCAAAGGTAGGCATCTTGAACTTGTTGGGCAAATGACAATTCATCACTTCAGAGGTAAAAGGGAGTTTGGTTTGTTGGACCAGATCCTCTACTGTAGTAGGGTCATTTCCCTTCATGGAATTTCCCACCCTCGCTATGA
The DNA here is from genome assembly GCA_026545225.1 of Cornus controversa. Taxonomy (NCBI): domain Eukaryota; kingdom Viridiplantae; phylum Streptophyta; class Magnoliopsida; order Cornales; family Cornaceae; genus Cornus; species Cornus controversa. The sequence continues at coordinate 57,733,351 of CM048845.1, forward strand.
GGTCCTACAGCTCTATGTCATGATGAGTAGCTTTGCCTATCTGCCTTCTTACCCCGAACCTTCATGAGCACAAGCATTGAACCCCAAATCCTCACGAGTACGAGTTCTTTCAAATGGGACCAGGTGAATGGGATTGGCCCCTTCTCGCTCTCTTCCCACGTGACTCTAGGCTGCGTTGTTTGCCAAAATCCCACTGCCACGCCCAACATTGTTCCCTTCTGGATAAATTAGCCTGAGGTGGCTCCATGACAACACTGGTGCTATGGGGGGAAGGCATTGCAGGATTGCTGTATTTTGTTGAAGCACTTGGATCAGACTCCGATTCAAGTTCTAAACATGGTGTTCCAACACTACAACACGCTTCTAGTCATTTGGGGCTCTGGGATGTAACCCAGGCAAGTCTCCCTGACCAGGGGGCTGCATGCCTCCTTATCCAGTTACACGAGGGTTGTGAATGACAGGGAGGTCCTACCCGACTGGAAGATCGTGATCGGCCGGTGGGTCCTGAACAACTAGGGGATTTGTGACCGGCAAAAGGACCCTGGTTGGCTGGAGGATTGTGATCAGTAGAAGGATCCTGTCCTATTGGGGGATTGTGACCGACAGGATGATCTTGTCCGGCTGGAGGATTGTGACTGGCAAGAGGATCCTCTCCGGCTGTAGTCTCTAGCCCATATTATAAGTACATCATGCTTCGTATATGCGTTGTGTAGAAAAATCAAGGTTCTTGATTATTCCTATAGACGGCGCTAACTGATGAAACACAAAACAACTCGTGATTCGAGTCAAACGCTAACATGTAAAAGGACAAACAAAAGGTAACTGGAAAGACACTGGTGTGGTACTGGCCGACTACACTCAGACGTTCAAGTTAGATATCAGAACAACTTTTGAAAGCTGGAAAGGTAGTCAGAGGGTATTAATTGCATACTTGATATATAGACCGTCTCTGCATTTATAACGGTCAAATGAGAACGTGTCCTAGTAAGAAACTGAGCCTTCAGTTCCCCAGTCTTCCTTGGAGATAAAAGAGCTCTGGTCAAAGTTCATCTCTCATCCACGTTATATAAATTAGAATCGCCCACATCACCTGACTTATAATTTATCCATACATTTTCATTAAGAAATCAGGATCTAGATTTGTGCAATTATAGGAGTATATGTTGACAATTTGAATCTTATGGGAACTCCTGATAAGCTCACCACTACTGCTACTTATTTAAAGAAAGAATTTGAAATGAAAGAGTTTGAAAAAACAAAATATTGTCTCGGCCTACAGATTGAGCATTTATAAAACAAAATTCTTATCCATTAGTTAACATATACCAAAAAGGTCCTGAAGCATTTTTTTATGGATAAAACTCATCCATTAAGCTCTCCAATGGTTATCTGATCACTTGATGTGAAGTAAGAGCCATTTTGTCCTCGAGAAAATAATGAAGAATTTTTTTTATCCTAAAATTCCATATCTTAGTGCTGTTGGTGCTCTTCTGTACCTTACAAATTGCACCTGACCTGACATAGCTTTTCTAGTCAATTTATTAACACGGTACAATTTTGCACCAACCTGCAGACATTAAAATGGTGTCAAACATATAATGTGATATCTTTGTAGAATCACTGATATGAGATTTTTTTATTCAAATAAATCAAAATCCCAATTAGTTGGATATGCAGATGCATTTTATCTTTTTGATCCACATAAAACTCGATCACAAATAGGGTATGTTTTTACTTGTGGTGACACTGCTATATCATGGAGATCTATGAAGCAGACCATGACTGCAACTTCTTCAAATTATTCTGAAATACTCGTAATTCATGAGGCAAGCCGAGAGTGCATTTGGTTGAGATTTATGGTACGACATATTCGAGAAACATATGAACTCTCCTCAATCAAAGATAACCCAATAATATTATACGAAGATAATGTTGAATCTCTTACACAAATCAAATGAGATTATATTAAAGGAGATTGAACCAAACACATCTCACCAAAATTCTTTTATACTCACCAGCTTTAGAAAATTGATGATATTGATATTCAACAGGTACGTTCATATGATAATTTGGCAGACTTGTTCATTAAATCACTACCAACTACAACATTCAAGAAGTTGGTACACAACATTGGAATACGTCGGCTCAATAAATTTTCATGTTAAATTATTGCAAGAACTATACTCATGAGGGAAAGCAATTGATTGAAGAATGGTATTAACATAATGTACTCTTTTCCCTTCGTTCAAGTTTTATCCCAATAAATTTTTTTGAGAAGGTTTTAGTGAAGCAGTCCTAATCTATCCAATACTATTTTTCAAAAACACAAGAATACTGTATTTTTCCTTTGTACAGTGTTGTGGACTTCAAGTAGTTGTGTTGCAAGTTGAGTGACATCCACCCCCGCTTGTGTTCAAAGTGAACGCATGGTGTGAAAAGATGACGTGAGAAAAGCTGATGTGCATATTGCTAATTGGTTACAGTGATGTGCATGACTTCCATTAATACAGTGATGCAAGTGTATTGTATCAGCGCCGAAAGCTAAAGGCCGCAAGAGAAGACATATATATATATATTGAAGTAGCGATCTATATATATATATTGAAGTGCATTGTATTAGGTGATCTTTTTTGACATAAACTAACAAGAGTTCCCTCCTCTCTGACTCATCTCTTTAGTATTTAAACTTTATATTTCTCTTGCAAACAGTTTGTCATCTATCTATTGAATTATATACCGACCTTATATAATACCGTTAGTACAACTATATATATATCTATATATAGTTTGTCATCTATCTATTGAATTATATACCGACCTTATATAATACCGTTAGTACAACTATATATATATATATATATATATATATATATATTTTAGATATTCATCAGTTTGAGTGTCTTCATAGTTATTGAAGATTTATTTGATGGATAATTTCATAATCTTGTAAAATTAATTGAAGTGTGTACAAACTGATCGGATAAAAAAAATTGTAAAATTTTTTATTTTTATCTTAATAATATTTAGTACAGTAGAAAAGGTTGCTGATGGGAAGCCCCTAGGCCCTAACCTCGAATAAGGTGTAATAAAAGTTGTGACTACCTTTATTTTTCCAATAAGGTCAAAATAAGAAAGAATTCATTTGTCACGTTGAGAACATTTGCAAGTTGGTCTGACAAATTCTAAGAGTAGTTTGACACGTAATGAAAAAGTTTGTAATACTTACGTGTCAAAATAACCAGTAGTCTTTTTAGTAACGTGACACAAAGTACTACGTGTATTATAAATATAATTGGGAATTTGGATGGTGCACGTAAAATAGATTTATCATGCATGTACGACACATAACTCTATATCGCGTAAGATGGATCTCATCACGTATACAACACATAAGTCTAGATATAGAGTGCAAGACTCATTGCGCATATAAAATATTATAAAACATCGATTGTATTGAAGATCTTTTCAACACATAATTCCAAAAAAAAGGTTGTATTGAAGATCTTTTCAACACATAATTTCAAAAAAAAAGTAGTGTTCGGGTCATCGGAAAATGTTGCAGTACCCGGCGTTCATGACCTAGTACAAATGGTCGACGAGGACGATTCCAATGTCGTTTTTGCTGCCTACTCGTTGACCCCAGCCCCAAAGCGACGAGCTCCTCCTCGCCGTGGAAGAGTCCGATTTCGAAGATAAGGTCACGTTACCACCCGCCCCCGCCTCTTTTCCCTCATTTTCTCATATTTATATATACATACACAAATATATATAAACATGTATACATATTTCCTTATGTATATATGCTCTGAAGATATTAGATCCATATTAAGCCCTTAATTGAGTGTTATTGATTCTATAGGCGTATCGAAATTAGATTAATATATTAGTTGGCTCTACTTGATCTTCTTGTAAACTCTTAATCTAGACTCTAGATGCAATATATAAGTGCACAATTTCAATGCTATACGCACGCTACAGTCAATGCTGATTGTTTGGATGCAAAATAGCCGTTTTAATTCCATTGGAATTGCAATATAAACTTAGTTACATTAGGGTTGTTAGACAATGATTTCTATAAGAATTAGAAAAATCCATAGTATATTGGGTTTGTTTTCTGTCATTAGTTAGTATAAATTAATATTTGTAATCAATATTTCAAGAATAAATAAGAAGAAAATACTGCGCTATTAGCCCAGCTTGTACAACCTCTCCTCTCTCAAAAGAGTGGTGAGGAGTTCGAGCCCCATAGTGGGCATTTGTGGGAGTGTTTGTGAGTATTTACCTTTTAAAAAAAAAAGAATGAATAAGAATAAACTTTAGAGCCAAAACCATAGTGTGTGGTTTTGCAGTTTTTGTAGTTTTTGTGTTTTTGGTATTCTGGTTTTGTAGGTGTTGTTATAAAGATATGAAGCAATGAAGAGAAGCATATTTTTATTGTTTTTACTAGAGAGGTTACCTCTCCATTCTGTTGTCGGTATTGTAGTCTTCTTTTCTTATATTTTCTTATCATGATATCATGTGGTGGGATCTACCATCTCATTTACATAAAAATAAAATCGGAGTAATCCGATTGACCTCAAATGATTTCATGTGGTGGGGACCTATCACTCCACTCACATAAAATTATTCTAGACCTAATCCAATTCGAACTCTCTATCATTACTCTATATATATAATCTCTACGAGCCCTATCGGCCAAGTACGATGGTGTGGCTACCGCATCGCCTAACTACGCCGATGGTGGATGTGGAGGCTGATCTCATCGTGTATATAATATGTTAAGAAATCTAGCTTAGGAAGACTATGGCGGAGGCTAAGTTCACCTTCTTTGGAAGTGTTAACAAATTATACACAGATACATGACTACGTAACTCATTCTTCATGTGATGGATCCATCACCGAAGTTCACAAAATTCACTTTTGAATACAACCAACTTAAATTAAAGTGCATTGTGTGAAGAAATTTACAGCTCAAAAAAGGGATTATTATTTGAAACCCCCAAGCATCTACAAACACGCATCTAAATACATCACATCATTGTTTTGTTAGGACAAATATGTTCACAAAACAATGACATAATGCATATTCTTGAGCATTTATAGGATTCAAGTTTCTGCCAAACGTTAATTTCAACAAATTTTTTGTTTTTTTGGTAGGCAAGTTCACACGCGTGTCTCCACTCTAGCTTGAACACTCAACCTTCTCTTTGAGAGGTGGACATACCACTCAAGTCAAGACTCTGGTGGTAATTTCAATAAAAGTTACTAAAGGTGGTCCATCATAGGTCTAAACTAGTTGTGCAACTAGTTGCTACACATGAGCTGTGTGTATTTTGTGGTGATGCATTCTAGACAAAAGTTTGAGTCATATTTGTCTTGTTCCTTCAATCCCGAGGGGGAATTCTTTCTGGGGGGAAAAGAAGACTAGTGGGGAAGGCAAGTTTAGATTGTGAAATTGCATGGTTGATTGTTGTGATCAGTAGGTTTGAATCCAATTAATTTGGATAGTTCATTTATGTAATTCGAGTTCAAATGAGCAAAATACTACATCAATGGAAAATTTTAGAATGTTCAGAATTTCAAATGATCTGGCTTAATGACAGACAATTATGATTTTTGAGATCTAATTTAACGACGAAAAATTACAATTTTCATATGTTTACAGACCTGGAGTTTAGTTTGCAGTGCATTACTGACGTTGGCACTGCATTTAGTTTGGCTGCAGTGATGGATTACTTTATTTTAAATGGAGGAGTAGAAATATTGCAGGTTGAAATGTAGACTTAGAGACTGGGTTGAGGGCGAGTTTTCTGACTCAATGATATATCTTGCTTTGGGTCCAACCTGGGTGGACAAATTTCGTCCTCTTGCATGATGTAGTCGAGTGAAATACTAACATTTAAAAATTTAAAAATTAAAAATGGATCAAACTCGGTAAGTTAACAAACGAGTAACAATAATCTCTCTTTAACATTAATTAACAAAAATTTCTCTCTCATTGCACGTTCTCTGTCGTATTTCTCTCTCTATATCTGCGACATATTATGATTCTCTCACTCACTCATCTCTTTCTCTATATCTACTACCAGATCTGCACCAAATATCCTTACCTAACTCAACCTCCGTACAATACCTTATCGCCGCTCCACCCTCCACCACCACCACTGAGAAACCCTAATTTTCATATATATGTACTTTATATTACACATATATGTATTTGTAACAATAACATATATATATATTGATTGCCCAAAACAGAGACAAATACATGAAAGAAACCCCATTATTTGCAAGTTGAATCCAGTTTTTTTTTCATTCAATTTTATCTCCATTAAATTTATGATTGAAATTTCAGATCAAACGTACTGAAGTTATTTTAGAGAGATCTATCTTCTTGGTTTTGTATGTATGTACATTTTTTGAGTCATTCTTTGTTATTTCTTGGACACTAGATATATATATATATATATATATATATATATATAATCTAAAACAATTGCAAAGAGAGAATTAAATATTTCGATGGTTTTGTTTGAGAGGAAGGGAATTATAGAGGTGTCTATTGGGTTAACCCATTAAAAAATGGATCTAATTAATTTTTTATATTTTTAGGACGCTTGTCGAATATTTGTTAAGCCACATCATGTAGGAGAACAAAATTTGTCCACCCAGGTTAGACCCAAGTATTGTCCTATGTTGCTTGTGTTGGAAAGGTTGGGCAGAATCAGGGCCGGCCCTGACTATAGGTGACCTAGGCGGTCGCCTAGGGCCTCCAAAATCTAGCGGCCCGAAAAAAAAATGGTAATATATATATATATATATATATATATATATATATATGAGTTAAAAACATAGAAAAATGGGCCCCAAAAAAAATAGTACTGTATATATTTTATAAGTTAAAGACAGCGAAAAGGGCCAAAAAAAAAAATAGTACTATATATATTGTATAAGTTAAAAACAATCGATATATATATATATAATATATATATATATTTTTCTTTATTTGCCTCCTTGAATCTATTGACTTTTCAATTTCTTTTTCTCACTTTTTCTTTATTCCTCCCTCTCTTCAATAGCCCTCTTCTCTCTCTTTCAATTTTTTTCTCCAGCCGAACAATATTGAAGAAAATCAGATTCAATATCTCGGCAGAATTATATTTAAAGCTAAAAGTCTTAAAAGAAGATTTACCACGAGGGACAAAAAAGGCAATTGAAGTATTAGATTTTATAAAAAGACTCTCGGCAGAATTATATTTAAAGCTAAAAGTCTTAAAAGAAGATTTACCACGAGGGACAAAAAAGGCAATTGAAGTATTAGATTTTATAAAAAGGCTATATTATTGTACGTTTTTCAAATACTTGGATTGCATATAGAATATTATTGACTATCCTAGTTACAGTTGCATCTGCTGAGAGAAACTTTTCAAAGTTGAAGTTGATCAAATCTTACCTACGAATGATGTCACGAGAGAGATTGAATGTATTGGCTTTGATATCTATTGTAAATTAAAGATATGTCGGATAAATTTGATTGGAGTATTTTAATTGATAATTTTGCATCTCAAAATACAAGGCGATCACATTTATTTGTGACTAAGGAGTGCTAAATATTCACACTTTATAAAAAAAAATTGCGCGTATATAACCTTACATATAAAGGGCCTCACGTTGGAAGTTCGCCTAGAACCTCTCGAGATTTTGGTAATCTCAGGACCGGCCCTGGGCAGAATAGCATGCCATAAGAGAAATACGCATGAGGCACTTTCTTACATGTTATGATGATCATATGGGACTTTTTATGAGTTGGATTTTCTAGGTTTATTGAACAAAAATGTAAAATTGTATAGACTTATAGCAGATACCTCTTTGATTATTAGTTGTTTATTCATTTCCTAAAGCATAGATCTCCATGATTATTTGTGAGTTTATGCTACTAATAATCATAGAAAATATCTGCTGATGAATATTTTTTTGTCTGAATTTTTCATTTAATTTCCAAACTTAAGTACATGGCTCCATTCCAACCCAGTCTTGTAAAATTTTGATATCCCATGTTAAAAACATATCTATATATATACATATATATTGATAAGGAAATATATATCTATAGCATCATAGTAGTTGGCCTCCTTACCTACCAAATGGAGCATAAAGCAAGAGTCCCGATAATGATAAAGAACACTTTGACAATGATGCAGATGATGATAATGTCGACGAGTCTGAAGTCGATGAGAGTTTGAGCAGGAAACTGGTTGATTTTGCTGAGCACCGCCGACGACTTTTTCGTTTTGTTGAAAAATCATGAAAGTTTATTGAGATGATATTTGAAATATGCACAAGCCTAAATTTAGATGCATCATTTTCGGAGTTTTACCTTCGGATTTGCATGAAACATGTGAGAGGAAAAATGCCCAATTACGGATGATGACACGTGGAAATAACTAATGATGGCATACAAGGCCATCCTGTCAGCAGAAATGGCCCACCCTCCAGCTCATCATTCGCTAGGTAGGAAAGACATGATGGAAGACCCAAATCTCCTATCAAATTGCGGATCCGAACTCTGCAGAAAACCAAGACAGGATTTACGAGAACAATTAAATCGCCAAGAAGGGTGGAACAATTATCGGCACAATTAATGTAATCACAAAACTATATAACAAGGAGAAAGTGAAAGGAATAGGGGTCACTTCTTGAATAGAAAAACAAGAGAGAAATTTCTACACTTAAATAACCTATTGTTTCATGCATTTATATTGTGATATTTTGAATATCTTTGCAGGAATATTATAGAAAATAGTCAACTCTGAAACTCTGGTTCAAGGAATAAGAACAGAAAATCTGAGTTATGATTTTTCATGTCTCTCATACAGGTTTGGATAGAGAAGGGAAGAGAAATTGATACAGGGATAGATCTATTAAAGATCTCTTTTAGGTGAGTAATCAAAAATCTTCTCCTTCAATTCAAAATTAGTGCTTTGAGAGAATTTGGATTTAGAACAGGAGATTAGGTTATGAGGTAGAACATAGAACATAGATTAGGCTCATCGTTTTGGATGAAGCCCAAACATTTTACTATGTCAAGTCAAATATCTTTAAAACAAATTTGTGCTGTTTTTATAAAACCCAAAAGTAAAAGATCTTAAGTGCTGAAAAATTTGTGAAATTTATATTCAAATACAAGTAATTTATATTTGTATGCTTTTGCAAAGTTCGCAAAATTTGCACCTAAGATATGTTGATATTATATTTAAATATAATAATTTAAAGTTTAAAATTAAATATATACATCTAATATTTATATTTAAATATATTTTGAAATATATTTAATTAAAATTGTATAATTTACAAATCTTTATAAAGTATATCGGCATTATTTATTTCATTAAATTTACAATTCTAGATTAAATATTAATATATGTACTGATTTTATGGGGGTTATTTTTGTACATCTATGAATTTTTTTCTAGGGTAAATTGGCCATTTCAATTGATAAAGTAAGGGCATATATATCTTTTATCAAGTCAAAGGATTAAACTGATAATTTAGAGTGAAAATTAGATTTTAGTGACTAAAATTGAAAGAAATTGTTTTATGATGACCTTAAAACTCAAGAAAAGATAAATAGTTATCAAATTTTAAAAAAATAATTACTAATAAGTGACCATTTAATGTTAATGTCCAAAACACCCTTCCGTCTAACCAGAGATCCCCCAACCCCACATATCAGAAGCTTCAAACATATATACATTTTGGGAACAGTCTATTAGGAACTCAAGTCTCTTAACCCTCTGGTGAATGATACCAATCTTTGCTATCATCTATACTTTCTATTATAAACATTGAAAGCCAAGACTTCTTCCTAAGAAGAAGTGCAGAAGAATCTTTTACTATTGGTTAAGAGACTTCATCTTCAGAGGGAGCTTAAAATGAAATCAACATGAAGTACTAAAAAAGTGATAAGCATGTTGCATCCAGACGCTGAGAAGAAAATCCAGACATTGAAATAGTTTGTTTTTCATTTACCAATTCTGGATTTTCACCCGCGATCTCGATCTACTCATGTTTGTACATATGCTCTCGGCATTCTTGTTAAGTAGTCGTGTTGAAGTTATTATGTGAATATAGAAAGGTATTTAGGACATTAAAGCTTAATAGTCACTTATGGATAATTATTTTTGAACAATACTTACCTACTCACCGGTGAATAAGCCCTCCCTTTTGACTGCTGATGTGGTCCAATCACAAATGTTTTGACCGCTGATGTGGTCCAATCACAAATGCACACATTTCTTTCAATTACAAAATCAGATAAGTAGTAAATAAGAAAGCTAAACATGGGCAATATCTTATACTATATTTTTCTAATTTTGTAATAAAAATAATGTGTATATTTGTGATTAAACCACATCAACGGTCAAGAGAGACGACTTACTCAATGGCTAGTAAATAAGTAGTGATATGTTGACAGTCCCGTTATGATTTGGATATCCATTGGTAACGGTATGTTGAGATTACCGTTATCTCCGACTATTCATAGAATCTAACTTTGTGGCTATTATTTCTTGCTTTTGTTTGTTTAAATTTGTCCTTGTTTGGGCTCTGAATTGGACTTCTATCTTGCTTTGTCTCAATGGACCTTTCATGTATATATTACTTCATATATATATATATATATATATATATATATATATATAATTTGCTTAACTTTTCAAGAGAAAAAAAAGTCATTAAAAAGGTAAACATTTTAGAGAGACCTACCCAAAAAAAAAAAAAAAAAACATTTTTGAGAGATGTACGTGTCACATTATGAGCATAAATATTAATTCACTTTTTATACGGAGTGACTTTTTAACAGCATGCTTTATGAATTATGACATTTGATGGGACAAAAGACTCGCCACACCAATCACCATACTTTGGTAATCTGATAGGGGAAATTTTTTTTGTATTAAATTGGGCCTTTACCATACACAACTATAAAAAGGAAATACTCCACAGCCCCAACAACAAATGAACAGGCTCAACCAACAGGGCAGGGCCTAAAACAAACTCCCTTGTAACAAGATTTCTCCTTATATTTGAAAAACTGAAGTGACTTTTTAAGGCGTAAGGACAGAAATTTAACGTTTCATGTGAAAAACTTTAGTGATGACTATTATTTGCTCTTAGAATCTTAAAGCAAGTAACATTCATTAGTTTTAATCTTGATACTCATCAAACAATTCTTTTTCATTTTTTATTTTTATTTTTTTACATTTGAAACTTCCGAATAACAATGATAATAAAAACCATGACATGATAATCTCTTTCCTTGTTCCTTGGTGCTATATAATTATTTATTAATTTTTCTAATTTCATATATCAATTGAAGACGAATATAAATCTACCACGATCAAGTAATATTTTTACAAAAATCACTTTTAAATTATCACAATATGATCCAGGATACACATATCAAGTTATTCTGTATTACATATCAAAAGTATTAATTACAAAGACCTCCTGAAATATAAAAATAAATTCATGTTACTCTTAGAATAAAATTCTCTCTCTATTTATTGGAAGTTAATCCAAGATGAGCAAATTGCTTACTTTAGCGAGAAACTCAACGGAGCTCAACAAATTTATTCTACTTATAATATTGAGTGTTACGTTATCGTTCAAGCATTAAAGTTTTGGTGCCAAGTCGGTTCATGCAATGCAAACCTACTCAAATTCTTGAGTCTCTCATTGCCAATAGGTGAGTTGGTGTCAGATAGACAACTAACTGTAAAATTTATGTCAAATCTTCTTGATGAATTCTTATTCAATTAGTGAGTATTCATATGGCCGACTCTATTAATAAGAAATTAAGACAAAGATAATGATGATTTATTGAAAGTGTATCAATATTGTCAAGCTACCCAACTTTATTCTTTTCACCAGAGTTAGTTTACAAAGACTTGCCCTGATAAAGTAGAAGGGGAACAAGCGCACTCAAAGAGCACTAAAAGGCCGGGAAGCTGGTGTTAGATGATAGTTAATTGTGTTGTGAAAATTGCTAGATGTGTTTAGTTTGATTGCAAGAGATTGTATGCATATGTCTTATAGTTTAGGATAATTGAGGGTTTTTTTTATATTATTTTTTTGGGTTAAATTCACTTACCTCCCTTGAAGTTTGGTCAAATTACATCTACAGACACCGTTTGGCTTTTATTTCTTTTACCTTCCCTAAATCAAATTTTTTGGTAGACGAAATAAATTTTAAGAGTGAAAAGATAATTTTGCCTTTACATTATAATATTACATTATATTTTAAATAGGGTAAAATATGTCACGCCCCGACTTCTGACACCTGGTTAGGAGCGAAGGAAGTGGGGTGTGAACTGGTGAAATCAAATATCGAAGCCTCGGTCACCGAATATTTCATCACCGTACTGAGGTCTCAACCCTAAAGTCAATGCAGAGCTTAATACATACTCTAAATCATCAATTTGTATCTTAACAATCTCATAATCTTTATACAAGTCTTGCACAATACATAAACACTAACTCACATTTCTAATGTCCATTGACCCATATAAACACAAGTTATATAAATGTAATTGCAATCTCACATCAATATAATCCACATGCCACATGTCGGCATGGGTAGCCAAATATACAATTCATAACACTATATCAAAAAAAAGAAAAGAAATTCTAAAGCATTCTTTCAAATCACTTTAGCACTCTAAGCCTCATCCTTCGGTGATGTTTTATCTGAAAAAGAGTTTGTTAATAGGGGGTGAGCTTATCCTCTCTTGCTCAGTAAGAATGATCCACCTAACTCTATTCTAACTCAAGCAGTCATGCATGGATGCATATGAAATCATTATATGTCTACATGACCAATATCCATGCTCTTTACCCATAAACAATCACGTTTTATAAATCATGCGTGATGCTTCACATTCCAATGTATACATACATGTAGCAAATTGAACAAGTCACAATTCAATGTATAACTCACGCCACATAAGTTCAGAAATCAATTCAAATGGGCGCTTTTATCAAATCAATAGTAAGGGTCCTATTGGCACCCAAACTTTGCTCACGCTTCTCAATTTACTATTCTGACAGATGCGACACCCACTTGGCCAAGTTTTGGGTCTTTCACCCTAGGGATCCATGCCTTTATCTTAATTCTTACACTCCTACCCCAACACTCGTCACATAGTACATGTTATCACATAATGCACAGATCCCACACAATAAAATGCATTTTATCAAATCAATGCATTTTCTTCCTCAAATCAAACATGTCACAATGTTATTTCACTCACCTCATGAAAATCCTCATGTTTATGCAAATTTTCAAGAAAATCATATCTTTCATGCATCATTCAATATAAAAATTCAGATTTATACATTTTCATCAAATTAACACAATTCCAAAAAAACATTCATAATCTCAATTTCACAAATGCAGCATATATAAGTCCGAACTAATATGTTAGACATATACATATACATATACATAAATCACATTTCTGTATATATATATAAATACATAAAATCCTAAGCTCAAGGAATCACAATCTTATCTTTCATGTCACAGATAAGAGACCTATAGAATTAAAGTAAAGATGAGTTTAGCACCCCTACCTCAATTTGGAGTGAGAACTCCAAAAATCTTCAATTTTTGAGAAGGCTGAAAAGATCAACTTCCACTACTTTGTTAGAATTGTGTTACACGTCTTCATGAACCCAAAATTCATAGGAAGCTTCTAGTCTCAGAGTAAGTTAAAATAGAAAAACTCACATTGGGTTTAGGGATAATCAGGCTCGAACTAATGACTTCCGGTGACACTTTACCGCTGAGTTATATCCCTTCCCTGCCCCCATCGAGAAATAGAACTGACTAATCCTAAGGCAGAGGGTCAAGAAACTCAACGCCATTATTCTTGAACAACTTGGAGCCAGACCTTCTTTTCACACTATTACAGATATGAAAATCATGGGAAAAATCAGATTCAATTGTTAACTGCCCCTATCGAAAATAGGATTGACTAAGCATTCGAGCCATAGCACATGGTTTCATAAAATAGCACGATTTTTCTGATCTAAATCAAGCAGGTTTTACATGAAGAAGATTTGGCTCAACATGTTCTACTCGATACGGGTAGGAGAAGAACCCGACTAGGTATTCTTAAAAAAATAGAGGAAGCAGAACCAAGTCAAGATGATATGGATCAACCCCTTCTTCTTGGGCCAAAGATCTTACCATTTTCAAAGGAACTGGAGTTACATCGCTTTTCCATTTTCATTCAAGCGTTCTTATGTGTTTCCACGCCTCTTTGAGACCCCAAAAAATGGAAAAATTCCTTTTCTTAGGAACACATACAAGATTCGTCACTACAAAAAGGATAATGGTAACCCCAATATTAATTACTTCATTTATGAATTTCATAGTAATAGAAATACATGTCCTACCGAGACAGAATTTTTAACTTGCTATCCTCTTGCCTAGCAGGCAAAGATTTACCTCCGTGGAAAGGATGATTCATTCGGGTCGACATGAGAATCCAACTACATTGCATTGCCAGAATCCATGTTGTATATTTGAAAGATGTTGACCACCTTGCTTCTCTCATGGTACAATCCTCTTCCTGCTCGCCCCCTTTCTCCTCGGTTCACAGAGACAAAATGTAGGACTGGTGCCAACGGTTCATCGTGGAAGAAAAGACTCACTAAGCCGGGATCACTAACTAATACTAATCTAATACTAATCTAATAAATACTAATCTAATCAAAATATATATAGAAAATACTAATACTAATACTAATATAATAGAAAATAACTGTTTTTTCTATATACTTTCCCCAGTGCCGTTGCTACCGCGGGCTTTACGCAATTGATCGGATTATATAGATATCCCTTCAACACAATATAGGTCATCAAAAGGATCTCGGAGACCCACCAAAGCACGAAAGCCAAGATCTTTCAGAAAATGGATTCCTATTCGAAGAGTGCATAACCGCATGGATAAGCTCACACTAACTCGTCAATTTGGGATCCAATTCGAGATTTTCCTTGGGAGGTATCGGGAAGGAATTAGAATGTAATAATATCGATTCATACAGAAGAAAATGTTCTCTATTGATTCAAACACTGTATCTATGGGATAGGGATAGAGGAAGAGGAAAAATCGAAGATTTCACATAGTACTTTTGATCAAAAAATTAATCTAATTTATTTCTTACCCTTCGCTCAATGAGAAAATGGGTCAAATTCTACAGGATCAAACCTATGGGACTTAAGGAATAACGGAAGGGAATAAAAAAAGAGAGGAAAAAATAAAATTTTAAAATAAATAAATAAAAATGAAGTAGAAGAACCCAGATTTCAACCCAATTTAAATCATCAAGTCTACTGGACCAAGTCCAAATCAAACCCACAATTAAAGATCATCACACTTCATTTTAAATTAAACTGGGCCTATTTTAATTTCTGGCCCAGTCCATTTAATTGATCCACAACAAACCCAAACCTTCAGGCCCAATTAAATTGGGTAAGCCCAAACCTCAAACATTTAAATTTAGCCTAAAAAAATAATTATCTAGCCCAAATAAATCTCAATCTAACACAATTAAAATCCAAGGTGGCAGCCCATTTAAATCAAATTTGAAGTCCAATCTGAATTAACCCAATTCATAGCACATCCTGCTCAAGCAACATTTTCAAGTGCACCCACATCATCTCATCATATATATATATATATATTTAACTCAATGCTCTTGAATTATGACGCATTCGAGAACTTGTGGGGGAAGCAATGCTCACTACATGTTTTGTAATCAATCAAGAAATAGTGGATAATAATAATAGAACTCTATATGTGGTATAGAAACATAGAGCTCCTAATCTCAAAATCCTAAAAGTGTGGGGGTGTTAACCAAGAATGTCATACCTGAACCTAACAGAGAAAAGATAGATTCTAAAACCATTGACACCAAGAATATTTTTAGAGTATACCCAAACTAATTTACTTTTTATTTTTATTTTATTTTTTATGTGACGTAAATAGAAAAGTGTAAAATTGGTGGAATGTGTCAAATTTTATTTTATTTTATTTTGTTTTTCCTTACCATTCTTGAATGCTCTTGTGAAGGTATTTATTATAAAATTCTTATTACCTCTAATATATGCATTACATGATTCTGCATAGGTGTTGAAAATGACAAGTGGAGAAATCGACATTATGAAGAAAATATAAAGAAAACAAATATAAGGAGGCATGTAAGTGGACCAACGATCCTTGAATTTCTAGGAGTGTAGTCCTAGATATGTCGAGGGGGGATGGACCTAAGCTCATAAGAGAGTCATCTAAGGAGGTAACCCGTCCCTTGTGATATGAGATCCCATGAAGAAGGTTCAATGGGTAGAAACAATCCGCATTGCATGATTCTTATATAACACTATTTTATTAGGAAGTTTCTCACGAAGATTCTCTCCTACCCATCCCTATGACATAGTGTTGTGTTATGTGACGTTAGGAAGGGCATTGCCTCGAATGAATCCAAGGGAAACATACTTTCGCAGGATATAGGTCACATATATCCTTGGAGGACTCACCTAAGTGAGAGCTGTCGTGGGGCCGCGACTCTAAGAATTGTGTTGTTCTTTAAAAACTCTCATGAGAAGCAAGATACATGCGCATGGCCATTATTAGCGCTACCTTGCGCACCTAGCCTATAGTCAATACTATGTGTGTGACATATTGAAGTTTGGCTCAAGGGGTCGAGTTCAAGACCTAGTCTCTCAAAGTCCTGAAATGAAAATTTTCGACACTAAGTGCAAGTTCAAGTCCAAAAGACTCTTGCACTTATTGTATGGTATTATATTGCCTTTATATAATTTTATTTTTATTTATTTTATTTTTCTATTTATTTATTTTTAAGAAAATTTTAAAAACTTATGGGGGACTATTTTAGGAAGATTTTAAAACTTTAGCGACATATTTTATTTTATTTGACTTGGTTTGGTAATGGTTGGGCTAGTACTTGTGATTCACGAGCCACGTTACATGATCTCATGGCTATAAAGTAGCCTATGGCATTACACATTTATGTGTACAAAAGTTAGGTCTTTGCCAGCGAATAATGAGTGGGAAATTCTTTCATTTTTTCTACTACTGCAATTACTTCTGATACATTATACATATTTTATATTTATATATATTATGGGCAATTCAACACAAGGTGGGTGCAACTTTATTTTTTCAGACGTGCCTGAAGAAGTCCACTAGTGTATTAGGGTTGTATCTTGGAATTGCATAAGACCACTCATCCATGTAAGTAGGAAGGCTTTGCAACTTTAGGATAATGCTTTCCATGCCTCCCTATCCAGGCCAGTCCTTTCTAATATTATACTTTACTCAGTTTGATACTCATTGTTATATTATGTTTTCAAATTTTGCTATTTCTATTTATTACCACTCTGAATAACTGTGTTATTTTTATACTTCTGGATATTATATATATATTTATATATTTGATCTCCATCGATATACATTTTCTCACTATCATTTCTATCAAATACTTAACACAGGTAGGGGTGGCAATTTCTTTCGCCCCGTGGGTTTCCACCCCGCTCCGCCCCTAATGGAGGGGATTTGGTATGCCCCTAATAAGAGTAAGGGCGGGTATGATTTTTTTAAGAAAACCCGCCTAGTACCCGCCCTCCTCGATTATATACATACGTACGTACATACACACTCACACACACACACACACATATATATATATAGTGAAATAATTTTATGGAGTGTGTCATTTCTTTTATTATTATATTACTTATATAAATATAGTATAGTAGATATATGACAGCCACTAGGGTTTATTCTCTTGAGTAAAAAATGATTTTCAAATTTCATTCATAGGTTTGACTGAACGATAAAATGAAAAGAGAGTTAGAGAGAACTTAGAAGTTATTTGAAACCTTAGAGATCATTCAACGATAATTTTATCATGGTGAAGCCGTGAAGGTACTCTCTCTTTATCTTGTTCTGCTCTTTTCCTCTCTTTATCTTGCGGCTAAAAGCGAACTCTCTCTATCTTGTCTACATAATAGATCTATAATAAAAAAATTCTTGAAGACCAAAAGTGTTTCTATCTCCATCTACTACATATGTATGTATGTTTGTGTCATTTTCTTTGGTTTTATATATTGGGGTGTATCATCGTTTGGGTACATTTAGTCCAAACATCAAATTCAAAGTAAATAAAATAAAGAATTTTAAGGATTCTGCTATTATTCTCTTTCTCTAAACGGGGCGGTGGTAGTATGCTTACAAACCCCTTAGGGTTTTTAATGGGAGATGAATATGTTTGTGTCATTTTCTTTGGTTTTATATATTGAGGTTTTTACTGTAGGAGTGTTGTATCATCGTTTGGGTACATTTAGTCCAAACATCGAATTCAAAGCAAATAAAGTAAAGAATTTTAAGGATTCTGCTATTATTCTCTTTCTCTAAACATGGCGGTGGTGGTATGCTTACCACAAACCCCTTAGGATTTTTAATGGGAGATGGATTGAGTATTTCCTTAACGGGGCGGGATAGGGTTTTAGCATACCCGCCTCGTTGCCATCCCTAGACATAGGAGCCACATATCACATAATTTTCTCTCCTGACTTATTGACTACAAATTCTCGTGTTACCAACTGAACCGCACACCTTCCCAATAGAGTAGTAGCTACTGTCACACATATAGGCAGTATCCATTTTAACGCATTTGTATTACATGATGTGCTATGTGTTCCATCTTTTAAATTAAACCTGATTTCTATTAGCAAACTTGTTTGCAGTTCCCACTGTACTTGTATGCTTCATAACGAACGATCGAGGAAGATGATTGGGATGGGACCTAAACGAGGAGGACTTTACTACGTTGATACTCCGCGGAAAACCAGATGCAACTCAATCATCGCAGCATCCTCTCATTCCCCGAGACTTTGGCTTGAGAAGTTTTTTCACAAACAGCCCGCATATGATCATTTATGAGTTTTTGGATGCTTATGTTTCGCATCAACCACCATCATCGCCCCCACAAAGTTCGATGCTCGAGCCATATGTTGTCTCTTCCTTGGATACCCATACGGTAAAAAGGGATATCAAGTTTATAAACTCTTAACTGGTAAATTTTTTGTCTCACATAATATTTCCTTTCATGAGACCTTTTTCCTTTTCCATCTTCCACTACAGGTTCTCCTCTAGTGCTTCTTCATACTCAATCACCAACCTATGATTATAACATCTTAAATTCATCTCTTTTTTCTAACCTCAACACCGAATCTTCTTTATCAAAAACTCTCTCTAGAAATCTCTTCGTCTAGCTAAAACACAGAACCTTTTTCCTTGGAATCTCTTTCACAGGACATTGCTTCATCTTCAATGAAATGTACTGCCCCAAATTTCCCAATTTCATCTCCTCTCCCACAAATTTCTTCCTCGCAGATGACATGTACTACAACAACACCTAGTTATCTTCATATCATGTTGGTATTTGTTTTCCTTCAAGGAACGTTTCATTATCCAACTTGACATTAGTTGGAGCTACAGGTATCACTTACCGCTTATCTGATGTGTTTTCCTATGATGAATTATCAACCAAACACCACACCTTCACCATTTCTATTTCAGTCGACAAAGAACCATAATCTTTTGCATAGGTAGTTTGTGATCCTAAATGGCACCCTACTATACAACAAGAGCTTGCTGCTTTCAAATTTAATGGCACATGGTCTCTCCATCCACTACCCCCTAGGAAGAAACCAGTTAGATGCAAATGGGTATACAAGATCAAATTCAAACCCGATGGTACTATCGAACGCTATAAAGCTTGATTGGTAGCAATATGATACCATCAAATCAAAGGATTAGATTACCGTGAGACCTTTGCTCCAGTTGCAAAGCTTGTGATTATTCACCTCCTTCTTGTTGTGGCATCAATTTAACATTGTCATCTTCACTAACTCAATGTCAATAATGCCTTTTTTCATGGGGACCTTAATGAAGATGTTTACATGTCTTTACATCCTTGCTTCGGACGAAAAGGGGAGACACGAGTTTGCAAACTTCACAAATTATTATATGATCTCAAACAAGCTTCATGTCAATGGTTTGTGAAACTCTCAAACAAGCCGACTATCAACAATCAAAGGCCGATTATTCATTATTTATGTAGATGATGTCATTCTAGCAGGAAATAATCTACAAGATATTGAAAGACACCAAGTCGTTTCTAAAAGTTTAATTTAAATTGAAGGATCTTGGACAATTAAAATATTTCCTAGGCATAGAGGTTGCTCGATCCAACATAGATATTGCTTTTTCATAATGGAAATATGCTCTTGATATTCTTGAAGATGTGGGATACCTTGGTTCAAAACCAGCCTCTTTTTTCATGGAACATAACTTGTCTCTCAATGAGTTTGATGGTGACTATATTAGTGATCCTTATTCATATCGAAGACTTGTTAGGCAATTAATTTATTTGACTATCACACGACCTGACTATATTATCCACATCACACCAGCCAGCCGACATATTTACAAAGCCACTGAGTTTTTCACAATTCTCAACTTTACTTGGCAAGTTAGGAATTATCAATATTCATTCCAAACTTGAGGGGAGTGTTAAGAAGTAAAGGTGGTTAAAGCATAAAATTTGTGGTCTCCTTGAATCATTAACAATCAACTTTCATAGATTAATTTTTTCTTTACGTATAAATGTAATTAGGCAAGGACATTGTATATACTTTAATTTAGGATCTAAATTGATCACTGGATTGTATATATATTTCTCTTTTTTCAATGAATAAAATACAGAGAATAATAATTTCTTAAAATAATAGGGAAGGTGAAAGAAATAAAGAACAAATGGTCTCTCCCAGTGTAATTTGACCAAAGGTCAGTGAATTTAACCTATATTTTTTTAAGAAAAAAAACAATGATTTGACCTTTTATTTATTAATATTATATTGACAATCAAAATTTATATTTCGACATAATTAGTTGGTAATTTTTTTAGTGCAATACAAATTTTTATAGTTCTGACATACTTTATACAATTTACTCGTATTTAAATGACCCAACAAAAATTTTAAAACACAACAGATGATAATTGAAATATGTTCCTATTAAGGTTAACTTCTTTTCTAATTTTTTTCCCTACCCTCTTCTTTTAAAACTAGTTTGATACGAGAAAAAAAAAAGATAAGAGTGAAAAGTCTTTATTATTTAAAGATGGGTATATATGCATGAGACATCTATCATTTTTCATAAATTGGAGAGAAAAAAGAAGAATCATTATCATCCTTACCTTATTCTCTTAGGAACGTGGTGGGCCACATGAATTCTCTTTTTCCATTCTATCAGTCGTCATCCTAATATGTTTAACCTTTTAACATCATTTCTAATAAATTCATCTCACGTTATTTTAGGTCGCCCTCTCCGTTTATTCTATAGATACTAATTTACCCCTTTTTACCGGTGCATTTATACCTAAGTCTACTCTCTCTAATTTTCTCGTTGACAAGTGTCACTCCTAAATTTTCTATTTTACTTTAATTAGTTATCCTATCTCTTCTAGTCATTCCCACCATCCATCTTAGCACTCTTATTTCCGCAACATGAATGCTTTGTTTTTATAATCCAATGCTCCGCTATAAAGTAACAAGACATAACAATCTTTATCAATTTTTGTCAAATTGTATAAAGAGAACAACATAATGGTTTCTTAGATTAATATGATTAAGTTGGAAATTTTCTTAGTTCACAACTTGACAAATATATATATATATATATATATATATATATTTTTTTTTTTAATTTTTAGTTAGTTGGATATGTTCTAATTGTGAGACAAATATAAATTACCTTTACGACGAAGATGAACTTCAACAAAAAATACATTTACAAGCTTAGTCAAAAAGGGTAAAAAGGTAAATTGTTCAAGCCATAAAAATAAAAATTGTTCATGTTGAACCGAGAATAATACATCAGTGAACTTGCATGATTTTGTTTTAGAACTTCGAATTTTGATTATAGTACATTTCATGCATGTAACTCATCATGGATATAGTGCAAAGCACGAACACTTCACTGAGGTCCCCTATCCTTGTCGGACACTCAAATATTATGGCGGACACTTAACACTCCTCAGACACATGTCAGACATTTCGTAGAAGTGCCTGACATTTTTCTTTTTTAGGACACCTCTCGGACACTCTTGAACACGTGTCGAACACTTCGTAGTAGTATGTATATTCAAGTATTTCGAAAGAAAATTATAAGCGACTAAGTTATGATTAAAAATCTAAACTAAATATATGTAGATGACTAAATAAGTCTGGTTCTTTAATCTATTTTAATCTATTTGTTTATTTTTGTTTATAAGTTTGTTGGATTCTTAATTGCTTGATGATGAATTGAAGTATTTTTATAATGTAATTTTTTTTGTTGAATAATTAATATATATTAATATATTATATTATTATTATTTTATAACCGAATCCTTGCCATGTCCGTGTCTTATTTGCCGTGTTCGTGTCCCATTTTTGTAAAATTTCTCATATCGTCGTGTTCGTGTCATACCCGTATTTCACGTTTGTGCTTCTATATATATATATATATATAACCCACCCTTCTATGTGTCTCAACAAAGACGGAATGAGTTTGGATAGTTGGAATTGGATCAATGGGAGTTTGGAAAGAGAATGAAAATACCCAAACAAATGAGAAAAACCATTCACAAAACTCAAAAATGATAGAATAATAATAAAAAAAAACCCCAACACTCCTAACCTTGTGCCAACTACTGATCAACTGAGTAGAAATATCGACTAATACAACGAAAGAACAACTACAATCAGAACATTTGTTAGAGGGGCTAACTTGTCCCACATCGAATCCGGATGGAGAAAGACTTGGGCATATAAATGGGTGGGTATGGAACACTACCTAATAACTTAGGCTTTTGGGTAGCAAGTGCTCGACACGTTACATTTGGTATCAGAGCTAAATCCAGTCTTTGGTCCGGTGTTACGCTAAGCGTCGGGCCCGAAAGTGTCCGGGTGCAACCACCCAGGTAGGCAGGGTGACCCGATCGCAACGAGGGCGTTACAAGTTCTAGTGGGGGAGAATATTAGAGGGGCTAACTTGTCCCATATCGGATCCGGATGGAGAAAGACTTGGGCATATAAATGGGTGGGTATGCAACACTACCTAACAACTTAGGCTTTTGGGTAGAGGGCAAACGTCTGACCCTTTACAACACTCCTCTAGGGACGACTCAGGAAATAGAACAAAACCAACCAACACCAACAAATGTGCTTCACTTTCCTGCTCTTCCAAATGCCCCAAGTTCAGCATTGGTTATAATTTTTTATTTATTTTTATATATACTTTTTATACCTTTTCAACCTAGTCAGGTCTATACTACTATTAGAAGTGTATATAATTTCTAATTTTTATATACACTTTTAATACCTTTTCAATCTAATAAATAAAAAGAAAAAAAAAGAAAAATGTTGAGTTAACTTTTTAATTACAAACACCTCTTTGATTTTAAAATAGGATAAATTATTATAGAAGTTTTGCCTAAATTTCTCAGATTAAAGTTTTTAAAATATGGTGGCCAATCTATTTAAGGTTTGGTTGACTTTTTTCTGAGTACCCATGTTGTTAATTGACAGCTCCCTTAAAATCAATCAACATAAAAAAAAATCAAAATACCAAAACTATCCTCAGTGACAATATTGTTGCAAACCAAAACTATCCTTGATGACAATATTGCTAGTTTGCCATTAATGGAGAATATATATATATATATATATATATATATGTATATATATATATATATATGTATATATATGTGTGTGTGTGTGTGTGTGTGTGTTAATCTCAGTAAGAAGAATTAGAAATTAAAATTATTTTTGTACAAAAACATTATAACTTGAGTGTATTTTTTTAATTATATATTAAATGTAATTTGACAGGAGTGTCAGAGTAATTTTGCAAAAACTTTAATTTAAGAATAATTAAGCCGAACATCGTCAAAGTAATTTATCATTTAAAATAAATATTTTATCTATTTTGCATAAAGAGTTGCCTTACTAAAATGCATAAATAGTTGCCTTATATATCTTACCTACATTCTTTCACATTCAAATACGTCTACAAAAAATACCTCTTATAATTCATATTAATTAACAGCCAATGAGCTAAACAATTTCCAACAGCCCCCAGCCCTCATAAAACATTTATTATTTTTCACTCGCATATATAGGCCAGCGCAACACAAAAAGTTTTTCCCATTAAAAAAATCCAATTAGCTCAAGTCTATAATAGCTACTTTAAGCCCTACTTATATATATATATATATAAAATATTTGAATTTTCTTAAAAAAAATCACAATTTAATTGTAAAAAATATTTAAAAAATTAATTTTACACATAAAACATATATATTTATCTACAGTAAAAATAAAAATAAAAACTCTCACTGTCAATCTAATGGATATATCACAACAGTCATTTGTATGCATCCATCAATCCTCACACCCACCTCTGTAATGATTAAAGAGGAGTGATAGTGAGTGAGTGTCATAAAAATTAAATGTTTTTTTGCAATAAATGTCATACTTTTTCATCCATCAATATACCTTTTAAATTCTAACATATTTACAGTAGTGCCATCAACAAACAAATAAAATTATAAAAATAAAGTATTGAAATATTTTTATTAATATTCTTTTTATATTTTCCTGCTTTTAAATATAAAAGAATATTAATAAAAATATTTTAATACTTTATGTTTATAATTTTATTTGTTTGTTGATGGAACCTCTGTAAATACTTTTGAACTGGAAGGGTATATTAATTGGTGAAAAAGTAGGATTTTTATTGCAAAAATATATTTAATTTTTAGAAATGATTTCTATCAATCGATGGAGCGATTGTGTAAGAACATTCATTTAAGCGACTGCCGCTAACACTCCCTCGTAATCAGGGCTGGCCCTGGGCCTAGGCGGCCCAGGCGGTCGCCTAGGGCCCAAAATTTTTTAATTTTTTGAGGGCCCCCAGCCCACTAGATGTTATTTAAAAAATATATATAGTAACTAATAGTCCAATACACTAGTAAGGGCCAATAACAAAGTGGGCCTCATTTAAAAAAATGATAATTGTCCAATACAATGGTCTGTGCCTCATTTTAAAAAAAAAAAAAAATTACTACTACCTATTTGTCTTAGGCATTTTTTTTTTTTTTTTTAAAACTCCTTCCCAATACCCTAGTCTGGACAATAACAAAGTGGGTCTCATTTAAAAAATATTGATAATGGTCCAATACAATGATCTGAGCCTCATTTTTTTTTAAAAAAATAAATTACTAATAACTTCTTAGACATTTTTTTTTTTAGAACTTCTTTTCTTTTATTCTTCTATTTTCACAACGGTAATGCAACGACTTTCCTTTAGGAATTGTGAGCACTTTAATTGATAATTTTGCAGCTCAAAATGCAAGACGATCACATCACATTTACTTTGATATGAATTTCAATTTTGATTTTTGTGACTAAAGTGTGTTGAATATTTCTTTTAATTTTTTTATGTGAACTGGATCGTGCTATTTATAAAGCACCAAGATCAGGATTTTTTTTTTCAACATTAATATATTTTATTTGTTTATTGTCTCATTTTAATAAAAATTTTGCACTCCTATAAAATTTATCCGCATGTAAAAATTTAGGTAGAAAAGGCCCCATTTGAAAGTCCGCCTAGGACCTCTCAACATTTTTGGAATCTCAGGGCCGCCCCGCTCGTAATTAAAACCAACAATTTATTTTTATGTCGCGGAAGGCACATAAATATTCTACTAAACCCTAGCCACCCATTATTCTCCATTTCCCTACAAACCCAACTGTGCAAACCCTACCCGCCACACCAGCGTCAAACCCTCATCGGCGTCGGCTCACCAGTAATCGGAGAAGATCTTCGCGATTTTCTTCATTTGTCTCTCTTATAACCAGTAATCTGTATTTTTGGAGTTAGGGTTGGGCTTTGGTCGCTAGGTCTGGAGATGGCGCCTCAGTCTTCAAGTAACTATCTCTTCTGTTGTTTTCTTCTCGTGTTAACTGGTATTGTTGGGTTGTCTATGTTAACATCTTATTCTCTTCCGGTGATATATATTTTGTACAAGTTCACCACTCACATAAAGATCTTTTATGAATTTCTAAAGTAGATCTTACAAGATTGGGAATAAGACTAATAAATGTTTCTTATTAATGCAGGACTGTTTCTCCAACGTATGGGAGTAAAATGGAATGAGAGGATTCGGAAAAACAGGTGTGTTTCTTTTTTACCTATTTGATTGAAGGCTTTATTTTGTTGATTTTTTGATACACCGTGTTTGTACCAGCGCACTAGAGTTAAGATTACAGGTGCACAAAAAAACCCATTCAGTCAGTAATCCCGAGACCACCGTTGCAATGCTCTTTTATTTCTATGTTTGTTTGTGAGTTGCGCTTTATACATCACATTGTTGAGTTCTGGATTCGTGTATTGCTCTATTGCTGTCAATTCTTCTCTAGATTTAGCAATATTAGTTGCTAAAGTTTGCAAATCTGAGTTGAATTTTTGTTTAATTTGTATATGTTAAGACTTTTTCTTCAACTTTTGTTGTAATTTGGGTCATAGTGATCAATCTGAAAATCCAATGACTTGTATATGTAACTTGATTGATTTTCTAATTTGTACATGTTAAAATAAAAATATACAAATTTCATTTATGGGTCATAATGACTTGTTTGATTTATTTGTATTTTTAGTTGACTTGTTTATGAATCTGAAATTTGTATTTTTAAATTGGGTGGGGTGGGGGAACTTAAATGGGGTTGGGGAGGGGGGATTTTGCTAAATTGTTTTACAAGGGAACGGGGCGGGGAAACTTAAATGGGGCAGGGGCAGGGGCAGGGAAGGGTATTGTATAGATCTGAAAAGGCGTTTATATATATGTGTGTGTGCGCGTGTGCATATATGATTTATGATAATAATTATGTGTATATCATGTGACTAGTGTAATTAAAGTACAGGTAATATAGAGTCAATTGGGACAAATTGGTAATTCTAGAAAATTTGGAAGGCAGAGGAGTAAATTGTGTTAAAGAAGGGTTGAAATTGTCAATTTTAGAACAACGCAAGTGGGTATAAACACAAGAGTGAGAGATTAAATCAGTAGGTCTCTCCTTTCTCTCACGTGCCGTCCCCTTCTCTCTAAAATTTGAAGGCCTTGGGATGAGTTTCGTTTGATGATTCAAGAGGAAAAGTTGAAGTGTAAAGCCCCAAAAAATTTCTTTAATTTAAATTATTTGATTAATTAAGTTTAAGCATGTTTGATTTTTTAGTTTGCATGCTTAGTGATTTTGAAAAAGTACTTGTTTTGAATTGAATGGGCTACCGGTTGGTAAATGGTAATATTTAGTATTAAAAAAATGAAAAAAAAATTCTCTCCTTTCCTCTCTCTCTTTCATGATAATTCCCTCTTTTAGACAAACCGACAAAGACGTCACCGCCTTTCTTTCTTTACTTTACACCATCTTTCTGTTTCTTTCTCATCTTCAAGGTGGCAACACTATTTTTCTCATTCTATTTCTCTACTTGATCTTTCTCTTTATTTGTGGTGGCTTAAAGGGAAGACATTCCTAATTTCAGCTCAGGTATTCGATTCTCTCTCTATTCTTGAAATTTATTATATATTCTCGTGATAATGTTTGAGTTCAGTAAAATAAATCTTATTTTCTACACTCTTAATCTAATTTTTAGCATAAGAAATCCTAATATTCATCACTTTTAAACCTAGTTTTCAATCCTCTTAATATGAAATATTACTTCGAAGAAGAATGTGGCTACATATTCCCCAACGATATATAGTTTAAATTTCATTGCTCGAGTCTTTGATTGTTTTTTGATCGACCACCGTGTTTGGAAAGACATTAGCCGCATCAAGAAAATCTTCTTTTTTGCTATAGAGAATGTAGATTTGGGTTTTTATTTTTTTCTCTGTTCTGGTTTTTGGTTTTTGTATGTGTATTGAGAATCTGAGATAGAGCGTACAAGATTTGTGCATGATTTTGAGTATTTGGTTTTTGTTATAGATTCAATATTTGTTGTTAAATGTAAATGAAAATGGGGTTGGTTCTATTGATCATGCTTGATTTTAGGATTTTATTTTGAGTAAAATGGACTTTTGAGTTTTAGGGGTTTTGGTTGCAATCTTGATGAATCTAGCCTCATTTCCTATTTTTATTTGGTGCCATAAGTTTCATTTATTTTTCTTTGCATTTTTTTTCACTCTCTCCATATATTTAAAGGGTGGTGAAATATAGATTTAAAGGTGGTGAGGTATAGATGAAATGTGGTGACAAAAATTTAACTTATAATATTTCAAGTTTTTTTCGGTATATGTGATTAATTAAGTTTAAGCATGTTGAATTTTTAATTTGCATGCTTAGTGATTTTGAGGGTTCTTTGGTGTTTTCATGTACGGGTGTGGGACCGGTAAGGTTCCATGTAACCCGAAAAGTATTTACGGGCTGTTATAAGTGGCAGAAGGGTATAAGTGAACTATGGGGGACTTAAGTGGAGTTTTGGAAACTGAGGAAGTGCTAGTTGGTAATTACCTTGAAGTTTCTAGTGACATGGAGCAATTAGAGGGAAATTAGAGGAATTTAAGGGCAAGGTTTTGCAAGTCTTGGATTTCTTGTGTATGTATAGATCAAAGAGGCTTTAGAAATCAGATTTCAACTCTCTCTTCCTCTTTTGGCTGGCCATAGCAACCCCTCTGTCTCCATTTCTCATCTTCTTCCTTATTTATTCATTTTGAAGGCTAAGGAGTTGGATTGGGGTCTTGGAGCAAAGAGGAAAAGTGTTTCTCTTCGCTTCCTCTACATTCTAATTGGTGGAAAGCTTGGATTTTGTGAAGTTTGAAGTTTGAAGCTTTGGAATTCTAAGATTTGGTTTCTTTGACTTGGATTTTGAGGTAGGAGTGTTCTCTTCTTCCTATCATCGATTCCTTAGATTTTCATGTTGATTTTAGGTTGTTTAGCGTGTTTAAAAGAGTTAAAAAGTTTGTATCTTTGAGTCTTATTCCTCTTCTTGTGTAATTATATGCTAAAGGTGTTTTTCAAGTGATATATATGATGAAATTGATGTATATTGATGTTATACATGAAATTTGAAGGTTTTGGTATGTTAAAGTATTTGTAAGTGTGTAGTACACTTGTATATTGATCATGTAAAACTTATGTATTAGCTTGGAACTGCATGAGATCCATTAGAATTATCTATGGAGTATAGGGATTGAGTGGACACTTGTTGAACACCACATGTATGATGAAATGTATGAAAAATGATTTTATTTAAAATTGCATTTGTGTGGATAACTTGTGAAATGGAAAACATTGCATTGATATATGTATGAAGTTATATGTTTTAGCATAGAAATAAGTGACTTATGATGCACTTGGAAATTGGTTGATACATTTTTGAATTTGTATGTTTTGACATACTTGAATCCTATGTGTTTGATTGATGAATTTGGGGCAGGCTAGCAAAAAGGGCTTGGTGCCCTGGGGTGCAAGGCCCAAAATTTGGCCAAGGTGGTTAATCTAGAAGCTTGGGTTAGTAGCTCGTAAAGTAAAAATTTGATATTTTACCTAAGTGTACTTATCTTGTGGATCTACGAATACTCTCACATTTCTTGATTTTGAACTTGACTTTGTGCTCAAGTTTTGGTTGAATTGTGATATTTATTGTTAATGCTTTATGTGATTTTTCATTGATTAAGCATTATTGAACATTATGGTTTATGCACGTATTGCATTGTGGTTTTATTGAATTATGAGCATTAAGAATATGCCATGTAGTAGATAGAAATGCCATGATTGCATTTCATGTACGTTGCATCGAGTCGATGCATAGGTTGGTTTGGGTGTCTCTATTGGGTATGTTGTCGCTCACTCCTTGTAGAAACTCGAACTTTATTTATTTATTTTATTATGTGATAATTATGAAATTCATATTAAGGTTTGTGTGTGCACAATTATGATATATAAATATTGTATGCGTTTTCTTCGGGTACATAGAATTGGGACTGGCGGGCTGACCCGAGAAAATAATTTCATGGACTTCTTAATTGGAAGTGATGATAGTTGTAATCTTGGAGGGGTAGTAATGAAAGATTTTAAGAAGGAAATTGAGGGATTGTAAATTTGGAAAAGAGTTGGGGCAAGTTGTGATTATAGACTTTTTGGGAGAGAGTTAAATGAGGGTTAAACAAAAGAAAAGAAGTCAGATTGTTGGCAACTCCTTCTCTCTCTATACGTATAAACATTTGACTCCCTAGATCTACTTTCTCTCTTTAAAAATTGAGGCTCTTAGAGTGAGAATTGGAAGGAACCACAAGAAGCAAAGATGTTCCCCTCGTCTTCCTTGTCGTTTTGATCGGTTCATCTTTTTGATTTGGTGACTTTAGTTTGGTAGAAATTTGAGACTTTTTGCTTGATTTAAGATATGTCTAATTAATCTCCAATAACTTTGATTGTGTGAGAATATTAAGTGATTTTCATGTTCATAAATTGTTTGCAAGTTTGGGAAGTAAATATTCTGCCCTCAATTGATTTTTTTTGTAAGGAGTTTGGTTCAATTGATTTGATAGCATGAAAATATAGTCTTTTAGCTTTTATTTGAAATTTGTTTCATGTAATTTGGCTTTGAGATGAAGTAGATATGAATTTTTGAAATGGGAAGCTTGCTGTTGGAAATTTCATTTTTTGAAAACAAAATTGGTCTGCCTTTTTTATTAAAACTAATTTTATCCACAAGGGATCTCAGGAAACAAAAATTACAGCATGAAAGTTTAGCCTTTTGGCTTCATTTTGGGCTTTGGTTTCATGTCATTTTGTTTAGTATTCTATTTTAATGTTATTATAATGTCTTTGTGATGTAAATTGATCAATCTATGATTTTTATAATGCCATAATTGTGAGCATGTCATGATAGTGTTTTGGACTATAGGACATGAGTTGCATGGTTAGCATGTGTTATGTGCTCGTGTGACGTGCTAAATATAATTATTAAAGTATATGTACTATTTCATGAATTGGTTGTTGATTTTGGGAGATACTCGGTTTCAGTTATTATCGAGCGAGGGTATAACCTTCGGGTTGAAAATCCCCATTTATATGTTTGTTCCATGCGGGTTAGTAGCTCGAAAATAATTATTCTTTTACTGGTGCATGCAGTAGGTATGTCCGGGGGTTTGTGGATCTATACCGAGTTATCCAATTTGATGATTTCGAAGCTTGATTTACAACTTGGCATTCATGTGTAGTTGCAACTTGCTATTTATGATATTTCATTATATTGCGTATGTTTAATTGTGTAGTATAGTTGCATTTTGCTTACTTGCTAATTCTAGGATGATTACTTTAGGAGTTCCCTTGGATTAGACGTTAGGAAGCATGTCCTTTGTATTGTATGACATATGTCATGGCTATGAGGTCCAAAGGAGTGTAGTTTAACTGCATACCATACCATATTTCTACTGAGCATTGTAAGCTCACCCCCGTTGATATATATATATATATATATATATCCAAAGGAGTGTAGTTTAACTGCATACCATACCATATTTCTACTGAGCATTGTAAGCTCACCCCCGTTGATATATATATATATATATATATATATATATATATATATATATATATTTTCAGGAAAGAGCGTTGCTATGGAGGACTCTCCTCCCCTTTAGCTTGGTTGTGATCATAATGATATTTTTGGACTTTTAGATGATAGATTAGCATGCCATATGTAATATTTTTTTGTGTTATCTTGGACATAACTTTTGTTTGTTTTGGTTATAGATGAATAATTTTTAGGTTATTGTGGCAAAGTGAATAGTTTATTATTATTATTGTTATTATTATTATTCTCTCATACACTGGGTCTTTAAGATTCGGGGCGTCACAACTTGGTATCAGAGCGTCTAGCTTCAAAAACCTAGGACGACAAGTTGGGTTTATCCATATTTCATATGTATTTTTGACGTGACATCCTATATGTTATGTGTTCATGTGATTAAGACATTTATTATATGACTTAACATGGTTTGTATACTTGTTTAAATCATTATGCCTTGATGTTCATACATTCATAGATTGAGTTAAATTGAATATTAATTATTTTCCTTTGTGCTTGAAGCATCATGCCATCTAGGAGGGAAGTTAGGGAGGACTTGCATTTCGATCTTGAGGAGCATGTTGATGAAACGCAGCTCCTACGAGACTTTGTTGTTCCAAGGAGGGACCGGGATAGAGGTGCGGGTGATAACCCACCATTACCGTTTGATGGCAATCAAATGATGGATATGACACGGGAGATTGCTGCAGCCATGCAAGAGATGGTAGGTTGATGTCCAGAGCCAGTGGAACCTAACCTAGCTTTAGACTATCTCATGAAGTTACAAAGTCTCAATCTTAATAAGTTTGCAGGTGGGCCTGATCCACTAGCGGCAGAAGATTGGCTAAACCATGTGGTTAAGACACTTGATGCCATGGTGGTACCAAATGATCACTTGAGGATTACTTTGACCTCTTTCTTGTTCACTGAAGATGCAGATGTTTGGTGGAAGTCCATCTCTAGCCTGCATGAAGTTGGGGAAATAACTTGGATGGCTTTCAGAGATCTCTTTTTTGATCAGTTCTTCCCTAGACCTATGAGGAGGGAGATGAGGAAGAAGTTTGAGAACCTTTATCAGAGAACTATGAGCGTTAGGGAATACGAGATCAAGTTCATGTCTCTGTCCCGTTACACACTAGACTTGATAAGTAATGAGGAGGAGAGCCTTGAGGTTCTAGGATGATCTTCACCTTGACATTAGACCTGGTTAGGGATTAGGGATACACAGCGGATTAGGGATTCGAAGAGAGTTCAGGGGAGAGGCATTTTCTTCGGGTAGTCAGACGAAGAAGTTTAGAGGAGGCAATTCCTTTTCATATGTCTTCTTGGCATCCATGTGTAGTTGCAACTTGTTATTTGTGATATTTCATTATATTGCATATGTTTAATTGTGTAGTATAGTTGCATGTTGCTTACTTGCTAGTTTTAGAATGGTTCCTTTAGGAGTTCTCTTGGACTAGACGTTAGGAAGCATGTCCTTTATATTGTATGGCATATGTTATGGTTATGAGGCCCAAAGGAACGTAATTTAACTGCATATCATATTCCTACCGAGCTTTGTAAGCTCACCCCCGTTGATATATATATATGTTTCCAGGAAAGAGCATTGCTATGGAGGACTCTCCTCACCCCTAGTTTGGTTGTGATCATAATGATATTTTTGGACTTATAGACGATAGATTACCATGCCATATGTAATATTTTTTTTTTGTGTTATCTTGGACATACTTTTAGACAATGTATTTGGAGGATATGCTTTTAGACAATGTATATTTCAGGACATATATGCTTTGGGGTTGGTTTGTACCAAATTGTGTTTGTTTTGGCTATAGATGAATAATTTTTGGGTTATTGTGGCAAAGTGCATAGTTTATTATTATTATTTTTTCATGCATTGGGTCTTTAAGATTCGGGACGTGACACCCTTACCCACAAACATTTTTCAAATAAGGCATCGGTCGTGGATGACTCATAGAAGTGCTAAGGTTGAAGCACTTGGAGTTTCTTTTGAGTTTTGCTTATGTATGCCATGTTTGGCACTTAGAGAAGATTTATAGTTTGAATATGGAACAAGTGATATTAGTACCATGAACATATTTACTTTGTTATTTTGGTTATTGTTCTAATTAACTTCTCTTTTGGACTTCAAAGATATGTGAGTGATGTTATTGGACAAGTTGTATTTTTGGTTATATAAACTTCGAAAAAACATAATTCCATTTCAAACTCGAATTAAGTGAGTTTTTTTTTTTAAAATTAGGTATTTTTAAACCCTCTATCCAAGGGCATAAATTTCAGCTTAAGATTCCAATCTTGAATTTGAGTTACTGTAGTTTTTTAGCTATACTGTCCGAAAAATGGAAATCATGGTTTTGGATCTCTTCAAAAGATCTAAATTATATTTTTAAGCTTCTTGAGACTATATTAAGGTAGGACAATGGTCTGAAAAAAATTTCAGAATGTTTTACAAAAAGTTACTATTCATGGGGGCCAGAAGCCCACTTTAATTATGAAATTGTTCTAAGTGATTTCAAATAATGAAAACACTGATTAGTTATGCATATTCAATCATTTATATGCATATTGAGTTGCATTTGTGGTTATGATAATTGATTTGGGCGTTAGTTATTCCAAGAAGTGTATTTTGGTTATTTTCAGCGTTCACTCTCCATTTCCTTTGCTCTTTGTCGAGTGTTGGAAATCGGAACATGACAACTTGTTATCAGAGTGACCGAGTTTGAATACTTTTGGGCAATGGGTTAAATTTGGACCACTTGTGTAATTAAGGTTTATGACTTGTTTTGTGGAACATGTTTATGTGATTACCCATTCGGAATAACATGTTAGTTATGGAATGATTTAGCACGGCGTTGTGTAGGCATGATAAGAGTTGATTGGTTGGTTGTATATACCTTATGTTTAAGTATCTTCTTCATATCTATATAGCAAGATGCTACCAAGGAAAGTACGTGGATGGGGTGGTAACACTCCACAGGAATTAATAGATGGGGCACAATTCATACGGGATATGGTGGACACCATGCGACAAATTGTAAGAGAAACTCAGGAGGAGGAAGTGCAAACACGACCAAGGGTTGGTCTTAGCAGAATGATGGTAGCTATGAAAGAGTACAATAAGTACAGTCCACCTACTTATGAGGGCAGATCCGATGCTTTGGTAACGAAGAATTGGATTGACCAAACACGCAAGCTTTTGGCAGCTCTTGACATTGATGAGGACCTAAAGGTTGGTATTGTAGCGCATCACATATAAGGAGAAGAAGATAGGTGGTGGCATTTCGTCGGTAATACTCATAATATCGATGCTATGGACTGAGAGATGTTCAAGAGGTTCTTTTTTGAGAAGTACTTCCTAGTGATGGTGAAGGACCGATTGAAGCAAGAGTTCATTTCATTGATTTCATTCAAGGTGAAATGAGCATTATCGAGTACGATACCAAGCTTACTTGGCTCGCTTTGCACTTGAGATGGTGAGTAATGAAGAGTTGAAATCGAAGAGATTTGTGAGTGGGCTTAGGACTTCAATAAGGAAGAGGGTGTCAATCTTGGACTTAAAGATCTATGTGTTTGATAGTTGGAAGGGCTTTGATAGCTGAGGAGGATACACGGGATGCTCAAAGGATATGGGATGTAAGGACACGGACTAACGAGATCGCATATATGACATTGGCCAATAATTTTATGAGGTACATGTGCAAGTTGAACATTTTGCCTCATTCTTTTGCCTCGTTCAAGATGGTAGAGAGTGGACGTTGAACCCTTACTTTACTCTCATGTATTTAATGATGAATGATAGATGTTGTGTGATAGGTGGACTACAGAGAGAAGTGGATTAAATGGTTGTTGCTACTGTTTTTTGAATGTTGGTCATTCATGAATATTGTCTTGTTGATGGTTTTTTGCTTGCTTTTGTTTTTTGTCAGTTGTACCTAATTAGATCAGCAATATAGTTGGAGGAGGATTGAGAAATACATGAATTTTGAAGAAATTTTTGTATTGGCTGATGATTTTGCTAATTGAAATGGTGGTCATGGTTATGGTAAATTCTCAAATGGGTGTTGTATGTTGTTTTGAAAAAGATGGAATTTTCACATTGAATTATAGTTACCACTTGTCCTTACCTTGTGGGTATTTGATTCTTAATGAATTTTCATGTATTATTTAGGGTTAAATTAATTTATGACAACTTTTGGTGGCCTTATTACAAATATACCAACTTTCAAATAGTATATGTTGAAAAAGCAACTTATACAAAAGTAATTACTTATTTGACACTTTTCACTGTTCCTCAATACATTGGACCAAATTATCCCTTTGCAACTAGGGGTGTTCAAAAATCCGTCCAAACTGTAAAACCAAACTGGACCAGACAGTTCGCCCCCTTTTTTTGGTGGTTCGGTTTGGACACGGTTCCAAAATTTTGGAACCGTGAATTAACGGTTCGGTTTCGGTTTCATGTGCTTCAGAACCAAATCGGATCGTTTACGTAAACTATAATATTCTAAATTTATACCACTTGCATAATACAGATGAACCTATCATTTCCCCCATTAACAGACCCATCTTTTCCCCTCTCTCTCTCTATACTAACACCATGAAACTCCATAACTTCAGTCCTTCAATCACAAAGGCAGGCTGGAAAGCGAGTGGAGGTTGAAGAGACATTTGATTGTATGCTGAGGTCTAGAATAAAACCAGATCATCTAGCTTACTCAGTGATGTTGGATAAGCATTTGAGGTCAAATGAAGCCAAGAAGGCAATGTTGTTGTATCATAGAATGATTTATGATGTTTTCACACCGGATCAGGCCCTTTATGGAGATATGCTTCTAGTGTTTAAAAGGGAGAATAGAGAGGAAGATATTCAAAAAGTGGTTAAGCACATGGAAGAATTATGTGATTTGAACTCGCAAATTATTTCATTTATCCCTGTTAAGGGTGGATGTTATAGTCATGCGGCTAAAATGTTCAGATTGGCTATTATGTAGGGATACACTTTGAACCAAGAGAACTTATTATCTATTTTGAGTTCCAAGAGAACTTATTATCTATTTTGAGTTCGTATAGTTTGTCGGGAAGGCACTTAGAAACATGGATCCGTATACCATAAATCAATAAGCGAAGCTCTGGTTGTTATTATTTGCAAGACTCATCAATTAGATGCTGCTTTGGATGAATACAGTAAAAGTGGGGAAATGAGTTCATATGGGTCCCTTATTAAGTTCTGCGAGTGAAGTGAACTGTTTGCTGAAGCTTCTTAGGTATGCTCACCATGTGTTTGATTTTTTGTTTGAGTGTGCAATTTTAGTTACAGGACCGTGGAACTAGACCAAACCGAACCGGTTCTTCACGGTTCGGTTCGATCTGCACCCTATACCATGTCAGTGTGGTAGCTCAGCCCAGTGTTTGTCTTCACACGCGCCCACTCATATCCGCCCACAAGGGTTACTACAATCCACCCCCCTAGGAGGCCCGACGTTCTCGTCGCCACACTTTCGGCTGGGTTCAGGCTCCGATACCAACTGTAATACCTCGCTTCAACACATGGTATGATATTGTTCGCTTTGGGCCCAAGCCCACACAGTTTTGCTCTTGGATTTTACCCCAAAAGACCTCATATCATTTGGAGAGAATACACTACATATAAGCACGTGGCCTTTTCTACACCCAGGCGATGTAGGATTGAACATCCTGTACCCTGTCAGTGTGGTAGCTTAGCCTAGTGTCTTCGCACCCGTCCACTCACACCCGCCCACAAGGGTTACTACA
Organism: Cornus controversa; assembly: GCA_026545225.1. Taxonomy (NCBI): domain Eukaryota; kingdom Viridiplantae; phylum Streptophyta; class Magnoliopsida; order Cornales; family Cornaceae; genus Cornus; species Cornus controversa. The sequence goes on from CM048845.1 coordinate 57,770,910, forward strand.
CAATTGCCTTTAACAATAATATTACTAAAATGTCCAGAATAAAAAAAGACAGACAATTGTGCCCTTACTGATAATTTTTTTATAATAGTGTCAATATACCTCTCATCAGTAGGTGGGTGGTCTAATTAATCTCTCTCTCTAGGGAGCCCTCTTTCTCTCTGCAACTCTCTCTGTAACACATATAATTTAGGGTTTCCACCATCATCGCTGTGGGTGGTTTAATCTCTCTCTCTCTGCAACTCTCTCTCTGTCACACATAAAATTTAGGGTTTCCACCGTCATTGCCAAGTGCTTTATCAGAGACAAAATTGGTACACCGTTCTCTTCACCACCCATAACGGCCAAAGTATTCTCTCTCTGTCATGATTATGGTATTTCTTTGATGAGATTCACAGTGGTTTAGTTAAGTTTGTTGTGCTAGGTTGCCCAATCACATTTTTAGTCTTGACTAATCGTGTGAGGACTATTTAATTTTTGGTTGCTCAATGCTTATGGAATTCCATGTTCCAATTGTCTGAAGTCTAAACATGGTTTTTCTTTCTATAAATTGTTTATATGTCTCTGCCTTTAATGGGTTTGACATTTCATTGAGAAATGTTGGCAAGGTCTAGTTGAAGCCCCTATGCCTTTGCCTTATTGCAATTATTTACAACAAATAAGATTTTTGTACAGGCTTATAGTTAATTTTTCTTGGGAAAGGAAATTGACAAGTAAATTATATATTGGTGATGGTTTATATATAGGGTTAATTTAATTTTTTACCATTTTTGGTGGCCTAGTTACCCTGATTTAGGGAAATTATATATATATATATATTGTGACACTGCCTCTAGGCCAAGCTAAGGGCAATACTCTTCATTTGTCTATTGTAATATAAAATCTAAAAGTTTTCACGTTGTCACAGTTTATAGGTGTATCTAAGGGTTGTCATTTGTGAGTCAGTTCCATTTAAATACTGTTTGCCAAACAACCTACCAAATTAAACATCATAATCTCATTTCTAAAGCTTATAAGTTTAAAACTAAATCCCCATCTTTCAAAATTTTAAAACTCTAAAATATTTTTTATTGTAAAGAATTCACCAATCAATATGGAGAAAATCCATAAGAAAAAAAAATCATTTTGAACCAGATAGAGTGCTAGTGTTATTAGATTTTATTGGAATCTTCCAGTAGAGGCATAAATCAGCTTCCTGGTGCATCCTGTATATATACACATACAAGTAAATAAGAACACACTAATCTTAGATATTTCAAAATTTGTTTGCCATTTCAATGAGGAACTCTAAATCAATTCAACAAACAAATGAAAAAGACTCATGGCTAGCTAGGGTGAAGCTTGTTTTGGACAAAGCTAATTGGAATTGTAAAGTTGGAAATTTTCATATAGCTAGGTCAGACCCTCCATTGCTATATTTAGTTTCACACGTGCATATATGTAGATATAACAGTGCATACAGCAGTTACCTCCTACATATACACATGAAAAGTAAAACAAAATGAATTTATCAATTGAGGAAGAGGAGGCACGATGTGAAGCCCTTGATTGCCATTGGTGGAGAAGAGTTTATATCTTTATTTTTATTTTTTATTTTTTATTTTTTATTTTTTATGTAGCATTTGTTGAGGTAAATCAATAGTTTCGTTTAAGTTCAGTTTGATAGCTTGGGTAAATCAATTGAACCTAAGAGTGTTGTTACCTTTTTATTTTATTTGTTTATTAGTTTTCGTAGGTTGAGGGAAGGGAAGGAAGGGCAGTCTCACTACCAGGAAATGTGGGGATTCTTTTTCCATCCCATCCCATCCCATCAAATATAGTTGGCCTTGCTGGTTAGGTTTCTGCCATTTGCTCTATAATTTTGACTGTTAAGTTCTTTTTGGTTACTGTGTATATATTTGCAAATTCCACACATCATTAATTTGATTTGTTACTTTTTAGCATTATTGGCCACCTTAGTTAAATCTTTATTTATATTTTGACAAATGTAGTTAAAACTGTTATGATTGATATTGCTTTGATTTCTGAGTTGGTTGGGTATAGTTTTGAGTTCACTTTGGTTTGAGTACATGCAACTTCTAAACTAATTTATAGTTATTTGAAAACAATACCACTTTAATAAAGCTTCACCCTATCTGTATTCCTTATTGCAATTATTTACAACAAATAAGATTTGTTGACAAGCTTATAGTTAATTCTTCTTGTGGAAAGAAATTGACAAATAAAATATATATTTGTGATGGTTTATATTATAGGTAAAGTATGGTTAGCCTACTGTTTATTATGTTATGTATTTATCATCAACCTTTCATTTGAAGTTTTTGTTCACTTACTTGCATATATTTTATAAGTTAAATGACAAATTTGGTTTTATCTAATAATGTAAAGGATTCATTTAAAATATTGTTAAACTTTTGTTCCTCTCCTCTCCTAGCAGTGAAAAAGTATTATTTTACTATTAAATTAGTCTAGTAGATCTTTAACATTGTAGCGGAGCCTGTGAAGGATGATTATATCCTTCAAGTGTTTTGTTTTGTGCATCATTGATATTCACTTGTGAAGTAAGGATGACTTATTTTTGTCGAACTATAATAATGTTGTGAGATCCTGAATTTTTTTATTTAATTAAATATTTTATTATTATTATTATTATTTTATTTTATTAAAATGTTTTATTTTTATTATTTCATTTCTATATTTAGGATATGTTTGGATGTTCGGTTTTCAATTTCAAGTATTGGTTTGATCCTGGATATTTTCAAAGTTAAAGAATATTCCTATTGAATGGTGGAACGTGAGGATATGTTTGTCTTTTCTAAAAAGATTTGGGACGATGTTGGTATTTTTTTTAAAAGTGAAAGGTATTTTAGTAATTTTACATTATGGATGACACCATTGTAAATTCTTTGAAAAAAAATGACATTGTGATAGTTTTAGAGTAAAATGAAGGGTAAAAGATACTTTTCACTTGAGAGAGTCTAGAAATTTCTAGAAGGGGTGGGAGATATAGATTTATATCTATAGGTTTTGAGCTAGAAAGACAAAATTGTCTTCCTCTCTCCTCATAAGTTCTGCCAGTCATTTCCTTTTCCTCTCCATTTTGCTCTCTTTATTACTCCATTGAAGGTGCTTGTAGGCTAAGCTTATTCAAGGTTGTTGTTGGTGGTTAGTGTTAGTGCTAATAGCATGTAAGTGTTTTTTTCCACCACTTTTATCAATCATTTTCTTTTACTTCCTCTCTTCATCTTTTTTTTTTTCAATTATTGAAGTTTAAAGAGTAAGTGGTGTGCGTGGTTTGTAGTGTTGGAAGCTTTGGGACTTGAAAGTTTCCATTCCTTTCCATTGATTTCTCCATTAAAGCTTTTGAAGAAAAGTTAGGGATTCAAATTAAATTTCAAAATTCAATTTGGGGGTTTTTTCAATACATCTTAGATTTGAGATATGAATGAATTTAACTTTCTTTTCTAATGTTTTAAGACTTTAGGAAGTGTTAGGTTGAGATTCTAACATGAATTGCAAAATGTGTAAATTAAAGTTTATTTTATTTCATGAAAAATTAGGGCTGACTTTGGATTATGCCTATTAGCATTGTTAGAGAGGTTTACCATTGAGACATGTATGTCATTGGATCACTCGTTCTCTTAATTTGAAATTAAAGTACACTTTATTGCATGATAACTCTAGTGTTGTGTAAGAACTAGAAGTTTTAAATTACTTTTATAGCAATTGTGCTAATGATTGTAAATTTATGGAAGTCTTGGATCATATATTGATGTCTTGCAACAAAAAACTTAACTTTTGTTCAAGAGTATTTTGAAAAAAAGTGATAATATGTATGCTTTGTTAGCTAATGTGTGTTCAAACATCCTATTGTTTACTTAATTAATGTGTAGGAATGCTAATGGCTGAATTAGGGTTCATTTGAATTCATTTGACAATTTATGGACCATTAAGGGTATTTGGGTCATTCATGTGTACATTAGTTGAGAATGCATGCTAGGTGGTTATTTAAAGTGCTCAAGTGTTTGTGTATGCTTATTGAATATATTGAGCATGATAGGTAACACCTTGGAGAAATTATGGAATTTTGACCATACTTTAATGTTTGGAGCTAGGGTTTCACAATGCAATATGACTTTTGCATGTAATTATAATTGTTTAAATGTTTTAGATTATGCTTAGAATTTAGTAGAGCATGATTTGGTGTTAAATTAACATATTTTATTTGGAAGTTCAAGTATGCTTGCTAGGTAACATATAAATTATCTTGATGTACTAATTTGGTTAAATTATGAATTTGGTTATGCCTTGATATTATATATATATATATGCAAGCATTGAATTGAAAGTTTAAAGGCATACTGAAAAGGATTTGAAGTTTAAAGCCCTATTGAAAAGAAACATTTACTTGCGTGAAATTTTTGCTTGAGGAATGACTTATTAAAAGCTTGGTGCACATAGATGCAAAATTAATGTTATAAGGATAATTATTATGGACATTGTTATTACATTGTTCATATTAATCATTTTTTTCATACCATTCATATCATGTGCGAGTTGTGATTTTCGAGAAATTTTAAATAGTTGGAATTGAAAATAGAGGCATAAAGATGCTTGGTGGTTGATAAGTCCACTTGAGTGGCCAGTGGTTTCATGTCGACATGCGGACTAGTAATCTGGAATGACGGAATGTATAGAAGGACTGTTCGAGGATTGCTCTATTAATGCGTGTCATTACAATTTGAGTTATATGTGGTGTGTGTGTGTCATATGCACTGCATCTAAATAAGCAAACTGTTTATTTCAACTTTTACGCTTTTTAAACCATTATAAATAGGTTTATTATCCCGTTGTTATGGATGAGTTATGACTTCATTGTTTATGGGCAGGTTATATTTCATGCTTATGTGTCAATGTATATTAGCAAATACTTGTGAAGCATGTGAAAAGGGAAATAGGAAAATATTAGAAAGAACAACGGTGCGCGCATGTTTCCTTAGAAATTCTTACTTCAGTCTGAAATGTTTAGGGGGGACAATTGAGTCATTTCTACTGAGCCGTCGTTGCTCACCCTACAGATGTATCACATTTTTTAGGAAAAAGGGACAGAAAGGATGTTGCTTGAGCTCTTGAAAGCTTGAAGTGACATATTTCTTTTTTGATGTTTTGTAGTTATACTTGCATATGCTAGGTATAACTTGGATAACATGTATGTTACGTTATTTGGGGCCAATCAGTTGGCTTAGTAATTTTGTATTTGTATGACATGTTATATTCAGGAGTTTTGTGATTTATCTTCTCTATTGAGTATGTTTAGTGTATGCTAATTATAGTTAAGTTGTTTATCGCTTTCGTAACGACGATTTTGATGTTGGCTCGGGGTTCGGAGTTGGGATCCTTTTCTATTTCTTTTTTATATTTTCTTTTTGTCGTAACTCGGGTCTTTGGGATCCGGGATGTGACCACTTGGTATCAGAGCACTAGATCAAAAACCTAGGGATGATGGTACGAGTCTCACGTTGTGTTGCATGCTTATGTGCTTAGGTTTTGTTTTTTATATGTTATGAGTTCTATATTGTATGCATTGTCGAGTGGTGTGCATAAGTTACTTGTAGTAGTTGGTTAAATGTTATTAATTTGACTCTCATTTGTAACTTAGAGGATGGCACCGAAGAAACGGGGATGTGGTCAGGGCACAAATCCCGAGATGATTAACATGTCTAATATCATGAGGGATATGGCCGCTGTTATCCAGATGTTGACAGCGAGTGCAATGGCTGGTGTTCAGACATCGTAGGCTCAACCAACACTAGTTCAGTCGACCCCAGTTGATGAAGGTGATAGGGCAATGAGGGTTCTTTAGCGGTTCCAGAAGCTCCATCCACCTAAGTTTGTGGGTGTACCAGATCCTTATATGGCAGAGGATTGGCTTGAGCAGGTTGCTACTATCATTGAGGCTATGGGAATTGGGGAAGATTACTTGAAGGTGAAGCTTGCTTCCTTCTAGCTTACGGGGGCAGCAGCTATATGATGGAAGTCTACTTGCACTATCCATATAGTAGTAGAGATGACCTAGAGATTTTCAAGGAACTCTTCTTAGAGTAGTTTTTTCCTAGCACTTTTCGAAGGGAGCTGAGGAAAGAGTTCGGTTCTCTTGTTCAGGGAGACACGAGTGTGTTGGAGTATGAGATGAGGTTTACTTCTCTATCTCATTTTGCCCCAGAGCTTATAGCGATAGAGAAGTTGAAGGTTCTGAAATTCATCGAACGACTGAGACGAGGAATTGGACGTGCACTCGCAATCATAGAGTTGACCGCATATGCTGAAGTAGTACGAAAAGTACTGATTTCAAAGATAGAGTTTCGTAACGCTCAGAGGGGTAGGGATCAGCAGAAGGCTTCTCACCTGGAGAGTCAGCAAAGGAAGAGGCCGAGAGAGGATGGTTCTCCTTCTTACGGACCTCAGCAGACGCGATCGATAGCTTCTACAACTATGACCACAAGATCATTTCGGTCAGGCGTAGTTTGTCACCATTGTAAGCGGAATGGACACTACAGGTCTCACTGCCCGACTTCAGGTGGCTAAGCCTACCTAGTCAGCACATTCGGTATAGGGTAAGAACCCAAGAGGTTATGGATGTGGTCAACTGGGCCACTGCAGGAGGGATTGTCCACAGTAGTCAGGCAGTGGAGGTGGGATTAGCTCACACCAAGCTCCGGCTCAATTAGGGGCACAGGCAGGGTTCAAGATTCTTCAGCCAGAGGCCAGTGCAGTCAATGCAGAGTTCAAGACCAATTGGAGTTGCGACACCTACATCTACTAGTCAGTCAGCTTTGCAGAGCCCCCAGAATTATGTGTTCACTCTCACACCATATGAGACTTCAACGGGCCCTTCGGTTGTATGAGGTACATTTCTTGGGTCAAGGTATTGATAGATTCAGGTGCATCTCATTCAAAAGTGTTAATATATTTTGTTATAATTAATGTTAATATATAAGTTGGTTAATTTAACTGTAGCGATAGTTGCGGTGAATACACATTGACCTATATGCATTTACGGGATGATGAACAAAAGAAAAATTCCTTGTTCGAAACCATTTGCTTCATCGACATCAATTGTTGGTTATAATTTAATGCTAACATGCCCTTTTTTTGGCAGATATTCGCAGACGTCGTCCGGGCAACAGTGATTGCAAGCCTTATACTTCATAAGAAAAATACATTGAGAAAACAGATAATCAAAAGTGCACGTCAATATGTGAAAGAACGAAATCAAAAGCTCACCTTTACTTTTGCACACAAGAAAAATACAAAAAGGAAACAGACAATCAAAAGCACACGTCAAAAACAAAAGCTCACCTTTAGTTTTGCATAGGAGTTATTGCTGGACTTATGACAAGCTGAAGGAAGAAGATTGTTGAATGTCATTGCTTTGCTCCAGTTTTTTTTGTTGATGATTTGTTTTTTACTATGCCAGTTATCATCATATGCAAGTATATAACTAACTCTGTGTGTTATTATTTTCATAGACTTTCTATTATAATTAATGTCAAATGTAGATTGCAAGAAAAAGAAAGGTTCATATAAGGATGCCTTAATTTTAGCTCAGTACGCACGCTTAATTTGGTTGTGGATGTGAAATTCTATATCTCTCATTTATGAGCCATTGGAATTGCACACGCCAGTTACATCTATGCAGTCAAATTATTACACAATTGAGTTACAGTTTTACATTGTTAGAAAACCACTATTCTAGTTGGTTAAGGGTTTGTGAAATAAAATTATAATGTAGTGCAGCAAAATTTTTACATCCATGCAGTAAAAATATTACAGTGCAGTTGAAGTTTTACATTTTTAAAAAACCACCATTCTAGTTGCTTAAGGGTTTGTGCAGTAAAATTATAACGTAATGCAGTAAGTTTTATATCCATGCAGTAAAAATATTACACAGTGCAGTTGAAATTTTACATTGTTGCTTAAGGGTTTGTGTAGTAAAATTATAACGTAGTACAACAAAAGTTTTACATTCATGTAGTAAAAATATTTCATAGTGCAGTTAAAGTTTTACATTTTCAGAAAATCACTATTCTAGTTGCTTAAGGGTTTGTGCAGTAAAATGATAACGTAGTGCAATAAAAGTTTTACATTCATGTAGTAAAAATATTACACAGTGCTGTTAAAGTTTTACATTGTTAGAAAACCACCATTCTGGTTGCTTAAGGGTTTGTGCAGTAAAATTATAACGTAGTGTAGCAAAAGTTTTACATCTATATAGTAAAAATATTACACAGTGTAGTTGAAATTTTACATTGTCAAAAAACCACCATTCTAGTTGCTTAAAGTTGTGCATTAAAATTATAACTTAGTGTAGCAAAAGTTTTACATGCATGTAGTAAAAATATTACACAGTGCAGTTGAAATTTTACATTGTTAGAAAACCACCATTCAAAATCATAAAACAATCTCATTCGGTTTAATTGCCAACATGAAGGTGAATCCCAATAGATCTTCTGTTGTGTGAATCATTTATGGTTGAAAAGAAATAAAGTTGGGCATTTGGTAATAGTGTATCTAATTTTAACTTTTATAATCATTCTTGGGTTACGAAATGAATCAGATTTCTCACTCTTTTGAAATGTTAGGCAAACTCTCATTAATGTTGATACAATAAGGTTTCTCTTGCAACCAATAATGTAGGAAAAACCCTTGCCAAAAAATGGCACATGTTTATGATTCTGTGCAGTAAAATTGTTATATCTATGCAATCAAAATATTACACATCTCAGTTAAAGTTTTACATTGTTAGAAAACCATCATTTAAGTGTTTAAGGATTTGTGCAGTAAAATTATTACGCAGTGCAACAAAAGTTTTACATCTATGCAGTAAAAATATTACACAATATATTTAAAGTTTTACATTGCTAAAAAATCATTATTCAAAATCATACAACAGTGTCATCTGGTTTAAATGCCATTATGAAGGTGAATCCCTACACAGATGACACAAAACGTAATATAAGAAAATCAAATCTTCCAAAAGTGAAACATACAAACTAAAACTGTCTAATATCCAGGTAGTGGATTTTTGCATGTTGCACGGTTATGACCAGACTAATGATAACGTGAGTAATGAATCATGTTTTTATTCTGAAATTGTGACTCAATGCGCTTCACATGCGACCGTCCAGGTGGATGACCTTGGGCAGGAGGCAGAACATAGGGATAAACAGGTTCTTCGGCAACTTTAGTTTAATTTTTTTGAACCATTCACTATTTCAGAAGGATGTGGAAGGTCTTGTGTATAGATTGGAGACATAAGATGTTGAAAAATCTCACGTTGTGTTTCAATCCTGAAAAACGGGTCAACGCAATCATACAAATTCAGAGAGTACTCTTTTATTGCACGACATTCATTTGCACGCAACATCTCCCACTCCTTGCAACTGCAGTTAACACCCTCACCAACAACAACTTTGTAGGTCCCGTGTTTCCTATTATGTATTGAACATTTTGTGTTGCTAGCTCTTACGTAATCTAACCCGAGCCCTTCATCCAAGTTTTTTTTTTACATTTTTTCCTCTGTTAATGGACCAACTGGAACCTTCCATTTCTCAAGTTTCACTTTTTTCTTATATAGAAATTTAGTGCAATGTATAAAGTGCTCTTTAACAAATCAGCTAACAGATAGACCTCGTTCCTTGATCATCTAAGCGTTATATGACTTAGCCTGGTTAGTAGAGTATTTATCCCAACGTTTTGTTTGAAGTAGAGCATTCGACCAATACTGAGGAGAATTTTCCAATACCCAATTGTGCAGCTCTGGTCGAAATGCGTTCAATCGCTGCAATCGCTGTCCCATACTCCCTCTTTGTCCTGGCATGGACAACATTACTTAGTAGATTCTTGGCGGTAGCCTTTGTATCACCCTTAATCTTAAGGTTGGGTCATGTATTTATGAATTTCATGTAATATGATGATGAGACCCAAAGACTTCTTTAACACCACTTATCAAACTAGGGTGCCTATCAGTTAGGATCGTTACGTTCCGCTGCTGAATTATTTCCTTCACCTTTCGAAGAAACCAAGTCCAATTTTCATCTTTCTCCCCAGATATTATTCCATAAGACAAAGGATACAGTTTATTGTCAGCATCATACCTAGTCGCACCAAGTAGCATGCCCCTATAGCAACCAATAAGGTGACAAACATCTATCGAAAACAAAGGCTTGCAATGTTGGAACCCTAGTATGGAACATTCGTATGCCATAAACAATTGTTTGAATTTGTTGTCGCTTGTCGTATTTAACTCCACAACTGATCCCAACATAGATTCTTTAATGTGCTCACAATAATAGGGGGCCATTATGTAACCATCCTCGGGATTCCCATCGATGCACTATTTTGCAATTTCTTTGTCCTCCACATTTGCATGTAATTCATATTCATCTTGTATGTATTTTGCAAATCATTACCCATATCTCTCGGTTGATACTTTGGTGTTTCTATTAACTTTGCTACCATTAGTTTACTTAACTGCTTTGGACATATGTTTAATTTCATACTAGATATGTCTTATGCATTGTGTGAATGCACATTGTTGAAACGCTTCACTCTCACTATATCACAGAATCTGTCACAACCTGCCATTATTTTTCAAGAACATCCTGCAATCGCACAAATGATGTTGTAGTAATTCCGATCAGACTTTAAAGACTTATATCCAAAGTGGTTCCTCAATGCAAATTTATTCACCAAAATTTTGAACATATCCGGACTTTCAAACAATTGACCCTCCCTTTCTAGTTTATCAACTACCATAGTAGAGACAGAGCTAACAGAGAGTTCGTCAACAATACCATCCAAAGACTGCATTAGACCAAATGACTGTGTGGTGTTACACATCATGGAAGGCATTTTCTTTAATTGAGAGGTTGAGGCTCTGTCATTCAATTTAATAATATTCAATAGTGCTTTCATAGAGAATACAAAAAAATTGACATAAATGTGCTAAAAGGTGTGTACAATTAATTAACATACCTGGAACTAATAGGTTGAGATGATAATTGAGACAGTAAGACTACATCCAAAATGGTGGACTCATCTGTCACATACACATTAGTTGTTTCATCATTTAGTTTGAACATTGCCTTTAAAACATTATCGTTATACAACAACACTAAATCGGTTTTCCTAAACTTAGTGGTATAATGTAACTTTTTGTCATTCAAATCAATTGCATGTACTAAGGTTAATTCATGCAGTAATTCATCGCAGGTGATATTGGATCAATGCTATTGTGGTGCCACCGCAATAGGTTAACTCATCGGCGGATCATACAATTTCACCACCAAAGTGGCACATGCAAACTCACTCCTTGTCCTGATTATATTCTAATTGAGTTCTATTACACCAGTGTAACAATCATTAGTACATGTTTAACTGAAATTTTAATTCATTGTCATATTACATAAAACATCATCCACATGGTCAAATATAAAATATATAAATATTTGAATATATCATTGAAAATTATATTAAGGAGTACCACTATAGATTAAGTAAATTTACATATACATTCAAGGACTAGATTCACTAATGAAATTTACACAATAAACTGCTTAAGGTTTTGTATAGTAAAATTATAACATAATAAAGTAAAATTTTTACATCCATGCAGTAAGAATATTACACAGTGCAGTTAAGGTTTTACATTGTTAAAAAATCACAATTTAAAATCATAAAGCGATGTCATCGGGTTTAAATGCCAACAATCCTAATAGATCTTCTACTATATGAATTATTTATGGTTTGAAATGAAATAAAGCTAGGCATTTGAAGGAATTAGTTTCCTCACTCTTTTCAAATGTTAGGTAAACTTTTACTAATGTCAACACAAGAATGTCTGCTCTCGTCAATTAATAATGAAGGAAAAATCTTTACAAAAATGTGGTACTTTGCTTAAGGTTTTGTGCAGTAAAATTATAACGCAATGCAATAGAAGTTTTACATACATGCAGTAAAACTATTACATAATGTAGTTAAAGTTTTACATTGTTAGAAAACTACAATTCAAAATCATAAAGTAATGTTATTCGGCTTAAATGCCAACATGAAGGTGAATCCCAATAAATCTGTATGAATCATTTATGGTTTGAAATGAAAAAAAGCAAGGCACATGGTATTAATGTGCATAATCATTCTTGGATTTCTCATAGAATGAGTGTTTAGGCTCATTCACACACATCAAACACTCTAGTAAAATCTAGAAGTTCAATATGATAGTGCTCAAACAAGAGAAGATTCTCATTTTCCAAAAATCCAAACAACACAAAACACAAGGCTTATATAACCATTATATACCCTAATATCTGTGAATTTCTTTATTCCTTCTATATTGGCAGAATCCAAATAGAAATGTAATAATTATTGTTTTACCTACAAAATGGAAAAGGTGATGGTCTCTAGAGATGGTGGTAAGCGGTGGTGACTAAAGTCCAGATGCGGTGGTTAGTGGTGGTCACCGGAGAGAGAGAGAGAGAGAGAGAGAAAATACTTTGGGGCTGGGGAAGTGATATAGAGTGAGAGAGTTATAGAGAGAGAAAAGAGATATATATCTGTTTTGTTTTGGGAATTTTAATGAGGTTGTTTTTGTAATTTGATGTAAAAGAAAATTAGGGTTAAAAGTGACTTTTTGGTTATTTAGGGGCAAATTGGTAAATAGACAAGGGAAGGGCAATTGTGTAATGGTTTAAAAGCTCTTAAGAAAAATTTGGACCAAAATAGTATAAATTGTTGTATTTGGAATTACTTTTGTATAAGTTGCTTTTTCAACATATATTATTTGAAAGTTGGTGTATTTGTAATTAAGCCACCAAAAGTTGTCATAAAATAAATTAACCTTATTATTTATCACATGTTACAATTAGTATGATTTGGATTTATTTTATTTTTCTAAAAGAAGTCTTTTGGGATTGTTTGTTAATTTCAGAGCAATTCAATTACATTTTGTGTAACGACCGTGATCAATTTTGATCGATTTTTTCTCTCTCATCATTTTTCCTGTAGATGCGTTTTGAATGATGTTATGGATATTTCGAGAGTGGAAAACATGTTTGGAAGCATGTTATAAGGTTTTTGAAAGTTTTTGAAAAGTTTGGACAGGTTTGACTTTTTGATTAACGGAGTCCAGGACGCTATCTGGGTGGGCCCGAGAAATCCAGAAAATAATTATTTTTTATTTTGGCTTAGATGAAATGTTTAGAGAGTTAAAGAAGTGATTTTGAACCCTAAAGAACTTTCAAATCGAAAACGGAGGTCGGGAGAGTACGTTAAGTGGCCTGGAGGTATTTTAGTCATTTACGCGTCCTAGATATTTTAAATATTAGTGGATGAGGCTTTTAACCCATTTGTCACACCACTTTCTCTCTCTTCTCTCTCCCATCTTCTTCTCTCCACCTTCTCTTTACATTTCAGCCAATTTTGGTTTAGATTTGAGAGTCGCCGAAGAAGGACAACGCGTAAAGGGCGGCTAGGGCTTCGATTTGAATCGAAGAAAGTCACATTTTGGGAAGATGGAACCCATTGGAATTCTTGGAGATTGGTTCATTGGTCTTCAATTTTGAGGTAGGGGTTCTTCTTCTCTCCTATGTATAGATCCTAGGGTTTGAGCGAAATTGGAGAGGTTTTGGTTGAGTAGCATGTATGATAAAGATGGGTGGGGGCTGTGGGTTAGTATATCCCTCTTCTCTTATGGTATTTACATGCTATATAGAATTATATAATGATCTATGTGATGTATTGTGGGTGTATGGGTATTATGTGAAATGTGAGCGTAGTAGTGTACATATAAGTGATTATATATGGGTTATGGAGATATAGGAAGATTGAGAGCATGCTAGACATATTTATAGCATGAATGGATATAGGCCAAGCATGAACCTAATATGCTAAGTTGTGGATCATATGCAAATGAATGTGATATGCATATTATGTGGCATATATGTGGTTATATGTGATGTAGAGTAGTGGAAATGCATGCTCAATACATTGTATCATTGATGATCATTTGAAGAGTATGAACACTAATGTGCTAGATTATGTGCATATTTGACTTATATGCAAATTTTGACATTTATGTGACCATATGTGGTTATGTGGTGAGAAATGTGTGCTAAGTACCTTTATTATTAGCTTATGCATTTAAGAATCATGAAAATGACATGCTAGACATTATATGTTAGAAATACATATATGGGGTAATTGTAAGAAAATGGAGAAAATGGACCGTTCATAAGATGTTGGAATAGTTGTCCATCCATGTTATGTAAGTGACGTTATCTCTCTATGAGGTATGACGGTCGGAGTGGTCTAATAATACTAAGGCTACGACCAAAGATCAGATTATATCCATACTCGATGACGGTTAGATATGTCTAATCACCTTGAGGTAAAGAACGAATTATATCCATACTCAGTGATGGTCGGATATATCTAATCACCTTGAGGCAAAGATCGAATTATATCCATAATAGGCGATGATCGAATTTGTCTAATCACCTAGAGGCAAACCAAAATATTGCCAATGAAGCATTACACTATCGGAGTATATCCAAATTATGCACTTGTTATAGGAGGTGTCCTAGGTTACATGATCGGTCGGAGTGGTCTAAATCATGTGGGGTATCGGGTGAGACCCGAGAGAGAGAGAGTTATATCTTGTTGCTTATGTGATTTATATGTTAAGCATGATATATATCTGCTAAATGCATTCATTCATAGTTTGCATCGAATTGGTTGGCATAAGAACATTGGTATGCTATGTAGTGGAGCAACATATAGGTTGGTGTCGAGTCAATGCCTAGATGGGTTGGGAGTATTCCTACTGAACCGTTGAGTTGCTCACCCCTCTCCCCCTAACATTTTTTCAGGTAAGGCATTGAGGATGGATGGAAAGGACTTAACTAGTCAATTGGAGCTCATTGGAGCATGTTGAAGCACTTAGATGCTTTTTGGACATTTGTGCACATACTATATATTTGGCTATCCATGCTGGTATGTGGCATGTGGACTATATAGGCATAATAGTTTCAGTCTTATATATGTAACTTATATATTCATTTGGAGCTTGTATGCATAGATAATGAGTTGTTATATGTTTATTGTGGACTTATGTTAGCCTATGTGGATTTTTATGGAAATGTAAATTTGATGGTTTTTGAAGTCTATGTATAAAATGTATGGATTATCATTTTTTGTGTTCCAAGTATAGGAGGTGGAATCCAATTGTGATGAATTTTCATTTTGTAGATACTTGAGATGTGAAAAAATGATAATTATGTTTAATGATTGTATGTTCAGGATGAGTAAAGGAATGCACCGTGTATGGTTGAATCTCAATGTATGAATGTTGTGGATTGAGAACTTGCTAGGTGGAATGTTGATTGTAGTCACTTGAAGGTTTTAAGATTGTAACAGGGTGAGTGATTATGATGCATCGTAATCCCCATTGCGATGCATCGTGATGTGGCGATGCATCATAAACACAATAACGATGCATCGTTGAGTGTTTTGAGTGACATTCTAGTGGATTTGGCTGGATATTACCCACCTTGTGGGATGCATCGTAACCAACATTACGATGCATCGTAATTTGTGGTTGGTGGATTGTTAAGATAGTGTCGGGAAATTTACGGACGTCATGTAACAAACCAACAATAAGTTATTGAGGTTGAGTCATACGTAGGTAAACGTATGTGGTTAATTATGATTCTGCGTTAATTTAGTGATTGAGGTGGTGTATTAGAATTCAATGGGCGAAGTCGCCCTTGTAATTACAGGCAAGCTCCGGAATTCGTCCAAACTTCAATCAAACATAATTCCTTCATTTTAAATTGGAATTGAACGTGATTTTTTTTTAATTGAGTATTTTTTGATCTTCTTTCAAATGGATTAAGTTTTACTCCAAAATTCCAAAGTTACAGGAGGTTGAGTCCTGGAATTGAGGGGTTCATGAGTGTGAATTAGGTAGAACTTTCACTGCTCACCCTCAGTTCCCGGGAGTCAGAAATCGGGGTGTGACATTTTGTTCATTTAGGATTTTCATCGACTATCTATATCTCACCCATTTGATGATTGGAAGAACTATTCAGTACCAATCTTATATTAAAATGAGGATCTAAATTTGTCGTTATACTTACATTTAGGATCTAAATTTGCTATTTTGCACCAAAAACTAGAAATCTTGTCAAATCCATGAAAAAGATATTATCATAGAAGTCAAATGGAATATTCTTTACACTTAAAAGCTACTGACCATGATGCCTATTTAATTGAGCTTGTAAGGTGCAACAAAAAGAAGAATGTAAAAAAAGAAAAGACAAATGATTACCTAGGAAAAGCAAAAGCAGCACATGTTGTGGGAATGGATTCACCCCAAGTTAAAATTTAGAGAGAGATAGAAGGAAAAAATATAGAGTTTAAAGAGAGAGAAGGAGTGATGAGACATGACAATGATATTGATTACTAACCCAAAAATAATAAAATAAAATAAAGAAGAAGTGGTATTACATTGAGTTCTTGTAAAAGAAAATGAGATGAAACTTGCGCATTCAACACCATCACCTTTATGTACTTTCCATGTAATGATGGAACTCCGGTGGACATTGGCCGAGTTCATCATAACTTAGATTACGTCCATGCGACACTTTCTCGTGTTGACAAGATATTGTGGTTGTAGAGACTATGACCAATTTTGGCCAGTTTTGTCTTTTTCGCATTATAATTGCCATACATGCATTTTGAGTGGTGATTAGTATGTTTTGAGTGCGGGAAATATGTTTGGGAAGTGTTTTAAAGGTTTTGGTAAGTTTTTAAAAGATTTGAAGAATTTGACTTTTTGGTCAAACTGGGGCCCAGGATGCGGTCTAAGTGGGCCTGAAATCTAGAAAATTTTTGGAAATATTTATTTTTGGGAATGGCTTAGATGAAATGTTTAGAGAGTTTAGGAAGTGATTTCAAGGCCGTAGGAGTTTCCAGAATAAAAAACGGAGGCTGGGAGGGTATGTTAAGTGGTCCGGGGGGCATTTTGGTCTTTTTGCGAGCCTTAGATATTTTAAATATCAGTGGCTGAGACTCCCAGCCATATCTCACGCCTCTTTCTCTCTTTAAAATTATTTATCTTCATAGCTTTTCCTTCTCTCTACATTTCAGACCCAGTTGGCTTGGATTCAAGACTCATTGAAAGAGGGAGATACATAGGGGACGACTAGGGCTTCCCTTTGAACCAATCAAAGTTGTGATTTGGTAAGGTTGATATTGTTGGGATTTTTGAGAAGTGCTTGAAAGGCCTTCATTTTCAAGGTAGGGGTTCTCTTTCTCATTTACTTGTCGATTTTAGGGTTTCGGGTGAAACGTTGAGAGCTAAAGGTGCGTATTGCATGATTTAGAGTGGTGAGAGGGGTGAGATGTGGTATTTTTCTACTCTCCTTGATCTCTATTGTGAAATAGATATGTATATGGTAGTATATATGGTATAAGGGGTGAATGTGTGAGAGATTTTAACATATGTACCTATATGCTACATTTTGTGCACATATGTGAAAATGTGTTATATTGAACATGTATGTATTATGTGTTGTTAAGTGAGTTAAATGCATGTTATCTTTATATAAAAAATGTGTGCATTGGTGAAGCATGACTAAAATGTGCTTAGGTGAAGTTTTGTGAGCATATGTGGATAGTATGCTAGGTTCTACATGTATAGGTAAATATATGTGTGGTGTTGTGGAGATGAAATGCATGCTATGTGTTTTATTAATTAGCATGTGTATTGTGAAGCATGAAATTAAATGCTAGATTGTTATATGTTCGAAATGCTTATATTGAGGCTGTTGTGAAGAAACGGAAAAGTGTGGTTGAATTACCTAGAGTAGGTCAATACTCGGTTATGATAGTGAAGTGGTCAAATCACCTGGAGGAGGTAAATTCTCGGTGGTAGTGGAATAATCACCTTGGAGTAGGTAAATACTCGGTGAGAGTTTAAAAATGGGCCAAGTCACCTTGAGGAGGTAAATTCTTGGTGATGGTGGTCTAATCACCTTGGAGTAGGTAAATACTCGGTGAAAGTTCAAAAAGGGGCCAAGTCACCTCGAGGAGGTAAATTCTCGGTGATGGTGATCTAATCACATTGGAGTAGGTAAATACTCGGTGATAGTTCAAAAAAGGGGCCAAGTCACCTAGAGGAGGTAAATTCTCAGTGATGGCGGTCTAATCACCCTTGAAGTAGGTAAATACTCAGTGACGGTGTTGAAGTTGTGTTAGAAGTATCTCGGTCACATGGTTGGTCAAGAATCATGTTGGGGGTATCAGGTTGAGTCCAAGAGAGAGACACAAGTGAATGATGTTGCTTTCATTTTGAATTATGAGTTATGATATGTGTTTAATGCATTCCTATATATATATGCATTGTTGTGAACGAACATGATGTACGTTGAATGATACATGTAATGTAGTGACATGTATCCATGTAGGTCGTATCGAGTCGGCACTTAGGTGCGTTGAGGTATCTTTACTGAGCCGCCGTGGTCCTCACCCCTTTATTCTAAACTCTTTTACAAAAAAGGCGCCGATCACAGATGAGACTTGAGTGTCCAAATGAAACTCTATTAGCATTTTGCTATCTTTTGGACGTTGTGCACTTTGTGCCTATCCCTGCCAGATTGTGGCATGTGATTCCTTTTTGAGTTGTAATTATATTTTTGAAAAATGTAACTTTGTGGTATGCTTGTGTTTTAAGCTTGTTGTATATAAAAAGACAATGGATTAGCTTACGTAATACTCGTGGTAGCATTTAGTTCATATGATGATGTTCTCATTATGAATGGATTATGATTATGAAAGTGAATGATTCATTTTGATGTATGATTTAATCATGAGTATGATTTTTGAGTATGTTATTGATGTTGGGGTATTTCAATTATGTTATAGATCATGTATGGGAGGTTCTAGGATGATAGAATGTGGATTGGGCTCCAAATGGACCATGTATAGGGTTGCTGGAGGTCCTGTGGAGGGTATTTCGATTGTGCGAAACCCCCATTTCGATCGTGAGAAGTGGTTGTGAATTATTGTGATTTTTAGGGTCCAACTATGAGTAATTTCGCACAAATGAGTGCTATTTTCTTGTAGTGACTCATATACGAAATAGAATAATGCTAACATTACATGTTAGATAATCTACAAAACATGAACTCTAGACCACCTAGTTCATTTTGCAATAATTATAAGAACAAAGAACATTACAATAATTAAAACAAAAAAATGTTTAAACGTGAGAATCCTAACCATGGACTTGTAACTAAGGGTGGACCTTGGCGCAACGGTAAGGTTGCTCTATTGTGACTTGGAAGTCACAGGTTCGAATCAAGGAAACAATCTTTCCGCATGCGGAGACCTCACAGCCCCGTAGTCTTTTACTAAAATATAAAAGATACTAGAGAATCAAAAATGCGCTGAAAGTGAAAAAAAAAAGTATGTTATATTTATAATTTGTTCATAAGAGCAAAAACGTCCATGGTTGAACATGCAACAAAGATCAAGATTATCAAACGGTCCAGACTCTTGGTTCTCCCACTTATTTTTTTATCTCTTCAATTTTGAACCAAACATTATATAATTCTAGCTCTCTTTCTCTCCAATTCTTTCAATCCAAGTTTTTTTTCTTATATATATTTTGTCCAATTTAGTTAAGCCATTCTATTTTCTTATAACCTTCATGCTATTTAAACCATAAAATAGTATTTTCTCACAAATTTCTTGAAATTCTTTTATGTTAATCAAATGAATGCTAAAAGATTAATTTTCTTTCCATCACTTCACTTTCTTTTACTTTCATTTTTCACCGATAATTTCTGTCTAACAGAACAGACTCTCAAAGAAAGAAAAAAAAACTAGTGATTACATAATTTCTGTCTTTTTTTTATGGAAAGAAATTCTATTTTATCTTCCACTCATTTAATAAAATAATTTTAAATTATATTTTTAAATCTCCAACAATCTTTATGAATAATAAGTAATCAATTTCAAATAATTGAAAAAATATTTTGTTTAGTTTAGAGAGTATTTTTACCAAGAATATAAGGAAAAAGTCTCAAAGAAATAATAAAGTAATAGTTTAGAAAACGCAATCATTTATTTTCCTATGATAAGGTCCAAAAAGAGCGAATGAATTCATTTGTCACGAAGACACATTTGCACCGTGGTAGTGTGACACAGTGCTGGTGGTACTTTCCCGAGAAAGAGTGGTGTTTGGTACCTTGGAAATGTTGCAGTACCCGGCCTTCATGATCCAGTACCCGTGGTCGACGAGGATGATTCCGACGTCGTTTCTACTGCCTGCTCGTTGGCCCCAGCCCCAAAGCGATGAGCTCCTCCTCGCCATGGAAGAGTCCGATTTCGAAGATAAGGTCACATTACTACCCGCCCCAACTTCTTTTCCCTCATTTTCACACACACACACACACACACACACACACACACACATATATATATATATATATATATATGACTTCATGTATATATGTTCTGAAGATATTAGACGTATACTAAGCCCCTAATTGACTGCTACTGATTCTATAGACGTATCGAAATTAGATTCATATATTGGTTAGTCTGGAGATATACCCAAATTGATTTGTTGCAATATATAGGTGCACAATTTCAATGCTAATGAGATTGTGACACTGTCCCTCTCAAGCATATTCTGGGTTTGGACGCGAATGTTTCTGTTCCTCTTAAGACCCGTGGGTACCTCGTGGTGACCCTCTTTTATCTCATCCAAACAAGTCCTTATTTTAATCCACCATGCCTCGACAGACCCTCCTTTCCGCCCAGGCCATGACACCTTGCAACTAGCATCACACCATGACCGCCCTGGCCCGTACTTAGGCTCAAAGAGTTTTTCAAAGCTTGGGTTAAGTAGTACTGCAGCTTGGGGTGCACACGGTCTGGTTCGGTATGGTTCCTAAATTGGAACAAGAATCGAATCCTAACGATTTTTTAATGTTCGAACCGGAACCGTTGAGACTTATAACCGAACCAAACCGGTTCAGTTCAGGGACTTTTTATTTTACTCTCATTCTATGTTATATTCTATTATTTTTTACTCTCATTATGAAAAACAATATTATTTTTAACAATATAACATTGAATGCATACAATTTTTCATAATGAAAGTACAAAAAAGTCTCCACCAGTCACGGTTCTGGTTTCAAAATTAAGGAACCATTACATAACGGTTCAGTTTGGTTCCAAACCGTTATGCAACGGTTCCAAAATTTTGGAACCAGAACTGAATGCTACGATTCGGTTCGGTTCCACTACGGTTTGGTTCGTACTGATTCTTTGTGCACCCCTAGATGCAGCATACTAGTTAACTAACTCTTTAGCCTGAGGTACAGTCCTGCTGCCACGAAAGGAGATTCTTCCTTTTGTGACCCTGGGATGGGTCACTCTCCCTAGGGCGAGTGTCTTTAGGCATGTCCGTTTTATGGGAACTTGCCTCCTTAGTCCCACGTTGTGCTTGGTTTCGTGAAGAAACCTGCTTTGCTATTGCTGGCCATCAGCTTGCATCACAAGTAACCCATTTGTCTTTGACAAGGGTTGTTGCTGCCGTGGCTAAATTCTTACCAACGGATGGAGCTGGTTTGCTTTCACCCGTGGCTGAGACAAGGGTTTGCCTTGCGGAAATTTGTTGTCACGGATGAAGTAGCCACCGCGGCTGTTTTGCTTCAGCTTTTTCTTCCTTTTATACCTTTCATTTCTTTTATATCCCTTTACAGATGCATTATAGCCATTGTAATTCCAGTGGAATTGCAATATACCACTAAGTTACATTAGGGTTGTTAGATAATGATTTCTATAGAAATTGGCAAATTCCATAGTATAGTGGGTTTCTTTTCTGCCCTTAGTTAGTATAAATTAATATTTGTAATCGATATTTCAAGAATGAATAAGAGGAAATTTAAGGGCAAAAACCTGTGTATGTGTGTGTTTTCCTTTGGTAGGCCGGTTTTCTGGGTGTTGTTATAAAGTTATAATAATGTGAAACAATGAGGAGAGGTTACATCTCCATTCTGTTTTGTTGGGGTTGCAGTTTTCTTTTCTCGTCAATTATGCATATTCTTGAGCATTCATAAGAGTCAAGTTCCTGCTAGATGTTAATTTCAACAAATTCTTTTTTTCTTTTTATCAGTAGGTATGTTTAGTCACGCACATGCCATACTTGCTATACATGAGCTGTGTGTATTTTGTGGTGACGTGCATTCAAGACAAGTTTGAGTCATGTTTGTCTTGTTCCTTCAATATTGATTGTTGTGATCAGTAGGTTTGCTTCCAACTTGGATAGCTCATTTATGTAATTCGAGTTTGAATGAGCAAAATACTACACCACTGGAAGATTTGGAACGTTCAGGATTTCAAGTGATCTGGTTTACAGACAATTATGATTTGAGATCTAATTTAACAACAGAAAATTACAGTTTTGATATATTTGTAGACGTTCACTTTAGTTTTCAGTGCATTATTGACATTGGCACTGCATTTGGTTTGTCTGCAATGATAGTTCACTTTGTTTTAATCATCGGAGTAGAAATGTTGCAGGTTGAAATGTAGATTTAGAGATTGGACTGAAGTTGAGTTCTTTGACTCAATGATATATCTTGCATGTGTTGGAGAGGTTGGGCCAGAATAGCATGCCACAGGAGGATAGAACCATATTATGATTCCACATGAGGCACTTTCTTACATGTTATGATGGTCATATAGAACCATATTTTATGAATTAGATTTTCTATGTTTGTTGGAGTTTGGGATAAGAATAAGAATTTCTGATCAGAACCTTTTATTTTCCATTAGCTGAAATCTAGCTTAGCTTAGAGATTCCTTTCTGTTTTTTTCTGAAAATTTGAAATGCACTAGAATCTAGTCTGTATAGAAGAGACTAGCTTATATAATTTTTTGAGCACTGTTATGGTATTGTGAAGCAATGTAGCAAGCATAATTGAGAGAGTGTTTTTATAAAAGAGAAGAAGAAAGAACACATAAATTACATAAAAAGTTTTTAAATTCTAATGTGGTGATGATATACTCTTTGATAGCATTGCTTTAGGTTTACTTATAGGGTACATTAACCGGAGAGGCTCCAACACATACATACTCTCTCTCTCTCTCTCTCTCTCACACACACACACACTGTCTTTTAATTGAACAAAAATACCTTTACTTATAATCTAATTAATATTTTTAATTTATAATATTAATATAATTTATTTAATCTAATAATATTTTTAGGCTCATCCTCTTCACTCTCCTCTCCATAATCTCTTTTTCATATATAGCCTCTACATTCATGTAAGGTAAACTACAAACCCACTTCAAAAAAATCACTTTACATACAAACACCACATTTATGTATAGATTTGCCCTAAGAAGATAGCATAGCACACTTCGTCTCTGTGATGCCGAGCACCAAACCAATTTCAGACACACTTTAGCAGGTAAACAACCACAAACCACAAATGCATACATTCTCAAACCTCCACCATTAGCAAAACCCAAAGTGACACGAGCATCGAACCAATTTCGAAAACCACTTTGATTCTGCCTCAAAATAACTGATTTCTTTTGTTGGAGAAAAAATCAGAAGCACATCACAGTACCCAAACAACCTGCTCCTCACAATCGGGTCCTTCACTACCACCGCCGCCACCTGGATCCACCTCCATTGTTGTCAATGACGAGATCCTAACCACTGTACCCTCTTCGGTTCCCCTGCTTATGCCTGCAATCGAGTCCCTCTACAGCACTCTTATGCCAATTTGCATACCCAAATCAATCGGCGTTGATAGTTCTCTCATTCAATTCTTGTCGCGAACTGAGTTGCCTCACAATGTCTCTCTCTTTTAGTTTTCCGATCAATTTCTGGTTGGACTGTACAATATAATTGTGGCTTTGACAGCTGAAATTGTGGGAGAGCTTTAGAGAGATTGAGATGTGGGATATATCGAGATTTTGTGAGAAAGTGTATCAGACGGCCGAAGGAGGATCTCATTACTGTTCTAAGAAGACGGATGTCTTTATGATGCATTTTGGTTTATATATTAACTTACCACAAACCTCCATGGGTATATTGGTGTATATATAAGCTGAACGAAGAGAGTGGAGAAGTGTTTGAGCGTCCGTAGTCTTGACGATCTCCCCATTCTCTTACCTCCTTTTTTACCCTGTCTGTTCATCATAATTTGAATGAATGAAATCCTAAAAATGGGAATTGAGTATCTTTTTGGGTACATATAATCCATGGGTGAAAAATAAAAAAACAATGGTTATATTAGTCATTTTACAGGTTCCGTTAAAAGCCATTGGACTTCCGTAACCCCCTTCGTTAGTTGAGAGGGGTTTTGTGCAAAAAAAATTCATAAAGGGGGTTTATTGCCAATCGATGAAAGTCGGGGGAGGGGGTTGTGCAATTCGCCCTTTAAAACTTGATAATATTTCTGTGTAGTTTACATAAAATTTTATGAATTCTAACCTCTGTTGCTCTATGCGTAGTTGTAAACTGGTTTGATGAGTTTTGTTTGATGCAATTGTTTCAAATGCATTTATTGTTTTAGTTGACAACTTTTACCAAAACTAAGTAGGACTCATATATTTCCAGTGCGGACAATGTAGCTTGTGTACTACTTGTGCTTTTCATTTTCACCCAGCAGAATGCTGAAATTTGCAGCTCGAATGATAGGAATGCAGATGCTATAATAAGAAGTGGAGTTTATCTTTCTTGTAGAAAGACTCACATAAAAAGTCCTATTGTTTTTATCTCACAAGTTACCAGTTATAGTCAGTTAAAAAGTTCAGTTTAGGTCTTCTTTTCCAACAAGTAGAGGAAGTTTATATATTAAAAGAACACGGATTTGTGCAAGAGTCCATTATTAACTTGACCCCAGGAAGAAAGGCCCTGAATATCCCAAACAAGAACAGGATACTAAAAAGGAGGATGATCGTTAACGGTGTAGGCCCTTCCTATTATAGCAAGTGTATTAGCAACATAGTTCCCCTGCCTACCTACCAAATGTAGCATAAAGCAAAAGTGCGTCAAAGCGGAGTGGAACTCAGATAAGAGTCAAAGGCGACTCGCTGAAGAGGTTACTCAAAGTTGTTGATGATCTCCTGCAAATGGCATCCACAAAAGCACAACATCAATTGTCGATTTGGATGTACATTATATGCATATTCTCAGCCTGTAGGAGCTCTTGGCTGATAAGTGTCAGTTCAGCAGTGTAATTGACGGTAATACCCAAGCTACCAGCGAAACCTGCTATGAAATGTCTGTTATAGTTCTGGTAAATTCCTTCTATTCCAGCCCAACCTGGATACCCTCTTGTGGCTTTATACACATTTAATTTAGCATACTGAAATGGAGTCAGAATTCCACATATTATCATGTGCATGCCCAACCTGATGGGAGTGACTTAAAAGGTGAGAAATACTGAATGTTAAAGGTTGCTGATGCTAGGATTGCAGGAGAGCAGCCATTTTTTTTTTAAATGCTTTCATTCCTAGCTCCATACATGGGCCAGACAATGATGGGGATAATAATTACCAAATGTATATTTAACCTCCCACATAAGTGCATTTTGCAGTTTGTAAGAGATGGTAAAAAATGATTTATTCTGTATACCCCCTGCAATGGTTGGTTTTCTCAAGCTTTGCTTGGGCTATATCTATATATTCTGTGCTGGAGTTGTGATTTTGATAATGCATAGCACTTCATGGAACGGAATTTTTCTCGACTGGTCTATATATATAAATACATGTTCTCATTGTTGATTAATATCTGCTACACTGCTATTTCTGATTGGCAGATTTCTTATTTTTGTTCCCGATTTTTTCTCTCGACTGGTCTAGAAATGACACTGACATTACTCAATTTTGCAGTGTAATGAAATCAGAAAGACAAATAGCAACCTCGCTGTGATTGGGAAGATAACTGCCGATAATGATAAAGAAGACATTGACAATGATGCAGATGATGATGATGCTGATAATGCCGACGAGTCTGAAGGTGATGAGTTTGAGCAGGAAACTGGTTGATTTTGCTGAGCACCGCTGGCGTTGTTTCTTTTTTGTTCTATTGAAAAATCATGAAAGTTTATTGAGTTGTTATTTGAAATATGCACAACCCTAAATTTACATGCGCATTTGCATACACGTATCAACCTTTCGGAGTTTTACCTTTGAATTTGTGTGAAACATGTGTTGGTTAATTAACCTATTGTTTCATGCATTTCTATTGTGATATTTTGTATATCTTTGAAGGGATATTATAGTCGACTCTGAAACTCCTGAGTTAGGTTCGAGAAATAAGAACAGAAGATCTGAGTTAAGATCTTTCATGTCTCTCATACAGGTGTGGAAAGAGAAGGAAGAGAAACTGATACAGGGATGGCTCTGTTATAGATCTTTTTAGGTGAGTAATCAAAGATCTTCTCCTTCAACTCAAAACTAGTGCTCTGAGAGAATTTGGTTTTAGAACATAGACTTTTGGATGAAGCCCAAACCTTTTACTATGTCAAGTCAAATGGATTATAAATATCGGGTTAAACAAACTTAGGTATTGTTTGATAACTCAATTCAGTCCTTAATTTTAAAGAGATGAAGTGTTTATTCAATTAAGTGTCTTTGATAACGCAATTTGAATATCACTCAAAACGGTAAGCACAATTTAAAATAGAATAAAATTTTAAGTGATAGGGACGTCAACTATCATTTAATATTAAAAATTTAAAAACATATCAAAAAATATTTATTTTTTAATTATCACTTAAAAACTTTAACACTTAAAATTTAACTCTTACAATTTTCAGTACTTAATTTTTAGTTTAATCAGCAAAAATTTTTAGGGAGAGTGCATTTAGGCTGAGCAGGAGTTATAAATAAAAAAGTAATGTATTTTAGAAGGTCACTTTTCATCTAGGTTGAGAATCACTGTTGAATTACCCAACTACGCTAAATAATTAGACAAATGGTCACTAATCTTGTTTTGTTAAATTACCCAACTATCCCTATTGAATCAAATAACCCCACTAAAAAAGGAATATGTTGTCCATCTTTTCACTCACAGTGATCAACACTACGTATAATCTGGTATTTTGGAACAAGAGTTTGGAGGAAATTTATAAAATGAACAATGACTCTCAATGCATATGCAATTATTTTGTTTAATTCAATCAAAGTGAAAAATGTTAAATACACTACTTTGTTATTTAAGACTCCTAACTCAATGTAAGTGTAGTTTTTCCCATGTATTAATTAGTCTATAAAATATAGTATCAATATGTATTTAGTATTAATGTTGAAATGTAATTAGCTTGATTGCAATTTTTTTTTTTCCGTTCAAACTCACAAATCCACTTTGCTTCTATGGGGACTTGAAGAGTCAACTTTGACTTTAAAATGTGAGGATGTACCACTAGGCTACATCCCTTGGTCCAAGGTACTTAAGTTTAATGTACATGTACTAAAATTTGTGATATTTATGTTCAAATACAAGTAATTTATATTTGTATGGTTTTTCAAAATTTGCAAATTTAACACCTGGGTTATGTGATATTATATTTACATAGAATAATTTGGGTAGATTACACTTACCTCCCCCTCTAAATTGGGAGTATTACACTCGTCTCCCCTGTATTTTGACATATTACACTTACCCTCCTCTCAGTGACAAATATTAATGGTTGTTAACGAAAAATTTGAAATTATGCTTATGCTATTTACACTTACCTCCCTTCTAGATTGGATTTATTTCACTCTCCTCCCTTGTGTTTTGCCATATTAATAAATACCTCTTATCGTCAGTGACACTAACGGTCAACAATGGTCATGCTGACGTGGCTAAATTTGAAGATTTATATGACAAAAATACCCTTCAAATATTTGTAGGAAAACTTTTGTCCTGGTGCGAAAAGACAAATCTAACCCCAACTAAAGAAAATACATAGATTCTTTTCTTCTACATATTCACCTTTCATATTTTCTTTCTCTTCCTAAATATATTGCCAATTTTATTCCGTCAATATATTCTTAAGTTCCAGTCCTTGTTGGCCTTTGATTATATCAATTATTGATTTAGACAATGATGATAATGATGATGATGATGAACGATGAAACCCTAACTTCTTTTCGAATGATAATGATGAACGATAAAACATAATATGTTTTGGAATGCCTCTTTGTTCTAAGTGTTTGACAGAAACATCAAACAAAATGGAATCAGTTTTAATTTTTTGAAACATTTCAACCTTAAGATTTATGAGAATCTATGCGAGAGTATAAGATAACTGTAACAAAAATACTTTTAAGTTAAAATTATTTATATAATAATAAGGGCATAAGTATAATTTCACATTTTTCATTAACAAACATTAACGTCTGCACTGAGAGGGAGTAAGTGTAATATGCCAAAACACAAAGGAAACGAGTGTAATAAACCCAATCTAGAAGGGAGGCAACCTAATTTTTGAAGGGTATTGTTGACATATAAATCTTTAATTTGGCCACGTCATCATTTACCTTTACTGACCGTGTCACTGATGGTATGGGGTATTTGTTACAAACGTACAAACTAGATGTGGATAAGTGTAATATGCCAAAATACAGGGGAGACGGGTGTAATAAACCCAATTTAGGGAGGATGTAAGTGTAATTTATCCTAATAATTTAAAGCCTAAAATTAAATATATATCTAATATTTATTTTTATATATATTTACTAAAAATATATTTAATTAAAATTGTAAAATTTATAAATCTTTATAAAGTATATCGTTATTATATATTTCATTAAATTTACAATTCTAGATTAAATATTAATATATATACACTGATTTATGGGGGTTATTTTTGTCCATCTATGAAAAACTTTCTAGGGTAAATTGTTCATTTCAAGTGATCAAGTAAGGACATATATATCTTTTATCTAGTCAAACTTGACGTCCTCATGTAATTAGGTCTTATTTTAGAAAGTGTCGTTGTAACCCTTCAAACTTATATCGTCCTATATCTAACAATTTGTGATTAGATTATTGAAATCAGTCCTAATGGCTGGCCTAATTGTCTTTGGTGATATTTATGAACCTATTCTGATTAAATTTGAATATCAAAACATTAGTTAAATAAAGTTAGGGCTGTGACACTAGATAAAAAATAATAATAAAAGGAGAAGAAAATTTTTAAAGGATTTTATTAAAGGGAGTTTAATTCGAGCAACCCAAACTCAGAATATAAACTTGAGTTGATTTTGGGTTAACTTTGTCGGGTTGGACTTTAAGTTGTTGGCGTTGGGTAGATAATTTTATATTTATGCTGATGGGTTGATTAATCTGGCATAATGCAGGTCCATTAGAGAGATTAGGGTTCCTATGAATGCCTTAGTTGAGTTCACATATATATAACGAGAGTTCCATATAGCTAGGGTTGAGTAACGAAGATCTTCGCCAACCACTCTTCTCTTTCATCTGCTTCTGACACATTCTCTCATGTACAGTTCTCTCTCTCATGGTTACCATAGTTAAGAAGTCATTTGTTCATCTTTGAATTTTTTATTTTATTTTTGTTTTCTAACATCTTGCTTAATACCCATACATATGTCAATCATCCATATCTTGCATTTTTGACACGATTGAGGCATGATATTTGATGAAGCAGAAATCCACCCTGAATTGGTTAAATGTTAACCTATAAAAGGACAAGAGGAGGGTAATTGGAAGGACACCAGCGTAGTACCGGTCGATTATACTCCGACGATCAAGTCAGAAATCGAAAGTATTTTCTTAAGCTATAAAGGCACTTTAGATGGTACTAATTGCGTACATGGTATATAGACTGTCTCTGTATTTATAGCAATCAAATGGGACCGTCTTTGTATTTATAGCAGTTAGTTGGCCCGCTGGACTGTAGAAATGAAAACTCGATTCAAGAAATTTCGCTAACCATCCACCTTGGCCCGAAGACCTGAACTCGAACTCGTTAAGCTTCTGGGCTAGCCGACCTAGGCCAGCCTCTAGGGACCGACTTGGGCTGGGCTTAGTGGTCGGACTTGGCTAGTTTTGGGGGGTTTCTTGGCTAGCCTACTTTTTTACTTTTCTCCCTCTTTGCTTTGTATACGTTGCATTATAAACATTAAAATCTGACCGTTACTAGGTGAACGTTTTATTTCTAGACGTTGGAATTGAATCATTACTTCCTTGGTTCACCTCTATAAAGCCTCTTCACTCCTCATATTTCATACACCAAGACTACTACTCAGTTCATTGCATGCCTTACTCCATTACTTCTTCCCTTTCCCGTTGCTTGTATTTCATTCAACACAACTTTGAAAAGCCAAGCCCAGAGCTTTTTGCTCCTCTCTCTCCCCTCTATGACGTTCTTTAGTTCCTTGACTTTTTCATGACAGACTATGTCGAGTGCCGAAACATTGCTTCTTCGATGACATATCCGAAGGTGGAGGAGTTAGTCGTTTGTTGCTCGTTCCTAAATAGAGTCGTAGCCCGAGCCCTTTCTCCGGCGAAAAGAGTTTATTCTTTTCATCTGGGGGAGATGTGTTTTTACGAGGGTGCTTTCTCCAGTGGCCTTTAACCAGTTCTGGTACTTGTACAGGAACTACTCGAAGTAGTGAACCTCTGTCTCTCCCAGCTTATGCCAACTTCTTGGTGCATCATTATGGCCTCTCTTGTGCTATGGAGGTTGTGTGGCAACGAAACTCCACTATCTGTAGCCGAGCTTCTCTCTTGCTATGGATTCTTTAGGAATGGCGACTGATGGAACCTTCATGGCGAGGCAAGGGAAAACACCCACCAAAAGGCTTGGTGCTCGTCAATAATAACAACCATATTAATTTATGGAAACATCGATTCTTTTTCATTTTCGGATGCTGGGAGCCCACGCCCCACATTATTTCCCACGCTTCGACTACCGGGGATGTCTCTAGTAAGCTTACTTTCCCTTCCTTTATTTTTGTCTTTGCTCTTTGCTTCCTTTTGCCTCATACATACATTATTGCCTTTAAACTCAGTTTGGAGGGCGAAGGCGTCGGTGAGCGAGGAAGAGGAGTGTAATTTGGAGAAAGCCTACCAGTATTCGATGAGGGATGCCTAGGTCTTGACCCAAGACGCAGGACTAACCTCACTGGGCTATCCTCCCTTGGTTGCTACGGAGAGAAAGGCTACACATCTTTCCTCTTTCTCTCTTTTTTATTTATTTATCTGAACTTCATCATTTCCTTTCTTTTGGCAAAACATCCTTTACTTACTTTATCCACAAAAAATGTACAGGGCCTTTTAGGAAGAGAATGGACAGGGATGTTATTACCCAGTCCAAGGATAAAGGCGTTACCTCTTCTTCTTCACCTTCTGAACTACAGAGGTCACGAAGGCTTGCTTCCATTAGACATGGGGACTTGTCGTCTCCCCTGTCTGTTGGAAATTATTTACCTACTGTCACCCTTGCCCCTAGGAGCCTTCTAGATCCAAGCTCTTTTGGGGTGCCTGCCACTCAACTTTTTGGAGGCGACAGCATCCCAAACCCAAGCTCTTTTAAGGTGCCGATGACTCAGTTATTTGGGAGTGGCAGCCCCCAAGTGTCCTTTTCGTCTGCTACCAGCAGCGCTGGGTCTATGCTATCTGACCCAGCATATGCCGTTACCAGATCTTGACAGTTCATTATACAAGATGATCTAAATCAGGTAGATGTGCTTGGGCCCCTACATCTACTAGTCGTCTTCTAGCCAATATAGCCAAGGTTTGCTTTTATCTTTTCTCCTCATTTTACTAGTGTCACATTTTATGCCATATTTTTATGCATACTTTAATGTTGCTAACAAGGCATGACGTTAGCCACTTATATCTCCAACCACCTCCTTTGGATGGAGGCCAAACTTAAGAAGTAGAAAGCCTCCTTCAACACCGAGTGTGCCTCCTTCAATACCAAGCTCTCCATGCTAAGCTCGGAGATAGATTCTCTGCGTTCTTCTCATGTAAATGAGGTAGAAGTCCTCAACTCTCAGCTTTGTCATAAATGGGAAGAGATGGCCTGATGGAACGCCGATCTGCCAGGGATCAAAGCGGTGGCAGTCGAGCGCTCCTCCTTTAATACCGAGCGCTCCATGCTAAGCTCAGAGATAGATTCTCTGCACTTTTCTCATGTAAAAGAGGTAGAAGTCCTCAACTCTCAACTTTGTCATGAACGGAAGGAAATGGCTAGATGGAACGCCGATCTGTCAGGGATCAAAGCGGTGACAGTCGAGCAATTCAAAGATTTGCCTAAGTTTGACAAAATATGTGACGAGTCTTATGTCGAGGGCTTTGAATATTTTCGTATTATGGCACAGGGCGAGTGGCCAGAGGTTGACTTCTCCCGTTTGTAGTTGGATGAGGATGAGGCACCTGACCCATGATGCCTTTTTATTTATGTTATAATATTTCTCTTCTGTAGTGTTTCTTTGCCTGCGATTTTGTAATCATTTTCTTGATTAATAAAAGGTTATTTGTTTTCTCGTTGAGGTGTCTTATTGTTGTTGGGTAAAATTCCCTTAGGCGGGTTGTGCCCCATAGGGTCAATTGACAATGTTCGCAAAATTAACTTATCCGTCTTTCATTAAAGATTCCTTGTAGATGTGTCCCTCTGTATGGTTCTTTGACTATGTTCTCTGTATTAATTCATCCTGCCTTTTTCATTAAAGGTCTTCTGCAAGGGTGTGCCCCCGTGGGATTGTTTAACAATGTTCTCAAAATTAATTCATTCTGCCTTTTTAATTAAAGGCCCTCTGCAGAGGTGTGCCCCCGTGGGGTTGTTTAACAATGTTCTCGAAATTAATGCATCCTGCCTTTTTCATTAAAGGCCCTCTGCAGAGATGTGCCCCCATAGGGTTGTTTGTTCATTTTTAGTTTTTAACTATGATAACGCATTTTGTAATGAACAGAACTTTTATTAATATTCTAATAACAATATAATTTATTCGAAAAAAGATTCGGAGCTCTCGTTCTAAGGCTTGATAACAAACCAAGCTTTAATTGGAACTACCAAAAATAAATGTAAACTAAAGAAAAGTCTTACTAATAGTACTTCCTCAGATGCTTAGCATTCCAAGGATGTGTCAACTGCCTTCCTTCTAACGTTTCCAACCAATATGTCCCTTATCGTTGAGTTCGGACCACTCGGTAAGGACCCTCCTAGTTAAGAGCCAGTTTTTTGATGCCCGGGGGTTTGGTAACCTGAGTGACCTCACGGAGGACTAGGTCTCTAAGTTGAAAACTCATCAGCTTGACCCAAGTGTTATAGTACCGGGATATGGCCTGCTGATATGCCTCTACCCGCACTCGGGCCTATTCTCTTCTTTCTTCAACGAAATCAGCACTAGTCCTCAACTCGTTTTCATTATGACTGGGGTCATAGTGCTTGGTTCGATGACTTGCTACCTGTCATATTTCAACTGGAATGACCGTTTCACTTTTGAAGGCTAAAAAGTAGGGCGTCTCTGTAATGGGGACTTTAGCAGTGGTCCTGTAAGCCCATATGATGCTGGGTAGTAGCTCTGGTCATACGCCCTCAGAATCTTCTAATTGTGTTTTGATCATGTTAAGTATAGTTCTGTTAGCAACTTCAGCTTGCCCATTAGCCTGTGGGTGGCCTGGCAAGGAGTAGTGATTGCTTATGCCATGCTCGACACAAAAGTTCTGGAAAAGTGTACGTTCGAACTATTTTTCATTGTCTGTGACAATGACCCTTGAATTTTCATATGATTAACTTCTATAAAAAACTGATGACATTCTTCTCCCCAATCTTGGCCAAAGACTCTCTTCCACCATTTGATGAAGTAGTCAACCGCTACAATTGCAAACTTTGTCTGCCCCTTTCTCATAGGTAAATGGCCGATCAAGTCCATTCCCCACTAGGTGAAGGGTCATGGGACAACTATTGGAATCAACTCCTCCAGGGGTTGCTTCGAGACATTGGCAAAGCATTGGCACTTCTTGCACTTTTTGACAAAATCCAGTGCATCTTGCTACATAATGAGCTAATAGTATCCCTGCATGATGGCCTTGTAAGCCAAGAATCTGCCTTTGCGTGATTTTCGTATTCTCCTTCATAGATTTCCTTCATGACATGTCGAGCCTCCTCTGTCGATATACATCGCAAGTAAGGCAAGGATACTCCTCTTTTATAGAGGATTTCATCAATCAAAGTATATCTGGAAATCCTAATCCTTATTCGGTGTGTCTCTCCCTTGTCGGGTGGTAACTCACCATCTTTAATGTACTTGACAATCGGATCAGCCCATTCTATGCCTTGGGAGACCTGGTTCACCTCACACAGTATTTCCTCTGTTATACTCGACCTTTCCATGCGCTCCACAAGTACTACCCCATAAGTAGCTTCCTGCGCTATCACCAATCGAGCAAGAGCATGGGCATTAGAGTTCTCATCGCAGGGGACTCGTGTGATAGAAATTCTTTGGAAGTGAGTGATTAGCCCCTGAACTTTTTGTAAGTAGGATTTCGTCTTTTCTCCATTTACTTCATACTCTACGCGAACTTGTCAGGCAACTAACCGGGAGTCGATGTAAGCTTTCAACTGTTGCACTTTGAGAAGTCTGGCTATTTTTAGCCCTACAACCAAAGCTTCATACTCAACCACGTTGTTTATTACCTTGAACCCAAAATGCAAGGCATATTTGAAAGTCTCCTCCTCTAGGGATATGATCATTATTCCTACACCACTGGCTTGCGCATTCAATAATCCGTCCACGAATAACTCTTATGTGTAGCTTGAGTTCATTATGTCCTCTTCATTTTGTTGGACTGGACTCTCACTTTCTTCTAACTGAGCATATTCCTTTTCTGGTGGATTGGTGAATTCAGTTATAAAGTCTGCTAGTACTTGGCATTTTATTGCCGACCTTGGCTTGTATCGGATGTCAAATTATCCCAGTTCCATGGACCACTTCACAAGTTGTCCGAAAGTTTCAAGTTTGAAGAGGACTTACCGGAGTGGTTGATCAGTAAGTACCACTATTGTATGTGCTTGGAAATATGGCCTGAGTTTCTTGGCTGACATAACTAGGGTGAATGCTAACTTTTCAATCAAGGGATATCTTTCTTCGGGCCCTCGAAGCACCTTACTAGCATAGTAAATTGGCCTCTGCACCCCTTCGTCTTCTCGCACTAGTGTGGAACTGATCGTTGTAGGAGAGACAGCTAAGTATAAGAACAACTCTTCCCGTGAATGTGCACGAGATAAAAGTGGGGGCGAACTGAGATACTGCTTCAGCTCAACTAGGGCTTGTTCGCATTCCAATGTCCATTCAAAGGCTTTCTTGAGGACCTGAAAGAATGGGAGACACTTGTCTGTGGCGCGGGAGATCAGTTTGTTCAATGTTGTCACATTGCCTGTTAGCCTCTAGACTTCTTTAATCGTTCTAGGCGATTTTGTGTCCAGGATTTCTTTCACCTTTTCTGGGTTGGCTTCTATTCCCCTTTTATTGACCAGGTAGCCCAAAAACTTCCCAGACAAGACTCCAAAAGGGCACTTGCTGGAGTTAAGCTTCATTATGTACCTTCAAAAAACATCGAAGGCTTCCTGTAAGTCATCCAAATGGCCTGTGGCTTTCTGACTTTTAACGAGCATGTCATTGACGTATACCTCCATGTTTTTGCCGATTTTCTCCTTAAACATCATGTCGATATATGAAGGATGTCTTCTCTTGATCTAACGGTAGTATCGAGATTTGATTATATCCCGAGTAAGCATCTATGAAACTAAGTCACTCACACTCGGTTGTTCCCTCCACAAGCATATCAATTCATGGAAGAGAGAAACTGTCTCTTGGGCATGCCTTATTCAAATCAGTGAAATCCAAACATAAGCGCCACTTGCCATTGGACTTTTTTACCAAGACTACATTTGCTAACCAGTCTGGGTAGTGCACTTCCTGCACAAATTTGGCCTTCAATAATTTATCCACCTCATCCGAGATTGACAAATTTTTTTCTGGAGCAAAAGCCCGTCTCTTCTGTCTGACAGGCTTGGTGGCTAGGTCAACGTTCAACCGGTGCATTACAATGGTTGGGTCAATTCCAGGCATGTCCTCATAAGAGCAAGCAAATACATCCCTGTTTATTTTGAGGAATTGAACGAGTTCTTCTCGAGCAGTGGGTGAAAGTGACGACCCCACGCTCACCTTCTTTCCTGCATCTGGTTCATACAAGTCCATCCCAACTAGCTCTTCCATAGGTTCCGCGTGGCGAACCTCCTTTTTCTTTTCAACC
The DNA here is from genome assembly GCA_026545225.1 of Cornus controversa. Taxonomy (NCBI): domain Eukaryota; kingdom Viridiplantae; phylum Streptophyta; class Magnoliopsida; order Cornales; family Cornaceae; genus Cornus; species Cornus controversa. The sequence continues at coordinate 57,807,283 of CM048845.1, forward strand.
TCTAAGCCTTCAATACTCAAAGTTTCTGGTACCTTCTTTTCTTTTAGGGAAGTGGCGTAGCATTCTCGGACAGTGACTTGATCTCCCCTTAGCTCCCCAATGCCATAGTCAGTGGGGAACCACACGAGGAGATGATAGGTGGAGGTCATTGCCCTTTTGGCATTTAATGTGGCTCTTCCCAAGATGACATTATAAGTAGATAGGAATTCTATAACGAATAAGGTTATCATCTTAGTGACTTATTTTGGACTTGTACCAGCAGTGACTAGAAGGTCAATGATGCCAAGTGAAAAAAGCTTTTCTCCAGAGAACCCAATAAATGGGGATTTGGTAAGCTTGAGTCTTTCCCTACCAATCCTCATTTAGTCAAAGACTCCTACAAACAGGATATTAGTAGAATTGTCATTGTCAATCAGTACTCCTAATTGTAAAATTGGCGATAATCAGTGTGACCACAAGGGCATCATCATGTGGTTGTTGAACTCCCCTCACAACAACCTTTGACAAGGTTATAATCTGATCATCTAGTCGGGGGTGTTTGGCAAGTGATTGACTTACCTCGTCCAACTCACAAAAACTTCTAACTTTCCTCACATTTGTCTTGCTAGTGGCCCTGAATTCCCCACCACCTGCAAGTCCACCTGAGATAACTCTGATTTCCCCCAATGAGGGATCTCTTCGAGTGTGGTCATCTTTACCATCCCGTGGGCGGTTCTGTACCCCTCTCTTATCTCCGACCACAAATCTATGCAACTGGCCTCTTCGAATCAAACTTTCAATCTGCCTTTTCAAGTCTATGCATTTATCTGTATCATGCCTATGGTTGCAATGAAATCTGCAATACTTGTCGCGGAACCTCTTGGAGGGATCAGTTCCTAGTTTTGGGGGTCATGTCACTGCCGGGTCATCTTGGATTTAGAGGAGGATTTGGCTTATCGACATGTTTAAAGGGGTAAAATTGAATCCCTTATCACGACGCGATGATTTATCGCTCTGCTCTTGTGATGTCCTGCCATACTTAGGATCTCTCTCCTCTTTATTGGACTGTCCTCCCCTTTTCATGTCTGCCTTTCTGTCACCATCTTCTTGTTCCCTCTGCGCATCTAGGGCATCCTCACCATTCATGTACTTTTGGGCCTTCATAAGTAGCTCGGACATGCTTTATGGAGGATGCTTGAAAATTGAGTACAAGAATTTTGAGGGCAGTAGTCCCCCATGAACGCGGGAACTGCTATCTTATCGTCCAAGGCTTCGACCTGCTCTCCCCCTTAGTTTGCCTTACATTCAGGAGATATGTGGCAGGCTTCCTATGCCTTCAGGCGGCGATGAAGTTGCTCACAAACAACAGGCTCATAAGTGTCGTAAGGGCATAATTGAACTTTGAGGGAGATAAGTGAAGTTATGGGAAATGAGGAAGTGATAATTGGTAATTACAAGGAAGTTGCTTGGAGCAGGGAGCAAATAGGGAGAAGATTGGAGGGACTAAGTTGCAAGTCTTGCAAGTTATATTGTATGTATAGGTTTAGTGGGAAAATCAAATTTTGGGGTCTTTCTCTCTTCTCTCTTGGCAGTCATTGTTGTCTCTTTTAAGAACTCCTTCTCCTCCAACGTCTTTTTTCATTTTGGAAGCCTTAAAGTGAGATTTGAGGCTTGCTCCAAAAGAAAAAGTTGTTCTCCTCACTTTCCTCTTCAATTTGGTAGGTTCAAAGTCTTGTTTTGAAGACTTTTAAAAATTGAGTGAAGTTGAAGTTTGGATTTGAGTCTTGTTCAAGAAGGAAAGATTATTCTCCTTACCCCGATCTACAATTCTATGGGTAGAAATTTGGATTTGGCAAAATTTGAAGCTTGTGGTGATTCTAGAATCTTGCTAGAAAAACTTAAAATTAAGGTAGGGGTGTTGTCTCATTCCTAACGTCAATTCCCTAGGTTTATTTGTGGTTTATGGTTGTATTGGCATGCTTTAGGAAAGTAAAAAGTTGTGTCTTTGAGTTTTATTCTTGCATATGCATGTTAAATGTGGTTCATATGATATATATGATGAATTTGATGTATATGGACATTGTATATGTTCCTTGTTGATTTCGGTATGTGAAAGCATGGTCAAGTATGATTTATACCTGTGTATTGAGTACATGTGTGCATATGTTGATTTATGAGTATATATGTAGTAATTGTAGTTTTTTGAACATATAGGTGTTATATGGTGAATTGTGAACATATGTTGATATATGTTTAAATGAGAATACTAGATATGTTTCAAATATGAAATATATGTGGTTTTATGAGTATATATGATTATATGTGAATTTGTGAGCACATATGAATTATATGTTATTTTATAAGCATATATGGGAAATGTGTTTAATTGTGAATATATAAGGATATGTTGTGTTGTAAACATATAGGTTGTATATGTTGGTTTATAAAAGCATTAATGATGTTAATTTTGCCTATTGAGCATGAAAATGATGTGTGTACTCATAGTATACCACGAACGTGATATAAACATGATATGTATGCTTGATGAAAAATTATATTGCTTAATGCATATGGATAGAATTGTTAAAATTCTTGATGAATTAGAGTTGGTCCAAAAAACCATGCATGGCATTCGGAGTTGCCCAACCATGTCATAGAAATAGAAATTATCCACGTTGGTATGACATTCGGAGTTATCCAATCATACCTAGGCTAATGTCTAACAAACGAAGTTTGTCCAAATACTCGTATGTCATTCGGAGTTGGCCAATCATACTTGAGTTATCGGAGTTTGACCAAATGTTTGTGAACATTATAAATGCTTATATGACTTCCATTGATTAATCATTGTGGATATGAGTTTATGCATGTATTGCATTGAGATCCTTTGAATTTTAAGCATTGTGAGTATGTCATGTAGTTGATTGGAATGCCATGATACATTTCATGTACGTCGGCATCAAGTCGGCGCTTAGGTGGGTTTGGACATTTCTATTGAGCACGTGTATCACTCACCCCCTTTTCCCCCAAACATTTCAGATAAGGCATCGGTTGTGGATGCTTAGAAGTGCTATGATTGGAAGTACTCAAATTTCTTTTGAGCTTTTGCACATTTTAGACTATGTATGCCATGTTGGGTTATTTTTGGAGCAAGTTGAAAATTTATGTGGAACAAGTGTAATTGAACCATGGACAAATGTATCATATATAGGGGTGCACACGGTACGGTTTCTCACGGTTCTTGGTGGAACCGGAACAGTTACCAACGGTTCCTGATTTTCGGAACCGGAATCGGAACCGTTAAGGGTTGGAACCGTGAGGAACTGTACCGCGGTTCTCGGTACGGTTCCGGTTCCGAACCGCGGTTCCTTAGGTTTTTTTTTTTTAATGAAGCTTGAAAATAAAAAATATATATATATATATATTCATTAAATAAATGTGAGACCTACAATCTAAAAATGGCACCCTATATATATATAATTATTATATTATATTATAGATATATATACATTACATATAATGTATATATATTATGTATAGTAATTATATTATAATATAATTATTATATATAATATATGATAATATAATTATTATACATAATATATATACATTATATATAATTATTATATGTAATGTATATATATATATATATATATATATTATATATAGTTATTATATTATATATATATATACACATATTTAATATAAAACGGTTCCGGTTCCGGTTCCGGTTCCGGTTCCAAGGAACCGTTACCCCCAACGGTTCCGGTTCCGGTACTGTTCTACTGGTCCTGGAACCGGAACCGGAACCGGAACCGTTGGTAACGGTTCCTAATTTTAGGAACCGGAACCGAAACCGTAGCCACGGTTCGGTACGGTTCCGGTACGGTTCCCCTCGGTTCCGGTTCCGACGGTTCTTTGTGCACCCCTAATCATATATGTATATTGTTCTTCTTTTGAATTTCCCCTCTCTTCCTCAAAGTTGTATATTTTTTGGACAAGTGGAATTAATTGAAATGAATGTATTTTGGATATGAATTGATGTATGATCAATACATTAATTTTGCTATAAATTGCTTATGCTATGAATGATCTTAGTTGAGTTTTTGGAAAGTTTGAAATGTTGGATTTGGCATGGATTTTTATGCTTTAATGTTCATTGGTGTGTTTAGATTGAGGCTTGGAGAGGTGGGATGTCAGGTTGAAAAGTTTTTCAAAAAAATCAAGTATCAGGAAAGTCCCATCGGTCCTACTTTTTGGGCACCAGTCCGACTTTTCTCGGTACTTTGGACCTGCAGAAAGTCCCACCAATCCTACTTTTTGGGCACCAATCCAACTTTTCTCGGTACTTTGGACCTGTAGAAAGTCCCACCAGTCCTACTTTTTGGGGACCGGTCCCACTTTCAGTATATTTTCCTCTCAATTTTGACAGGTCATTACTAATCATTTTCAAACCCGAATCAAATGATTCTTTTTTAAAATTAAGTATTTTTAAACCTTCTTTCCAATGGTTTCATTTGCAGCCTTTGACCATAAATATACAAGGAGTTATGTATCTGCACTTGTGTGATAGAATCATTTGAAGGGTTGTATGGTTGAGGTTGTAAGACCAACGAGTACGGATTGTTTGTCTTATTTATTAATCACCCCTATCTCCTTTACTCTTAAACGGGCATGGGAAATAGGGGCATGAAAACGGCTATAGTGGAGGCTAATTTGTGAAGATGTTTCACGTATCAATTAACAGTGCATGGGATAGGAGATCTTTGAAATATATATATATATATATATATATATGGCTATGTATAGATTTAGGAAAGGGAAAATATATCCACTAAAATTATGTCAAGAGGGTATTTTAGTAATATCAAATGTCCTAAGGGTATTTTGGAATTTTCAAGTGGTAAAAACTATAGAGACTAGGTTTGTTTAATGGCTTGTATTTTTTGTCAAAACCTTTTCTTTTAGTTCCTTTTTATGATAGAAAAAAAAAAAGTAATCATCATCGTTATCATTACCTTAATCTCACGTGAATAAGGTTGGTTATATGAATTATCACCTGAATAAGAGAATTCATCAAAAGATTTGACATAAGTTTTACAATCTAATGACACTAGCACACTCCTTTTTCACCCAATTTTGATTACCAGCAACGAGAGAGTCAAGAATTTGAGTAGGTATGTATCACAAAAATCTGACTTGGCAACCGAAGGACAAAAAAAGTTGACGACCAAATATAAAAACATGTTCTTCTAACACAACTGAAGAGGAAACAAATCAGCTAGTGCAAACCAAACCCCATTCACACATATTTCATATTTAATTACACATATTAACACATTGTCATGAAGTTATTATATAAAATTGCAAAAAAAAAAATTCTCAGTGACATTTGGTATTTACGTTTTTGTATTCACCATTTCATTTAAAAAACTTTTAATCATACTGTTATTCAAGATTGACTCCACGAGGACAAGAGTTTAGTTTTAACTTGATTCGATATAGTGAAACAAATGAAAAAATATAAGGTTTGAATAAAGTATCTTTTGAATTTTATATTTTGTATAGTCTTGTACGATTTTTTTTGTCAAATTATAAAAAAGTTATTCGACGGTATTTTGTGGACAATCATCATTCATCACCCTCGATGGGTTTCAGTTTCCATCGCACAAGGAAAGAGAAATTCCGAGAAAATTCCTAACCCCCACCGGCTAGGAATTTGTTTTGTTGGATTCTCTTCAATGGTCCAACCCTAGTTGACCTGCCAATCACCAAACAAGAATCAATTAATTAGTCAATGATGGTTATCAAAACGAAATTTTTAACCCAAAAATAAATAAATAAAAAACTTACATGTACTTCACACGTGTCCAGACAAATTAGCAAACGCGACCAAAAACCACGGCGTTAACGGAACCCTAATGGCAAAATTTGTCCTCGCATCCAAACAGGATGGTATCTTGGATAGGAATGGGGGCAACAATACATGGTGTGAACAGATTTGTACATGTCTCCAAACAAGATGGGCAAAGGAACAAAGAAAGCAATTGATTTTGGGTAACTGACAGAGTTTGCTTCCAGATCACAAACCACTGCTAAATGGAATCAAGAGCTTAATCAAACAACAATCCACAATCCAATTGTTTCTCATCTTTTCTCATTTTTTCTTGTTTTTTATAATGATTTTATACTGTTCAATCATGTACTCATATATGTATGAATTCAGTATCGGAGCATCAAAATTAGGGTTTCAAGTTCTCGACAAAAATTCTACCGAGGAGCAAGATATATATGCCTAGGGTTTATTTGTTCGTAGCAAGGATAGCACCGGCCTTTCTGAACGCCGACGGGGAATCCAACCCTCAGAGATGAATACCGGCCACCGTATCGATATGCTGGTTTCGCCGCCGTGTGTGGAGGCAGTGAATAGAATCCAGCAACCGCGTACGGCGGCGATTTGGACGATGAGGAACTGAAATTGACGCTGGAAACAGCGGACGACGGAGGAGAGATTTTTTTGACGGATTTGAGCGGAGAGAGAACGGCTCTGATCTTCAAGTCCTGATGCGTTCGATCGTATTCTTCGATCACGCTAGCTAAATCCTCGTCACAAGTGATCGAAACCAGCACGTCGAGGTCTTCGTTCGGCAATTTACACTTCAAACTCATCGACGATCCACACAACTCTCCGAACTTCACCATCAACTCTGTTCCAATTCAAATCCACTTCAGTTTCTCCAAATTTTCAAAATAAAACAAAATATACACAAAATTAAAAAAAAAACAAATCAATGAACTGACCTGCGAATGTGATAGAACGATCAACGGCTAGAACTCTGGTGTATCCGCCTACGTAACGAAGCTCGCCGTCGGTCCGGCGAGGAAGAATCTGACCACCGTAGCTGTAGAGAATTTTGATCGTGTCCGTAGTTTTGGCGCCGTCGCTTGAATTCAAGGTTCTAGTCATGGTTTGCGAGAGAGAACAGTAGATATAGAGTGAGAGAGAGAGAGAGGGGGAAAAGAGGAGAGAGAAGATGCTTCGAGAGTTATTAGTGTCGATGGTCGCACCTTCAAAATAGAGATGTGTACATATCGAATATATATAGAAGTTTTAGAGAGAGAAGAATATAGAGAGAGAAAGGGTCAGGTTTGGGAGTTTAAACTTCAACACGGCAAAGGGATATGTAAGTTGTCAGGAAGGAACCGCCAATAGTGTTTCTTAATGGGTAATAATATTCGGATATTCTCTGCGGCCCATTCAAGTTGCGATTAGTGTATTATGAGCCCCACTTGTGTAGACGCGTGGCGGGTCTGAACCGACCCGGTAGGGTTCGACATGGCAGGCATAGCGTGTTTCTGGGGATAGACCCAACCCATACTTTTCTTTTCCCAACTACCTTAAAACTGCTCTATTTTGTTTTTTTTCCTTGGGCCCCACACCGACCTTTTCCTTTACTAGACCCAGATTACCATCTAGCGGTCGTTCTATTCATAGATGAAATAATAAGAGTAATTAATGTTTTTTTAAAAATAAATGTTGTAATTTTTATTCAAAAAAATATCCTTATTTTAAGATATTTACACCAGTGCCATCAACAAACAAATAAAACTATTTTAAGAAAAAAAAATTAATAATAATTTTTTATATTAATCTATATAATTATTATAATCATTTCCTATACAATTTTTTAAATTTTATAATTAATTAGTATATAAAAATACGTTATATAATCATTTTCTTTTTTTTCTTTTCTTTTACAACTAATGTTATTATTTCTTTTCTTTTTTACTATATCAAACATAGCCTAAGAGATATAGATAAGCCTAATATTTGATAGTCTAACACAAAGACTCATCTCATATTCTGGAGGTTGGGAGTTCAATTTTCTTTAAAGTCACTTTCAGATAATTTTTTAAATAATTGTCCAATGCATGTAAGACGAGAGAGCACATGTGGGATGAACGAATTATATGTGTTATATGTGGGACGAACGAATTATATGTGTTTGGTGGTGGATTATAAGATACGATTATAAAATGTTCGAAACCACTATCATGACATGTGGAACAAACAAATTGCATGTGTTCGGTGGTAGATTATAAGATACGATTATAAAAGGCTCGACACCACTATCATGACGAATATATATATATATATATATATATATATTATGAAAAGTGGTGACTCTCACATCCAAGATTAATTCTTAGACCAGTTAATCGGAGCTTTTAAGCTTGTACAATATAGCTTGACTTCTTTTTATGTAAAACAAATTCCACATCATTTTAATTAGTTAATCTGTCAATTAGTTAACCACTTGTGCTAATATTGGTTAATTTGGTGTGTGACATTAGAAAAGAGTTTACACACAACCTTATCATATAGTAGAAGTATATAGAGACACAACTGTAAAGAGATGAAATAATGATGAGTTGGTCGCTCTGTTAAGTACCAATTCTTAACTAGAAAACAAAATCAACTTAAAGCAAAAGATAGCTGGCCCAGTAAGCATAATTAGTGATGATCTTCTCCATAAGCTGATTTGTTTGCCGACTAAAGAAAAACTAGTATTGAGCACTTATATATATATATATATATATATATATATATATATTAGTGTATGCCGGCCCTACGGCACTATTTACGTAGAAGGAATCGTGATCCTTAGATTGTTAAATAGATTGATTTTAGATTATAGATAAACAAAGATATTTTGGACCAAACTTATATATATATATATATATATATATAGTAATGATCTTTTACTCACCGATGAACAAGAATTTCATCCACACCAAGCACGGTAACCACTAGATGTGATTGCTACGTTTTTTTTGGTAATTGTCTTTTTTATATTAATCACATCCAACGGTTATTGTATTTGGTGTGGACATATATATATATATATATATATGTGTGTGTGTGTGTGATTTCTTGCAAGAAATTCTTCTACACCATGTATGGCAACCATTGAATATGATTACAATGATTTTTGGAAGTTATATTTTTTACACTTAATCATATCAAATAATTTTTATACTTGTGTGTAAAAAAAATTTTGTTCACCAATAAACAGAGATTGTTATTATATATATATATATATATATAAAGATGTGTAGCTTCCTCATAATGGGATAAAACACACTCATCCTTCCTCATTTACTCATTGAAATTGTCCTTTACCTCACCTCTAAGCAATTAGTATTAAAACATATAGAAAATTGTATCACTCTATAATTCTGGAGGATAGTTATATCAATATCATAGATCCTAATTGTTACATGTACTGTTTCTCTCTCTTATGAATGTATCTATACCAACCTCACCAGTTAGGTGATTGGTATGAAGCATCACTCTTAAATAAATGGTATACACCAATGCATTGGAATGAATTGGATTTTGATTTGAATTTGAATCGATAATCAGAATATTTAATTTGATAATTTGTTAGCAATTTAAATTTGATGATCGGTTAGCTAAACAAATCCGATTACAAGACTATAATTGATCACTACTTATCTATTATATAAACTAAAACAAGATTTTATTGACATAGAAATACATAAAGCCGGATTGTCATTAAATTAACTCTTATTGAAAAACAAAATAATTGCAAGATAATGGTAGTGATATCTATATAATATAAAAGCTTGGTATAAAAAGGATAAAAATTCTAATCTAACGGTCAAAGTGGTTAAAAAATCAATCATATGGTTCAAAATGTCTTTTGTTATCTACGGTCTAAAATCACTCTATTTAACGATTATAGTTGCGAGTGCATGATAATGCCATAAACACAAATATATACGAGTATATATATATATATATATATATATATATACACACACACACATACATTACTCGTGCTTAATTCAAGTGGTATCTCACCCAACCCAAATACCACCACCACCATGATTACCATATTTTCAATATATGCTGTCTTTTGATTTGTCACATATCAAATTATTCATGATTAAAATATCACTATTTTCACAACTCTTCCTAAGACACGCAATAGAATCGCAGACAGTCAAGTGAAATTGAATTCAGGATATAAATTAATCTATATATTCACAATATTATTATTGTGGTAAAGGTCGTAATGCCACATAAATCATATTGGAGGACTTCGAGTAGGAGGTCATAAGCATCCATACTCTAAAATCAGCTTTCGACAACATGAAAAATAAATAAATAAATAACGGGTGTTTTTTAATGGGAAAACTACATTTAAATAAAGTTAGGAGGCTTAAATTACAAAGTGATCTATTTTAAAAGTTTATTTTTCACTTTGGTTGAATTAAGCAAAATAATTACATATGCATTGAAAATTATTATTGAGATACAAAATGTCCTTCAATCTCTTATTCCAAAATATCAAATTCTCACTTTAAATCAAATAATTCATTCACTCAAGAAATTAAGAAAATATATGAAACATCGTTTGGTTTTTGAAAAATTACAGGAATATAAAAGTAATCCAGTAAAAGTGAACAAATCTCCATAAAGTAAAGCAGAATATATTTATACAAACACTTGTTATGCTATTATATCGTAAAGTAATAAAAATTAGACCGCCTAAATTAGATAGGAATGAAGTAGATTTTTTAGATGTGCTTGGATAACTTTTCGGTCTGATATGTCTAAAAAAATAGAAACATCAGGAAGAGATATTACATCAAAACATGAGACACAAAGATAAGGAAAATCCAAATCTCACAAGTAAACTCCTATAAATTTCAAGTATGCCTGCAAATACGAACAAAATTTGAACTTTATTAGCAAATGACTTATAAGTCATTCTACATAGAATATGTCTGTTCACTAAATCAAATTAAGAACATATTTAAACATAAAAATATGAATTAGATAGTTGATCATGGCAACTTTAAAAAATGACTAGTGAAACCATTCATCACATTTAAAAAATCTCAAAATTAAGAACAATTGACACATGAATTTGCCATACAATTCAAAAATTAGTTCACTAATTTTTTATTTTTTTATTTCTAAGTAAAAAAAATAGTTCACTAAAGCAAAAAAAAAAAGACCATATTTTTGTTATGAGAAATGATCAACGACCAATAATTTATCAAAACAGTGATATTTTCAATGAATTCGATTTTCTTCCAATGAGACGAAAAGACAATGATCTGTTGAATTTTTTTAGTCACATACAGCGCTGCTTTAGTAGCACAGGAATCAAACAGAATTTAGTGTAGATTAAAATAAGAGATTGAAGGATATTTTGGACTTGAATAATTATTTTTAATGCATATGTGATTATTTTGTTTAATTCAACCAAAGTGAAAAATAAACTTTTAAAATAGACTACTTTGTAATTTAGGCCTCCTAACTTTATTTAAGTGTAGTTCTCTTTTTTAATCCCGTAAATGTGAGAGGAAGGATCATATATGCAACCTTTCTATAAAATAGCCCATGGTTTTAGAGTTGCAATTAAAATTTTCAAGACCAAAAGTTCCATCATTTTTGCAGGAACAATTATTTATCGTCTGAATTTGAACAAATCCAAAAAAAATTTATGTAAGTTTCACCACATAACATCATGTTAAAGCGAGGCACTTCACCAAATTGACTTAGTCATCCATGACTAGGACCATAGGGTCTGATGTCCCTTACCATGATATTTTGATGCAGTGAAAGGGATGGAATGTTTTGACCACCCACCCCTTTTGAATGGCCCTTGAAGCAAACTATAGGTGCATCCCTGCGTTGCTTCATCCCACCCATGGCACACATACCATACATATATATATATATATATATATATATATATATATATATATAAGATAAAAGTGCAAAAAACTCCCTATATGTCCAAATTTATAAATAATTCCCCTAAACTATATTTTGTTCACAAAATTCTTTGAACTATAACATTTTGTTGCAAAATATCTCCATGCCTAGTTATTTTTTATTATTATTTCTTATTAAATTACACTTAACCCGTTTTTCTTATTAATATAAATTATGAAAAAAATTATAATATTTTGATGACATATTCTCCATCAAATTTACATAAATTTACCTTTAATTCTTGAAATTAATTTTTTAAAGAAAAATCTTAATTTAATTTTTTTAAAGTAATTTTTTAATTTTTCATAAATATACTGCATGAAAAAGAATGTATTTTTTATTTAAGTAATTTCTTAATTTTTCATGAATTTATTGAATAATTTTTTTTTTTTTTACCATAAAAAAAGTTTAAACCGAGTATAATAAGTTTTAATAATAAATTAATTATTTTAGAAAATAGCTAAATTTAGTAGTAATTATAACCCAATGTATTTTTTTTCATTGTAATGATAAATTAATACCAATAATAAAATTAAGATAAATGGTATAATTAATATTTTTATAAAAGAAAAGATAATGAAGATAATTTAATAATAAAAAAACAAATTTAATAAAAAAAGTTTGTCCTTAATTGCAATTTTTCAAATAAAATATAGATACTTGGTAAAATCTAAGTGGCCCCAAGTAAGTATCGACCAGTTTGAAAATTTCAAACCCTGTGACTTTGGAAGGTTGACCTTCCAATGATTTGACCATGCTCGTTAAATTTACGCTTGAAAACTTCACTAGAAACAAGTTAAGCTTCAAGGTTTCTTTGTACAGGAAATAGTCACACGTGCGAGAACTCAATGCAGGACTCCAGATGTTCAAACCTAATTAAATCAAAATAAAGTGACTGAAATAGTCAGGATTATATTTATGTGCGTGTGAATATATATATGTATGTATATGTGTATATGTATATATGTATGTATACAATTTCAAAAGGAGAGATTCATTTTCCCTTAATTTTGGGGTGGCAACATTTATTGATTTTGAATTTGAACGAAAAAATAAATAAATTACCTCAGATTTTTTAAATGATAAGAGTCAAAAATTGATCCACATAATTTAAAATTCCTTCATTTGCAAAATATTATTGTACTCTAATTTTTTATTTTAATCATTGTAATCCTAAAATAAGTTTAACTTGAGTAAAGTTAGGTCTATTTGGTTCAATTTTTCAAAAACAGTTCTTAATTACTCAGAATATAGATATTTTTTTAACTGGATTTTCAGAAATAATTTTCAAAAACTATTAGCCAAATAGATTTTTGTATTACTTTTTGATTTTTAATTCTCAAAAAACAGAACCAAGTAAAAAAGAAACATACACAAAATGAAAAGAAAAATCAGCGGGGGAGCTATCCCACTCAACTTTAAATATTAAATTCTAATCCTATATCTATATTACATTTAAGTTTGGTTCAAAATATATTTACCTATCGATCTAAAATTACTCTATTTAACCATCTAGCGGTCACAATTTTCAGTGCATTGATAGTGTCGTAGACACGTGCATACACTAGTTTATATTATATTTAAGTTTGGTCTAAAATATCTTTATCTATATATGGTATAAATCAATTTATCTAATAAGTTAATGGTCGTGATTCCTTCTACATTGACAGTGTCGTAGACACAAACATACACTAGTCTATATTACATTTAAACATTGTATTTGAATCTCCCTCCAAAAATATAATGTTCAAAAATATTTAAAAAACTAATCTTACAGTTCAAAATATCTATATTTATCTACGGTCTAAAATAACTTTATCTATCATCAATTTAGCAGTCACGATTCACACCTAAATTCACATACATATTCACCTCCTACCTTCACACCCTTAAAATGATTTAGTCTAATAATTTTTTTATAGTATCATAGGCATGGGCAATACTCTAGTGTGTGTGTGTGTGTGTATATATATATATATATATATATATATATATATATATATATATATATTTAGACTTTTGGATTTTTTTTCAATTAGATATTATTTAATTTAATTCAAAGAAATATATAAATGACAAAAAGTTATGTTTTTTTCTATTTTTATATGATATTACTTAAAGTCTTAAACAAACTTGCCTAACTAACCAATTCTCTTAAATATATCTATATCTATATATCTAAATAAATAAAAATATAAATATTACTTAAATTTCTATTAGTTAGAAAATATAGATATAAATATATCTAAGAGAAAATTAAAATTTGATTGAATAAAAGGAATACAAATTTACTTAAAGAGAATCAAAAAGAAAATTGAAGAAGGAGAAGTAGAGCAAGAAAGAAAGAATTAGAAAAAGATAATTTTTAGAGAGATGTTAGGTAAAACTTTATAAATGTAATATATATATATATATATATATATAATTTAATGGACCAGCATGGGCCCATGCCAGCTCCGCTGATATGTAAATTAAGAGGGTTTAGTCAATTAGGATTTTAAAGGATTTTGAAAGACATTTTTTAAGTGACACATTTATATGAATTTATGAATTTTTATAAACTTCTATTACAGATTTTCATTGATTTGTATAGACTTTTATTAGAGACTTTTGATGAATTTTTATAGACTTGTATTGATTTCTTTACCATATTTTATTTATTTATATCATTAACTCTATTTTTGTGTACAATAAACCAATGGCTCAAGGGGTAGACATAATTTAAAATGATAATTTATTATCTGATATATTATCTAAAAATTATTATGCAGTGCAAATATTTCAGAAAAGAGCGGGATAATAAAGTAACTCACTTGATGAACACAAATTGCATCAATCATTTCTCAGATTTTAATCGCACATTATGAAAAAAGAGAAAAAAAGTACACACTTTACTTATAGGGTATATGTTAAATCATTAGATAGATAATTGAAGAACCTTGAACCTAGATTGTATTGGATTATTAATTGAACTTCATGATCAATCCTTGTGGCTTGAGGGATTGATCCTTAACAAGCAGTGCAGAGGGATTAATCCTTCCCATAGTGCAAGATATTGATCAACTTGTTAGGAAACTCGAGTTTTACAAGTTTTCCTAATTTAATAGAAAGAGAGAGAATGTGAGAGGAGAGAAAGAGAAAAACAAAGAGAGAAAAAAAAAAGAGTGTATCTTGAGATGGAAAAAGGTTGTTCGTATTCTGTAGAAGAAAAAAAGTTCATCAAAATCTATGGGAGAAATGTTGGATTTGTTATGTGCTTCGGTATTTATATCGTCCACCCTCAAATCCACCAAAATCTACCACTTAATGAAATCCTTCAAATTCTATCACTTTCTGAATACCCCTATGCTTTTGTAGACTTTCTTAAAATCTTAATTGAATATAACTAGATTTGTATGGACTCTTTAAAATTCAATAAAAGTTTGAATTGAATACACTCAGACTTTTAAAATCTTTTAAAATCGTAATTGAATACACCCTCCTTAGAATTTGTGTTTAGATGAATATATTATATTAGATTAGATAATATTAGTTAGATATATAATTAAGGGGAAAGCTAACATCCCCTCTATGAAGAGAATGTTAGCATTCTCCCCAAATTTTTTGGACAAAAAAACCATTTATTGAAAATTTTAAAACCATCAACCTAAGGGTATTAGTTTAATTAGAAATAAAAATAAATTTAAACCTAATTCTCTTGAGCTATCTCTCTGAAATCCTCGTTTTGTTACCGCCAGTGTGAGTTGGGATGGTGGTGGTTGTGGCACGTTAGTAACCAGTGTGGGGATTGGGATGGTGGTGCCGCCAATGGTTGTGGTTCTGCCACCAGTGTGGGGATGGAGATTGTGGTGTCACTAGTGTGGGTTGGGATGATGGTGGTGGTGTCGATTGTGGTATGGTGGCACCACCGGTGTGGGCTGGGGATTATGTTGTCGCCAGTAGGGGTTGGGATGGTGGTGGTGGTGGTGGTGTGGGACTGTGGTTGTGGTTTTCGCCGTCAGGTATGTAAGGGATGGGATGGTTGGGGTGGCGATGGCGATGGCATCGCTGGTTTGGGTGGTGGTCGGTGATGACGTAGTTCAGACGGCGGCGAGGTCTTGTAATTTCGTTAAGAGAGAGAGGACGTGAGAGGAGACAGATTACAAAGAGAAGGTGGGAAGGGTAGGATTTTGAAATTCCATATATGTCTAATTTTTAATGATGTGGTAGCTTCTATTATTGATTTTTTTGTCTGAAAAAATGTGGGAGGGTGCTACCTCTGCTTCATAGAGGGGATGTTAGCTTTCTCCTATAATTAATTAAAATATATATGTATATTTATATAAATAAATAGTATAGAAGGAGAGTTTGTGTTTAAAAGAGTCAAGAGTTAATTGGGTTTCAATCTATTATTCATGGGAATGCCTGTCGTCTAAAGCATACATCCTTGCAAGTTGCAAGACAACAACTAACATATATATATGTGTATGTGTGTGTATATATATATACTAGTTTAAATTCACGTGTGTTGCATGTGGGAGCCTCTAATTATATATATGTACATATATTAGGGATAACACCTAAAATGGCATTAAATAAAAAATATACTATTGACAAAATATGTGTGTATTTTATCCCACTGAAAAAGAAAAAAAAAATTGCTTCTAATATAGATTATTGAATTTTTTTTTCAATAATCAAACATCAAACACATAATAATAGTGCTCATACTATTAATTTAGCATCATTTAACAATCAATTCCAGAACAACTCCGTAATCAAATTTGTCACTTATAAAATAAATAAATCTTCTATGAGTCACATCTTACTTTCTATTACAAAACAATCAAAGATAAACAATAAGAAAGTAAAAATTACTATTTTAGCAATTCTTAAACTATCTATTGACATCCTTCTGAAAATTCGTAACACTTTATCCTTTTTATATCCCTCAGTAATTATTCAAATGACTCATCATCAAGTGAAATTTCTTTGACAACTACTGGCACAAAACAATTCATAATCAATTCATTTTTACGATTATTTATCTTCACCATAAAAAATAATGATTTTCCTTTGCAGCTTGTTACTTTGCTATAGAATTCATTCATCTCATCATCCTACAAAAAGAAGAAATTTACTTTTAAAATATTAATAAATTTAAATGAAATTTTTTTTATTTGTGACTTTTGTGAGAGAGGAAAAACTTTTACGTCAGCTTTTAATTGTAATAATTCGTCTACTGAATAATTTATTAATGATTAACAATTATTAAACATTGTTATAAATGCTACTTCTTTTACATTTGTCACTTAAAATTGCATCATAAATCTGCATAAATGAGTACATACTTCATTAATACAAATGTTAGAGAATCATATATTTGTAATATTCTAAGACCTTTTAAAAAATTAAGAATGTTTAAAAGATATAATAATAAATTTGAAAGCATTTTGCGTCACTTGTATTGCAATTAAGAATTTATTTTAGTTTAAATAATTTATTGTAATTAGATTTACCTTGTCTAGATTCCATTGTAATGACATCATCGAATATATATTCTTCACGTGTAACATCTTGCACAATGCATGGTTGATGACATATTTTGATATTATGATGACATCAGATCTCGCTGTATGGGAATAATAAAAGATATTGCAGTGGATCATAATATTCAAAATAATATTTCACTCAATGCCTTTTACTGGAGTGCGCAGTAACAATTATGTCACGTTCTAAGCGAATGTTAGGGTTTGCTCCTTCTATCAAAATAGAAGCAACTTGATCTACTGGAGGTGAATTATAAATATTTTGATCAAGTTGAACATCATTTTTAATCATTATTTTATGACTCTCTAAAATAGGTATGTCCTTGAGCCGTCGAAGGAACTGAACATACGGATTCGACGATAATATCTCTACTAACTTCACAATAATAGGTTCATTTAATTTTGCATCATTAGAATTTGCATTCTATTTTGTAATACATTGTCAATTTCGTAAAAGTATAATTGAAGGAAACACGAACCACTATCTCCACTTGACAGTGAGGGTAATTCATGGTATATTTTACCTTGTGCTTGAAAAGTAGAGATATCACCCTTCATATTTACGAGATTTTTGTTAAGACATATGCCAAGAGATGTAAAATAGAAAATATTGTTATATGCATCTATGTATCGACATAATTCCATTGCCAAGGCAGTCTAAGATGTAAAGAACTCATACAACTCATCAGAGACAAATGTAGATGTTAAGATCAAATTACCATTTGAGCAACAAAAAACTAGAGGCTCGTATTCAAATTTCTTAGTAAAATAGTGACAACAATATGAAACATTCTTTAACTCGTGAGATGATGAATGAGTTACTTGTTCCACATCTCTTCTTCTTCTTTCCTCGAATTTGTTACATCTTTAATTTTGTTTTATCTTTTTTTGGAAGTTAAATTTTTATACCATTTTGTATTGTATGAATTCAATTGCTCTTGTCTATGGGTGAATGTTTTCAAACACATATATGTAATCATAATATTTAAATAGTTACATATAAAAAAATAAAAAATAAAAAAAGCATACCATCAAATTGCACTATAGATACTGAAAGTTCACAGATACAAAAAGGCATACCATCAAAAAGCACTATAGATACTGAAAGTTCATTTGCTAAATAATAAAGTATTCATAACATATAATTATACAAAAAAAATAAATAAGCAAAATTCTAGCCCTAAAACTCCTTATTAATAATATCGAAAATAATAGATATCTTCAACACCAATAACAACCTATCCAAGATAAAGAAGATGAAGTAAAAATAAAATTAGGAACTATTATAAAAAATTGTTATAAAAGAACTCAAACACAAGACAATAAAAACAAAT
This sequence comes from Cornus controversa, assembly GCA_026545225.1. Classification (NCBI taxonomy): domain Eukaryota; kingdom Viridiplantae; phylum Streptophyta; class Magnoliopsida; order Cornales; family Cornaceae; genus Cornus; species Cornus controversa. The sequence continues at coordinate 57,825,942 of CM048845.1, forward strand.
ATTCAGGAAATTATCCTTGAAGCCTAGAGATATTTTTACTATTTATTAAACTCCTAAACGGATTTTTTTTGGCATCTAATTGATAGGAATTCAAGAAAAACGTTGCTGGAAATTCTAAACAGTATCAAACAAAAAAAAAAATTCATTTTTGGTGAGTGTGGTCAAAAGATTTTTTCATTTAAATAACATTAATTTCACTCACAAAAACAAAGTCAGATTGTATTCGCAGTTAACATTGAGCTATATAATTGCATTCACTAATTCATGATACGAAAACTCTAACAAATTTTTTTTGAGAGGAAATTTTTTAGTTCGTGGTTAAGACGACACCAAATCAAAATTAGACCTACAATTATTGCATTAAGAAGCATGAATTTCAAGTTTCAAACAATAAAAAGAAAATATCAGTTAACTGCTAGAATGCTGTCTTATCACTTTTGATTAAAAATTAAGAAAAATGACAAATTATTCTAAAAAAGTAATAGTGACAATGAGAATTTTTGAAAAAAAATTATTTATTTTATGAAACCTTACAATTGAAACATTTTGTGAATTTAATAGAGGCAAACAAACAGTGAAAACATAGGAACACCAATATACAATCTAGCACAATATTGATGAAGATTTAACAATAAGTACATATGTATGTATGTGTAACGACCCATTCCACCACATGATATGATATTATTCGCTTTGGGCCTAAACTCACATGGTTTTGCTCTTGGATTTTTATCCTAAAAGGCCTCGTACCATTTGGAGAGAACCCACTACATATAAGTACATCCCCCTTCTTCACACCCAAGCAATGTGGGATTGAGCACCCTGTAGCCTATTAGTATGGTAGCTTGTTCAGTGTCTCTTGCACCCCCCCAACAAGGGTCACCAGCAAAACGATGCAGGCTGGGCCTAAAGAGGACAATATCATACCATATGGTGGAGTGAGTTGTTACAGCTGGTATCAGAGCTAGACCCAGCCAGAAGTGTGCCGATGGGGACGTCGAGCCTCCTAAGGAGGTGGATTGTGGTGACCTTTGTGGGCAGGTGTGAGAGACATTGGGTGAGCTACCACACTGGTAGGCTATAGAGTGCTCAATCTCACATCATCTGAGTGTGGAGAAGAGGGATATACTTATATGTAGTGTGTTATATCCAAATGATATGAGGCCTTTTGGGGTAAAACCCAACAACAAAACTGTATAGGTTAGGCCCAAAGTGGACAATATCATATCATGTGATGGAGCAGGTTGTTACAGTATGTTTGTTTATATATGCTTAATTTTTTTTCCTACTATTTAAATAACCGATCAGCACACAAATACACTAACCTCCCATCTGGTTTGGTCTAATTACACACAGATGCTATGTTTGTAAAATAGTTACACTCACCACCTTATGTTTGTAAATTGTTACACCCACCTCCCCTCAACACGTTGAAATGACCATTAAGGCAAAACACGTTGAAAAGAGGGAGGTGAGAGTAACTTTTTTACAAACATAACACCTGTGTATAATTAGGGCAAACCACAGAAAAAATCAGTGTATTTAACCATTAATTTAATTTTTGTTTCTTATTTACAATTATAAATTGGGCTTGTCATGAAGTCCATCATAAATTAATTTAGTGAATTATCAAATAGGTAAAAAATTGACAAAAATGAACAAATATGATCAAAAAATTTAAAATTAAAATTAATTACTTGTGATATGACACGGTGTCGAACTTGATTCTTGCCTGAAATTTAAGTTTCACAAGAAAGAATAGAGTTGTAATGGATACAAGTCTGGAAAAAAAAAACAAAGGGAAAAAATTTAATATGAAAAAATAAATAAAAATCCCAAGAGAGAATATGAATGGAAAAAAATTAATTTTGGCATGAAATTTAAGTTCATTCTTAAATTAGGTCGATTACCTGATAAGAAAAAAATATGATTATATGAAAGGAAAAAATTTGATTTTGGCGTGAAATTGAAGTTCTTTATCAAATTAGGTAGATTACCTGATAAGGAAAAAAATTAATTCTCAAATTATATGATCAAAAACTTTAAAATCAAAATTAATTACTTGTGATATGACACGGTGCCGAGCTTGATTTTCGCCTGCAATTTAAGTTTCACCAGAAAGAATAGAGTTGTAATGGCTACAAGTCAGAGCAAAAAAAACAAAGAGAAAAATTTTAATTTGAAAAAAAAAAATCCCAAGAGAGATATATGAATGGAAAAAAAATTGATTTTGGAGTGAAATGTAAGTTCATTATCAAATTAGGTCAATTACCTGATAAGGAAAAAAATTAATTATATGAAAGGAAAAAAATTGATTTTAGCGTGAAATTGAAGTTCATTCTCAAATTAGGTGAATTACCTAATAAGGAAAAAAATTCATTCTCAAATTAGGTCAATTACCTGATTCATTCTTAATGTCAGTCCAAAAAGATGCAAGATGCTAGTAGAACAATGTGCAAAAAAAATTATGAAAAAAATTGATTCTAGCCTCAAATTTAATTGATCGAAAGAGTTGGGAGTGCAAAGATTTGGAGGAGTCGAGAGTCCAAGGAGGAGAAGTTGTGAGTTAGAGTCGAGATAGGAGTCTATTAGTAGAAGAATTATTATAAAAGTGAATAATTTAAACAAGATTACCTGATAAGGAAAAAAGTGTGATTATATGAAAGGGAAAAAATTTATTTTGGCGTCAAATTGAAGTTCATTTTCAAATTAGGTGGATTACCTTGTAAAGAAAAAAAGTCATTCTAAAATTAGGTCAATTACTTGATTCCTTCCTAATGGAAGTCCAAAAAGATGCAAGATGCTAGTAGAATAATGTGAAAAAATAATTATGAAAAAACTTGATTCTAGCCTCAAATTTAATTGATTGAAGGAGTTGGGAATGCAAAGAGTTGGAAGAGTTAAGAGTCCAATGAGGAGGAGTTATAAGTTAGAGCGGAGATAGGAGTCTATTAGTAGAAAAATTATTATAAAAATGAATAATTTGAAACACCTTATACTTTTAATAATAGTATAGATATATAGTTGTGAACAAATGGCCTCGCCTGGCGAGGATCTATGTTTAATTTCTGGGTTATTATATATAAACTATTTTCTTGTATTGGTACATAATCATTTAGACGTATGTGGATTTAAGGATTCTAAAAGAATAGACTTAGGCTCATTTAATTAAGAAGTATATTTTAAATTAGAACTAGTGATTTAGGTTTAACTTTTAACAGTATGCATGAATTGATTTAACAAGATTATATGTTTGGATTTCAAATAACAAAAACAAACCTCTCTTCATTTTAAATTCATTCATTTAGGGGTGAGCACGGATCGAATTAGACATAATCCTTATTTGATCTGCGAGCGGTCTACAGATTGGTGAATATATAATCCGATCCAATTTGTGGGAAAAACTCAATCCGATTTGATCCGATCCGGTGCATGAAATAACAGATTGAATTGGATCGGATTAACGGATTGAGCTCAATCTAAACAACCCAATATAATTATTATTTAACTAGGGCCAAATAACAACTTTTCAGCCTAAAGGATATAAGATATTATAATATTATTATTAAAAGTTATAAGATATATATATATATATATATATATATATATAATATTATAAATTCTAACAGATTGTCACTGATCGGATCAGATTTTCAACCCTCCAATCCATAATCCGATCAATGACTTACGGATTCTTATTTTTTAAATCCGCAACCAATCCGTTAATCATTCAATCCGATCCAATCCACACGGATCGAATCGGATTAATGGATTGACGGATATTTTGTGCACCCTACTTGGCACAACTCTCAATTCTTGAATGTGAGGTCACAGTGAAAATATTCCCATAATGGACTAGCTTTGCATTGAATGTTAGATTTTTGGTTAAATTACACTCAACTCCTTTGTAAATAGGCTAAATAACATAAACTTCTCACGTGTTTCCAAAAATAACACTGACCTCCTCCATATACGGATTTTTGTAACACTAAGACCTTATCAGTTTTTTCTTGTACAAAAATCACCTAAAAATTTGACGCTGGATAGCATAGTGATTATTCTGTAGGCTAATGACAACAGGTAATTCACAGAATGAATGCAAGAGAATCGCCCAAAAACTCAGAGAAAAACCTATGAAATTTCTATTTAATATTCAAAATCAAAGTTATCCCAGAATCAGTCCACAAACCGGGGTATATAGCTGAAACTCGTCAACATTACCAAAAATAGCAGAATTTTAATAATCGTGCCAAAATAAAATACGAAATAAAAGAAGGAAGCTGCCAGAAATTTGGCCCAAATTAAATCCAGAATCACTTCCTAATCAACAAAAGAAATATTACTAAAAAATGAAACAAATAACTAAAATTGGGGATTCAGAGGGAAAAATAGTGGATTTTGGCTTCGAAAAAAATATGCACCCAGCTCAGCTTTCCGAATTGTGGTCTTAAAGGCGATTTTGATACCCGTAGCCAAAGTTATGGCCAAAATATCGAAACGCCCCCACAACTGCCCCAATTAAGGACAAGGTCACGGTTTCCTGCCATCTTTGCGTTGATCTGCCAACTCAAGGTATTTTAGTGCCATCAACGTGTCGTCTGATAGCTCAGCGTCATCTGACTCGGATGTTCTTGCATCAAAATTCCAAAAATACCCTTAGAGGTATACCACTTGTAATCATATAACTTTGTTTCTTTAATCTATTCTAATCTTATTTACCAAAAAAATATTTTTTAATTAAAAAAAATTCATACAGGGGTATAATTGTTAAAAATATTGTACAGGAAATGTCAGTGTTATTTTTTGAAAACACAAGAGAGGTTTCTATTATTTAGCCTATTTACAAGGGAGGTGAGTGTAATTTTTTCTAATTTTCTTTTATTTTTTGTTAGATTCTATTAACGAACATAAAAAAGGGCAAACTTAGTGTTGGGGAGAGTCAAATCTAGGGATGGCAATTTAACCCGTCCCGGCCCACCCCAGTTAAACTAGTTATGAAGGAGGCTAAATGGTTTTGGGGAGGCTATGGGGGTGAGAGGGAAAAACCCGCGAAGTTGTGGAGTAGGGATAGAGATAGACACTCTCGCCACGTTCCGTTTATATTTTATATTTACTATATTACCCTTATATATATAATACACATACAAAATTACTCTTATATAATTATATAAATAAGATTTACTAGTTCAAATCTTATTAGCAGTGCACAGGTAAATTATCAAGGACTTTATCATATAAAAGTGTAAATACTAAAAATAGTACAATTACAAAAGTAATTCCCTAAAAAAAGTTCTTAAAAAAAAAAAAAATACCACCCCGCCTTGTTTACATCTCCCCCCACTTCGCCCCGTTTATTAAATGGGGTGAGGTGGGGAGGGGGGTAGCTTTTCTAAACGATAATGGGGATGAGAAAGGGCACCTCCGCTCCATATCCGTCACGCTGTCATCCCTAGTCAGATCGTTGTTTCAAGTGGATAACTTTTAAATCACAATGGAAGAATATTACCCTTGCGTCAAACCCGTTCAGATAAATTTAGTATATGAAAGCCCAAATCTAGCCACAAAGGACCTTGTCAAGCGTGACTGTCTTGGGCTAGAATTGTCTTGCTAATGTAAATGCGAGGTAGACCACTCGGTTGGTAGCCCTTATTTTATTTTATATTCTTTTGGTAAGTAATTTGCCCATTTAAATTTTTACCTTTATTTTATGTTTTGTTTATATCTCGTATTGCTTGAAGTGGACTAATGTTTAATAGCCCATTTAAATTGTAAATTAATATTAAAAATGCAAATAAATTAATAATAAACCCATAGGCATTAGAAAAGAAATATGCGAGTCAAAAAATATAATAAAAAATATATTATTAATTAATTATTAAAATGTAAACAAATTAATAATAAACCAATTTGAAAATTAGAAAAGGAATTGGTGTAATAAAAATTGAAAATTTAGAATAGGATTTGGTGTATTAAAGTATACAAATCATTTCTCAAACTAAATAGGGATATCAATGAACTTGTAACAATTAGTATAGTAAAATATAGTAAAGTATAAAAATTTGTATAATAAACTAATAAAAATTTCAAATTAAATAGGGATATGGATGGACATTTAACCGTTAGTATAGCAGAATGGAAGACTATTGTAAATTAATTACAAACATCCAACCAAGTTAGGGCCCGTTTGGTAACCATTTATGTTTAGTGTTTATTATTTAAGTGTTTATATAAACAATGTTTATATTACGATTTTGTTTATCCATAAACATGAGTGTTGTTTGATAACGAAAAAACGTTTGCCTTATTTTAAAATTCATAAACAGAAAAACATGTTTGTTAACCCTAAACTATTTTTTTATAAAAAAAATCAACACAATAAATTGCATAAAAAGTCAAGTTTATGCTATAACAAATCTATACAGCAATAATAGAGCAAAAAATATGCATAAAAATAAAATAAATAATATTGGGTTACATATATATCTACACACTGCAAATAATACCGTAAAACTAGAATAACCATAACCCAGAAGGCATTAACAAGTAGGGAGATGCACACGATTCAGTTCTTTTCAATTATTGGGAGAACTTGAACTAGAACCGTTTCTAACGGTTCTTTAATTTTGAAACCGGAATAAATAAGTTCAGTTATTATAGAAGTTGTATTTAACCTTATAATAGTTTTAATAACTTCATTGTTTAAAATTTTTTACATAACAAAATGTTATTATAAATATATATATATATATATAGTTATATTATATATATATAGTTATATATATATATATATATATATATATATATATATATATTCAACGGTTTCAGTTCCTGTTCCAAGGCTTGGACTCGGAATCGTAGTGAACAGTTTCTAAAATTTAGAGCCGAAACCGGAACCATAATGAACGGTTCGGTTTAGTCCAATTTGTATGGACTGAGAAGAGGGATTTATAGGGCATACTCTTTCTCTTGAACTTCTTAATATTACTACTTTTTTTTTCATTTTTTTTATTTCTATTTTTCTTTCAACACTGAAAATGAATGAATGATATGAGTACAAAATACCATTCTTGTTTATTTGATAAAGAGATGATTGAGACTTCTTTGTTTTTTTCATCGAATAAGGTTTTTTTTTAGCATGAGTGTCCCTAAGTAACTATCTCTTTAATTTTGTCCACATTTGATAATTCTAATATTTTTATCGTTGTATCAATCAATAGCCTTTTATAATTTTTTTTTCTTTTCATTTTCTCACTTTTAGTTTTAATTTTTAATTAAAATAATATACTCACCATTTTAGACAAAAAAGAAAACATAATTTTTTTTTTTTAATAAACATAAACAATAAACATCATTTTGGTGTTTAGGATTTGAAGGCTTATGAACAGTGTTGTTTTAAAAGCGTTTTGACAATTTATAAACAAAACAAAAATTATCAAACATGTTTATCGTAAAAATTTGTTTTTATAAACAATAAACACTAAACATAAACGGTTACCAAACGTGCCCTTAATAATAAATTAATAGACATTGAAAAATAAATACATGTGACTAAAAAAAATGTATATAGAAAATAAAAAAAATTATAGACATTTATATAGTACTCTATATATATATATAGACTTATATTATATCTATGGGTTTTCTATTGACTGTCATTATTTAATTATGTGAATCCTTCCCATAGATATCACTTGGCATGTGAATGGTTTTTAAATGTTATATATATATATATCTATATATATGGGTTTTCTATTGACTGTCTTTATTTAATTATGTGAATCATTCCGATAGATATCACATGGCATGTGAATGGTTTTTAAATGTACAATTGAGCATTTGTCAAAGTCATCGGAAAGCTTGGCAGATTGGTCGAAGTTGGCGTTTCGTTGCATGTTGGCATTTAATCTTCTAGATACCAAAGCCAGAAAGCAAGCAGCTAAACTTGGAAATTTTCAATCATTTATGAAGAGAGGAGTACTACGAAGACTCGTCGCTTCACTAATTGATAAAACCAATTTCAAAATTTAAATAATTTTATGTAATAAATGTCTTATTGACGACCCCACATATAAATCTCCAACACTCTTTACAGGTAGCAAGTGAAACCTTATAAACATCTCTCTAATGCTTGGAAACACGAATACTCTAAAAAAGTTTCGCAATGATAAAGTCGGATATGTGTCCGATACTTCTAAGAAGTATTCAATTTTTTTAAATTATTTTTTCAAATGTCGGCTAGATTCGTTTAAGATACGTTTGAGATACGTTTAGAATACGTCAGAGATATGTTTATAATACTTTTTGGGATAATTTTGTAATTTTTTTGTTTTATAAAGTGGGATTTAGATTGTAATATTAAAAATTTACAAGTTAAAAGATTGTAATAATACAAAAATATTTTTAAAACTTTCAAACAAGTGTGTCATTGTACAGAATATTAGAAAGAAAAAGAAAAGAGATATCTAGATTTTAAGTTTTTATATTTTGCATAATTGGTATAAGCATATTTATTGTATGGTTGAAGAACTAAAGTTAAATTTTTATGTATAAATTTATACTTTTATTTATTTATTTATTTGACGTATTATTTTCGTGTTTGTATCTTATTTTTTCGAGATCTCTCGTTATCGTATTTTATCATATTATACCTAGGGATGACAATTTACCTTGACCCGTCGAATATTCGTCCCACTCCGTTCTGTTTAAAATCCGTTTATGGAACCGTTTAAGGAAATGGAGTGGGGATAGAGTTAGGAAAAATAATTCTCGTTTAAACGGAGCGGGGGCGAGGTAAGACCCTACCCGCCTTGTCCCATTTAAGTATATATATTTATACTTATATATGTAATATATAAAAGAAATATTAATAATATATAAAGAAAATATTAATATTATATATATTATACAACTATACAAATTTATTATATCAGTAATGGATAACTCAATATTAATCATTGTGTTAAATATACCTAAATGTGTGTTTTTGGTATGTATGTATCTAAATATCAAATTTATTATTATAAAATTTTTGCATAAAAAAAAAAGAAAAAGTATAAACGATTGAATGGGAAACTCAAAATTCGCCCCACCCTATTTATAAATAGTTGTGGGGGCGATCGAAAAAATTAAATAATTACAAAAATAAAGTCAAAATCCGTCCCGCTCCGCCGCCATTCCTAATTATACCTATATCTCGTATTTCGACCAGTGCGGCTCTCCACATCTCAAGAGTGACGGTTCACACTACCACCACACCGGAGGGTCTTGCCCACTAGTTCCTACCGTGGAGGAAAGTGAGCCATCAATTTGATGGAAGAATACAAAATTGACTCAAACGGCTCGTGTGAATGACTTGGCTACAAGAAGTGAAAGCATGGTTTGACTCAAATAAATTTTCAAATTGAGAAATATTGCTACCTATCTCGACCGTTGGATCAAGTAGATCTTGTAACGAAGCTCACGAAATCCAACACTTGAAAGTCCATCGTTGCATTGTCATAATAATAATAATAGATAGCAACGTTATTTGCTTTGATCAACTTCCAAAAATTCATCATTTTTACCTAAAATATTCTTTGCAAAAATTAGATTTTGATAACCAAAATTAAAAAAATTATTTTACAGTGACTGTAAATTCAATAAAAAGTAAATAATAATCAAATTTAAAAATAATTGTCAATAAGTAATCATTTAACTTTAATATTTAAAATACCCTTCCCCTATTTAGAGATTTTCAATTATTTCTTTGTTCCTTTTTTTTTGTTTTCTCCAACCGCACCTCCACCTCCAAATATCATAAATTTTAGAATTCATAATATTAATTTACGTTGTTATTAAGAATGACAAAAATTGATCAATGACTTTACAAAACGTTGAACCCATTTTTCTGACTTCTGCTAATAGAATAGAATTGTTTTTAAACACTTGAGTTGCTTGTTTGACCGAGGTATCTCTAGATCTTCAATGAGAATGAGTCCATACAAGGTTTGATAGGTATGATTGTCCAAAGTTGATAAGTGTGCACAGTTAACCCCTGTCATCCCTATTTTAATAATCAGATCAAACACGTTCTTAATCTACATGATATTAATTATGGCAATGGCGTGTGACCATCATGTAGATTAATATCATAGTCCACTGCTGCATTCCATTCCCATTTTTTCCTTCTAAGACCTAATTTTAATTCAATGATGTCAAAAGTCATAATTAATATCATAATTATAGCTTTTGAAACTTCTATATTTGGAGTGGAGTTGAAGAAGACGAAGAAAGGATATTGTATACTTTCTCAAATCAGAGATTAAATCTCTTGAGAGAAGAAATAGTATTTTGGACATTAAAGTTAAATGATTTATTATTGACAATTATTTTTTAGATTTGCTCATTGCGTACCTTTTATTGAGTTTAAGGTTATTGTAAAGCAATTTTAATTCAATTTCGGTCATTAAAATCTATTTTTTCCATCTTTTTAATTATATATATATATATATATATATATATTTTTTTTTTTTTTATCTTCGGTGTTTAGCTAAAATCTTGAAAAAAATTTCGAAAAGATTTTTTCAGGGACTGTTTGGTAACGCTGTCAGATTTCATTTTCTGGTTTCTGAAAAATAGAATTTGAAAACATGTTGTGTTGCCATTTCTGTCAAAAACAGAATATGTTTGGTAACATCAATTTTAAAAGCAAAAAATTGAAAATATGTTTGGTAACCCAAAATTAATTTTTTTTTTTTAAAATTAGTAGTATCTTTGATTAAAAATTATGTTTGAGTAATATGGTTCCAACTCATTTTAAACAACATAAATGTGATATTACATATTTTATGTATATTCTTTTCTCCAAAATTACATTTGTTAGGACTTTATTTTAGTTTATTTAATTAATAAATACATTTGTATGCATTTGCACGTTTTTGGTAATTGTCATAACTTGTAGCTATTTACGAGTCTGATGTCCAAATTGTAATCTAAATTGGTGGTCCAAGGTCCTGACAAATGTGCACGGGTCCATGATTGTATGCTTGTGTGTATATATATATATATTTTGGGTCGAACGAAATTAAATTAGCCGAAAACCCACTCGTAGGTTTTGACGAAAATAAAGTTACCCTAATCGGAGTGATTTTTTTATCGGTAACAGTAGCTTAGAGAACGTTGAAGAAGCAATTCGTGATTACAGACGTCCACTTTTCTTACAATCTCATTATGGGAAGATGATGAATCCATAAGATGCATGGAGTTCCCTCTACCCTGCACTAAGTTATGAGATGTTTGGCACCAAATGGGAAGGGAATAGTAGACCTTCTTGGTGACCAAATAGCCACCGAGGAATGCTACACCATAATAATCAAGCCCACACCTGAGAAAGAGAAAGCCCACATTGGCATTAGTTCTCAATAGCAATCACAGATACTCGACGACTTTGAAGAAGAGGAGGACAAGGAACTTACTCAGACCATACAACCCCTACAAACAATATCTCTCAACAAAAAGGTTTAAAAGCAGAACACCCAGATCGGCTCGGTCCTGCCAGAAATCGAGAAGAAGAAATTGGTTGAGGCCTTGCAAAAGAACATCGACGTGTTCGCTTGGAGCCACATGGATATGTCGGGAATAGATCTGACCCTAGCCAGCGACAGTCTGAATGTAGACCCTACAAGAACTCCCGTTAAACAAAAGAAAAGGAGGTTCGCTCTAGAAAAGAACAGAATAATCGCAGAAGAAGTAGAACAAACTACTGCAAGCCAAATTCATTAAGGAGGTAAAATACCTAGATTGGCTCTCGAACGTAGTAGTGGTAAATAAGAAGAACGAAAAATGGAGGGTCTGCATCGATTTCACTAATTTGAATAAGGTTTGTCCAAATGATTACTACCCTCTTCCAAAGATTGATCAGATGGTAGACACTACGGCAGGATATGAACGATTGACCTTCCTGGATGTGTACTCAGGTTACAATTAGATCCCGATGGATCCAAAAGATGAGAAAAAATGTCTTTTATCACAGAAGGGGGAACTTACTATTATAAGGTGATGCCCTTTGGTTTGAAAAATGCAGGGGCAACCTACCAATGCCTGATTATTGGCAAAACGGTGGAAGCTTGTATAGATGACATGGTGGTCAAAAGCTTAAAAAAAGAAAATCATCTGAAACACTTGCAAGAGGTGATTGACATTCTCAGGAACTACAACATGAAATTCAACCCATTAAAGTGTTCGTTCAGAGTTTCTTCCGGATAATTTCTTGGACACATGGTTAGTCACATTGGAATCGAAGCAAATCCTGCACAAATAATAGCCATCGTCGTCCAAAGTCCAGAACCCAAAACCCACAAAGATGTGCAGATCTTAACCAAACGGATAGCAGTGTTTAGCAGATTCATCTCGCAACTTTTTGACAGATGCAAGCCCTTTTTCGATGCCATTGGAAAAAAAAATGGAAGATGTGTGTGGGATAGGGACCAATTAGAGGCCTTAAAGAAATTAAAAGAATACATGTTGAGCCCTCCAATCTTATCGATACCAAAGGATACAAAACCACTATATCTATACATTGCAGTGTCACAAGCGTCGAAAAAAACTACACTGGTTAGGGAAGAAGGCTGAAAATAACACCCAATATTCTACACAAGTAAGACAATGAAAGATGTTAATCGAAGATACATGAAAGCAGAAAAATTAATCTTGGCCCTAGTACACACAGAGAAAAAACTGAGGCATTATTTTGAATCCCACACTATAATAGTACTGACCACTCTACCTTTAAGGGCAATCCTCATCAAACCAGAAACATCAGGAAGGATGATGAAGTGGATAATGGACTTTGGGTTTTTGACATTCGGTTCAAACCTAGAGTTGTAAAGAAAGGCCAAGTGGTAGCAGACTTCTTGCTGGAATACGAACCAAAAGACGAGGAGGAAAATAGGGTAATACCAACATAGGAAGTTTATGTGGATGGATTCGTAAGCCAAACAGGTTGGAGCAGGGATTAAAGTCAAGAATCTAGACGAAACAAAGATCAATCATGTTGTCAAATTCGAGTTCAAGGCATCAAATAACATAACAGAGTACGAAGCTCTTCTAACGAGTCTATAATTAGCAAAATCCTTGTATGTAAAGGATCTATCAATTTTCAGTGATTTTCATCTGATTATGAAGCAGGTTGACGGAGAATATCACACCAGAGAAGAGAAATGAATGCTTACTGAAAAATGGTAATCAAGGAAGTAGAGGAATTCGATTAGATCATGCTCAACCATATTCCAAGGGAACATAATAAGAAAACAAATTGATTAGCCTATTCAGCTTCCTACGCAGAAGAATCGCGAACCAAGATATCCATGATAAAAATCTTAGATGAGCTAAGCATAGGGCAGCCCCACCAAGTGTCCATAATCTTAAAGGAACCAAGCTGGATGGACCCATTCATGGTTTATCTGATCGAAAAGATCATTTTGAAGCAAAGGGAAAATGCAATAAATCTTAAAATGAAAGTAACAAAATGTTCAATTATCAACAATCATTTATATAGAAGATCATATTCAGGGCCTCTCCTTAGATGTCTGACACCCTCTGAAGCTAGGTGGTTCTCAAATAAATCCATGAAGGGGTCTGCAGAAACTACACTGGAGGAAGATCCTTAGCTCATAAGGCCCTGATACAGGGATACTTCTGGCCATTTATGGCCCGAGATGCAGCAGAGTAGTCTAAAAATTGCGATAAGTGTTAGTTGCTTGCGAACATGTTACATCAACCACCAAGTGACTTAAATGTGATGACTAGTCCATGGTAGTTTGCTTGATGGGGAATGACAACAAATTATTTCACCAAATGGGTCAAAGCTGAAGCTTACGTATCAATTACACATTCCCAACTAAAGAAGTTTATCTGGAACAACATTATTTTCCGCTTCGGGCTCTCCATATCGATAATCATGGACAACGGGAAGAACTTAGATAATCGATCTGTATTCTTCAAGAAATATGGCGTTAACCAGAACCTCTCCTCAAGATCATATCCTCAGGAAAATGGGCAAGATGAAATCACAAACAAAACTCTTTGCCAACATCCAAAAGGAGTTAGAGAGTAGAAAAGGGTGCTGGCTGGAAAAACTCCCAAACGTTTTATGGGCCTACAGGACAACTCCTCGACGACCAACCAGAGAAGTCCGTTCAACTTGACTTATGGAACAAAAGCAGTCATTCCAACTGAACTCGTAGTTCTAACCCTCAGGTCAGAATGGTTTGAAGGAGAAGAAAATGATCAATAGATCGAACGTAATTTAGATTTGCTAGAAGAATGAAGGGAAGTGGCTTAAATCAGGTTGGCATCATACCAACAGACTATATGGAGTAGTTACAACAAGAAAGTCAAGCCCAGGATCTTTGAACGAGGAGATTGGGTCCTACAAAAGGTCACTGCAAACACTAAGGGGTTAAACGTAGTAAAACTTGCAGTAAATTGGGAAGGACCATATGAAATCATTGGGGTGATTGAGAAAGGGGCTTATAGATTGCGCAAAGTACATGAAGATAGGGCGCTAATCATGAAACCATGGAATGCAATGCACTTGAAAAGGTATTATGTGTAACCCCCACAAATGAATTTTGTTAATTTTCAGTTAAATAAATGAGACAAGCAATTTTTTAACATTATCTCTTGTAAGTCGGGTCCCACATTGAATAAGGGAACACGCCAGCATGAAATTTATATGCAAAAAAGTCCACCCTAGTAAGCAAAGGTAGTAGGATTGCATATCGAAGAGAGGTCTCACTGCATAATGCCACTGTATTGCCTTTTTCACCCAATTATGAATTAAGATAGCTAAGGCATAACCAGCCGTGTGGAGATCGGGTCCAATTTTGACCGATTTTCTTCTTATTCATCATTTTTATCATAAATGAATTTTAAATGATGTTTCACATGTTTTAAAAGTAGAAAACATGTTTGAAAACTTGTTCAGAGGTTTGGAGAAATTTTCGGAGCGTTTAGTGAAATTTGAGATTTTCGGGTCGGTAGGACTCGGACGCGGGTTAGGTGGGCCTGGGAATCCGAAATTGTTTTGGAAAAACTTAATTTTGGTTTTAGAACAAATAAAAATTTAAAAGTGTTAAGGAAGTGATTTCGGAGCCGTAGCCGCTTTTGAAATTGAAAACGGAGTTGGGAGGGTACATTAAGTGGCTTGGGGGCATTTTGATCATTTTGCACCCAAGATATTATAAATATCAAGTGGCTGGAATATTTTCTCATTTGTGCACAGCCACTACAGCTGACCAGCTCTCTCTCTCTCCCTTTTTATATCTTCTCCTTCTCTCTTCATTTCGGAAGTGTTGAGCTTATATTTGGAAGTTTTCGTAGAAGGACAAAGTAAACTATGGGTTAAGGGCTTCCGCTTGAACTGGACAAAAGCAGATTTGGAAGAAGTTGAATCTTAGAAGATTCTAGGATTTTGCTAGAAAAAGCTTCAAACTTGAGGTAGGGGTGTTTTTTCTCTCTTATCGATTCCTAGGTTTTGGTGAGTTTGGGAATGGGTTGGTTGTGTTAGCATGCGTGGGACAATGGTGGGGGTTGAATGATTTGTCTTTCCCTTTTTCATTGTGAATTATACATGTTTATAATGTTCATATTGTGATATATGATGCTTGCGAATGTACCCATGTTGAATGTATGGAATTATGAGTATGTTTGGAAATATGATGAATTATATGCATGATTTTGAGCATATATATGATTATTTGTGGTGTATGAGGGTATGATGCATGCTAGAATTATATAAAACATGAATGTATATAGGAGAGCATAAGAAATATAATATATGTCAAATATGCCTAATGTGCATGTATATGTGTATATCGGAGAATTGTCCAAGTGAACTATACATAGGGTTCGGAGTTGTATATCGGGTTTCAAATGCATATGTATATTAATTGGATTGAGTTGACTTAGCATGAAAACACGGAATATGTTATGTAGAGTGACGACATCATTGTTATATATCATATAGGTCAGTGTCGGGTTGATGCTTAGGTGGGTTGAGACATTCCTACTGAGCTAGTTATTTTGCTCACCCCTCTCCCCTCCCCCTCCCCCCCCCCCCCCAATTTTTTTACAGATAAGGCACTGGTGATAGACAAAACTTGAATATTTAAGTGGATTTTCTTGTAACATTTTTGAGATATTTGGATGTTGTACATATTGCTATCCATGCCAGCTTGTGACATGTTGATTTTCATAAAAATTGTAGTCATAAACAAACTACTTGTACTTTGGATCCTCTTATGTAAACCATGTGGACAAACTATGGATTTTGGATAGATGTATGAATAGAGCATATGTTTTGGATCCAATGCATGAAATGCATGATTTTATAGTATTTTATTTATATTTCAAGGTAGTATGAGATGATATGAGGATAAGAAAATCATTTCGACATGAATTGCTTAGGTTGTTGAGCACTTGAGAATTCTGTAGAAATTACAGTCGAGTGATTACGACGCATCTTAATCCCCATTACGATGGATCGTAATCCGGTGATACATCGTAATCCCTATTGTGATGGATCGTAAAAATGTTGAGAAAAATTAGTTGAAACCAGCACATTTCATTTTGCAGAATGTAGCTATACATTTGCGATGCATCATAAATTACGATGCATCGCAATCTCCATTACTATGGATCGAAATTCACAGTTGGACTGACAATTGGAGTATTGTATGGATATGCATATGTGGTCATGTGTGGGGCCTATTGAGACGTGTTAATGTTGAGTTATACGGATATAGCTGTTTGTATACGATTAAGCTTCCACGGTAATTAAAAGTAGAGATAGTTCATTGGGACTTAATGGATGGACTTACCTTCGGGATTCGGGCTCAGAGATAGAGTCTCCGGTGACTCAAAAATTGGGGCAAGACTAGCCGAACGCCAATTATGAATTAAAATGGCTAAAGCATGATTAGTCGAACGCTAATTATGAATTAAGATGGCTAAGGCATAACCAACCGAACGCCAAATTGAAATTAATTGACTAAGGCATGACTAGCTGAACACCAATTATGAATTAAAGTGGCTAAGGCATAACCAGCCGAAAGCCAATTATGAATTAAAATGGCTAAGACATGACCAGTCGAACGCCAATTATGAATTGAATTGGCTAAGGTGTGACTAGCTGAATGTTAATTATGAATTAAATGATTGGTTGAGTGCTAATTATAGAACATGGTGGTCTAGATATTGTAAATCAAACATCAACCATAAAAAAGTAGTACAAACAAGAAACATAGACAAAAATAAACTCAGAATTTCCATTAAAATAAGCAAATGCACATTACAAATGCTCCCAACAGGTCGAGGGTAGTTACAAAAAAGAAAAGGGCTGAAAACAAAAAACTCAGGCTGCATCATTCTCCTAGGTAAGATCAATCAAACTAGAAGGGACAATAGAGGTACCCAGTAGGATCGGCACCCATTGAGCTAGGAATTTCGGAGGAGTTAAGAAATTACAGAATGTCTTCCTCTTTAACACCAATCTTAAGATCCTGATAGGTTTGATCTTCAACACCCATCTCTTGATCATACTGGCTGGGGCCATTTGGATAAGAGCGCTCATCATTAGCAGCGATTGCATATTCAAATCCAGCCCTATATGCCTCAGTATTGCAGATCTTCACAGTTTGAGACAACATTTTGAACATGGCCCTCGCCCCTGCCTCAAGCTTCTGAACTTGCTCCTGAAGGGATTTGACATTGAGCTCGGAGTCGCAGGCCTTGGATCAACAATGGCTATTTGTAGTTTAGCATTTTCCTTTTCTTTTTGGAATTGCTCGCACAAGGCCCTGTTCTTCTTGAACTCTACTTGGAAGGCTTTAGACTTCACATTCTCATTCGCCGCCTTTCTCATTGTCGTTCTGAAGTCAGCCTTGACTTTCCTTCTCTAGACATCAAATTAACTTATTGACCTTGATCGCAACTTGCTCGACCATACAACATATGGTCATCACTCCGAACATATTCTGAAAAGACATAGTGAAGTTAACACACCAAACATAAAAGGAAGAATGTAAAAAGAAAGAGCAAAAAGAAATTATCCTCAGGGCCAGATTAAGACTGGACTCTATCAGATTCCTAACGGACAATTCCTTCATCTTCTAATCTTCTTTGGGAGGCCAAATCCTTTTTATGTAAGCCTTCATGGCTTCCTTATCATTTAGAATTGAATCCTCAGCAGAAAGAGGAACTCCGTTCATTTTCACCATCAGGTAAACCCATGGCTCGACCGCTGAAGAGCTTTGAGCATGTGATCCATCTCCAGAAGATGGGACAGACACAACCCCTCTATCAACATCAGAAGGAGGAGTCGTAAATGGGGAAGGGAGAGCAGACGTCTTAGGGGACTTAGACGGAGGAATGATTTGGTCAGCCTAAACTAATTAGGGTTCAGAAGGGGACTTCTCTTCGTCATCTCATCCTAACTAAGCCTTTTTTGCAACGAAGCTGCGAGCTTCTTCCCTTGTTCAGATAGAGGCCCCCTAACTCAGATTGCGTATTACCCTTACGACGGGTGGTCTTGGGCAAACTCATATTTTTCACTCTCCAAGCCTTTTTGGAGATAGCCTTCAAGGTCTGAGGTGCAAGCAAAGGTGAAGAAGTGGGAAGATTATTCCACACGTTGTCCCGAATGAGGCGTGCCTCAACCTTCGAACGAGGAAGTAAATCTTTAACTGCACCAAAATAAATATAGATGTCCTTAAAAAGAAAAATTTCACAAACTATACAACCACAATGAATATCAAGAAAAGAATCAAATGAGGGTATACCTACTCCACTGAACCTCATTGGAATCAGGTACTTATCAAAGAATGAAACTTTCCATTTACCCCCCCCCCCCACCCTCATAACTATGAGCTGCTCGTTCTAACCTTTGTCAGAGGAAGGATGACTAAAACATAATGATCTGCCCGATTGAGGGTAAAAATGATAACAATTCTTCTCATGCTTTATGGCACTTACTTGGTAGCAAGCAAAAAGATAGTCGAAACCTAGTTTGAGTTTTCTAGTGCAATTCAAGGCTAGAATGCTTGAAATAACCCTAAAGGAATTGGGGTTAACCTGAAGAGGTGCCAAGTTCATTTGGTAGAGGACCAAAAGAAAGGATGAAGTGGAAAATGACACGCTGGGAAGTGTTTGGCCTAGAATACCATCTCATCATCACCCAACCCGTCCCCAACACGAAAATTGAAGTCTGAAGGGTAATGCCTAAGGGTAACATCAGATGGGATTTTGAAATCTGCCCTAAGTTTCTCCAAATTCACAAAAACCCTAGCTGTATTAGAGAGGTCGACCTCTTCTGAACTAAACATGGAGGGATCAGTACCTTCTAACCCCACTAGTTCGAAAGAAAGAACACCAGCTGGTTAGCTGGAGGAAGAAAACCCTCCGAGGAAGAAGAAGAACGACCCTCATTCTCACTCTCATTTAGGAAATCATTAACAGATTGATAGACTTCTGTCTTTTCAAAATAGTCAACGATCTCCACCCTTTTTGCCTTACTCATGTTTGTAAATAAATAGCAAGAAAATAGAGGATGAGAAACACTGACTTCAGAACAAGAAGAGCAAAAATCACTGTAGAAAACAAGGTGAAGAATCGTCGGAAGTATGAAGAATAGTGTTGTGTATGCGATAAGTAGACCCTCAACTCACAACATATCAATTTGAAGCACTTAAAACCCTAACATTTTGGCGGCTAAGACACGTTCCCCAAAAATAAGAAATCGTGTTACTGCAACTGTCGCACATTAAAGCTAAAAATTCCCTCCAACTTTCGAATCCAAAAGATGAAATATATTTTGGGGCAAAGTGTGGAGGAAAAAATCCAACCAGTGAGGAAATGACACGTGTGATGTCCGACGAGGCAATGACTTGGCAACCACCTCATCTTGGAGGGTCCACATCGCGTTCGACAAAAATGGAAATCAATAACTGGATATTTGAAATTGATTAGCCAAAATTAGCGTGATCCATGTAGCAAGATCACAATGATTGAGGAGGAAATCATGCATTTCTCCCCCGATTGGGGAGAAAATCATGGAACAATTGTAGCCCAAAAACGAATATAAAAGAAATAGAAAACACTGCAAAAGGGCGATGAACTTCCCATATAACAAAATTTTCAATATCTTTACTTGAATTTTACTTTATAAAAAGATAAAAATAAAATGCCAAAAGACATTGGTAAAGTGCCAATAATAGCTACCTAAATCAAACACCTATTTATGATCTATTTTAGTATCATTTTATATTGTTGGTATGTCATTGTTTAGGAGAGATTATTCAATAAAATAGTGATACCATGTCATTTCATTTACTTTGTATCACTAATTAAGTAAATATTTGTGTATAAACACACGGTCCACTTAATCTATTCTTCTGAGTTTAATGCACTAGAATATTTTAGTTGTAGCTTTTAAGGGTAATTGATCTAATTGGACTCTCGTTTCCAATTCCATCCTCTCAGATCTGAATAGCCGGCGACCGAATCTCTCTCTCTCATCAAACTCTATCCAAATGCTCCGCCTTCTGCTCATCCTCGTCCACCTGACACTCGTCCCTTCCTCTTTTGCCCTCGATTTTCTCTTCAATTCCTTCAATGCCACCGTCGACCTCAACCTCACCAACGACGCTCGACTCGAGTCCTCCGTTATCAAATTCACCAACGACTCGAATCCGCAATCAATCGGCCGGGTCTTCCACCGATCTCGAATCCGAATGAAACCCAGTTCGAATTCCACCACCATCTCTTCCTTCTCCACCTCCTTCGTCTTCTCCATCTTGCCGGAGATCAGTTCCAGTCCCGGCTTTGGCATCGTCTTCGTCCTCTCCAACTCCACCGCACCCCCCGGCGCTCTCTCCGGCCAGTACTTCGGCCTCTTCTCCAACGCCACCATCCCCACCGTCGCCCCACTCCTTGCCGTCGAATTCGACACCGGCCGGAACCCGGAATTCAAGGACCCAGATGACAATCACGTGGGCATAGACCTAAACAACATCGAATCAAAGATAACAGTTGCAGCTGGGTACTATAACTCCACCAATGGTACTGATCTCATCCCTGTAAATATGCGAAATGGGCAGAACATACACGCCTGGATTGAATTTGATGGATCACAATTTGAAATCAATGTCACAATCGCTCCGGCCGGGATGGCTCGACCTTCCCGGCCTTTGCTCACATACAGAGATCCAGTCATAGCTAACTATGTCTCTGCAGATATGTTTGTTGGGTTCTCTGCTTCGATAACTACTTGGGTTGAAGGACAGAGGCTCTTAGCTTGGAGTCTCAGCGACACTGGTATTGCCAGAGACATAAACACCACGAATTTGCCGGTTTTCAAGCTCCAATCGTCGTCATCTTCGTTATCTCCCGGAGCTATTGCCGGAATTACTATTGCATCTTTTGTTATATTCATGATTTGCGTATCTGGGTTTTACTGGTTTTGGCGAAAGAGTACAAAGAAAGAAGATGATGAAATTGAAGATTGGGAGCTCGAATACTGGCCACACAGATTCTCATACGAAGAGCTCAGTGAGGCCACCAATGGCTTCTCCAAAGATGAGCTTCTCGGAACTGGTGGGTTTGGTCGAGTGTACAAAGGAACACTACCCAACAACACAATAGTGGCCGTGAAGTGCGTGAGCCACGATTCGAAGCAGGGTATGAGAGAATTTATGGCAGAGATATCGAGTATGGGTCGTCTTCAACACAAGAACTTAGTTCAGATGCGAGGTTGGTGTCGAAAGGGTAATGAATTGATGCTTGTGTACGATTACATGCCTAATGGTAGTCTGAATCGATGGATATTCGACAAACCCAAGAAGCTATTGGGGTGGGAAGAGCGGCGAAGAATCCTCGCCGACGTAGCAGAGGGATTGAACTATCTCCACCATGGTTGGGACCAAGTGGTGATCCACAGAGATATCAAGTCGAGCAACATTTTGCTAGGCTATGACATGAGAGGTCGATTGGGTGATTTTGGGCTAGCGAAGTTGTACACGCAAGGTGAGGTGCCGAACACGACGAGGGTGGTGGGGACGTTGGGGTATTTGGCGCCGGAGCTGGCTACGGTGGCGGCGCCGACGGTGCTTAGTGATGTGTATAGTTTTGGGGTGGTGGTGTTGGAGGTGGCGTGTGGGCGGAGGCCGATAGAGTCGTGGGCGGAGGAAGAGGAGGCGCTGTTGATTGATTGGGTGAGGGGGAAGTATGTGCAGGGGAGGTTGCTGGAGGCGGCGGATGAGAG
The DNA here is from genome assembly GCA_026545225.1 of Cornus controversa. Taxonomy (NCBI): domain Eukaryota; kingdom Viridiplantae; phylum Streptophyta; class Magnoliopsida; order Cornales; family Cornaceae; genus Cornus; species Cornus controversa. Next base: position 57,848,239 of record CM048845.1, read on the forward strand.
GATTAGAGGGGAGTACAAGGCGGAGGAGATGGAGGCGGTGTTGAAGCTTGGATTGGCTTGTTGCCACCCTGACCCACTCCACCGGCCCACCATGAAGGAGGTGGTGGCGATTTTGGTTGGGGAGGAGGTGGGGCCGACACCGCCGAGTGTTATGTTGTCGGAATTGGGGAGTGCCAGTGGTGGTCACGGCGGTGGTGATGAGGCTGCGTCGCGGCCGTGAATGTAAGTTTATTTATTATTTTTATTTATTTATTATTTTTTGTATTTATTTCAATTTTCGACTTTTTGACACGGATGTGTTTGTTGTGTACACGGATTTTCTATGAGGTTCTCTCTCCTCCTCCTTAAAGATTATGAGTTTGTATATTCTCAACCATTGGAATGATTGGATAATTGAAAATTATTGTACAAAAACTTGTGTGGTTGATAGTTTTTAAATTATTTTTCAAAATGTCTGATTTTAGGTAACACACTACCCAATACTTTAAATAATGTTGTTATCAAATAAATTAAAAAATATTTTAATTATAAAAATACTTTATATTATACCGTTTATGGCCGGTGTTTAAGGGACTAACTTTGTACCACATTGAATTTAGATGAAAAAAGACTTGCATATAAGGGTGTGTAATGTGCATGAGTAGCTTAGACTTTTGAGTAGAAGGTAAATGTTCGACTCGTTACATTTGGTATCAAAATCAAATTCAGTTTTTGGTGTGAATACTTTAAAAAATATTGTTATCAAATAAATTTAAAAATATTTCAATTATAAAAATACTTGAATACTTTAAAAAATATTGTTATCATTTAAAAAATATTGTTAATCAAATAAATTTAAAAATATTTCAATTATAAAAATACTTGAGCTCTTAGAAAATTCAGCAGAAAGAGTGGAGTCCATGTAGGGGTGCCAATTTCCTCCACCCGCCCTGCCCCGATTATATACACACATACATACATATATATATATATACATATATATTGTGACATGATTGTATGAAATGTGTCATTTCTTTTATAATAGACATGATTGTATGAAATGTGTCATTTCTTTTATTATTATATTACTTATATAAATATAGTATACTAGATATACGGCAACCACTAAGTTACCTTATTCTGCTCTATTCCTCTCTTTATCTTATGGCTAAAAGAGAACTCTATCTTGTGTACATAATAGATCTATAATAAAAAAAATTTTGAAGACCAAAACCGTTTTCATCTCCATCTACGTATGAATGTATGTTTGTGTCATTTTCTTTGGTCTTATATATTGGGGTTTTGACTGTAGGAGTGTTGTATCATCGTTTGGGTACATTTAGCCCAAACATCGAATTCAAAGCAAATAAAGCAAATGATTTTAAGGATTTTGTTATTCCTCTCTTTATTTAAATGGGGCGGTAGTGGTATGCTTACCACAAACCCGTTAGGATTCTTAACGGAAGATGAATTTTGTATTTCCTTGATGGGGCGGAGTAGGGTTTTGGCATACCCGCCCCGTTGTCATCCCTAAGTCCATGGACTCGAGGTAATCACACCATTCACTAAGCCATTTGCTCTCTTTGTTACTAAAATACACAATCATTATATTTATGGTATGTTTTGAACTCTATGAATTATTTTCAAATGAGTTTATTTGTATAGCCTAAAACTTTATATATATATATAGTCGAACTAAAATTATATTCAATTGATCATAAAATAAAACACGTAAACAAATTTATTCATATCTAATTTATTATTATTTTATATGATTTGATTATTACATATTATATATATGATAACAATTTTAATTTATTTCTTGTTTAAATCTATTATTATTATTATTATTAATTAAATAAAAAATAAAAAATTTGTTAAAATATTATCTTTGTTAGCTAGCCAAAATTTAGAAAGTCCATTGCAGCGCTTTGGTGAGCCAAAATTTGGAAAGTCAAAATTACCGACATGACTCTCAAAAATGCTGACGAGACAAATTTAAAAACTTAAAATACAGAAAGGCCAACCGCATGCTCTAAAGAAGATAGACTTTTCAAAACAGACAACTCACTAGAAAAAGACATGCCTCAGTGGCTCCTTTTTATTTATTATTATTATTATTATTATTTTTGAAAGAATATTGTAGTCACATAAGAAAAGTCTAGTAGACTAGCTAATTAATTTATTGCTGGGATTTTTTTTTATTTTTTGAAACTTTTATATCATTGAAAAGCTAAAGTCCATTGTGGTGGGTATGGACCAAACCTTTCAAGTAGTAAAGATTAATGTTTTTTTGTTGATGGACCATAGCATGTTACCTGCACCAATCAGCATGCAGAGGACTTATGATGCAGCCTTTAACTACTGTTGACCCAAACACACCCTACATTACTATCTAAGACATTTCTAAGAAGGCAATAAATCTATGGTTGAGTCATTAATACAGGAAGTGTTCAAACCCAATCAACTTCATCATCTACTGGCTGGCCTAAAGCAAGAATAGACCGATTGACCGAACAAAATCCATTTTGTCTTAGACATATACCGATATTATGTAATGAGTAATGGTACTATGAGGACTATTATGACTTTTGTCATGAGTTGTTCCTTAAAATAAATATTTTGAACGCAAAAAAAAAAAGTTGCAAAAAAAAAAATATTATTACGTAACCAATACTAAAATCATCTCACACCAAAAAAAAAAATCAATTCAAAATATCATAAATCGAATTTATAAGAAAAAGTTAATAAAAATGTAAAAAAAGTAAGATATAAAACTTTGACCGTCTCTTGTAAATTAAATTTATGATATTTTTAGCTGATTTATTTATTTATTTTTGTGAGAAGATTTAGTATTGGTTATGTGATGATATTTTTGATAAATTCATTAAAGATACCAAAATGGAATGAAAAGGACTTTTACACACTATTTTTACTTTTAAAAAAAATAGAACGTCTGTATATATTGTAGCCTAAGGCGAGAAATTTTTAAAAATATATATTTTACTTTTATTTTTAATATATTAATATAAATAATATTGGGAGGTGATATTGATATTCCACTAATATTAGAGGCTCCACCCTCGTCTTTTCTTACAATAAAATTACAAAAGAGTTTCTATACTATACAATGTTTGAATCTTATATTTTTAATACCATAATTACCCCTTATCAATTAAGGTTAGAATTCTTGACACCAAAAAGTAACTTCTTTCATTCCCTCCCCCAACTTGGTGCCAAAATACAACTTCTCTCTCACTTGTCCTCTCCTCCCTCTCTCTCTCCCACAGAAAAATGAAAGATACAATGTCTAAATTAGAGGGAGTTCTTGATATTATTAAGACAAACAATATTAAAGAAATTTTAGAAATCTATGAATCACTCAACCTTTCAAATTCCCATGGTAATGTGATTTTTTTTTTGGTGTTCTACTTCCTCTTCAGAATATATTAAATAGAAGTGAAAAATTTTATGATTCAATATAATGGCTTGAGAGTTTCCATCGAATGCTTTTAATTAGGATAATAAATGTCATGTGATTAGACTAAAAATTATTTGAGTTGGAAACAAATTTTATATTAATGAATAAAACTAGGAAAAATTAGATTTTAGTGACCAAAATTGAAAAAAATTGCTTTATAGTCACCTTAAACTCAAGAAAAGAGAAATAGTGATCAAAATTGAAAAATAATTGCCAATGAGTAGCCATTTAGTTTTAATGTCTAAAATAATATTCCTAATCCCTTATTCTTTCCTCTTAACTGTCCAAATTGCAATTTAACATGCCTCGGTTATAACACATTCTTTCAACAAAGTTACTGTATAAATGAGTTAATTGCAATTTGGATAGTTGATTTATATACTATATATGTGTGAGTGAGTTGTTGTGGTTGTGGAGCCTAAGGACGATTGTTTTTAGAAAGTTGACTGCTAAAATATTTATTTCCTATTATTATGGGATTTGTTTAGGAATTTAATTCCTAATTGAATTTTCCTTCTAAAACCTAAAGACTTGGTGACCAAGAAAATTTAGTGATCAATATATATCTCTCTATAAATAAGAGTTTTGTTTAACCCTCAGATTGTGTAATGACTTGTAATTTTTAAAAATTACATGTTGTTCTAAAAGAAATTCATAAACAAATGCCAAAGTAGTATTCTCCATGTAAAGGCGAATCAAATGAGTATAATGTTGCCTATGTATTGACTTAGTGAAATTCATATTTTTATATTACACTTAATAAGAAAAATTAAACTCATGACTCTTGGGGTTCTCCAACTTATGCCACTAATGCTCTTTAGGTTACAACCATTTCCTTTTACTAGAGTAATGATAATGTCTTAGGTTACAACCCTTCATCTTCTTGAGTAATTATTAAAACTTAGATTACAATCTTTCATCTTACTTAAGTAATGATTAGAGCTTGGGATACAACCTTTCATCTTACTTGAGTAATGATTAACACTTATGTTACGGTCTCTTCATTGACTAAATTAATGAATAATTGATTTGTATTATTCTAACAAGTTTAACATTCTATATAAATGGGTGCTTGAGAAGATCCACATGATCACATGATAGTTTGTGATGATTTGTAATTTGTTTTATTATTATGAAATTATTATTTTATTATTATTATTATTATTATTTTTTTTAAAAAACATTATTACAAATTTGTTATGAGATAGTGATATAAAAGTGTAAATATATATATATATATATATATATATATATATATATATATATAGGTGAGTGTGGAAAATAGTAATGTGGGGATGTGAAGGGGTTAGTAATGATGAGTTATTTATTACAAGGGTGTTACTGTTACTTATTGTGTTGTTAATAGGGAGTAAAGTACCACTTAATAGGAGACTTTACAACTTCTCAACTGACACAAAATTTATATTTAATTATCACATAAATTAAATGTCAGACTTTTCATTTCTCGTCAGTTATAAAATGACTATGTATATATATATAACAATAGATCTCTCTTGCTTTCGACATAACATTCGCTCATTTAGAAATTAGAGAGAGAAGATGGAATGAGAGAAAATGCTAATCGAAAGAGGAAAAGAGGTACAACAGATAGGGAATTTAAGGGGTACTCTATCTTTATATATGCTAGTAGATAGAAGTTACAAAAGAAAGAAATTTTATTTTATATTATGTTTTGTTATATACCTTCTTATATATTTTCTTATATATGGAATTCACTTACTAACGGGGCTATATAATTGTCGATGTGAATCTTAAAATAACGTGTTAGTATGACAGTGGGTGGTGTACATATTGTAAATGATTTGTAAGTTGTTACCTTTTTAGTTTATATATGTATTTTATTTGGTTCTTAGTATATGATTATAATGGTATATATATTACATTGGTATTACTAGTTGTTTATATATATACACGTGTGTATTGTTTGCATAGAATCAATGGACCTAAATTGTGAGTAAAAGTAACTTAATATATATATATATATATATATATATATATATATATATATATATATTTTTTTCTTTAAAATTGTAAACTCACTTTTGTTGTGTTTTAGTTTTATAATTTGAAATTACTTGTTCTTAATTAAGTTTAGCTAAATTTATAGTTATAAGAAATAAACCCATTATTGCTTTTTGGTGTTTTATTTGTTATTTAATTAATTATTGATCAAGTGAAATTTTGTAAATGAATAGTATTTTAAAGAGAGAAGTTCTATCTTTTGAATTTGATGGTATATAAGTATTTGGTTTGAGAAATGGTACACGAATTGTGTTCTGTTTATGACTGTGAATGAAATTTGATTGTGTGTGCTCATACATGTATAACCGGATGAAAATAGGCAGGGTTGTAATCCATTTGATTAAAAAACTGAGAACTGTTTAGAACTATAATTAGGTTCAGTGGCCCACCGTGAGAATGACCGAAAATCCGTAGTGTGTGTGTGCGGTATACATGTCGAGGGGTTATATTAGGGTTAATTTATCAATAATTGATTTATACTTGCACTAGTTATTTATCGCATGATTATTTGTACGATATATATGATGAGGTTATAATAGTTTACTGAATATGGTCGGACTTGACTTTATGCTAAAATCTTGAATGATAGTTGCATTTTGCTGTAGTTGTTTTATCATTATTATTTTTATTTATGTGTAAATTTATGTATATTTAGGTTATATATTCTTTTGCATTCTGTTCGTGTATATATGGAAGTAGAGTTGTTGTTTTTCCTATTGGACGATTGTTGTGTTCACTCCAAAAATATTTCAAGTCTGGCTGAATTATGAAGTAGCGAAGAATTTATCAAAAGTTACTTGAGAGCGTGTTTTGTCATAAAGAGTTTCAATAGAAGTTATTTTATTATAATATCTTTTGTAATCGGAAAGAAAGACTTTGGTTGTGGGTGTAAGATATTATTTTATTGAGATGAAATATTAAGTGAGAAAGTTTGTAGTTGAAATATTAAGTCTATATGGTTTTAATTAATTAATATGTCTATTTTATTTAATTTTATATGATCACGTCTCGAAAATTCGGGGCGTGACAGATTGTGTATCAAATTATGAGAACAATTGTGAGTCGAAAAAATTCAATTTTGTGAAATTTGTGAGAGTAAGAGAGAAGAGAGTTTTAGTGATTATAATGCTCCATCATATTTTTTATAGTGAAATTGTTTGGTGTGCTTCTTGGACGTAGCCCATTGTTAGGGTGAACAAAATAAATCTCTTGTGTTTTTGTGTGATTATTTTATTTTCTGATTGTTTTTTGTATATATTCCCAACAACTAGTATCAGAGCCTTGGTTTGCATATCAAAGGTTTGATATAAGTGGTTGACAAAATTTTGGCAAAGTTTTCCATCATAGATTTGTCCATTTGAGTGGGAGTATGGCGTCAGAAGATAGAGCATCAAGGATTGAGAATTTTGATGGCATAAACTTTGGTTTCTGGAAGATGCAAATAAAGGACTATCTGATCCAAAAAGATCTAGATCTACAACTTGGAAAGAAGCCAACAGAGATGAAAGAAGATGAATGGATCAAGCTTGATCGGAAGGCTCTTGCAATGATTAGATTGACGTTGTCAAAATCGCTCACCTTCAACATCAAAAACCAGAAAATGACGATTCTCATGAAAGCCCTTTCTGATATGTACGAACAGTCATATATAGCGAACAAGGTACATCTTATAAAGAAGTTGTTTAACTTAAAGATGTCCGAAGTTAGAAGATTCAACGAGCATCTCAATGTGTTCAATGAAATCGTTGGACAGTTGGAGTCTGTTGAAATTGACTTCAAAGATTAGTTCCGTGTACTTCTAATTCTAGGGAAGTTACCCGAGAGTTGGAATGACACAGTTACTGTAAGAAAATCAAAGTTGGAATTTGATGACGTTGTCAGCATGATTCTAATCGAAGAAATTAGAAGGCAATCAGATGGCGTTTCTACCAGTGGTTCCACATTGAACACCGAAAGCAGAGGCAAAAGTTCAAATATGAAGAAAATCAGTAATTTACATGGTCATTCCAAGTCAAAGAATAGCAGAACACAGTCTCTAAATTCCAAAGGCAATTTTCCAAATCTCAAAGACGTTGAGTGTTGGAGTTGCGGCAAGATGGGTCATTACCAGACTTCATAAAAAGTCCCGAAGGAAAGAAAAGAAGAGAAGACTGAAGCAAACATTGTCTTGGAAGATTCAGATGAAGCTCTGATATGCTATTTGAAGAGCAATGCAGAGTCATGGGTGATTGACTCTGGGGCCTTGTTTCATACTATCTTAAATAGAGAGCTATTTTCTAGCTATTCACCCGGTAACCTGGGTAAAGTGTATCTAGGTGATGATCAGCCATGCGACGTAGTCAACAAGGGTGATGTATAGATCAATTTAATTAGATCTGTTTGGAAGCTAAAGGATGCGAGACATATTCCAAACTTAAGGAAGAATCTGATTTCCTTTGGTCAATTATTATATGAAGGTTATGCTTTTAACTTCATTGGAGATTTGTGGAAAGTCTCCAAATGCGCTATGATTATAGCATGTGGTAAGAAGAATGACTCTTTCTACATAACTGCCAGTGCTAAAGTGTCAATAGCGATTCCTAAAAGCAAAGAAAATCACAACCTGTGGCACTAGAGACTAGGTCACATTAGTGAAAAATGGCTCAAAGTCATGTACTCATTAAGAAACTACCAGGGTTGAAATCAATTAATATTAACTTCTGTGAGAATTGTGTGTATGACAACTAGAAGAGAGTTAGTTTCAAAAAGAGTGGCAGAGTTCTCAAAAGTGAGAATCTTGAGTTAGTTCATACAGATGTCTGGGGGCCAACCCTCATCTCATCCATTGGTAGAAAGTTCTATTTTGTGACTTTCATTGATGATTATACACGGAAGGTATGGGTCTATTTTTTGGTGCACAAATCTGAGGCATTTAGGGGTGGTCAAGAAGTGGAAGGCTATGGTAGAGAATGAGACAAGCTTAAGATCAAGAGGTTGAGGTCAGACAATGATGGGGAGTATGAAGACACCGTCACACCCCATTTTTCGACACCCGTTTAAGAGTGAGGGAAATGGGGATGAACAGTGAAATCAAACATCAATACTTAAGGTCGTTGGAGACTCCGTCTCTAAACCCGAAATGAACTACCTCAACCTCTAAATCAACGCGGAAGCTTAATTACATGCATACGTTTATTTACGTATGACCCAACATTAATCACTCACTAATGTCCCACACGTGACCATACCCGTATAAGTCAAGCTGCGGACCACTAGTTTCGATTGATTGAAATGTACCATTCGATTAATCTAAAATGGCATTTCGCATACTTAAGCTTGGTATTTCGATTAATCGGTGGTCCATCGAAGTAGTATCGAGATTCTGTTGGAATTGGGTTCCTATCCATCGAAATATTTCGATGGAATCTCGCTTAATTGAAGGTTTTTGATTAATCAAAAATGGGATTTCGATCAATCGAAATTCCTTTCGACATAATTCCTGCTATTCCATACATAGAAAAATTTTATGCTAAAATCCCATCCTTCAACATACATACATTCTCAATAAGATGTGAAACACTATAAATGATCCAAAACATACTCCACATGATCCAAAGACAACATTTGCATCTCCAAGTGATTTTATCCATAAAACACATACATGAGATTACAAAACTATACATCATACATTCAGTACCCAAAAGTCTTACACATGCCATACATGGCGATTACACATAAAGCTCAAAAGCATAAAGGTCATCTAAATGTACAACAACGTTTCTAAATTAGTCAACGTGCCACAAACCGGCATAGACATCTGTATACATATCATTAAAAAAAAACTCTAAATTTATCCACTCGAGCCCCTCTAAGCCTCATCTTCCACCGGTACTTTATCTGAAAATTTTTGGGTGAAGGGGGTAAGCATATAATTACTCCTAGTATAAATGATCCACCCGACTCAACCTTGACTCAGGCAGCTATGCATGAATGCACAATAAAATCTCTATATGACTATATGACATATATCATATTTTTTATGCACAAAACATACACACTTTTGAAATCATGTATGATGTTTCACACTTCCAACACAAATAGTAGTTTATAAGGAAATCACAATCACAAATAAACTCAACCCTACGTATACTCTGAAATCAATTCAACCGGAGACTTTTGCTTATCACAATCCATAGTAAAGGTCTTTTCAAAACCATATACTCTGCGTACGCTCTACGAGTTACTAACCCGACGGAAGTGACATCCGCTTGGCTAAGTTTTGGGCCTTGCACCCTAGGGCTCCGGGCCCTTCTTAATTCTCACATATGCCCCCAATAACCACAAATTCTCACAAAAGTGCATATTTATATGCATATAAACCATGATTGTCACAAATTTCATCCAATGCATAACATTTGTCAAGTTAATGTGTATCAATTTCAACTCAAGCATTTTCAAATGCAATTTCACTCAACTTATGAAAATCACAACAGTGCATTTTCAGGAAATCTCTTTTATGCATTTCTTCTCTCATGGAGTCAAATTTCATAAACCACTTCCAAATGTATATAATACATTCATATGTATTAACTAACACATGTACAACATATAAATTCTATGTAAAGCATGTTAAACAATTTATAAATGTAAGAAATATCATATTTCACATAATATTTCATGTCACAACTATGTGACCTATAGGGTTTGAAGAGTAGAAAGGGGTAATAGGAGAATCTATGTGCATGTGTGTGTGTGAGAGAGAGAAAACAAATAGATGGTTGTGGGAAGTAGAAAGAGAGGTTGTGGGTTGTGGAGGAAGTAGAAGGGGTTGTGGGTGGTGGCAGCGGTGGAAGGTCGTGGTTGTGGTGGTGGGTAGTGTGTGTGTGTCTATATATATATATATTACCTTTCTATATATATATACATAACAGAAAACATATAATATACATATATATATATTACAGAAAACATATATAATATATATAAATTTATATATAAATTACAGAATCCCTAAATCTCTCTCTCTCTCTATATATATATATATATTTGCCAATATACTGGTTTATCAATAAATTATATACATAAAGGTACTGAATATTGTATATATGAAGTTATATATTTTTTAATTTTAAATTATGTTTTTAATTGATAAATTTTATTATGTATGATTATATAATTTGATTTTAATATTAATTAATGTATTTAGTATTAATTAAAAATATTAATTAAAGCAAATGGGTGAGATTTAAGAATATATATATATATATGTGTGTGTGTGTGTGTGTGTGTTTCCGTAGATACTAGAAATGATATGTTAAAAGAGAATTCAGTGATCATGAATGGTGGCTAATTAACATGTAGCCTAATCTTTACCCATCTAGGCATTACTAGTTTCCGGTCCATGTTTGAATTGCCGGAGTTTTCATTTCTCTGAAGAAGAAATTACTAAGGATTAACTATATATCTCCTAATTATTTTTTAGCTTTTTAACAAAACAAAAACACAACTAATTTTGAAACCCATTATTTTTCCCAAATATATATTCATGCCTTTTGAATTTCTATCAACAATTTGTGAGCATGAGAACCAATTAAAGAAACACAGTGTTGTTTACACCCACATGGTGAAGATTAGACTTGTTCATATCTATATATATATTAAAAGAGAGAGAGATCATTCCAACCTTCAGCATAGCTAAATCATAAATGTTTCCCCCTTAAACTAACAATGACAATATAATCTTTCCTCCATTCCACAGAATCGAATTGTAAAACAGTTTGCTGCGAGATTCTAAATTATTGGAACTATTCTCAGCAACTTGTTGAACTAATGCAACAAAAGATTAGAAACAAACAGAAAGTACTCAAATATATATTGACGAGTACTCAAAAATAGTTACATTATACCTTTTCAGTGTCGATTTGGAGCAGGTATAGGTCCCTCTTAGTGTTCAGAAAGAAGTTTTGCAAAGTTGACTGTACCTGCAAATTAGAAACCCATATTTATGGAGTTAAAGTTCAAATTTCGAAAGAAAAGGCCGTTATGGAAATCGATACTGTTAGGAAGAATGCACATTGATCCTTGAGAAATGAATTTGCCAGAAATTTTGTACCTTTCATCCTAGTTGTGTTATATATGAATTTGCAAACTATTTTCCCACATATTCTAATATATATTGCAGGTATGCAAAAGAAACACTCAATCAAACAACAATGGTTGTCTGCTTGGTTGATGCAAACTCAACCTAAACCAGTTTAGCTGGATTTGCAATCAAATTATCATCATGCAATGAGCATTTGCATAACATTTCTGTATAGATATATACATACTAAACTTACAATCATTTTTGCAGCAGCATAGTCAGTAGGGGTTCCATCTTTGTGTGCGAGTCCGGATAAACTAATCAGAATGGGAGGGTTGTTGGATACCACTCACATGTTCACGTGACATTCTTAACAGGATGCGTGTTAGCCCATAAAAGATTAGAGTTTGTTCTCCTTAATACCAATTGATTTTAGGTGTGATGACGGCTTGAAATCTGACAAGTGGTATCAGAGCCAGGAGGTTATGGGTTCGACTTTACGTGAGTGTCGTGAAGGGGAGTGTTGTTGAATACGACTCTCATGTTCACGTGACACTCTTAACATAATTTGTATTAGTCCGTAAAAAATTAGAATTTGCCATCCTTAATACCAATTAGTTTTAGGTGAGATGAGAGCTTGATATCCGACCAGCATTACTAAAGAACACGAGAAACATGAAAAATGCAAAAGACAAGTCTACTATAACCCATAAGTCAGCAGGCAGGACTTTGACAAAAGAGAAACAGCATAAGCCACTGCATTGTTCATTCAACTCACAAAATGGGCCAAATTTACTTGATTTTGCAAACGTTTTTCCTGTTTCTACAGAGATAATAGACACAAAAAGCTTGTCCCATCCTTTCGGAACCTATTATCGCATAATCATAGTCAACAAACATTGAGTGACCACTATACATGCTTGTCCCATCCTTTCGGAGCCTATAACAATAATAAAAAAAGTTTCATTTTGTCACATTTTCAAAAGAATGTAAAAATTAATTAGAATAAATTAACTAAAAGTAATTAATTCATAACCCCAACATTGTCACAAAGGTATCCAAATCCATCCACAATTATAACTATATATATATATATATGTGTGTGTGCGCGCTTATCCAAAACCAATTATGGTGATGGGGATTTGCATTGCCAATTTTGGCCATGCAGATAGGCTTCTTGATGTATTTCAAGAAGATTTATCCTCCTCTGCTTCTTAATATATATGTGATGTTCTGAAAAAAAAAAAAACACATTCATATTAACATTATCATGACAACTTTCATTTGTTGAATGCAATATATAATCATCCAATTTTCTTCACGATCAGTATAGTTAGTAAGATCATTAAGATTGTGAAGATAAATTGCCTCCAAATCACGTGCTTCTAATGTGTTAAACTAATATCTTTTCTTTGTTTGTGTTGCTTCCAAGCACTTCAATTTTGTCTACATGAAGAACTACAAGATTAGCTCAATATACAAATAGCATGCTTTTGTAACACTGGAAAACAATGTCCAGAATAGTCCCACCATAAAAACGAAACAGTTAATACACATTAAAAATTTACCAAAATTCTAAAAATAATAAAAATGAATTTCAATTACAAAACTTACCCGGGATGATAGGTTTTCAACATTGTCATTGTTGTAACCGTGAACAAAGTTGATCTTTCATCCGCTAAAGTTGAACCTCTCTAATAAAATTTTCTTTCTTCTGTAAGAGTCAAAATTTCCAGCATAAACTTAACTTCATTTCATGATTTTCTCTGAAATTCTCACTACATATATAAGCAGGATTCAAAAAACTTGAAACTCCATTTATTCTTACCACAACATTGTCTTGTAGCTTCTTTTACCTTCTCCATTGCTTCATAAAAATAGCCTGCAACAAATCCATCCCGATCAACAAAAACCAAGAACTCAGGGCTCAAGAGTTTGTATCACTTCTTTCCCTCAACTCCAAAATTCAGTGCATTTTTTGTAATTTCCTTTTTTATTATAATCCAACCCTCTCCATTCAAAAGATGCCACAAGTAAAACATAGTCCATCTGCAAATTCTAAAATAGAGAATTTACACATATACCAATTCCTTTTTTGTTTTCTCGACATGTTCAAACCTCTGATTTAAAGGCATTCAGTTATTATTTAAGAGGTTTGAACATGTCCGAAAAACAAAAAAGGAATTGGTACAACAACAACAACAATAACAAAACAACACAATGAGGTAGGTTGCAACAAAACAACATAATAAAGGAATTGGTACGAAGGAATTAAAAGAACCATAGCCCCTGGATATAAGAGGGCATTTAGTTGTTATTTAAACCAAAAAAAAAGCAGTAGTTCAACAATGAGGTAGGTTGCAACAGCTGAAGCACATAACATAACCAATAGAACTACTGAATCTTTTCCAACAGCCGAAGCACATAACATGACCCATAGAACTACTGAACACTAGCATATTTTTAACCATGGAGGCACAAAATTACAAGGCGACAAAGAGTGAAAGCAGACATATTAGTTGAGTGCCAATCCTGAAGTATGCTTCCCAGTAGAACATATCACATCATATAAATAATTAATATCCAAATCCTGTTCAAGAGTCCTAAATGAAGTCAACCCAATCTCAATTGATACTGTTGCATGATATGGTCCCATGAGCCTATAATATTCAAGTATTTTGGTTTAAAATTTCGTCAAGAAAGACCTTACAGACCAAAGGAGGCAGCAACTCTTCCACAAACTCACAACCCAAAACATTAATTCGGGGTCCTTTGCAAGCTACAATATTGGAATCAAATATTCTGACAGTGCGTATAGCAACTTCTATAAACAACTGAATATAAAGGAAATGGTGCATATGAGAATTCAAAACAATTTCTTCTTGTTCCTTACCCATCTAGCCAGTTACATACAAAATCCCTCTGGCATTCGTCTTAAGTTCTCCAACATCACCCAACTCTGGTTCACCCCTTTGTACTTCTCATGGAACAATAACTTCACCCCGAAAACAAGAAGAAGACTGATGCAAGCATAAATAGGCCATACATAAAGCACACTGCAAGGACACCAAAATATGGAACTTCCACCTAACATCAGAAAACCCAATAGAAATCACAAAAACTTATTGAGCATCTCCAACACTGACTGATCCAATCCACTATTATTTGATAAATTCAATAACATGGTCATGGTACATGCATCAGTAGAGAATCCCTTCTCAACCATTTCTTGAAGAAGTTGCACTGCCCTTAACGTCTCATTATTTCGAAGAAATCCCTGGACAATTACATTGTAAGTGCAACCATTTGGTGGGCAACCACTCTCTTCCATTTTCTCGAGCAACTTGTTTGCTTCGCTTAACAACCCTTCCTTACAAAGTCCATTGATCATAAAAGTATATGTGCGAACATCAGGTTCCAACGTTTATGTAGAAAGATTACAAAAGAATTACTTGCAGCTTTAATGTTTCCAGCTCTGCACATACCATCAATTAGGATGGTGTAAGCCACATTATTAAGATGCTGCCCACTTTCTTCCATCTCGCGAAACAAGGCCATTGCCTCAGCAACACATTGGCTTTTACACAATCTATCTAACAAAGTACCGTAGGTAATAAGAGTAGGATGTTGGCCATGGGCTCGCACCTCATTTAGAAGTTGTTGTGCAACTAGAGGTTTTCACGCGTGGCAAAAGCCACCTATAAGAATATTGTAAGTAACAAAATTAGGAACAATCCCATCTGAGAAATTTCGTGAAAAAGTCTTAGAGCCTCAGCCGTACCTTGCTTCTGACAATATCCATTAATTAAGATGTTATAGCTTTGAACATTAGGGGCACAACCCCTACCAACCATCAAATCGAATACTTCTTTGCCTCATGAAATTTGCTTTGCAAACAATAGCCGTTCAACAGTGCATTGTAAATGAATGTATCAGGCTCCTCACCTATTTGAATCATCTCTTCAACTATTTCTAATGCTTCTGCAACCTTCCCTTCCTTACAAAGTGCATCCACCAATATAGTGAAGGTTCTTACATTCGGTTTGATTTTTCAGTCCACCATTTCATTTAACAATCATGTAGCCTCTTTCCACAGGTTTAAATTGTATAGGCCAAGGATCAAGGAGTTGTAACTGACAACATCCGGTGAAATGCCTTTACGGATCATTTCTGAAAAGAGTTCAAAAGCCTCATCTACCAATCTGTCCTTACATTGACTGTCAATAATCATGGTATAGACAATGAGATTGGTTTCCCAGTTTCTTTCTTCCATCTTCTTAGCCAACTCAATAGTCGCACTGGTGTTTCCCGTTTTGCACAACCCATTTATAATCGTTCCACAAGTAACTGTATTGGGTTGAAACTCTTTTGCCACCATGTCATTAAACAACTCTACTGCTTGACCCAATCTATCCGCACTACAGAGTCCCCTCATCAAAGTGGCGAGCATTGTACTGCTCACTTCATAATCAAGCTTCAAAGTTCTTCCCAGAACAGAGAAACCCAAATCAACCCGATTCAAATGGCAGTAACAATTCATCAAGATGGCCAGGGTATAAGAGTTTGGTTCTACCATTCCTGAGGTTTCCATTTGATTAAGTAAAGAAATCGCAGTGGTGTAATGTTTCATTCTCACAAAGGCCCCTATCAATCGAGTAAAATGTACAATTGAAGGAAGAGGTAGCATTTGAGACATTTGATCAAACATTGCCAGGGCATCATCAAGGTTAGTGAAATCAATTCCCATTGATTTCTGACAGACTTCATAAACCGGGTTTGACTACTCATACTGTGAGACTTTTGATCTGTGTACCAGTTCGGGAATGAAACAAAGCCCTTAAATTGTCGCTAGCAAATGGATGATCAATGAAGAAAATAATACAATGCTTGAGAGAAGTTGTAGACTTACGAGTACCTTTCTGGGGGAGAGAAAGCACCACCATATCTTCAAAGGCCAAGACTGTCTTCTCACTCTAAAAAAAATAAAAAAATAAAAACATCAACTATTATTTGGACACTTATCTCCCTGAATTATCTTTCTTTCTAAAACAAACCCATCAACTATTATTGGACACTTAATTCCTTGAACTATCTTGTTTTTCTGCAATAAACTCCAAATTGTTAAATTACTGTCAAAAATCTAACTTTAGTTAACACATGTGACCTACTCTAAATTTAAAATGTCAAAAATACCCTTATGACTATTAGACCCATTTTATATATAAATAGGCCTTATATCTCAACTTCTACAACCAACATATCTTATTTTATTATATTTTCTTCTTATATATCTCTTTATATATTATATATTTATTTATTTATTTATTGTATTTTATAAAAAACATTTAGTGAGTAGGGTGGTTGAGGAGTAGAGGCATGACACAGAGTTAGAGAGCATTCACACTCGGATTACGGGTGGTGAAGTAGTGGAGGATTGGGTTATCTATTCAGACGGAGGTCTGAGGTTTAGAGGCAGAATGGTTGTTCCATTAGCTTGTAGGGATGAGGTTTTGAGGGAGTTTCATAGTTCCAGACTTGTAGTACATCCCGGTGGTACCAAGATGTACCACAACCTTCGTAGACAATATTGGTGGAAAGGCATGAAAAAGGATGTCGCACGATTTGTGGCAAGGTGCCTCACTTGTCAACAAGTGAAAGCTGAGCATCAGAGGCCTGCATGTTTGTTATAGCCTTTACCGGTAGCTATGTGGAAGTGGGAACACGTCACTATGGACTTTGTGACGGGGTTACCTAGGATAGGAAGAGTCATGATGCAGTTTGGGTCATTGTGGATAGATTGACCAAGGTGGCTTATTTCCTTCCGATTCGAGTGACAGATGACGTGAATACTCTTAGTCGGTTGTATATTGATTAGATTGTGAGACTGCATGGAATGCCAGTTTCCATTGTGTCTGATAGGGATCCGAGATTCACGTCACAGTTTTGGCAGAGTTTTCAGGCTGTACTTGATACGGACCTCTATTTTAGTACGACTTTCCATCCTCACACAGATGGACAGTCAGAGCGTACTATACAGATCTTGGAGGATATGGTTAGAGCATGTGCACTTGATTTTCGAGGCAGTTGGGAGGATCACCTTCCATTAGTGGAGTTTGCATACAATAATAGCTACCAAGCTAGTATTGAGATGGCTCCATTTAAGGCTTTGTATGGTAGACCTTGTAAGTCACCGATTTGTTGGACAGAGGTCGGTGAGACAGTGGCTTTGGGGCCGGACGTAGTCAGAGAGACTACAGAAAAGATTAAGATTATATGGCAGCGTTTGCTTACGGCTCAGAGTTGTAAAAAAAGCTATGCTTATAGAAGGCGGAGGCCTTTAGCATTTGGGGTGGGAGACCATATCTTCTTGAAGGTCTCGCCACGACGGGGTTTGATGAGGTTTGGGCATAGCAGAAAGCTAGCCCAACGGTTTATTAGTTCATTCGAGATATTGGATCGTTTGGGTAAGGTTGCATACCACTTGGCATTGCCACCGCAATTGTCAAGTGTGCACAATACTTTCCACGTTTCGATGTTGAGAAAGTATGAGCCGGATCCTTCACATGTGTTAGATTGGATAGATCTTGAGGTGGAGGAAGATGTGTATTATGAGGAGAGACCAGTACAGGTTTTGGATACTAGGAGCAAGTGTTTCGGGGCAAGACAATTCCATTGGTTAAAGTCCTTTGGAGACATCACGGAGTCGAGGAGGCTACGTGGGAGCGAGAAAAAGAAGTCCACTCAAAATACCCCGAGTTGTTCACTACTTGAGGTATGTTTCTAATTTCGGGGACAAAATTCCTTTAAGGAAGGGAAGTTGTAGAGACTGTGACCAATTTTGGCCGGTTTTGCATTTTTCGCACTATAATTGCCATAAATGCATTTTGAGTGGTGAATAGCATGTTTTGAGTGTGGGGAACATATTTAGAAAGTATTTTAAAGGTTTTGGTAAGTTTTTGGAAGAATTGGAGAAGTTTGACTTTTTGGTCAAACCGGGACCCGGGATGCGACTTAAGTGGGCTTAGTAATTCGAAAATTTTTTAAAAATATTTATTTTTGGTAATTACTTAGATGAAATGTTTAGAGAGTTAAGGAAATGATTTCGAGACTATAGGAGTTTTTGGAATCAAAAATGGAGGCTCGGAGGGTACGTTAAGTGGCTGGGGGCATTTTGGTCTTTTTGCAAGCCCTAGATATTTTAAATATCAGTGGCTGAGACTCCCAGCCATATCTCACACCTCTTTCTCTCTCTAAAACCTTCCATCTTCATAGCTCTCCCTTATCTCTACATTTCGGACCCGTTTGGCTTGGATTCAAGACTTGTTGAATGAGGGAGATATGTAGGGGACGGCTAGGGTTTTCCTTTGAACCGAACAAAGTCAAGGTTCAGAAAGGTAGACATTGCTAAAATTTTGGTGAAGTACTTGGAAGGCCTTCATTTTCGAGGTAGGGATTCTTCTTCTCTTCTAATTGTCGATTCTAGGATTTCGGGTGAAGAAGAGAGGTGTAAGTTGTGTTTCACATGTTTTAGGATGGTGAGAGGTGTGAAAAGTTTTGTTTTCTCCTTCTCTAAAGTCCTATCTTTTCACAATTGTGTCCATTGTGTTGGTGGTAGCATATGGGTTTGAAGTGTGTGAGTGTAAGAAATTGATTCATAGGTATTATGTGCTCAATTTGGTGTATATGTGAAAAATATGTACCAAATGTCATATATGTGATTATATGTGAGAATGTGGTTGTTGAATGCATGTTAGTTCTATGTACTAAAATTATGCATTGAGTGTAGCATGAGTAAAATATGTTAATATTGAAGTTGTATGCATATGAGATGATATATGCATGTGTTATACATATATGTGTTATATGTGGTGTGTGGTGGTGAGAAACGTGCTTTTTTTACTTCTTTTTAGTATCAATGAGCATGAGTAGTGCATGAAAATAAAATGCCATGTGTTTATGCATTCATATTGCATATGTGGGAAGTTGTGGGAAAATGACACAAATAAGGTGCACGGGGCTTCAGAGCGGTCCAACCGTGTTGTGAAATGTGATAAAATTATCCACTATGTATGGCCCTCGGAGTGGACCCGCCATACTAAGGCTTAATGCCTAGGATCGGAGTGTGTCCAATACATGACCCCTCGGAGTTGTCCTGGTCATAGGATGGTTATCGAAGAATGTCCAAGAATTATGAGCCTCGGAGTTGCCCCCTCACTCTATGGCAATCCTATATATTGCTATGGTAGAATGACCTTTCGAAGTTGTCCCGGTCATTGGATGGTTATCGGAGGTGTCCAAGGTCACATGATCCTCAGAGCGAGCCAATCATGTAGGGTATCGGATGAGGACCGAAAGAGAGAGCATTTACTTTTCTTAATGCTTGTATGTTTGAACATGTTATACATGATTCATGAAATATGCAATCCTCTTTAATTGCATTTGTTGATTGGTTTGTGAGATTGTGGATGTGGCATGTAGTGTATTCATATGCATTCCATGTAGGTCGGTGTCGAGTCGGCACTTAGGAGGGTTGGGGTATCTCTGTTGAGCCGCAGTGGTGCTCACTCCTTTATTATAAACTCTTTTACAGATAAAGCGCCGATGACGGATGTGACATGAGTGTCCAAGTGGAATTCTAGTAGCACTTTGATATCTTTTGAATTTTGTGCATCTTTATGGCTATCCATGCCGGCTTGTGGCATGTGACTTATTTTTGAGTTGTAGTTATATTTTGGGCAAATGTAACTTTGATGTAAGTATTGGATTATAAACTTGTTGGGTGTGAAAATACAATAGTTTAGTTTATGTAATGCCCATGGTGGCACTTAGTTTATTTGATGATGTTTTCATTGTGAATGGATTGTGGTTGAGAAAGAGAATGATTCATTTTGGTGTATGGATTCAGTTATGAATGTGATCTTGAGTGTGAGATTGATGTTGGAACCTTTCATTTATATTATGGATCATGTATGAGAGGTTCTAGGATGATAGAATGTTGATTGGGTTTCATGTGGACCATGTATAGGGTTGTTGGAAGTTCCGAGAGGTGCATTTCGATCGTGCGAAATGTCTATTTCGCACAATCAAAACCCCCATTTCGATTGTACGAACGGGTGATGATTTATGATGATTTTTAGGGTCCAGACAGGGGCAATTTCGCACAATCGAAACCTCCATTTCGATCGTGCGAAATTTTGCAGGTTTGAGGTTTCGAAAGGGTGAAATCTTCGCACAATCGAGATTTTTTTTCGTACAATCGAGATGCCAGTTTCGCACAATCGAGATTGGCATTTTGCACAATCGAAATTACTATTCACATCATTTTTTAAAACTTCGTTTCGACGTAATTTCTTCGTTCTAGATCGGAATTGAGTGTGACTTTTTTTTTAAATTGAGTATTTTTGGATTCTCTATCCAATGGTATAGGCCTTAGTTTTAGATTGTAAACATAGTAAGTTTTGAGACTTGAAAGTGTGGACAAGTAAATTTCCACTAAGATGTATGATTCGATGTAGGGCCCATGGGGATTGGTTAAGGTGGAGTTAGGTGCATTCATATGTAATAATTGAGTTAAGCTTTTGTGGTAAATAAGGGTAATGAGGGTCTATTGGGCTAAATAGACAGTTTAACCTCCCGTTCTCTGAGAGTTAGAAATCGGGGCGTTATAGCATGGTATCAAACCTCGATATTATTGTATGAGTGTGGTTGAGATCATTCATGGGGTTGAGTGAACGGGTTCACACTCGAGATTCGGGGCTAGTCCGGGGGAGTCCCGGTGGTTCGAATTTCGAGGCGTGACAATATATATACTAGCACCTACAATCCTATTCTATACAATACCCTAGAAAAAGTCAATGAAAATTGTATCTACATCAACTTTTCTTTTCCAATTTTCTCTTTAATTACAAAACTAATACTCCCTCAGAAACCCTAATGACATAAATTCCCAAAAATACCCTTAGGACACCTTTGCCTTAGCTTTAATTTTCAAATCACCCATCTTTGATAAATTCACTAAAGTGTCCTTGCAATTTCTTTAGTGCATAACATGAAAGAGCATAATAGAGCAGGACAATTAATAAAATCATAAAATTATGTGAAATGACACTAATGCCCTTACAGATCCTTTTGACATTAAAACTTAGGCACACATGTTCATGAGCTTCTCGGACCATCAACTACTACATCAGAATATTAAATATTGATATTATCTGATAACTTTAAGCCATATAGGTATTATAACTTTGTAATCTTCTTTTTGGCTAGAGTATGGACCTTATATAACTTCATGCCTTATAGGCATCTTTATGCTTTATAAGCATCTTCATACCATATAGGTATCTTCATATCATATAGATATCTTCAATACTTCAATGTATATATTCAAATAATAAACTTTTAGTGAATACACTCACATTGGGTATCTTCTAAATTGCTTACTTATCCCTTTTGGTATTGTTGAGGTTGTAGTCTCTTCCTCCTTACAAGTGTTTAACTTAAGTTTTCTTTATTTCCTTCCTCCTCTTTTCTTAGTCTCTTCTCTCCTAGCTTCTCTACAAATCTAAGGCATCAAGAACTTGTTTTTCCAAACAAGGCTTAAGGTTTGTAAAGATAAGCTCATCTCCCAATCTGATCCAAACTCATTACTCATCTATTTGACACACAATTTTGACACCTAGCACCATTTTATATTATTTTCACTTCACTTCCTTCAACACTTTAAATTTATACTCACCCCCTCAAGTTATTTTCCTTTTAACCCTTCTAGACCACTTCATTTCCCACAAGCACCTCACCAACTCTATATTAATATCTATATTTATTAATAAATAATTCTAATTAACACCTTACAATGGTTAATACCTACTATGATGCATAACATAAACTTCACAATACAACCCACACTAGGCATCCTACATGTTACCTCAATTTAGTGTACATACAAAATGTTCATATATAATTCAACTTTATTCCAAAATTAAATTATGCTAATGAGAATGATCGTGTATCGGGGCATAACATTAGAAGAGAAACAAATTCTAAAAATGAATTTAGATTTTGGGATGAAAAATAGAATATGGGATGAGAAAAGAAGTTTCTATGCTAGGATAGTTACTTGAAAAGTAAATTGAAAAGGAAAAATAAACATAATGGGATTTGTTGATGGTCGAGGAGCTTTTGTATGGTCATACAAGTGAATTATTTATATGGTTTACCATGAATAAGATCTTCTAAAATCGTGCATTTGAAATCTGTAACAACATCAGCTAGTCAACAGAGTTCAGCCAAAAAATCTGCAGCAAATCTGCTAAAAATTAGCTTCAAATCTTCCTTTGAATTTGAAATAAGTTATAATTGGTCTCCAGGAGCTCCAAAAATCGTCAAGTGTATCTTATCCACCAAACTCCAGCAACTAACTCCTATAATCAAGCAAGAGAATCTCAATTTAAATTCAAATAAGCCATATCCCTGGTTGATTGAGCCCTAATTGTGCCATATGTTTTTTATATCTTCATTTAAAATTTAAAATTCAAACATATGGCCAAGCTATCCAAATTGTAGCAGCCACGTGTCATTTATTCTTTTGCTCCCTAAATTATAGCAATGATTCTACTAACTCACAATCGGCCAGTAACAATTAGTCGGTCTTAATTAGCCAGTCATAATTGATCAACTTTATAGCCCATTTCTGATTGCCACATGTCCATCAGCCGCCAACCACATGTCAACAAATTTCCATTCCATGTTATGCCAATATGGCAGCCATGTTTGGGTGTCAACAACCAAACATTGAAAAATAAAAAAATCAAAACATTTTACAGCAAAAGGCTTACTTGAAAAATGTTTTACAAGAAAAATATTTTATGTTGAAAGAAACGGAGCTAGAGCTATCCCTGTTGATTCTAAAACTAGAATTAGACTATGAATGTGCAAAAGGAATTGAAAAGTATAAATTATCCAAAATTTGTGAACAAGGAATCTATCGGATGCTAGCTCCATCTGTATTTAAAAATAAACTCTCGCACCTCCATATTTTTCTGGTGCTTATACCCTCTATTGGCCCTCTCTATGTGGTTTGGTACAAAAATGAGCCATGTGACCCTACTCTTGGCAATTGTAGCAATGCCCAAGAAACTTACATGGCTGTGTATTCTGAGGTGTACCTGGCACTAAAGCCGTGGACTGTTCACCTCCACTAACTCTCTGCCATTTTCGTGCTCTCCAATCCTGCCTACTTCTCTGCCATATCTGACTTTCAATGTCTCTCTGAGGTTGCTATTGCTGCTGTCCCCTTTGATTCGGCTGAGAATTTGAAATAATCTTCCCCTTGCTTTTCTGTTCTGCCTTCTACTCTATCTGTCTCTGATACTCCATGTTATGTTCCTCATGCCTCATGGCACATTGTACAACATCCGAGTATCTTGTCAATCCTTGACTAATAACCATCTTCTTGATGTTAGAAGCTAAATCCCGCACAAACTTTGAAATCTGGTCCTCCTCATTTGCTATCATATAGGGAGCAAATCGTGAGAGTTTGGTGAACTTGGCCTCATACTGAATAAGTGTCATAGTGCCCCGTTCCAATTGTATGAACTCAACAACCTTTCTCTCCTTCAATGCACGTGGAAAATATTTGTTGTTGAACCAATTCTTGAACGCGTCTCAGTTCATCTCTATGATGTCAATATCTCGGGTCACGGACTGCCACCACTAGTTCGCCTCACCAGATAAGAGAAAAGTTGCAATCTTCCTCTTCTACACCTCAATGCACTCCAGAATCTCAAAACATTTCTCCACATTCTCAATCCATCTTTCAGCATCTAGTGGATCAACAACACTTGTAAATTCCATAGCACCTAAACTCTTTATCATTTTGACAAAAGTATATGTGGGACCCTGCCGTACCTCAGGATTTGACATCTACAATCCCTCCTCCATCTGAGCAACTCCACGCCCTGCTCCACCACGGCCAACACCACCACAACTGGTGCCACCGCGTCCAACACGTCCCCTGCCTCTGCCAGCTCCAGAAATCCTATTTTTAGTAATGAATAACATTATTATTAATCCCACGATAAGTCATAATTAAAACTGGAGTATGGTAAGAAAACATATAATCTATCCTTTAGCCGGGTAATATTAAACCTAGGCTCTGATCCTAAACTGTCATGCCCTAAATTTAAAAAATAGAAACATTGGTTCTCTACTCAAATAAAGTGCGCAACTTACAACGACATTCACCTAAAAATAAAATAGTATAACTCACCCAAAAGAATTTTATTGAAAAATATAAATAACTACAGAACAAATGTAGCATCATCTAATACAATCTATAAAAATCCTCAACATTATTACATAAGTTCATATCAACTTTATTGAACTACAAAGAAGTAAGAAAACAGCAAAATCATCTCCATCTGGCTCACATGACTCCATCACGTTCCAATCAATGTGTACCTGAAAATTATTAAGGAATGAGCTCACAAGCTTAACAAGAGATTGCTAAACACATTCCCTGCTCAGCAAATCGACTCACCTTATATTTCTATATATAAAAGTAACTCGTGAAAATGCATTAATTACATGTATTCATCTCAGGTCATAAATTTTCGTATATCATAATTAACAAAACATTAAACAGTTAATAATTTCCATAATTTCACACCATAAACTTGTTAATCATCTTGATTAACTTGTATTAAATTCCACTTGTCTCACATAAGCATCGGGCTCCCCTATAATCGCTGGTGTGCATCACATAGTCATGGACTATCGAAAACACACATGTGGCTAGGTTGTACGCCTACTTACCCAGATGGTCCCGAACCACGTCCACATAATAAGGGCATGCTGAGTCCAATGGTCATAACAAAAGGGTAGTGCACTCCCACTAGGCAGGTCCTTGACCATACCTAACAAGGTCATCATAGGAATAGTCGCAGACTACTCCTCAACTACTCACCATTATCCATTTCTTACCTTAATCTAAATTCACATATTTCAGTAAATTTGAGTTAATTAAACTGAAATACATTATTTAAAAAATTTTCATAATTTTTAAAATATTTTTACTATTTTTCTCTAATTTTCTTTACTTAGAATCAATTAAAATTTATTTAAATTATTGGGCTTGACACAGAAGAACCCTTGATGGGTCTTCTCTCCCAAAATCCTCACATGTTGCACGTACAAGAATCTTACTCACTGTAATACAGTGTAGTGTTCATCACTTTACTAATCAAACTAATCATGGAAATCCACATTAACATATAAACAAATCAAAATCAGAGTCTAGTCTAATGCATTGTTCTTAAAGCATTTAACTTACTGATATTTGTATCTATATGCATCTAAAGATATATATAGACAACATACATATATACTAGCGGTTCAAGTCTTCAAAATCCAAACTAACAGATCATGCAATCAAATATTTTAGCACTTAAAGATTTATTCACATATATATATAAAAATAAACAAAGATACATCCAAGACCAACCTAAACAAAAAAAAATGGGTCATTGATTTAGATCATCAAAATAGATCCTAATATCAGGATTTAGATAAATGATTCCCTAACAAAGTTCGACCATGGCGTTAGTTTCTTAACTTCTTCAGTATTCCATCAGTACGCATATATACATAAATCTATATTAACACCAAGATAGGATATAAATATATATATATATATATAAAATTTATATAAACACAGCACACCTAATTGATAACAATAAACTGATAGCCATAATCGTCCATCTATAAAATCATGTTCAGCCCCAATAATATAAAATCTATTAACAAACCATTCAATCAAATACTAGGGCTCCTAGTATAATAATGCTTTATAATAAAGATCAAAAATAGCTTGAACCCATAGATATAACCTCTACACAAAAACTATAAACATGATTAACCTTTTTTAAATCTAAAAAAAATTAAAAGACAAGTCTCAATTATATACAAAAATATAAAACAAATCGACTTTCCTACTATCACTATTCCAATCACTGTCTCTCTCTACGCCACTCTTCGATCACCGTCTCTCCTTTTGACTACTGCAGGTTGTGTTCACGTACGTCAATATATTTCTCTCTTTCTCTTTCTCTTCCTCTATTTTCAGAAAATATGGTATTTTTTTCATGTAATGAATATTGTGTCAGACTATTTAGGAGAATAATGAGGAGTTTGGGTTTCTTAGGAAACTCTTTAAAGTTTGAATTATAAGATATCTCACTTATCTATATTATCTAATTTTCTAATTATATAATATATATATATATATATATATATATGTTTATATATTTTAAGGCTTTTACATTCTACCCTCCTAAAATGAAATCTCGTCCTAGAAATTTATGTACCTTAATCGAAGAGTTGTTGGTACTTTTCCATCATCTCTGACTGTAACTCCCATGTAACTTCTCTCTCGTTTTGATGATTCCATTACACCTTCACTAGAGGAATCTCTATTTGCCTCAATCGTTTCACCATACAGTCCACAATATGAATATATATCTCAACATATGTAGGATCAGGATGCAACTCTACTTTGCTACAATCAATAGTCTGAGTCTCGTCTCTCAAACATCTCCTTAACATAGAGACATGGAAAACATCATGAACAGATTATAAACTGGGAGGTTGAGCCAATCTATAAGCCACTTCCCCAATCCTCTGTGTGATCTCAAAAGGTCCAACATATTGAGAAGTTAGTTTCCCTTTCCTTCCACCAAACCTCATAACTCCCTTCATAGGCGAGACTTTCAGAAACACCAAGTCTAAAGTCCAAAACTCATCGTCATCGATCTGCATAGCTTTTCTGTCGATTCTGAGTTGTACGAAGTCGATCTCGAATGATAGCTACTTTCTCTGTGGTCTCTGGTTTGATTATTTTAATTATTGAAAATTTTTATATTCATGCATAGATTGTGTAATTTAGAGGATTCTTCTTATAGAATTGAGCTATAAAAGTCTTATAAATTCAGTTTCAATAATTTCTTATCTTGTCTTAGATATTTAGTTGTTGTTAGTGAACTCAATATCTCGTATTTTCTGTGATTATGAGAACTATTGTTATATAATGGTAATAATGGAATATATCATTAAAAGCTTTGATGGAGTATGCCCAGAAAAGATGGACCATTCTGCACCCTAGAGTAGAGTAGTTAGGCAGATGGCCTATGCCAATCGAAAATAGTCCATGACTTAGCCTTAAAACTTGGGCAAACATACTTATGGGCTTTCTGAACCATCATAATGAGAAGGGCTAGCATAGAATGAACAAATATCATAAGTGGAATGAAGAGTGGGATTCAGAATAGTAGGAAGAGAAGAAAAAGAAGAAAAAGAAAAAGAAAAAGGCCTGACCAACATGACTTAGTCAAGTTTCTTTTCTAAGGCTTCTATTTTCTTATCGGTTGCTTGCTCTTTGTGCAACTCAAAGACACTTTCAGTTTGAGCATTAAGGGGAGCAACTACCTTATTCTTCATTTCATTAGAAGAACTAGGAGGCAAATTTTCGCTCAAGTTGTCAAAGAGAATCCACGCGTCATCGGGACTTTTAAGAAAAAATATACCCCCACAACTAGCATTTATTATTTGTTTATGGGGCTCACCTAAACCATTATAGAATCCTTGCACCAATTGTCATTTGAGAATAACATGGTGTGGGCATGACCACAAAGGTCTTTCATTCTTTTTCATGTTCCATGAAAAACTTCTCCATCCTTTTGAGTGAAACCGATGATGGCTCTCCGTGCATCATTAGTCTTTCTCATTGGAAAGTATTTCTTTAGAAACTCTCGTTGCATTTCTGCCTAAGATTTAATATAATTTAGCTCTAAGGAGTTAAACCATTGTTTGGCTTTATCCTTGCATGAGAAGGAAAAAAGTTGAAGCCTTAAGTTGTCTTCCGCTTGGGTATTCAACTGTAAAGTTGAACACACTTCTAAGAATTCATATATGTGTTTATAAGGATCTTTATTAGGAAGCTCGTGAAAACAATTTAGAAGATTAATAGTGGAGGATTTGATTTCAAAGATATTCCTCCCCGTATTCGGGAAATGAATATATAAATGAGATGCATAAGTAGATGGAACATAGAAATCCCGAAGAACCTCCGCACCAGGTGGGAGTGGTGGTGCTGGTGGTGATGGTAAACAGGATTTTGTTGGACATTTGAGTTATCATTATGAGCCATGTTTTCTCTCCTATGTTCTCTAAACAAAATAGGGTCCCTAGGAATGCTACTAAGTTGTCTAACAGTTCTTTCAACGTCAAGATTACACGGCAATAAAAGGAATGACAATGATCTCCTACCTTGCATGTGAATAACACAAAATCTAAGCTATACATAAAAACAAAAATTTAAATACTTAAGTGCAAGAAATTAGATACTATACTCACAACGAATCTGAGCTTAAGTCCTGAAGCGTTGAATGTAATTAGTACCTAAAATACAGCACTTAACAAGTAAGAACTAAATTAATTACAAATAAAGAATTTAAAGAATGAGAAAAGTGAAAAATTAAACTAGACTTAATCTTCTACCTTTAGCAATTAAACTATAGTCCCCTGCAACGACGCCAAAAATCAATGTGGTTCCTTTTGTGTATTAAAAATCAAATTATATTTTACCACTCGTAATAGAACGAATCCTTATAGGATGGGGTTCTAGAAGAGGGTGTCAGTCCCACAAATATTACATTGGAATAATTTGCTAAAGATCAAAGGTTGTTTCTTGTTTAACTTACAAACAGGTTTTGGGTTGTTTGTTTAAACTACTTGAAAAACATAAATGACAATAAAATGACGGAGTTTGAGAAAAGGATAAAGGACTAGGGTTGGGACTTCACCACTAGCCTCATAACATGTTAAACTTATAATAAACTGGAGAATTTATGCAAGTGTGTACTAAATGACGCATTTGGCTTGTGGACTACAATGTCGTCGCCAAGAAGATACATACACCTTAAAATACTATAATCCATCTTCGATAAATGCAATTTTTCTACCTACCTACTTACCTAAATACCTAATTAACATAGCAAAATTACCGTCTCTAAGCATAAACTATGCAAATCTAACTATGCTTGTTATAGTGAAAACTAGTACCAAATAAATTACAACACATGAATATATTGAATTTTTATATTTATATTAATCATAAAATTATATAAAAACCCCAATTTACTATAATTAGAACATAGTTGCAAGCTAGGACTTTGTCCAAACCCTAGAAAAGGATTAGTTGATCATGTTGGACTGGAGGCACTCCATAGACAGAGATGAATCCATGTTCAAAATGGTCTTTAAGGTCTTACAAAGCCCTTTTTGAAGCTTTTCCTCTCTAGAACTTTACTTTCTCTCTCTAGAATTCAAAATATGCTCTCTAATATATCAAAATTGAATCTTTTTATTTATTACATATTTCATACATATACATCTGACTTTAGGCTCAAAATATCACAAAAATTTCATGGGAGTTTTCTTCTAGAAGGTTTTTGGCAAGTGACTAAGTGAGATCTTGTGGCAAGAATTTGAGATGCATCAAAATGGACATTTCGATGCATCAAAGATTCCTGCTCTGGATTCCTTCAACTTCTTAGCTTTTCTACTCCGGTCTTGACACGCCCTTCACTTATCCTCAATGTAGACAACCAATTAAGCATGCTCGGATTTAGGAATGCATTCATGAAATGCTAAATGGAGTCATCATAAGCCATATTCTGGATTAGAACCTCAAATCATGAAAAACATAAAAACACGTAAAAATAACACAATATGTGCATCTATGAGATTAAAATACGTAAGTAAAGGTGCGAGAATGTATAACATTCAACGCTTATCACACCCTCAACTTAGATATTGTTAGTCCCATAGCAATACAAAAAGATTTAATTGAAGACAACTACTCTACTTCCACTTTCGTGAAAAATGCGGTTGCATTTAGCGAATGTAACAAGCCTTTTAAACCCCTACCCCTAGACACGTCTAGTGGACTAATTAAGTCTCATTGGGTTTAACATGCTTATTAACCTCAAAAAAAATATGCAAAAATGATTTATTTGCTCAGTCATCAACTAAAAAAGGATGATCACCCAATTTATTTTGAAAACGACAAACGCAAGAAGAATTATGGAGCTATAAGGACATCAACAAATATATACCTTTAAAAACTAGAATTAGATGACAGTTCCCACATAATGGTTAATTTGATACTAATACAAATGCAAACCCTAAAATTCTCTTTGAAAAATGAACATACATCCTAATGTGTGGCTTATTGTCGTAATTGGAGAAAAGAGACAACATCCGTCTTTAAAAGAAAATATTTTTGAAAAAAATCACAAAAGCAAACCATCAATTTACAACATATTTACAAAAACTTACGTACAAGTGGCTGTGCAATGTCTAAGTCCTTTAAGCTTTCTAGTAAGCCCATGTAGCGAGTGCTGGGCAATGACTCCCAAACCAGACGATTTTAGGGCATTAGATGAAGAGACACACCTATGAACTTAATAACCTGAGCTTACAACGCTACGAACTTTAAACAAGCCATTTGTTTCCTTATTGCTCAACCCTGCACACTTTTAGACCCGAACTCTTCATGCTTCCTGAGGCACAGAGGCCTGGTTTATTAAGTGAGAAGGCTTATTGCAAGTTTTTTTTTCTTTTTACTTTTTTTTTTAAAACAGATTGCCAACGGAAATCGTTCTCCAAGCTGTTCAATTAGAAACAAACATTTCAAAACTCTCCATCTGACGTATACCCCACAATTAAATGTACATGTGCATGTTTGTACTGTTAAAGACAAATTTAGGACAAGAACTGTACAATTATAAAAAACTGAACAAAAATGTAGACCGTTATAACCTAACACATAATTTTTAAAATTTTAGTTATTTTAGGATGTCTAAGCTCCTAATTACATGATGCATTTGTCTTTGATATTTAGTGGGTTATCACACCCTCAAAAGCAAAACATCATGGCAAACATGAAACAAAATTACAATATGTGCAAAAATTAAAAAAAAAAACTTTATAAGTGTATACAAGTGTACAAGTGTTTTTTCTTCCAATTTGAAAACCGTTCACCCACAAAGGAGTCACCCTCTGCTTTTTCTCTAATATCTAGCTTGAAAAGATAGCAGTTTAGGCAAAATACAGCATCTTTGGTTTTGCTATATTCTACCCAAGGAAAATTAGTAAACCAACCAAGGTTGAAACGTCATGACCCTACCCCGAATTCTTTATAGGGGAAAGAATGAGTCCTAGGCTGACAAGCACCCTTTTGAAGATATGCTCTACGAATTTGGTCTCGAATATTAGGATTGTAATCTAATATTCGAATTTATAGTCCTGGACTTGCTGGAAGCTCCTCAGAATTGATGTTGGAAGACTCAGAACGACTTTGCTTTCCACTACCATCATTTCTCTCTACTGGGATTTTCAACTTTGATTCTTTTTTAAAGTATTTCAATATAACTGATTCAAAAAGAAATAGATTTATTTACATACAATTAGGTGGACAATTTACATATAATGTATTAGGATGCTAGATCTTGAGAGCATGGCTAGGATTTTCGATACATTCTATTAAGATAGAAGCAAAGAGTTCCACTAACAAGACCTATTTCATGAAACCCTGAGAGAGTTGTAAAAAAAATCCATAATGGGACTTGATACCTATTGAACATCAAATGTAACCATGTCTAGAAAGTGGTATCATCTAGCAAAAAAAAGAGGGTGATTTTTACATTATTATTCTTATAAAAGTATCATTTCAAATTCTAATGTGCATTGATAGATTTAGTTTTTAACCCCAAATAGTCGCAATTTGAAAATTTTGAGGTGTTTGTTTAGTGTGAATGAAAGTTTTCTAGGGAATCTACTTAGTGGATCAATATTGAAACTAAAGGCAGAACAATATATTTTTCCTTTTTGTTCTTTTGCTTTTTGTAGTAAATGCAAAGCCTATTTTGCTAATCCCCCAAACTTTAGAACATTCCAGTCTCCTTCTAAAAGTAAACTGAAATAAGAAAAGAATTAAATAATTAAAATGTCTTTGAAAAGAGTGGTGTTTGAAAGTCAATACCAGACAAAGTCTAATAGCTTCACATTAGCACTAATAAAATGAACTTGGAAATGAATTAAAGATGGGTGATCAATTGAATAGAAGAGAAGTTGGTTTTTTTTAACTCACCAGTCTCCTAACTTGGTCCGTATATATCTATAATGACTTTTCCTTTTTCTTTTCAGTGTCACACACTAGTTGAAATAAATTGTCAAAATAATTTTAAAACACAGTACAATGAACCCTAAAGGCTAAAACAGAGGAATAAACACAGAAAAAAAGATCTAGAGAGAGATGTAGAGAATCAAGTTCCAACCAACAACAAGAAAATATTTAAAGAGAGAAGTGAAGAAGATGTACCTTTGGAGTTCGCTGGAGTTGTTGGAGATTTAAGGTCAAGTACAAGTTGTCAATAGCAATCCTAAAGATCTATTGACAATTGATCAAAGAAAAATGAAGTTGCTTTTTCTTCTGACTGCTATTAGATTCTCACTTAGCAAAAGGGATGATAATAAATTAGGGCTTCTTTAGTTTTGTTTGTTTCTTTTTTTTCCTTTATAAATGGAGTTCTTTTAATTTAGTTTATTTCTTTCGTTAGCTTTTTTTTTTTTTGGCATAACAAACAAACAGGTAGAGAACAAAACAAGAGTCAAAATAAAGGGCTCAAGTACAAGAGATAATTATTTCTTTAGCTTTTGAGGGGGGCCATTTTTCAAATATTAAAAAAAAGGCATATAAAAATAATTTTTTTTTCGGGGAGGGGGGTGTATGTGCCCCTTCTGGACACATGCTGGGTTCGCCCCGGTCTAAAAGTAATCAGACAAAACCTCATGGAGGATTAGAGTATTTTACCCATTGTTCTATATATATGTGTGTGTTACGGTTCTATGTAAGATTGTACAGTTTCATACAATTCCAATTCTGGTTTTCGCATCTACGTGTCCACTAAGTTCTATTGAAGTTGGACATGTATCTAAAATTGTACTCCTGCTTTTTATTGTAAAAAGATAGGAATTAGAGAATTTCCAATCCCTTTCCAAAACAGGATTTGGCCTACCTAATATAAAAGTACACTATTATTCGTCTTAGCAGACCGCAACAGCCGTAGAAGAAGAAGAGGAAGAAGTTAAAAACACATCACCGTAAATCAAACACCAAACCATTCTCAAAGATCTTGAATTCCACAAACCCCAAACATGCCTTCCTCCAAGTCCAAATTGGCCAAAGTCAAGACCGTTCTAACCAGCATAGGCTCTCTCGCAGCGATGATAATGGTGGTTCGAATCGTCGTCAAAGACTACCTGCCCGATGAATTCCAAGACTACCTCTCCTCCACTGTCCGAAACTTCTTCAAATACTTCTCCTTCAACTTAACAACGGTGATCTACGAATTCCACGGCCTCATCAACAACAAAATCTATTAGGCCGCAGAGGTCTATTTGGGTACCAAAATCTCCCCCACTACTGACCGTTTGAAAATCTCTTGTACACACAAATTTTGAGTCTGAAAATCTAGGAACAAAATCAGTAACGAGTAATCAATTTTATTAATTTCAAAAAAATGAGTACAATTCTCTGTGGATCTTTACAAAGGAGAGATAAATTCCTCTGATTCGATCTCCTTGATAATTCGGCTTCAAGGACTGCTAAAGCTTGATCTTGAATTGAATTGTTGAGAGTTTTCTTCAAATGTTTGTTATTGAAGAAAATCAATGAGAATTTCTGATCGATGGCTGAAGAAGTGATAGGCGTTGAATGTTACGCATTCTAGCCTCTTAACTTATGTATTTTATTCTCTTAGTGATAGATTATTTTGTTATTTTACTTTGTTTTAGTGTTTTCTGTATTTTCAGGGCCTTAATAATTATTTCAGTTAAAACCAGAATTTTGGGCTTTTAAAGAAGACATCCAAGATGGTGAGATGAAGCCTACATCAAGGAGATTCACTCAACCATTTATTTTAACTCAAATCAGCCCAAGGAAGAGGTCCAAGAGAATTACAGCTGCTTAAGAAGGTTTCGGGCCTGAAGCCCAAATCTGCGCATAATGCAGTCTTAATCCCGTTTTGGAAAACGGACCAAAAGTCTTATTTCTGAGCCTCAAATCGACATAATTCTCGCGTAAGGTTGAACGAAAGATGATGTCTTCTTCCTCAACAGTTGAAGCTTCTTCTTCTACCATGAGCGGCTAGTTCATCCACTAGGGTTTTGATGTAGCCCTAACAAAGCATCAATGGTTTGATTGTTTTAATTATTGGGGACCTTTATATACATGCATAGATTGTGTAATTGTGAGGATTCTTATTAATGAATTGAGCAATAAAAGTCTTGTAAATTCAATCTCAATGATTTCTTATCTTGTCTTAGATATTTAGTTGTTGTTATTGAACTCAATCTCTTTTGTTTTCTGTGATCATGAGAGAGATTATTACACAATGGTAATCACTGAATATATTGTTATGAGCTTTGATGGATTATGCCTAGAGAAGATGAACCATACTGCACCCTAGATTAGAGTAGTTAGGCAGATGGCCCATGCCAATCGAAGATAGTCCATGGCTTAGCCTTAATCATATGTTATCTTCTTGACGGATGAAGGTGAGCTTGTAGCCACCGACACCACTTATGCATGATGTAATTCCCCTATAGTTGATTCAATTGACCATTGATTGTGGAGTTAGTGGTGAAGTCAAACACCCTAGGTTTCTCTCTTATTATCTTCATTATCTGTTTACCTTTGATTTATTTTATTTTATCTTTTTAATTAGTTAAAAATCAGAATTCTTTTCTTATAAATTTAATTAGAATTAGTTCTGTGTTCCAACTCATCAGAACATAATCCCTGAGGTACGATACCCATTCATTTCGATAGCCCTATTCTGCAAGGAATTCGTTCTATTGCGAAGTGTGGAAAATTTTAATTGATATACTTTTTGAGTCACACTCACACACGAATCAAGAAGCTTGATTTTGAACAATCTTGTTGATGATTCTTTGAATTTATTGAATTTTGGAGGAAGAACGACACGACTTTGAATGTTCTTGTTGTTGTTCTTCTTCAAAGCTTTGAAGGCTTCTTGGAGGGGTAGATTTGTAACTTTCTTTTCTTCTAATAATTATCCTTTATGATAATTGTAATAATTATCCAATATATACATAATAATTATCTTTGATGATAATTATATATACATATATATAATTATCCATTTAACCCATTTTCAAGTGGGCCTAGACGTTTTTAGACAATTTGGATCAGCCCATGACTCATTTATTTGTGGTGGCTTTGGGCTTCAAATTATCTAACTCATTGGGCCACATTCCAAAGTGGGCTAAATTGAAGATAAGCCCAACTTATATTTTGGGTCCATCATGTAATTTTTTAATGTCTACAAATTGCCCTCACTTCAAGTCTCGCGCTATATTAAGCTTGTCATGTATTTAAAGCGGGACTTAAATTATTTAATTTTCACAAAAAAAAATTTTCTTGCAAAAATCCAATTGCAAAGAGGATGATTTCTTTGTCAAGTTGAATTGGAGTCTTGAAAATCTTATTGCAAATATGACTTTTTCCAAGTCTAAGCGGATTTGAAGACTTGAGGATCCTATTGCAAATAGAATATTTTTTCTTTGTTCAAACTGACTTAGAGTCTTCAAAACCTTAGTGCAAATAGGATTTTTTTTTGTCCAATTGGAATTGAAGACTTGAGGACCATATTGCAAATATAATTTTTTTGTTGTCCAATTGAAATAAGATTTGATGTTGTCCATGTTCAAACGGAATTGGAGTCTTGAGAATCCACTGTCAAATAGGATTAATCCACATCTATATATATGTAACATATGTTCTAAACTCTTCACATCAGAGATAATTGAGAGAAATCCCATGAACTCTAGCAACGGTAAGCTCTTCTTTTCTTAGTTTTCTTTTTTTTTTTTTTCTTCTTTTTCTTTTCTTTCCTCTCTTTTTTTCTTCTTCTTTCTTTATTTTTTTTTCCTTTTTTTTATTGCTTCTCTCTCTCTCTATCTCTCTTTCTTCTTCTTTCTCTCACACTGACTTCTTTTTCTCTTTTTTTCCCCTCTTTCTTTCTCTCTCTCTCTCTGTCTCTCTTCTTCCTCTCTCACGCTGACTTCTTCTTCTTTTTCTTTTTTTTTTCCTCTTTCTTTCTCTCTCTCTCTCTGTCTCTCTTCTTCCCCTCTCACGCTGACTTCTTCTTCTTTTTCTTTTTTTTTCCTCTTTCTTTCTTTCACTCTCTCACACTGACTTCTTCTTTCTTTTTTTCTCTCTCCTAGCCGCCAGTCTCTCTCTCTCTCTCTCTCTCACTTTTTCTTTTTCTCTTCTTTCTTTCCACGTGCAGTTCTTCTCCCTATTTTTTTTTTGCATTCTTGCCTCTTCTTTTTGCTATTTTTTTTTCTTTTTCTTTTTGCTGATGTGGGAGGAAGCCTGGTTTTGAACCTGAGACCTAGTGATGAGTTATTATAACTTCAAACTATCTTTCCTAGACTGTTTCATGTATTATAAGTCCTTGCAGCAAAGTATACATTAGACTAAACTTTGAAAATAACTATTTTCTTTTCAGATCAGCTTCTACTTGTAGGCTTTACTGAGCTTTGTGTTACCTCCGAAAATATACAGATCCATTGAACTCATCAAGGAAGATAACTTTACGCGAGTCACTCATCTCTTCTCTTGTAAGCTTCAAATATTATTTTTTGGTCAATTCTTGCAGGTCAAATCGCTTCTCTCAGAATATGGAGTTTCGGACACCATTCATTAGTCCTTTCAGGGTCCTTTAGTGCCCTTCGGGGTCACTTTATCGTCCCTTCAGGGTCCCTTAGTGCACTTCGGTGTCACTTTATTATCCTTTCGAGATCCCTTAGTGCCCTTGGAGATCACTTTACTATCCATTCGGGGTCCCTTAATGTCCTTCGGGGTCACTTTGTTGTCCCTTTGGGTCTCTTAGTGCACTTTGGTATCACTTTATCGTCCATTTGGGGTCCCTTAGTGCCCTTTGGGGTTACTTTACTGTCCCTTTGGGGTCCCTTAGTGCCCTTCGAGTTTACTTTATCGTCCTTTTGGGGTTTCTTAGTGCACTTCGGTGTAACTTTATCGTCCCTTCGGAATCCCTTAGTATCTTTTGGGATCACTTTATCATCTTTTCGGGGTCTATTAGTGCCCTTTGGGGTTACTTTACCGTCTCTTAGTGCACTTCGATGTCACTTTATTGTCCATTCGGGTACCCTTAGTGCCCTTTGGGGTCACATTATCGTCCCTTAGGGGTCCCTTAATGTACTTCAGTGTCACTTTATTGTCCCTTCGGGGTCCCTTAGTGTCATTCGGGGTCACTTTTGTTCCTTTGGACCAAGTCACACCATGGTGCAGCAGACATCGTCAACATCTCGGCGGCAGGTCAAGTTATCACGATGCTGCAGATATCATCAACATCTCGGCGGCAGGCCAAGTCAATACTGTGCGGCAGATATCGTCAATACCTCGGTGGCAAACCAAGTCACCACTGTGGTGACCCTTGTGGGCGGGTGTGATGTGGGTGGGTGCGAGACACTGGGCGAGCTACCACACTGGCAGGCTACAGGGTGCTCAATCCCACATCGCCTGGGTAGGAATGGGGAAGTATTATATGTATGATTATCACCCTTCTATGACACAACGCGTTTTAAAGCCGTGATGGTTGTGAACCCACCAGAACTCCACAGTTAAGCGTGCTTAGCTGGGAGTAGTACCAGGATGGGTGACCCCCTGGGAAGTCTCTGGTCCGGGGGAACCAAAAGCGGACAATATTGTGTCGGGATAGGGTGGGGCGTTACAACCACTGTGCAGCGAACATCGTTAAACTTCGACGGCAGACCAAGTTACCATGGTGCGGCAGACATCATCATTATCTCAACAGTAGGTCAGGTCACCATGGCGTGACAAACATCGTCAACATCTGAATTAGCGGTATGCCAAACATTATTTTTTTTATTTATTATTTTTTTTGGCTTGACTGCACTTGGAAAAATCCTCCAAGATGCCTACGTACCCTGAATAGGGATCAAGTCATCACGTAGTTCAAAATTTTTTTTTTTTGGTAAAGATAGTTTATACTCATATCAATGAGTGATTTTTTTTTTCCATATAGATAGTTTCTACTCGTATCAAGGAGTGTTCATTTTTTTTTTTTTTGGTAAATAGTTTATACTTGTGTCAAGGAGTATCATTTTTTTTGATAGACAGTTTCTACTCGTGTCATCTCTTTTTTTTTTGGTAGACAGTTATTACTCGTGTCAAGGAGTGTCATTTTTTTTTTGGTAGACAGTTTATAGTCGTGTCATGGAATTTCATTTTTTTATTTTGTAAACAGTTTATACTCGTGTCAAGGAGTGTCATTGACAGTTTAGGCTTGTATCGGGGAGCACTTTAACTTTCATTAGTCTTCAACTTTGCAAGACTCAGGAGACAGTCCAAACTTGTGTTAAAAGGTGTGAATTAGCTTGGCGTCAATTTGGAGATTTTCTTCTTACTTTGTTTCTTCATTATACTCTTCTTGTACTTGAGAAAAAATATTTTCTTTCGAACTCATCTCCCCACCTAGAAGGAAGAGGTATTTCATTCGTCATGGTCCATGTAGGAGGATTGAACCTCGCCCAATATGCTTTGATTCTGCTACGAGATTCGATCCAGATAGCATCTTCGGGCTTTGGTCCCCACACTTTTCCTTCCTCTAGTCTTTTAATTTTTTGAGCCTCTCGTTCCATCTAGGATTGTAGACGATTTTGTTCTTGTTTCTTGCTTTCTTCTTTGAGACATTCGTTTCGCTGATTGTTAGAGACAGTTCGAGAAAGTGACTCTTAAGACATCACTCATGTGAGGGCAATGATTCTTGCGAGATCCTTGCAAGACTATTCTTATCTTGAATTTTCTTTTTGTGGCCTCCAAGTGAACACAATTTTCTGATCATTTCTATTTTAAATTTTTTTAGGAGAGCTTGAATGAGCTTTGTATGGAGGGCTTGCCCCTTGTCTGTCTAGTCTTCTACCAATGTTTTCTTGACTCAATGTCTTATGTAACTGAGAACCTTTAGATAAAGTTACTAAAACAACATGATGTATTTATTGATATAAGTCTTTAGAGACGACGCTTGTAACGTAAGATGTACCTATTTCATCATCTGAATTAGGAAGTATTTCGTCTTCTTCTTTAGACTCACCCATTCATCTTTAAGACATTTATCAGACAGATTGGACGAGCCTTTGCACCACGACTTGTAATGCTGAGCTCCATATCATGGGCACGAGTAACCAGCTCTTCAAATGTCTGAGGTCTGATTCCTTGTAGAATGTAGAGAAGTTCCCAGTGCATGTCTTGCATACATATTTCAATTGCTGAGACTTCAGAAAGGCGATCTTTGCAATGAAGACTTATAGCTTGTCAGCGGTTGATATAGTCGACCACAAGCTCATCCTTCATTTGTTTAGTGTTAGTGAGTTCTAGTATACTTACTATTCTGCGAGTACTG
The DNA here is from genome assembly GCA_026545225.1 of Cornus controversa. Lineage (NCBI taxonomy): Eukaryota > Viridiplantae > Streptophyta > Magnoliopsida > Cornales > Cornaceae > Cornus > Cornus controversa. Next base: position 57,888,392 of record CM048845.1, read on the forward strand.
TAGAAGTGGTTGAGAAACTCTCATTCCATCTGCTCCCAACAGTCAATACTTCGAGCTTTGAGATCCGTGTACCAATCAAATGCATTCCCTTTGAGAGAACGAACAAATTTCTTAACTAAGAGGTCCCCTTTGGTGCCAGAGGTATTGCAGGTCTCCAATAAATGTGCAACATGTTATTTGGGATTGCCTTTTCCATCAAATTGTTAGAACTTTGACTGTTGTTATCCCACTGGCATTTTTAAACTGTCAATTCTTTCAGTGTAGGGTTTTGAGTACATGAGAGTGCTTTGAGGAGCGCCGCTATACTGTGCTTGGATTGTGTTCGTTATTATATCCTGTAATTTTTGGACAGGAAAAGCGACTGGCAAAGCAGGGTTAGTTTCGTCAGCCATGTGTCCTGATACAGATGTGTGACGATGATTTTTTAATTGGGCACCTTGAAGAGATGAATTTGAAGTAATCGCAGGCAGATGTGTTAACTTGTCAAGATTTTGGATTTCAAGCTTACTCATTAGCGTGACAATCTAAAAGTCATTCTCTTCAACAGTCTTTGTGAGGTTTTCAATTGCGCGCACCATCACTGCTAGTTGGTTTTCCACCGAGGTTGTTCCAGTCATCATAACTACGACACCATTCGAATAGGAAAGGCCTTGAGGGCCAACATTCTTTGAAGTGACCGATTGTTCTGAAATCTCTACTAACGACTTTGAGAGTGAACCAATGCTAGAGTTGGCATCAGAGATGGAGTGGGGTGAATGCGGTGGCGTTGACCTTTCTAAAACAACATCAGAATTCTTTGCCTCCTGAGGATCAATAGTGTTAACATGTTTAGTTTTCACATCCATTGGTTGAGTAGAATTGGTTTTCACCAATTTTTGCTGATTCTTGAGCAAAGCAATTGTTTTGATCTTGCTACGCTTCATAGGACCTGCTGAGGTGTTGCTGGCGCTTAACAAGTTCCTAGTGTTCTTGTCACTGCTTGCGGTAACTTTGGTGTTAGCCATGGTAGCAGCGATTTCTTTTGAGTTTTTCTTGTTTGTTGTCTGAACCTTGGAAGGAGCCATAGACTCTGATGAACAGAGTTTTCGATGTATGATGTAAGAGACAGAGATGAGAGGCAAAGATTGTCCCACGGGGCGTGCCAAAAATTTGTACACACAAATTTCGAGTCTAAAAATCTACGAATGAAAATCAGTAACGAATAATCAATTTTATTAATTTCAGAAAAATGAGTACAATTCTCTATGACCAATTACTTAAATTATAATATATATGACGTGGAGTTGACGGAGTTGCAATTGGATTCGGAGCTACGACTGCTACTATTAGGGATGGAAAATCAGTCCATTCTGGTGGTGGAAGACATTGACTGCACCATTGAGTTGCAAGATGGGGTGGATGTGGCTGAAGCTTCATGGAGGGGTGGGTCTAAGAATGAAGAAAACAAGGTTGGCTCTTTTGTGCTTGTTTAGTTTTTTTTTTTTTTAAAAAAAACTTTTTCTGAAATTATAAATCTAATTCTTGTTTAATTTTTTTAGAATAGTTTTTTCTTTTAACTAAGTTGAAAATAAGAATTTTAAAAAAAATTGTAAATTTTGTTTTAAAGAAACATTTTTTTTTATTTATATAATTATGTTATCCCACCAATCTTTTTTTAATCCTTTTAGAAAAGAGGAGTGCTAACCATACAAACTTTTGTATTATATTATATTATATTTATAGTTTTTCTAAAAACATAAAACTGTTTGATTTTCCTAAATTATGCGAGTTGATGATTACCAAATTGGACTCGAACCCAGACCCAGACCCCTTCTTGTGCAAGAATCGGGTCTTGTTTGTCAAAGTAGCGCGAATTTGGTGCACAGGATCCTCAATCTCAAGCTTCTTTGATTATTTGCTTAATTAATGTATGAAAGTAACATTGTAGCTTCTTTTTGTAGCATTAGTTTGTCCTTGTTAGTTTGAAAAAATTATTAGTCACTGGTTTACGGGGTCAATAGTAACATGTCACAATTATAAATATTGAGATAAAAAGATAATACATATACACATGTGGTATATTGCTATTTAGTCCGGAACCATTGTCGTGACACTATCAAATAATCTCTTCGTTGACTTGATCAAAGAGTATCAGTATAAGCGAAGAGCGGATTATAGTTTTCACCACGAACCACAAAGACAAGCTCAATCTTGCATTGTTACGCCCGGGTCGCATGGACATTCACATCCACATGTCGTATTGCACCCCCATGTGGCTTCAAGCTTCTTGTTGAATCTGTTCTAACACTAATATTTTCTTGTTTCCCAAGAAATCACCATCATGAAATTAAGGCCATCATCGTCTTAATTCAAACTGAGCATTTCCTCTTGACTCTTTGAGTAACATTCGTGTCTTGAATATTAGTATCCGTACAATTAATGTAATTTGTGCTTATCAAATCTTATTCAGTCTCATCCATCAGATTAAACTTTCTCTGTGGTGGCTTGAATTAATCAAACCTTCCTTTGTACTTTCTTTGTGGCTTAAATTAGTTGGAAAATAATTTTGGAAGTGACTAAGGAGACCTAATATTCCGAATCGGGCATACACGTCATGATATGCCCCGTCAATAAAAATATATTATTTTAATTGGTTGAGACGAGTTTTTATATACAAGTGGAACCAATTTTACTAAATAATGCATTTTTATTGATTTGGCATTCTAATAAAGTGATATATCCTGTAGACATTAAAAAATTACACGATAAACCTAAAATATAATTTGGGCTTATCTTTAGTTTAGCCTACTTTGAAATATGGCCCAATGAGTCAAATAATTTAAAGATCAGACCCACTACAAATAAATGAGTTATGGACTGGTCTAAATTGTCTGAGAAGTCCAAGCCCACTTGAAAATGGGTCTAATGGATATATATATATATATATATATATATATCAACAAAGATAAATATTATGTATATATTGGATAATTATTAAAATTATTATAAAACGTAATTATAGGATAATTATCAAAAGAAAAGAAAGTTGCAATTCTACCCCTCCGATGAGTCTATAAATAAAGGTCTAGAGGTGAGGGAAAAGAGAACAGAAGATTCTTAGAAAAAAAAAAGCTGAAACTTTGTAGAAGTCTTCACTCAAAATCCAAAACTCCAAAGCACCTAAACCCTGAAGGAGAAGAACAACAAGCACATCATCCACGTGCCGTTCTTCACTAAAGTTTTAATCCAATTCAAGATCAAGCTCTAGCAGACCTTGAAGCCAGATCATCAAGGAGATTGAATTAGAGGAATTTATCTTTCTTTTGTAAAGATCCATAGAGAATTGTACCCATTTTTCTTAAATTAATAAAATTGTTTATTTGTTACCAATTTTTGTTCCAAGATTTTCGGACATGAAATTTGTGTGTACAAATTTTTGGCACGCCCAGTGGGACATTCTCTGCCACTCATCTCTGTCTCCTACATCATATCTCCCAAACTCCGTTCATTAGAATCTATGGCTCCTTCCAAGGTTCCGGTTACAAACAAGAAAACTACAAAAGACACCACTACTGTACTGGCCAACATCAAAACTGCCGCAAGCAGTGGTAAAAACACCAGGAACCTGTCAAGTGCTAGCAGCACCTTAGCAGGTTCACTGACGTGTAGCAAAACCAAAACAATTGCTTCGCTCAAGAATCAGCAAGATTCGGTGAAAACCAATCCTGCTAAACCAATGCATGTGAAAATTCAACATGTGAACACTTGTTGATTCTCAAGGTTTTTCCTATTCAAATATTGTCGCAGCCATAATGACTAGAATAGCCTCGGTAGAAGACAAACTGGCAACGATGGCGCGCGTAATCGAGAATCTTACGAAAACTATTGAAGAGAAGGACATGCAGGTCGCCGCATTATTGAGTAAGCTTAAAATCCAGAATCCTGACGAACCAACACAACTTCCTGCGAATACCTCAAATTCAGCCCTTCAAGGGGCCCAATCAAAAGATCGTCATCACACATCTACGTCAGGATACGTGGCTAATGAAACTAACTATGCCTCGCCAGTCGCTTCTCTATCTATCTAACAATTACAGGATATGATAACAAAGACAATCCGAGTACAGTATGGCGGTGCTCCTCAAAGCACTCTCATGTACTCAAAACCTTACACAAGGAGAATTGATAGCATGAGGATACCTGCAGGGTACCAACCTCCGATGATCCAACAGTTTGATGGAAAGGGCAACCCAAAATAACACATTGCTCATTTCGTTGAGACTTGCAACAATGCTGGAACTGAGGGGGATTTACTGGTTAAACAATTTGTTCATTCCCTTAAGGGATATGCCTTTGAGTGGTATACTGATTTAAAATCTGAATCGATTGACAGTTGGGAACAAATGGAATGAGAATTTCTAAACAAGTTCTACAGCACCCATCGCATTGTTAGTATGATAGATTTGACTAACACAAGACAATGGAAGGACGAGCCTGTAATGGACTATATCAATCGGTGGTGAACACTTAGCTTGGATTACAATTTGGAGCTGTGTATGCAAGGTATGCATTGGGACCTCCTTTATATTCTTCAAGGTATAAAGCCTCGTACCTTCGAAGAATTGGCTACACGTTCACATGATATGGAGATTAGCATTAAAACTTGTGGAGGCAAAGATTCTTTGATTTTAGAGCCACGCAAAGATAGAAAGGATGAAAAAAAGGTGGTAAAACCATCAAATGGTAGTGCCAAAGAATCCATGATTGTCTCTGCCGTCCCAATAAAGGTTACTGTCAAAGATAAGAGAAAAGAAGACAATAAGCCACGACAGTTTCAAGAGAAGCAAAACCAATGTTCGACGCTCAAAGAATTAGAGATGAAGGAATACCCATTCCCAGACTCTGATGTTCCTGACATATTGGAATGCTTACTTGAAAGTAAAGTTATTGAACTTCCAGAATGTAAGCGCCCTCAAGAAATAGGACATGTTGATGACCCAAAATACTACAAATATCATCGTATTATCGGTCACCCGACTGAAAAGTGTTTCATTTTCAAGGAAATAGTGATGAACTTGGCAAAGTAGGAAAAGATCTTGTTAGATACAGACGAGATGGCAACTTCAAATCATACTACTATCGTATTCCCATCTTCAAAGTTCGAGTGGACCTGTGCTCATCACCAATTATTTTTAAACTCTGGTATCTGTTCCACAACCGTTCAATTTGGCTCATTCGAACCAATTCAGATATACCTCCCCCAAGGTAGGATTCTTGATAATCCAACAAATGAGAAGAAACTTCTCCAACACGATGACGAATGATGGACTTTGGTAATGAGGAGACGACGAAAGCAACAAGCTCATGTTCCTCTAGCCAGCCACTTCGACAGGGGCAAAAGAAAAAGAAGTCTCGATATATCCTTAAGAACAGTGTCCAGAATGGGAAAGGTGCCAAAAAGACGGCATTGACAAAACATACAAGGTTGGGTGAAGAAATTTGCAAGCCTGTTACTTTACGTGATTTCTTTCCAAAAGGATATCTCGATAATGAAGTTATGCCAACTTACATGGTGTCAACTGTGAGGATCGATTCAGAGATCGAAAGTGATAAGAGTCAAAGTGAAGTCCAAAGTATAGGAGAGTTTGAGAAACACACGACCGCCATCGAAGATGGAGTTGGAGCTACACCTGACTCATGTTGTGCAACAATCACTTTCACTGACGAAGACCTTCAACTGGGATCAAAGCCACACAACCATCCTCTTTTTGTCTCTGAATACATAAGGGAGCAAAAGGTAAACCGTATCCTTATTGATGGGGGCTCTGTAGTGAATCTCATGCCAAAATTTATAATGAGAAATCTTGGCATTACAGTTGACGATTTGGCTCACAGTCGCCTCATCATTCAAGGTTTTAATCAAGGTGGGCAGAGAACTATTGGCATGATTCGTGTAAACCTAACAATTGGAGGGATGCAAACTGAAAAATTATTCCACGTAATCGATTCAAAGACATCCCACAATTTGTTGTTAGGACGACCTTGGGTGCATGATAGCAGTGTTGTTCCATCAACTCTTCATCAGTGTTTCAAATTCTGCAAGAATGGTGTATAGACAGTGGTGGCAGATAACAAGCCATTTACTGAAGTAGAAGCTCATTTTGTACATGCAAAGTTTTACATTGAGCAAAACACATATTTGAGTGTCTCTATAACAAACCTTCCATCTACAACAGAGGTTGAGTCTACAAAAATAAAAGAAGTATCGTTTATCCCTCTGGACGTCCCAGTGACAAACAATACAAACGTAACTCAAAAGTAAGAAGCCGTGGTTAAAACACATCGTACTACACCAATTTTCAAGTATGTTCCAAAATCTCAACGACGAGAAGGGCAATCACCAGTCATGGAGATACCTGAAACTGAAAAAGTTAAGTTAAAGTTGTCTCTTACAAAAGAAAAGGAAAACCTACAAAGCCTGAAAGAAGAATTAACTCTTCCCCTCACAAAGATTGAAAAGTCTACTCCTACTAAACCTCCATTGAAAAGATTTGTCAAACCATCAAAAGATCCAGTCGAACATGGATTCCTTCCAATACAAAGAACTGATAAAGGATTTGATCCAAAGGCATACAAACTTTTGGCTAAGTCCGAGTATGATTTTGTAAATCCCACAGGCCTTGAAAAACTCAGTCCAAAACTTACTAGCGAGAAAATACATGGCCTCAATGAGACACAAAAGAAATTGAGGGAACAAGGGCATAAGATAATTTCACCCAAGACTGGTCTTGGTTTTGCATTAACTAAACCTATTCGAATTCAAATCACAAAAAAGGATAAAAGGTTGAACACTTTGTACATTGGCATTGAAGAGGTCGATGACAGCGAAGATCGACATTCAGTTTCTAAATAGTCAATTTTTTATCGTGTAGAAGTTTCACGCACTAGAGTATCTGTATTCGACAGGTTGGGCTCGTCAACTCAAGTATTGAATACCTCAAGTTCCCATTTCAATAATTCACCATGCACTTCTGGCTTCAAAAGAATAAATTCTCCTACCTAAAGAAGAAAATCTTCACAGCCTCAACCTCAAAAATCTGTCTTTTTTTGAATTAAAGCTCTGAGAGAGGTATTGGTAACAAGAAATGAGGAAAAAGAACTGGGGAGAACCGATGCCAATACGCTGAAAGGTAGTGAAGTTCAGAGTTTGATTCCCTCACGAATGAAACGTAGAATAGAGGTGGATGTCACTAATGATGTTACACTAAAGGCAAAAAGATGGACTATTGTGGTCACTGCCCAGTTTGAGGAGTTCGACACAGATGGAAGGAAGAATGAAGTATTTTATGTCACTGCTTATCACATTATTATCGAAGAACAATCAGATTATGATGATGAGATCAGAGAAGCTCCCTCAACACTTGAAGACGGGGGGCAAGCGACCGTTGATCAACTCAAGGAATTCAATTTGGGGATGATGGACCAGCCTAAACCAGTTTTTATTAGTTCATTCTTAAGTGCCTCAGAAGAAAATGACTACTTTCAATTGTTGTCAGAATACAAGGACGTATTTGTTTGGACATACAAGGAAATGCGAGGTCTTGTCCCTAAAATCGCAGTCCATAACCTTGCTGTCAAATATGGGACACGTCCAATTAAATAATCTCAATGTTTCTTCCGTCTAGAACTTATCCCAAAGATAGAAGAAGAACTCAACAAATTGATTGACGTGGGATTTATTCAGGAGGTCAAGTATCTGACATGGATTCTGAGTATTGTGCCAGTGTAAAAGAAGAATGGGCAAAAAAGAATCTATGTGGATTTTTGTGACCTAAACGAGGCATGTCCAAAGGATGATTTTCCTCTTCCTATCCCGAAGCTCACTGTCAATGCAACAATAAGACATGAAGCTCTCTCTTTCATGTATTGTTATTCTAGGTATAACCAGATTAGGATAACTCCAAAAGAAGAAGAGCTAACTGCATTTCGCACCCCAAAAGGTATTTATTATTATAAAATTATGCCTTCTGGACTTAAGAATGAGGGGGCAACATACCAACGCGTCATGCAAAGGATCTTCGATGACATACTTCACAAAATTATTGAGTGTTATGTTGATGACCTTGTGGTTAAGACAATGAAAAGAGGGGGTCATTTACAAGATCTTTGTACAGTTTTTAATCGTCTTAGAAAATACCAACTCAAAATGAATCCGCTCAAGTGTGTGTTTGGCGTTACTTCCAGAAAATTCCTTAGGTACGTGGTTTGCCATCGCGGTATTGAAATCGATCCATCTAAAGTTGATGCCATACAAAAGATGCCACCCCCCCCAAGAATTTACGCAAGCTTTGAAGCTTGTAAGGCCAACTTGCTTTCATCCATCGATTTATCTCAAATTTGGCCGGCCGTTGTCAACCTTTCAACCGACTAATAAAGAAGGATGTCCCATTCGAGTGGGATCAAGCTTGTCAAAATGCTTTTGATAGTATTAAGCAATACCTTCTTAATCCTCCAGTGTTGGGGGCACCTGTATCTGGAAAATCTCTCATACTTTACATTGCTGCACAAGAAGAATCCTTTGGCTCCCTTCTTGCACAAAATAATGAAGAGCACAAAGAGAAGGCATTGTATTACTTAACTTGCAAGCTCACACCAATAGAGTTGAAGTATCCTCCGATTGATAAAATGTGTCTCGCACTAGTCTTTGCCTCCAAAAAACTAAGGCTCTATTTCTTGGCACATACAATACACCTCATTGCAAGAGTTGACCCTCTCAAGTATGTAATGTAAAAACCAGTCCTTTCTGGACGCTTGGCGAGGTGGTCAATTTCATTCAATGAATTTAAAATTATTTATGTGCCAAGTAAGGCAGTAAAAGGACAAGTCTTGGCAGATTTTCTAGCTGATTATCCTATCCCAGTCGATTGGAAAATTTTAAAAGATTTTCCTAATGAAGAAGTCTTTTAAATTGACATTCTTCCTCCATAGATGATGTTCTTTGATGGAGTAGCATGGTCTGATGGAGCGGGGGTAGGCATAGTGTTTGTCTCTCCACAATGGCAAATCCTCCCATACGTATTTGCACTCACTAGAAACTGCTCAAATAATGTTGTTGAGTACCAAGCATTGATCATTGATTGGTCTTCAAATGGCAAGGGAGATGAACATCATGGATCTCGAAATATATAGAGATTCTAAATTGGTGATCAATCAACTCCTTAAGGATTATGAGGTTAAGAAGGATAATCTAATACCATACTATAACTATGTTTCTCACTTGTTGACGAAATTCGACAATGTCATTCTAGAACACCTTCTTAGGAAGGAAAATTGTATGGTTGATGCTTTGGCAAATTTAGCCACAACATTGGCATTAGTTGACGATGAAATAGTCAATGTTCCAATATGCCAACAATGGGTTCTACCACAAGTCCTTGAAGATAAAATTGAGGAGAGTAATGTAATTTCTGCCTTTATTGTCGAAGGGGACGACTGGAGGCGACCTATAATTGAGTATTTAGAACATAGAAAGCTTCCAAAAGATTGACGCCACAAGACCGAGATACGTAGGTGAGCACCTCATTTCATCTATTATAATAACATGTTGTACAAATGATCATTTGAAGGTCTCTTCCTTCGTTGTCTCGAAGAAGACAAAGTAGCTCATGCAATGGAGGAAGCACATTCTGGGGTATGTGGTGCACATCAATCTGGCCCTAAGCTTCACTTTCGCGTAAAGAGAATGGGTTATTATTAGCCCACTATGGTTAAAGACTGTATGGAGTATGCAAAAAGGTTCCAAGCCTGTCAATTCCATGCTAATTACATACACCAACCACCATAACCATTAAATCCTAAAGTTGTTTCATGGCCATTTGATGCATGGGGATTGGATGTGGTAGGACCTCTGTGCAAATGTTCTAAAGGTCACTTATACATTCTGGCATCAACTGATTATTTGTCTAGATGGGCTAAAGTTGTACCCTTTAAAGAAGTCAAAAAGGAGACAGTTGTTGACTTCATCAAGTGTAACATCATTTATCGGTATGGTGTCCCTCGATACATCATTACTGATAGTGGATTAAATTTTAAAAATAGTTGGGTGACTCAACTTTGTGAGAAATTTGATTTCAAACAGTATAAATCTTCTATATACAATGCTCCAGCCAATGGACTTGCAGAGGCATTTAATAAAACATTTTGTGATTTATTGAAGAAAGTGGTTTCTAAATCTAAGAAAGACTAGCATGAGCGAATGGAAGAAGCATTGTGGGCGTATCGAACTACATACCACACACCTACCCAGGCAACTCCTTATTCTCTTGTCTATGGTGTAGAAGTTATTCTCCCCCTGGAATGAAAGATTCCTTCGTTAAGGATAGCCATACAAGAAGGTCTCACGAGTGAGGAGAACGCCATTTTGCGTCTTCAAGAATTGGAACCACTGGATGAGAAGAGGCTAGAAGCTCAACAACAGTTAGAATGTTATCAAGCTCGGCTTTCTAGAGCCTTCAACAAAAAAGTATGACCTCGGTCATTCCAGGTTGGAGACTTGGTACTTGTTGTTCGCAGGCCCATCATCATGAATCACCGTACTGGAAACAAGTTTTTGTCAAAATGGGATGGACCATATGTAGTTCATGAAGTCTACATCAACTATACATATAAGATTATTGATGAAGATAGAGTGTTAGTTGGTCCTATTAATGGCAAGTTCTTAAAACGCTACTACCCATGAATGTGTAATGCTCCTGGCCCGCATGAGCTAAAACGGTGAAAGGCACAAAAAAAAATTGTTCCTTTTGAACTACGTAAATGACTTGATCCCTTTTTGAGGGTATGCAAGCAGCTTAGAGGTTTGTCCCTAAGTTCAGTCACCCAAAAAATAAAAAATAAAAAATTTGTGTACTACTCCTAGCCCACAAGAGTATAAACTATGAATGGCAAAACAAATAACTAATGACAATGTTATTTTTGAAAGCAATGATTCTCTTATTGATGAGGTTGAAGATTACAATTTTACTTTTCTATCTAAATAGATTGCTCTGAAAAAAATATATAAATAAATAAAATAAAGTAAAAAAAATGATGGTTAACTTTAAAGCTGGAAAGACAGAATCTTTTCACGTTCTGTTTGTAATAATTCTTCTATAGTCCTCATTACTTCAAGATCCTGAGCAGTAAGAACGTTAGCTTCTTCAACTGAGGCTCATTCTTTTCTGAGCTTGGCAATGGCCTCCTTCCTGTGAGATAATTGTTCATTGCTCTCTTCTATAGAAGCTCTAAGTTGCGTAGCCTCCTCTCTTACTTGTTGCAACTCTTTCAACAAGAAGGCCTCCTTGTCCTCAACGTCACTCAAAGCACCTTGAAGTAATTGCACATACTTGGAATCAGTATCTTCCAAAGTAGTGGCATCAACGAGCAATGTATCAACATAAGTGACTTGCTCTAACTGCTAATCTGAAGTCATTATAGAAGTATAAGAAGATTTTGCATCAATATAATGAGCAACATTCTTCATATATAACTCGATTCGTTTCTTTAGACCAGAGTAATATCTAGGACATTTTAAGGGTTCATTGTAAATTTTTTCAAGCTTGGGCCCTAGGATGGAACCTTGTAAGTGGGAGTGTTGATCACGATACTTTTGATACTCTCAACAAGGGCTAAAGCATTTTTGCATCGGGCATTTATGATGATATCTTCTGCATTGAAGGCTGACACTTCAGACGGGACAATTTGATATGAGAATAAATTAACCTTTTGAAGTTCTTGCATGACCGATTGGGGCGTTTGGTTACTGACTTCATGCCCTGCTAAAACATCCGAACCTTTAGGAGTTTCTCTTCCTATCGGTAAGACTTGTGACAATGCATTTATCTCAGGTACCAAATCAAATGAAGATGACCCACAAACAGATGCTCCACTACCAGTAGGATTATCAATGAGAATAAGATCTTCTTTAAGGTTTCCTTCTACTTGAAAATAAATAAATATGAGTAAAAATAAAGATAAATAAAAAAAAAGTTAATAAAATATGGCATAAATGGTGGGAACCTTACTTGCATTGGTTCATTACTGCTGGAAGTCATTCCAAAATATTGATCCACACCACAAGGACCAATAAAATCTACCCGCTTGGAAATATGCTTATCCTTGTCACTCATATGCTTTCAGTTGCGATCCTCATCATTTCCCCCCATGTCTTCATCTAAATCTATCACTAAGTGAGTAAGAGGACATGTGTTGTTTTGTGGAGGAATATGTTTGGCCACCTCTACATGACTTTTGGAACTCTCCTCGACACCATAATCACTATGAGATTTAGAGGCTGCCACTAAGGTTACCATTCTAACTTTGGCTCATTTTCCTTTTGGAGAAATTGCACGCTTAATATGCCCCGAAGTACCTCCTTTCACCGTGAATGGATCAACATAAACTTTTGACCACCATTCAGCATAAGTTTTGGTGACAGAGAATTTTTGGAAATTAGAGTTCGAAGGAATTTGCACTTCACATTCAATATGATAACGAGTAGTCAATCTCCATAATGTCAAAATCTCTTCCAAAGCACTAGTGTGAATATCCTCTTTCAATCTGCCCAGAATATCCTGGTGATAACAAAACTGTCTACCGAATCTGTGTGAACTGTAAGGCTCAATAATTCATCGGTCACCTTGGCGCAATGTCAAGTAACTGGACCGGAGGCTAACCAAATACTCAAAGTCATAAAGAGGTAACTATTCATCATTTGTTAATAATCTCCTTGTCGGTGATGTTCTGGATAAGCAAGATAAGTCAACACCTTTATATAACCTGAACAACTCTTGGGCCTCTATCTCATCAAAATGTTTCGCAGACCCTTCCCCTGCATACCGAGTCATTCGAGGTAGGTAATTACAGTTGGGACAAAAAAGTTTGTTTTGAAGTATTCAGCTAACCAGCCATATACATAGTGTATGAGGAATGACACATTAGAGTTTCCAGGATTAGGGGAAGAAACAATATCATTTAAACCTCTATAAATTCTGGCTAGAACGGGAACAGAAAGACAAAATTTATTACCGTCTGCCATCATGTTAGCAATCTTGAACACCTCAGGACGAATTATATTTCCAGGACTGGTAGGCAAGACAAATTTGCATAACCAACACGCTATGAATGCTACTAAATAAGTTTTGTTCCTCATCCCTGGCTCTATTCCAAGACTAGTAAACATCTCATCTTCTTATGGCAACCAATTCTTAATAGGATCAATTATTCCAAAAGGGTTGTGACTCTCTTTGGGACGTTGAGTCTTGTTTCTCAATCCTCTTCTCGACAGTGGTTTACTATACTTAGTAGCTCCCCTGAACCAAAGCTTTGTCCATTCAGAAATTTTCACAATCCAGTCTCATTTATATTGCTTACAAAGCTGGTGGGAAGCTAAAAATAAATACCGACAACTCGAAGGAAAAAGAGAATTTCCATTTTTGTCAATAGCGGATAATTCCTTTGCATAAGGAACGACTTTTTCATAAAATCTTCCACAAAATGGGAGACCTCCTATCAAATACAGATCACGAAGGGACCCCGAAGGGACGAAAAAGTGACACCGAAGTGCACTAAAGGATCCTGAAGGGACAATAAAAGTGACATCGAAGTGCACTAAAGGACCCGAAGGGACAATAAAAGTGACACCGAAGTGCACTAAGGGATGAAAAAGTGACACTGAAGTGCACTAAGGGACCCCAAAGCGATAATAAAAGTGACACCGAAGTGCACTAAGGGACCCCGAAGGGATGAAAAAGTGACATCGAAGTGCACTAAAGGACCCCAAAGAGACAATAAAAGTGACACTAAAGTGCACTAAGAGACCTCGAAGGGACGAAAAATTGACACCGAAGTGCACTAAGGGACCCTGAATGGACAATAAAAGTGACACCGAAGTGCACTAAGGGACTTCGAAGAGATAATAAAAGTGACACCGAAGTGCACTAAGGGACCCCGAAGGGACGAAAAAGTGACACCGAAGTGCACTAAGGATCCCGAAGGGACAATAAAAGTGACACCAAAGTGTGGCTGGGTGCACATGCATTACAAGACGTGAAGAAAAGAAAATAAGCAAGAAGAAAAATAAGGAAACAGTCGTGCAAGAAGAAAAGGGAAAAAAAAAAGACAATGTATAGCAGAAGGATGCGAAAAAAAAAAAAGACAGAACAGGAAGGAGAAAAGAAAAAAAGAAGAGCTTTCCGTTACAAGAGTTCAAGAGATTTCTTTCAATTATCTCTGATGTGAAAAGTCTCAAGCATATGTTACATATATATAGATGTGAATTAATCTTATTTTCCATTGGATTTAAAGACTTCAATTCTATTTAGACAAGAAAAAAAATCTTATTTGCAATAGGATCCTCAAGTCTAGAATTTCAATTGGACAAGGAAAAAAAATCCTATTTGCAATAGGATGCTCAAGTCTTCAATACCACTTGGATAAAAAAAAAATCCTATTTGTAATAGGATCCTCAATACTACAATTTCATTTGGAAGAAAAAAATTCTATTTGCAATAGGATCCTTAAGTCTTTATTTCAACTTGACAAAGAAGACATCCTCTTTGCAGTTGGATTTTTACAAAAGAAAAAAAAAAATTTGCGAAAGTTAAATACTTCAAGTCCCACTTTAGGTTCGTAACAAGCTCAGTATAGCGCGACATTAACAAATTACACGATAAATTCAAAATATCATTTGGACTTATCTTCAGTTTAGCCCACTTTGAAATATGGCCCAATGGTCAGATAATTTAAATATCAGACCCACTATAAATAAATGAGTTATGGACTGGTCTAAATTGTTTGAAAAGTCCAAGCCCACTTGAAAATGGGTCTAATGAATATATATATATATATATGTAATTATCAACAAAGATAAATATTATGTATATATTGGATAATTATTAAAATTATCATAAAAAGACAATTATTGGATAATTATCAAAAGAAAAGAAAGTTACAAATCTACCCCTCCAGTGAGCTTATAAATAAAGGTCTAGAGGTGAGGGAAAAGAGACCAGAAGACTCTCAGAAATTTGTGTGTACATTGTACACACAAATTTCATGTTCGAACATTTAGGAACGAAAATTGGTAACAAATAAATAATTTTATTAATTTAAGAAAAATGGGTACAATTCTCTGTGGATCTTTACAAAAGAAAAATAAATTCTTCTGATTCGATCTCCTTGATCATCCGGCTTCAAGGGCAGCTAGAGCTTGATCTTGAATTGGATTGAAACTTTGGTGAAGAATGGCACGTGGATGATGTGCTTTTCGTTCTTCTCCTTCAAGGTTTAGGTACTTTGGAGCTTGGGATTTTGAGTGAAGACTTCTGTAGAGTTTCAGCTTTTTTTTCTGAGAATCTTCTGGTCTCTTTTCCCTCACCTCTACACCTTCATTTATAGGCTCACCGGAGGGATAGATTTGTAACTTTCTTTTCTTTTGATAATTATCTTATAATTATCTTTTATAATAATTTTGATAATTATCCAATATATACATAATATTTATCTTTGTTGATAATTACATATATATATATAATTATCCATTAGACCCATTTTCAAGTGAGATTGGACTTCTCAGACATTTTAGACCAGTCCCTAACTCATTTATTTGTAGTGGGTCTGATCTTTAAATTATTTGAGTCATTGGACCATATTTCAAAGTGGGCTAAACTGAAAATAAGCCCAAATTATATTTTAGGTTTATGGTGTAATTTTTTAATGTCTACAAATTGCCCCACTTCAAGTGTCACGCTATATTAAGCTTGTTACGAACCTAAAGTGGGACTTGAAGTATTTAACTTTTGCAAAACATTTTTTTTTTTTGCGAAAATTCAACTGTAAAGAAAATGTCTTCTTTGTCAAGTTGAAACAAAGACTTAAGGATCCTATTATAAATAGGATTTTTTTCCTCCAAATGGAATTGTAGCCTTGAGGATCCTATTGCAAATAGGATTTTTTTTTCCTTATCCAAGTGGAATTGAAGACTTGAGCATCCTATTGTAAATAGGATTTTTTTTCCTTGTCCAACTGAAATTGTAGACTTGAGAACCCTATTGCAAATAGGATTTTTTTTCTTGTTCAAATAGAATTGAAATCCTTAAATCCAATGGCAAATAGAATTAATTCACATCTATATATATGTCACATATGCTTGAGACTTTTCACATCAGAGATAATTGAAAGAAATCTCCTGAACTCTTGTAATGGAAAGCTCTTCTTTTTCTTCTTTTTTTTCTTTTCTCCTTCCTGTTCTGTCTCTTCTTTTTTTCCCTTTTCTTCTTGCACGGCTGTCTCCTTTGTTTACTTCTTGCTTGTCTTTTTTTTTTTCCTTCACGTCTTGTAATCCACGTGCACCCAGCTACACTCTGATATCTTCAAATTTGTTATAATTTGACAAAATGTATAGCAGAAGACAGTGGGAAAAAAAAAAAAAAAGACAGAACAGGAAGGAGAAGAGAAAAAAAAAAAAAAAGAGCTTACCATGGATACTCATTAAAGGGAGTTATGACATACCCTGTACTTTGTACAACTTGACCAAGAGTTGCAACAGCCACTTCACGTTTTGCAGCAGCAGCTCCATCCAATAGAGCCTCAACAATCAACGGCATAAGTTCGGGAATGTATTGCCTCAGTGCAAAACCACCCACTCTGGCAAGATCCCCAATAGTCACAAGAACTCCACTAATAATGCCACTATTAGCATTGACCCCAATTCCCTCGCAAAGTTTTGCCACGAGTGCCTTGTGTATTGGAGCAATATAAGGAAGTATTAGTCATTCACAATTGCGAATTAAGAAGCCCAGCAATTTAGTACTATCTTCTCTGCATTTGCTGTGTGCACTTTGTTTTAGATATGTTAACAACTGAATAAGATCGCAACGAAGAGCTGGAAAAACTGACCCAAAAAAAAAAATTGAAACTTGTCAAGAAAAGTGTTGAGTGACTCATGTAAAGTTGTCTTCTTCAATGAGTTCAATGGATCTGTACGTTGTTTGAGAGGCAATATAAAACTTGAGCAGAGCCCACAAATAGAAACCAATCTGAAAAAAAAAGTTGGTTAATAACGATCACGGAAGACAAAGTTGTTACTAAAAAAAAAATGTTCATTTCAAAGTTCAGCCACAAGTATATATTGTTTCAAGAGTTTACAATACAAAAAAGTGGTGTAGAAGAGATGGTTTGATGTTATAATAAAGTTCCTTGAGGCCTAAAGTTCAACACCAACAAGCAGCTTGGAAACCTTTATTTTTATTTTTTTAATGTTTCTACAAAACCTTTCATGGGATGGAAAAAAAACATGGAAACCTTAATTTTTATTTTTTTAATGTTTCTACACAACCTTTCATGGGATGGAAAAAAAAAACAGTGGTGTGAAGAGAGAGAAAAGAAAGAAGAAAAATAAGAGAAAAAAAAAAGAGAAGGAAAAAAATCCAGAAAAAAATCTAGCAGCTGTGGAGAAAGAAAAAGAAGAAGAAAAAAGAGAGAAGGAAAAAAATCCAACAGCCGTGGAGAGAGAGAAAGAAGAAAAAAAAATCCAGCAACCAAAAAAAAACAAAAGAAGCATGAAGAAGAAAAAAAAAAAAGGAAGAGAGAAGAAAGAAGTGTGAAGGAAGGAAGAAAAAAAAGAAGAGAGAAGAAAGAAGCGTGAAAGAAAAGAAAAAGGGGAAACAAAAAAAATATAGAAAACAAAAAGAGAAAAAGAAGGAAAAGGCATTGAAGACAGTAAAGGACATATTGTGTGCATATATGATCCAAGAAAAGAATAGTACTAACAAAAGGGACATGATCTGGAAAAGTCAACAATAGGTGGTGTTATATATATATATATATATATATATATATATATATATATATAATAATAATAATAATAATAATAATAATAATAATAAATTGATAGCACATGGCATTAGACAAAGTTTTGGATAGAAAGAAATCTACCAGACATGTGCAAGGCATCATGTTGTTTATGTACAGAGAAAACAATGTTAAGTTCGTGAAGTAAAATTAGTAGAAGAAACCTTGAGGCTACGCAACAGTGTTTACACATATACGTACAGAATAGAAACAGTAAAGTTTGGTTTTTTTATTATTATTACTCAGGTTCTTCTTTTTAGACTTCGTGAAGCGCAGACTTCAACACTAAAGCATTTGAAACGGATGCCCGTACCTTATTCTGGTTATAGCCAAGATTCACAAGCATGCAGGAAAATTCTTTGGACCATTGTGACAAGTGGTATTAAACATCAGGCGGAGGAACCTGTGGAGCAAAATGACCAACCAGTGGGATCCCTATATCAAGTGTAGTTCCTTGTTCCATGACATCGTTCTCTCGTTCTAAAATGGTTACGGTATTTATCTTGAAGCTTTTGAAGAAAATCATGATTGACTGGTGTCAAAGCTTGTTTACCTGACAAGAAAAGAAAAGTGTGAAAGAAATTGGAAAAAAAAAAGTGTCTGAAAAAAACTAATGAAAGTATTCCAACAATAAAAGTGTCACCAAAGTGCACTAAGGGACGAAAAAGTAACACTGAAGTGCACTAAGGGACCCCGAAGGGACGACAAAGTGACACCAAAGTGCACTAAGGGATCCGAAGGGACAATAAAAAGTGCACTAAGGGACCCCGAAAGGACGAAAAAGTGACACCGAAGTACACTAAGGGACCCCGAAGGGACAATAAGTGACACCGAATAGACAATAAAAGTGACACTGAAGTGCACTAAGGGACCCCAAAGGGACAATAAGAGTGACACCAAAGTGCACTAAGGGGCCCCGAAGGGATTAACGAATGGCGTCTGGAACTCCATGTTCTAAGAAAGGCGATTCGACCTGCAGGAATTGACCAAAAAAATATATTTTTTTTTTTTAAACTTGCCAAGAAAAGTGTTGAGTGACTCACGTAAAGTTGTCTTCTTCAATGAGTTCGATAGATCTATTCGTTATTCCAGAGACACCACAAAATTCGAGCAAGGCCCATAAGTGGAATTTCATTTGAAAAAAAAAACATATTTGATTAATAGCGGTCACGAAAGACAAAATTACTACTGAAAAAAAATGTTCTTTTCAAAGTTCAGCCACATGTATAGGTTGTTTCAAGAGTTTACGATACGCAAAAGTGGTGCAGAAGAGATGGTTTGTTGTTATAATAAATATTCTTGAGATCTCTAGTTCAAAACATGCAAGCGGCAAGAAATTTCTTTTATTTTTAGACAACTACACCTTCATGGCAACAGTAGAAAAAAAAATCCAGTAATCCAGTGCCTGGAGCAAGAAGAGAAGAAGAAAGAAAAAAAAAAGTAATGTAGAAAAAAAATCCAGTGCCAAGAAGGAAAAAAAAAAAAAAAGAGAAGAAAAAAAAGTGGCGGCCCATGGAAGAAAGAAGAAAAGAAAAAAAAAATCAATGCTTGGAAGAGAAGAAGAAAAAGGTGGTAGCCCCCGGAAGAAAGAAGAGAGAGAAAAAAAAAAAGAAGAAAAAAAAGTGGCGGCACATGAAAGAAAGAAGAAAAAAAAAAGAAGAAAAGAAAAAAAAATCAATGCTTAGAAGAGAAGAAGAAAAGAAAGAAGAAAAAGGTGGCAGCCCCCGGAACAAAGAAGATCGAAAAAAAAAAAGATAAGAAAAAAATGGCGGCCCATGGAAGAAAGAGAAAAAAAAAATCAGTGCCTGCGCCTGAAAAAAAAAAAAAGGAGTAGCGTGAGAGAAATAAGAGAGAGAAAAAAAATGAAAAGACTGAAAGAAAGAAAAATGCTGAGAAGAAAAAAAAATAAAAAAAGTGAAAGAAAGTAATCTGTTCATGAAGAGGAAAAAAAATGAAAGAAAGTGATTGCCAGGTATTGATGACAAGTCAATGTTGTAGATATATACATATATAATAATATATGTTATATAGAAGACATGTGTTGTAGGAGAAAGAAGAAAGAGAAAAAAAATTGACCCATCTAGTGGCATGAAGAAAGAGAAAAAGAAGGGAGAAGCTAGTACCTACAACAAGTGAAAGTCCATATGTATATATGAGCAAGAGAAAAGAACATTGAGGGTTACTATACATTTACAGAGAAACATAAAAAAATAATAATATAATATTATTTTGTTGATGACACTTTTAGAAGGCACAGACACTACTAACAAATTTGAAGATATCAGAGTGTGGCTGAGTGCACGTGGATTACAAGACGTGAAGAAAAAAAAAAAAAAGACAAGCAAGAAGAAAAATAAGGAAACAGCCGTGCAAGAAGAAAAGGAAAAAAAAAAAGAGACAGAATATATAACAGAAAACAAGAGTTCAGGAGATTTCTTTCAATTATCTATGATGTGAAAAGTTTTAAGCATATGTTACATATATATAGATGTGAATTAATCCTATTTGTCATTGGATTTAAAGACTTCATTTCTATTTGGACAAGAAAAAAAATCCTATTTGCAATAGGGTTCTCAAGTTTTCCATTCCACTTAGACAAAAAAAAAAATCCTATTTGCAATAGGATCCTCAAGTCTACAATTTCAGTTAGATAAGGAAAAAAAATCCTATTTGCAGGTCAAGTTTTCAATTCCACTTGGATAAGGAAAAAAAATCATATTTGCAATAGGATCCTCAAGGCTACAATTCCATTTGGAAGAAAAAAAAATCTTATTTGCAATAGAACCCTTAAGTCTTTGTTTCAACTTGACAAAGAAGACATCCTCTTTGCAGTTAGATTTTTGCAACAAAAAAAAAAAAAGTTATGCGAAAGTTAAATACTTCAAGTCCCGCTTTAGGTTCGTAACAAGCTCAATATAGCACAACATTTGAAGTGGGGGCAATTTATAGACATTAAAAAATTACACGATAAACCTAAAATATAATTTAGGCTTATCTTCAGTTTAGCCCACTTTGAAATATGGCCCAATGAGTCAGATAATTTAAAAATCAGACCCACTACAAATAAATGAGTTATGGACTGGTCTAAATTGTCTGAGAAGTCCAAGCCCACTTGAAAATTGGTCTAATGGATATATATATATATATATATATATATATGTAATTATCAACAGAGATAAATATTATATATATATTGGATAATTATCAAAATGATCATAAAAGATAATTATAGGATAATTATCAAAAGAAAAGAAAGTTACAAATCTACCCCTCCGATGAGCCTATAAATAAAGGTCTAGAGGTGAGGGCAAAGAGACTAGAAGATTCTCAAAAAAAATAAAAAAGCTGAAACTCTGCAGAAGTTTTCACTCAAAATCCAAAACTCTAAAGCACCTAAACCCTGAAGGAGAAGAACAACAAGCACATCATCCACGTGCCGTTCTTAACCAAAGTTTCAATCCAAGTCAAGATCAAGCTCTAGCAGCCCTTGAAGCTGGATCATCAAGAAGATCGAATCAGAGGAATTCATCTTTCTTTTGTAAAGATACACAGAGAATTGAACCCATTTTTCTTAAATTAATAAAATTATTTATTTGTTACCAATTTTCATTACTAGATTTTTGGACACGAAATTTGTGTGTACAAATTTCTGGCACGCCTAGTGGGACATTCTCTGCCTCTCATCTCTGTCTCCTACATCATATCTCTCAAACTCCGTTCGTTAGAATCTATGGCTCCTTCCAAGGTTTCGACTACAAACAAGAAAACTACAAAAGACACCACTGCTGCACTGTCCAACATCAAAATTGTCGCAAGCAGTGGTATAAATGCCAGGAACCTGTCAAATAGCAAGTCCACTGACGCGTAGCAAAACCAAAGCAATTGCTTCACTCAAGAATCAGCAAGATTCAGTGAAAACCAATCCTGCTAAACCAATGGGTCTAATGGACTGGTCTAAATTGTCTGAGAAATCCAAACCCACTTAAAAATGGGTCTAATGGATAATTATATATATTTATATATATATATATATATGTAATTATCAACAAAGATAAATATTATGTATATATTAGATAATTATCAAAATTATCATAAAAGATAATTATAGGATAATTATCAAAAGAAAAGAAAGTTAAAAATATACCCCTCCGGTGAGCCTATAAATAAAGTTCTAAAGGTGAGGGAAAAGAGACCAGAAGATTCTCAGAAAAAAAAAAAAACTGAAACTCTATAGAAGTCTTCACTCAAAAACCAAAGCTCCAAAGCACCTAAACCCTGAAGGAGAAGAACAACGAGCACATCATTCATGTGCCATTCTTCATCAAAGTTTCAATCCAATTCAAGATCAACCTCTAAACAGCCCTTGAAGCCGGATCATCAAGGAGATCAAATCAGAGGAATTTATCTTTCTTTTGTAAAGATTCACAGAGAATTGTACCCATTTTTCTTAAATTAATAAATTTGTTTATTTGTTACTAATTTTCGTTCCTATATTTTCGGACACGAAATTTGTGTGTACATGTCCAACTCACCGAATCTCTAGCTAAGTGCTCCTCAAGCCTTAAGATGCGTTTGACTGGTTCTCACACAAGTGCATCTCAAGTAGTCTCCAGGAACAAGTAGTAGTAAAGTTGTTTTTAATTTGGTAATTGAATTAGAACTTGTTGTCTTTAATTTCTAAAGAATACAACTGTATGGTGCTTCTTAGATCTATCCAACTTCCATTGTTAATAATTCCTCACCAACGTGTTGGAAAATAAGTTTAGAACGCTTTTGGACTTGGTATATATATATATATATAAAGATAGAGCATCCCTGGTATAAATTATTGATGTATACACTGAATCATGAATAGTAGTACAGGGAGTTTCTACAATTTTATTGAACCAACTAGATCATACAACATATCACTCAAAGAATTGGTAAGTAATAATATTACAATGTGTTAGTACTGTGAGCTGTACTTTCGTGCTTTTGACAAAAGACAACACACATATATACTAACTATGTGCACTGATCGACATTGAATGTTACGTATTCTAGCCTCTTAATTTGCATATTTTATTCTCTTAGTGATAATTTATATGTGATTTTACTCTGTTTTTGTGATTTCTGTCTTTTTCAGGGCCTTAATGATTATTTCAGATAAAATCATAATTTTGGGCTTTTAAAGATGATATCCAAGAAGGTTATATGAAGCCTACATCTAATGGGTCCATTCAACTCCATATTTCAACTCAAATAGCCCAAGGAAGAGGTTCAAAAGAATTATAACTGCTTAAGAAGATTACAGGCCTGAAGTCCAATTCTGCGCATAATCTAATTTTAATCCCATTTTGGAAAGTGGACCTAAAGTCTTATTTCTGAGCGTCAATTCGACTTGATTTTAATAAAGGTTGAACAAAATTCGATTCTGAACACTTTTGTATTTCACGTAAATTTCGTGAATCGGACTTCTACTAGGTCAAAACTTGGGCCGAATATCAGTAGAAAAATTCACTTGGTTAGGGCTGCGGAAAAACTCTAATTATCTCCTAATTGAATTAGGACTTTATCTCCTAATTGGATTAGAACTTTATGTATTCTCTTGGGGTATAAAGTGGTAAATTGGAGGCTATTTTGAGAGGAGAAAACAAATGTAGGCCAAGATAGAGAATACAGAGACAATCTGGGTTTTATTTACTTATTATATCTTTTATTTATTTGTTATCTTCTTCTTCTATCATGTGTAACTAAACTCCTCAACTATGGTTGAGGAGGAAACCTCCATTAATGAAGTGAAGTTCTTTTGTTAATTAATTGATTCCTATGTGTATGATTTAAATGCTTATGATTTTCGCTTTTTGTGATTAATTATTTTATAGTTCTTTCACCATCTATATCATGTATATATGGTAGTTAGAAAGTATTATAATTAATCTAAGCTTGGGTTTGTATTTCTTAAAAGTGATAATCTTTGATCTTATGTTTTTCATTAAATTGGATACATAAGATGCTTAAAATTTTATACTAGTAAAGCGATGAAAAATCTACCTTTTTGATATATTTTTCATAGTGTTTTATTGTTAAATCTTAAGTGAGCAATAGATTGATTTCTTAATTGCTATTCTAAATTTGGGAATTAATAAATAAATATTAGAAGTTTCATAGATTTAATGGTGGTAGAATCCGAAACCTTAATTATTTTCTCTGTTTGATTTTAATAGTGTTATTTTATTTTCATGTTAGTCTAATTTCTCTCAAATCAACCAAAATTTGTTTAAACTATATTAGTTTTAAATTAATTCGAATTTATATTAGTTTTTCTTTTCAAAGCATTCCCTTGGATTTGACCTCATTCTTGCCGATCTATATTTCAATAGATTCGTACACTTGCAAGTTATTTTACATTTTTAAAACAACATCATGCACCAAAAAGAATAAGAGGATAAAAGAGATTACAATTTAATTTATTAGCAAATTAAACAAATGATCGAAAAAACCCAGCAAATTATAAGTGATGAAAGAATCGAAATTATCAGGAGTTGGCATGCATCTTGTATAGTTAATACTTCATTATTGATGCATGCAGTACTAGAATTAACTATATATATATATATATATATATATATATATATATATATGTATGCTGTCAGGTAGGGATTTGAGGATTCACTCTTCATCCTCGAGCTCTATCAAGGTCTCTGTCACAATGTCTGCAGCATTTGTTACCACTTCTGACCAGTTCCTACACAGGGAATGAAAAATTAAGAAGAAGAAAGCTACAATACATACCCAAGAAACATACACATATATTATATCTCAATTATTTTATTATGCTCAATATTCTACTAATCGGTATATATTATTTAAATTTCAGCCCTTTGTACCTGTCATATATATATATATATATATAATCGCTTATATATTATATATGTATAACAGTTTTATTGTTATTTAAGCAATGCACCTATAAGAATCATTATATATATATGACTTGTGAATATGTCTAATGGTTGTCTATTGCATGCATAAGAATCAACTCTACTAGCTAGTATGGCATAATATATATATATATATATAACACATAGTACCAATGGTTGCAGCAGCGATATTACCACATCAAATTAGCTACAAACTAATTAAGAAACAAGAAAGTTAATTGATTTTACCCTTTAAGAGAGTCGAAGGAGAGTCCTACTGTGTACTTGGCCTCTTCAAGTGCCATATTGAACTTCTGGAGCTCCTCAGGTGGACAAGTTCCATTGTCGACGACTCGAAGTTCGGAGGGCTTAACATCACAGAAGATAGGGATAACCTTCTTCTTAGACTCTACCATGAGAGCCAATTCATGGAGACAGAAGTATGACTCACAATAACGCGGTGAGAAGACCGCAACACCAATTTTACACTCATGTATGGCATTGTTTATCTTCTCGAACAGCTTGTCCCCTGGTTTCATGTTCTTGTTGTCCAAGAAAGGATGGATATCGAGTCGGACAAGGTGATCGTAGAGTAACGAAGCCACAGTTCGCTTCGTATCAATGCTTCTGTGGTTAATGAAGACTTCACATCGTCTAATGATTTTTCGTACGTCCATGGCTGCGTAGCGATGCATGGCTTTGTTTTTCTTTGTATTGATCGATAGTGTTATATATATATATATATATATATACGGTGATTGTACGAAGGTACAGAAAGCTTGTTTGTGGGGACTGGGGTGGTGTTACATTTATAGGAGCTTGAAGTTCGCGGCACTCCACTTTTATTTTTATTTTTTAAATTCATGTTGTGTGAATCTAGAATTTTAAATTTACTAGTAAAACTTTCAACGTTGATTTTGAAAGAACTAAGGACGTTCTTTGAGAAAAAGGTTACACTAATGACCGTGTGATTTGACACAACAACATAGGCAACAAAGATCTTTGACGTTTTGACCTTTGGAAATTAATTTGACCTTTCAAACACGTCCCTCGGAAATTAAAATACTTCAATAGTTAGCTATGATTCAGGGCCGGTCCTGAGATTACCAAAATCTCGAAAAGCCCTAGGTGAACTTCCAACGTGAGACTCTTTATATGTAAAATTATACAAGCGTAATTTTTTTTAATAAAGTGCGAATTTTTAACACTCCTCTTAAGACTTTTAACTTTAAATATGATTCTGTCGAGATATTTAATATGATTTTCTTCAATATTGTTTAGTTAGA
This sequence comes from Cornus controversa, assembly GCA_026545225.1. Lineage (NCBI taxonomy): Eukaryota > Viridiplantae > Streptophyta > Magnoliopsida > Cornales > Cornaceae > Cornus > Cornus controversa. The sequence goes on from CM048845.1 coordinate 57,914,448, forward strand.
GAAGAAAATTGAAAGATGTTAAAGAGAGGGAGGAATAAAGAAAAATTAAAAAAAGAAAAGAAGAGAAAAGTCAATAGATTCATTGAAGGAGGCAAATAAAGAAATATATATATATATATATATATATATATATATATATATATATATATATATCGACTACTTTTAACTTATACAATATATAATTTTTTTTTTGGGCCCCTTTCTCTATGTCTTTAACTTATACAATATATATAGTACTATTTTTTTTTTTTGGGCCCATTTCTCTCTATGTTTAACTTATACAATATATTTGGGCTATTTTTTCTCTGTTTTTAACTCATACAATATATATATATATATATATATATCATTTTTTTTTTGGGCCCTTAGACTTTGGAGGCCCTAGGCGACCGCCTAGGTCGCCTATAGTCAGGGCCGGGCCTGCTATGATTACCCACACTACTTCACATTTTTCAACTTAATGTTGGAGGGCTGAAATGTTTGGAGAGCGCTCTCTAGATGTTTGTCGAGTGCTCCCTTTCTAAATGTTAGAATGTTCGGTTGCTCAAAATTGATACTTTGAAAGTTGAAAGCTCTCTTTAATTGTTTAAATTAATTTTTCTTTAATTTTAATTTCAAGATATCAATTTTAGCCGTCCAACATAGTCTAAAAAAAAAATTATGTACAAAATGTAGAGAGTACAGTTACGATTAAAGACTAGGGGTGACAATTTGTGTTGACAAGTCATAATTGTATAATATAAATTTATTAAGTATTTTGCTTAACAACTCAACCCGAACACGACCAATTTATTAAACGAATTACACAAGTTCTCGTTTTACGTAAATGGACCATATAATTCGTTTATTAACTTAGTATAAAATGCAAATATGTTAAAATTTTCAGATAATGGATGACTAAATTCATGAAAGAAAAAAAAAGAATAATTGGGACAATACAATTACAAAAATAAAAACAAAAAAAGTCAAAAATAATATTTATATTGAATTTATAGAAATGTCTATAGTAATTGAGTTAAAACAGGTTGCGGGTTTACCTGACACGATTACAACATAATTAATTAAACGATTTTAATATGGTTAAATGGCTTGAACTCAAAAAAAAAAAAACATAACACGATTAATTAAATGGGTTAACACAAACACAATTAAAGTCAATCCAAACTCACTAACTTTGTATTGTGTTTGAGTAGTGTTGACGGGTCGTGTCAAATTTTGCCACCCCTATTGTGAATAAACAAATAAAAATATCAATAGATGTTGATATTAATATCATATTAGAGTCACATGAATGTATTTAGTTATCAAATTTTCATAAACCTGAACTATTGCTCTTTTGCGAATAACCCCCTGATTTGTTGCAATTAAAAACATACAAATCACAAAAGATAATTTTACCCTTTCTTATTTGATTTGTTATTTATTATTAAATTATTTTCATTATCTTTTCTCTTATAAAAATATTAATTATACCATTTACCTTAATTTTATTATTGGTATTAATTTATCATTACAATGAAAAAAAAATACACAAAGTTATAATAACTACTAAATTTAGTCATTTTCTAAAATAATTAACTTATTATTAAAATTTTACTATTTATAATAAAACTTAATATACCTAATTTAAACTTTTTTACAGTAACAAAAATACTTTTTTCATACAATATATTCATGAAAAATTAATAAATTACTTAAATAAAAAATGCATTCTTTTTCATGCAGTATATTCATAAAAAATTAAGAAATTATTTTTTAAAAAAATTTAAAAATTTACTTAAGATTTTTATTAAAAAAATAATTTCAATAATTAAAGGTAATTTATTGCAAATTTGATGGAGAATATATCATAAAAATATTATGAATTTTTTTAATTTATTTTAATAAAAAAATGGGTTAAGTGTAATTCAATAAGAAATGACATTATGGTCATTTAGTGAAAAATAACTAGGCATAGGAGGCATTATGTGACAGAATGTGATAGTTCAAGGGATTTTGTGTACAAAATATAGTTTATGGGCTTACTTGCAAATTTGGACATAGTTTAGGAGTTTTCTTTTTTTTTTTGCACTTTTATTCCTATTTAAATAATTGAGCATTTTAATTCGAATAACATTTTTTTTCTGGAAATTATTAACATGTGTATTAAAAATGTAAAAATATATATACAGGAACTTAGACTATTCTTGCTGACAGTTGAACACATATTACTATGAAAAACAAGACAGCACGTGCCTTATATATATTGCAAAGAAATTTGGCCTCAAAAAAAATCCTGTGATATACCACTAAAAAAGAGCTGTGTTAGTTCTTATTTGTAGGGCTGCACAAAGAACCGTAGGAACCGGAACCGTATGGAACCGTACCTGAACCGAACCGAACCGTCGATACGGTTCTGATTCCGGTTCCATTTTTTAAGGAACCGTTGAACACGGTTCAGGTTCCGGTTCCAGGCCCAGCAGAATCGAACCGAACCGAACCGTACCGTAGGTGACGATTCCAAGGAACCGGAACCGGAACCGATCTGGAACCGTTAAATTAGTTATATAATTATATTAGTTATTAGTCTTATTACTAATTTACTATTATAATATTATGATAATATTATACAAACACCAAACATATATGGTTAAACTACATTTATTATCAATAATATTGTATTATATTATATAATGATTCAATATATTAGATTGTAAAATTGAAAAAAAAAAAACCCGGAGAACCGCGGTTCCGGAACCGAATCGAACCGTTGGCTACAGTTCGGTTCGGTGCGGTTCCACCTCCCAACGGTTCCGGTTCCGGTTCCAAAAAACAGGGAACCGTTGGGACGGTTCCGGTTCTGGTTCCTCCAGGAACCGTGGGGAACCGAACCGTGTGCAGCCCTACTTATTTGTACAAAAAGGTGTTGTACCCATCTGACCACATTTTGACATAAAGTAATATTTATTTTTGATTTTATTCTTTTAACATACCCAAAATACCCCTCTTGCAAAAATTTATCAAAAAACGCATTCTCATCCCCCTCTCTCTCTCCCTCCTTAACCCACTCTGCTTGGTCGCCTAGAAAATATGGGAAAAAGCTCTTTCTTATCGTATTCACAGCAACCAACCAAGACACAAATTACCAATGCTTTTATACTTCTCACTTTGCTTCTCAAAAAATCTTCAAATTTTGTTGCCCAATCTCACTAGAGTTCATGACTAAGCCAGTGACAATAGAGACATGCCACACATTATCAGCCATTAATCCTAAAATGGTTCAAAGTTGGAAATGCAACATATCCCAAGACAGGTGAAAACCTCACAAGCACAGAGCTAGTCCCCAATTCGGCGTTGAAGCAGCTAATTGTGGAATATTGCTCCGGTAATGGCATTCTGGTGGCTGAATCCGGTGGTAAAAATCAAGACATAACGAGAACAGTTGTTCTGGGTAGTCCAGCAGCTGAGGCAACCATGAAAATGGTAGTCAATTTTCTCGTTGGCAAGCACGCAGTTGGAGTAGAGGAAGATGCATTGGTTGCGATTTTTGGGCTCCTAATGTACCTTGACAACCATTAGAGGGTCCTTGGAGCTGGATTAGTCCCATTGTTGCTTATTCTTTTGATATATTTCGAAAGGGAAGATCTTATAATGGCTTCTCTTATCCCAAATAGTCATTTCACTTGAAGTTAATTTTTTAATATTATTTTATTATACTAATACAAGATTATTTTAGTCTTTTGGCATGTCGAGGTCCTTATTTGCACAATTTTATAACTTAGAGGGTGTTTTTTTAATACAAATGGGGGGTATATGTGATTTGTTGGTAATTGTATCAATTAAAATTATCATATTTCGCAATAGAACGAATTCCTTGCAAAATAGGGCTATCGAAAGGGGTGTCGAACCTCAGGGATTATGGTCTGAATGAGTTGGATATTCGGAATTAATTCGAATTAAATTTTAAAGACAAGAATTCTGATTTTTATATCTAACTAAATTAAATAAGCAATTAAAATAAAACAAGTGAAAATAAAAAGTGTAGAAAATATGAGATAAATTTAGGGTTATTAACTTTACCATTAACTTCACAATCAATGGTCAATTGAACTAACTATGGGAAATTATATCATACATAAATGGTCTCAGTGACTATAAGCTCACCTTCATCCGTCAAGAATATAACATATTATTAAGGCTAAGTCATGGATTATCTTCAATTGACATGGGTCATCTGCCTAACTACTCTACTTTAGGGTGTAGTATGGTACATTTTCTCTAGGCATACTCCATCAAAGCTTTTAATGATATATTCATCAATTACCATTGTGTAACAATCGTTCTCATAATCACAGAAAATAAAAGAGATTGAGTTCACTAACAACAACTAAATATCTAAGACAAGATAAGAAATTATTGAAACTGAATTTATAAGACTTTTATAGCTCAATTCTATAAAAAGAATCCTCTAAATTACAAAATCTATGCATGAATACAAAAATTCCCAATAATTAAAATAATCAAACCATTGATGCTTAGTTAGGGTTACATCAAAACCCTAGTGGATAAACTAGTCACTCATGATAGAAGAAAAAGCTTCAACGGTTAAGGAAGAAGGTATCATCTTCATGAAATACGCGCAAGACTTCGTTCTCCAATGGTTCTTCACTCCAAAGCTTTGCAAATTCCATATTCCAAAGTGTCTCTAAGCTCTTCAAAGCTACTGTCAAGCCTCTAATTTTCCCTCTTAAACTCCCAATAGAATACATCAAATCCAAATTCAATTAGGAAATAATTAGGGCTTCCCGTAGCACTAAATATCTTTTAGTCATCATCTACAGAACACAGAGAACATCTTTGTTGCCAAAATCAACACCGTCAGCAACACCATCAGAAACACCATCAACAACTTCAAGCTAAGTCATCATCACTGTCGTCGATTGGCTACTGGATCCTGAATCTTAGATCATTGCCTTCAACTCACTGCCATCCTCGTAGCCGAACCATTGACAGGGATCTCAGATCATAGTGTATAAACTTAACTTATTCCAAATAAAGCCTCTGATCTTCGTATATCATCTTTGCCAATTCTGTCCAATGTCTCCATTCATCGTGAGTATGAATCTAGTTTTTTTTTTAGCATGATTCAGGTATAAACTATCATTTGAAAAGCTATATTCAGATTGAGCATATACATGTGGACAGAAAATGGTTTGATTATGTTGATGTTGAGTTTTAATTGTGTTGAATACTCTGACTTGAAGTCGTTCTCTATGATATTAATCTTAATTTTCCAAAATCTGATTTGTGATCTTTTGATCTAGAGTTACTGTATCAGCTGTAAAAGATATATGAACTTTGTGATATATTCTGTGAAATTGATTTCTCTTTTAATCAAAGTTTTTTGTTAAAGATTGCTGACTTGGTTTTATTTATTTATTAATGTTTATACATTTAGTTTCGTTGAATTGTGTCTAATTGCTTACACCTAAGTCCTCGCCATGGTGACACCAATTTAAATTTTATTTCTATCTTTTAGAAAACATTTATTATTGTTCCCCTTTACTTCAATCGATTACTATTTTTTATTCTTTGACATAAGTAGGATTACTCTTTTATATTGTTTGACATATACATTATTGGATTTATATCTCTAAAAATTAAAATCATGAAATTACTAGTAACATAATAAAGTACTTTTACTTCAAATTCTTCACTTAATTACTCAACATTTAGTAAGCATACATTATTAAGGATAGTAGGGTCCTAAAATTATAGGATTGGTTGTTGGTATATGATATAACAAAACTGCTGATCGATAAATTTTTAATAGAAATTGTAGAAAATGTTTACTATCCCTTTTTTTTCCTTTTTGACTTTTCTTAATGACAAGGAAAGAAATTTAAAAAGGGTCGGAATTAAGAAAATGTCATTTTGGAGTTTTACCAACAATTAATTTGCTTGTGTGGGTGGGAATTCACTATTTTCTAACTCCTTATGTAAGGAATTACAAAAACAAAACAAAAAAGCAAAACAAAAAATTTGGTGAATTAGGGAAGTTTGGTCATGAATGAAATATGAACTGGAGATTGAACCTTGTTATACCATAGAACAAGACATTTTTGTTATCTCTTGAGATATATTGGTAGTTGTAGATCGATCATTTGATTGGAATACGATCCAGTAAACTTAGTAATTAATGTGAATTTCTCTAATAAGGGAAAAAAATATATTAAAATAATAACCTAAAAATAAATTTATGTTCCACTATAAGATATAATATTTTTTATTATATCAAAAGAATTGTTATTTGATAAATTTCTTATGTAGTAAGAAATTTCCTCGATCCCTATCTTTTTGCAAAATATTTTGTAGTATTATTATCATCATCTAACAAAAATAATAAATGTAATTATTCAATTTTAAATTTTGTGACAAGAAAATAATAAAATTATTTAAAACAGTTGACACGGATAAGAATTTGCGGGGAAAGAGATTCTTTTAGCCCCGAAAAAAAAATCTACCATATAATATCTTCATGGCAAAAGAATTAATAGTCACCACGAATAAGAATTCATGGCAAAAATAACATTTGGCCACAATGGCTAAAAGTCATGGCAAAATAGATTTTTTAGCCACAAAAAATAAATCATCGCAGATTAATAAAAAAATCTACCACGTAATTAGTTACATGGCAAAAGAATAAATAATCGCCACAAAAACAAATTCGTGGCAAAAAACAGATTTCGCCACGTAGCGAAAGAAAAACTTTAGCCACGAGTATGACATCGTCCCAAATTTTTAAAAGATCTGCTCCAAAAAGAATTTTGTGGCAAATAATAAATAGTCACCACAGAAAAAATTTCGTGGCGGCAATTAATTTGTCATGGCAAAATTGACATTTTGCCACCAATATTTATGTCGTTGCTAATATTCGTGGCAAAACCAATTTCCACATAATAGAGGGAGAGGAAAAAATGGCGGGAAGGATTTCGCCATGACCTTTGCCATGAAAAAGTTAATTCATGACGAATTATAACATTTAACCACAAAAATTTATTTTTGTGGCAAAATTACTCTTTTCTGTCACGATTTTTTACTCGTGGCAAATATTTCCGTGGTGAAAAATCAAATTTTTTGTAGTGTGTTGTCTCAGTGAGTTGTTCCTGAATGTTATTGTTGAGTTAAACATGCTGAGTTAATGAGTGTTCATGGCTGAAAGTACTGAGTTTAACTTCTTGTTAAAGTCAGATTTTATTTGGTGAGTTGTTGAATTTAAATTGATGTGTTGCTGAATTAATTGCTGAATCTGCTTCTTATTGAACCAGCTATCTGAATATCCATAAGCGCTAAAATTTAATATGTTCTTTAAGCTTTAGAATTGATGAAAATATTGATCTATAAATTGCTGAATCTGCTTCTTGTTGAACCTACTTTTTGAAGATCTTTAAGTGCTGAAATTTAATATGTTCTTTAAGCTTTAAAATTGTTAAAATTTTATGTTGATTGTTAAGCTATTTTATATTGTTGATGTTGCAGTACTAAAATGCTGAATTGTGCTTTGTTTAATTCTGTTCATGCTCTTCATATCTTAAACCGCTTGTGCTACTAAAGTCTACTCTAGTTGCAGCCTTGTCTATTTTTAAGAACTGGTACAAAGACAAAGAAATTCATGGACCATCTTTTGACATGAATCCAAAGCTGAATAGTTGTTCAAGAAGCTAAGGACGGGATTCCTTGAAAGAGCGGATTTCTACAAGACCGTTGCAGTTACACTCAAGGGTGTACTAATTGAAGACCTATCTTAGAAGAAGTTCAAGTGCCATGATCTGCCAAGAAGATAAGCGACTATGTCATTGTCATGCTAGACCTTGAAGACTAACTTTCAGAGTTTGAAGATTTGAAAATCAACCTTTGAAGACCAACATACATAGCTTGAAGACATTGCCGCTGCTCGAGACATCAAACTGACTCCACTATCACTATGTATAGTCCAAGTATTGGGATACTTTGGACAGGGGGAGTGTGAGTGATTGTGGTGAGATTGAGGTGAGATAGCTTGGGCTTTGGGAGGCCTAAGTTGGGTTGAGAGCGGAAAAGCTGTTGTGAGATTTGGTGAGAATGGTTCAGGCCTAAGGAGGTTATGAACTGGGTGAGTGCTGGAGCGAACTATGTTATGAGTTAGGTGAGTAAGAGAGTGATTAAGAGAATTATTGCACTACCCTTTCAGACATAGTGGAGCTCAGTTGGAAGTGGTTTTTCCCCACCTTGGGGTTTCCTCTATAAATCTATGTGTCCATCAAATTGTGTGATTACATGTGCTAGCCAAACTTGCAACACTAGGAAGAAAAATCAAAGAACCTATTCACCCCCTCCCTCTCTAGGTTTATCATATTATATTAGGAAATGTCCTCACGCTAGTCAACATCCCAAATATAATCAAGATCAAGTGAATGCACTCTATTCTAGGCTGAGTCAAAATTCTTATCAAAATTCTTATAACCCCGGATGGAGAGATCAAGCACAATCCCAATATAGAAACCAAGGTCCATTACCAAGGACCTCGAGGACATTTAGGATAACGAGGTCTACCTCAATTCCAACCTAAACTCTATCAATCAAATTCAATTTTCTACTACACTCACACACAACCACCTCCTCGAGATCCCAATTTTAAAGACAAAGTTTTGGCAGCCTTAGGCAACATTGAGAGCAATACCAAAAAGATCAATGCCCACTCACAATCATCATAAAGGCAACCAGTCCTTTCAGCTTCCGACTCAATGCATCAGCTACCACATTTGCCTTCCCAAGGTGATGTTGAAGGGTCATATCAAAATCCTTCATCTTCTCCATCCACCTTCGTTGTCTCATATTCAACTCTTTTTGTAGTGTTGAATATTTGTGTTCTGAATTCTCAAACTTGATTTGGCAACGACACCATTTGACGAGTGTAAAATAATAGATGGATGTCGTTGCTTCTCTACACTTCATACAAAAATAAAACCTCCAAAAACTCTACTAAAAATTGTATAGTAATAAACAAGGTCGAACCATTCAAATGAGAATCAATAATAAGTCTCAAATTCAAAACCTCAATCTTTTGGGATGAAAAATGAATAGCAAAAAATAAACTTCTGATTTTTTTTTTTAAAAAAAACTAATACTAAATGTCTTTGATCAAATGATGAGAAAAATCTCAAGGAAAGAGAATTCACCACCATGGATCCATATAAATAAAGTTTCTAATATTCTTATCTAGTTTTTTCTCCAATAACTAGTACACTTCACCAATCCAATTACAACTTGAAAAAATGAAAGAAAATATGATATAAAAAGCAAACTTGATTATATATGAGAGAGTATTTTTTTAACTTAATATGTTGCACCTTTGCTAGGTAAATAGAGGTAGGCATTCTTCGAATTACTATTATTTGACAAACACGAAGAATCCTCCCTCTAATTTTCTTTTGAAAATAAAACCTCAGAATAGAAGAATACAATAATACTCTTAGGAGGAAAAAAATATATAAGAATGTAAAAGAATTTACTTATATTTCACCATGGTGGCTTCATCACTTTCTTGAAAGGGTGTTTACAAGAAAAGAAAATGAATACAAGAAAATATTTTCAATTACACTTTATTTTTTTCTACAATTTCTAACTCCCTTCACCATCCCCTAAGACCCCCTGTTTATAGAGTTAGAGGGGAATGATTTAGGTGGAAAAAATTTTAAATACAAAATTTTGAACTTAAATATCTGATATTTAATCTCCATATCTTCAATTTGAATTCTGAACTGCAAACGTGGTCGTGTAAAAAATATTTCACAAAGTTTTGAACTTGAGACCTCTTGTGAAGTAGATTGCACAGAATACCAAATTTTCTACAATTCTTCTTATGTTCATCTTCAGCTATATATATCATTTTCAGCCCTTTTTTGCTACTTTTCTTCTTATTTGGAAATCAGTCCCTATAAAACATAAAATACAAAGATAAGAACATTTAAATAAAATAAAAGAGTAATTAAAAACTGATTTTGGGATATAAGATAGCAAGTTTTGTGCACTTATCACGGAGAATAAGTCAAATTTCTTACCACACAAGTAATGCCTCCACACCTTTAGTGCCAAACCATTGCCACCAATTCTAAGTCATGTATAGGGTAATTCTGCTCATGTGGCTTAAGCTGTCTAAAGGCATATGCCACTACTTTACCCTCTTGTATCAAAACACACCCAAAACCCTGATGCGATGCATCTATGTAGATAACAAATTCCTCACCAATGACAGGAATGGTAAGAACTGGTGCTGAAGTCAATCTAGTCTTCAACTCCTCAAATGCATGTTCACAACGGTGATCCTAAACAAACTTCACATCCTTCCTAATCAAACGAGTCAAAGGTGCAGCAATCTTAGAGAAATCCTCAATAAAGCATCTATAGTATCCTGCCAAACCCAAGAAGCTACAAATCTCAGTGACAATAGTAGGTCATTTTCAACTCAACACAGCCTCCACCTTGGCAAAATACACTAAGACTCCATCCCTAGAGATCACATGTCCCAAAAACTTTATATGCTCTTGGCAAAACTCACACTTCTCAAACTTAGCATAGAGCTGATGTGTAATGACCTGTAATTTTTAAAAATTACATGTTGTTTTAAAAGAAATTCATAAACAAATGTCAAAGTAGTATTCTCTACGTGAAGACGAGTCAAATAAGTATTATGTTGCCTATGTTTTGACTTAGTGGAATTCATATTTTTATTGTTATTTTTATTATTATTAAAATATATTTTTTACAATTTATTTTATAAGATAATTCTATAAAGGTACAGATACATATAAAATTATACGTAGTGCCATGTGCATAGAAACTCAATGATTGCACTTAATGAGAAAAATTAAACTCATGACTCTTGGGGTTCTCCAACAGATGCCACTAATTGTTCTTTAGCTTACAATCCTTTCCTCTTACTAAAGTAATGATAAGGTCATATGTTACAACCTTTCATCTTCTTGAGTAATTATTAAAGCTTAGATTACAACCATTCATCTTACTTGAGTAATGATTAGAGCTTGGGATACAACCTTTCATCTTACTTAAGTAATGATTAGCACTTATGTTACAGTCTCTTCATTAACTAACTTACTGAATAGTTGATTTGTATTATTCTAACAAGTTTAACATTCTATATAAATGAGTGAGAAGACCCACATGATCACATGATAGTTTGTGATGACTTGTAATTTGTTTTATTATTACGAAATTATTTTTATTATTATTATTATTATTTTAAAAAAATATATTGTTACAAATTTGTTACGAGACAATGATATAAAAGTGTATATATGTATATATATATATATAGGTGAGTGTGGAAAATAGTAATTTGAGGGTGTGAAGGGGTTAGTAATGATGAGTTATTTATTGCAAGGGGTGTTACTTATTGTGTTATTAATGGGAAGTAAAGCATCAATTAATAGGAGACTTTACAGTTTCTCAACTGACACAAAATTTATAGTTAATTATTACTTAAATTAAATGTTAGACTTTTCATTTCTCGTCAGTTACAAAAGGACCATGTATATATATATAACAATAAATCTCTCTTACTTTGGGACATAACATTCGCTCATTTAGAAATTAGAGAGAGAAGTGGGAATGAGAGAAAAGACTCATCGACAGAGGAAAAGAAGTACAACAGGTAGGGGATTTAATGGATACTCTATTTTTATATATGCTAGTAGATTGTATTATGTTTTGTTATATACGTTCTTATATATTTTCATATTTATGAAATTCATTTGCTAATAGGTCTATATAATTAACGATATGGGTCTTAGAATAACTTGTTAGTATGACAGTGGGTGTATACATATTGTAAACAGTTTATAAGTCGTTGACTTTTTAGTTTATATATGTTTTTTATTTGGTTCTTAGTATATAATTATAATGATATATATATTACATTGGTATTACTCGTTGTTTATATATATACACGTGTATTGTTTGCATGAAATCAATGGACCCAAATTGTGGGTAAAGGTAACTTAATATATATATATTTTTTATTTTCTTTAAGATTGTAAACTCACTTTTGTTATGCTTTATTTTATAATTTGAAGTTACTTGTTCTGAATTAAGTTTAGCTAAATTTATAGTTATAAGAAATAAGCCCATTGTTGATTTTGGGTGTTTTATTTGTTGTTTAATTATTGATCAAGTGAAAATTTGTAAATGAATAGTATTTTGAAGAGAGAAGTTATATCTTCTGAATTTGATGGTATATAAGTATTTGGTTTGAGAAATGGTACACGAATTGTGTTCTGTTTATGACTATGAATGAAATTTGATTGTGTGTGCTCGTACATGTATAACCGGATGAAAATAAGTAAGGTTGTAATCCCTTCGGTTGAAATACCGAGAACTATTTGGAACTATAGTTGGGTTCAGCGGCCCACCGTGAGAATGACCAAAAATCCGTGGTGTGTGTGTGCGGTGTACATGTCGAGGGGTTATATTATGGTTAATTTATCAATAATTGATTTATACTTGCACTAGTTATTTATTAAACGATTATTTGTACGGTATATATGATGAGGTTATAATAGTTTACTGAATATACTCGGACTTGACTTTATGCTAAAATCTTGAATGGTTGTTGCATTTTACAGTAGTTGTTTTATCATTATTATTTTTATTTATGTGTAAATTTATATATATTTAAGTTATATATTCTTTTGTATGCTATTTCGTGTATATATGGAAGTAGAGTTGTTGTTTTTCCTACTGGGCGATTATTGTGCTCATCCCAAAAATATTTCAGGTCTAGTTGAAATATGAAGTAGCGAAGAATTTATCAGAGGTTACTTAAGAGCTTGTTTTGTCATAAAGAGTTAAATGAAGGTTATTTTATTATAATATTTTTTGTAATCGGAAAGAAAGACTTTGGTTGTGGGTGTAAAATATTATTTTATTGAGATGAAATATTAAGTGAGAAAATTTGTAGTTGAAATATCAAGTGCGTAAGGTTTTAATTAATTAATATGTCTATTTTATTTTATCACATGTCGAAAATTCAGGGCGTGACATGATACTTACGCAAAGTCTGAAGTGTAATGCTCAAATGTCGCTCATGCTCCTTCTTACTCTTGGAATATATCATAATGTCATCTACGAATACCACGACAAACTGATCCAAATAAAGTCTAAACACCCGATTCATCAAATCCATAAAAGCTGCTGGAGTGTTAGTTAACCCAAAAGGCATAACTAAGAACTCATAGAGACCATAACAAGTCATGAAGGCAGTCTTAGGAATATCCTCCTTCTTAATCCTTAACTGATGATAACCAGTTCTCAAGTCAATCTTATAGAACAATTGTGGCCCTTTGAGTTGGTCAAACAAATCATCAATACGTGACAAATGATACTTATTCTTGATCGTCACCTTATTCAGTGCACGATAATCGACACATGGGCGGAGTGACCCATCTTTTTTCTTAACAAACAGAATAGATGCTCTCCAAGGTGATGTACTAGGCTGAATAAACCCACGATCTTGCAAATCTTGAATCTGACTCTTCAATTCCCTCAGCTCAACTAGTGTCATCCTATAGGGTGCCCTAGAGATAGGTGATGTGCTAGGAATAAGATCAATGCAAAAAACTACTACCCTCCTAGGAGGCAAACTCAGAATATCCTGGAACACATTACATACTCTGAAACAATAGAAATTCACTCCACAGTCATATGCTGCGCACCCACCTCAACATGGCCAAGAAATCCCATGGTCATAGTACCCTCAAACTCTTCACATCTAAACTGATAAGGTAACTGTCCCGGAAGTGAGAAGATAATTATCTTCTCATAACAGTTTAACTGGGCATGATATCTCACCAACCAATCCATACCCAATATAGCATCAAACTTTCTCATCTGGAGTACAATCAAATCAACAGGAAGTTCCAACTCCCTAATCCTAATAGGGCAAGCTCGACACATCAAGTGCGTAAGGTTTTAATTAATTAATATGTCTATTTTATTTGATCACATGTCTAAAATTCGGGGCGTGACATAATGCTTACGCAAAGTCTGAAGTGTAATGCTCAAATGTCGCTCATGCTCCTTCTTACTCTTGGAATATATCATAATGTCATCTACGAATACCACGACAAACTGATCCAAATAAAGTCTAAACACCCGATTCATCAAATCCATAAAAGCTGCTGGAGTGTTAGTTAACCCAAAAGGCATAACTAAGAACTCATAGAGACCATAACAAGTCATGAAGGCAGTCTTAGGAATATCCTCCTTTTTAATCCTTAACTGATGATAACCAGTTCTCAAGTCAATCTTATAGAACAATTGTGGCCCTTTGAGTTGGTCAAACAAATCATCAATACGTGACAAATGATACTTATTCTTGATCGTCACCTTATTCAGTGCACGATAATCGACACATGGGCGGAGTGACCCATCTTTTTTCTTAACAAACAGAATAGATGCTCTCCAAGGTGATGTACTAGGCTGAATAAACCCACGATCTTGCAAATCTTGAATCTGACTCTTCAATTCCCTCAGCTCAACTAGTGTCATCCTATAGGGTGCCCTAGAGATAGGTGATGTGCTAGGAATAAGATCAATGCAAAAAACTACTACCCTCCTAGGAGGCAAACTCAGAATATCCTGGAACACATTACATACTCTGAAACAATAGAAATTCACTCCACAGTCATATGCTGCGCACCCACCTCAACATGGCCAAGAAATCCCATGGTCATAGTACCCTCAAACTCTTCACATCTAAACTGATAAGGTAACTGTCCCGGAAGTGAGAAGATAATTATCTTCTCATAACAGTTTAACTGGGCATGATATCTCACCAACCAATCCATACCCAATATAGCATCAAACTTTCTTATCTGGAGTACAATCAAATCAACAGGAAGTTCCAACCCCCTAATCCTAATAGGGCAAGCTCGACACATCCTATCAAGTGTCGTCGCGCTTCCAAGGGGAGTCATAATAGGTAAGACATCACTCATAAGTTTAGGTTCTAATCCAAGTGTGTTCACAAATGACAAGGCAATGAAAGAATATGAAGAACCTAAATCAAATAACACTCTAGCTATACTGCCAAAAATAGTAAGTGTACCTTCCACGGCAGGTGGTGTAGCATCTTGCCTAGCCTTTGGAACAATAGCATAAACTCCCGCACCTCCATATTGTTGTGGTGCCTATACCCTCTACTGGCCCTCTCTGCGTGGTTTGGTACAATAATCAGCCACGTGTCCCTTTTATTGGCAATTGTAGTAATGCCCAAGAAACTGACGTGACTGTGTATTCTGAGGTGTAGTTGGCACTAAAGTCATGGACTGTTCACCTCCACTAACTCTCTGTCGTTTCCTTACTCTCTAATCCTGTCTACTTCTCTACCGTGTCTGACTTTGCATGTCTCCCTGAGGTTGCTGCTGCTGCTGTCCCCTTTGATTTGGCTAAGAATTTGAAATAATCTTCCCTTTGACTTTCTGTTCTGCCTTCTGCTCTCTCTGTCTCTGATACTCCATGTTATGCTCTTCATGCCTCATGGCACATTGTACAACATCGGAGTATCTTGTCAATCCTTGACCAATAACCATCCTCTTGATGATAGAAGCTAAACCCCGCACAAACTTTGAAATCTTGTCCTCCTCATTTGCTATCATAGAGGGAGCAAATTGTGAGAGTTCAGTAAACTTGGCCTCATACTGAATAACAGTCATAATGCCCTGCTCCAACTGTATGAACTCAACAACCTTTCTCTCCTTCAATGCACGTAGAAAATATTTGTTGTTGAACCGATTCTTGAACTCGTCCCAGTTCATCTCTGTGATTTCAATATCTCAGGTCAAGGACTGCCGCCACTGCTACACCTCACCAGACAAGAGAAAAGCTGCAATCTTCTTCTTCTTCACCTCAGTGCACTCCATAATCTCAAAACATTATATTCTGAATCCATCTTTTAACATCTAGTGGATCGACAGCACTTGTAAATTTCACAGCACCTAAACTCTTTATCACTTTGACAAGAGTATATGTGGGACCCTGCCCTGCCTTGGAATTTGGCATCTGTAATGCCTCCTCCATCTGAGCAACTCCACATCTTGTTCCACCACGACCGACACCACCACGACAGGTGCCACCGCGTCCAACACATCCCCTGCCTCTACCAGCTCTAGACATCCTATTTTCAGTAATGAATAACATTATCATACATCCCACGATAAGTCGTAATTAAAACTGGAGTATGGTAAGAAAACACATAATCTATCCTTTAGTTAGGTAATCTTAAACCTAGGCTCTGGTACCAAACTATCACGCTCCTAAATTTAAATAATAGAAACAATGGTTCTATACTCAAATAAAGTGCGCGACTTGCAACAACATTCACCTCAAAACAAAATAGTATAACTCTCAAAAAAGAATTTTATTAAAAAATATAAATAACTACAGAACAAATGTAGCATCATCTAATATAATCTATAAAAATCCTCGACATTATTACATAAGTTCATATCAACTTTATTGAACTACAAAGAAGTAAGAAAACAGTAAAATCATCTCCATCTAGCTCACATGATTCCATTACATTCCAATCAACGTGAACTTGAAAATTGTTAAGGAGTGAGCTCACAAGCTCAACAAGGGATTTATAAACATATTCTCTGCTCAGCAAATCGACTCACCATATATTTCAATATATAAAAGTAACTCATGAAAATGCGTTAATTACATGTATTCGTCTCAGGTCATAAATTTTCATATATCATAATTACCAAAACATAAAATAGAACATAATTTCCACAATTTCACACCATAAACTTGTTAACCATCTTGATTAACTTGTATTAAATTTCATTTATCTCACATGAGCCCCGGGCACCCCTCCAATCGCTGGTGTGCATCGCATAATCCCGGACTACTGAAAACACACATGTGACTGGATTGTACGTCTACTCACACAGATGGTCTCGGACCACGTCCACACAATAAGGGCATGCTAAGCCCAATGGTCATAACAAAAGGATAGTGCACTCCCACTAGGCAGGTCCCTGACCATACCTAACAAAGTTCGACCATGGCATTGGTTTCTTAACCTCATCAGTATTCCATCAAAACGCATATATACATAAATCTATATTAACACCAAGATAGCATATATATATATATATATATATATATATATATATATAAACACAACACACCTAATTGACAACAATAAACTGATAGCCATAATCGTCCATCTATAAAACCATGTTCAACCTCAATAATTTAAAATCTATTAATAGACCATTCAATCAAATACTAGGGCTCCTAGTATAATCATGCTTTATAACAAAGATCAAAAATATCTTAAATCCATAGATATAACCCTTTACACAAAAAACTATCAACATGATTAACTTTTTTTAAATCTAAAAAAAATTAAGAGAAAAGTTTCAATTATATACAAAAATATAAAACAAATCGACTTGCTGGCTGTCGTAATTCCAATCACTGTCTACACCACTATTCGATCACCGTCTCTCCTTCCGACTACTGCAGGTTGTGATCACGTACGACATTATCTTTCTCTCCCTCTATTTTCAGAAAATATGGTGTTTTTTTCGTGTAAAGAATATTGTGTCAGACTATTTAGGAGAATAATGAGCAGTTTGAATTTCTTAGGAAACTCTTTAAAGTTCGAATTATAGGATATCTCACTTATTTATATTATATGATTTTCTAATTAAAAATCAGATATATATATATATATATATATATCAAGGATATTACAGCTTATAGATATGTTAAGGTCTTCAGACAAAGTTAATGAGGAGGAAGATCTACAAGGAAGACAATGTAGAAAAATATGCATATTCTTTTGTCTTGATTGTACGATTTGGGTCAAAACGACTTCCTTAGAATTGTTTTGTAAAAGGTGCCAATAAGTTTATTTGGATCACGGTTTCGCCTTCTGACGGTCAAAACGGACTATATAAATTTCGACAATCAGTTTTACATCACATAATATACTAAGTTCTTGTTTTTCGAAAGTTCATAATATACTAAAAGTTTGCATCCATGATTTGCTTAGGGAAGGTTTGAGTAATTTATTATTTCCTTTTTTTTTTCCTTTTATTAATCAACCAAACACGATAAAATATTAATACTATCATTTCCTTTCATTTATTTTCTTTTGTACTATCATTTTCTTTCATTTCATTTCTTTTCTCTCATAACTAATGTTATTCTTTCTTTTCTTTTTCACTGTACCAAACATAGCCTTATAAACCGAACTCAAATTCAGCTCATAACTAGCTCCACTAAGCTCATGAACTTATGAGAAACATATTTTAAATTCTTATTATTTATTTTTGTTATTTTTTTATCAATAAATAGGTTTGAAGTTCTTAAAATTACATAATCAACTCATAATGTAAATGGATTATCCACATATTTCGTATCATATATATATAAATTCCTAATTGTTTTGTCATTGAGGTTCTTTTGTCATTTTACAATTTATTTTTCATTTTTTGAGAGATAAAATGGTAAATTGCAACTTTCAAATAATTTCATCACTGTGGAGATTGAGGAGATTAGTTTTTTTTTCTTTTTTTTAGTTAACCCTTTTTTATATTTTACAAAGTTATTGGAATTAGGTTTTTTTTTTATAAAAAAAAAACAATTAAACCGGAAAGGGCAAGATGGTAAAAAACCATTTAGTTTCCCAAACTCATCCTCATCTATAAATTGGCAAAACCCTAACCACATTTACTTCGCCGCTCCACAGAAGCCCTCACACAGCCGGAGGTGTAGAGAGAGAGAAAATGACAACCCGCTTCAAGAAGAACCGTAAGAAGCGAGGTCACGTGAGCGCCGGTCACGGCCGTATCGGCAAGCACCGTAAGCACCCCGGTGGCCGCGGAAACGCCGGAGGTATGCACCACCACCGCATCCTCTTTGACAAGTACCATCCTGGGTACTTCGGCAAGGTCGGTATGAGGTACTTCCACAAGCTCCGTAACAAGTTCTATTGCCCCATTGTCAACATCGACAAACTATGGTCTCTTGTGCCTCAAGAGGCCAAGGACAAGGCCAGTGCAGAGAAAGTACCAGTGATCGATGTGACCCAGTTCGGGTTCTTCAAGGTCTTGGGTAAGGGTGTGTTGCCTTCGTCGCAGCCGATTGTGGTGAAGGCCAAGCTCGTGTCGAAGACTGCCGAGAAGAAGATCAAGGAGGCTGGTGGTGCGGTTGTGCTCACCGCTTAGGTTTGATCTGTCTCGTAGACGTTTTATTGATTAGGGTTTTTTCAAGTTTTGATTTTTAATTTTGAACTTTGAAATATTGTAGCTTTCTTTCAAGTACTTTAGAATTGTTGTCTTTGGGGTTAAATTAATTGAACTTTGATTAACTCATTTCTGGATCTGTTGGTTGAGTAGCTTTTGATGGGAAATACGATAGATTTATGAACGTTTTATGATGTGTTTGTTATATATATATATTATGGTTTATTGTTGGTAATTATATGTGAATTGTGGCATGTGTACAAACATTTCACTTTGATTGATTCTAGTTTGACTTCGGGATTATTTTTCCTGTTGATTAGCGTTCATTAGTTTTGTTATTTCTGGTGAATTTGAAGTAGTTTAGTTGTTATTTTTGTCTTTACCAATATGTGTTTATTTGTTGATATTTTAATTAAGCATTGTCTGATGGGTGAGAGTTCAATTTTAAGTACTGTGATTGATTTTGTCAATATGGACTTCTTGATGTTGATTTATGGATTGAGCATGGTATTTGTCTGACAGAAAATGATGATTTTATTTGGATTCTAGAAAAGGAGAAGATTGTGACAAGTCTCAGATACCAAAACAGTTGGCTTGCTTTAGATTGCAAGTTTTGAATTGGAGTTGTGCTAATGTTGTTTGGAAACTATATGTAGTTTTTGTCTGAAGACCAGAGCTTTATTGTATTTTGACTTACCGTGGGTTGGGGGTGTGTTGGTTGTTGAGTATCTCACTGTAATGGAAAAGACAGTATCGCTCTAATGGAAATAGAAATGGAAAAGCTTGATTCTTATTCTGATGATGTTGCTTTAATGGTACTGCTTTTTCCCTCTTTTATGTTCTATTGCTGTGTTTTTGATGATGTTTGATTTGCATCCAATTTTAGAAGTGTTTTCCTATTATACTAATATATTCTACAAAGGGTTTGCTACTTTGCTTCAATAGTATACTGCTTTCCCTCTCTTTTATGTTCGTGTTAGTGTTGATGTTTGATTTGTTTCCAATTTTAGAGGTATTGTTATACTAATGGGTGAATGGAACTAATATGTAGAACTTTTAGTTCAAGTCGAATAGAACTTTTAGTTCAAGTTCAATGAAGGTAGTTCTAGTTGGGTTGTTGAGTATCACTGTTATTGGAAAGGCCAGTATCACTGTAATGGAAATGGAAAAGCTTGATTCTGTTTTCAAAATTTAAACATGGTGCATGCTGTTGCTTTAACTTTCTCTCTATTGTATGTTCTCTTTTATGTTCTATTGCTGTGTTGTTGATGATGTTTGATTTGTGTCCAATTTTAGAAGTGTTTTCCTATTATACTAATATATTTTACAAAGGGTTTGTTTCAATATTATACTGTTTTCCCTCGCCTTTATGTTCGTGTTATTGATGATGTTAGATTTGCTTTCAATTTTAGAGGTGTTTTCTTATTATACTAATATATTTTACAAACAAGCGAATAGAATTAATATATTTTACAAAGGGCAATAAAATAGGTGAATAGAACTAATATATAGAACTTGGTTCAAGTTGAATGAAGGTAGTTCTAATTGGGTTGTTGCGTATCACTGTAATGGAAAAGCCGTAATGGAAATGGAAAAGCTTGATTGTGCATGCTGTTGTTTTAATAATATACTGCTTTCTCTCTCTTTTATGTTCTGTTGCTTTGTTGTTGATGATGTTTGATTTGTGTCCAATTTTAGAAGTGTTTTCCTATTATACTGATATATTTTACAAAGGGTTTGTTTCAATAGTATACTATTTTCCCTCTCTTTTATGTTCATTGTTGATGATGTTTGATTTGCTTTCAATTTTAGAGGTTTTTTCTTATTATAAATATAGAACTTTTAGTTCAAGCTAAAAAGAACTTTTAGTTCAAGTTGAATGAAGGTAGTTCTAGTTAGTATACTGTTTTCCCTCTCTTTTCAATAGTATATTATTTTCCCTCTCTTTTATGTTCGTCGTTGATGATGATTGGTTTGCTTTCAATTTTAGAGGTTTTTTCTTATTATAAATATAGAACTTTTAGTTCAAGCTAAAAAGAACTTTTAGTTCAAGTTGAATGAAGTTAGTTCTAGTTAGTATACTGTTTTCCCTCTCTTTTCAATAGTATACTATTTTCCCTCTCTTTTATGTTCGTCGTTGATGATGATTGATTTGCTTTCAATTTTAGAGGTTTTTTCTTATTATAAATATAGAACTTTTCTCAAGTTAAAAAGAACTTTTAGTTCAAGTTGAATGAAGGTAGTTCTAGTTAGTATACTGTTTTCCCTCTCTTTTATGGATGATGTTTGATTTGCTTCCAATTTTAGAGGTGTTTTCTTATTATACTAATATATTTTACTAAGAAGTGAATAGAACTAATATATTTTACAAGAACTTTTAGTTCGAGTTGAATGAATGTAGTTCTAATTGGGTTATTGATGTAATGGAAAAGCCCATGTTGTTGCTTCAATAGTATACTGTTTCCCCTCTCTTTTTTGTTGTGTTGTTGATGTTTGATTTGCGTCCAATTTTAGAAGTTTTTTCCTATTATACTAATATGTTTTACAAAAGGTTTGCTTCAATAGTATACTGCTTTCCCTCTCTTTTATGTTCGTTCTCTTTTATGTTCGTGTTATTGATGATTTTTGATTTGTCCTCTCTTTTATGTTCTTGTTATTGATGACGTTTGATTTGCTTTTAATTTTAGAGGTGTTTTCTTACTAATATATTTTACAAATAAGCGAATAGAACTAATATAGTTTAAAAGGCAATAAAATAAGCGAATAAAACTAATATATTGAACTTTTAGTTCAAGTTAAGTTAAAATAAGTGAATTTAACTTTTAGTGGATGTTTATCACGAAGGATGGCCTTTAGAATACGTGATACTGAATGATATTATGGTGGGAATACAAATATGTTGCTAGGTCCAGCGACTACCATGCTTTTGCCTAATCCCAGTGCTCTTTCGAGCCAATGTTCCTTGATTTGCAATACACTCTACTAATGTTCTGCAACACTCTAGAATGTTCCACATCTCTCTAGAATACTCCACATTTCTCTAGACACTTTTCCTAGCGCGACATTATGCTATCTTATCCTAGTCTGTACTTGTCTATATGTTGCCAGAAGTTTGCATGTATTGCACCTGCATCTTTCAGTTCAGTTAAGAAAAAATATGTTTATTTCTTCAATGTATGGTTTGGTTAGTCATTATATAGCAGATCAAGTGTCTCGATCTTTTGCAGGATTGGAATCATTTGACTTAAACCACTAGCATTATTAGATGATCATTTTTTTGTGTTAATTTGTAGAATTGCTAATCATCCATTAAATATAATGCTATACTTTATTTCTATTAGGTCATTTAGTTGCACTGATGCATTGCAAATTCAGAAATGCAAAAATGGTTATTTTCGAAGGACAAGGATTCTCCAAGTTAAAATTCCTCTACATCATCATAAGTTGAATTCTTATAATCATCACATCAGCAAATGAAAGAAAATTCTAAAATTGATGTCGTTTTTGGGATGGACCAAGAGACGATGTTTAAGGAATGATAAAACATTTTCAGCCCTCCCTTCTCTCTGTTATCTTACGCTTGAAATTGGTGGCCTCTTTATTGTCACAAAATTGTCTCTCTCTTTCCTCTTTTTCAGTAATTCTCTGTATATATGTATGTATGTATGTAATTTCAAAATTTTGGAGGAATTGAAGCGAATTGGGATTGGTATGGCATTGACTATGAAATTTGGAGAATTGTGTGGTTCGTGGATGAGTTGTAGTGTAAGTTGTTAAGAGTAAAGATCACGACGTGTTGGCTTCGATCACCTGTGATGAGGTCGTTGCTAATGCGATTGGAGTTCGTGTTGTCTTTAACTTTGAAGTTCTCTCTCTCTCATGCAACTCAAATTCTCTCTTTCAAAGTATTACGCTGTCAAGTGCAACAGGATTCTCACCCTTCCTAGTGCATGGCAAGAGGATCTCAAAATGATGACCAACAGCTTGGCTTTTTGACTTGCTAGCTTGTGCTAAAATTTTATTTATTGTCCAAGTTCTTAGTATTCTTACCTGAGGTCTGTTTGTGGAGGTTCCAAACAAAAGCCATATGAAACATTTTGGCCTTACTTAGGTTTGCAATTCCCAAAACAGAAAACTGTTTTGGGAGTGACAAAAAGTGAGAAAATCTATTTTCAATCTGCTTGGATCTGGTTTTCAAAAATAGTTTTTGAAAAATTGAGTTTCAAGAGTGCTTTTTTAGAGAACAAGTAAAAGGTGTTTTGGGAGTTTTGAAAACTAGAGTGAAAACACATGAAGTTTCGAAGAAGAGGATTTCTGAGAGTTGGGTCCTGTTTTGGTTTATTTGCTTGATTTTTTTTCACCAATCTTTAACATAGTATATCAAAATTCAAAATGTCTCCGATTAATTAAATGGTAAAGGACTGATGAAAGTAAATGGTAAAGGATTGTGATTGATTATGTTATTGATTCTTTGATTTTTCTAACTGGACTCCGATTGATATGAATGTGTTTGGCTGGACAGAAATTCTCCAATTCTTCTTCTCCTCCTCCTCACATGAAAATAAATGCCTACAATGTGTATAATCAAAAGGTGAAATGAATGCTACCTGCCAAATGTTTGATAGAATTCCTAAATGCAATACTATGTTTTTTTGGAGCTCTTCAATTTATGGATATGCCCAGATGGGTCTTTATAACAAGGCCATAAACAAATTTAGTGAAAGCTAGAATGGTAAACTTAAATATTGATAAATTCAAGTATGCGATTATGTTAAAGCCTGTGTGCTCAAACTGGTTATGTCAAAGTAGGGAAGAGGATTCAAGGGTTGTGTAAACCTAGTTAAATTATGGTTTTGATGATTAATTTATAATGATTTGGTTTAAGATAATCTAAGTGAGGACTCAATAGTTCTAGTCTCTGGTTTATTGAATCGGTATTGGAAAGAGTCAGGGATCTTTATTTTAGCTTTTAGTTGTTTGAATAATTGGACACTGCCAATCTTCATCCCAACTATTTTCCACATGAAATTTGATTGATGTGTTTGAAATGGATCTCTATTTGTTCCTATCTAATATTTTGATGATTTATTAGTGTAATCAAATCTAAGGATTTGATTTTACCTTGACTTAGATTGAATTTGTTTCAATGTATCTGTTACCTGATTTTTTTCCTAAGTACTTTAAAATGAGTTTAATGTGGTTTTTAAAAGTCAGGATTTGAAAACTTTCTTGAATCCTTTTGTTTCATTTTCTTGTATCTAGTGTTGGATGGAGAATCATGATGGTAACATTAAACTTAGTGATGTTATAGGTGATGGAACTTATTTTGGATTACTTCATTTAGTGGCTCTTTAAACTTAGACTCTGTTTGGATTGAGGGATTTGGAAGGATAAGGAGAGAAAAGAAAGGAGATGATAAGTTATGTTGTGTTTGGATAGACCTCATTAAAAGAAAAGAAAAGATAAGTAGTGATATGAAGGGATAGTTATCCCTCTTTATTTCTCATATCCTATCCTCCCAAAAATGAAAAGGTTAGGAGGGAAATGATAGTGTTTAAGTAGTACCTTCATAATTCTGAAAATTAAACTGCCCTCAACAATTAGAAAAAAAAAAATTTATTTTTTCACCCATATCCCATAAATATAAAATGATATGATAGTAATTTAATCGTTATCATTTCTCTCCCCTATCTTATCCAAAGAAGAATGCTATCATCTCCTTTCTTTTCTCTCCTATTTATCCAAACATGAATAGAGTTTGTTGTTATCCTCTCATCTCCTTTCTTTTCTTTTCTTTTCTTTTCTCTTGTGTCTATCCAAACGGAGCCTTAATGATGTTTTTGTTGGTTATATCGTAAAAAGAACTACAAGTGAGCAACTTGGGAAGTCCTCAAGGCTGATCTATTGAACCATCCAGAATACATAGAACCAACTGCAATTTGTGCTTCTTTCTTATTATATTTTAGACACTTGCCTTTCATTTGGCTCTTTTTGTTATTGTTATACATGCATGTGTTCCAACAATTCTCTAATGAAAGAAGAAAAGTTCCAATTGTTATACATATATATTTAATTGTGTGTAAGTAACTCTTGTATCTCTTTTATTCTATTTAAATACCAAGCAACTTTTTGAGTTTTTGTTATTTGAAAACTGTTTTGTAATATTTCAATCAAGCGAATTTTTAAACTAAACGGATTTTTAAACTGAAAAAACAAAAAAAAAAAAAACTATTTTCTATTCAAATTCTCTAAAAACTATTTTTGAAAATTATTTTGAGAGTTCCAAACACAGGCCACATGAAAGAAGTGGTCCATCTTCGCTTGAATCATCATTGTGGAACAATAAAAGAGAATTGAACCACAAAGTCCTTGCATTATTATGCTCACCAAAACCCTTTTCTACAAGACTCAGTAGAATATTGTTTGGACTCGTAGCTTTGATGATAAAGTAATTGCCAAGCCCACCACTTTTAATAGTGTAACTATGGGATATTTCTTGTTTCTTTTTGGCAGAGATAACCATTAATATCAATTGTTGTGGAACACTAAAATAACTTTGCATTTACAAGCATGAAATTGGTGCTCTGAAATTGAAATTGAAAATTTTTTTAAAAAAAATTGTTTTCTTCTTCGCACCAATTCAATATTTCCAAACAAAGCTATATGTTATTGTGAGATCTCTTGAGATATAGATGCATTTATGATAGGGAGTTATACTAGTGTTCTTTTCCTCATTTTAGTTTCTCTTTTGTCATTTTTCTTACTGATTTTGTTGTAGTGGTGCATCTTGGGGGCGGAGGATTAACCCTAACTCAATCCAACCCAACCTTCAATCTAAGCTAATCAACCCAAGCATAGGGATGACAACGGGGTAGGGGACCGTAACCCCATCCCCATCCCTCTTTAGCAAAGTTTTTACATCCTCACTCCAAACTGTTTATTAAACAGGGTGGGGCGGGAACGGTTTTTCTTTTTCTTTTTTTAATTTTTTGTTTAGAAGAGTATTTTTGTAATTGTACTCTCTTTTTTTTTAAGTAAAGTCTTGTAATTTACATGTGCACCACCAAAAAAATTTGAACAATTAAAGCTTATCTATATAAATATATAAGGTTAATTTTGTATGTGTATAATATATACAAGGATAATATGGTTAATATAAAATATAAATGTGGCATGTAGCGGGGGGCGAGATGCCTATCCTCGTTCCTGCCCCGCAACCATACGGGTTTTTCCCTCTTACTCTCATAACCGCCTCAGAATCATTTAGAGTCCCTTAAAAT
Organism: Cornus controversa; assembly: GCA_026545225.1. Lineage (NCBI taxonomy): Eukaryota > Viridiplantae > Streptophyta > Magnoliopsida > Cornales > Cornaceae > Cornus > Cornus controversa. Next base: position 57,941,026 of record CM048845.1, read on the forward strand.
CGGTTTAAACGAGACAGTGTGGGGGTGGATCCCCACTGGAGCGGGGCAAAATGCCATACCAACCCAAGCCCAACCCATTTTGAAATCTCTGAATTTGGGTCTATAAATTAGACTAGAAAATTGGATTTGAGCATTGGATTTTAATGTAAGAGTGAGAGGCATAATGGAGAATAGTGACGGTGAACAGAAGCTTATTGGAAGCTGTTGAAATTATTGTGAGTGTCGTTAATGGCAACAACACTTGAAAGGAGGAGAGAGATCATATAATATATATGGAGAGAGATAAATTGGTGGCTTGTCTTGAAATGATAGGTACTTTACGCCACCTATTCGCAAATTAAATTAAAATTTTAAAATATGCTATAAGCAAAAAAATTCTAAAAATTTAAAATTAAAATTCAGGTTAGGGATAGGCTCAGGTTCTGACACCTTAATCCAAACTCAAACCTAATTAAGTTTGGATTTAACTTTTTCAACCCAAGTCTAGCTCTAATTGTAAAAATGATTACACAAGTCCATGAAAAATTAAACTGGGTTCAGATTGAATTCGAATTAACACGCTTAAATTGAACCTTATTTTATTATAGGGGTCCGAAATGCCCACGGATTGGTGTCCTACTCTGTCTGCCACAAGAGTGACCTGATTAAGGCCCATATGTGGCTTGAATGCGGCCATTTACGACAAGCAGGCCTGAAAATTCAAATAAAAGATGGGACCCTTCTTCATTTCTTTACTATTTTTTTCATCACGTGAAATTACAGAACTGCCCCCCAAGCAAAAAATAAAAAAAAGCACAGATTTTCCATTTTCTTCTGACTCTTAGGCTCTCATTACTCTGAAGTGTTGAACCTTGACATTTTAGTTTTTTTTTTTTTTTCTAAATCCATGACCTCAGTTGATGCATAATGAAACATGTTTCATATTTTTAGAAAACACCACTTTTTCATATATCTCAAAAAAGATAAAATGACATGGTCATACCGTCATAGACTCATATATCATCAAGGACCACATATTTCTCAGGGATGAATATGGATTGATGGGATCATTTTGTACATATTAGTCCAATAAGTAGAAGCCCTAAACAAGGATTTCGATAATAGGCATAAGAGTAATGACTCTCTCTCCCCGAAGAGAGCATCGAAAGAGAGAGCTAAATAAGACTCTTCTTTGAATGCACTCACGTGGAGTCTCACAGAGAGCATCATTTTCTTAAATAAAATTATAAGCGCGTTCACAGTTTTATGATTTCATAAGATATTGTGATTGTAACATATTTTCCTCACCATAATTAGTTTTCATTTCCATCCATTACAACCATATAAGGGCTGGAAAAAAATATCATGTTCAAAGGAGTCGGTCACATCCCATGTTTAGAATCAAATGGGAAATTTGAACAAACAAGATTTTCCCGGAATTGGCCAAGAAAATGACCACCCTATTATGATTTTACCAATTTCGTCAACACGGTTTTTAGGAAAATTAGACCACTGCCTTCAAATGAATGACAATGTCAGTCCATTCTGTGATATATATATATATATATATATATATATATATATATATATATATATAGTTTCTTGATTGTGACCGTATTGGCATTGCAATTTGCAACTTTAAGGATTACATAGACTTTTTGGCTAACCTGACTCAGTCAAGAGCAACCATTTAAACTCTCTACAATGACCTACTACTAGCTATGTATGTTCCAACCATATATTTTTCTCTGTTTTATTCACATAAAATGTGCTTATGACTTGGGGGTTTGTTGGAGTTTCAATGAGTCTTAAGTGATCTTTAGTCGAATCTCATAACGGCCTACATAAATCTAAATAAATTCGATAAGGACCTTATGGGTCTCTTTCCTTAGTCAATTTAGGACCATGGGACCAAAATGCTAATACAAGGTTGGCCCTCACTGACAATTTATGGGTCATGAAGTGCAGATGAGATATATATCTCATAGCACTTCTTTTAGTAACTAACTGACTCACCACCAGCAATCTATTTACTCCCAATGAGCCAACTGTTCTTGAGAAAGACTGTACTAATGGCTTATCATCACTACATGGTCCTCCGATTAGAATTTAGCAGAGTTTATGTGAGCTCGCACATCGCCTGGGAGAGATATTTGATGACACTTATACGTGTGGAGACTCTTTAACCTTGTAAACTCGTTTTTGAGAAAAATAGTGAACAGCAAAAAGGAATGTGCAAAGCGAACAATATCTACATAGTAAGAGTGTCCAACGACTCTTGTCAGTATTGGATAAGATTTTGTGCAAATAGTGTCCAACAATGACTCTTGTCAGTATTGGATAAGATTTTGTGCAACTCCAATAAATAGTGTCCAACAATGACTCTTGTCAGTATTGGATAAGAATAGAAATTGGTTTTTTGTGCGACTCTAATAAATAGTATCCAACAATAACTCTTGTCAGTATTGGATAAGAATAGAATCTCCCCGCTAGAAACAATTTTTTTGTGCAACTCTAATAAATAGTGTCCAATAATGACTCTTGTCAGTATTAGATAAGAATAGAATCTCCCTGTTAGAAATCGATTTTTTTGTGCGACTCTAGTGTCCAACAACGACTCTGGTCGGTATTGGATAAGAATATAAATCGACTTTTTGTGAGACTCCAATAAATAGTGTCCAACAACGACTCTTGTCAGAATTGGATAAGAATAGAATCTCCCTCCTAGAATGTTTATCACTATAATTGTTACATTAGTCAGTAACAAAAACTAATTGGGACTTTTATCATTTTCGTTTTGATAGTGTGAAGTGTCGTAAAACAATAAAATAGAAATAAATGCTTCTCAAAGTTGTTTTTGTCAGCTTGAGCCAAGTTAAGTTTGATTTCTGAAATTGTTTTCTTTATTCACAAATCCTTACTCTAGAGGAGTTGATAAGAAGGAAGTAGTTTTATTATGTCTCATTTCCATTTATATTGTTGTGCATTGTTTAATTGTTGCAGCAAATTGGTTACCGGTGTATTGTCCGTTCCAAAATTTGTGTCCCTGTCAAAGCTTTAGAAATAGTTTATATGTAAAAAGTTAAGGTATAAGTGGTAAAAGACTTTAAAGGAGTATAGCCAACAGGGATTGGTGTTTTGGTGTAATTCTCTCTCTCTCTCTCTCTCTCTCTCTCTCTCTATATATATATATATATATATATATTTATGGGTTAGATAAGGACCCTGCAAAGTTGCAACATCTGAAATACTTCCATCTTTGAGCATTTAATCTACCTGCCAGACTCTCAGCTGTTCTGTAACTTGCAATCATGGATTAGAGTGCAAGTACCAGCTCACTCGTAGGCTGGCACTAAATTCTCTGGATTTACAACTATTTTTTGCCAGTGTCATCTTTGATGGCACTTCTAGATATATCGAATTATTATCATAGTATGATCATCTTCTTTTGTAGTAAAATTGTAACCCCATATTCGAGTCTTCTTAGGGCGAGCCTTTGCACTACGATAATTATCTTCTTTTGTAGTAAATTGTAACCCGATATGTGAGTCTGAAGGTGAGCTTTGGCGTAAGAGTAAAGTTACTTAACGGATTCCAAACAAGAAAACGCGGACTTACACTGTATTGATTTGGAATGAAATTCTTACATAATCACAAAGTTTGCATAGTATTACTAATTGTTCAACTTTTTTGCTAAGAAATCATGTGTGTTTGATGTTCAACTCAGCCCATTCAAGTTGCATATGAAAGTTTCAAAACAATCCCACACTAAACTTGCCAGAATTACTCTTCAAATTAATGGATCTATAGCCAAATTTAAAACCAATTACTTGGAATTAAGTTTGAGTTTAATTTTCATGTTTCATTTAGATTTGACCCACTAAAGGAGAGGAACAGAAATCGGCACCCCGAGGGGGTTTGGTCCAGAGATAAGGAGACGGCTCTGGTTCTAATATGTAAGGTTCTCCACTGACCTGATGTTGTAGCTGTGGGGTCAGTTGCAGCATCTCCAGATTGTAGCTTTGGGCGAGTCCAAAGGACCCTACCCCGGTGAGTTCCGGATATCAAAAATAAAAAAACAGAAATAGGCCATGAAAACAGTATAATATTTTAATATATATATACATACACACACAAAAAATTATTTCAACCCTTTAAACAATACAGAATGTGAAATACAAATATTACAGAACTTTATCTTATTACCCAGATGGAATAAAAGAAATTAAGAATAAAGTACAGAAAAAAAAATGGATGCTCTCACCTCAAACCTTTAGGAAGAAAGAACTCCCTGTACTATATGAACATGTGTGTGTATCTCTGTGTATATATATATATATATATATATATACACATATATATATATATAGGGAGAGGTAAAGAAAAATGACCTTTACAGTTTATATTAATTGCTGGAAGACATCCAAGTTTATCCCAGTCATGAGATCTTCCGATAACGACGTTAATGGATAGGTACTGAAATCTTCTGAATTTTGAGCATGAAGCTGTTGCAGCCCTTCTTGCCATGGACTTGGCTTCAATATTTCTTCAGATTTGATGCCATGATTTAATTGATAAAGGAACAAAGTGTCCAACTTGTTTGTATCAGCAATATTATCCCATGATGATGAGATTAATGCTGCATTTTCCAACATATTGGGACTATTGCTTGAACTCTCCTTTGCTTCATTGAACATGAAACAAGTACTCATTCTTGAAGTTGAGTTATCAGAAAAATCCATTTCGGCCATGTTTGCGTGATCAAAGCTTGTTAAAGTAGGCATTGAAGTGAAGCCTGCAGAGTTTGGAATATTAGTTGCCTCAAAATGGTGGTGATGATGATGATGATCAATAGGTAATTTTAGAGTCTGCTGCTGATATTGAGTGGTGAGGAGATTCGAACTGTAGCCAATATTCGGATCCAATCCGGCTTGCAAATCAAACAAGAAGGAAGGATCAAAGACTGGTTTGCTGATCATCATATGCTCTCTGGAAGAAGCTTCTGTATTAATTAGTCCACCTTCATAGTAACCGGACGCGGTGTTGTTGACATGAATTAATGGTTGCTGATCCAATTCTGCTGAAGTAGTAGTGCTCAACATCATAGATGGAAGTCCATTGAATTGTGGCAATTGAAGTAGTGATGATGCTTTTTCTGTTGAATTAATCTTCTCATCTCTTACTTCGGTTTCGCTTAGGAGCTTGTGGGTGTTTGGATCAATCCCTTCCTTCATTAGCTTTTTCTTCAAAGATGAGTTCCAAAAGTTCTTTATCTCATTGTCTGTTCTTCCTGGTAATTGTGCAGCAATTTGAGCCCACCTGAATATATATATATATATACAACAACAACAAAAACATATATGAGTTACCCATTTCAATTTTTGTACTAAAGATTCTGATTTTGATGGATTTTCTTCTTCAAAATGATCCATTACCTGTTACCCAAAACTTTATGGAGACTAATTATGAGATCTTCCTCTTGTTGTGAGAACATTCCTCTCTTAAGATCAGGCCTCAAGTAGTTTATCCATCTTAATCTACAACTCTTTCCACACCTTTGCAAACCTGCATATATAAATCAAGAATCTTAGACATATCCATATATATATATATATATATGAATTAACATAAAAATTAGAAATATATATACATATACCAGCTAATTTAGGGACTGAACTCCAGCAACCAACACCAAATCTAGTTATGTAATTGAACAGTTTCTCATCTTCTTCTGGAGACCACAAGCCTTTCCTTAACTTCTGCTTTACACAACACGAGTGCCGTCCCATTTGTGATCGATTATGCAAGAATTAAGTTGGAAGTACTATATATATATATATATGTGTGTGTATATATATATATTATAACCTCTCTGCTGCTGTTATGGCCTTGAATATAATTTAAGTTATGGTGATATATGAGGAAGTGAGAATGAGAGTTTATGATGATTGAGTGAGAAGATCAAAGAATAACTTCTGATGATTTAAAGGGTCTACAGGAAATCATACTTAGAATTCAAGTTAAGAGAGAGAGAGAGAGAGAGAGCCCGGGAAGGTGAAGCAATCAAGTGGTTTTTACGCAAATCTGGTACTGCTTTTGCATTGGACTGGATTGGGTTTTAAGATATCTCTATCTGTAGAAAAACCAAGGCATGGTAAATGAGAACAACTCTATAAACGTGTACTTGTGAGTAAAGAATACAGTTATATGTAAATGTTGTTCAATAATGTATGATATAAATTATGTGAGACTTGTGTCCCCAAAATCTACTCATCCTTCAAAACAAGTGTCCTTCTCATTACACGTTACAGCCCACATTGTATTAAACACCTATTACATGCATGTAATCGTTTCAAACCTATCATTTAATCACTACTACAAATTGCCTTACCTCAAATTAATTCACCAAGTTGATGATGATTTTGAGCCATTTGATCTGTTGGTTAGTCTTTGTCTTTAATAGAGAAATCGATAGTTACTTGTAATGTCAGAAGTCTGGAGTTCGGATCCTCTGTTGTATACAACACACGGTATTGAAATACGTTCAATGACTTATTTCAAGGATTAGCACGTTATTTCGATACTCGAATTAATGTGTTAGATACTCAAAATAAGTTGTTGACATCAGCACATTATTTCGAGGATTCAACACCATTTCTCTAAATTAGTTGTTGACGTCCGGAAAATAATGTTTTGACGTCAACGACTTATTTTGAGAGTGAACACATTAAATCGAGTCTCGAAATAAATTTCTGACTCCGACCTTAAATAAGTTTTTGAACGCACTTATAACATGTCATCAAAGTAAAGTACTGACTCTCGAAATAACTTTTTGAACGCGCTTACGAAATTTTGTCTCGAAGTAAATTATTGACTTTCGAAATAAGTTTTTGAATACATTTGCAACATGTCTTCTTGAAGTAAATTACTGACTCTCGAAATAAGTTTTTGAACGCGCTTACACGTCGTCTCGAAGTAAAGTACTAACTCTTGAGATAAGTTTTTGAATGCACTTATAACATGTTGTCTCGAAGTAAATTACTGACTCTCGAAATATGTTTTTGAAGGCACTTATAATATGTCGTCTTGAAGTAAATTACTTACTCTCGAAATAAATTTTTGAACGCACTTACAACATGTTACAACACCAAAAAGTATACCAATGAGAACCGAACTCCACAAGTTTGGGTAGAGGATTATAAATTCTCATTTGATGCTTGGGACCTCTTGAATTGCTTTCCAGCCACATACCATAATGCAATGTATTCAAATTAAGACTAATTGTAACTGTGTATACTTTATATATATATTCCCAAAATGTCCTTTTCCTTACAAGTTACAACCATATAGTATTAAACACCTCTTACATGTCTGTAATCCCCACAAACCTATCATTTAAATAGTATACCATAAACCTAAATATCATGAAACCTCAATTCTAGTAAGTTCGTGATGATCTAGAGCCATTTGATCCATTCGTTAATTAGTCTTTTTCTTTAATAGACAAATCAATAGTTACTTGTAATTAATATCACAAGTTTAGAGTCTAGATCTTCTGTTGTATACAGAAATAGTGTTGTAATGTGTTCAACAACTTATTTTGAGAGTTAACACCTCCTTTCGGTGCTAACTTAATTGAATATGTTGACGTTTGAAATAAGTTGTTGACGTCAGCACATTACTTTGAGATGTCAGCACATTAAATCGATTCTCGAAATAATTTATTGACTCTTGAAATTAGTTGTTTAACACGTTTACGAGAAGATCTACAATACACCCAGTGTAAATACACCGTGTAAATCTAGATTTTATTGTATACGTGCGATAGATCTATCTTGCATGTTGTACACACACGGTCCAAATTCATCCGGTATATTTATACCGGATGTATTGTAGACGTACTCTACATTTACTGGTACGCTATAGCACCAAAAAGCGTATCACAGAGGATCCGAACTAGAGAAGTTTGAGCAAAGGATTATAAATTCTCATTTGATACTTGGGACCCCTTTAAAAGATTCATGAAACACCGCCTTTGGATTTTGGCTTTCCAGCCACACACCTAATGCAATGTATTCAAACTAAGACTAATTGTAATATATTGTGTATACTTTATATTTGCAGGAAGGTTCTTCAAGTTGATCAACCGACACCAATACGTATATAGTCAAGAAATGTAGGGTCCATGATTAAATTTGACTACTTAAGGTATGCGGTAGCTTAAGTTTCCATCAAAAAATATATATATAATTCACCAGAGAAAGAGAGAAAATAAAATACGTTTTTTGCATGCTATAAATGTTTCCTTTGCAATAATGGCAAGTAAACATTTTCTTGCTAAAGAAAAGAAAATGAAACCTCGTCATGAGAAATTTAGGTAGAAATGTTCATGCTATAAAGCCTATAAGTCTCTCTCTAATAGATGATATGATGCAATTATCATTTTACTTTAATTGTCGCATCAAGCGGTGTTAGATAAGCCGCACTTGATGATGGAAAGTTTGTTGGACAGGGATATGTCTGATAGATTGTAAATTATTGGATGTGACTCTTGCGCAGTTATACGTGTTGACATGTAGGAGGTTTTTGAACATTCCTCTTCAGTCGTGCTACAAGAACATATTTTTTTTATCTTTGGTCACCACGTCGGGTCCGTGATTGACTTTTTCATTGCCGACATCCAAAACTGGATGTGAAAATGAAGTGGGTTAGTATCAGGTAGACAATCGAGTGTAAAACTTATGTCAAATTTTCTTAACGAATTCTTGAAAATTCACATGACTGACGCTATTTATATGAAATTAAACTAAGAAGAGGAGGATAATGATAATGATAATGATAATGATAATGATGATGATTTTGCTTTAATTAGACTCTATAAAATTGTTATTATCCATGTATTTACCGGTACATTTAAGTAGAAATTCCTATTTCTCAACAAGAATTTGCACAACTATGATGTTTACATGCCATGAGATAAAATAAAGAGACCATGACCTATTGACCTTTAATTAACTATATATAGGTTTTCTTGTCACTTTATTTTTCATGAAACTTGCAACATTTTGTGGTCCCAAAAACACAATATGTTGAGAGAAAAAAAGCCCCAAATGGAGAATCACTTCACTTCAGCTATATGTTTGTCAAGTCACATCGAGTTTCTTGTATCAAATATCAAATATATATATATATATATACACACACATATATACCCTATTGAAAAATCAATCACAACTGATAATTGAATAGACACCCATCATCATCATATGGTGTTCATTTAGGAAATCTCTTTTTCTTTTTTTAGGATCAATGTGACAGTTTTTTATTCTTTTATACAATTTACCATTTACCCCGAAAAAAAAAAAAAGTGACCCATAGCTTTAGTTTTGAATCTAATAAATAATCAAATTCATTTTGGAGGGTTAATGGCTTATGAAAAAGTTTTGAATCATAAAAATCAAATTTTCATTGTAGAGAAAAGTAATTTGTAGTCTTGTTTATGCACAACAGCTAGGTTTTTATCGGTGAAAACATTTTTAAAAAAAAATAGAATTATTTGAATCTAAGTTTCTATGAATTTGGTAAAACTATCAATTAAGCAACAAACCTCCTCCAAAAAAAATAAATAAATAAATAAAAACAATAATTTTCACATTATATTTTTATTTTCCTTGTATTTGATGATCATTGTATTAATTCATCTTTTTTTATGATTTTACAGAAATGGGAAAATTAGAATTGACAACTGCAGTATCTATATATTGTTATAAAATATTTTGGAGTGTGAGAGCCTTTAAATGCGACTATTGTCTGTCACCTTCATATTACTTCGCTTTAATTAATACTACGTATATTGTATTATGAGCTTTCTTATCAGATTAGACAATTATATATATATATATATATATATATATATATATATAGATAATTCCATTCTATATCACCCATGGCCCATGGGCCTTTCTTTTTCAAAACCCATGGGCCTTTCATCTCACTTGTTTTTTCTTGTTTTCTTTTTTAACATTTTTTTAGATTGCTTCCCTTTTATGTGATAACTCTATATTTGTGCCATTTCAAAACGTCCAAATATGTAATGATTTATCATTTCTCTTATACTAGAATTAACACTCGAATAGCATGATTACGAAGGTTTTTGTATTTTGACTCCCTGATTAATTTTAAGTAACTTAGGTCCTGTATGGTATGCATTTTATTTTTATGTTTTATTTTAGAACCGTAGAAACAAAACATATTTTGTACTGCTCGCTGTGTTTTAAATAGTGTAAAAGAGTTTTAAAATTTTGAACCAAAATTGAAAATATCAATTTGATATTTTTATTGTATTTCGGCTACTGTAGCAACAAAAAAAAGAAAACTTAAAATGTATTTTCGTTACCAAATGCATTTTTTATTATTATTCAAAACACTCATAATAAACACAGTTCTGTTTTAAGCAAAAATAAAAATTGATAGAGAAAAAAAAAAATATATATATATATATATATAACACAAAATGACGTGTTAATTTAAGTCAAATGATTATAAATTGAAATTATTTTTGCTCAGAATAATTATACTTAAGGGTACTTTTATAATTGTATATTAGATGTAATTTAATTAAATCAGCAGTTAATTTAATAGAGGTATCAAAGTAATTTTATTAAAATTTTAGTTTGAAAAATAATTAAGTCAAATTTAAGAAAATACAGAAATACTTGATATTTATTTATTTTTTTGTTGAGCATCGGAAATAAAATAAAATAAAATAATTTAACTAACTTAATTGGTTTGAATGATTGGAGCGTTGATAGACGTCAAATATGACCGACAGTGACACGTCGGATGATATAAATGTAGTAAATTAATTATCTCGGAAAATACGCTGCCAGCGAGACCACACCTACACATCACCTTTCTTCTTCTACATACGTCCACTCAGTACAGTTATGCATTATCCTTCTTTGTCTCTTTTCTCATCATTTTTTAATGTCAAATAATTTTGTATATATACATATACATATTGTATATATAGACTTGGATTCCCTCTATTATACATTTCTTAATATAATTAAAACAAAGATGCTAATGAAATGGACTCGTATATATATGATATGTTACATAAGTGTTTTATAAATTTATTGTATGAGTGTTGGTATCGATTTTGCATGGATTTTGAATCCTTCTTATAGCATATTTTTTCGTCAAAAGAGGATCTTTGTGTGTGTCTATATATATATATATATATATATATATAGTATAATATCAGGTTTGGCCATGAACATCATTATATCGCACGTGAATATAAATTGTCAGGATGTGAAAGGAAACAAGATATATATCAGTCGCCTCTCTCCTAAATTAGAATAATTGTTAGAATTTCTACCGTCATGCAATTTCTCCATACTAGCAATGAATATTTGCAAATAAATGGAATAGATTTTAAGACATTTGTTAGTGAAAATAATTTGGGTGGGTTTTTGGTGCAAACACCCAAATTGAACATTTGATTCCCATGCGGCGTCATCGAACTGAAACCATGTCAGTGTAATTTACGGTTATGCTTAATTTCACAATCTTATTTGATATTTTGATGTTTCGGTACACTTGGTTAGACATTGTATATATTTTAGTTAAAATTTGAATCGAAAACTATGGTTGACTTAGTCAATCAGAAGCCTGCTCCTATTTCATCAACTGACAAGGTTGATTGATACCAACCAGAACAAGATAGCGCTTGAATGTCTTGGTCAAACACTGAGTGCATATCAAAATATATATAAGCTTTCTTAGCGTCATTAGCAAGCCTAGAATATCATTTCTGCGTCAATCGAGAGACGCACCTCACGCGAGATTATAACTTTTATCAAGAGGACTCCCCGGTCATACATGTGGCAAGCATCCAACCATGAATTGAAGATTTCAAGCATTATAAATATAACTCATTTATTTCGAAGTTAAAGGCCTAACACCAACACAACTGCTTTCAATACATTATTCCAGTCCAATATCATCTAGCTAGACTTAGATTAAATTTACTCGCTTGTGGACCTTGTGGTAGTGTAATTCTACACTTTTATTTCTTATTTGCTTGTGGTAGTGTAACTTTGTAATTTTCTTTCTTTACTTGCTTGTGATTAAGTAACTTTAGATTAGCCTTAGTTTGCTAGTAATCAGTCTTACTTTGCTAGTAAGAGATTAATGGTTTAGTTTATGAACTCTTAAGCTTGTAACTAGATTTTACTTACATTATACCATTCAAAACTTTGTAATCGATGCTCATTGTACTGTATTTAAGTTAATGAAAAGAATGTTACATTTTTCTTAAAATGTACTTTGTCGTCTCACACGTGGATCCCGTCCTAAAACTGTCATCAACCAAACTTTGAGTGTAACAGTGCATTTTAGGCCGTAATACATGAACCTTTGAAAGGGCTATTCCTGCTCACCTCAATCACCACAATCAAATTTCACACAGGTGCAAATTCTCACAGCTCACTAGACCGAAGAATATTTAAGAATATTGGCTTGGCTCCTACTCAGATCGTAAATAAACAAATCTTACAAGCGTACCCCTCGAAGGCACACTTGGAGCTCAACAATATGTTAGGAGATCATAGAGTTGACCTCGAATTAGGTTCAAGTTATTCCTTGTTCATGAGACAAGCAATGTTAGATATATGTGAACTATATATGCAAGGAAAATTAATGCACTTGAAAGCAATGTAAAATTTGAATGACTTGCATATTCATAACCCTTAGCCATTATGCTTTCTAAACTAGGTCATAACTCTACTTATATTTTCTAAAAAAATCATTCAAAAACACTCTTTCCAAAACTTCTAATCAAATTAAAATATTTAATTAGGCTAAAATTCATCAAAACTTTTCAAAATTTTAAAATATACATATTTTAGGTCTAGGTTTCTTAAAAACTCTTAAAGTGACTTAGAAGGAATTCCAATAACTGTGCCAAAAACTGATAAACTTGGCATAATCCACTGAATTCATGAAAGAAATAAGAAAATACAGAAAATGATGAGAAAATTTTGAATCATACCTCAAACACAAGAAGTTAGACAATGTTGAGAAATTCACCAAGAAAAAAATTATACCATGATTATACCTCCTGCCCTCCCTTGGTGCTTATTTTCTCATTTTCTCTGCAAGTCCAGCTAAATATATAAGTTAAATAATACTATATATATTTATAATATTTGGTAAGTATTATTATATTTTTGCCCACCTTGTGTTATATATATATATATATATATATATATATATATATAGAGAGAGAGAGAGAGAGAGAGAGAGAGAGAGAGAGAGAGAGCAATCTAGTGTTTCGACATTATTTAAATTGACTAATTTACCACCATGAAAGTATGGGTCAAAATTGTTAGAATATGAAAAAAAATATTTGATATGTGTCTCGCCGATGGAGGTAATTAGCATATGCACAAAATCTAAATCAAAGAAATTCTTGGCATTTTCCTGTTTAATTATTATGCATCAGTTTTATACTGCTTTTCACATAAAATCACTTATATATATATATATATAGTTTTAAATCTTGCTTTTTCATATTACACAAGAAATTGTTCTCTTTTTTCCCAAGACAAAAGATTTCATTGCTTATCCAAAATTTAATGCATATATGCCTTGGTTGGTCTTTAGACTCACTAGTCGTTATTGGGCTTTTTTTAGTTTCTAGTGATTAATTGGCAATGTCAGAGTCATATCATATGAGTAGGTTATAGAAACATCGATCCTTCCTCACATATCAGCATCAAAACACAAGCGTACGTGTGGTCTGTCACCATTGGAAGAACTGAGGCAGGGACCCTTCAATAATATTCTAAACTTTTTTTCGTGTGGTTATATATATATATATATATATATATATGTATATATATATGTATGTCACATTTTATTGTGACGACAGTCTCTAATAGGTTCATGACTACACTTCTTGTGCCCACCTAGCTATCATGATGTCTAGGACAATTTATCTCACAGTGACTATCACGCCTACCAAATTTAAATAAAAATTAATATTAGTTCACAACATCACTTCAAGCCAACATCCACAACTACCATCCACAATAATTTAAATAACTCAATATCATCAACCGAATAACATAATTAATAGATTAAATGAATCTACAATAAACCTAATAATATTCTACTCTCATCACAAGATTACCCTTGCTATAAGAGTCACCCAAGTTAGAACAAAAATGAAATAACTAAAATCAACATAAACTAGCTAGCTATGCATCTACTTTATTGCGTTGTCTCCACCGCATGCCATTGGAAGCTCGTAGACTAGCAAGAATACTACTCAACATAATTATTACTCAACAAATTAACATTATTTTTAAAGATGATAATTTGTCTAGACCCCGTGGTTTTCACTCCACTCTCCCCCTAATGGGACGGGTATGGTGAAGGAGTATTAAGAAAATGGGCAAATTTGGAATAGAAAACTTAAACCTGATACGGGTTTGGGGCGGGAGTGGGTTTATGTGTCTCCCTCCCCACCCCAATTATACTGCAGTTACATATCTATTAGGTCCATAGGACTAGGTTGGCAAATTTCATTGAACGAAAAAAGGGCAATGTAATTTGATTTTATTTTTAATTAGAGTAATATGTACTAGTTATAAATTAAGTGAGAATTGCCTCTGAAATGAAGATGAGCTTCAACAAAGACAAGATTCGTCACTATCGTCAACAAAGGGTAAAAAAGTAAATTCACACTTTGATGCACTCTCACCAACTGGGTTCATGCATTGTATATTCATGATTCTTATTTTTAATTTTTTTATAAAATCGAAAATATGTTTTTCATAAATGCATGTTTTGAATGAAAAGTCTAAAAATATTTGCAAGTGTTGAAATCAAACAAACTCGGCATTGGGTTACTTACGATTGAACGCTAGAATTAGGGATCGATTGCAAAGTGTAACAACCCACTCCACTTGATGGTGTGATATTGTCCGCTTGGAGCCAAAGCTCACGCGATTTTGTTCTTGGGTTTTACCTCAAAATGTCTCATACTATTTAGAGAGAACACACTAAATATAAGCACATCCCTTTCTCCACACCTAGGCGATGTGGGATTGAGTACCCTATAACTTACCAATGTGGTAGCTCACCCAGTGTCTCTCGCACCCGCCCACATCACATCCACCCACAAGGGGTGGATTGTGGTGACCCTTGTGAGCAGGTGTGATGTGGGCGGGTGTGAGAGATAATAAGCGAGCTACCACTTTGGCAAGCTACAAGGTGCTCAATCACACATCGCTTGGGTGTGAAGAAGGGGATGTGCTTATATGTAATGTGTTCTCTCCAAATGGTATGAGGCCTTTTGGGGTAAAACCCAATAGCAAAATCGTGTGACCCAAAGCAGACAATATCATACCATCAGGTGGAGTAGGCTGTTACAAATGGTATTAGAACTGAACCCAGCCGGAAGTGTGCTGAGAGGGACGTCTCGCCTCCTAGGGGGTGGATTGTGGTGACCTTTGTGGGCAGGTGCAAGAGACACTATGCGAGCTACCATACTGGTAGGGTACAAGGTACTCAATCCCACATCTCTTGGGTGTGGAGAAGGGGATGTGCTTATATGTAGTGTGTTCTTTCCAAATAGTATATGGTCTTTTGGGATAAAACGTAAGAGCAAAACCATTCAGGCTTTGGCCCAAAGCGGACAATATTATACCATCAGGTGGAGTGGACTGTTATAAATGATATTAGAGCCAGACCCAGCCAGAAGTGTGTCGACGGCGACATCGAGCCTCCTAAGGGGTGGACTGTGGTGACCCTTGTGGGCGGGTGTGATATAGGCAAGTACAAAAAATACTGGGTGAACTACCACATTGGCAGGCTACAGGTTGCTCAATCCCACATCACCTAGGTGTGGAGAAGGGGATGTGCTTATATGTAGTGTGTTCTTTCCAAATGGTATAGGGCTTTTTGGGGTAAAACTCAAGAGCAAAATCATGTGGGCTTTGATCCAAAGCGGATAATATTATACCATCAGGTGGAGCGAGCCGTTACACAAAGTGTCCAGAGTACTCCAATTTTGAACTGATGCATACCAATCAATCATCTAATGCACCGTTCGATTGTCATGTCAATTCCTGCTTTACACAAGACTTTCCAAAATCATATTTTAGAAGGTTTTAACTACCTAAAATGTTTTGGACTCCTTCTTTATCTATAAACATGAGTTTAGGTTAGTTTAAACAAGAGGGAACATAGGAGAATAGAAGAAAAAGAAAAAAAAAAGAGTCTAGAGCTTATCAATTCATATTTTTGAGAGCTCATAATACTGTTGTTTGTTTTCACAATATCAAAACCTCATGTCCATCAAATCATACATGTGTTGTTGAGCGTTTTTCTTGTTTGTTAAAAGTGCATCAGATTGTTTTCAACATCCATCATACATTATAGTTTGTGAGTTGTTGTTATTGACTGTTGATGCATAAGTTATTGTGCTACTTTGACTATTTCAAAATTTCAATACTTTTCAGGGTAATCTATCAGATTCTCATTTAGACAAACTAGTGGTTGAAAATCAATTCGTGAAGAGGCAGATTGGAGTGTATTGAATGTTGTAGCTGGATCAGTCCATGACAGATGTTTATCGATGACGAGCTCATCCCATTGACGATCTTTATCTCTCTTTATCAGTTTCTCCCTCCACATTGTAACATCCTTTTGTAAAATTGCATGAGAAAAATCCTTTTTCTGTTTATTTTTGTTGGATTTTGAGGGTTTAACTTCGATTATAGTATATACTATTGGGGAAAAACATACCCCTGGTTTAGCACAGCAGAAACAAATCAAAATAAGCACACAACACAAAGAATTAAAATATAATATATACATGATTCGGCTACACCTGGCCTACGTCCATAGAGAGAAGAAATTTCATTAATTATCATTAAGAAAGAAGTGATATACAACTGTAAAGTACAAATGTTCAACATTGTCTCATAAGAAGTCACACAACTGTAGAATGCCCACCCATTTATTGCATCTCTCTACTCTCCCGACTCCTTCATTATGTTGCCCTTAGGGTTGCATCTCTCTACTCTCCTACCCACTCACTCTCTTCTTTTCTCCCTCACTCTTTCATTCTTTTTTCTTCTTTGAGTCTCAACCTATGACTTAGGTATCTATTTATATAATCCAAAATTCAATTCCTTATTGGACAAGAATTACAATTGTTTGGAGCTCAAAACTTGCATAACAAAAAATTATCAAATACAATACAACTCTAAGATGGAAACCTAATTAAACATTGAATATGAGCCACAAATCCTAACATATATGTGTGTCTGTGTTTTGTGAAATAAGTTATGAATATTGATTGGAATTTATTTTTTCCCTAACACACAACTTTTTATGAATATATAGGGATCAAGTGCATGAAATATAACATGGGAATCAATTTCTTGCCAAAAGGTGGGATTACATGAACAGGTATCGTGTATCTCAAGGTACCGGGAATATGATACCCAGCCACACAAACTCCTTATTTCCTATATTTACCAAGCGGGGAGAGGATATTACGTAGTGTTTGCAAGGGTAACAATTGAATAGGATAAGGTTTATCTTATTCCAAAATTTGAGTTTTTAAGTTTAAATTAAATATTTCAAAATAAGCATACATATATGTATTGTATATATTAATAAAAATGTATACATCTATATCTTTCTATTATTTTTTCTTATTTTTAATTATTATTATTATTATTAAATAATTTATTTATTTTGGTGCTATTACACCTACAATTTAAAACAATTGATTGAAACAACAAAATAACACGTAAAGATGAAGTAGCCTCTTGGAAATCCTGATGCATGTCTGAAACTATGCATGGTTTCTCTACATACCTTTGGAGGTTTTTTCAAAATTGGGTAACAAATGAAGAAAGGAAAACCAAATGAAGTATGCAACCTTTTGCTACTATGCAAAATAGAATTGATGGTTATATATATATATATATATATATATATATATATATATATATATGAAAATGTAAAGTACAAAGTTAGTTTAGTTAATAATTAAAGCAACAAATCAATGTAAACATTCTACTATATTAACAAAATTTATAATTAAGATTAAAATGTAGCCTAGGGTAATTGAAAGGTAGGTGGTTCCTCTCACCTCAAGAGTTTTGTGGGGACAAATATAAATAAATATGTGTGTGTGTGTGTATATATAATATTGGTAAGTAAGATCATGTGGTCCAAGTTGGGTTGCCAAAGATGTTAATTAGGGTTTGCATTGGAGTCAAATACTAATAAAGTTAATAGCTTTATGACTAGACCATAAAGGCCATTGTCCCTCTCATTAATAAGGACGCGTTTGGACGAACTTACTCAATACTGATGAAATAGAATTTGGATCAATTCATATAAATACGAGATCATATTCATATTTTTAAATATTATAGTGTATATTTGGATTGGGGGCTCGAGTCAAATAAATTTAGTGTGTATATGCCATTCAAATTTGGATGAAGTTATTTGAATTACTCTATGGATACTTATAAGAAAAAATCATGTTAGTTTACTAAAACATTACTGTAGAGGTCATATATTCAAAATTTTACATACGTTAATCACACTTCTGAAATTAATTATTAATTAATGTCCAATTAATAATTAGGGTAAAGTGCATTCACACCGCCTGAGGTTTGCCTCAAACACACTCATATACAATGTTTGCTTATATCTACACTCACACCCCTGAACAAAATTGCATTAGTAATTTGGATGGAAAATTACAATTTTACCCATCAAAATAATAACTATATTATATTTTAAAAAATTTATTAAAATAAAATGACTAAATTAACCCTTCAACCGATATATTACTATATTAGTGTCCCCTGAATTCAGTGAAGGGGCAACAAAATTCTTTGAATTCTTTGTTTTATTTTTTAGTTATAAAAAAGAATTGTGAAATAAAGAAAGGAGTCTAATGTGTTTTGGTGATTCAATTTAGCAAATAATTTATATTATTTCTTTATTATGTGTATGACCCAATATTAGTTGTCACTGAAAAATAAAATTCAATCTGAAGAAATTCAAACTTTGAGGCTAAAATTTACTTTATTATTAGTCTTGGATGATTTTTTTTTTCTTTTTTCCAGTACTTACTTTTCAATTTTATTAGTGCCATCACTATTTTTTTTTTTTTTTGAAATAAATGTATGCATACTTTGTAATAAAAGGCAAAATGCAAAATATCCTCTTTTAACTTTCTTATATTTGCAAATAAACTCTTGTACTCTTGTAACACTCTTCATATAGGTCTCCTCTGTTGTCATCTCTCTACTATTGCCGAGACACCACTGCCACCACCAAAGCCATGCTATTTTCATGTACACTGCCATAGCAAATGGTGAAAGAGAAAAAAATAAAAGAAAAAAGAGAAAATGGTGAAGAATTAAGAGAGAGAAGTAGATAAAATAAAGAAAAGAGAGAGGGTTAGATTTAGAGAGACAGATTCGAGAAAGAGAGAGAGATGGAGGAAAAGAGAAAAAGAGATAGAGTGAGGAGAGAGAGAGAGAAAAAAAAAAGGAGAGAGAGAGAGAGGAAGAATTAGAGAAAGTGAAAAGTTGGGAGCAATATGGTATTTTAACGTGAAAAGTAAGGTTAAAAATGTCTTTTCAGTTAGTAAAGGATAAAACAGACATTTCAAATAAATTTTTGACCGACGGATTTCAATTGGGAGTTGTGTGTGGTCAAACTCCAAGCCCCAGGGGTGTGAGTGTAAATTTAAGCAAACTTTATATATGAGTGTGTTTAGGACCAACCTTAGGGGGTGTGAGTACATTTTGCCCTAATAATTAATTGGACATTAAGGATCTAAAAGGGTATTTAAATATACTCAAATCAATCCGGATCTAATATGGCTATTGGTTTTAAAGAACATTTATATTGGAACTTTTTATAATTTGAATTTAAAATTAAAGTTCAAGTCCATTTAAATAGCTTTTGGACCACATGATGTATGAAATTCTATTATTTTTTGTACAAAAATTAAGTTTTGACATTTTTTTACATGTAAAAAGTGTCTCTCTATCAAAACATAATAGAAAAACATATTTGTGTGGAGTTGCAACATTGCAACAAGATACAAATTTCTTGTGTGAACCCACCAAGATCAGCCATAAGTTTGTGCCTCGTTGTGCTTCGTGGCAATATTGCAATTAATCACACTTCTGAAATTGCAATTAATAATTAATGGGATATTAAGGATCTAAAGGGATATTTAAAAATACTCAAATCAATTCAGATCTAATATGGCTATTGGTTTTAAAGAACATTTATATTGAAATTTCTTATACTTTGAATTTAAAATTAAAGTTCAATTTCATTTAAATTGCTTTGAATGGACCACATGATATATGAAATTCTACTTATTTCTCGGACAAACTTAACTTTTGATAAATAAAAAAAAATTACATGTAAGCACTATTTTCATGTCATAATATATATTAGAGAAAAACATATTTGTGTTGAGTCGCAATATCGCGACGAGATACAAACTTCTTGCATGGATCACATGACAGATAAAATTTTACTATTTTCGGTACGAATTTAACTTTTGACATTTTTTCACATGTAAACACTATCTTCATGTCATAACATAACGGAAAAGCATATTTGTGCTAGAGTCACAACATTGCGACAAGATATAAACTTCTTGTGTGGATCCACCATGATTATTGGGCTCTTTCTTGACTAAACATGCATTGGCCATTATGATTAGACATGGAAGGGTTTTTCTTCTCAAGGCACTCTAATTGCAACTTTTGACTTGAAGCTAGTGGATTGGGTGCATGGATAGACTCAGGGGGGGACATGGAATCTTGAAAATTGAAACTCCACATCTTAATAGAAGGGTTGAAACATGTTAATAACCCCATATTGAAGTTAAGTACTTCTGCAATTATGTGACAAGATATATCCCACTAAACCAACCAAAAAGATGTAGGAAGGACCATGATATATTCACCTGTTGGTTCATCTATTTTAGAGGAATGGACAAACCAAGCCAACCATTGTAGCTTAGGCTACTTGTATATATGGACTTATTACATACATACATAGTCTACAAGCCAATTCAGATCTGTTTCTTACTTATTTTTCACTTTAAAGAAAAATGATGATTTTTTTGTTTTTTATATTGTTTTTGTTTCTAGTGGGTTGGTGTTTTTACGAAACTAAAAGTGCAAACTTCGTCATTACACTATCTAGAGAAAGTCAAATGTATGGAGGCTTACTACCTCTACATACGGAGATGTTATTTTTTTTGTTTTAAACACATAATCTCTCGTGTAACAACCTTACTATTGCACTAAACAAAAGAAAGTACAATATAAAAGAAATCAGACAATTAAACAAAAGAAGTATAATATTTACACACTTCAGCAAACAAAAGGAGTATAATATTTTTACGGTTCAACAAGATGTCTAATATCCATAAGAAAGATGAGATGATCAATATTCACTAATGTTGTGTTTGGTAGTACTGAATTTACGTCTAAAAAGTAAAATTAAAGGAAATTTACAATTCCAAAAGGTCGATTTAGTGCTTCCAAACATAACTCAACTAATTTTTTTTATAGAATAACTCAATCATTCAAACATTGTTTTTAACTCTGTCAACGCTTTACTCTA
This sequence comes from Cornus controversa, assembly GCA_026545225.1. Classification (NCBI taxonomy): domain Eukaryota; kingdom Viridiplantae; phylum Streptophyta; class Magnoliopsida; order Cornales; family Cornaceae; genus Cornus; species Cornus controversa. Next base: position 57,962,713 of record CM048845.1, read on the forward strand.
TCACAATATATAACCTAAATCTATTTAGAGTTCCTATAAACCCAAATCTTGTTAGATAAGGTATATAATTCCTTATAATATGTCTAACTATATCCCAACAACTTTTTCCAAAAGAGAGAAAAAAAAAAATAGAGTGCAACTTTTGTTTGATTAATTGAAAGGAAGAAGAAAGGATGGAAGAGAAGAGGGATGAAAGAAAGTTTCATCGTTTGGTTGGAAGGAAGGGAAGAGAGGAAGGAAGCAAGGTGCTGAAGCATCCCTCCTTTCCATATTTTTTCATCCCTCCAAAATTAGACGTAAGATAGGAATGAAAGAAAGAAAAATTGCTCCATGAATATGGAATACCATTTTTACCCCTCAATTATTTATCAAATTACTTTGTTAAACAATACTAATTTGAAATGAATATTTATTTTTTATTAGTTTATATAGTGAGGGTATATTAAGAAAAAAATATAAAATCTCTCGTTCCATTCCAAACAAAGAAATGCATCACTTCATCCATCCTTTCTACTAGCTTTTTCATTCAACCAAACAAAAAGTAAAAAATAAACCTCCCGTTTCCAAAAATAACTTATCTCTCTCTCCCTTTCATCCATTTCTCTCACCCTCCTACCAAACAGAAAACCCATTTGAAAAAGGAATTTGAAACATAATGACATATAAAAAAGAATTAAATAGTTTCTTGAAAGTGGTCCATTTCTAAATAAATAATAATAATAATAATAATAATAATAATAATAAAAGAGATAGAAAGCCTAACCAAATGAGCTTTCAATATCACTTTTATTTATTTTTTCTATTTTTGTGAATAAAAAACAATTTTCAAAAATAATTCTAACAAAGTCGGCAAATCCACATCAATAAAATGATTTATTGGTCTGTATTTTGCAGTATGTACAAGAAGACAAAGGATAGCTTTAAGGCCTTGCATAGAATGGAGAAATTATAATTTGCATATCAAATTTAAAAACCTAATACATCCACATGCCAATATTTGAGGCCCAAATCATATACTTCCATGCCCTCGATGGTGAGAGAAGTATTCATTTTACAGACATAGAAAAAGTATTCCATTCTTTTCCATTGAGACAAGCAAAAGTTAGAGGAGTGACAGGTAAAGGACCAAATCATTAAGGGGAAGGATGAAGGGAAAGAAAAGGGTTCCAAACCTTTATTTTCACCATCATTTTGTTATCATCATCACTTGATAAAGAAGCTTTATTGTTGGCTGATTGAGACTGCTTTGGAAAGACAATGCCTTCATAAGTCATAAGAGAAAATACCAGTACTTTCTAAACTTGACTCATGTCACGAACTATATATATATATATATATATATATATATATATATATATATATAACTGTATTAACATATTGTACATGACACCATGGAAGGTCTACTGAATGAATGCAACCATAGTCATTCATGGTTTGTTTATGTTAGCATAAAGTTCATTTTAATGTATACAAGACACTTCAATTTTTATGCATTTTTGAAGTAAATTTGGGTTGTCATTACTTTCACTTGTATAGAAGGTGTTTTCGATTTTAACTCCGTGACTTTCAGATTATAATGAAATAATTTTACTGTTATACAAATATTCGTCCTCTAATATTGAATGTATCATTTGAAATTTTTTGCATCGCTCATTTAAAATAATGAAAAAAAGAGCATTTAAAAAAGAAAAAAGACAAGTAGAAAATTCTATGATAGGGTTTTGTAGATGATATATTTAAATTTCTTCTGTGTAGCACTTAAGGTGGAATCACTTTATTTTTCTATACAAGTGAATTGATTTTATGTTGTTTCATTTCCTATTTCTATTAATAATTTTGATTATCAATCTAAATAAGTGGCATGTTAATTGGTTGACATTTTCTTTAATTCTTTTATCGGTTAAGAATTGAGAACTTTTTATAGTACAATTATACAAGTTTGAATCGATAAGACTGAGAATGTAAATTGTGAGTTCCGACAGTGATTCAATATTTTCGACGTTGGATTATGATATACTCCAGCGAATTTTTTTAATAATTATCCGGTGAATGTTGGATAGGAATTGCATATGCTTATAATCAACAATGAGGTGTTCTGAGAGACTCAATACTAGCTGTCGACGTTGACGACAAAAGATAAATATATATATATATATATATATATATATATATAAAAGTTTTGAAACAAGTACAGGTGAGGTGAAACCCATCAAAGAAATAATTGAAAAACAGGCAGGATGTGGGATCCACAAAAACAAAAGATATTGATTCCATTTACTTTTCTGTGATGTACAAAGCATAAAGAAATGAGTTAATCCCAAATACTAGATAACTTTCTCAAAGATGTTTTTGTGCACTTCCTTTTGGGAACTACTTTGTGTAGTTTGTACAATTTAAACTCCAAACGGGCCATATTATGGGCTTTTTGTCTAGGCTTCTGGGATTGAAGACAGCCCAGCTGGTTTATATATGTTCCACCATTCCCCAAAGACGAACCAAACTTGTTTCTAGTTCTGGACCATAGAGATGGGCTTTGGGTACAAGAATATAAGTAGTGACAGATACAGGGTCGAATTCAAACAAGTCCGAATTATTATGTGGTGGACCCATCACTTCACTCACGTAAATCTCATTCGAAAGTCCGAAATGAGAACTATAAATCATTATTCCAAGAATATTCACATGGTGTCTGTCTATAGACCAAAGAGCCTTTTGGTTAGGCTGGTATGAACAAATTGGGCCTACTCCTAGGTTTTTTGTGATAAGATAGTGGGCCTGTTGGGAGGATATTCTTGGGCCTAGATCCATTTCTGGAGTTGGACAAAGCCCAAACTAAATCTTGCTTTGTTTGTATGATGATTGATGACCCAAGGAACATAAATAAATGGAAATGGATCGTCTTCAAGTTTTTCTCTCTCCAATCATCTACAAGGCAAGATGTGACGGTTACAAAGTTGTCATGTAATCACTTGTTCAACTATCCACCATGTATGATCACATACACAACTTATTCAGACAAAATGAATTACATGAATGTATCTGTTCGATCTTGGATATATTGGAGATGTTTGGAAAGAAAAAAAACTTGGAATGAACTAAAAACTTGGGAAGGATCCAAGTCCTAAATAAATAGGGTAGGTGACTTCAAAGACTAAATTCTTTTTGGCAAGGAGAGGCAAAACAGCATGGGCCAATGGCTCGGTGTTTGTCTCACAACATTTTGGCTTTGAAATATTTTCAAATGGATGTCACAGGACATAGATTCATGTAATATTTATTATTGAAATAATGATTTATCTTCCAAATTAGAGATTTTTGAAAGTGCGTTATGCCGTGTTCATAGGTTTCGCAAGTGTGTTATGCGAGTGGAGTGATGGGATCGTGAACCTTGTCATATGATATCACCATGACGTCATGTGATGGAATTCACTATCCCCACTCACATAAATCACTTTCAAAAACGTTCGAATTTAAACTTTGTATCATTACTATTATTACTGTGGACTTGCGTTATGCTAACGAATTATATATAATGAAATTAAATGGATGAAATGGAGACTCTAGGAAGCACGGATAATTCGATAAGAGTAACGTACTGTATCGGATATCGATAATTCTCAGATACTCTCGAATGCGTATATGATACTTCTTAAACGTATTCATAATTTTAAAATATAAATTTTTATTTTTAACATGTATCTGACACTTCTCAAATACTTTAGAACACATTTTTAAATAGTTTTGAACACTAAAATGTATCTTTTCCAACATTAATATCATAGTATAATTGTTAAGAAAAGTTTAATATTTAAAGAAGAAGTGTTGAGATATAAATCATGATTTTGTACAAAAATTATCCATGCAAATTATGCAATATGAATCTTAACTCTTTTTTTATTTGTTAATCATAATATTTTATAAATAAATGTTAATAATTCAATTTCTTTTGTATATATAAAAATTTAATTTATTATTTTTATATTGTCGTATCAACAGTTTGTTTCCGTGTCCCATATCCATGCTTCCTAGAATGAAGTGAATTTCAAACTAAGGATCCAAATCCACATTAAATCTTACACTTTTATTTGATCCAAAAATAATAATCCGAGCAATATAGTAAAACATGTTTGATATGGGTAAGATCTCGGAATCAATCCGATACAGTTTTATTACTATACATATACATATTCGATCCAGATTCGTGATAAACCATCCAAGGAAAATTTATATCCAACTCATTTTAAAATTTGAATTCAAACTTAAAATAGAATTCAAATTTTAAAATAGTTAAAATGGACTTCACATCGAATTGTATCAAACCCACTTCATTTCGGACCCTACCAATGAGGTGCGGAGAGAAATTTCATTTTTTTACTTAAAAAAGAATAAACTATTTTTTTTTTAATTTTGATTTTCATCTTTATTGGACAATAATTAGTCAAAGCACTTTATCATTTTGACAGCATACTTGATTAAAGATAACTATAATCAATTTTAAAAATAAACATAATTTTTATTTTATTTTTCATTTTCACAACTATCACAATTGTGAGATTAAATGATTTAGGGAAAGGTTCTTTCAATACTCTAACACCCAATCAGATATGGATTGAATTGTCTCACGATATTCTAACTAGCTAAATTATTTATAGGATAATGTTTGGGTCAGGTTGTATAAGGACAAGTTTAGTCTTTATGACTAATGTGACCCAATAAGAGATTGACACATTTTCTAAAATTAAAAAGATCAAAATAAAAATGGGTCATATCTATCTTATTTGGGTTTAACCCGGAAAGTGTCACCAACACTTGTGAAGTGTTTGAGTGAAACGTCCTCAATTCTTTTCATTTATGCTCTCTTTGTTGCAAGGTTTCATTTATGCTTTCTTCGTTGCAAGGTATTATAATGCCCTTAAAATTAATTTTTACTTTTATTTTGATTCCAATAGGAAATAGTTGGTTTGGGTATACTTCTGATTTTTTTTAGTTGGATATCACAAGTAAATGACCATGGCTGAATGAACAATTTGGTCTAATAGGTTGACATGGAAACTGTAATTCTATGCAGTAACACAAAACAAAATTATCTTTTCAAATGGTTATAAATATTGGACAGCTAGAGAAGATGGAGAGAGAGGGAGAACAAAAATGGAAGCCAGAGAGACAAAGATCTAAAATGTCCGATGTATTTTTCGGGTTTAACTCGAATAAGATGGATATGATTTATTTTTTGGACCTTTTTAATTTTAGAAGATGTGTCAATATCTTATTGGGGCACATAAGCCGTAAGGACTAAATTTGTCCTTATACGACCTGACTCAAGCATTATCCTTATTTATAATATTTCATGTGTCATTGGTAGAGTCACATTCATTCAATTTTTTTTGTTATTTGAGTTTTACATTTATCTTTTAATGATTGTATAAATGCTCCTACAAAATTATAAAAATATCTTTGGTCTTAAAATCTAACACAAATACAAGACAGAAGCCTGGAAGAACTAAGAAGCATGTTTACGCAATTTAGTGACTACGTTCATCTAATAGCTTGTGTTTCTTGTTTGTATATATATTTTTTACAATTATAAAATGTATTTAATGGAAATATTATCAATCATCATTTACATATTTGTATTTATTATCTTGGTTTAAAAAAATTTTAATTTTATTATTATTCAACTCTACCCCCACTAAAAATATTTTTTTGGATCCGTCACTGATTATCGGTGAAAAAAATTTTCACTATGCAAAAAAGAAATCATGATTACAAGTCTCTCAAGCTCTTACCTCAATCCATCCTTTGTTTCTTTCTCACCCTTTATCTCAATTTTTAGTGTTCTTGCTAAACAATACAAACCTCATCACCTTTGTATACTTGGTTATGGACTTGCAAAACAAAAACAGGTCAAATTTTTATTCTCCTAATTATTATTTTTCTTTAGGGCCAATAAGTCCTACTTTGTCAACAAATAAGTCCTAAAATTTTTTTAGGACCAATAAGTCCTACTACTTTGATTTTTTTTTTCATTTAAGTCCTAAATCACTAAATCTTCCATTTATTCCCTTAATAAATTATATATAATATTTGTTATATTAGATATAAAATTTTGAGTCAAATTTTCATATATACCTTTACAAAAGTAGACATAAAATTTGAATAAAAAGGTAAAAAAATACATGTTATTAATTTTTTATAGAATAATTGAATTTTTTGTACTAAAATCATTTATTCTACACGAGTTTTTCAATTGAATTTAAATTAAATTAATTATTATTCAAACTTATAATTCAATATTATTGAATAACTAATTAAAACTTAAAGGAATATTTTAAGAATAGATTATATATAATTCTTGAATAATATATAATTATAAAATTTTACTTCTATTTAGTTAGGGTGTAAATGAAATATTTAGTGATTTAGAACTTAAATGAAAAATATATATATTCAAAAGTAGGACTTATTAGTCCTAAAAAAAAAAAAATTTTAGGACTTATTTGTTTTTCAATGAGAAAAATAGGACTTGTTGGTCCTAAAAAAATTTTAGGACTTATTTGTCTTCTAATGAAAAAAAATAGAACTTATTGATCCTAAAGATTTTTTTTAAGACTTATTTGTCTTTAAAAGGAAAAAGTTTCCTTTTTATAATAAGTGATTTATACTTTTTGCACATACAAAATTATGAAGAAAATTACTATATTACCCTAAAGTTAGGAGAAAACAAAGAGATAGCTTGAGAAAGTTGGTGATTACCGATTTTGACACTAGTTTTATAACTATGGTGTTTTTTTGATAACCTAATTTAGTACTTAATTATGAATAAAATTAAATATTTATTCAATTTAGTGTCTTTAATAAATTAATTTAGTTACCACTTAAAATGACTTAAATTTTTAAGCAAATAAGATTTCACTTATCATTGACCACTTAAAACTTTAAAAAGTGTTAAAATATGTTTCAATATTTGATTAACATATAAAATTTGAGTTCTTGAAATTTTCAATTATATCAAATAGCTCCCAAGTGAATTCTCTTTTTCTTAGGTAAAAAATAGTAGTTCACTTTTTTCTTTTATTATTTACAAAATAAAGAAATCAATTTTTTCTTACTTCCTTTGGTTTATTTTCATCATATCAAGGGTGAATAAAGAACTGTAATTGAACCAAACCGAATCGTTCACTATGATTTTGGTTTCGATTCCAAAATTTAACAACTATTCACTACGATTCCAGTTTCAGGTCCATTAGGGCCGAATCGAACTGTTAATCAATGGTTCTTTGGAACCGAACCGAAACATTTGTAATATATATATATATATATATATATATATATATATTAGTTAGACATGAATAAATATAACTCCTATAATGATTTTCTATTATAATATATATAGCTGTTATAAAATTATTGTAATAATTATAATAATTTTTTGTTATATAAAAAAGTTTAAAAAATGGAGTTATTATAACTATTATAAGGTTAAATACAACTTCTGGATAAAAATGTTGGAACAAGAGAAATGAATTTATTTTTATTTTTTTAGCAATAGGTATGTATATGAAAATATATTTTTCAAAAATTAATTAATTTGTTGATACATTAATGTATGTCTGTGGCTACGACATTATCATGCATCCTTAATCATAACCAATAGATATAATTATTTTAAATGTTGACAAACAATGACATTTTGACCCAATTAATCTTTTAACTACTTTTGACTGTTAGTCTCGTATCTGTTGATCTCATTTTCTTTATTTTCCTTCATTCAAACTGCCGAATCCAACCCACATTGACACAAAAGAAAAGAAAAGAAAAGAATAAATATATACACATCTTTTTTGCCTAAAGGTGTATCGTGTCCCCCAACCTGAAAATTGTCAGCGTATGTTAGCATTAGAAAACCTCCAGACTTCATATATCCTAACATGCGCATTAACTCCAAGTCTTGAACATATAAACCCCCCCGCCCGTAGTTTCTTTTCATTTGTTTTACTCTCTCTCTGTTTTTGTAGAGAGAGAGAGAGAGAGAGCGAAGAGAGAGAAACAGGAAGACTGAATCTCTCTCCAGCAGTGATGATGGACGAGTCGTCCACCGGCAGCGCCTCCCTCCCCTCCGGCCCCGACGCCAAAAAACGGCGTGTCACCTACTTCTACGAGCCCTCAATAGGCGATTACTACTACGGCCAGGGCCATCCCATGAAGCCCCACCGAATCCGCATGGCCCACAATCTCATCGTCCACTACTCCCTCCACCGTCGGATGGAGATCAACCGTCCCTTCCCGGCGGGACCCGAGGACATCCGACGCTTTCACTCCGACGACTATGTCGATTTCCTCGCCTCCGTCACACCCGAAACCCTCCACGACCACACCCACGCTCGCAACCTCAAGCGCTTCAATGTCGGCGAGGACTGCCCCGTTTTCGACGGCCTCTTCACCTTCTGCCAGGCCTCTGCCGGCGGATCAATCGGCGCCGCCGTCAAGCTTAATCGGCAGGATGCCGATATAGCGCTTAATTGGGCAGGTGGGTTGCATCACGCTAAGAAGTCTGAGGCCTCTGGGTTTTGTTATGTCAATGATATTGTTCTGGGAATTCTTGAACTCCTCAAGGTTCACAGGGTAACTCTCTCTCTCTCTCTCTCTCTCTCTATATATATATATATATATATATATACTAATCACTCTTCTATTTTGTTTATTTATTTTAAGTGTGTAATTGTGTTTTTTCTATATTTATGTTTGGGTTTGAATTTTGCGCCTTTGATTTTTTGTGATTGTTTTCCACTTTGAGGGGATATAACAGTCAATGTATACTCTTTTCTGCAATTAGTTTTGTTTTACTCTCTCATATGTTTTGTTGTTAGAGACTTTTCTACACTGTTACTTAATTTTTAGCTTGAGAATCTGATATTGCTTTTATATAGTTGGTATTGGTGGGTTCATGTTATGTTTTGGTGGGTGTGATTCTGCTTAACATGCATTTTTAGACAAGCGTATATTATCATAGATTGGGTCGGCGTTTCTAGTACAGTCTAATGGGCTGCCTTGGGCAAATTTTTTTCATCTTATACTTGTCAACTAAAATAATTTTTATGAATAGATGGTTTTTGTTTTATGAAATTGTAGTTCCATTCTTTTTCTTTATTTGTGATAGTTTGAATTGCTTTATGATTTTAATACTTTGGAATTTTTTTGTTTACACTTCTCTGGATTCTATTATTTTCCCTGGGTTTCTTTCTTCTCTTCACCTTTTTTTTAGTGATTTTAGGAAAACTCATATTTGTATTTCCTTTTTCTGACAAGTTATTGGCAGTCAAATGGAATCTATGGCTGAATTTGGTTCCATGAGAGCGTTTTGTGAAATGCATTCGACAATGATTGATATGAAAATGGCTAAAGAACAAATAACTATGTTATTGCATGTGTTAATCAGTCATTTAACAGAACTCATAGAAACAACTGATTCAGGACTTTCTACTTGTATATTTCCCCAGCAATAACTTGTCAGTTATAGCATGTATTTTCTTTCATGTTCCCCGTTTGCATAAAGTGGGAATATGACATGGAACAGAAACGAGACAACTGATTAGTTGGTTAACTGTGGCACTATCTTTTGCTAAATAATTTATTTAATGGAAAGAAATAGTGATGATATAAAATTACAATTATTCTCTCGTGACAGTTCTTCCACGCATTTTCTAACATGTAATTATACTTCGTTAAGTTGTGTGTAGTTCTGTCATTTTTGTATTGCATCCTTTGTTGTTTTACCTTGTTAATGCAATTTGCATTACTCTCTTCAGATTGTCATTTATTTTGCCTTTTCTTTTTCTTAAATCTCCAGCCTGCTAATTTTTTGGCTTTAAATGTGCAAGGGTTTCATGTTCATATTGATCATGGCAAAAGTTTTACGCTGGTTATCAAACTACCTAGTGCAATCCTCTTTTTCCGGGCTTGGCACCGGTTGTATAAAAAGAAATCATTATACATGACAAAGGCAGAGTGCATCTAGAATGGCTTTAATCATAGAATTAAGCCAGGATGACCTAAATGGTGGAGTGCATCTAGGTGTATCCCGTTAAAATTGAAAGAGAAGTTTTTTAGAACTATTATTAGACCAGATGTTCTTTATGAGAGAGAATTTTGGACAACTAAGAAACAATTTGTGCATAGAGTGTAGCAAAAATGCAATGTTAAGATGGATGTGTAATAAGACAAGAAATGAGTACATATTATGAGTTGGTTGAAGTAGCACCAATTCGAGATATAGTTGATTAAAATGGTTTGGGCATATGTAAAGGATCACTAATTGCGACAGTCTAGGAAGCATGGACACGGACACGGGACATAGACATGATCCACCATGGATTAACCGACACGTCAAACTCTAAAAAAGTAGGACGCAGACATGGCAATGACACGACTAATATAAATATAAATTTTGATTTACATATCTATTGAATAAGACAATTATAGAACATTAATTAATTTATAATTTCTATACTAAAGTTACATAAGTTAGAAATTGAAGCTATTCGAATAACACATCAAAAAAGAATATATTATCTTATATATGATATTACTGTCCTACTTGTCATTATAGTTATTTTTTTTATTACATACTTTGGCATGTGTTTAATGTCAATTTTATTATGAAAAAGGAGGTTGGATAGTTTGATGTATGTGCATAATGTTGTTTGACTGTCGTGTGTTTGTTTTATAAAGACAATGTGGGATGTGCTTGCTAAAGTGTTCGAGTTGTGTCGGCCAAGTGTCTGAAATAATGAAAATTATTTTTAAATTATGGACATGTCTTTGAAGTGTCGAAGACGTATGCAGGAGTGTTCATGAAGTGTTGGTGTCGGACATGGACACGACACTTCATAGAGGTGCCCGTGCTTCTTAGGCGACAGTTAGGATGAGTGACATGGTTCACATTGAGGGTAATGTTAGGAGAAGGGGAAGACCAAAGTGAACGTGGTTAAAGTTAGTAAGAAGGATATGATAACATGTGGTTTTATTGAGGTTATGGCCTTGGATAAAGCGGAATGAAAAAATAGGATTAAAAAAAAATGTGCCCTCTGTTTCTTAGTTTCTCATCTCTACAATGTGGGAACAATCAACTGTTTGATGCAAGGCTATATCTTGAGAAACATGGGAGTGTTCGAGAAAGCGAAGCAATCGATTCTGGAGGTGGCAAGAGTTCTTTGCTTGCCCACTGCCAGAGAGGCTGAGAAAGTTCAATTGGAGAGAGGGCTCTTTTTTAGGGTTGATGATCGGAGTATTGAAAGGAGATGGGAAGTTCTATGATCATGTTTGGTTGGTCGCTTTGACAGGGAGTAGGCGTTATCGAGAAGATCGTAGCGTGGGCATCCAGAGTATGGAAGGTGTCGTGTGGGGTGGAAGTGACGCCGCTGTCGGATTCCTTGCTTCTGTTCAAGTTTCCATCTCAGAAAGAAGCAGAGTCGGTGCTTAAGGAAGGTAAGAGGGACTCGAGTGAGGCTTTGCTATCAATGGATGTCAGGTACTTTCGTGTGGGTTGCTCAGGCCTACTGAAGAAGAATAAGGAGAGGCATATCCTAGTGTACGGTCTCCCTTTGCACCTCTGGTGTGATTCATTGTTTACATCCATAGGGGAGGATTGTGCGGGTTTCAAACACATGAAGATGGTCAAAAAAGATGATACCACAAAGATTACTATTGTGGTAAAGCATGGAGAGCACATCCTAGGTTTTGTGATGGTGGAAGATTGGTGGGTGAGTTATAGAGTGGCGTTAATGGAGCAGATTGCACCAGAGTTAGTCCCAACTGCGGCTTCGATGGTTGGAAGGGATGATATGGCTCTGAATTTCGAAGACGAATAGTGGCGGAGGAAAGATGAGACCGAGAAAGCGCAATTTCAAAAGAAATGCAGGTCATCGGAGTTGCAGATCCAGATGGAAAGGGGGGTAGAAGATGAAGTGAGATGCATTCGCTTGGGTCGCGAGGCCAAGTAAAGGGACTGCAGGGGACACGTGGCAATGGTAGAAAGAAGTGGGATACGACTGTGGGGCTAGGTGTCGACAGTAGAATGCGGTTAGAGTAAAGGATATCACGTAACCAAGCCAATCGAAATTTAAATCTCATTTAGTTGGGCTTTAAGAATAAGTCAACTTGTGGGCCGTTGGTTTCAAGCCAAAATTTGAAGGAAAGCAGTCTAGTCTGAAATTTAAAGGGCTAGTATTCCAAGGCCCAAACGAAGACAGAAGAGTCAATACTTTTAAAGGGCAAGGAACTAAGGTCCACCAAATAGGTTGGGCCAAACTCATTCTGGACACGTCCACTTAAAAAATAAAGGATTTTTCATCACTTGGGACTAAGCCAAAAGAAAAATAGAGACCTGGGCAACACATTTAGAAGGGGAAGGACTTTGCTTGGGCCAATCAGGATGGGCCAAGGAGTGCAGCCGCCAACCAGGAGGATCTCACAGGCCGAGAAACAAAAGTGGGTTGCTAGAGGAGAGGCCCAACCCAAGTCCCAAGTAAGTTTTAAGCACACAAAATTTCCTTCTCCTTCTACTCTGTTTCTGAGAATTTAGGGACAAGGAGTATGGTGGGTCGGTTTAATCGATTGGATGATCAGAGAGTTGATTCTAAGACGTCCTTGCCACCGGAGGGAGATAGTGTCGGCTGTGATCCAAAAGGGAGGGAACAAAGGCGGAGTCGATGACACAGGGAAGCAAGGGTGAGAATATTGGTGTCCTTGTGATGGCAAATGAGGGTGCAAACAGTGGACCGGTATCCCTTTGTAATGATCTTGGTGGATAGCTAGAGGTTCTTCCAAATGGCAAGGAAGATGGGAGTATTATCTTGTGTTTGGGGAGTGGGGTTCAATTGCTGCTAGAAAAAAATTTCAGCAGAGGCTTTGAGATCAGACGTCAAGTTGCACAGTGCACTCATAAGCAACAAGGATTTGTTCGAGGGGTCTGAGTTTATGGAGGAAGGGGAACTCAGTGAAGGTAGTGACCTACACAGCTTTGATGAGTGTGGAATGGGTGGTTTGAAGGTCTGTAGTGGCGAGGAGGAGAGGGGTGCAGGCTTTGAAAATGACTTTACTTTCCTACCATCACTGGTTTGGGAGACAATCGGGTTGGTAGGTATTGATGCTTCGTTGAAAGCCGTAAGGGTTGATGGGAAAGTGGATAGGATATAATTGTTAAAGGCTCAAGGCGCACTAAGGCGCTAAGGCCTCTTGGAGGGCGAGGCGAAGGCCTGACTGAAGTGAGGCGCAAGTTGGAAATTTTTTTTTTAAAATATAACATTTGTAGTGAGTGAAACAATATAGAATAACTACAATTGAGAGCAAATAAAAAGCATATTCATGGCAATTAACAACAAATGAAACAGGAAAACAGATTCCGGAGTGAGTGAAAAGTGAACGGAGGAGATGCTTGCAATTCAATTATTTGGATATAGCAAACTATTTACATGGCAACCTCCCAATTATGAAAGTAGAATACTAAGCGCCAAAAAAAGCTATTAATCAGTTAAGCTAGATCGCTAGATCACAAAAGAACAGAGGATGTGGAAGAATTAAATTGAAGAATAAAAGAGGAAAATCATTGATTTTTTGATATGAAATTACTTCAAAGATTAAAAAAAAAAAACATAAAAAGAAGAAGAAAAGGTTCTACAGAATAAAAGATTAAAAAAATTAAAAAAACTGGGCATGCACAGGTCGCGCCTCGTGCTTATTTGCTTGAGGCGTGCGCCTATTTCAAAGTGCCTCACCTGGGCATACCCTAGGCGCAGAAGCTCCGCCTTGCTGCACCTCGTGCACCTTTGACAACTATGGGATAGGAGGATTGTCCCGTATACGGGGGAGGTGAACGGGAGTTGGTTTATGCTGGGGGTGATGGGGAAGCCTATGACCTTTGTCAATACATTGACAGTGAGTGGAAATTGGTGAAAGGGAAGACGACTCTGTCTTGGAAGGGGGAGAGAGAGAAACCTTATTTCATAACTCAGTGAAGGTAGTGACCTACATAGCTTTGATGAATGTGGAATGGTCGGTTTGCAGGTTTGGAGTGGCGAGGAGGAGACAGGTGCAGGCTTTGAAAATAACTTTACTTTCCTACCATCGCCGATTTGGGAGACAAACGGGTTGGTAGGCAATATGTTTTGTTGAAAGCTTAGAAACCTTATTTCATATGTAAACTATAATGGGAGGAGTGGAGGGAGTGAGAGGAGTAAAGAAGGGAGGAAGGTAGGGGAAGGGGGCAATATAGTTTGTCTATGAAGGTGGTGAAGGCTACATTCGCAAGTGGGAGGCTCATGTGGTTTGCTTGCAAGAATTTAAGTCGACAAACTCATCGGAGAGGGGTGGTAGGTACGTGGAATGGGAGGCTATTGATGCAGTGGGTGCTTTGGGGGCATTGTGGTTCTTTGGGACAAGAGATTGGTATTGAAGGTTGATGTGTGGAAAGGGAGGGCATCTTTTTTCCTTCTGTTGGCTTTGGAGGAGGATGGATCTCATTGGGTCTTCTCAGGGGTCTATCAGTCAGTTGGGGATGTGGAGAGGAGAGGTTTGTGGATTGAGTTGGAGAGCATCGGGAGGAGATAGAAGGCCCCATGGTGTGTGGGAGGTGATTTTAATGTGGTCAGGGGACTTGGAAGAAGAGAAGTTTCCAGATGTGACCCAAGTGGCTTTGTTTAGATTAGTATCGGATCACATTCTCATTCTCTTGGATTGTGGTGGTTTGAGGAGAGGGAGAACTCCATTTTGGTTTAAGAATATGTGGCTTTGAGCTGATGACTTTAAGGAGAGGGTTCGGAATTGGTGGGTTGGTTAAGAGATGAGGGGTAATCTGAACTTCCAACTGGCCAACAAGCTTAAGGCTGTTGAAGGGAGGGATCAAAACGTGGAATAGGGAAATTTTTGGAAACTTGGATTGGCGTAAGAACAGATGCCTTGTGGAAATATCGGTGATAGACCGAAAGGAGGGGGAAAGGGGTCTTAGTGATTTGGAGGCGAGTAGGAGGGAGGAGTGCAAGGCAGAGTTTGGGAAAATTGAGGTGATGGACAAAATTTCATGGAGGTAGAAGTCTAGAGCTCTCTGGTTGAAGGAAAGGGACCGAAACACGTGAAGTTTATTCATTGGTTGGTGAACACCCATAGATGAGGCAACCACATTAGGATTCACATAGATGGGAGTCTGTTGACTAGGGAGGAGGACGTTGAGAGGGGAATTGTGTTCTACTACCAACAGTTGTATACTGAGACTGTTAGTTGGAGTCCCTTGCTTGATGGGCTTGAGTTTGTAAGCATTCAGGATGAGGATAGGGATTGGTTGGAGCCGTTTGGGGAGGAGGTGGTGGAGGCTCTTAGGAGCAGTGATGGTGACAAAGCCCCAGGTTTGGATGTATTCACAATAGCTTTTTTCCAACAGTTTTGGGAAGTGATCAAGGCAGAGGTGATGTGAGCTCTTAGGTTTTTTCATTATGACAGTCAGTTTGAGAGGCGTCTCTAAGCTATAGAGGCTAAAGACTTTAGGCTGATTAGTTTGGTGGGAGCTGTCTATAAGCTGCTTGTTAAAGTCCTAGCTATTCGTTTGAGGAGAGTTACTGTTGTGGAAAACAACCACGAACCAAACACAATCATGAAACACGACACAAAACAAAACAAGCAAAACCCAAGAATTTACGTGGTTCGGGGTTCGGCGATGTGTCTACACCCACGGCGAAGATCCGGCCAAAGTTTTCACTATGGGAAAATCAGGAGATTACAAGTTTCAACCCCAAACCTTAGCTCTCGCTCTTTTTGCGTTTTTAGTGTTTTCTCTCGTTAGTCACTCTAAACCCGTAAATGGCCTTATATATCGGGTTACAAAAGAGTCCTAATCTGGGTCCAAAACCCACAAGCGAAAAACAGGTCATAAAATTTTTCCTGGGGGCCCATTTTTACGGTTGCAATGCGACCTGGGCCGAGACAATTCGGGCCATAACATAATAAATCTCCACCTTGGTTTGAATTCCACCAAGCTCTGCTATCCTAGCTACTTCTTTTGCCTCCTTTACATGCCCCTAAGGGCCTTAGCAACTGCAAACACTAGTCAAGCTCAAGTAGTGTTTGAACTTGATAGTAGGAATGACCTTAGTTATCATATCCATCGGATTCTCTGCTGTCCCAATCTTCCTCACTGCAATAGCACCCTGTGCAATCACATCTCTGATGAAGTGCAACTTGACATCCATATGCTTGGTCCTCTCATGGGATATCTATTTTTAGTCTGATGTATAGCACTCTGGCTGTCACAAAACATAGTCAAATCATCCTGCAATCCCAGATCACTAACCAAGCCTCTAAGCCATATAGCTTCCTTTAATGCCTTTGTGGCTGCCATGTACTTAGCCTTTGTAGTAGACAATGCAACTATAGACTGCAAAGTTGCCTTCCATTGATCACACTCCCACAAAGAGTAAAGACATACCCGGGCAAGGACCTCCTATCAAGATCTCCAGCATAATCCGAATCAACATATCCAACAACACTCCCAGACGTGTCGCTGCCTCTATCATAGACTAATCCACCATTTGCAGTTCCTCGCAAGTACCACAATATCCATTTCACAGCCTGCCAATGGATCTTCCTAGGTCTGTCCACGTATCTGCTCACTACACTAACTGCATGTGAAATGTCTATGTGAAATGTATGGCCTACTAGTGCACACCATAGTATACATGATGCTACCCATTGCACTAGCATAAGGAACATGAGACATGTGCTTCACCTCTTCCTCAGTCTGTGGTGATAATTCTACCGAAAGTTTGAAGTGGGTTGCTAATGGAGTACTCATAGGCTTTGATGCTTGCATACTGAAGCGTTCCAGTACCTTCTCAATGTATTTCTTTTGTGACAAATACAATTTGCCTCCTTTATCCTTGTAAATCTCCATACCCAAAATTCTCTTCGCGGCACCTAGATCCTTCATGTCAAATTCACCACTAAGTTGAGACTTCAACATATTGATTTCTGATATGTTTCTGCAAGATATCAACATGTCATCAACATAGAGCAAAATGTACAAATACGAACCATTTGAGAGCCTCCTGTGATACACACAATTGTCGAACTTGCTCCTACAGATAGGAGTCTGCTTTAGCCATACAAGGACTTCTTCAGTGGGCAAGCATGGTCTTCCTTTCCCAGAATCTCAAACCCCTCAGGCTGATGCATATAAATATGCTTTTCCAACTCTCCATGCAAGAACGCAGTCTTGACATCAAGTTGCTCAAGTTTTAAGTCATACAGAGCAACCATAGCAAGTAACACTCGGATTGAGCTATGTTTCATAACAGGAGAGAAAACTTCATTGAAGTCCACCCCTTCCCTCTGTGTATAGCCCTTCGCAGCCAAGCGTGCCTTGAACCTCGCATCTTCCACTCCTGGAGTTCCTTCCTTCTTCTTAAAGACCCATTTACAGCCCACAATCTTTTGGCTCTTAGGCTTCTTGGCTAGCTCCCAAGTCCGGTTATAGTTGTCAAAGGCGCGCGCCTGAGGTGCAGCTTCTGCGCCTGGAAGGGATTGAGGCGAGGCACCTTTACTAAGGCGCGCGCTTATTGTGGTGAGGTGCAAGGCCCAGTGAGGCACGACTGGTTTAATTAGTTTACTTTTTCTATTTTTTTTTATAGTTGTTGCCAACTTGCCATAGTGTATAATTGCAAAATAAACACCCAAAACAAACAAACATCCAAACAAAGCCTATGACTAGGGCAGCAATCATATACTCTCGTTCAAAGAAGATCGCGGCATATTGTGCAAGCTTCCGACAAGCTCTCTCTCCTCCGGCAAGCTCTCTCCTCTCTGGTAAGATCTTTCTCCTTAGTTTTTTTCTTCTTCTTCTTCTCTGTATTTTTTTCTTCTGCGCTGTTCTTTTTCTCTTTCTCGCGCTTCTTGTTCTTGTTCTCTCTTTCTCTCTCTTCTTCTTCTCTTTTTTTTTTCTTCTGCTCTGTTCTTCTTCTCTCTCGCCCTTTTTCTTCTTCTTCTCTCTTTCTCTCTCTTCTTCTTCTTCCCTGTTTTTTTTTCTTCTGCTCTATTCTTCTTCTCTTTCTCGCGAATCTTGCCCTTTTTCTTCCTCTTCTCTCCTCTCTTTCTCTCTCTTCTTCTTCTCTTTTTTTTCTTCTTTTGCTCTGTTCTTAAGTTTTTCTTATCTTTCTCGCCCTTTTTCTTCTTCTTCTCTCTTCTCTCTCTTCCCCTTTCTTCTTGTTTTTTTTTCTTCAACCAAGCAGCCCTGTTTCTTCTTCTTCTCTATTCTCTATTCTCTCTCTTCCCCTTTCTTCTTCTTCTTCTTCATTGTATAATAATGCCTTTGTTTAATTGTATAATTGTATAATAATGTGTGTTTTTTCTGCAATTATACAGCAAAATATATACAATATAACAATGGGTGCTTTTTTGCTATGAAATAGTAATAAGAAGACCATATTGCATAGTTTTGATGGTGTAGTTCAAAGTTGCAAACTTTGATTGATGTAAAGTAGTGGTTAAAAAGATTGAGTGGTTTAATAATTTGTATTGTTGTTGGCTTTGTATTGCTAGATATTGGCTACAAATGTTATTTTTTTTTTATAAAAAAAAATCAACTTGTGCCTCGCTTCAGTCAGGCGCGTGCCTCGCCTTGCGCCTCAAGCTCTAGGAGGCCTTAGCGCCTCAGTGCGCCTTAAGCCTTTAACAACTATGAGTCTAGTTCTTATGAAGAGACTCAATCTCCTCACTCATGGCAACAGACCACTGTGCTGACTGTCCACCCGTGATGGCCTCATGATAAATACACGGTATTTGCTCATCAATGCTCTCTGCCACACTAAGTGCATAAGCAACCAAATCAGCATGTGAAAGCCATACTTTTGAGGTGGCTTAATCTCCCTCCTTGGTTTGTCTCTAGCCATGTTCTACCGCTGCAATTGTGTATCTTCTTCCTCAACCTGAAACTACACTTGCGCATCATTCGACTGATCAAGAACACACTCTCTAACTGAACTTCTGATAGCTCCACCTGCTCACTGACACCCTGAGCTCTAGCTGAATCAACTACCTCCTTCTGCGGGGTAAGCATTGCAGACTCATGAAAGGTTACATCGCTGCTAACAAGTAATTTCTTTCCCGAAGCATCTGGGCACCACAATTTGTATCCCTTGACCCCGGGCTCATAATCAAGAAATATGCACATCTTAGCTCTTGGTTCAAGCTTCCCCTCATTGACATGAGTATACACAAGCCGTGGAAACAGCTTCATCCCAGAACACTTTGTCTAACCCAGCATTATACAACATACTCCGTGTTCTCTCCAATAGTGTTCTGTTCATTCGTTCTGCAACTCCATTCTGTTGCGGAGTTTTCCTCACTGTGCGGTGTCTCAAAATTCCGTAGTCTTGCAAAACTCATTAAATTCTCTATCACAATACTCCAAACCGTTGTCTGTCCTCAAGTGTTTAACATGTTTTCCAGTCTGCTTGAACATGAAAAGGCCTCATTCTTGTATTTCAGAATGTAAACCCAAACTTTTTGAGAAAAATCATCAATCAACATCATCATATATCTACCACCACCATGTGAATTAACTTGAGAAGGACCTAAAATCAGAATGGATATACTCCACTATGCCCTTGGTCCTATGAATTCCCGTACTGAACTTCACTTTGCATTGTTTTCTGAAGACACAATGCTCACAGAAATTCAACTTTCCGGTTTTCTAACCACCAAGCAAACCCTGCTTACTCAGAACATCCACCCCCCTCTCACTCATATGCCCCAGCTGCATATGCCACAACCTGTTAGTATCTAAATCCGGATTCGAGGACGATATTGTAGCAGAACTTGTAACTGTGTTACCCTGCAGAGCGTACAAACCATGCTGTTTTAGTTCCTTCATCACCATAAGAGCACCGTTTGAAACCCTAATGACTCTACCTTCAGCTTTGTAACTGCAGCCAATGGAATCTAGTGTACCCAGGGAAATACTGACATCAGTTAGTGTTCTCACTATACCGTCAATCATCATGATTCGAACTATATTGATACCTACAACCTTGCACGACACATTATTCCCCATCAGAACTTCCCCTCCATCAATGGAATGATAAGAGGTAAACTAGCCCCTATTCGGACAAATGTGATACGAGTAACCCGAATCAAGTATCCACTCATCGCTAGAGCCATAGACAGAAATTGTAAGAACGCTACCACCATCTGAATCACTACCCTCTACAACAGCTACCCCAGCGGCTTCAGAGGATTTTCCCTTTCCCTTGCGCTCCGAACAGTTTTTTCTGAAGTGCCCTTCCTTGTGACAGGTGAAGCATTTCAGTACCTTCGATTTGTTCTTAGACTTAGAACGACCTCTGTTGTTAGACTCTCCCTTTTGATTCGTTCTCCCTCTAACAACTAAGCCCTCTGTCGAACTTTCTGTATTACCCTCAAACGTCCTTCTCTGCAACTCCAGAATTCAAAGATGCTTTCATGTCTTTCATGACAAATTAGTTATGCCATACATCATCATATCGACAAAGTTCTCGTACAAGGGTGGTAGAGAATACAATAGAATAAGAGCTTGATCCTCATCCTCTATTTTAACATCAATATTCTTCAAATCCATGATGACAACATTAACCTTGTCAAGGTGGTCTTTCAAAGACGAACCTTCCAGCATATGAAGAGTGAACAACCGCTTCTTAAGTACAAGCGATTCGCAAGAGATTTTGTGATATAATGGGATTCCAACTTGCTCCACATCCCATGTGCCGTAGTCTCTCCCGAAACTTCTCGCAAAACCTCGTTACTCAAACACAATAGAATCGCACTTTGTGCTTTCTCCACAACCTCATCTTTTTGATCGTCGTTCCACTTTTCTAGCAGTACATCCTTTCCTTTTAGCTCCTTGGATATCCCATGTTGAACCAACAGGGCCTGCATCCTAACCCGTCACAGGTTAAAGTCGTTCATGCTGTTAAATTTCTTGATTTCCATTAACTTGCTCGACATCCCAGCTTAGAACCGAAAGCTTTGATACCAATTTGTTGTGGAAAACAGTTGCGAACCAAGCATAATTACGAAACACGACATCAAACGAAATAAGCACAACACATAGAACACAAGAATTTACATGGTTCGGCGATGTGCCTATGTCCATGACAAAGATTTGACGAAAGTTTTCACTATGCAAAAATCAGGAGATTACAAGTTTCAACCCCAAACCCTAGCTCTCGCTCTCTCACTCTCTTTTTGCGTTTTTAGTGTTTTCTCTCGTTACTCACTCCAAACCCTTAGATGCCCTTATACATCGGGCTACAAGAGAGTCCTAATTCGAGTCCAAAACTCGCAAGCGAAAAACGGGTCATAAAATTAGAACCCCATGGCTTTGGTGGCTTAAGGTCACACGAAGCCCATTTTTTGGGTCAAAATCGGGTTGCGACCCGAGCCGAGATAAAATTCGGGCCACAACATAACAGTTATGGATAAAGTTATCTTGGACTCTTAGAATGATTTTGTTGGAGGTCGTTAGATCTTGGATTCAGTGTTGGTTGCTAGTGAGTGTGTGGAAGCCAGGATCAAAAGTGGGATGCCGGGAATTGTTTGCAAGATGGACATTGAGAAGGCATATGATCATGTGAGCTGGGACTTTTTGATGTATATGTTGGAGAGGATAGGGTTTGAGCACCTATGGAGGAGATGGATTCACCACTATATTTTGACAATTCGTTTCTCTGTCCTAGTGAATGGCTCTCCAGCGGGGATTTTCTCCGGCTCTCGAGGTCTTAGGCAGGGAGAGCCGCTCTCTCCTTTCCTATTATTTATTATTGTTATGGAGACTTTTAGCAGATTGATGAGGAGGGCGAAAATGTTGGCATTTATTAGACGCTTTTCAGTGGCGAGGGAGCTCAATCATTTGGTGGTTTTTCATTTGCTTTTTGCGGATGATACCATTGTCTTTTGTAATGCGAGGGAAGGCCAACTGAGAAATTTGAGATGTGTTTTGGCTTGCTTCCAAGCAGTTTCGGGCCTGAAGATCAATATTAGGAAGAGCCAGCTGGTTCAGCTGGGGTGGTGGAGGAGATTCATAGCTTGTCCAATATTCTTGGGTGCGAGGTGGGCTCTTTCCCAATGTCTTATTTGGAGTTGCTTCTGGGAGCTTTGTCGAGGAGGGTTTTCTCTATGGGATCTAGTTGTTGAGCATTTTGAGAGGAAGCTTTCTAGTTGGAAGAGGCAATATCTCTTGAAAGGGGGGCAGTTAACTCTTACAAAGAGCACCCTTTTGAATCATCTAACCTACTTTTTGTCCCTTTTTTCGATGCTTATGTCACTGGTCCAAAGGTTGGAGAAGATTCAAAGGGAGTTTTTTTGGGCGACATGGGTGATGATTTCAAATACCACTTGGTGAATTAAGTGAATGTGCGGAGTGTTGGGGATTAAGAGGTTGCATTTGTTTAACAAGGCTTTGTTGGGCAAATGGATGTGGAGATTGGGGTGTGAGAGATCCAGACTGTGGAGGAGGGTTATTGCTTGCCGGTGTGGAGAAGGGGATGGTGGATGGTTGTTTAGGGAGGTGAGATCTTCTTTAGGTGTGGGGGTTTGGAAGCTAATCCAGAAGGGGTGGGGTGAGTTTTTCAAACGCATTCGGTTTAGGGTTAAGAGTGGTAGACATGTTAGATTTTGGTGTGGGGACTCTATTGTAGCCTGTAGGTTTCCTCACCTCTTTAGGATCGCTTCAGACAAATAGGCCTTGGTTGCCGACTGTTATTGGGTTGGTAGTGAGAGGTTGACTTGAGGCTTGTAGTTTCAAAGAGCGTTCCATGATTGGGAGCTTGCGGAGGTAGCAGAATTTTTAGCTTTGCTCTACAGTTAGGTGGTGGAGGGGGAATGGATAGACGAGATGGTGTGGTTGGGTTCCTCGAAAGGGACTTTTGAGGTTCTATCTTTCTCCTAGAGCATGTTGGAGACTACGGGTCCTTTTTTCCCTTGGAAGGCCATTTGGAGATCGAAAATCCCTTTGAAGGTGGCTTTTTTTTGCTTGGTCGGCCGCCCTTGGAAGGATTCTCACCCTTGATAATCTTTGAAAGAGGCATCAGATTGTGGTGAATTGGTGCTGCATGTGCAAGAAGGTGGAGGAAACGGTGGATCACCTCCTCCACTCCTGTGGTGAGGGATTTTTGGTCTATGTTCTTGGCTGTGTTTGGTATGTTTTGGGTGTCTCCCGGATCCATGGTTGATGTTTTAAAGGCTTGGAGAGGGTGTATAGTGGAGAGCTACGTCAGAGATACTTGGAGGGCCACTCCCCTTTGTTTAGGAGATCCTTTGATGGGGCGGAGTCTTCGATTTGGTCTCTCAAATACAACATAATGAGTTATTTATTCTTTTGGGTTAATGGGCGGAATTGTAAATCTGTGGGGGATTTTATGGATTTTGTGGATAGCATGAGCTTATAGGAGTGCTGCCCTCTTGAGTGCCTTCAATGAAATTTTACTTATCAAAAAAAAAAAAAATAGGATTCATGTAACCGACTCCAAGTAGTTGGAAAAAAATTTCATTGAGTTGAGATGTACAAGAGTTTCAGGTATATGGCCATTTGGTTTGGTTTGATCTATTTATAACTGCAAAACACTCGGATAATAATTCTTACTGCAGAAAATTTGTTGTAAATTTTTAACTGCCTATCATGCATGCATTACGCACTCACACATCGGTGTACCCATTCTCCTGTTTTTATCCCCAACATTAATCTATTGACTTCTCAAAATTTGTTGTGTTCATAGTTACAAGAACCGTGGTTTTTGGTTATCCTAAATACAGCATATAATTCACTTCTTTATCGTTCTCTAATTCTATTGATATTATTGGGCAGCGTGTACTGTATGTAGATATCGACATCCACCATGGAGATGGTGTTGAGGAGGCATTTTTCACCACTGATAGAGTGATGACTGTGTCTTTCCATAAATTTGGGGACTTCTTTCCTGGTACTGGACACATTAAAGACATAGGCGCGGGATCTGGGAAGTACTATGCTGTAAATGTTCCGTTAAATGACGGAATGGATGACGAGAGCTTCCGGGGTCTATTTCAGCCCATCATCCTAAAAGTTATGGAGGTTTATCAGCCAGATGCTGTTGTTCTCCAATGTGGAGCAGACTCATTGACTGGCGACAGGTTGGGGTGTTTCAACTTGTCTGTGAAAGGCCATGCCGATTGCCTTCGTTTCCTTAGATCTTTCAATGTCCCTCTTATGGTCTTGGGAGGGGGAGGATATACAATACGGAATGTTGCCCGCTGTTGGTGCTATGAGGTCTCTTTTTCTTTTTGGCTTTGCTTCTTAGACTATCCCCATCAAATTCCTTATTTATGCTGGAATTCTGTGTATTGAAGTTCAGTTTGTTACATTGCTGCAGACAGCAGTTGCCGTCGGGGTGGAACCTGATAATAAGTTGCCTTACAATGAATATTACGAGTACTTTGGCCCTGATTACTCTCTTCATGTGGAACCAAGCTCCATGGAGAATCAAAACTCGCCCAAGGATTTGGAGAAAATAAGGTGATTCTGAATACCACATTTCTAGTTAATAGTTCTAGTTACAGTTAGTGCTAGTGATTGTACCCCAAAAGAAAATTCTGAAAACTAGTAGGAAGTAATGAAATGGTGATGTGCTGAATCTGACATTGTATTTGTTACTTAAATATTCGTAATGTTGTAATACTAAAAAAACCTTAAAATCTGATTATGTCTATTGCATTCTTGCATTTTGCATCATTTTCAAATTGCTTCTCTATATGGAGATGCTGTTAACCTTGAAGAAATCTTAAACCAAATGCTAATGAGTGAGCACGTAAATTACTTTTATATTTATTTTCTGACTTATGAGCATATAATTTTACTCTTCCATAAGATTTATTACAATAGATATAATCTTTAGTTATTTTAGTAGTTAAAACATGTTATAGAAAGGGTTGGTCACATAATGGAGTAATGTCCTTTTTCCCTTTTTTTAAGAGACTGGAGGGGAGTGAAGACTCTATGTATGTAAGTTACATTGTGTACTCATTTTCTATGTGTCTGTTTCGTCATTTACTCATTCCATTAGAAAATCAGATTCATGCATTCTCAATATCGTTGGACTTCGCTGAGATGATTGTAACACATTTTCCCTATTTACATAAGTTGGCTTGGCTGCAATACTGAGAATGATCATCTCTTTGAGGCCTTTTGGTACCTGCCTCAGTTGGAAAGGATGCTTGAACCTAAATAATTGCCAAATGACCTTATCTATTCCCCGTTTGGGTAAAATGACGTGAAAGTTTGCAATTTAATTATAGGGTAAATTGCATAACAGCCCTGCCCCACGCACTGGCGAAAATACACACTTA
Organism: Cornus controversa; assembly: GCA_026545225.1. Classification (NCBI taxonomy): domain Eukaryota; kingdom Viridiplantae; phylum Streptophyta; class Magnoliopsida; order Cornales; family Cornaceae; genus Cornus; species Cornus controversa. The sequence continues at coordinate 57,988,108 of CM048845.1, forward strand.
ACCCCACGATGTCAAACAGTTGTTAACAGAGAAATTAAATTACCGTTTTGTCCATTAACTGAGCAATGCCGTTTCACGTGATGCCTAACTTAAGTTGCCGTAATTCCCATGTCCAATGAAAATTTGACAACTCATCCTATCCTTATCAATAATTTTCATTTTCTCATTTTTGCCAAATCAAGTTACCAAACAAGTCATTCTTGTGCCAAACCCAAACATCACGCCATATTCTTCTTCCTCCTCCAACTTCTCTCTATTCATACACATATCTTTATCTATTTATATAAGTATATAACTGCAGTAGCAAACTATAATACCCATTTCTGCTTTTACCTCTCAACTTCTTCGTCTCCATTTCGGAATGATCGACGCATTTTGATGTTTCCGACGGTCCACCCTTGTCAGAGCATATCTCCAGTGACCCTTCTCGGCTCTTTGATCACTCTATTGCATTGCATATGCAATCACCAACACAACCTCTTCGCAGTGCCAGAAAACGATCGAATGAGGAGATGAATCTTCCATTGTTCTCTCTCTGTACATATCCTAGAGATAGAGATAAATTGAGAAACTCTAGTGTTTTTTTTTGCTGCAAAATTCTAGGGGTTTGAGGTGAATTCCGTTAAATTCCTTACTGCTGGTTTTTTTGTTAACTTTTCCTCTTTCAGTTATCCATCAATTTAGGGTTAATTGATAGAGATAGAGATAAATAGAGAGACTCTTGGATTTATTTTATTTATTTATTTTTTGTGGCAAAATTCTAGGGTTTTGAGGTGAAGAGGAATGCTAGCCACAATCACTAAGCGACTGTGACAGCACACTCTTCATTTGGTCTCAACATGTGTATTTCACTAAGCGACTGTGACAGCACACTCTCTTCATTTGGTCTCAACACATTTATTTCACACTTAAAGTAATCCAATGCTTTTGTGCAATAAATGCTGATACCTTTTCATCTAGAATGATGCCCTTCCAGTTTTAATATATTTTCATTAGCGCCATCAACAAACAAATAAAGAGTTATATTTAAACTAATAGTTTGAATACGAAAGCACTGGATTGTACATATGATCATAACACCAAAATTTAAAAATATTATAATAATTAGAAAATTTTAATAAACATAAAATAAAAATATTATTCTAATCATAGTTGTCAAAGGCGCGCCTCAGGCTTAAGGCTTAATAGTTGTGCCTGGACCAAGGCCAGGCCAGACCCCTTCAATCAGGCGCGCACCTTTGCATCTGAGGCCCAGGCGCAAGTCGCGCCTCAGCGCGAGCCTAACAGAAAACACTTTTTTTTTTCCCTACTTGTTAGCATGTGATGTATTTTTGTGTTATGGTGGACTCTAACCATATAAATACAATCCCGAACGGTAAAAGAAATAAAAAGGGTCGATCGATAGATTCGATACAATCAGTCAATTTAAGGCTTTCTAGAAGTTACACAGTGGGATGAGTTCTCCTGCAACTTCTTCTTCTTTGTTTTGTGTTTCTTTTTTTTCATCCTTATTGTTATGTTTTTTTATTCTCTATTCACTTTTTTTTTTCTTCTTTTTATGGTCTTTCAGTTCTTTTCTCTCTTTCTTTTTTTCTTTTTTTTTTAAAAATTTATATGAACTCTTAATTTGTTTATGTTATGTAGTTTATTTATCTAATGCGTATAACAGTTGCTAAAGCATATTATCACAAAAACAATGAAAATCCTGAAATTGGAATATTACGTATTCTTATTTTGTGGTTTGTTGTTCTCATGCTTTTGGCTAGTTAGTAGTTTGAGACTATTGAGCAACTGTTGCTGCTAGCTTTGTATTATTGGCTACAAATTTTATTTTATTTTCAACTTGCACCTCGCTTCAGTCAGGCCCGCGCCTTAGGCGCCAGGAGGCCTTAGCGCATTTTTGCGCCTTGAGCCTTAACAATTATGATGGTATCAGAGCATGTTTATTATACACTACTCTAGACTTGTCTTGGATCTTTGGATCAATTTGCGCCTTGAACCTTTAACAATTATGATGGTATCAGAGCATGTTTATTTTACAGTACTCTAGACTTGTCTTGGATCTTCGGATCAATTTGTCTCGGATCTTTGGATCAACTCGTCTCGGATCAACTCGTTTCGAATCTTCAACAACTTCGTATTTAGTTTCAAGTTGAACACTTGAGTTAAAATCTCTGTATACCAACTTGAGAGAAAGAGAGAGAGAGAGAGAGAGGGGGGGGGGGTGGAGATTGATAGGTGTGATTTATAGGATTGATTTTAGGAATCTTTCGTCAATGTATTTTTCATATTTATCACTTGTATTCTTTCACCTATAAATAGAGGTGATCATTGTAAACAAAACAAAGAGGGAATACAATAAAAGTGATGTAGTCATTTGGGCTTTGTGTGTCTTGGATGTAGGCCGTAGTGGCCGAACCATGTATATTCTTGTATTGTTTCATTCTTTATTTCTCTCTTCAATCTTTTATATATTTTTTTAATCAACAATTTTGATTGTACATTTTATTGAATACATTTGCAAATAGAAGTTTTTGGCACCTTGGTGCACCTTGAGCCTTTAACAACTATGCATATATCCGGTATATCAGGCATCTATTATGTTTTAGTGGTCTATTTTGTGGTTCATATCATTATTTAAGGATATAGATTATTACTTTCAAAATGAAGTTTCTTGCATGATGCAATCACCTTAAATGAAGAAAGAAAGAATGACATGGTGATGTAGAATAGGAATGTTCTCATACTGTTGAGAAAATAAGCCTCCAATCACGCACCACCAAATATTACAATGTGACGATACGTAAACAAGTACGAAGCAATTTGCAAGAACACATCAAGAATTATAGGTGGTTCGGCTAAACAAGCTTACGTCCACGGAGAGCCTGATTTCACTATATAGATTGCAACAGTAAAAGTTGAAAGATTGTATCAATAGTTCGCTTAACTCTCAACCCTTACCCTTATACACCCAATCTCACTCAAAAGGAAATCACAAATTCTAAACAAGAATTTTCTCTCTAAGTGCGCTCTCAATAACAATGAGATTATTGCCTCTTTTCTTCTCACAAGTCTCAACCTATAACATAGGTAACTATTTATAGAGCCCAAAACCCAATTCATTGGTGGACAAGAATTACAATTCCTTAGAGCCCAAGACTTACCCAACAAGAACTTTCCTTCCTTGAGACCAAGACTTTGACAAATTTTTTGACAAATCTTCAATACACAAGACTTCTGTCTGCAAATCCATAAACGATCCATCGGCCTTTTAAACTGCAGCTACATAACCCAAATCAAGTATGAAACAATACTCCCCCTTGATCTGCATGACCAATATATTCATGCAGCTGTGTCAAGCCAACACTATCAAGTGACTTTGGAAGGGGGCTTTGATGCAACCCTTCTTCAAGCAGGAAATTTCATCTCACTCACGTCTGTTTGGAATCGTGCAACCCGTGTCTTTGATAAATCAAACAAAACACGTCTCAAGATTTTGTTACCATGTGTACCCCGTTTCCTATCCACAATCGAAGTCTGAGTGCCATTGACACTCCTCACCAGACGGTAAAAACTTCCACTTTGTTCTCGCATTAATGCCATGCAACCCTTGGTAATCTTCATGACTCCCCCAACAATGGAGCACTTGTAGCCCATGAAGTCTAACCGGCTTAAAGAAGAGTGTTACCCAATTTAAAAGCCACTCATGTTGAGTAAGAGTGCCACCTTTGAAAATTGTGAGAACATCCCCAGTGTTATTATCACAAGCATATGTGGTAGATCCATTCGCGGAGCTGCCATCATCCTTTCGCTTTGCAAGGGGGACAATTCTTCTTAATGTGGCCCCACTCATGACATTTGTGGCATTGCATGCCCTTTTCTCGACTCCTTGATCTAGACCTGCTGCTATCACTAGATCCTTGGTTGGTTTGCCTTCCCCCTATTCTGGCAATGAGCAACCATAGCCGAACTTGAACTCTCATCAACGAAAGACTTCCTTTTATCGTTGGATAAGAGGGTCGACTCAACTTCCTCCGTCTTCAGGGTATCCTTGCCATACAAGACGGTAGTCACTATGTTCTCATAGGAATCTGGAAGCGAAGTAAGAAGCAATGGGGCTTTGTCTTCTTCTTTAATTTTCACATTGACCTTTTCAAGTTTTTTAACAATTCCATGAAATTCATTCATGTGCTCGAAGAGGTTTTCGCCTTCCTTCATCTTTAGCTTGTATAAATCCCGCTTCAAATTAAGTTTAGTTGTGAGACTTTTGCGCTAGATAGAGCTTCTCCCACAATTTTGGCATTGAATCCTTTCCATTAACATTGTTAACGATCTAGGAAGCACGGACATGCCTAAGAAGGCAAAGAATCCGTGTCGGACACGGATATGCATCAGACATGCCCCTACACGTGTTGGACACGCCAAAAAACGTGTTTGATTTTTTTTTATTTTTTTGAATTTTCGGACACGGCGCGGACACGTGTCCGACACGGCGCGGAAACATGTTGGACACGCCAAATTTTTTTTTTTCTCTTTTTCCTCTTGTTTTCATGAATCTTCTCTCTTCCATGGATTCTTACTTTATTTTTCACTAATCCCTAATTATTTTTCTAACAAAATCCTAATTGTTTTTGCTTTTTTCTCCTTTTTTAGCCTCTTTCTTTCTTTTTTCTAGCAAAACACAAGTCTAGAAATGTTGTTTTAACAATTCAACTATAGCCTATCTCATCTCTTCATCTTTGTTCTTTTTTACTCTTCTTCTCTTATTGTACAACTGCTATTTTTTACATGTGACTTTCTCATGATGCATTTGTATTTGGAGTAAGCTAGAATGATGATGTTTAAATGATAAGACTAGTTTTTATTCTAATGTCTCGTTTTGATTTGATTTTATGACTTTGTGACATCGTTCTCTTATAATTATTGTTGTTGTGGAGTAGATTCAATTGTGTACTTATGATTTATGATTTGTGAATTTTTTCTTTGTTAGGTTAATGAAAAATAATATTACTCTTAATTATTTAAAGTACAACATCAAATATTATATAAAAATAAATATTTATTATTTGTCGTGTCTCCGCTGTGTCCGTGTCCTAATTTTTTAGGATTTTCTGTGTCGCCGTGTCCATGTTGTGTCGTATCCGTGTCCCGTATCCGTTTCCGTGCTTCTTAGTTAACGATGTTATCCTCAATACAGAGTTGAATAGTGCTAACACACCTTGACTCTATATCCTACCAATCCTCTACTAACATTTTCTCTGGCTTTCCATCCTTCCCTTTCAACGCTTGTGCTAACCCTTGTTGAACTAGGATGTCCTTCACCCTCCCTTGCCATAGGGTGAAAGCTACCCTTACCATCAAATCTCTCCACCTTGTACTGTGTGACAATATTACCGACCATGATTGTCTCAAGTGCCCAAGACGAATAACACTCGTGTTATGAGGAAAAAATCTAGACAAGATTTTTATCAAACACCTTGGGTGCACCTTGAAGCTTTGATACCAATTTGTTAAGAAAATAAGCCTCCAATCACGCACCACCAAATATTACGATGTGATGATAAGTAAACAAGCACGAAACAATTTGCAAGAAATACCCAGAATTATATGTGATTAGGCTAAACAAGCCTAAGTCCACGGAGAGCTTAATTTCACTATATATATTGTAACAGTACAAGTTGAAAGATTATATCAAGAGTACGCTCGCTCAACTCTCAATCCTTAACCCTTATACACCCAATTTCACTTAAAAGGAAATTACAAATTCCAAACAAGAATTTTCTTTCTAAGTGTCCTCTCAATAACAACGAGAGGATTGTCTTGAGACCAAGACTTTCTTTAACTCTATAATGGAAACCTAATCACAATATGAATTTGAGCCAACCCAACACATACCAATTTGATGTAGGATCAATCAATTCGTGTAACCAAAAAGGTGCTTAGATACCAAATTGATCCAGGACTAAAGGGGAAGAATTGGATGAGGATGAGAAGATGAGATGAGGCTAGAAGAAAAAGGAAAGAAAGTAGATGGAGGGAAGAGAAAATAGATTAAAGAGATAGGCGAGATAAAGTGAGGGGTTGAGAAAAGTAAGAACAATAGAGAGAGAACAAAAGATAGAATTATTATTCAATCATTTATACTTGAATCGTTTGGTTATATAAGAACCTTTATATAGGAAAAAACATAAGCAAATCCAAAAATAAGTGCATTTGGTGTCATGCATCACATGGTCTATTTGCTGGTTGAATGTATTGACTTCATGTTCTCGTAATAGCTAATGCCATTTAACTTGTTAGTGAGATTCCTATTGGCCCCTTTATTTTTTTCTTGTTATGTCTAGTAGCAGGTAGGTAATATTGGTTTTAGGATTTGAAAAAAATGACATCACTTAATATGTCATTACTCTTTTGTTGATGATTAATTTATTACGATGACATTTCCAATTTATGTTTGAATATAGGCTTCTGCTTGGGAATTCTATGGAAGCAAATCAATCTCTCTCTATCTCTCTTTGTGTGTGTGTCTCTCTCTCTTTCTCTTTCTCCATGCGTGTTTTTGTGTGTGTGACTTCCAGATACTTAACTCCACTCAACTTAATGCCTTTTTCCAAACTATATGGGGTTGGCTACATGAATCTTATTTTTCCATTCCGCTTTATTTGAGGCCATAATAATCTCAGTCAATTTTGAGTGTCTTTCAATGAAATTTTACTTATAAAAAAAGTCATAATCTTAGTCAAACCACATGTCATCATACCCTTTCTTAGTAACTCTATCTACGTTAACTTTGGTCTTCCCCTTGCCTTATCATTACCCTCAGTGTGGACCATATCACTCTTCCTAATTGGCACACGTAGTGGTCTCCTTTTGTACATGCCTAAACTATTTTAATCGATTTTCTCATTTTATCTCCAATTGGTGCTACGTCAACCATCTCACAAATGTATCCATTTCTAATTCTATACTTTCTTGTAAATTCTTTTTCTATTTTGAGTTTGCTCATATATTGCACTAAATATGTTTTAAAGATAAATTACCATGACGCCCACTTAGATTTACCATTATAACACTTGGATGCTATGTCTATGGAAACTTATGCAAACGCTCCCGTCACAGGTAATGTTAGAACGACGTTAAATTTGTGTGTGAAATGTCATAATTTTCCTTCATTTTATAATAGTATTTAATAGAAAAAAAGCTGATTATGAAATAACCATATTATCCATACCAATAGCCAAAAAAAAAACAATATTTCTCTCTCCACATGTCCACCTCTACCACCGCCCAGTTTCTCCCCCTCTCTCTCTACCATAGCTCCACCACAACTTATCTCCACATCACCACTGCAACCTCCACACTACCCACCCCTTCTCTCTCTCTCTCTACCCACCACCACAACCTCTTTCACCACCCACACTTTCTCTCTCTCTCCTCCACCCACCACTGCCCTCCCGTTCTCTATCTCTCTCTCTCATCCCACCACCACAACCTCTCTCTCCACCCATCACCGCGACCTCCCCCCCAACAGCAATCTCCACCGCCCATTGAGTCTCTCTCTCTCCATCCACCACCACAACGTCCACCATCATCCACCCTATCTCTCTCTTTCCACCCACTCTAGCAATCTAGTCACACTTTCTCTTGGTGCCATGATTAGCTTACAGTTAGCAAGTGATCCCAATACAACCCATTTATTGTTATTTGGACACATGAAGAATCTTCCTTCATTGGCAGTCAAAAGCAACCAGAAGGTTATATTATTCGGCAACATTGATGGTCTGATAGTTAAATGGATTCAAGGCATTGGATACAGTAGTAGATTTAGAAAAGAAGGTGAATTCTAAAATCAGATGTTTGGAGCTATTGAGGAAGAGATTGTCACATCTAGATTTGATAACAAGGTGATTAGTTGTTTGATAGATACATGCTTATATCCCTCAATTAGTATGTGGAATGATTATCTCATAATTATATTATATATATCCATATATACAAATTATACAATAGCATTCATGTTACTTTGCAGTGAAAAAGTATATTTGTCGTAACAAAACTTCTAATACGGTAATTTGGTTATTTCACAAAATATTTTAAGGTTAAATAGGTCTTTTCAGTAATTCAAGGAGGTAAATAGGTCATTCGCAAGGTGTTAGGTTACAATACCGGTGACTACTTGATGGGAGGGGGTGGTGGTTATCACATGCCAAATTTCAGGAGTTGTTTGTGTAGATTTTCGAAAACATAAGTTACATAACATCCAAGTGTTATAACTTATAAGCATAAATCTCATGGGGTATCAGTGTAATTTATTCATTTTTAATTATACTGGCAGTTATTTTTGTTAACAAGATTGCTGTTATACTTCTCTAGGATAATGTCGTGGCCTTAATCAATTTAGGCTGATGTGTTGACAAGTAGAACTAAAGTAAAAGAAGATAAAGTTTTTTTAATTTAAAGATACGTATCAATTTTAGTAATGTGCAATGGTTATTCATTCACACCTTTTATTTATCTAAAACATCGTTACAAATGTTTTTTGTTTCAAAATATTGTGCCACTTTAATTACATTTGGGAATTGAGATAATTCACTTACTAATTTTTAATATTATACTTAGATTCATGTGATTGATATTGTTCTATGGTTGACCACCATCATACATTTCTTTAAATGAATTTCGAAGCTTATTAATTGGCTAGGTAACACCTATTTAAGGCTTTCTTACAAATATGGTATTGGCATTGAGCCCCCCTTGGGATAATGTACAATCCATTCTGTTCAGAAGTTTTATGTATGAAAACTCTATACTCCATAGTCCATATTGACACCTGGATATACCTGCACCTGACACTTGAGTCATATGACATGTGAAAGAATAAGATGGGCATTGACAATCTATATATAAAACATGGAGTGATAGGAAAATGGTTGGAAATTGGAAGTGGACCACAGTGACTAAAAGAGGAAGCAAAAATGGTAAATGGACATGAAACTTGGAAACAAATAAAATGTTATGGAATGTGAATTGACAAATGATGTGAAATCAAACTCGAAGTTCACAAGTGTTGGAGAATATATTATTCGAGTGATTTCAGCCTTGATAGAAGATTGATAGGAGTGATTTATGGGATTGATTTTAGGAATCTTCCATTAATGTATTTTCCATGTTATGAAAGAGGTGGCCATTATAAACAAAACTAAGAGAGAATACAATAAAAGGGATGTAGCCCTTTGGGCTTTGTGTGTAGTGGATGTAGGTCGTAGTGGCCGAACCACGTTATATTCTTCTGTTCTTCTTGTTTAATTTCTCTCTTTAATTTAATTTTATTTATCAACAATAAGTAAACATAAAGTTTCACTAGACTAGTCTAAATATTAGAAAAATAGTATTGTAAGTTGAAGTGTAAACTTCTTGGAATAATTAAAGATATTTTAAGAAATTTGTGTTATGATTGAATGGATGAGTTCATAGGCATAGGATGTTTCCTAGTGTTCCCGAATTGCTTTAACAAGGTTTCCTTCAAGTTCTAGGGTTTTCAGAATGTTTTTGAAGTGATATCCATTGGTTTCCCAGAAATACTTTGGAAGTTCTGTCTCAGCTCTCATGACAACCAAGTTCCTTGGCAACTATGGGTTGGGTACTGGTGCCTTTGTCGTCGTCGTCATCATCATCATCCTTGCCTTAATCCCATATGAATGAGGTCAGCCATATAAATCCTCCCGAATTGAGTGAGAATTCATCAAGAAGATTTGACATAAGTTCTATAGTCGGTTGTCTACCTCACACTACATACTTGCCACGCTTTCTACATAATAAGTCAAATGGAGGGATTTAGGTTTTATGGTGCTGTTAGTTTAATAGGACTTAGGTAGGTTTGTTGGCGAATTTTGTAGAACAAAACTAGAGTCTATAACTTTTATTTTAATTTCTAGCTTAGATTAGAAGTTTCAAAAGTTGGTGTTAGGTGTTACCTCCTACTCATGATTGAAGAATGAAATTGAAGCTACACACAAGTTTAATTGCGTAATCTTCTTCCAATCTTCCATAAGGGTAAAAAGGTGAATTGATACATTGATGGATTCACCAAATTTGGGTTCATGCATGGATGATTACGGTTTTCGAGTTTTCATGTTTTAATTGGATTTGAATCTACAATTTTTTTTTTTTTAAATATGCTTAGAAGTGTTTATGGAAACTCCCTATTTTAAGAAATTTCTAAGTTTAAAACTGCAGTAGACTTCGATTAATGTAGCAATCCTTCGAATGTCATTTGAGTTGTGTTGATTGATCAACTATTCTTTGATCGATTGTGACCAGTGAAATTTAGTTTCTTTTCTGGTTTAAATCACCACCAACCCTATTCTCTGTATACTTCTATGTTGCCTATATACCATGTTAAGGGAGATAAAACACAACTCATATACATACATAGAAAGCATTATTGGCCCTAGTGCGCCTAGCAAGCATTAGGTCTAAGGATCAAGTCCTCTTGGGTGCAAACAATTCTTTGGGGGTGGATGTGTGTGTACCAACTGGGAAAAAAAAGCATTATTGTGAGTTCTTAGAGTTGCATCATATTTTGTTTTGCATTGATCATTCTTAGAATTGGTGAGAGTTCTTCATTGTGTGTTGACACCTATTGTTGCGTACTACAATTGAAGAGTTCACCACCACTCTCAATTCATCATCAAAGATTGAACTGGACGACTAGGGACTGAAACTGGATCATTGGTGGAGAAGCAAATTTATGAGGAGGCGAAGTTTATTAATTAGCGAATCATGTGCTTGGAGAGTCCTGGAGAGTTTGGTGGATCAATCCGTGTTAAGGAGGTAACTAAGGGTTTCTGGGGTTTTGGGAAACTAAGGGTTTCTAGGTTGTAATCCTTCTCTCATTGTGGATTTGGTTTGCCTGTAACAAGTGTCGTGGTTTTCCAGCGTTTGAGTTTTCCAGGTTAAAATTTTTTTGTATCTATTATTTTTATTGCTTTTCCATTTATTGCATGCATGAATGATGGATTGAGTAGATTTAAATTTCTACCATGTAAGTTTAAATTAAAAAAGTTGTTAAAGTTCAGTAATCCAATCTACAAGACCTATTCACCCTACCCTAGGTCTATATCACGGGTCTTGCGCAACTCTCTATCAGGGTCCTGGTCCAAACTCTTAGATGAAAAAAATATTACTTGATGGATTTGAGAGGGATTTCAAATGATTGGATTTGAGAGAATTAAAAGTGTGGATTTCATATACAAAGTTTAAGGAGTTATTTGAAATTTATGCCAGGAAGCATCCAAGTTGCGCAATGATTGTAATAAAATATTTCTCCTATACCTCTTATCTAACATGACCTTGGACTTCGAAAGCTAACTTCAATAGTCCACCTTTTACTTAAACTAAAATCCCTTTCATTCATTTATCCAAATGAACCCCAATTATATATTGAACTTGTATAAGAAGGCAAGCAGCTTCTGCTCTGTGGATTTTGTTTTGACCAGGTGCTTTTACCTGGGCAACCTTTGCTTCACTTCCAACAAAAGCAGGTATCTCCATCCTATCAAAAGTAATTTTCTTCTTTAAAACCACACTCCCTCCTCCAGATTTTGACTTACTTGGCTTTAACATTTTTTTGATCATTTTCTTGTCTTTCTACTATACTTTATGTTAATACCGACACCTCTTACAATGTGATTGAAACTTAAAGCAAGGATACACGTGTGGGAGTGTTTGTGTATATTTTTAACTTTCCGTCAGTTACTTGGGCAGGTGTCTATCTCCCCCCTCCTCTCTCTCTGTCTTTCTCTCAGATCTAATATCTTGGTCATTGAGTTCAATATTAGTTGTGCAGTTCCATGTTTTTTATTACTGGTTTCAATGTGTACATCTTGTATGTATAATTTATTTGACATTAATGTCGGAAGAATATAATTTTTTGCAGGACCATGCTGCTTGAGCAAGTTTCTAGACTGCCACATGCACCTAGCGTGCCATTTCAGACAACACCACCCACTACACAAGTCCCAGAAGAGGTTGGTAACTTATGGCTTCAGTACCTGGATCATTTTGTGGATTTTTATCTCTTGACCATTTTGCTTTGATTTTATATTGATCATTGGAGGATTTTTGGGTATAGGCAGAAGAGAATATGGATCAAAGATCAGCACGACGCATATGGAATGGTGAGGATTTTGAATCTGATGCCGATGAAGATGAGAAGCCTCGACGTCAGAGCTTAAACACTGCTGGTCAACCTACAGCAAATGATGGCATGAGGTAATCTTCAAGAGGTCTTCACATTAAAGGGTTCTTAGAACATCCTTTTAGGAATTCTTTCATCAGAAAATTGAATGTATTTTGTGCTCATGTGAAACTGTTTGTGGTTGGTCCTCTGTATCTCTCTCCTCCACACCCGTCCTTGTGTGCACCAAATAGGGATGGAGGGAGGGGATGGATTTATACCATCTTATTTCAATCTGAAATTTCCAAATTATTAATTAGTTCATAATTATTAATTTAATTTTTGGGATAAAAGGGACAACCTTTAAGCTGAGTGTTCCAGTGATGGTTTGTCTTACTAGGCTCTAGGTTTTCTTTGAGTTGACTTTGTGTGATTTGTGACTCAGGGATATTGCAGATGAAATCAAAGAAGAGAAGATGATAGACACGCATCCTCCATCTTGACACACATGAAAGTCCAGAACTCCTAAATCAAATGTCTCTTAAGGCAATGTCATTTCATTTGATGATTATTAGAAAATTGCACTTACAACTCTTCCCTCACTAATGTTTCCTTTTCTTTTCATTTACTTTCCTTTTGTCTTTTTTTTTTTTTTTTTTCTTTTTCTTTCTTTAGTAAAATTTTTTATGGGTTAGAATCAGAACTAGGGATTATACGAAGAGCGATGATTACCCTCACTATGAAACATGCTTACCTTGATGGTTACCGAGGATCGAGTTTTTGTATCATTATGTATCGATTACCTTGTTTAGGGTTTGTAGAAGAGTAAACCATTACAATGTAAAACTTCTTCTTCCTTTAATATGGTAAGTGGACTGATGTTTGTCAAGAACTTTCTGATTTGGATTAAACACTGATATTTGTCAAGAACTTTCTGATTTGGATTAAACCTTGGTCTGATCGTGTCAGGATCGGAGTGTCAGATGCCTTTTCATAAAGCATTATGGATTCGGTTTTGAACATGCTTAAAATGTGGGTATTTTTTTTATGCTTTTGTGATATGACTCAAACCCTTGTGACTTGCACTTTGAACTCCAATGGAATCTGCTCGAGTGAATTCATGTTTTTTCATTGCTATGGAGATGGAGATTTCTGTTGGCAGAAGCATTTGATAGTTAAGAATGCAAACAGTTGGTATAATATGGTACGGTCGCAGGGTGTTTTTGAAAGTGGCAAATAAGCCTTCTTTTCCAGCAAAGCTGTGTTTCTGTTAGGGATTGTTGAAAAGTTTTCCGGGATGTCTCTTATAGGAACAATGAAAATGCACTGGGTGCATTTGGATCGTTGGTGCACTACACGTGCTGTGGGACCCACCGCACGTGTAGGGCACCAATGGCCCTGATGTGTTGAGCACAACGTATACTTGCTCACTGTGAGGCTCATGAGAGTGTGGGTGATTGTGAAATCTCACATTTGGGAAAGAAGTTTTTGGCAACTAGCTCATCTTCTTCCACCCAAGTGATGTGAGATGTCACAGGCATGGCCGTTGATTCTTTAGGTCATGCGATAACTTCTACTTATTTCATCTGTAGTTGGATTGGTGTTTTTTCCGTTTTGTATATATTCTATACTCTTAACCGTTGTACCATGTCATTAGTATAATGACCGAGACATTTAGGAAGGGAAGGATTATTTTGAAATAGTATGATTCTATTCATCAAAAAATGACACATTTTGGTTGGAAAGAAGTTACTTTTGAACCAAAGTGACGGGGAGCGGTTTTGGATCAGGTCTATCAAGTTCAAACAAAACTGAATTCGAGTTTGGCTTGGAAGAACATTAAATTTTTATTATATTTTCTGTTATTTTTTATTTCTATTTCTATTGTGCTCTATTACTTTCTTCATTAATAAATAAGGAATTTGTTAAAAATGTTAAAAAATAATAAAAGATAATTTTGTCCTTTTTTTTCTCTTTTTTTTTTTATAAAATAAAATTACATATTAGTGATACTTTTCATTTGCAGTGAACAATAAGTCCTATTGGATTTTTCTAGGACAATGACATCCTACTTTTTATAAATATTTTCAATTAAATTTTAGTTTAGAATTCAATTATTACTATTTTTTTTCCTTCTATTTTTGGCCATTCTTATTTAAATATCTCTAGTGTCATTCTCTCATTAAAATCCTAAATTTCACCGCACTCCTAATTTTATAAAAACATAGTTCTAACTTTCATTAAACTTATTACTTTTAGGCAACGTACATAAAATTCCCTGCGATATAGAAAATGTGTAAAAAACATCACTGTTATTTGATATCTGCATATAAATTCCTATAATTTCAAAATTTGAAGCAAATTGCTCATTGTTGCAAATTGATGATATCAGACTTTTTTTAAAATTCAAAAATACCTTTTTCGTCATTTCACGTTTTGATTTTTTTATTATTATTTATTTATAAAGTAAGGATATTTTAGTCATTTTATTGTTCAAATTGAAAATTTATCCTTATTTGTCCAAATTAAAAAATATAGAGGGATTTTGCGAACAACCGGAAGGTTTGCACATTTTTTATATAGCGGAGGAGTTTTATGCACTTTACCCTTTCTAAAATGATTAACATATTATTTAAATTTCACTATTTAAAATAAAACTTATCGTATCATGTCTAAAAGTTTGACAAATTTTTTTTCATTTAGTATATTAATGAAAAATTAAGGAATTATTTGCATTTTTAAAAAAAAAATTATATTTCAAAATTTTTTAAAACAAGTAATTTTATGAAGTAAAATTAAATATATGTAAATTCGAGATATATATTATATGTGTAAGTTCATTGAAATAATATCATTTTTTTAAAAAAAAAAATTAATAAGTAAAGGACATTAAATATATGTGAATAACAAAGGGTAAAAATGAATGGTTGACACAAGTAGCGAGGCGGAAGAGAGAGAGAGAGAGGCGTTTCCTCGACCATCTGGTGTCATGAAACCAGTGGCTGCTCAAGCTTTCCCTTCCCTCCAAATCCGACCGTTAATCCACTACCCAATTCAAATTCCCCGCCAATTCCTCTCCCCAACCCCTCCAAACCCACCTTCATCTCTCAAATTTCCTCCAAATCCGACCCCCTCCAAGCCTCCAACACTCAAATCCCAGGAAACCCATCTCTCCAATCCCCAAACCTCAACCCAAGACGATGGCATTCCCATCGATCTCGTCAAAACCCTAGTCAAATTCAAGTCCAGACACAACTACATTCGGGTCCTAGAAGTATCCAGAAAGGCTGACCATCCCTTTGCCGGGTCGAGGCTGCTCTTACTTGATGGCCCAGGCAACATTCACAGCATATCTTTCCTTTTCAAGTCCCTCACAAACACATACTTCGATGTGTTCGCTACATTGCCACCAATCTTGCCTCCTGGACCCTTGGGGATCCTCGGGTTCGGAGCCGGATCCGCCGCCCGTTCCATCTTGGAGTTGTACCCACAAGGTGTGATTCATGGTTGGGAGCTTGACCCATCTGTGATTTCAGTTGGGAGAGAGTACTTTGGCCTTTCAAAGCTTGAAAAACAACACCCAGATAGGCTTTTCATTTACATTGGTAATGCACTGAATGCTAGTGTTAAAAACGGGTTCTCGGGCATTTTGGTTGATTTGTTCAGTAAGGGTAGTTTGATACCTGAGCTACAGGATCCAAATACTTGGGAGAAATTGAAGAAGAGCTTGAGGAGAGGTGGGAGGATTATGGTGAATGTTGGTGGAAGTTGTGTTGAAGCCGAGGATTCTTCGCGAAGAGATGGGAAAGTGATCATGGAAGAGACTTTGGAGGCAATGCACAAGGCCTTTAAAGGCCAAGTGTTTGTGTTGAGTCTGGGTAACAGGAAGGATGATAGCTCGATAGCTCTCACCGGTGACTTGCCGAATATCAATAGGTGGAAGAAGGCATTGCCCAAATCTTTGAAGTCCTATGTTGATATGTGGGCACCCTTCAATGGATCAATATGATGATTGTTTCTGTTTTGAGTTCTGATACAACGTCCGAAAGTCAGACACATCCCACTGCATTAATGTCATTATGATGGCCGACGTCATGATAACGTCATTTTTCACCCACATAAAACAGTCGGATTAGTTTGCTAGGAGAAGTTTTCTTGTGTGTGCCCCCTCTGTATACCTTACCAATTCTATTGGAATGTAGTATTCATTAGCTTTAGTTCCATAAATGAGAGAGTACATTTGAGCAAGTGTCAATGCTGTTCTTCTGTTTTGTAGTTTGATATGCATTGTGATTTGCACTAATCACCATGAGTGGTCTAATTCATGTAATTTGGTAGTTCTTTTTTTCCTTCTTTTTGGCTTTATATTTTGGATATTGTTTTTGTGGCAGCAATATATTAAATATTGTTTATAAATGTTATTCGGTAATGTTTTCTCATTGTCAATGTGGCTAAAATGTTACCCTGTGGTGTTTCTGCACCAATTTTCTACCCAATTCATTTTTATTGAAATTACCCAGCCCATCACTGCTAAACTTGTAACCACAGATTTATTTATAGTTCAATGTGGAATTATTGGTCCTCACTATTTTGTTTAAGGTAATTCACATAGAAACAAGATACAAGTTATTGGTTCCAATACTATAACATTGTATACTATATATGCATTACAATTTACAAGTGTTTGTATGTGTGACTGAGAGAGAGAGAGAGAGATGTCCAAAATAAGATGAGAATTTTTTTGCTGGTCAGACCCTTTATATGCACACTAATTCAAGCTCTGTTCATTTTGTTTCGGATCTAGTACAATGCAATGTTATAATTGTTCCTTTAATTTTGTTTTTGGTTGAAGTTTAGCAAACAACATAGTAAAGCAAAAGAACATAAGGATCTACTGACCAGGACTTTGTATTTTATCATCTGTTATATACTGCAATTTCTAAAGGAATCAATAATCCTTGTCAAGGTTAACAAGCAAATTGTCTTTCCAGTGGAATTTAATGCAAAATATATAGTAGGACACAGGATATAGGCGCAACAAGATGCCAGTACATGATAAGAAAAATTAAAGGAAAATGATAGGCAGACAGAATTGTCAGACCTACATTTTCTCATTCATGTGGTGAGTGCATATGGTGGGAACTATCACATGCATTTAATGGATGTAAAAGTGTAGGTCTGACAATTCTGCCTAACAATTTTACCTAAATAGCATGGTCCTAAATTAAAACCTAAATAGCATGGTCCTAAATTAAATATGAAAAAAAGTAAGGTGTGGATATGTTAACAATACGAGTAATATGACAATATATAAGTATTAATTTTATCTAATATATACGATAAATATATAGTCTTTATCAATTTTCTCAATTAAAATATTAAAGATTGCATTATCTCAACAAGGACAGAAATATCATAAAACTAGCTAAATTAATACTAAGGAAGTGTTTGTAAGAATTTTTGGGCTTCTATTGGTTATAATTTCTTTAAATACACAAAGAAAACTCAAATTGAGGATTGAGATCAATTAAAGAATTACCGAATGCCCTATTCGGATGCGATTATAAATTATTTTGCATTACAGTGCGTACCTTAGTCACATGTTACCATGTGCTTATATATATATATATATATATATATATATATATATAAAGGAGAGGATACTGGTAATGTTTGTTACCATGATTTAGAGATAATGTAAAATGATTAAAATCTGATCATTTACTTTATGGGAGGAATATTATTAGATATTTATTATATATATAGTTTGGTCCTTACTCTCACACACTACGCTCAATTACGGTTAGTCTTGCCCCATTGAACAGACATGTGAGTTAAGTGTAGAGAGTGGAAGATCAAGTGAGAGGGATTTCTTTGGTTTCTGGCTTCATTCTCGATCTAGCAGTGGCTTTTGCAGGTATGTTCAGTTTATAAATAAATATCAGTGTTATAATCATGTGTATGAGTAGCCTATTTAATATTACACGTGGTATCATAGTTGGGTTATACACATCTTATAATCGACGTATGTTATATATACTAATTTCCTATAACTGAAAGCCCTAGTTTGACGTTTCATTTCGATTGCTTGCAATTTCTTTTAAAGAATTAATTATTGTAATATGAAATCAGTACCATATGCATTTCATATTTGGGTTATATTAGTGTTAAATAAGATTTATGTTTCATATGTTTCGATCTAACATTACAATGTTTGGGTTCATACCCTTGAAATTAGATTTGATTTTCACTAAAATAAGAGTTTAGATTGTTGAGGTAAATGATCCAAAACCAATGTTGATCTCTAAATCATCTTGATAGCTTTTGATGTGATTCACTATTTTAATACGTATCTATTCATCAATATCCATGGTAGATGATTTAATGAAAGCATGTCTAAATATTATAGAGACTATCTTTATTTACATATGAATGTGATTAACAATTGATTGAGAATTTGATCTCGTTTTAAGAAAATTTTACCAGATTGATTAAGTGTGCTACCAAAGTGGTTCATTCATGAAATCTGTAGGATTTTCTTAGTTTAAGGATTATATGGATCAAAATTGCATTTTTTGGTTATAACGAATAATAATCCACCCAAAAGAGATTTTTATTTGGTTTAATTCAAAAATGGCACATTGCAATATATAAAATGTAAAATTTGTGAAGATTTTTTCTTGCTCTAAGGTATTGAAGTTTTTATAAATTTTGCATTATTATATATTGACTTTGTGATAAAGTGTTAAATTATTGCACATTTTATTTTGACCCAAAGGAGAGGTATAATAATGTCTTTGGATTTATGGGGCTCGACTCTTATTGCTTAGATTGTAAAATAAAAGAGAAACATAATAGACTTGGAAGATTATTCCTTGTTTTAATTATTACTCATTGACAGAAGATATAACTTAAATAGAACTCGTACAAAACAAACTCAGCAGAAAATATGGAAATACAATTCCATGACTAACAAATTCCTAAGTTGCTAGGATACTCCTAAGAATAGGAAAAACAAATTGTCTTCCTATAGAATATGTCAACCAATAATTATTCAGCAAACAACAAACTAAAAGAAATAAATCTTAACACCCTCCCTTAAACTGAATGTTCTGTAGACATCAATTTAGAGAGACAACTCCTTTTAAGTATGATCCTTCAAAGAACATACTCTAAGTAGTCCTCGCAACTTCAAGAATGCAGCTAACTTTAAAGGCTTGGTCCTTCTGCAACATGATTCTCACTCATGCAAAAATTTATTCACTAGTTCCATCATTGATCAAATCACATAGGAAATGATACCTCACATCAATGTATTTGCTTCTTCCATGTAAGATAGGAATTTTTGAGAGTTTGATAGTTGAATTGTTGTCACAATAAACTGAGGTAGATCCCTGTTGATGGTAGTGTAATATTTTAAGCATTCTCCTCAGCCAAATGGCTTGACATGTACATGATGCTCCAGCAATGAACTCGGCATCAGTCGTAGACAATGTAATAATTGGTTGCTTATTTGATAACCATGAAACAGCTCCTGAACTTCATTGGTCGACAGATAAAGAAATTCAAGTCTATTGGAACAATGTCATTCTTCTAGTCATTCGATCGACACATATGACATTGCATAATAATTTGATCCCGGTCGATCACAACTATGCTATGATAAATTTGGGTATATGGCTGGCTGATGGGTATCAGTTAACTTTTTGTCAGGCTATGCAAGAATCATTATCAGCCATCTTTAAAGGGAAGAGTGGAAGGTTATGTTTAATCAGTGTAGTAAGGCTGACTTGAAATAAAGACCACCTCAATGGTGATCCATAATAAATGAAGTGCACATTGTTTGAGAGTCCTTTCATTTGTCATACCCTTCAAGTCCTAGTTCAATCAGCCATGATTATGAAATGTTTATTCTAATATAAGTTTAAATTTAAAAAATCTTATTAGTTTGATTAGCCATAAGACATTTGAAATTAGGGGGCAATTGCTGACACCCAAAAATAGCGTAACATATGGCTGCCACTTTGGTAGTGACATGGACAAAAATCAGTATATACATAGAAAGAGAAATAGATAAACCATGAGATATTAGTGGAATTGGACTCTATCAAGAGTCCAAAGAAACAATGAGTCTAAAGGCCGATAGGAATAGAATCATTGAATGTTTTGGACTCTTGAAGCTTTATCATTGACTTTTGATATGCATGGACTCTATATATATAGAAATATATATAGCTGAAGATGGGCTCTTACAAGAGTATGCTATATTATTGGAAAGGAATTTGCTAAGTTCTATACTCTATGAATGTCACGCCCCGATTCCCGAGTCCCAAAAATTGAGGTGTGAACTCTGAGAGATCACACTCACAATATAACCATCAATATCCATACAATCCCAATTTTCTATTTTTCTCAAGAAAATTATGCATTTTCAATTTAAATATAAATCAGTCTCTGAATATCCATCTCATATACATAAACCAAATATATAAAATACAATTGGAGAAATTGAATCAACATAAATGTTTCATACATTTAATCCGTAAAATAGATCATCTATCCAATATCCTGGACATACATTAAATTCTTTGGACTTTAATCATTACCTCAGCAACTGGTATAATCAGTCCCTAACTGACTCCGTATCATCTGCAATACTTGCAAAACTTGGGGGGGGGGGGGGGTGTGAGCTCAAAAGCTCAACAAAGTATGTTGAACCATACTATCACTGCTGCAGCAGGTCGATCCTCACATATTCTCAAAAATATACACATTTAAATATATCACAATATTTAAAATCATGCTTCTCCTAGCATACATAAACCAATAATGAATATGGCAATTCTAGCATATATAAGCATATGAACATATGAATCTACTACACATGATTTTTGAAAATCATTTTCAACATGCTCAAAAGTAATAAAAATCTAACATAAATATGTATATAGAACATATATGTCAAAACATTTACATAAATAATGTAAATCAAACATCACGTCGCTTACTCAACAAGTGACAAGTCTCAAATGCAATGTATATGTATTTAAATGGTATGGTATGCTTAACAGATAAACACATAAGCATAAAGATAAAACTCTCTCTCGGATCTTGCTCGATACCCCGCATGATTTGGATTGGTCTGACATATCATTCAACCTAGGACACTTCCTACTCATTCGTATGACGTGGACATCAATTTTCGACAATGTCATACTCAAATGACAATGTTTTGATTTATCTCGTGGTGATTGGACATACTCCGATAGTCACTAAATGTGGATATAGTGCCACTTACGTAACATGGTGGACACCATTCTGACAACCTATGAAAATTAACATGGGTGGACATCATTCCGATAGTCTATGTACGATCGATCTTCCCCGTTACCCACAATTTTTACTTACGTAGCATGGATGGACAATGTTCCGACAGCCCATAAAGATTAACATAGGTGGACATTATTCCGACAGTCCATGTACAATAGATCTTCCCTGTTACTCACAATTTCCCCCTATATGTACTTATAACAGATAAAACCAAATATTTTAATTTATGCTTACCCCAATGCACTAGCTAGTTTTAAAAGTACGTAACCTACATTTCTCCCTCTATAACCCACATATAATCACGTATATGTCATTTCCCTCTCATATATGCTATGTGGATGCATACATACTTAGCATATTATTTTCATGAATTAACTCATGCTTATTAATACTAAAAAGAAGTATTTAGCATGATTCTCACCACATTCCAACACATATAGCACATACATGTTCAAAATCCGCACAATACCCCACATATGCCAACCACCTTAACTTAGCACATTTATCATGATATCACCAATGCATACATTAGATATGTATATAGTTAGCATGCATTTCATAACCACATTTCCACATATAAACACATACATGTCACATTCTACATATAATCACATATGCACATATATTAGCATAGATATAATCATGTCATCACTCCACGCATGTATTTCCTACAAATAACTAACTTGCATTTAATTCACAATATATATATATATATATATATATATATATATTCTACCACCCATATATGTAATGAGAACATATATAACACTTAGCATACATCATACTTTTCAAATGCTCATCAATGCTATACTTATATTTAGCATATATCTCAACTACCGCATCCATATATAATCACATATATATTCCAATCCATGCATAAAAATCACATATGCATACAAAACAACACTTGACTAAACATATATTATTTAGCATACTTTTTACATGGTTTCAATGTGTACATATGAATATAACAATGCAAGCAAACATAGATCATTATGCTTTCATTTCCAAATATATACACACACACACACACACACACACACACACACACATATATATATATATATATATATACATACCACATATGATCAAATTAAAGAACATATGTAAGTTAACCAACGTAATTAAAATATATACGTAGGAGATAGAGACAATAATTAACTTGCCTTAGGTCCCACTTTTAATGAGTCCGTGCTTGTAAAACGGCCTAAAACCAATTTCGGTCCGATTCCATGTCAAAGTCCACAATTCAAGCACAAGTCTCAACCCAACCATCACTACTACTTCAATTGACCCATTAGTCGACTCCTGTCCAAACAAGTCACAGCTCGTAGCCTCAAGTCTCATACAATGAGTCTCAATTCAAATACGAAGTCAGCCCAATCCATATTGCTCAATATATGTCACTGGCAGCTCAATCTAAATCAATTTGAAGCTCAATTAAAGTTGGCCCAATCACCAATCCATATACAATAAGCCCAAGTAGCTTTCAACATCACCTTCATCAAGTTAATCCACATCCACAAACAACTGCACCCACAAGGTGTCCAAGCCGTGAGCTCCATAGACCCGTCACCAAGCACCATAGCTGACCACCATGGACGACCAATCCAAAACCCATTACCACCATACAATCCAACTGTGAGTAACCCATTCTCAACACCCAAAATTACCACCATCATGGCTGCCGTTAAACCATCACCATGATAGCAATGGCCCAACCGTGGTGTCCACCAAGCTGGAACCATGGCTGCCACCATAAACTAGCTAGACCCAACTGCCGTTAAAACCGATCAGCCATACCAAGCCATGCTATACAAGCTCAACACCTTACCAAGTCCACAGCCGAGCACCAAGCTAAACTCACGGTCACGGCACACCACCACACAACCACCATGGCTGTGACCTTTAACCAAACAACACACTAACATCACTATTGAAGAGAACAAAGAGAATCGAGCAGACCTATCACTCCAGCCATGCCATCAGCTGAGAAGAGGCCCAGCCGAAACCATCACAAGTCACCACCACCGCTGTCGTGATAGCCAATGTCGCGAGCTCCACCGTGCATCATCATCTCCCTCACCAAACTGCCATCACCAAGCGCCAGCCAAACGGGTCACAAGCTCCTCGTTGGAACCACCCGAACTGACCCAATTCATGTGGCCCGAGCTTAATCAAAGCTCCCATGGCCGTCGCCTTTGTCGGAGTGCCATTACGGGCTACCGAAACCACCTATTACTACTGTCAAAGCAACCTCTGTAACACCACAGAACTGCCACTTCGACCAAGCATCATCGTCGCTACTGTCGACTATGGTGGTTGTAGTGGTCATGAATTTTTGCAATTTATATTTACCACTCGCAATAGAACGAATCCTTAAAGATACGTAGGAATAATTCATTAAAATTCAAAGGTTGATTCTCATTTAAATCACAACCACGTGTTGGGTTGTTTTGCTTACTCTACTTCAAAAGCATAAATGATAATTAAAATGCGAAGTTTGAGAGAAGAGTAAAGGGCTAGGGTTGAGACTTCACCACTAGCCTCGTAATACGTCAAACTTATAATAAATTGGGGGAATTCATGCAATTGTGTACTAAGTGGTGCAAATGGCTTGTAGCTCACAATGCTACCTTCAAGAGGATACATGCACCTTAAAATACTATAATCCATCTTCGATACGTGTAATTTTCCTACCTACCTACTTACCTAGATACCTAATTAACTAAGTGTAACTAATTTACTATCTCTTAGCATGGACTATGCAAATCTAGCTATGCATGTTAAAGTGAAAACTAGTATCAAGCCATCACGTGTAGTCCTTGTGGAACTACAAGTGTTTGAAGATCATGTGAGGAAAATAGGCATTCTAAGACAAGAAAGATAAATTACACACAAACATAAGGAATTTATAAACTTATATTACTCATAGGGCTCAAGGCAAGGTACATATATATAAAAATTACATAAAAACTTCAATTCACTAAAGTTAGAACATATTTACAAGACTAGGATTTGTCAAAACCCTAGAGAAGGATTAGTTAATCATGATGGGCTGAAAGCACTCCATAGACAGAGATGAATTCATGCTCAAAATGGTCTTCAAGGCCTTACAAAGCCCTCTTTGAAGCTTTTCCTCTTTAGAACTTCACTTTATCTCTCTAGAATTTTAGATATGCTCTCTATTACAAGAATTGTGTTATGTCTATCTATTACATATTTTTTAGCTATATATTTGACTTTAAGCTCAAAATATCATAGAAATTTCATTCAAGGCTTCATCCCAGCAAAATTGGACAAGTGGCAAGTGAAAAATATATTTGCAAAAAAAGATCTTTTGCAGGATTGGGCGATGCATCGAAGTAGGAACTTCGATGCATCAAAGCTGTAACTTCGATGCATCGATCTTACCTTGACTGCAGTTATTCAACTCTTCAGCTTCCCGACTCTGATCTTGACACGTCTTTCAACATTCTTTGACCTAGAGCTTCAATGAAGCATGATCGAAAATACGAATGGATTCTTTACTTGATAAAGGGGTCGGATTATGCCAAAAATAGACTTTGAATCCGAAATCATCAAAAACATAAAAACAAGTAAAAACTATACAAGATGTGCAGTTATAGGATTAAAATACATAAGTAAAGATGCGAAAATGTATAACATTCAACGCTTATCACACCCCCAAACTTAGATATTGCTAGTTCCTTAGCAATACAAAACTAAAAATAAAATAAAACAAATATTCTTCTTTTGCTTTCGTGGGAAACACGGTTGCATTTAGCGAATGCAACAAGCCTTTTAAACCCATAGACATATCTAGTGGATGAGTGAAGTCTCATTGGGTTTAACACGCTTGTTAAAGTCACAAAAGTATGCAAAAATGGTGGTTTGCTCAGTCACCAACTAGAAATGAGTGATACCCCATTTGATGTTCAACGTGGCAAATGCAACCAGTATTATGGAGCTATATGGACATCAATAGATATAAACCGTTAAAAATCAGAGTCAGGCGATAGTCCCCACATAATGGTCAGTCCGAAACTCATACAAGTGCAAACTTTAAAATTATCTTTGAAAGGCGAACATATGTTTTAATGCGTGGTTTCTTGTCATAAATGGAGAATAAATGGAACATCTGTTCTTAAAAGAAAAACTTTTTAAAACAGAGCACAGAAGCATATTATTAGCAACAAAAATATTTATAAACACTTAAGTACAATCGACTGTGCAATGCCTAAGTCCCTTAAGCTTTTTAGCAAGCCCATGTAGCAGCATTGGGTCAATGACTCCCAAACCGGACGATTTTAAGGCATTAGGTGAAGACACACCCCTTGAACTAGGCCACGAACTTAAACGAGCCGATTGTTTCTTTATTTCTCAACCTTGCACACTTTTTGAAGCGAACACTCCATGCTTCTTGAGGCACAGAGGCCCGACTTATTGAGTAAGAAGACTTATTGCAAGTTTTATTTTGTTTTGTTTGTTTTCTTTTTCTCTATTTTGTTTTTTTTTGGCTTTAAACTTTGCTAAGGTAATTCGTTCTTCAAGCTGTTCAAATAAAAACAAACATTTTCAAAATTCTCCATACGACGCATACCCCACAATTTAATTATATGTGTGTGTTTGTGCCTTTGAGGACAAATTTAGGAGAAGAACTGTACAATATTCAAATATTGAATAAAAATGTGGAAGGACATCATGGCAAACATGAATTAAAGATGCAATATATGGAAAAATTTAAAAAAAAAATAGTGTATGCCAGTGTACCATCATACCCACAAACTTGAATCAAACATTGTCCACAATGTTTAGACTACAAAGAGTTAGAATAATGTTACCTGTTGGTTGATGGATTTCAAAAAGTCAAAACATCAACCGTGTAAGGGTAATGGGTACACGGGTACGTGGGTATGTATCAGACACATGGGGCATCAAAACCTGCATAAGTACAGAGTACATACCAACATAACATACAAGAACTGGAAAAGACAAAAATAGAAAAGAAAAAATAATGACAGAAAAGAAATATGTACAGACAATAAAAAAAGTGCTAATATTCCATTAATTCAAATATTTGTAAGTACACGTGATGGAATTTATGGAATACACCAAAAGTAGTAAAAGCAACAAAAGAGTGCCTACATGGCACTGTACAATTCTATGACTGTAAAGAAAAGAAAATACATAACTGAAATAAAAATAGTAACAAAATAGGAAACTAGAACTAAGGCTGGGGCGACGGTGGTGGCAGTGCTGAAGTAGAAGCAACATCTGTACTACAGGAAGCCAGGGTCATTCGCAGTAACTGCTCAATGCGCTGCTGACGCTCGAATAAACTAATCATACCCTCACTGTGGGTACTGAGGAAATCATTGGTCTCACGGTGATGGTCTGCAAAATCCAACTGTAGCTACTGCAGACCCGCGCTAAGGCACTTGTACGCAGTAGCCAGATAATCATAGTCTGCTTGGCTCATGCGTGGCCGGTCCTGGCCCACCTTCTCCTCCTCATCCAAATACATCTCCTCTCTCTTAGATGCCTCATGAGCACTCTTCCTCTCCTCAATCTCGGGTGCTACACGTTGGAGAATACTCATATGGGAGACTATCTTGGTCCAACTCTGTAATGTGAAGTGGGGAGGACCATCAACTGAAAACTCCGAAGGTGCAAAGTGAAAGTGAGCTCGCCGAAGCACAACAGTCACCAAGAATAGGAATGGCAACTTCATCTTAGCCACTCTTGAGTTATTTTTATCCACTATATGCTCCCACACTTTCAACATATGTCCCCAGATAACAGTCGGGGACAGAAAACCAACATCTAGAATGAAAGACGTATAAAATTGTCAGGAATTCACTCCATCGATTGGAATGATGCCTAAGAGGATGGGCATTTTTCTGGAAGACTGTGTCGAATAACCATAATTTCTGGGGGTATAAGGATTTGCTGGTGCAGGTGTTTTGAGGGGGGTCAGAGAAGCGTCCGTGGCACATGCCCTGAATCATATCGAAAGTAGAAAGGTCCGGATTAATATCACGAAACCGAAAATACTCCTTGGCTATGTGAAGGTCCTTAGGTTCCTCATAAGAACACCTGGTAAGGGCAGCAATATCCTCTATAGTGATGACAAGAGAAATGCCATCAACAGTAGTCTGTAAGATATACTACTCGTAGGGGTTATAAGTCATATTCATGTAAAATGCTTGAACAAGCTGATGGCAGTAAATATCAGCTCCAGGGATAAGGAGCCCAAGTAAATGGCGCTCACTCAAAGCGGTAAGTGACCATGTGGCATAAGGATCCTCGATGAATAGGTCAATGTCTACCATGGCTCAAGGTAAAAATCTCGATGCTCCCAATGGCCCCAAGGGATATCGTGAATGGAAACGGGTGACACCTGATCATCAGCCATGTCATGTATAGTAGCCTCTAACTTGGCTCACAATTCCTTTACGAAAAATTCAATGCAACCGCAAACTGCTTTTAAAAATGTTTCACTACTCTAATTAATTCAAACCACCACAAAAATTTCCCAAATTTCTTATACAAAAATCTCCCAAATGAACTCCAAAAATTTGAAATAAGTAGGATACTCTCAATCCACAATTGTAGAATATAATTTCAAAGTGCCCAACAAAAACCCTTTACCTTCAATTTTGGGAATGAGCCAAACTGGGCTTTCCATGCATTGAATCACCCTCCTTGGACTGGAGAATGAATATGGAAGATGACGGTTGTAATGATGATGGCGATGGATGATGATGGGGATATGTTCGGGACTTTTGGATGAGAAGGAGAGAAGAGAGAGTCATGAGAGAGAAGGAGAAAAATGAGAGGGAGAGAAGAGGGGTTCGAATTTTAAGTGACTGTATGTGCAGTCACGTGCCTAGGATTGATGCATCGAAGTGGCTACTTTGATGCATCGAAGTTGTCAATGCATCGAACTAGAAGTTTCGATGCATCGAACATCTATCGACACAAGGTGCGAAAGCTGCTGGAATTGACATAAAAATGGGACATTTAAAGATTGATGCATTGAACTGGGTACTTCAATGCAACAAAGCTGCTTTTGATTGTGATTTTGCAAAATTGCCCCAAGTATGGAAAAGTTATGTTTTATCCTCAAATTATGCTTCTCACACTCAGACACATTCAAAAATATTTAGATATATTCCTATTAGATTTAAAGGGTCACATGGAACATGATAGGACTGCGAAAATGCCAAGTTTATCGTCTACGACGAGACGTGAAACTAATCGTAGGTCCAAATATACGGGATCCATCAATTCGATGATGTCCACGTATTCCATTTGTATTTGATCATTAATGAAAGGTTTTACCCTTTGCCTGTTAACCTTAAAGAGTGTTCCGCCCTTGGGATCCGTTAGTTCCACCACTCTATGGGGAGCAACGGGTTTGATGATGTAATGACTGTCTCATTAGGAACGAAGTTTTCTAGGAAATAGGCGAAGCCTAGAATTATAAAGCTAAACTTTTTAGCCCGGAGAGAGTGATTTGGAATGGATATGACGGTCATGAAAGGCCTTGGTCTTTGCCTTATAGATTTTTGCACTTTTGTATGCGTCATTCCGTATTTATTCTAATTCACTCAACTGAAGCTTCCGGTTAGAGCCAACCGACTTCATATCCAAAATTGAACTTCTTAATAGCCTAGAAGGCTTTGTGCTCAAGCTCAACTAGTAAGTGACATACCTTACCATATACAAGACCGTACGGTGACATGCTAATCGGGGTTTTATAAGCAGTACGGTACACCCACAATGCATCATTTAGACGTTGTGACCAATCCTTGCGATCGAGACACATAGTTATTTCAAGGAGGTGCTTAATTTTCCAATTAAATACTTCTATTTGGTCACTCATTTGAGGGTGGTAAGGTGTAGCAACCTTGTGAGTGATGGAGTATTTGAGTAGCAAGGTTCGAAGGAACCGGTTGCAAAAATGTTTACCACCGTCACTAATGCTGGCTCGAGGCGTACCAAAATGACTAAAAATGTTCATTTGGATGAACTTGACTACAACTGTGTGATCATTGGTTCTAGTAGCCAAGGCCTCAACCCATTGATAGGCGTTGAATGTTACGCATTCTAGCCTCTTAACTTATGTATTTTATTCTCTTAGTGATAGATTATTTTGTGATTTTACTTTGTTTTAGTGTTTTCTGTATTTTCAGGGCCTTAATGATTATTTTAGTTAAAACCGTAATTTTGGGCTTTTAAAGATGACATCCAAGATGGTTAGATGAAGCCTACACCAAAGGAATCCATTCAACTCCATAATTTAACTCAAATCAGCCCAAGGAAGAGGTCCAAGAGAATTACAACTGTTTAAGAAGGTTTCGGGCCTGAAGCCCAAATCTGCATTTAATATAGTCTTAATCCCGTTTTGGAAAACGGACCAGAAGTCTTATTTATGAGCCTCAAATCAACATAATTCCCACGTTGGGTTGAACGAAATTTGATTCTGCACACTTTTGTATTTCACGAAAATTCCGTAAATCGGACTTCTAGTGGGTCAAAAGTTGGGCCGAAGTCAGCAGAAAAAACCCACCTGATTAGTGCTGCGGGAAAACCTAATTAATTCCTAATTGGATTAGGACTTTGATGTATTCTCTTGGCTATTTAAAGTGACAAATTAGGGCTGTATGGGGGAGGCTTGGCATCAGCTTTGAAGAGCTTTTTGAATAGAGAATCATTGGAGAACAAGGCGTATCATGAGCGGCTAGTTCAGCCATCAGGGTTTTGATGGAGCCCTAATTAAACATCACTGGTTTGATTGTTCTAATTATTGGAGATTTTTGTATTCATTCATAGATTGTGTAATTTAGAGGATTCTTATTATAGAATTGAGCAATAAAAGTCTTATAAATTTAGTTTCAATGATTTCTTATCTTGTCTTAGATACTTGATTGTTGTTATTGAACTCGTCCCTTTTGTTTTCTGTGATCATGAGATTGATTATTACACAATGATTTTCATTGAATATATCATTAAAAGCTTTGATGGATTATGCCTAGAGAAGATGAACCATACTGCACCCTAGATTAGAGTAGTTAGGCAGATGGCCCATGCCAATCGAAGATAGTCCATGACTTAGCCTTAATCATATGTTATCTTCTTGACGGATGGAGGTGAGCTTGTAGCCACCGACACCACTTATGCATGATATGATGCCCCATAGTTAGTTCAATTGACCATTGATTGTGAAGTTAGTGGTGAGATCAATTACCCTAGACTTATCTTATATTCTCTACACTCCTTAGTTTTTCTTGCTTTTGTTCAATTGCTTCATTAGTTAATTTAGTTATAAAAATTAGAATTCTTTTCTCTTAAATTTAATTAGAATTAATTCCTTATATCCAACTTAGTCAGACCACAGTCCTTGAGGTTCGATACCCATTCCTTTCGATAGCCCTATTCTGCAAGGAATTCGTTCTATTGCGAAGTGTGGAAATTTTAATTGATATACTTTTTGAGTCACACTCACACACGAATCACCCATTTAGATACGTAATCCATCACTACAAGTATGAATTCAAAATTGACATATTTTAAAAACGGGCCCATAAAGTCAATACCCCAAACATCGAAGATATCGATGATTAAAATTGGGTTCAAGGGCATCATATCTTTATGAGATATTGTGCCAAGGCATTGACATCACTCACGGGAGCGGCATAATAAGTATGCTTCCCGATGCATGGATGGCCAGAAGAAATCGCATTGAAGAATTTTGAAAGTGGTCTTTTGAGCACTAAAATAACCTCCGCATTCTAATGTATAGCAGAAACTAAGAATGCTAGGACTCTCACTCTCTAGCACATACCGGCAGATAATTTGGTCATGACAATACTTGAATAGATGAGGATCGTCCCAAAAATATGAACGTATTTGGGAATGGAAGCGATCCTTTTTCTTGTTTGGACCAAGAGGGTGGGATCTTCTCGGTTGCTAGGAAATTTACTATGTCAGCAAACCAGGGAAGTTTCTCATGAGTGACTTCAAATAGTTGCTCATCTGGGAAGGATTCACTAACTGGAATTTGGTCATGATGGCACTCTACAAGAAT
Organism: Cornus controversa; assembly: GCA_026545225.1. NCBI lineage: Eukaryota > Viridiplantae > Streptophyta > Magnoliopsida > Cornales > Cornaceae > Cornus > Cornus controversa. The sequence goes on from CM048845.1 coordinate 58,019,712, forward strand.
CCTAGATAAATGGTTTGCGACCACATTCTCGGTACCCTTTTTATCCCGGATCTCAAAATTGAACTCTTGCAATAAGAGTATCCATTGGATCAACCGGGGTTTAGTATCCCTTTTTGCCAATAAATGTCGAAGAGTGGCTTGATCTGAAAAGACAATAACCTTGGATCCTAAGAGGTAAGATCTAAATTTGTCCAAGGCATAGACAACTGCAAGCAATTCATTTTCTTTAGTTGTATAATTCATTTGAGTTTCGGAAAGAGATTTACTTGCATAGTAAATCACATGTGGTAACTTGTCTACACGTTGCCCTACGACAGTACCCATAACAAAATTGGATGCGTCACACATGACCTCAAATGGGAGAGCCCAATTTGGAGGGAGTAGATTTGGAGCTATTGATAGAAGTGTGCGGAGTATTTCAAAAAATTTAAGGTACGCTTCATTAAAATGAAAAGAAGTATCTTTCTCAAGAAGTTGGCACAAGGGCTGAGATATCTTGCTAAAGTCTTTGATGAAACGGTGATAAAAACTCGCATGACCAAGGAATATACGAATGCCCCTCACCGATGAAGGTAGAGGAAGCCTAGTTATGAGTTCTACCTTTACTCTATCTACCTTTATACCTAGTTTGGACACAATATGCCTGAGTACAATTCCCTCTTGAACCATAAAATGGCTCTTTTCCCAACTAATAATAAGATTCGTGTCCTTACAACGCTTGAGCACAAGTGTAAGATTATGAAGGCACGAATCGAAGGAAGGTCCGAAGACTAAAAATTCATCCATGAACACCTCAAGAAACTTCTCCATCATGTCTGAAAAGATAGATATCATACACCGTTGAAAAGTCACTGGTGCATTACATAACCCAAAGGGCATGCGTCTATAAGTGAATGTTCCAAATGGACATGTGAATGTGGTTTTTTCTTGGTCTTACGAGTCTATTTCCACCTAATTATATCCAGAATATCCGTCTAGAAAGCAGTAGAAACTTTGGCCTGCAAGCCTTTCTAGGATTTGATCAATGAATGGGAGTGGAAAATGATCCTTCCTAGTTGAGGAGTTTAGTTTCCTATAGTAGATACACACTCGCTAGCCCGTGGTGGTGCATTGAGGAACTAATTCTCCTTGTTCATTTTGAAGCTCGATGATGCCAGATTTCTTTGGCATCACTTTCATGGGGCTTACCCATTTGCTCTCAGAGATGAGGTATATAATACCAGTATCTAGCAGCTTGATAACTTCTTTCTTGATTACCTCCTTTGTGTTAGGGTTTAACCTACATTGTGCCTATCACGAGGTCTTTGCATGCTCTTCCAAATATATACGGTGCATACAAATAGAAGGGTCAATGCTGTTTAAGTCAGCAACGGTCCACCCTATGGTTCCTTTATATTCTTTTAAAACCATTATGAGTGAACACTCTTGGTAATCGGTTAGATTTGAAGCTATGATGACTGGTAAAGTGTCTTCCACATGGGAAAGTCATTTATGACTATGGCATCGAGCATTGTATTCGTGTCTTCAATTGATTCCTCAATATCAAAGTCTTAAAAATTGAATTGACTCGGACACACCTCTAGAGGGTCTTTTGACAAGATTTGGGGAAACATCTCATCCACAAGTTCATCCACGATATCGAAACAAAAGCAGTAGCTTTCATCATTGGAGGTGTAGTGGGATGTGTTGAAGATATTCAACCTAACGGTCATATTCCCGAAGGAAATGTGCATCACCCCGGTACGACAATTAACACAAGCGTTAGCTGTAACCAAGAAAGGATGACCTAGAATGATTGGAATATGCCTTGTACGATCTTGGACAGGTTCGGTATCAAGGACTATAAAGTCCATCGAAAAATAGAATTTGTCCACTTTGATTAGAACATCCTCAATTATTTTACGATGTTGCTTCACCGAATGGTCGACAAGTTGTAACACAACTGTGGTTGGCTTAAGTTCTCTTATCTTCAATTTTTGATAAACTGAGTAAGGAAGTAAGTTAACAATTGCTCCCAAATTAACAGGGGCCCTCTCGAACTTATGGTCACCAATGCCACATGAGATTGTAGGGGCACTCGGATCTTTGAATTTTGGAGGGGTGTTATGTTGAAGAATTGAAATTACCTACTCAGTTAAATGGACTTTCTTAGGAACTTGGTTCCTAGATTTACACTTTTGAGTGCATAAGTCTTTGAGAAATTTAGTATAGGAGGAAATTTGTCTTAGAGCATCTAGGAGAGGAAGATTGATTTTAACTTGTTTAAAAATTTCTATCATATCTTGAAATTTCTCTCATTGCTTCCCAAATTGAGAAGGTTCCCGTAATCTTTGCAAAAAAGGAACTCGAGGTTCATATGAAGATTCTCGAATTGGAATTGACGAGAATTCAGCTTCATTTTCCTTCCCTTTGTCTTTTGGATTATTGGAAGCTTCTTTTGGATTTTTAGGACAATCATTTGGATTTCTAGGAATTTTTGGATTCATCGGACGCTCACATTCTTTCTCTCTTATTTTATCAACTGAATTCTCTAACACTCTACCACTTCTTAAAGTAGTAATTGATTGAGCTTGTTCTTGGTTAAACTCAAAGGAATGAGAAGCATCATCAATTACTTGAACTCCATTAGGGTTTGCCACTGTTTGGCTAGGCAATTTTCCACCCTCTCACCGATTCATTGCATTAGCTAGCTGTCCCAATTGGGATTCTATCTTTGTAATAGATTGTGAGTGCGTGTTGATCTTTTGGTTATTGCTTTCAATGTTGCCTAAAGCAGCTAAAACCTTATCCTCAAAACTGGGGTTTCAGGAAGGTGGTTAATTGGAAGTGTAATAGAAACTCAAATTTGGACTTGGTTAATAAGGTCTAGGTTGGAATTGAGATTGACCTTGCTGTCTATGTGGTCCCTGAGATCCTTGATATTGACCTTGGTTCCCATATTAGAATTGGTTTTGATCTCTCCATCTAGGATGATAGGAATTTTACAAAAAACCTTGACCTGGCCTAAAATAAAGTGCATTTGCTTGCTCTTATGAAAATTTAGGGTATTGTCCGCATGAGGACAATCCTTTATATAATGAGAAGGACTAGAGCAAAAAGAACACACATCATATGTGGGATGAAGAGTAGGATTAGGAATAGTAGGAAGAAAGAAAAAAGAAGAAAATTTGCTAACATAACTTGATCAAGTTTCTTTTCTAGAGCTTCTATCTTCCTATCAGTTGCTTGCTCCTTACGCATTTCAAAAATGCTTTCGGGTTGGGAGTTAAGAGGAGAAACTTCCTTATTCTTCCTTTCATTAGAAGAACGATGAGACGAATTTTTGCTCAAGTTCTCAAAGATTATCCACGCTTCATCTGGACTTTTTAGAAAGAACGTACCACCACAACTAGCATCTACCATTTGTTTGTGGGGCTCTCCTAAACAATCATAAAATCCTTGCAACAATTACCATTTGAGAATAACATGGTGTGGGCATGACCTCAAAAGGTCCTTCATCCTTTCCCATGTTTTATGAAAAGCTTCTCCTTCCCTTTAAGAGAAACCGATGATGGCTCTCCGCGCATCATTAGTATTTCTCATTGGAAAGTATTTCTTTAGAAACTCTTATTGCATTTCTACCCAAGAGTTAATGAAATTTGGCTCTAAGGAGTTAAACCATTGTTTGGATTTATCTTTAAGTGAGAAAGTGAAAAGATGAAGTCTTAAGTTGTCTTCCGCTTGGGCATTCAATTGTAGAGTCGAACCCACTTCTAAGAATTCATCTATATGTTTATAAGGATCTTGGTTTTGAAGCCCGTGAAAACAATTGAGAAGATTAATTGTTGAGGATTTGATTTCAAAATTATTTTTTCCCATATTCAGAAAATGAATACAAGAAGGAGATGCATAAGTAAATGGAACATAAAAATCTCGCAGAACCTCACCACCTAGTGGGGGTGGTAAAATAGGATTTTGTTGAACATTTGGGTTATCATTATTTGCCATGGTTTCTCTCCTATGTTCTCTAAACAAAATAGGGTCCCAAGGAACGCTACTAAGTTGTCTAAGAGTTCTTTCGAGTTCAAGATCACATGGCAACAAGGGTAATGATAACGATCTCCTACCTTGCATATAAATGAACCAAAATTAAACTATATGCAAAAACAAAACAAAAAATTAAACACGTAAGTGCAAGAAAATTGGGTACTATACTCACAAAGGCTCCGAGCTTAAGTCCCGACGCCTTGATTATATGAGTACCTAAAATAAAGCACTTAATAGATAAGAACAAAAATAATTAAAATTAAAGAATGTAAAGAATGAGTTAAGTTAAATTCAAACTAGACTCAATCCTCTAGTTTAGCGATAAAACTGTAGTCCCAGGCAACGGCGCCAAAAATTGTTGCGGTCAGGAATTTTTGCAATTTATATTTATCACTCGCAATAGAATGAATCATTGAAGGATAGGGCTCTAAGTTAAGGGTGTCGATCCCACAGAGACTACATAGGAATAATTCGCTAAAAGTCGAAGGTTGGTTCTCGTTTAAATCACAACCACGTGTGGGGTTGTTTGCTTACTTTACTTCAAAAGCATAAATGATAATTAAAATGCGGAGTTTGAGAGAAGAGTAAAGGGCTAGGGTTGAGACTTCACCACTAGCCTCGTAATACGTCAAATTTATAATAAATTGAGAGAATTCATACAATTGTGTACTAAGTAGTGCAAATGGCTTGTGGCCCACAATGTTACCGTTAAAAAGATACATGCACCTTAAAATACTATAATCCATTTTCAATATGTGTAAATCCCTATCTATCTGCTTACCTAGATACCTAATTAACTAAGTGTAACTAATTTACTATCTCTTAGCATGGACTATGCAAATCTAGCTATGCATGTTAAAGTAAAAACTAGTACTAAGCCACCACGTGTAGTCTTTGTGGAACTACAAGTGTTTGAAGATCATGTGAGGAAAATAAGCATTCTAAGACAAGAAAGATAAATTACACACATGAACATAAAGAATTTGTAAACTTATATTACTCATAGGGCTCAAGGCAAGGTACATATACACAAAAATTACATAAAAACTCCAATTCACTAAAGTTATAACATATTTACAAGACTAGGGTTTGTTAACCCTAGAGAAGGATTAGTTAATCATGGTGGGCTGGAAGCACTCCATAGATAGAGATGAATCTATGCTCAAAATGGTCTTCAAGGCCTTACAAAGCCCTCTTTGAAGCTTTTCCTCTTTAGAACTTCACTTTATCTCTCTAGAATTCTAGATATGCTCTTTATTATAAGAATTGTGTTATGTCTATCTATTACATATTTTCTAACTATATATTTGACTTTAAGCTCAAAATATCATAGAAATTTCGTTCAAGGCTTCATCCCAGCAAAATTGGACAAGTGGCAAGTGAAGAAAAAATCTGCAAAAAATATCTTCTACAAGATTGGGCGATGCATCAAAGTAGGAACTTCAATGCATTGAAGCTGTAACTTTGATGCATCGATCTTCCCTTGACTGCAGTTCTTCAGCTCTTCAGCTTTTTGACTCTAGTTTTGACACGTCTTTCAACATTCTTTGACTTAGAGCTTCAATGAAGCATGATCGGAAATACGAATGCATTCTTTACTTGATAAAGGGGTTGGATTTTGCCAAAAATAGACTTTGAACCTGAAATCATCAAAAACATAAAACAAGTAAAAACTATACAATATGTGCAGTTATGGGATTAAAATACATAAGTAAAGGCGCAAGAATGTATAATATTCAACGCTTCTCAGTGGTCGCCCAACCTTAACCCAAGCCACAATCAATCCCACCTGGAACAACCCACCAAGCTCTAACTAACAAGGCTCATCATGGAGCACCCCACCGAGCCTAGCGATAGATGTGTCCTCACCACCATGCCGGACCACCTTACTGCCGAGCCAACCCGCAACAACCATGAACCCACACCCTCCAGCCACTCCCACTGTCGGCGGAACCGACTGCTCTCTCTCTGTCTTCCTATTCCTCTCTCTACTTTCTTCTTCTTTCTCTCTCTCTCTTTTTTCTTTTCTTTTTATGTTCTTTGCTTTCTTTCTTTCCTTCCTTAGCTGACCCACATGGTCTCCTTTTTATCTTTATTTTGAATCCTTTTAATATGCACCACATATTACACTACTCACTCTCAGCCACACACACACACACGCGCGCGCACACACACATATATAGGTCATCACATGGGTACATTACTAAACACCTATACACATATACAATATACAATACCACTACACCCATATACTCCTCCACATACATTTACCTATATATATATATATATATATATATATGGAGAAAGTATATGTATGCAAGATTATAATGTGGGCGGAGGATGCATATATTCATATATATATATATATATATATATAATTCCACACGCAAACACACACACACACACACACAGAGATATATATATATATATATATATATATATATATTCTCACTTCCTTCTAGAATTAATTAATTCAAAAAAGTAAATTCGGTCCAAAAATAATTTGGAACTGGTCAAAAATCATTCTGAGCCGGTTAAAATAATCCGAGTAGTTACAACCTCCCCACCTTCAAGGAATTTTGTCCTTGAAATTAGCATAGTCAAGGTCTTTCCAAAACCAATCCATACCAAACGTCATTCTCGCCCGTAATCATCATTTTCCTTTTCCATATATCCTAGGCACTACACTTGCAACACCTAATTCATACACCCGAGTCTGGCATAATCGGTGCGTTTCAACTACTCTAAAGCAGTATAACCACGAAATGGTCTAGCTAATGTGAATTGACAACTCTAATGGTCACAAGTTACATAGACAATTCTGAATAATCATACAACCTTGGCAATATATATTGGTTTTTTGATTGTGAATGGATAACTCTAATGCTCACAAGGTTAAGGATAACTCCAAATTACAGGTCTAAGCCTTAGTATGATGGAATAACTCCAATGATCATACTCTAGTGGATAGTTAACCACTCCCGTGACATGGTTAGGTAACTCCGAACCCCATGTGCGACTCACTTTCACAATCCTCTGAAACACTTGCTTCACCACTTCAAGGTTTATCCAACCTTTCTTTATCCATAGTATAAGGTAACATCCTCGACTAACTAAGTCCATCACTCGCGGTGATACTTCCCTGTCATCTAGAATCATCAATATTCACTATCGTTCCATCACTATCAAACATGACTTTCCAACTGGTATGCCACTCCGGGTATGGTTCAAACCCCGGGTATCACTACAACACACATCAATTTTGTGCACTTAACATAATAAGTGCACTCACCAGCAGGGCACATGACAGTGAACTTGTCGATAAAAACCCATATCCATAGTGTACTTACCACAATAAGCCACATAATCCCTAATATCATGGACTCCAACCTGCTGGAATCCAATGCCAAGTCTAGGATCTTTCATCCCATTGATTTCACAATCTCATTTCATCCTTCTACTCCAAGGAACTATTTGTCAGTTATAGAGAAGTCCTTTCATATTAGCAATTCACTTTAGATAACCCTTACCAATGAAAGTTCGAGGTCACCTACAATCGCCTACAATCACATATAACCAACCCAGCATACATCCTGAACTGCGTCCATTGCGGCCACCCCTCCCCCTCACTATAAGAAATTATCCTCACTTCAGATACCATATGTCAGGACCCTCACCCACTATAAACTCATCCTTCTTTTAACATCATATCCACACTATGATACAACTATATTAATCCTACATACATCAGAATGCACCACCTAGATCAAGGCACATAAGGAGTGCACTTGTCAAAATAAATCATCTAGTCCTGTCCGTCTTTGTGGACTACAATCTGTTGGCATTTAGTGCCAAGATTAGGGTTTTACACACCCTTAACTTTACAACCTCATTCCTCAAAGAATGAATCTCAATTAGCCATCCATTAACCCTAATGGACCTTTTCGAACTCTTGAGTATCTGTTCATTCCTTTCTAGCATCTCCTTGGGCACCCCTAAGACCCTGATTTCTTCGTCTAGTGATGTAATACTTTTTATAAATAAATGAAAGAAACTCTATATTAGGGGTTCCCACAACCATAACCAAACAATTTTATCACGTGCAATCTATCTCTCTCCCAATATTCTCACAGAGTATTGTCTTATTCCTCCTCATTCTACATCTTCCTCGATTTTTTACTCTCAGCCTCCTCTAATCAATCCGTCTATCTATATCTCCCTCCTTGCTACGATTCAGTTTCGCAATTCTTTGTGCACAATTAAAAGTCCTCTTAATTGAGGCAAAAAATAATTCAATAGGCAGTTTCATATTCTCTCTCCCTAGCCAATCGCCTGATCCAACACAACCTTCAAAGGAGATACTTGTGTTCGACCAACTGTTTACATCGAGCTGATATCATGGCTTTGGCATGCCCACAAATGCTAACAATTCAATCGGCCTGCTTGGATGATTAATTGATTCTGAACACTATGTTTAATCACTTTAGGAAGTTTATAGGCATTTGTTGTTTTGACTAGATTGCATGACATCAATATAATCTAGATAGAAACTTCATATTCATCTTATGAGTCTAGATTATCTACTTAACCTTGTAGTTTTAGGTTTTGTATATTTTTATTTTTGAAGTCAAGCAAACCATATTAGAATGGGTATGTTGAACACAAGCAAATTAATGACACATAGATTATATGTGTATGGAAATAAAATTAGTGACACATAAATTACATGTGTATGACATACTCTAACTCTGAGTTGAAAATTTTAGTTTTGCTCACTTATTTTGTTTAATAGATAATCATATTGAGTACATTTACTCAATTATTTTTATATTCATTGTTTTGGTCACAGATAGTGTTGATATGATAGAGCATCATCTTGGAGATTGAATTATCAATTTTATGCTAAAGACCAAAAGAGTGATGGAAAAATGAAGAAAGAAAGTGATTGTTTTTTTTGCAACAACTTGAAAAGAAAAAGAAAAATTATGTGAAAAATTGCTGGTGAACATATGTTTTATTTATAAAAAAGGCTACCTCTGGGATGTGTCTGAATCTACCATGACAACATGATCTCCAATGAGAATCAATAATAATAAAGTTTTTGTAGGAAATAGTTGGTTGCGCACATAAGAGTGAAAGCTGCCGAATATGTATGTGTAAGGAAAAGAAGAAAAAAATGAAAGTCTATGAACATGTTGATTGTTTGATTTTTAAGTCAGTGTAATGTAATTGATCTATTATTTGAAACCTGAATGATTGACAAACTATTATTTTTTTATTTTATGAAAATTCATAGTGTTTTTACTACTCTTAATAAGTGTGTAGAACTAAATGCCTTAGTTGTAGTTTTGGGTTGTTATGTTTATATAATCTTGTGGAATCAATATTTTCAAGTGTTAACATGTACAAGTTCTATATGCTTGCTTGCTTCCTTTTAGTTGTTTTCTTTTTTTATCTTTTTCTGAGTCTTTTGTTAATTAATGACAAAAAAGGGGAGAACATGTAGTTGGTTCTTTCAAGGGAAGAGTGATTTTTGTTACAAGGAGGAGATGAGTTTGTTTGATCGAAGAGTTCATAAGTTCAAGCATTTTACATGCAATGGCATTACATGTGTTTTACTATTGCTTGGTTATGTTTATTTATTTTTATTAAACTTCCGCGAAGGTATTTTGAGTATTGTTTTGTAGAATATTGAGGTTCATCGTATTTGGTGAATATAGGTGTTCTTCATATTTACCATGAGCTCAAGATCAGAGTGAAGTTAGAGTTTGGTTCAGCTATGTCTTTTTGGTTTTAACAAATTGTAATTTATTTTTTTCTGCTGCAGGATAGGTTACATATTGTCTAGGTTGGTTTTGTCACGAAATTTTCAAAGAGGGAGATTGTGAGATATTTTATTGTACTGTTGATAAATTTCGGTATCAAAACTTGTTGATCGAGTTGTAATTTTTATTCGATTTGGTGTCTTGATCATTGGAATTGAAGAGGAAGTGTCTTGGTACCATTGGATTTGATTGAAGGCATCACTTAGTAAACGTATATGAGTGAGGGCACTATACTTGAAGTTTGGGAGGTCTTGAGACTTAGAAAAATGAGTTTTCAGTGAAAAATATGATTTTTACAAAGTTTGACCAATCCCACTTGGTCCCAATCGATCCAACATTTCTTGATTTATGTGCATATTTTAAAACTTGGAGAGTGCGTCCAGTTGCACTTAGCTGATATGTGCGAGAATTCTTCTTTAATTTGATTTTTGTTTCCATATTAGTCTAAAATCTTATGGGAAGTCCTAATACAATTTTTAACTTGTTTTCCAAGCAATATTAGGACTCTCTATGTTTATAAATACCTCTTATTGTTTTAAATAAATATATGTTTTTAGATAGAGACAATACAAAAGAGATAAAATATATTTTTGGAGATTAAAAAGATTTTTATGAAAGAAACTCTTTTCTGAATTCATTTTTGAAACCACACACACACGGAGTGTTTAAGTTGTGAAGTTCTACTCAATTTGATCAACAGGGTTCTCAAAGACATCATCGGTCTACACATTTTGATCAGAACAGTAGTGGTTGGTTTCTTGATTTCACCTAATTTAATTTGATTGAAAGGAAGGAGAATCGTTCATTACGAAGGGGAAAAAATATTCGCGGAGTATTTGTGTTCTTACAACAACCCTTATGCATGGATTGCGACATTAGTTTGAATTCTACAATAATTGGACATGGAGTCCAAGAGTAAGCCTGAGTCGTTTAATGCTAAGTTTTTGTTAGAGTGGAGTAGGTGTGAGTTTGTGATAGATTCATTCATGTTGTACTTTTCTTTGAAATAGTGGATTATTTTTCTCTGGAGGCGTTTGCCTCACCCCGTGGTTTTCTCCCTTTTCAGGTTTCAACGTAAAATTCCCGGTGTCATCTATAACTTTCCTTACTTGCTTTATTTATTTTATGTTTGGTTTGGATTCTTAATTGTTAATTGTTGAGGGTAATTAATCAATCATATTAAATTAAACAAGAAGACCTATTCACCCCCTCTAGGTCTAAGGAATAACATCCACACTAAATTAACTAAACCATTTTCAAACCATGTAACTCACAGTCCTATCAAATAGTAGGCAATCATGTTATTAGAAAATGGAGCACCACTTGTCAAGTGTTTCATGGACCAAGAGCAAACCCATGTGAGGAAGCAATACATGTACTGTCACTTGTCAACTTGTTCATGGACCAAGCATGGAAGAATACATATTTCTCAAGACTCATCAACCCATGCAACTCTCCTATAAATAGAAGTTTTATACTCCAATGCAAAGGATCTCCTATAAATTGAAGTTTACTGTATATCATTTTCCATGCATTTATATTTCATGCAACTTACTTTCTCTCTCTAGCTCTTAGTTTTATATTATTTGTACCTTAGCTTCAAGTAGTTGTACCTTTACTTTCATGCACTTTCAATTAGTGTAACTTCTTCTCTCTACACTTGTAATTCTTTCAAATCCAAATTTATGTATCAATGAGATGATTATCCCTCCAGTGATGATGAATATGATAAAACATATACCAAATCTGATATTAATGCTCATCTTCTTTGCAATATGGATGTTCATACTTGTTCGATGTACAAAACGTGATAAATATTATGTAATAGTGTCGTTGTTGTTTACACTTCGACAAAAGAGAATTTATAAAAACCTACAAACACTCTACTAAAATTAATAAAGCGGTGAGTAGGGGTCGAACCCACAGAGACTGCGTTGGTTTCGTTGTTAAGCTATTAAGATCTCTTCTAATTTAATTGAAAAAGAATTTGTTTTATTTTTAATTCTAAGGTGCTGAAATTAAATGAAATGAAATACAAACATAAATAAATGATAGATAAAATTCAAGAGAGAGAAGTCTAGGGTCTTGACTTCACCACTAACATCATACCATTGTCGATTGAAATTACTTTGGGAAAAATTCTATAATATGCATAAATAAGATTCATGGAACGATGAACATAAAATTAAGGTCTAAGCAATAACCCATCTTCGATTGGCACGAATCGTCTACCTAAACTAGGGTGTAGCACGACTCGTCTTTCCTAGGCATGGCCTATCAAAGTCCTTGTCTCATACACACATGTTCACAATGAAATCGTCAAGAGGATATATACAAACACTCACTAAGCTACAACCCATCTTCGGTTGGCACGAATCGTCTACCTAAACTAGGGTGTAGCACGACTCGTCTTCCCTAGGCATGGACTGTCAAAGTTATATGTTCATACATGCAATGAAAACTTGTTGTATAATTATCAGTCATTTTTAATCTCTTATGAGAATGATTTGAGTTCAATCAAGATAAAATACCATCTAAGACAAGACAACATTAAATCAAGAATGATTATAAACATTTAAACAACCATAAATGCACATCTATGCAATTGTCATTTATTACACAAATGATACAAAATAGTCCTCAAAATTATACAACTATATACATAAAAAGAATAATCCCCAAATATAACCCAATCAACAATGATACTTAGCTAGGGCTTCGTTAAACCCCCAGGAATAAGTTAGCTCCTCATGGCAGTTGTTGAAGCCTCCCTTTTTTTTTTTCTGTCAATCGTCACGAATCGCCTCCGTCTTTTCTCTCTGCTTTCCTCCGAACAATCCCCTAGTTTTCTCCCTTTTCTCTATTTTATTTAGCAAAGAAAACACAAACGGGACACCTCACCTCCCAAAGTGGCAAATGCGCATCAGAAAATGGCACATGTGCCTTAAAAGTGGCATTTGCGCCCAAAAAGTGGCAGCTGCGCAAATAGGACAGAAAGTTGCCTTAAACGTCCGTTTTAGAAAATTTTTGTGAAATATGAAATTGTACAGAATTGAATTTCCTTCAACTTACATGGAGTTTGGGTCATTTCTAACAATTGTGTACAGCGTTATGGTCTGAATACCAACACGGGTCTAGGACTTTTTAGGCCTGAATTGGCCCAATCTTCAATGTGAATAGGCATAACACCATCTGTAGCCCGATTGCACCATTATTAATTAGAATTACCCTTAATCACTTGAAATCCTGAAAAGATTAGAATTATTAATAAAAACATGAAATAAATATTACTAAGACACTAATTCATATAATTTTAAGGGCATTGAATATGCAATAGTCATTACTTATCAATACTACACTCCACCACCACCTTACTATCCACTGTACACTCCACCATCACCTCCGGCCATCTCCATACTAGGTGAGAGTTTAATTTCTTGGCATCAAGGAAATTGCAACCCAGTAGGAAGAACATCCCTTACCTCCTCACAATCGACTAAACACAATGCCTTTAGGCCGCTATTTGGCACGACCAACCCAAGGGAATGTGTTTATGACACCCTGACACACCTACGAACCTAATTAATAATAGTGATACATTTTTTATCTTCTTGCTCAAGTGATATTTTCTTTTTCTTTTAAATAGAAGGTTGAGGGTTCAAACCCCCTTAGAAAATTAAAAAGGAGTACATATAGACTAAAAAGTTAATTCATTGTTGCACCTTGTAGCATGCACCTTACAAGCTCACCCTTATTTAGAGCATAAAAGAAACTCGTTAGAGCATAAAAGATGATAGTTATGGTGTGCTCATGGGGTTACACCCAAAGCCATTTCATGTGCCTAAAGCCCTTTATGAACACACACCTTAATGTCAGCGTGACGTAGATTTCCTTGACTCACATAACACCAAACTTTTATGCATAGAAATACATCAGCAAACTTCTTGCTAAGCTATAGGTACATGTAAAGACTGATAGAATTATGGTATTTTGTGTTTAATAACAAATATTTTTGTGTTGAAAAATGCTAGTGTGCCAGGACTTACAAAAAGTCCAACGGAGTATGCCAAACAATATTCCATATATTGTTGGTGGTGTGAGTTATGCGGTGCAGAAGTGGTTGCGAAAGTAATTTAAAACCGAGAGGGGGGTAAATAAGTTCACTTGCTCGTTTGCTCAATTTTCCAAATTAATTCAATTTTAGGCCCAATTAATAATTAACCAAACAATTAAAGCAAGTAAATAACTTAAAGTGCAAGTAAAGTAAAGAATGCACTGGATATACATGGAAAACCTAGATTGGGAAAAAACTAGAGGGGAGGCAAAAAATCTCAGGAAACCAATCCACTATAATGAAGCAAAGTACAGCAGACTCTGTCTCAGACTCATACCCCTCTTCACTCTATCAAGAATCTGGTACGAAATACCTCGGGCTTACAATTGTGACTTCAGGTCCAACTGTTGCAGACATCTAGCTAACGTCACGATCCTCACAGAAAAGTTTCTAGAAGAACAAAAATACTCAGCAAGTATTATGTTTCCTTCGTAGTGCAATATATGGTTTACCTTTCTTCTTTAACAAGTAAGAGAAGAACCACAAATCCAATGCTCTAATTAGCGAATGATTTGATGCAGTCTATGAACAGCCAATCAGTAGTAGAACACCATCCTAAATTTCACTCATGAATATAGATGTGTGCTTTCAAAATATAGATAAATATTTTTTCTAATTATACTATATATGTTTTCTCTCTCTAAAAATATTTATTCTTCAGGCTTATTTGTAGAGAAAACATAGATACGTTTATATAGGAAAGGGAGTCCTAATTCTACTTGGAAAAGAAGTTGAATACCAAAATAGAACTCTCCAAGAAGTTTCAAACCCAATAGGAATCATAATTTTTGTCAAATTTAATATTCTATTTGAAATAGGCTAAGTAGGACCGGTGCCCAAAAACTAGGACTGGTGGGACTTTTTGAAAACCTGCAAAAACCAGAACTACCAAACTAAGTTGAACCAATCCTATAAATTGGGGACCGGTTCTATTTTGAAAATTCCTTATTTTTTTCAAAAAACCCTAGTTTTCTAAAATAGGCTCAGAAATATAAAGTGCAATGTGTCATCACCATACTTACCTCTACTATATGTTGTTCTCCTTGAAATGATTGTGTCCATGCACTTGAATATCAGCTCGTAGATGTTAATGATTGATTACAAAAAATAACTAGAAAGTTACAAAAAGTTACAACTCTATCAATTCAATTTTGATCACCAAAATATGCCAATTACACATTTATATCTCACAGGTAAAAGATTCAATTTTAGGTGATTGTGTAAAAAGTCTGGAATGACCACTCTCAAGGATTTTTGGAATGGAACTTAACTAATGAAAGTGAGTAAAGTATTGAAAAGCTGAATTAAAGGACTTGAAGAGTGAAATTGCTTTAAACTAGGTAATTGAAGTACAATGTTAGAATGTAAAGTACTGATAAGTAAAGACTAATATGAGGAAATGACAAGTAATGTAAGAAAATGAAAAGTGTTGTTGATATGTTGTGTGAACAGGCCTTCTAACATCTCAAGTTTTTATTTATTTATAGAGTTTCAAATCAGCAATTACTAAAAATTATAATTACTGGGAACTTCTACACGATATTCCAACCCTGATCTTCTACATTTCCTGGAATAATTTTCTGTAACTGCTACCACATTCTTCCATCGTTAGCCTTACACGTGTTCCATGTTCTCAGATTTTATTTAATTCACAAACTCCACATTTAAACTCACATTTTTTAGCCTACTTAAAACCCACTTTGTTTGGGGGGAGCTTTTTAAGGCCTCAAAAAGTCAGTCCAAGTATCAAAAGTTCTTTTAAAAAAAATATGTGACATTTGGTTATAGGTACAGAAAATTGTTTAACTGATAATTGCCAAACAACTCAATGCACACACCCATAAATAATGAAAAGAATACTTTTAGAAAAAGAGAAGAGATATTGCAAGAAGTGGATTCGAGGATCCCTTTCATTGATAATTTCATGGATCTTTATATAAGTGGAAATTTGAATCCTTTTAGGACTTGAATTTCCTTGTTGATAGCTAAATTTTCTCTTAAGGAATTTGGATTCCTTTTTGAATTATAAGTCTACTTTTGATTTGGACTTTGCAGCCTTGAGGAAGGGCAACTGGGCCCTTGATAATTAACGTCCCAGCTCGTTTGGGCTTTCTACTGATACATTGGCTCAAGCTGACGTGGGCCTAATCCATTTTCTGCATCAGTTCAACCCATTGGACTAGGTGATAATTAACCTTTACAAATTGCCCCCAATTCCCTTCAGTTGTGAAGACTAACATAATGGAGGGAATTTGATTGGGTTCTATTATGATTTCTTTGTTTGAATCGATGATCGTCATTTAATGTTGACTGCTAGTGACGGTGCAGAGCACGTAAGTTTCTTTCTTCACACTTCCTCGTTTGTATTTTGTGATCATTCTTATCATTTTCTAGCCACATATCTTCTGTGACCACTTGATTTTCTTTTCAGATTCATCTTCCTTGACTTTTTTGGTGTCGATTTGTCTCTTCAGGTTACTTTCATGTCCATTAGCTTTCATCTATTTTTTCTTCTAAAAATGTCTTCCATTGATATCGACCGTACCCTTTCTAACAACCAAGAAGTTGTCATGTGTAGTTCCTCTCATCCTATTACAGAGAGTGTCCCACCTGCTGAAGTGGCTGGAGATGTGGTCACATCCGACCAGGGTGTGTCCGCAGCTCCGGTGACAAGGCTGCTAGTTGACCTTAATAAGTAAGGAAAGCCTACAAGATCTTCAGGGAGGTTACCATTGAGGGTTATCCTTTAGATTTTGACTACAGTACTGGGGAAAGAGTTAAGGATGGACAAGTCCTTTTCTCAGTTTCCCATCTAAAAGTTTTTAGATTCCCTCTTCCTACTCTTTTTAGTTTCACTTTATGTAAACTGAAACTTGCGCCGCTCCAGTTAAACCATAATTTTTTCAGAATCATTTCTTGCATGCTTCTCTAAACCACCTCTATAAGCTTGACCTAAACCTAAGCGATCTTCTATTCTGTTACTCTCTTCATAGGGTCAGATCAGAAGACAATTGTTACCACCTATTCCTTAGTAGTAGGAATTAGAGGTTGTGCTATGGCCTTCCCACTTCTAATAAGTTGTGGAAGGAAAAATTAGTTCTTGTGAAGGGGTGCTAGAACGTTAGAGTGGCCCAAAAATTCCCCATTCCTAGGGCTTTCGGCCAAGCTTTGATTCCTCAGTTCTCTCTTTCTGGAAATTCTTCAATGTTTCTTCTTCTTTTTGCTAAGTGCTTACACATTATGTAATCTTGATGTGTTCTTCTTTGTTACATAAACGAACGGATTGCTTATCTGTAGGAAAAGGTGTGGAGTCTTCATCTTTTAGCGAGCAAATACGTGTCTAGTGGGCAACTTCAAGTTAACGCCGGTGTTGCGCACGTGTATTCTTGCCACCTATATCTAGCAAAATTGGACCTTCTAGAGCCCAAGACTAGGAGGGATTCTTCTGGTTTTGCCAATGCAAAAGATGTTAAGGGGCAAAAAGGCAAAGCTATTATTCCTTCTTCTCCTCAATAAAGGGTGTCTTCTGGTACTGCTCCGGCTCCCAAGCGCCATGAAGGGCCAGGGCTCTTTTGCCCTGGCCTTGCCTAGCGCTGCCAGTGATATGATTGATGAGTCATTTGTTGGCTCTTCTGACCCATGGATCCTGCACTTGAAAAAGTCTGATGGATCTTCTTTGATGATAGGGGACTGTGCTGCCCTTGATCATAAAGTGATGGGGGCTCTTGCCTATGGGATCTGGCCTCCCAGGGATGAGCTCTGCCAGCAAGGAGCTAACAGGGATGAGCTCCTTGCCAACACACCTTTTCATGCCATGGAGGTTTGTTTAATCCAATTATTCTTTTCTTTCATCTTTTCTGATGCCTTTATTTTTAACTCATTCTGTTTTCTGTTGTACAGAGTGCATATATGACCCTTTCCCTCTATAAGGCTTTGAAAATCGAATGTCTGAATGGATGAAAGGTCGAAAGTCTTGAGGGAAAGATGAAATTCCTAATTAAGTCCGTTGCTGAAAAACAGAAGGCGCTTGGTGATTTTGAATGGAGGGCACTGGAATTTGAGGACAAGGATGCTGGGCTTGAGGCCATGCTTCAAGTTTGCAAGGTTGGGGGCCTTGAGATGTATCAGAGGTTCCTGCAAATCCCAGCCTTGAAGCTTGCTGATGGCTTCCGCTATGGATTTGAACAAGGAGAGAAGCCTGAAGCTGAACGGGATTATGATGACCCAGATGAGTTTGACGTTGAACAAGCTATCAATTCATTTGGGGACTACGACAGTCCCCCTATTGGTGAGGCTGAATGCTTGTTCGTAAATTTTTTGAAGAGCTTCAGTTCAACGATTATTCCTTCAGTTGCCCCCTCTACATCCTTGGCCACTCCTCCAACTGCCACCCCAGATCCCCCTATCTTTGTTGATCAGCCTTCTGTGGAGGAGGTGCCCTCAGTCAAGCAAAGCACTATGATTATTGATTCCCTTGACCAAGAATTCAATAAAGAGGACGTGGTAGCTCTTCAGGACTAATTTTCTCTTTTTTATTTCTTTTGTAATGCTTAGAGAGAGCTATTTGTTTCAAGGGCATACTTGTGCCTCTTTTTGTAATGAACACTTCTTTCTTCTTGAATAATACAACTTTTTTCCTTTGCTACAAATCTTGTGATGTGGATTGATGCTTCTGACAAATACTTGTGTTGATCATTGCTTTAGCCAAATAGGTCTAATTTCCTCCATTGACTTGCGCGATCGGTCATGTAGACTTTAGCATTGATGAGCGACAGATCAATTAAGATCCTAGTTGAATTTGGGCTAAGGGCCTCCTTTTCTTTGATAAGCGATTGGTCGTTTGGACCTTAGCTTGATAAGCGATTGGTCATTTAAGACCTTAGCTTTATAAGCGATCGGTCGTTTAAGACCTTAGATTTGCAACCAATTGGTTATTTAAGACATTAGCTGGATTTGGGCCAATGGGCTTGTTTAAGCGATCAGTCGTATAAGACCTACATTTGAGAATCTTTCGGTCGTTTAAGACTTATATTTGATAAGTGATTGATCGTTTAAGACTTACATTTAATAATATATCAGTCGTTTAAGACCTATATTTGATAAGTAATCAGTCATTTAAGACTTACATTTGATAAGCGATCGGTCATTTAAGACCTACATTTAATAAGCAATTGGTCATTTATGACCTACATTTGATAATCTATTGGTCGTTTAAGATCTACATTTGATCAGTCGTTTTAAGACCTACATTTAATAATCTATCGATCGTTTAAGACCTACATTTGATAATCTATCGGTCGTTTAAGACCTACATTTGATAAGTAATCAGTCGTTAAAGACTTATATTTGATAACCGATCTGTCGTTTAAGACCTATATTTAATAATTTATCACTCATTTAAGACCTACATTTGATTAGTCATTTTAAGACCTACATTTGATAATCTATCAGTCATTTAAGAACTACATTTTATAATTTATTGATCATTTAAGACCTACATTTGATAAGTAATCAGTCGTTTAAGACTTACATTTGATAAACGATCGGTCGTTTAAGACCTACATTTAATAAGCGATCGGTCATTTAAGACCTTAGCTTGACTTGGGAAGTTGGTCATTGTCATTAGCATAAAAGTAGATATGGACATGTAACGGCGCATCTTAGCACTGTTGCGCCATTCCATGCCCATATTGTGACCTTAAGGGCTTTATTTTATTTTTTGTACAGTAAAAGACAAGGACCTTTACCCGATGTGGGATTTTGTCCGTACATATATTCATAATGACCAACTCAAAAAATGGCTCTCATTAGTGATTGGAGTTGAATGTTGCGCATTCTAGCCTCTTAATTTGCATATTTTATTCTATTAGTGATAGTTTATTTGTGATTTTACTTTATTTTTGTGTTTTTTGTCTTTTCAGAGCCTTAATGATTATTTTAGTTAAAACCACAATTTTTGGACTTTTAAAAAAGACATTCAAGAGGGTTATATAAAGCCTACATCAAATGGATCCATTCAACTCCATATTTTAACTCAAATTAGCCCAAGGAAGAAATCCAAGAGAATTATAACTGCTTAAGGAGATTACGAGCCTGAAGCCCAATTATGCGCATAATCCAGTTTTAATCCCGTTTTAGAAAATAGCCAGAAAGTCTTATTTTCGAGCATCAATTCGACTTGATTTTCTTTTAAGTTGAACGAAATTTGATTCTGGACACTTTTGTATTTCATGTAAATTCTGTGAATCGGACTTATACTGGGTCAAAACTTGGGCCAATTATCAACAGAAAAATCCACTTGTTTAGGGTTGCTGGAAAACCCTAATTATCTCCTAATTGGATTAAGAATTTATCTCCTAATTGGATTAGGACTTTATGTATTCTTTTGGGGTATAAAGTGGCGAATTAGAGGCTGTTTTGACGGGAGAAAAAAAAGTGAAGGCCAGAGCAGAGAAGACAGAGACAATCCGAATTTTATTTATTTTATTTCATTATGTCTTTTATTATTTTGTTATCTTCTTCTTCTACTATGTATAACTAAACTCCTCAACTAGGGTTGAGGAGGAAACCTCTATTAATGAAGTAAAATTATTTTGTTCATTAATTGATTCCCACGTGTATGATTTAAATGCTTATGATTTTCGCTTCTTGTGATTAATTATTTTATAGTTCTTTCACCATCTATATCATGTATATGTGGTAGTTAGAAAGTATTATAATTAATCTAAGCTTGAGTTTGTATTTCTTAAAAGTGATAATTTTTGATCTTATATTTTTTATTAAATTGGATTCTTAGGATGCTTAGAATTTTACCCTAGTGAAGCAAAGGAAAATCTACCTTCTTGATATATTTTTCATAGTGCTTTATTGTTAAATCTTGAGTAAGCAATAGATTGATTTCTTGATTGCTACTCTAAAATTGGGAATTAATAAATGAATATTAAAAGTTTCATGGATTTAATGGTGGTGGAATCCGACACCGTAGTTATTTTCTCTATTTGATTTCAATTGTGTTATTTTATTTGCCTGTTAGTTTAATCTCTCTCAAATCAATCAACTTTTGTTTAAACTAGATTAGTTTTAAATTAATTTGAATTTGTGTAGTTTTTCTTCTCAAAGCATTCCCTTAGGTTCGACCTCGTTCTTGCCGATCTATACTTTAATAGATTCGTACACTTGTGAGTTATTTTACATTTTTAAAATAACATAAATTAGATTTGAAGCCAATCATAAGGAAGGTGAATTCATTCCAAAGAAGATAATGGGACTGAATTGTCCATGCTCATATTTAAGAATTCTTTTATATGATATTTTTTCCTTTATCCCTTGAAGAAAATTGGAAAATCATTCTTTGTAAAATGTGCAATGGTGGTCTTAGAGGCTAAATAGCCCTTGAAGTAAAGGCTAAAAACAAAAAAGGGCAAGGCATTGTCGTTGTGTATTTCAAGCTTACACAGCGATTATGCCTTGCCACAACTGTAGGACTTTCATTCTATACTTTATTTAGTATGAAGTATGGAGTCTTTTGTGCGATGTGGGACTGTGTCCTATTTCCTTTTGGCAACGACGTACACATTGTTTTTAAACGCATTCTTTATTGATTCCTTCTGTATCTCTTTGAGAATCAGAGGATAGTCTGTCAAAAAGGAAAAATATAATTAAAACATGCTGGAATTTACACATAATACCTTTTTAAATGGATTGCATTCCAGGGTTTGTGAATTGCTAACTCTGCAAAGCCTGTATGCGCCCTTCCCGATCACCTCGGTGACTTTGTACGGGCCTTTCACTTTTTTGTGAATTTTTTAGTATTTCGTTTCTGTGTTGTCAGTGAATCTTCGTAGCACCCAGTCCCTAAGGCTGAATGCTCAATGTTTCACCTTCTTGTCATAGCTACTCTTGACCACTCTTTGGTAGGAAGAAAAGGCTTATTTGGGCTGCCTCCCTCTTCTCTTCTAGGAGGTCCAAGTTTCGTTCTTGCAATTGGTCATTTTGCCCCCTTTCCAGTACCTTCGTTCGGATGGTCGGAGTTGACAGTTTAGTTGGTATTATTGCTTCGGATCCATACGCTAGGCAAAACAGACTCTCACCGGTCGGGCGCCTCGTAGTCATTCGGTACGCCCAAAGGACTTTGGGTAGCTCTTTCAGCCATCTACCCTTGTGTTCCTCTAGCTTCCTCTGGACACACTCGAAGATGGTCCGATTAGTTATTTCTGCTTAGCCGTTGCCCTGTGGGTAGGATCTGGCAGAGAACTTCTGGTTAATCCCATACTTTCTGAAGAACTTATCTAGCAGCTGGTTGTCAAAGTTTATGGCATTATTCATGATAATGGATTTTGGCAGCCTAAATTGGCAAATTATATTATTCCAGATGAAGCTCTTGACCTAAACATGGGTAATTGTTGCATACGCCTCCGCCTCAACTCACTTTGTGAAGTAGTCAGTGGTTAGGAGTACTTATTTTTTACTGTTGGCAGCAGTTGGGAGAGGTCCTACTTAACCCATCCCCCATTTTTCAAATGGCTAAGGGCTGGCCAT
Organism: Cornus controversa; assembly: GCA_026545225.1. Lineage (NCBI taxonomy): Eukaryota > Viridiplantae > Streptophyta > Magnoliopsida > Cornales > Cornaceae > Cornus > Cornus controversa. The sequence continues at coordinate 58,042,215 of CM048845.1, forward strand.
AGTTATCAGGTCTTCTGGGGACTGGTGTGGTATATTGGTGTGCCGTTGACACTTATCACACTTTCTTGCATACTTTTCGGCTTCCCTTGCCATGTATGGCCAAAAATATCCTTGTGTGAGGACTTTATGGGCCAGTGAACGTCCCCCAGAGTGATTTCCATATTCCTCTTCATAGAATCTGGAGAGTATCTCTCTTGCTTCTGTGGGTGCCACACATCTCAAGTTTGGCCCAGGGAACGACCTTCTGTAGAGGTGTTCACTGATCATGGAGTATCGGGCAGAGTTCATTCTAACTCTTCGTGCCTCTTTTTTGGAGTCTGGTAGCACCCTGTCTACGAGATAGGATTTGATGGGATCCATCCAATTGGGTTAGTTCTGTATGACCAGCACCTTTGGTTGGGGATGTATGCTGGGTTTTTGCAAGGACTTGATCGGGTCTATTCTGATCAGATCTAGATAAGCCACTGAGGTTGAACATGTAAGCTTGTTGGCGTTTAGGTTTAGATCTCTTGAGATTTGAAAGATTCTGATTTGGTCGAACCCCTTAAGCAGCTGTTGCACCAAGTCTTTGTTGGCTTTCGTCCGATCATCTTTTGGCAGGTAGTCTCCACTGATCTTTTTCACGATTAGTTGGGGATCACTAAAAACTTATAAGTTTTTTACCTGAATTGTTTGCGCCAATCTCAGTCCTGCTAAGAGGGCTTCATATTCAACTTCATTGTTTGATGCGGGAAACTCCAGGTGGATTGCTTGTTGTAAGGCTATTCCGTCTGGGGTCTAGATCTCCACACTGACACCTGAACCTGTTCGTGTTGATGACCCGTCGACGTATAGTCTCCATTCTAGATGCGACTGAAGTTCTGTATCCTCGTCACTTTCAGGTTCATATTCTAGTAAGAAATCTACCACTGCATATCCTTTTATGGCGCTTTGAGGTTTGTAGGTTATTTCGTAGGCACCTAGCTCTATCGCCCATTTAGCTACTCTTCCCGACTGATAAGGCTTGTGGAGGATTGCTTTGATCGGGAGTTTCATTGGGAAAATGATGATAAGTAATGAATATTGCATATTCAATGCCCCTAAAATTATATGAATTAGTGTTTTAGTAATATCTCTTTCATATTTTTATTAATAATTTTAATCGTTTCATAATTTCAGGTGATTAAAGGTAATTCTGATTAATAATGGTGCAATTGGGCTACAGATGGTGCTATTTTAGTAGGAAGTTGAAGTTTGACCCATGAGATATGTGTATATTGAAGATTCAAACTAAATGGACTGAAGAAATGGGCTGAAAATGAATGTAAATGAAGGAAAGGAGCACGGGCCTATTCACATTGAAGATTGGGCCAATTCAGGCCTAAAAAGTTCTGGATCCATTTTGGTATTCAGACCATAACTCCATACACGATTGCCAAAATGACCCAAACTCCACTTAAATTGAAGGAAATTCAATTATGTACAATTTTGTATTTCACAAAAATTTCCTAAAATGGACGTTTATGGCAACTTTCTGCCCTATTTGCTCAGCTACCACTTTTTGGGCGCAAATGTCACTTCGTGAAGCGTATGTGCCATTTTCTTATGCGCACTTGCCACTTTGGGAGGTCAGGTGTCCCGTGTGTGTTTTCTTCGCAAAGTAAAATGGGAGAAAGGAGAGAAAACTAGGTATTCTGGAGGGAAGAAACACTGAGAGATATACAGAGGCAATTCGTGTCAATTATGGGTGAGAAGATGACAATTTCATCATCGTTCAAGCCTGGACCTCTGATCATGAGTGGGTAAACACCATTCCGGGGAAATGACGTAACCTTAACCTGTATTTTATTGTTTTAAATTGTATATTAATTTGGGGATGATTTAATTTGTGCATAGATTGTATAACTAAGACATAAACAATAGTTGTACTGTTGATTTTAATTTGAATGGATTATTTCATTGCATATTTACTTTTGTTCTTGTAGAATGAATGCAAGTTTGCAGTGATTAGGGTTTGTTTTTTTTTACCTTCTGTGATTTTGTTAAGACAAGTTATACAATAGTTTTCACAGATCATTCAATTTAGAGTTTTTATAATTCATACTAAGCGAAGATGGGTTATCATATCATTAGTTAGTCAGATGTATAGGCCATGCTAAGCGAAAATGAGTTATGCTTAATTATATATTGAATGAATCCTCTTGATAGATCTGAATTGGGATTGTAGCCATTCTTTTCTAAATGCATAGATTAGACGTCCCAAATTAATATAATTGTCATTGTCAGAAGGTTAGTGGTAAAGTAAGTTCCCAGGACTCTCTCTCCAATATCTATCATTTATTTATGTCAATTAATTTCAGCACCTTAGAATTAAAAATAAAACAAATTCTCTTTGAATTAAATTAGACAAGGTCTTGATAACTTAACAACAAAATTAACGCAGTCTTTGTGGGTTCGACCTCTACTCACCACTTTACTAAATTTAGTAGCGTATTTGTAGTTTTTATAAATTCTCTTTTGTCGAAGTGTAAAACAACAATGACACTATTACATAATATTTTATCGCATTTTGCACATCAAACAAATGATCAGGTGAGCCTCGAAGTAATGCCTAAGCTTCCTCTTCGCCTGGACAAAGGCTAGTATAACTTTCTCCATCTTTGAGTACCTTTGTTTTGCCTCAGCCATGGTCTTGATTGAATAGAACATCGGGTACTATTTTTTTGTCAAGTTCTCTCATCAAGATGGTGCTAGTGGTCGTTTGGGATACCATGAGATATAAGTATAGGGATTCTTCGGCATCAGGTGCCGAGAGCTTGGGTAGCTGGATCAGGTACTGTTTCAGTCTTGCCAGAGCTTCACGCTGTTCAGCCCCCCATACTTCTCTTCTTTTTGATCGAATGGCATCGAAATTGCATTTGTTCGATAACCGAGAGATGAATATGCTCAGGGCGGCAATGCGTCTTGTTAGGATCTAAACATCTTTGTGAGTCTTCAACTCCTCGTTCTGAATGAGGCCCTTCACCTGAACTAGGCTCGCCTTTATCCCTGTTCGGTTCACGATGTGCCTAAAGAACTGTCCTAAAGAAACGCCGAAGGTACACTTTGACGAGTTCAGTCTCATACTATAGCTTCTCAGGGTGTCAAATACTTCCTATAGGTGTTGTAGGTGGTCTTCCTTCTTAGGGCTTTTTACCACCATATCATCTATATAAGCTTCGACAGTTCGGCCCATCAGATTTTTGAAGACTTTGTTGATCAGTCGTTGGTAAGTTGCTCCTGGATTCTTTAGTTCGAATGGCATCACTTTGTAATAGTAAGTTCCTTGTTCGGTAATGAAGGAAGTTTTTTCCTGATTTGCTGGATTCATTGGGATCTAGTTGTATCCTGAGTAGGCATCAAGGAATGTTAACTGTTCATACCCTGTTGTGGCGTCGACCATCTGGTTGATTTTTGGCAAAGGGAAACTATCCTTGGGGTAGGCTTTATTTCGATTAGTAAAATCTATATAGACCCTCCATTTTCTGTTCTTTTCTGAACCACGACTACATTCAAGAGCCAGTTCAGGAATTGAACTTCCCTGATGTACCCTACTTGTAAGAGCCGATCTACTTCCGAAGCGAAGATTTGATTCTTTTTTGGGACGAACCGCCTCTGCTTTTTCTTGATAGGTGGGAAGTTGGGATTAACGTTGAGTATATGGCATGACACTAAGGGGTCGATGCCAGGCATGTCCGTGTGGTCCCAAGCAAAAATGTCAACATTCTTTCTTAGTAGCTGCATCAACTGTGCTTTATTTATTTAGCATAAAGAGGTCCCTAGGTTTGTGGGATCTTTGCCAGGAATGATCTCCACCTCCTCGAGAAGTTCCTTAGTTGGACTTTCCTTTTCTCGTTCCTGAGGAACGCCCTTTGGCAGAGAGTTCAGTAACTGCTATTTGGTCAGTTCTTCTTGTATTATTTTCTCCTTCATTGTAAGAGCATAACACTTTTTGACAGCAACCTGATCTCTTATGATATCGACTATGCCTTTCCCATTCGGTGTAATGCACCTCATAAGTTGGTGAAGCGTTGAAGGGACTCCTTGTATCCTGTGTATCTAGCCTCTTCCCATTATCATGTTATATGAGGAGCTGAAGTCGACAATAATGAAGGCTTCAGTCAATGTTCTTAAGGCTATAGTAACTAGGAGTTCTACAACCCCTACTAGAGTCATTTGCTTACCGTCGAAGCCTATGAGTGGTTCAGCGGTAGGCCTGACGTATTCTAGTTCTAAACCCATCTGCTGGAAGACGGACAAAGTCAGAACGTTGGAGCTACTCCCTGTGTCAACCAATACCCTCTTTACCTCGCAATTAGAAATGATAAGGCTAATCACGAGAGGATCTTCGTGGGGAGTTTGGACCCTACTCATGTCACTATCCATAAAGACGATCATCGTATTGACTGAACGACCGTCTACTGAGCAGACTTCTCCAATTCTTTGGATCTTCTGGGCACTTCTGAGATTCGACCATCTTTTATGATCGCTTTTATGGTCTGAGGTTGAACGACCATGAATAATATTGATAATTCAGACCAGAATTGTGTTGGACTATTTATTTGTTTTTTGTTGTGGCTGATCAAAATTTCTTGCCTGTTCTTCCCGAACGATGTACTCTGTTAAAGCCCCTTTTGTGATCAGGGCTTCGACTTGCTGTCTTAGGCTCCTGCACTCGTTGGTGGTATGGCCGAAGTCACTGTGGAGGGAGAAGTGTTTATTCTTGTCCCTCTACTCTATCAGCTGCCTAATAGCCGGAGGGGGGCGAAAGATTCATTTGTCTTTGTTTTCATAGTTGAGTCTGGCCATAGTTACTTTTAAAGGGGTGATCTTTTCTTCAACCTTCTATCTTTTCACAGCCTCTGGGGCAGACGAGGTGGCCTAGCCTTGGCCACTTGGCTTTTGGTTTCGTACGCCACAGTGATCAAAGTTGATCATTGCGTTCTGGCTGTCTCATCCTCATTGATCCTTAGGTACTTTTGGCTCGGATGTTCAGTTCACCCATATCTTTTGGGGTGTTCTTTACCAGGGATTGATGAAAACCTTCTTCCGGTGAAATTGCTATTTTAAATGCTTTAAGTGCGGCGGTCTAATCGCATTGATCTATCGTAGACATCCCCAGGTTAAAATGGGTGAGGAAAGATTTCAGTGTCTCTTCTCTGGATTGCCTCATAATGAACAGTGAGGAGATCGTTCTTTTGTGTTCCTGGTTTCCCGTATTCTAGGTTATGAATAGATTACATAATTTATCAAAGTTTGGTATCGAATGGGGTGGCTACTGCTTGAAGCAAAATAGCGCTGGCCCTGACAGACTGGATGGGAAGATCTTGGACATAAGTGTATTATTTTTGATATCCAGCATCATCTTCTGTTGGTACTGGTAGATATGCTTTACTAAGTCTATTTTTCCATCAAAGGTAGTGAAGGTCGGTAGAGTGAACCTCCTTGGTCTTTGGTTCTAACTATATCCTCGGTGAAGGGGGATTCAGTCAACCGAGTGGTGGTGAGTGATTGATTGGCTGGACAGCCTGATCTGTCGCCCTTTAGTGCATTGATCTCCCATTACATCTGGATTCTCCATTTCGGGAGGGGCTGTGGGGGATCGACTTGACCCTCACTGGGCTGATCAGGATGATGTTGTTTGTTACCGAACCGATTATGATGTGAGGCACTCAGCAAGTGGTTGCTCGAGCCGACCCCTTCGTTTTGTCGTCGTCGAGGGTTTCCTGCACTTTCGGCGCTTTCCACCCTGTCCTATTGATTTGTGATTTGTTGGCGTATTAACTGCTGAACGCTAAGGTGTGTTAATGGATCTCGAGATTCTGGTTGTACGAGTGGTATGGGTGGAGCCTTGCTCTGATTTCTGCGGGTTCGACCCAACTCCGCCACATCATAGGTACTTCTCCTCGTATCCACCATGGTTATCAACTTCTTTCGTTTGAAAAAATGACTAATCATTTCCCATAGACGGCGCCAAAATGTAGGTTCAGAAAATTGTTTAACTAATAATTGCCAAACAACTCAATGCACACACCCAGAAATAATGAACAGAATACTTTCAGAAAAAGAGAAGATATATGGCAAGAGGTGGATTAGAGGATCCCTTTCATTAATAATTTCATGGATATTTATACAAGTGAGAATTCGAATCCTTTTAGGACTTGAATTTCCTTGTTGATAGGTAACTTTTCTCTTAAGGAATTTGGATTCCTTTTTGAGTTATAAGTTTGCTTTTGATTTGGGCTTTTCAGCCTTAGGGGAGGACGACTGGGCTCTTGATAATTAACGACCCAACCCGTTTGGGCTTTCTGCTGATACATAGGCTCAAGCCGACGTGGGCCTAGTCCATTTTCTGCATCAGTTCAGCCCATTAGACTGGGTGATAATTTAGCCCCTACAGTTAGACATATGTAAAGGCCTTTTTGAAGAAGTTAGTGGCCAGGAAGTCTATTTCAGAGAAGTAAAAAGAATGTTACCTTTAAAAGCTCTTTTTAGGAAGCCAAATTTTCATTTGATGTAAATTTGTTATTTTACTAATTTGTCTATGTACTTTTTATATATAAACAAGATTGTGCGATATTATCTCATGGTCCTTCGTTCCTCTATTGTCATCGCCTTCCACCACCACTACTATTGCCATCTCCAACACCACTGCTACCTCCACCGCCATCGCTACCTCCACCACCGCCGCTACCTCCACCTCCACCACCATTACCATCACTTCCACTACTGCCTTCCACTACCATAATCTCCACATCCATTGCAGACTTCACGCTTTCTAAGAGGTGCAATTGTTATTAAGGATAAGGAATAATATTGACAAACAAAAATAATTTAAAAGTTAAAGTATATTTGAAAAATGAAGTCGTCAAACGTCTTTTTTCTCCTGAAGTTCTTCTAACAAAATTCCTTTTCTGAAGGCCTTATCAATTAAGTCCTTTTGATATTAGGAACCTCTTGGTCCAAATAGCCTCCCATGAACCATTTATTTTTAAAAAGTAGTTATTTAGTGAATCTCTACATGTTGCACAACCTTATTGGAGTCCTTGGATGGTCAAACCATGTTTAGATTAGTTATCCCATTTGCTTCAACCTTTCCTAATATGTAAGAGAATCTTCAACCTCCGTTCTCATATCATGCCACGTGTCTATCTTCATAAACTTAGGAATCCCACTTCTAATAAAACTCCTCTTGTCCCTTACTTGTCAACTCTTTTGTTGAATTCATAATTTTTCATATTGTGCCAAGTATCACTCTTTGATACATCACACACCTCCATTCCTGATAGCAAGGTCGGCCCTGAGATTCACAAAATTTTGGGAGGTTCTAGACGAACTTTTAAATACAAGGCCTCTTATACATAAAATTTCACGTGCGCATAAATTTTATAATAGCAGGAAATTTTTATTAAAATGTGACGATAAGAACATAAAATATGTTTATGTTGAAAACATTAAAAAAAAAACCGAGTCTTGGTGCTTTATAAATAGCGCGATCTAGTTCACATAAAAAAATTATAAAGAAATATTAAACAACTAATAGTGTAATAAGAGAAGCAATATAGTTCCTTTTTTTAGATGACATAGAACATTTCTGATGACAAAAAAGACAGCAAAGAACCGGTGCAAGCACATGTATGATTGCATTACAAGAATTGTACTTCCAATTACTACATCAAGATATAAACTTACATAAAGTAATTAAAGTTTTTTTCTCTTTAAACTTGATAAAAAACAATGTCAAATAACCAGACATACTGATTTCGTTTCTAATTTTCTAATCTCTTGTGCCTAAACAGTAATTTTATCTTTTTTATTTTTTTTTATTTTTTTATAACTTATGAATAAATAGAATAATAGTAGGCAATAATTGTAAGTGTTAAAGACTTGTAAAAAATTGCAATTACTAGAAAACAAATTTGCCCATGGGCCATGATACAACAAGAGACTTCCAATTTTGGGGTGAAAGTGAAACAGATGATGCATAGAAGACTAGAAGTATATAACTACAAATGGGAGACTTACCTAAGAGACAAATTGTACTTTGGTGGACCATGACCTCTACACGAAATAGCCATTGCTTGATGCCGTTTGGCCATGAAGAAAGAAGAAGAAAATGAGAGAAAACAAATTGTGAAGAAAGAAGAAGAAAAGAGAAAACGCAACAACAATCTGGAAACTCCAAAGTTGAACCATTAGTTACTAATTTTGTTTTATATAAAAAATGACGCCCAATAGTATTGGGTTTGGTTAAATAGACCATAGTTAATAATAATTTTTTTTAAATGAGGCCCAGTAATATTGGATTTGATAAAATGGAGCGAAGGCGTTGTTAAGCCCTAAGTTTTAATTCAAATTTAATTGCCCTTATTCCGAAGAAAGTCCTTCACATTTTCACCAATTCCGACCTACCCTAAATATCTATTTTATGGAATATTTTAATGATAGCTTTGTAACTTTTTCTAACAAATTTTCTCTAGCTCGAAGAATGAGTTGGATTCTCCCTACAATCATTTTTAAGGAACAAGGGGCTTTTGTTAAAGGACTCACTATTGTAGAGAAGATCTCCTTGGCTCACGAGGTGGCTTTAAGTGATAGGGGATTTCAACCGAAAGGCTTAATAGGAGGGAGGGGGTTAGGGGTTTGGGGGGTTGGGCTTGTTGGGCGTAATGCACAAATTCAAAGTTCATAATTTTTTTTTATTTTAAAATTGAGGTCCAGTAATAGTATTGGGTTTGGTTAAGAAAATGGAGCCCCTTAAGCGACTGCCTGGGCCACCTAGGCCCAGAGCTGGCCTGCATGATAGAACTTCATCACTAGCTCATTCACTTAATTCAGATCTTGCCACATGTTAACCTTTGATTGGTCTCTTTGCTAACAATATTGGAATATACTTTGACATTGATCATATGTCATTCTTCCACTAGTAATTGGCCACATGTTAGTCTTCCACTGGTAATTGATCGATAGATAATTGTAGTACAAACATTACCTCCAAATTTTACGTGCTTTATATTTTTCCAGGAATAATAAGATATATAAAATTTTAAATTTATCACCGAAGATTCTGCATATATTATTCTAATTGGCCGATAAATGAAATCGGCTTACAAGTATTAAAACTTTCATGAGTGAATCTTTCTCGGCTCTTATAAACAACTATTAGAATAATTTTCTTGGCCTTGAAAATTTCTCTGCCAAAACTCATAATCAACCCATTTTTTAGGCCGATTCTTGATATTTTTCTTCCATGCTTTTCTAAATAATGGGATGATACCAAATCAAGTTTCGACCGTTAACTGATCTCAAATGAATTCGTCTATTTTCTAAAGCATTTTTATTGTATTCATAAGAATATCAACAAAAATTGAATCATTATCTTCCAAAACGTCAATATATAAAGGCATTTATTGTTGTAATATATCAAAGTTTACTTTTTTTGGTACAATTTTTGAAGCACCAATGGAAATTTCTTCCATAACTTTGACCATACTTCATTCTTTAGCAAAATCTCTATTTTCTGCCAAAGAGCTTGATCTAGTCCAAGACTAGCTAGACTAAAAATCTTGTGGTTATGTAATGAAAAGGTTCATATATGGGCTCTTTACAAAAATAGTTGATAGTGTCTTTAAAATAATTCTTCTAGTAGTATAAAAAAGGTATAATTCCCTCTAATATATAAGTGTTAGAGGGACTAACTTTGTCCTATATCAGATCCTAATGGGGAAAGACTTGGGTATATAAAGGTGCGTATGTAGCACTACCTAACAGCTTAGACTTTTGGTTAGAGGACAAGGGTCTGACTCATTATATTTGCCATCAGAGCCAAACTCAATCTTTGGTCCGGTGTTATGCTAAGCGTCTAGTCCAAAAGTGTTCGAGTGTGCCCATCCGGGTAGGCAGGGTGGCCCGACCATAACAAAAGCGTTACGAATTCAAGTGAGGAAGAATGTTAGAGGGGTTAACTTTGTCCCACATCGGATCTGGATGGGGAAGGACTTGGGTATATAAGGGGTATGCCAAGCCTTACAAAGAAAAAACCCTCTTCTCCATAATAATTATTTTAAATAAAACCTCTCCTCCATGGTAAAATTCCCCTGTATCAAGGCATTGAAAATTTTGAGAGTTCGGGTGAGGAGGAATGTTAGAGAGGCTAATTTTGTCTCACATCGGATTCGGATGGGGAAGGACTTGGGCATATAAGGGTGGGTAGGGCATTGAAAATTTTAAGATATTAATTTCGGCCCTGTTTGGATTTGCTTTTCAAACACTACTTTTGACTTTTTGGGTCAAGAAGCTGTTTTAAACAGTGTTTGCCTAGTTTTTATAGAAGAGCTTCGGCTCTTAGAAGAGCATTTTGGAAGAAGTTGGGGACCCCAGCTTCCTAAAACGTTCTTCTTTTTTGAAGACACAGGAAACCGCTTATATTTTAATGAAACTTTCAAAATGGCTAGCGTACCCTTTTTGTTTAGGGCATGAAAAAATTAAATTACAACATATGCCATTATAAAAATTATTTCTCTTCTAAACCTTAGCGTAATATGATTTTTAGACAACTTAAACGACAACTTCTACACTGTATCATCGTCTCTGGAAAATCATCCTCTTTCGTTTTCATTGTATCTGGTAAATAACGTAACTTTTTTTCTTCTGTAAGTGTGCAATGCAACTAATTTAGTACGTTTGGAGACCTAAAAAAATTATATTTTGTTATTTGTTTATATCATGCATTATTAAGATTAGCACATGTGCTTTTAGAAATAAAAGATGGAATACCTATGAATATTCATGTATTATATATATATATATCTATCTATATATATATATATATATATATATGTCTATGTATGTATGTAATGATTTACTGTTGAGTTGGAATGGTGGGATATACGCATATGAAATTTCAATTTTTTTAGCCTAACGATTTTGCTTCCACATCATGCAAGCACATGTCATCTATATGGTTCTAAATGAATTGAGACCCTACTGCCCCATTCATACATTGAGTGAATCAGCTAATCAATCTTGATTCTTCTTGTGCCATATACATTAGTTTAAGTGAGTGAGTTGAGAAGAGTTTATAAATTAATTTTACTGCATAATGCTTACAACATGGTTTTCTTTTGCTATGAAATTTTAAAACAGAGCTATCAGAGCTAACACATACACATACAATTTATTCTATTGTTGTATACTCCCACTAAATATTGATAACAACATTGTTGGTCATATAGTGTTTCTACTAAAAAAAACCTAATTTCAATTTTTTTTTTTAAATCAGTTTTAGTAAAACTGGTGTGAACATCAATTTCCTTACTATCAAATCCCATGTTCATATGCGTGAATGAGTATAGTGTGTTGTCAAATCTTGTAAGTAGTAAAAAATAATATACAATGTGACACTTATGTTTGACAAAAAAATAGTCTTGCTTAAATCAACTATCTTTTCTAGATTAGGTTTAGCTTTCACACCATAATATAAATCGCACATATATATATATATATTAAACATTAAAAACAATAATAAAGTGAATAAACATTATGCAAGGCAACTTAGAATTCATGGGAGTTAGTCGGATGTCTCATAATTTGGCCACAAGTGATAATACTCTAGAGATGAGAGTTATTCAGGATAGAATTGCTATGGTGCTGATGCTTAGATAAATATTTTATTTTATTTTATGGTATATTGGATTAAATTTGAATATATATTGGTGACTTTTTTAAAGCACAAAATATTTTGCTTTTATTATATGACATGTTGGATTAAATTTGACTATATATTGGTGACTTTTTTAAAGCACAAAATATTTTGCTTTTATTATATGACATGATGGATTAAATTTGACTATATATTGATGACTTTTTTTTAAGCACAATATATTTTGTTTTATATATGGCATGTTAGATTAAATTTGATTATATTGAATTATTTTTTTGCATGTGTTAGTAATTGGTTATAAAAAAACAGGTTAACTACTTTATGTTACCAAACACTTAAAAAAATATTTCATCTAAGGACAAAATAGGTATTTTAGTACTAGAAGTGCTTCAACAAATATTTTGCCAAACAGACACAAAAACTCTTCTGACATTAAAAGCTCTTCAAAAATACAATTTCCAAACACTCACCCATAAGTCAAATAGAAGTGATAACTTCTGCTTCTCTTTTTCTTCATATAAAAGCAGAAGCTATACCAAACAGGGCCTTCATAGAATTTGAATTTAGTTATTAGAATTCTTTAGATTAATGGAATTATTTTCTATTATTTGGAATGACTAGATTGTTAAAGTCACAGCTTATGAACATAATAATACCATACATAAGCTTTTCAACGAAGCTCCTAAAATTCGTTTAGGGGAAAAATTAAAAAAAAAATCAAAACTGTTTTCAGATTTTACAGGCCATGCTTTCAATCACTTTCATTGGTTCAAATTCAACTTAGCCCAACCCAGAATTGGTATCATAATCATTAAATTTGGGCTGGGCTAGATCCACTGCTTAGCTTAAGCTTTAACCGGACTAGAATACAACTCTAGGAAGGTTGTGCAGCCCAACTAGTAGGTGACCTCATGTGCGGCCCTTATATAGTTATACACATGAAATTCTTTTAAATGTGTGCTACTCTTTTAGAATAACATAAAATTTGCGGCTTTTGCGTTCCCGCTCTCGCTTTCTTTCCTTTCAAAGTAAAAAAAAAAATAGAGAGTCCGACTCTTTTCAAAAGTATTGTGAAAATTCTTTACCAAGAAAGATAAAACAAAATAAAATTAAAGAACTCTCTCTCTCTCTCTCTCTCTCTCTCTCTCTCTCTCTATATATATATATATATACACACACACACACACATGCACACAAAAACGCATTGTACCACACAAGACCGTTACCTCTCCCACACCATAAAACTCCCAATTGATGAAAATATGCTTGCATCTTAAATTTTTGCTAGGATTACGGAGAAAATGATTAAATTGAAGAGAGTAATATTATAAAAAAAGTCACTCCTCATGAGTTTTTCTTATTAATTATTGATTGATATAGATCTCAAGAATTTTGAATGCAAAGATATAGTCAAAAGCTTAAAAGAATAAAAAGAGATCATAAAGATCATGGCTGTTGTCAAGAGCCCTTTTGAATAAAAAGAGATCAAGGAAATCATGGCTATGGTAAAGAGCCATTTTCAAAGTATTTAAGTGTATTCCATTTTTGAGATAGTTTTTGAAATATGTGAAAAATCAAAAGAATATCTTAATAGATATCTTAATCTTGTTGTCAACAATGAGATCTCACGACTCTCTCGTAAAAAGACTCTTCGTACGTTGTTGGAAATATGTAACATTTTATTTTCGATTTTCTTAGAAATAGCTATAATTTAAATCGACTAAGTGGAGCTAGCAACGGGCTCTTTTTATGTTAAACTTAATTTAAACCGTTTTTTAAATTTATGAAAAGTCAAATGAATCTTATAGTAAATCTCTCAATATAATGGTCAAGGAGAGGAAAGTTATGAATGTTGTCATGAGTGGCTCTCTTATTAGATTGATCGAGTTCAACAAGAAAAGCTATGGTGTTGAATTGTTGGATTAGGTGAATCTCATTGAGTGATCCAAATCATTCTATTGCTATTAATTGCTTTCTTTTCTCTTGTAAGTAAGGTGAAATATTTTTCTTTTCCTTTCCCGCTTATCCAAACGCACCGTAAATTGCTCTCATGCACTTGATTATAAATTGCAATTGAAATTGTGCAACTTCATATCATTGAGTAGTCAAAACAGAATCACCGCATTCAAATTAAGGGAGCACTTTGCAGCCCTACATATGATTTGAGAATGTATTCCTCTCTTTCAAAAAGCTTGCACATTTAGTTCTTAGAATATTACTTGGAATATATTATACATTCTGCGTATCAAGTACTTTATTTTGTATTTTCCCATAATTAAGAAATGATTTTAGTTAATTAGTTGACTTAATAGAATTTTGTTGAAAGTTGTATCATTATATATATATATATATATATATATATATAAAGTGTGATTCTTTAACCCATAATCTTGAGTTTGTTTAATTCCAGCATAGATGGCAACCATCCATGATGAGCATTATCATTGGTAATCTGCCAAAAGAACCACTTTCGGCATGCAAGGAATTTGAATTATATAGAAAGTGAGGAGTCATATGACTCATAGTACTTTCTATAAAAACAAACAAAGATTGATGGAATCGTTTCTTAAATCACTTGAAAATAGAACCCATGCATGTGACATGGCTCGATGCCGTAGGGTTAGAGATAGGTTTCAGTGCTAAAATGTAATTATAATTTAAGGGGACATTCATGCTTCAATCTTTTTCAGTAGAATCTGTGCAACCAGAACATGTATCTTTAATTGTATGAATCTCAAAAGGACCAACCCACTAGATCTTGGGTGGTGACCATATTGTAACCGGTAAAGAATAATGGAACAGAAACAATGAAACTGTATATTTTATTGAATTGTACGTATATTCAATCTTACATAATGAACCTATTTATAGGCATAAAATCTTAGGAGGTAAGTAAAGGGTATTATAGTATATGTACTATTGTGTAGTGTACAAGAATTCTTAAGTGGTATGTAAGAGATATAATAGTACACTTATAATATAACAACCCCTCAAACTTAAGGTCGGTTATTTGAAACTAGCCAACCCAACTTGATTTAGTAAAGACATCAGCGGTCTGAGCAAGTCAAACTTTTTGCTAACGTGGATTGCTGATATGGTTGTAGGTCAACTTGATGTGGATGGCTGATGTAGCAGTAGATCAGGCTCATGAGAGCATGTGTGAGTGTGTGGAGATGGGTTTTGACCTACGATGAGTAGATGGGCTTTCACCCATGATGTAGATGAGTTTTCATCCATGTTCGGTCAGTTGATGGGGCTTTCACCCATGATGTAGATGAGTTTTCATCCATGTTCAATTGATGGGTTTTCACCCATGATGAGTAGATGGGCTTTCCTTGTGATATAGATTGACGTTGTTTAGCTCACGTGGATTGCTGATGTGGCACTAGATTAGATGCACGAGAATGTGTGAGAGTGTGAAAAGGCACTACAAATTAGTAGATGAGTTTTCACCCATATTTAGTTGATGGGTCACCCATGATGAATAGATGGGCTTTTCCCATGATATAGATTGAGGTGCATGGAAGCGCGGTGTTGAAGCTGTGAAGATCCAGCACATTGAAGCGGAAGGAAGTGCAGTGGCAAAACTGTGAAGATTCAGCATTGGAGTTTTAATGGCCCTTCTTTTAGAAATTGATTCACTAGTGAACAAAGACACTGTTTGGAGTGGAATCGACCTTAGACCGGTTATAATTTGAGTTAGAATCGGTGATTGAATTTGAACTAATCATTGGAAACCCTAATCCAGCATTCGAGTTTGAATTAAAACCGACCGTCTGAATAGTGGCGGAGCTGAGGGGACGAGCAAAGAATGGAGCGACAACATGACCGTTGGATGGAGGATCTTCATGAGAGTATGGGCTCTGGTGAGAGCTCTTGATGATGATGAAAATGTCATTGTTGGGGCTTTTCAAGGTTTTTGAGAGAGAGAGAGAGCGCGCACGCCAAAAGGTCCCCAGATCAAACCTTACCATCACCCAAATAGTCTCTCAAGTTCAAATCTTACACGTGCTAGACCAAAAAAAAAAGGGTACAACCTCTTGAAAAACTTAAGCTTTTAGAATAGTTGGTTGTTAAAAATAAATAAACATATACATGTAAGAAAATATACAAAATTGAAATCTTTATTTGTTTTCCATTTTTATTTTAACTCCTAAAAACCCAATACATATCATCTTCTCTGTCTGTTTTTTTTTTTCGTTAATTAATTATATTATATTGTGTAACATAAGTCTAGAAGCAGTGCCCTCATTAACCATGCATTATTCACTGTTTGATTAATAGTGAAATGGGAATCCAAAGAATATAATAGTGACCAATTTTGTTATAAAAAGCTTAGAAACATTTAGAAACAAAAAACCAAATAATCTGAAAGGACATATCCACTATAGCTAGTAAGTGGGGGCACAAAGACAATGATGACACCATGGTGAAAATAATATAAAAAATTAAAATGCGGTCTCAATTCAATGTACCATATATATATATATATATATAAATGCATAAGATGTTCTTATGTTAAGTAAGCATAAGAAAAATTATATAAAACAAGTTCCAAAGCTATCCGGAGTCGTTCGATATTCATATGTAGAAAGAGCTCTCTATAATTTCAAGGAATAACCCAATGACAGATGACTCTCACCTCACCTCACCTCACCTTACCTTATATGTTAAGGAGGTGGGAAGTCCGAATATTTTTGGAATCACACTCGAATAATTTGTTTAATAATTGTCCGACACGTGTGAGATGGGTACTATATATACTTGATGGTGAATTATGAATTAATTTAAAAAGACTAATCCCATCATGTTGACAATATATATATATATATATATATATATATTTGTTGGAGTAGTTAATAGTAGAGCAATGCTACACATCATGAAATTATTTCATGAATTTGTATCATGAATGATGTGGCAGGTAACATGGAGAGTTATTATTGGTGGGATTCCCCCATACACATAGTCCCATGATATTATCACTAAATTCCACCAATAGTAACTCTCCACATTACCTGCCACATCATTCATGATACAAATTCATGAAATAATTTCATGACGTTTAGCATTTCTCGTTAATAGTATTGTTGTTGATCTATACAAAATATTTTTGTATTTTAAACCCAACAACTAATGCCAATAATATCATGAAGGTGTAATGATGAATGAATTGAATATCTTTTTGGGATTACTTTCCTAGTAGGAAATGCATTGTACATTGTAATTTATAAAGAAATGTTTGTAACTTAAACCTTATCTTCAACATTGATTGACTACTCATTGCCGATTATTGTATATAGATTTAGTTTATTGACAATTGAATGATATGTATTTGTATAATGGGTTAGGATTTTGTTTCCATGATCTCTTTATCACCAAATTAAGTTATATATATATATATATATATATATATATATATAGATATTTCAGCAGATGCAACATCACAATATCACTAGATTGAGGGGATTGTATCCTACTCAATGCGTGAAAGCTTTTAGGAACTACACCTTTATAAATTATCTCAAGTTATTCATGAAAGAGTATAATATAGACATCTTATAGCCTTCTTGGTTTAATTATCTCATAATAGTTGTGTTAGCAAAGAAGGGAAAAAACATATATAAGAGAGTTCAAATAATTTGTTGGCTTAGACAAATTATTTATTTATTTAAAACCAAGATAGAATTTATTATATTTTTTAAGGGAGTTAATATTGGCACTCCACCAACATCCTCACTGCATTTTCTTTTTTCTTTTAAAATGAAATTACATAAGAGTCCTTACACTACATAAATTTAGACGTGTCAATGGATCAGATTTTGATCCGAAGCCGAGCTAATAATTAGAATATGGATTAAACATCCAATCTGATCACCCGTTAGTGATCCGAATTCAATAGTCCATTAACTAAACAAATCAGATACTCCCTCCGTCCCATAATTTTAGTCCACTATTCCTTTTTGGGATATCTCAAAATATATGTCCATTTCCTAAAATGGATTATATGATTCCTAAACTACCATTTCCAAACTCTATTATCCTAAAAGTTGGGTCCACCATACAATAATATTACTAACTTTTAAATAAGGACTAATATGTAAATTTATGCATTATTACACTAAAAAGCGGGTCCCACCATAAAAAATTGGAATCCCCAAACATCCCAAGAATTATGAGACGGAGGGAGTATAAATTATGGTCGATTCGATCAGAAATACAAAGTCAAATACTTACTTTTTTACTACTTTTTTCTTTATATTTTATTTTTCTTCTCTATTTTTTTTTCTAATCATTATTTGCTAATCTCTTTTGAAATTAATTTTTTTTAAAAAAATTATATTCTTTTCGGATCGGGTTATCAGATCAGATATCCGAATAATAACAAATCAGATATGGATCTAATTATATATAATATGCAGATTTATTGGATCAGATCGTCTGTATCTCTTATCATGTTTGGATTGAATCAGGCCTGATCCGGTCCGAATCCGATCCGTTTACAGGCCTGCACATAATGTTTGACTCTTACATTTTTAATAACATAATTGCCCCTCTTAAAGTTAGGACTCTTGGCACTAAAATGCAAATTTCTTCATTTTCTCTCCCTCCTCTCTCTACACTTTTAATTCTCATGGATTAGGTGAAGTTTTTTTGTTTTTGAATATATTTTTTGAGTTGGTTATCAAAATAATGACTTAAGAAAGTATTTGTATGTGATTAGAATAAAAAGATATATGATTAGGATAAAAATTAATTGAGTTGGAAGTAAACTCTATATCAATGAATAAAACCAATCTTTATAGGTGAACATTAATTAAAAGAAAACCAATCTCTATGTGTGCACTAATAAAAAATTTAATGAAAAAATCAAAGTAAAATCTAGTTTTACTTAAATAAAAACTCTGGTATAAGCAAGTCAAGAAAATATTGTTTAATTTAAGAAGGGAATTTTTAGAAATTATATTATTATGTGATTAAATTAACTACTTTTAATCATTATATAATAAAGTGTAGATGTCAAATTTCAATATGAGAGACAAAAAAAGTCCTGAAGTTAATAGAAAAAGGGCAATTATGGCTTTAAAAATGTAAAAACCAAGTATTTGTGATTTATGGACTCTTTTTGGCATTTCATTTAAGAAAAAAAAAAGAGTGGAGTGCCTATGGTCATTAGTGGAACGCGAAATGGTCCTTTGTACATGACAGAATACGAGAAATTATACGTTGCAACAGTAAGACCATTTAATTCTACATAACAGTCTTTTTAAAAATTTCTAACATCTAGTTTATTATCCCAAAGTTTTTGAAAATTAATTTTAGATTAGTGTGACTCATTTAGATGTGAAGGTGAAATCCTATCTCGTGAACAAACATTGGCACAAAACATCTAAGAAGAAAATTCTTTTCGGTGGGCAAGCTGTTGGAATATTTTAAATAAATAAAATATTTTTTGTGGTTCTATGCATTATTTCTAAAATTGGATTGCAATGTAATTATTGTTACTTGATGGGTTGGGGTTATACTTGTCAATTGTGGTCTAATTGACAGTATAATATTTACACCGTTGGATTGTGGTTTTCCAACTTTATTTGATAGGATTTAATCCTAACCGTTGATATCTAGGTCTCCATGATAGGAAGGGAGACTTAGGTATTTTATTTGTAGAGAAGCCGTTCCCCCCCTGTTGTTGTTATAAATAAGGGTTTCACAACCCTTATTCAGCCCTATCGAAGGACAACTCTCAGAAAGGGGGTAGAGCTCTCTAAGGATCTATTGCAAAAACAAAAAGGTTATCTTAAGGATTTTATCATCAACCAGGTATGTCAATTAAATCTCCTCTAATTAATTATTATATTTTTGATTTCTACAAGTTGAATATGGATTAATTTTCAACACAAGCTTCATTGCTACCAAATCATTCCTTTGTGCATGACAGAATACGATAAATTATATGTTGCAATGGTAATGTCATGTTACATGATTGACGTTGTATCAACATTCAATACATACAAATCACGTGTTAGAACAACATGTCTAACATATTCACATTGATTTGTACTTATTGGGTTGTGAACTTATGATACAAGTCACTTGTGTATCTCTAACACATGGTTTGCATGTATTTGGACAATGTGATGTAAGGTTAACGGATAATTTATAGCACACAATGCAGGTGTGAAACAATTTCTTAGGACAATCAAAGTTGTAATCTAGTAGAAAAATGTCCAAATAAGGTTTGCAACCTTTGGCATCTGCTTTAGAAAAATGTCCCAATAAGAAAATGGAAAAAAAAAAAAAACTGTAACAAATTTCAATATAATGTAAACATATTATTTTTTAGAATCTTACAAACATTTTTTCTTTAAAAAATTGCACAACAAATTTAGTTAGTTTTTGTTTGAAAATAAATCACAATAAAATATAAACAGTACTGCTGAATTAATACATAGCTCCTTCATATGAAATTTCAAACATATAGCAGAAACATCTTGCTATCAAATACATAGCTCCTTCATATGAAATTTCAAACATATAGCAGAAACATCTTGCTATCAAATACATAGCTCCTTCATATGAAATTTCAAACATATAGCAGAAACATCTTGCTATCAAACCAAACGTATCCTTAGGACTAGGGATGGCAACGGGGCGGGGCGGGGCGGTTTTGACTTTCCCGCCCCTGCAACCGTTTAACTTTTTTTCCCCTGTCCCCGTCCCGCAACCTTGTATAAATAGGGTAGAGTGGGGCGGGGCGGGGCGGGGCGGGTTTTGACTTTTCCGTTCCTACAATCGTTTAATTTTTTCCGCCTCGTCCCGTTTATAGTTTTTCTTTTTTTTTAATGCAAATTTTTTTGTAATAATAAATATGATATTTCGATACATATACACTAAACACACATTTAGGTACATGCAACACAAATGACTAATATTGAGTCATCCATTACTGATATAATAAACTTGTTGTATGATATATATAATATTAATATTTTCTTTATATATAATTAATATTTCTTTTATATATTATATATATAAGTATATATATATATATTTAAACGGGATGTGACAGAACGAGTACCCGATAGAGTAAGGTCTTATCCCGTTCCCGCCCCATTTAACCACAAGTTATTTTTTCTAACTTCATTTTCACCTGTTTCTTTATACTGTTATGTACACAGAGTTTTAAATTAAACGGAGTGCCGCAGGTCAAATTGCCATCCGACATCATTTCTGAATGAATTCTGATAGTAATAAGTGAGTGTGTGTGTGTCTATATATATATATATATATATATATAATATTATTGATTTTATACACAGTCTGATAATTGTACCTTTGGAACAGAGTGGGGGAGCATGGCTTTCTGAAGTTTTTGTTGTGATTTAGAGAATATATTTAAATGCAACAGTTGTAATTGAGAATCCATCAAGAAAACCCCAATCTTCTGTGTCATAGAAACGTGAAAAAGAAGAAAGGAGCAGGTAAAAAAGTGGCAGGTTATAGAGACAAACGTCAGGAAAAAAGGAAGGATGTGGGCGGTTCTATTCATGCCCCCACCCGAATTTCTCATATATATATGTATATATATATATGCAAAATATTATAATATTTATAATTTTTAAGGAAAATATCACTGACACCTTTTAGATTTAATATATTGACATATAGTTGCAGATTTGTAAATTTTCGTCACCAATAATCTCTATCAGTTTTTCTTATTTTGTTAATATGTGAAATGTCTTGATTGTCCATGATAATTTAAATGTATTTTAATATGAAAATATCATAATAGCAAAATAATCACAATACATGATAATATGCATTGACAACTAATTTTTTATTTTACATTAATATTATTATTTATGGAAATAAATAATTATATATATTAGGTTATATATATTATAATGTGTATATATATAGATGAAAAGAGAAAAAAAAAATGAGAAATGTAATTATTTTTTTATTTTATGTTAATATTATTATTTATGGAAATAAATAATGATATATATATATAGAGAGAGAGAGAGAGATAAATAGAGAAAAAGAAAGAGAAATTTAATTCCTTTTTTATTTTATGTTAACATTATATATAGATATATATATTATAGTATACTGTATATATATAGAGATAAATAGAGAAAAAGAAAGAGAAATTTAATTCCTTTTTTATTTTATATTAACATTATCTATATATATATATATATATATATATATATTCAAGATGTATTTTGGTCCATTAGACAAGGTTAAATGGATTATATCAAAAGTTAAAGGACAATATAGTCATTTTACTATAAAAAAATACTCTGACACAATGTACTTTTAGTAAAGAGGGATTGTATTTGATATATGGTACAAATCAAAGAAGGTATTGATAACAAAAATCTACAAAATTATAATTTGACACAATGTATTTTTAGTAAGGGGGATTGTATTTGATATACGGTACAAATTAGAGAAGATATTAATAACAAAAATTCACAAAATTATAATTACGTGTTAATACATCATAAAGGTATCAGTAATACCTATGCACTTTTTCTTTACTTTTCTGCTAGAAAGCACGGATACTTTGTATAGGGGTGCCGTGTCCGTGTCGGACACTCCTCGGACACGTGTCGGACACTCCTTAGAAGTGTCCTGAAACTTTTTTTTTTAGAACACACGGGAGACACGGCGGGGTACATTTTGTAATTTTTAAAAGTGCAAAAAAACCCCTGAACTTTTTCAAAGTTACAAAAAGACCCCTTTGAACTACTTTTTTTAGCATTTCAGCCCCTCATCTTCTAAAAATTGACATCTTTACCCCTTGAAATAACTATAATGACATATACCATTTAATATGACTATTATGCCCTTTTCTATATAAATATAGTATTTTCTAAAATAAAAAATTTTAAAAATAAAAAATAGTTAGATAAAATTTCTAAATAATAAATTTAGAAACAAAAAAAATAAAAAAGCCAATATAATGAACATCTTTTTTGAAAGTACATTAATTACTTGATAATAAATTGAAGTATTTGTGTAATTTATTATTTTTTAATTGTTAAATTTATGGTATTGTGGATATTGGTTAACTTGTTGAATATATATTAATATATTATTTTATAGCCGTATCCCCGCCGTGTCGTGTCCTGTTTTTTTAAAATTTGCCGTGTCGTCGTATCCGTGTTGTGTCATACCTGTGTCCCGTGTCCGTGTCCATGCTTCTTAGCTTTTCTGGATGAATATCTGTTGAGCTTGCATCAATAAAGAAATGGAGAGAAGGAATTGTATTTTTAACACTTGTACATGTACGCCTTTTGTGACACTTGGGACTAGCTTGAACTCTCAATAGCTCTTTATATATTTTGTACATGGAATAATTTGTTATACACTTGCATTAAAACATGTGTATATATGTCACGTGTAAACAGTTTTTATGGGCTTTTATATATATATATATATATGTGTGTGTGTGTGTCTCTTCTAATTTGACCGTCACACAGCCGTTTTGTTTAAAAATTCAGAAAACATAAAATTATTTTTAAATAATTATAAAAAATATTTCTTTCAAAACAACTAATAAAATTTAATTAAGTTTTTAGAAAACAATTTTTATATAATTGTAATCAAATAATATGTGTACAAGTTTTTGATTTGTAATGGTATGATGTCCATCGCTCCACTTACCTAAAACACTTTTGAAAACCTCAAAGCAAGTTGCGGAACCTCCAAAACACACTTTAAATCATTACTCAATATTATGGTAGAGTATTAAAAAAAAAATTCGGTACTCTTTTTTCTCGTATTTATGGTGCACACTTCATCACATTTATATTGTAGTGGTAAAAATTTAAGAGTGGTAAAATTAATTTTACTCTATAAACAATAATGAAGGATCCCAAAAGAATTTTGGGAGGGGGCGTCATTCAAGAAATAAAAAAAAAATGAAGATAATTTATTTTTAAATAAAATGATAAATATAAAAATATAATTTTTATTGATAATATTTTTACATAAATGAGAGAAAGACAGAGAGAGGTTGTACGAGGATTCCTTGGAGCGAAAAAACAAGAGAGTGAGAGAGAGTTTTGATTATAGATACAAAACCGTAAAAAGTGAAGAAAAAGAGAGAGACGCAGTTACTTTACCATTTTTTGGAGTAAAAAAAAATGAAAATCATACGAGTATTTTCAAAATTGAGTGGGGCATTTTTAAGTTTCTACTATCTTTTGGACTAAAAAAATAATCATCGTGGGCCTATATGAGTATTTTCAAATTTTGAGTGGTGCAATTTTAAGTTTTTCACAAAAATCATAGCTAGTAATATAAATAACCACGGTCCAGTGGATTAGAATTACACATTTAGACCTAAAAAAAAAATTTGATTTAAGATCAAATTAGATATTCATAAAAATTCCGACAGAGATGAATCTAAGTGGATTCTTTGGCAATCTCGAGACAGTTGGCCATATCGAGAAGACGATGAATTGGAGGACGATGGACGTGACGCTCACTGCAACTGCGGACCCAGAGATCATCCACAATTCTTACTTAAGATATATATATATATATATATATATATATATATCTGACATCTAAACTAGGAGGAGTGAAGTGTAGACAGAACAGTTGTTTCGTGCCTTTATGATGATAGCTTTAATCGTAGTACTGCTACTCCACAGCTGACACATATATATTGTACTCGTGTGTATTACAGTGTCTTGAAGGAAAATAAACCAATTATTTAATTAATTTGAAAAAAATAAAAATTTAATTAATATATAGTACATAAGTAGTTACATGGTGCAAGATAATTAATAATATATTCCAGAGGAAAGAGATATAGAAATCAATAATTTGATTTACACTGGTCAAGCACATGTTATTGAAAAACCTATAACGTACCGAAATAATTGGATGCACATTAATTAATCTATATAGTATTATATACAGTGTGTGTATATATATATATATATATATATATATATATATATATGTGGTAGATTATATATTTTTTATTATAAATTTTTTATTTATTTTTAATAAGTTTCTTACACATTCTTTTAAATCATTTAAGACTAGAATTTTTTATCTTTTAGATTTATTTAGCCTTCAAAATTAAGTGCAAATAAATAAGTTTTTATATAATGTTCACAATATCAAGATAAAATTAATTTAATCAAATACAATTCTCTTTCTGTCAATATTTCTAGCATGGTATCAGAGCAAGTTTAATTCATCAGCTTCAATTCATCAGTTGTGTGTCAAAGTTGCTGAATTTTACAAGTCCATTTTTTGATTTTCAAATCAGTTTTCACTCCAATGAGTAGTTTTCGGTCTTATCGTCGCTCCAACGAGTTCGCTCTTTTGCAGCTTCTTTGTATGTGTTTCGCAGCCACTATTAGTAACATCACTAGATTGCTTTCACGAGTCATAACAAAAATATGTCAAAGTCGCTGATTTCAACAAGTTCATTTTCTAATTTTCAATTTAGTTTTCATTCCAACGAACCGCTTTTGGTATTTTCAGATCTTTTGCAATTTCTTTGTATGTGTTTGTAGCTACAGTTGGTTACATTACCAGATTACTTTCGCGAGCAGCATTTAAGATTTTGTCTTCAAACTCAAGTTAGCTTGATATGAATGTGGGGGCTGTTAGATTATATATCTTTTCCTAATAGGTTTCTTACATGTTCTCCTAAATCATCTAGGACTAGAATTTCTTTTATTGTAAGTTTACTTAGCCTCTAAGATTATGTGCCTATAAATATGCCTTTATATATTAGTCACAATATCAAGATAAAATCAATTCAATCAAATACAATTCTCTTTCTCTCAATATTTCTAACAATATATATGCTTCCAAGTTCCAACCTTTGTTAGTTCTGCTCTTACTCAAAACTCTAGCCCTAAAGTACTTTTGGTTTTGGGTGTAAGCTGGGTTTTAAAGCATTGGTTGAAAATTACCGATATATATATATATATATATATATATATATATATATATATATCTTGCCTTTTCATTTAATTATTTTATAGAAAGCTTCACAAATGTTTTCATATCTTACCTGCATGCATGTACAATCACAAACACACAACAGGAAAATAGAACAGGAAAGAAATTGTTATATATTATATATATACATTACAAATGAATGAACATCTAACACACACACATGCACATCTAGAGAGAGAGAGAGAGCGCTACTGTTTGAGTGGGAAATGTTGGGGATGATAACAGTGAAGGGTTTTGCAAGAAAAAGCTGAAAGCTCTACAAAGGAGAATAAATCTTTTACGGATCCAATGAGAGTATGAACTATTACTTATTACTGTTTTAGATAACTGCATGTATAGTATACATATAGATATATGTGAGGCAAAGCTGAGGTTCACAAGTGCCGCAATGGATTTTTTTTCTTCTTTTTATTTTAAACGAAGATTTTTTTTTTCTAAGGATTAATTTCATTTTTTTGTTGACTAAAGTCTAGGGAATTTCTTTCATTAATCTTACTTTATCATATATATATATATATAAAGAGATTTACAAGGAAGTTCAGAACAAACTTCTAACGGAGTGTCTCTTGGGATAGACCGTAAACTCGAAAAATACCTCAATTTAAATGATATGTGTGATTTGCTCTAACTACAATGAGCCACAATGCTGAATGGCAAAAGCTTATTGGGTACTCTCGCGCCCTGAGAAGTTAGGATAAGAAAACCACCCTTACCCAAAAAAAAATGATATGAAAAACAACAAACTCATCATCGAGATAGTTTAGGACAAACTAGTGCACGGGATTCCCGCTATTACAGGTCTGTGGAGAGTTAAATGTACGTAGTCTCACCTTTGCATGAAGAGAGACTATTTTTTTGCTTCGGTCACAATTTACATAACCTAACCAAATTCATCATGCACAAAACAAACATATAGCTAAATTCTGATATCTGTTATATGAGTCTTTTGGAGCCAAAAACTGTAAGTTAAGTCAAAGAAATTGCCAAGAAAGTAAAGTAGTGGTCCATAGGAACAAAGCTGAAATGAAAAGTTATGGAGCATACAAAATGCAATGGAGGGAGGACTATGCAATTGATTTCGGCTACAGAATCCTCTTTACAATTAACTTGCATACGATATATATATATATATATATTTATCACTTTTATTCTAAAGCATAAACAAACCTCTAGAATAGGAACTTTCTCTAGAGTTTCAGTGACACATGCAACAAACAATAAAGTACCCAATTTATTCATCGGAAAAAACAATCAAATAGCCACAGACTAACCATGCTTGATCTAAGCCTTAATCACTTAGGTCCAGAACACACCAGCAATCACTGAAAATATACTTCAAGTCTCTTGGTTTTAGCAGCATATATAAATACTACTAAACCCAACAAATAATTATCTAAACATAGAACTCATGGTCTAGCTAGAGACGTCCATGTGATAAGGGCTAGCTAGCTAGCTATAGAAACCATGCCATGACTCAATTATAATTATATATATATATATAGATATAGATATATTAACACATGACCATACCATCTTAGAGTAGCTTCTGCAGTTCATGCCCCCAAAAAGAAACAAACCTTATATAGATGGGAGTTCCATAGCTTTAAATTCAAATATTTCTTTCTCCTCCACCTCCTTCATTCATATCACCAGAAGGGTTGTCATTCCATGGAAGCTGAGAATGAGAATATGTGAAAGAAGGTGTTTGATAATAACCTCCTTGGTCATTAGTGCCACCCATCCTTCTACTTATCTGATCAGCTGGCCTAAAACTCACTCCCGGTAGTGCAGGCAATGGTGGCGTGGCTGGGATCTCATTGCAGGCGTAGCGAATCAAGTCGGCATTAGCTGCATCGAGTTCCTTTTGAAGCCTGTCCACCTGCCGTTGGAGGAAGGAGATGGCACCAACACAGCCATACACGGGATCCCTCACTCGAGCCTCGGCTTCATACGCGAGGGAATTCACTGCATCCTCTCTTTGATGAGGAAGGAGCTCATTGAGGAGCTTAGTCACATTACTGGCACCGAAGATCTTGTGGACATTGGCGAATTTTTGGGGCTCTTCCGGTGGGAAATAAGGTGCAAATATGCAACCAGGCATGCATTTCCTCCTCAAGAACTTGCAGGCAGCACAAGGAGAATTGTAAGAACTAGAAGAAGCCATTTCCTCTCGATCTGCACCAAGACAAACATATATATATATATATATATATATATATATATATATATATCAAGAAGAAATCCCATCAAGAATTCTATGTAAGTACTGTTAAAGATCGAATACAAGTAATAAAGTTACAACCTTTTCAATAGAAATTTAAATGGAAATTGACATGATCATACACGCGAATTTGGAATAGCTGAGTCTTCTATCATTGTTTTAATTCCTCATACATATTATTTTAATTTCTTGAATTTTTTTATATTTTTTATTAAGGGACAATTTTAGAGAGAAGGTTTTCCTGTTAATATATGTCCTCCTTTAATTTGTTCCTCTTTTTCTTCTCTTCTGTTTTATTTCTTTGGAATATCGATCCGTCCAGTCAACTCCTACTCTCTCTCTCTCTCTATATATATCTATCTCTTTCAAACACACACACACACACAACTATACATGCAACTTAATTGTTTGAATTCTCTCTTTCTTCATGTTTTAATTTCTTTGTTCAATTCTGACACATATTACCTCATATATAGTACTCTACCAGGGAGCTTTGCATGTTTTCTTTAATTTTGTTTTAAATTTTGTCTTTTCTTTTATCCATCATCTCTCTCTCTCTCTCACTCTCTCTCTTCCAGACACTCAACATGTTGATCAGACTGTTAGAGATTTGGAAGAATTCAGCTGCATAAACTATATTATAAAGTAATGATCATATATATCTTCTAAAACCAGTTGAACATGAAATCTGACTATATATAGTGTGTAATTACCCATATATAATTATATATCTTTGAACAGTTGTGGTAACATAGAATGAACATCTGTTGTTCTACCTACTAAATTCACATACTGCAAACCCTTAATCATAGTTTGTAACTCAAAGGCATGAAATGAAGATCACTGTATTCCTTACCATTCCAAAAGAAACAAAATCTAAAAAAAGAAGAAAAAAAGATCATTAGCATAAGAAAGAGATAATCAAGAAGCTTCATGAGTTTACCTGTTTGTGATCTAGGTTTTCTTTGAACAAAACAACAAAAGGGAAGTACCTTAATTTTCCTTTGTGGGAGCTAGCTCTTTAATTTCAGAGAGCTGTTTTTTTTTTTTCTTCTTCAAGGAAAAAGTGTGATCCAACTACCCAATGAAAGATGTGGAGCTTCACAGATTCAATATTATTGAAGGTGATCTTGCAGTCAAAAAGGAAACCCTAATTGGAGGAGAGGGAGCAAGTTCCTGCAAATTCAGTGGCAAAAAGGTAATGGGTGAGGAGGGGCAAAGAGCATTTTTTGTGGATGGAGAAGGAGTGAAGGCAAAAGACAAAAGTAATAAATGGGAGGTACACTAGAAAAGATGACTATGACATTGTGTTTAATAATAATTTCATGGCCTTGGGATGTCACTCATTTTGCTTCTACACTATTTCCCTCTGCTCACCTTGTGCATCAAGACTACAAAAATAATTTCACTGCTTGATTTTTATTTTATTTTAATTATTTTTTCCCCAACTCCGAGATCAATGAACAACAAGGTTAATTCTCTTTTTGGTAAATACAATGAATAACAAGCTTATTACTCAAGCTATTTTACCATTTGTGCCAAGTAGATATGCCTTTGTTGGGAGTTAAAGTACAACCTTCACTGTGAAGCTTGGTGGTTAAATATGTCTTTTTCTCAACAAAATAAATAAATAAATGAAAGAAAAGAAAGGATTCCACCCAAAGGAATACGAATTTTAAGGTATATGTCTAGTTAACTAGAGATCGAAAATGGAGCATTAATTTCGTTGCAGCATCTACTGTTAGTTTATATGAAACTTACATACCAAAAGAATTTTCAAATAGAATCATCCAAAATGGTGTTTGTAACGACAAACATCGCTAAACCATGAACACAATTAAGAGACTGCAGAAAAAATAAACTATATATGTATCACATAATATACAAAGATTTATGTAATTCGACATATAACCTACGTTCACGGTGAAATATCGGCGAAAAAATTTCACTATGTGCAAAAAACAGGAGATTATAAGTTCTCAAGCCCCCCAACCCTTTGTTTCTCTTTCTCACTCTCTGTTTCGGCTTTCATTGTTCTCTCTTACCCATACCACAAAGTCTAACACCTTTGTATACTGAGTTACAACAGAGACTAAAATTCGAGTTCATCACTTATAGGTTTGTGGTTACAATTCTTTGGATTGTAAAAATAGCCCTCCCTTGTGCGTGAGCTCCTCTTAGCATTACAACTATTTGCAAACCTAATTCGACTAGTGTGTAGCTAATATTGAATGACGATAGCACAATTTCTTTTTTTAATTTCTTTTTGGGTAAATGATATTTGAACAAAAGGAAATTAAGTACTACAATGGAAAGGAGGGCATACCCTCCTATGTACAACCACATACATCAAAGAAGCAAACAATGATATAGAAAAAGAGGAAAGAAATGGAAGATAGAAGCAACTAAAGGTAACAACAAGCTATTGACTCAAACTTGATAACGCGAAGTTGGTGGTTGATTTATCTCTTTACAATTTGCCTCACCATCCCAATCCCTTCACCTCAACTCTTGTTGCATCCCACCTTCACTTTATCAGTACATCCATTTGAATCCACCCTTGCAGCAATCCACAACATATTTGAGCCTCAAACCAACAAATCTCTAAATCTCCCCCTAGTGATCTTGATAACTTTGATGATCTCACAAAATCTAGCCTAAAAGTATTGGTCCACTCTCCCTCTAAAAAATAATGAAGAAACTTGTTGCTAGAAGTCAGTAGGAAAAAAGTAAAGGATCCATAAGCTTGCCTTCTTATCATGTCAAAGGGTTAAGGCTTTTGAAGGGTACATTCAAAACTCTCTTTAAATGATTTATATTCTCACTTGGAACATCAGGGGTCTCAATGGCCCAAACAAGCAAACTAAAGTAACAAAGCAGATTTTTGATTTCAAGCCTGATATTGTTGCTCTTTTTGAAACAAGAGTCTTAGTTAACAACATGAATCTTATCCACTAGAATATTGTTGGTCAATGACTTATTTTGCATAACTACTTTCATTCTCAGAGGGGGAGGATATGGTTGATATGGAGACCTACCATGTTCAGAGTTACACAAATCAATACCAAAAAACAAGTTATTCATCGCTCAGTTTTTGAAATTAGCTAGCCAACAATTTATCTTTAACCTCTCCATTGCCTATGCTTCAAACCTTGCAACTGCAAGAAAATCTCTTTGGTTTGACCTTATATCCCACTCCATAATTTTGCCCAATCCCCATGGCTAATAATAGGAGATTTTAATGCTATCAGTTGTAATACCCCTCTCCAACACATGGTATAATATTGTCCGCTTTGGGCCTAAGCCCACACGGTTTTGCTCTTGGGTTTTACCCCAAAAGGCCTCATACCATTTGAAGAGAACATACTACATATAAGCACATCCCCTTTTCTACACCCAGACGATGTGGGATTGAGCACCTCGTACCCGGTCAGTGTGGTAGCTTAGCCCAGTGTTTGTCTTCGCACTCGCCCACTCACACCAGTCTACAAGGGTTACTACAATCCACCCCCCTACAAGGCCCGACGACTTCGTCGGCACACTTCCGGCTGGGTTCTGGCTCTGATACCAACTGTAATACCCCACTCCAACACATGGTATAATATTGTCCGCTTTGGGCCTAAGCCCGCACAATTTTGCTCTTGGGTTTTACCCCAAAAGGCCTCATACCATTTGAAGAGAACATACTACATATAAGCACATCCCCTTTTCCACACCCAGGCGATGTGGGATTGAGCACCTCGTACCCTGTTAGTGTGGTAGCTCAGGCCAGTGTCTGTCTTCGCACCCTCCCACTCACACCAGTCCACAAGGGTTACTTCATGCTCTCACCCATTATTTCTTTCTGTTGTTAGCAGGATTTGAAGCTTCTGGAGCTCTTGCATTCGAGGCAGATCAATGTTTCAAGTGGTGCATATGCTTAAACAATTAAAACAACCATTGAAGGAATTGTGCAAGCCTAAATTCTTTGATATTGCCTCAAAAATTGCTGCAATCAAGCTTGAATTGTGAAAATGCCAAGAAGACCTTAACATCTCTCCATGTGAACCTTAGTTGAGGGATTGGAGAAAGACTTATCCTTAAGTTATAATAACCTTATTGCTATTGAAGAAAGTATTTTTAAACAAAAATTAAGGTTCAAATAGCTGGAATTAGGAGATAACAATACATCTTATTTCTGCAAAGCCATTTCATAAAAATTCAACAAGAACAAGATTGTTAGCCTCACTACTATTGCTGCAGTGCAAACTGAAGATGTTAATGATATCAAAAGGGAAGTTTTATCGCATTTTAATGGTCTTCTTGGTGCAAACCCTCCAACTTACCCTGGCAGGTCTTCTCTCTTATCTTTCATTTCAAAATCAGTTCTTTTCCACCTTCTTCAGTCATTTACTATTATTCTCGCTAAATTAGAAATTCAAAACTATATGTTCTTTATAAAGAAGGATAGAGCCCCATGGTCTGATGGCTTTAATTCCCATTTTTTCCACTCCTCTTGGCAACATCACTAAATCCATTTCTAAATTTTTTATAAATGAAAAATTGATAAAAAAAAAACTTAATTCTTGCTATATTTCCTTAGTTCCCAAGTTCCTAAACCCCTCAAACCTAAATGATTATCAACCTATCTCCTATTGCAATGTAATTTATAAGTGTATTGAAAAACTTCTTGCTAACAAATTGTAATCTGTCATGCCTCTAATCATTGATACTTCTCAGACTGCATTTGTCAAAGGAAGAAGGATTAGTGATTATATTCTTCTTGCACAAGAACTACTTAGGGGTTACCACCTTCCATCAAATTTACCTAGATGTTCTCTAAAGGTAGACCTAAATAATGCCTTTAAGTTAGTGGGTTGGAAGTTTGTCATTGATTCCTTATCTCTCTTGAACTTTTCTCCTTAGTTTATTGCTCTCATTGAAGTTTGCATTATTTCACCATCTTTTACCATTACTCTAAATGCTAAGTTCTAGGGGCTTTTCAAAGGGGTTAAGGGTCTAAGACAGGGTGACCCTTTATCCCCTTTCGTCTTTGTTCTGCTAATGGACATATTCTCATCAATCATCTCCAAATTTTTTCTTAGTTTTAAGCTCATTTAAATACCATTGGAGGTGTAAGAAATTGAAAATCACCTATTTTTCTTTTGCTGATGACTTACTTCTTCTAAGTCATGGAGATGTTGCCTTTATGCAAATTCACAAAAACTCCTTTGATGAGTTTTTCAAGTTCTCTAGACTATCAGTTACCCTCTTTAAGAGATCAGTCTTCATGTCTGGTGTTGATACTCTCACCAAATAGAATATTCTGTCCATGCTTGGGTTTAGGGAGGGGTCATTTCCCATAACACACTTGGGGGTACCTTTAATTTCAACAATGTTTAAAGCCTATGACTGCAAGTTTCTGACTGAAATAATTATATGCAGAATCTCCTATTGATCTAGTAATTAAATATTTATTTTATACAGGTAGCTAGACTCCAACTGGTGCATTTAGTCCTCATCTCAACTCTCCAATACTGGCTTGGATTGTTTATTCTACCTAAGAGTGTCATCACAAAAATTAATTGCACACTCAGGAAGTTTCTTTGGTCTGGAACTGATCTAAAATAGTCAAGTGCTAGGGTTACTTAGTACGAAGTTTGCAAGCCTAACTCACAGGGGGGGGGGGGAGGGGGGGTTAGGCTTACCTATCATTGATGTCACCAACGGAGTTATAAATCTGAAATACAGATGGAGTTTATTGTCCAGCAACCCACAGAGCATATGGGTCAAACATACCTCATTCGGAATCGATATCTTTGGGAGTTGAGCATTCCTAAGCAATTTTCTTGGAACTAGTGGAAAATCATGCAGCTGAGTCTCCTTGCTAGGCCCGTGATCTCTTACAGGATTGGAAATGGGTAGAGCATCTACTTTTGGTTAGATCCCTTGTAAGCTCATTCATCTCTGATTCATCATATTCTTTTCCCAGGTCACTAACCTCTCTTTTTCCACAAATCCAAATCCTTTCCCCTCTATTTGTTGATCACCAAGATCAAATTTATAAAAGCACGTGCAATGCAAGTAGTTAAAAATCTTTATGGAATCATGATAGTATTACCTTATATACCAACTAAAATCAATAATAATAAAAAAATTATTTTGAAATAGAAAAAGGAAATTGTGAATAACCAAAACACCTTTTAAAATTAGCTAATAAATTTATTATATTTTCATATTACACTTTATTGACAATCAAGGATATAACTTAGTGGTATCTACTTACCTTTCAAAGTAGAAGGTTGAAGATTCATGTTCTCAAAGGGACACCATAAGTATGTCAATTTTCCTTGATAGGAAAGAAAAAGAAAAATTTTCTATACTTAATTGTTTGGCTTAATGGGTATTCTCACATATTACATTTAATTTATCAATCAAGAGAAGGAGAGAGATACTATTTTGGAAAAGGAAAAGTAGGCCAAAAATTATTGTGGCAAGTATTAGTAAATACTTATTTGACAAATTCCAAAACATGCAAGTTGGATCATGCGTTTTATAACAAAATTGTGGCTATTGTATGGTCGAGTTTAGTGTTTATGATTAAAGTGCTTGTTATTAGATTAATTATTAGTTTTATATCAGTAAAATAAGGGCCTTCTATCTTTAGCCCTTGATTGATCTATTTACATAATAAATGTATTAATTCAATATGAAATATGAATGAAAGAAAAATTTTATAATTGTTACCCAAGATTGACCCCAAAAAGGTGGAGTGTGAATTGTGTCTTTAGCAAACAATGAAATTTTAGCCGATTATTGTGGTAAGTATTAGTAAATACATATTTGACATATTTCAAAACATGCAAGTTGGATCATGCATTTTATAACAAAATTGCGGCTACTGTATGGTCGGGTTAAGTGTTTGTGATTAAAGTGCTTGTTATTGGATTAATTATTAGTTTTCCATTAGTGAAAATAAGGGCCTTCTTTCTTTAGCCCTTGATTGATCTATTTACATAATAAATTTATTAATTCAATATGAAATATGAATGAAAGGAAAATTTTATAATTGTTACCCAAGATTGACCCTAGAGAGGTGGGGTCTGAATTGTGTCTTTAGCAAATAATGAAATTTTATCCGATTAATACTTTTACGCAAGGATGAAGATATAAATATGAATTTAACAATTCACAAATGTAAAGAGACAAGAATAGAGAAATCCAAACCCAATGAAGACTGAGCACATAGCGTGGTTCAATCCCCTCACCTAGGCCCACACCTCAAAAACACCTCTCGAGGATTCTCAAATCCACTATTAGTTCTCGTTCACTGGTGAAGAGAAAATCGTATACAAGCGATCAACTTCACAAACTTTTCTTTCTCTTGCTAAATGAACACTCTCACTAGGTTTCTAGTGTTACACCAAACTTTTTACAAGGATATTGAATGAGAGTTAAGGTTTGAGTACAATGAATGACATCCCTCAATAGATAGATGTGCAAGTTAATCGCTTATAGCCTTATAGGAGTGATTGAAGCAAGTAATGAAAGCTCGAATCTAAAGTATTAATGCTCAAGAACAATAAATGATATTCAAGATTATGTTTAGTGGTAGTTGTATATCATAAATGTTCAAGAGAACATATATATATAACCTCTCTCAAGAATATAACTACTGGGCATTAAATGCGTGCATGGGTGGTAGTTGGAGTTGTCAGAATTTTAAAATTTTGAACTTCAAGGCGTTTGAAAGTAGACTTCTAGACGTCTAAAGCTAGATCCGCTCTTTCTGCTACTTTATTAAACGTCTAATTCAATTAAGGATACTAGACATCTAGACCAACATCAACTCCATTTGCTTAGTTACCGGAATTTCTTATGTAGACATCTGGAAGTAATCATGCAGACGTCTAGAACAACTTTTCACCTTTTAATTTGGCTACTAAAATTTCAATCATGGCATCTAGAAAACACCTTGTAGACATCTAGATCAAGTTAAATTCCATTTGCACAACTACTAGAATTCTCACGTAGACATCTAGAAGTAACCACTACAACAAATTATGCTTTTTGCCATGAAATTTTTAGGGACAGAGCCAAATTTGTGGCAAAAGATGCTTATTTGCGACAAATTCAGAATTTGTTGCTTATTTTTTATCTTTTTGCAACAAACTTAATAATTCGTCGCCAATGTGTCATTTTTTGCAACAAAATTCAAGTTTGTCCCAAAATGCACCATTTTAGCCGACAATAAATTATTTGTTGCAAACCATCGTCGCAAAAAATGGCATTTAGTGACAAAAAACTAGTTTGTTGCAAAAGACTAAACTTTAGGGACAAATATTTTGTTGCAAAAGACTAAACTTTTAGGGACAAAAATATTTTGTCGCAAAAGGTAAACAATTTGCGACAAATTTTTGGTTTGTTGTCAATGTATAATTTTGTGCGACAAAAACAAGGTTTGTTGCAAAAAGTTGAACATTAGGGACAAAATCTTTGTCGCAAATTAGTTAATTTTAAGGACAAAAAATACTTTGTCGCAAATTCTTTTGTTTTTGCAACAAAGTTTTGATTTGTCACCAATGTATAATTTTGTGCGACAAAAATATGGTTTGTTGCAAAAAAGTTGCACTTTGGGGACAAAATATTTGTCACAAATTATTTGATTTTAGCGAGAAAAATACTTAGTCAGAAATTTTTTAATTTTTGGGACAAATTTTGTGTTTGTCGCCTAATGTTTAGTTTTTGCGATTGCAAAATATTGATTTATACTAATTATTATAATTTAATTCATTAGACAAAAAAAGTTATTTTTTGAATAAAAAATCTAAATTCAATCATAATAAATTCTCCGTTAAGGTACCAATACATCTTTTGACAAATGGTCATATACAGTTGTAATAAGTTCTCTGTTAAGGTACCAATACATCCTTTGATCCAAGTTATTTTCAACTAATAATTCTTCCTCAAATGGTATTGTTGACCCAAATGTTTCAACTCATGGTTAATTCAATGATTTTGATGATAACAACCTATTAATGTGAAGGAATTACCAATTTACTTGAGTGTTGCTATTCAAAGATATATCATATTGACAGAAACACTCAAAAGCTCAGGTGAACCGTTGGACTGTGATGATTATGTAGCACAAAGGTTCAACACATGGGAAGTATAGGCATGGTGTGCTAATACATGGATTGTAAAGTGACAAATATTTCTTGTGCATTGAAAGCTCATGTCTAGGACACTATTAATTGTATTAGGGCTAAAATGATCACACATACATATGTTATATGAACTTTAGGATAACCTGACCCTTATAATTTAAAATGGAATATCTTTTAAAGGTAAAATAGTCTTTTGACTTTAATACAGTCACTATTTGCTTTACAAGCTCATATTCTTATAATGCAAGTGACTAAGACATCAAGGAGATGTCTCCATAACTAGGCACCTATATATATAGTAGTGTCTTGTGTCTTTGGGACAGATGCCTATGGCTCAAGAATTTCAAATAACCAAAAGTGAGAAAACTCAGGGATAGTGAGACCAGCATATTTCATTTTGAGATAGGCGTCTATGTCTTCACAGGTTTAGGAGAATAGAGCAAAACTAACATAACTTGCCAAAAGACTCAATTCGCCCCCTTTGAGTCATTGTTTGGGCAAAAGCTATATTACTTACACATAGTGCAACATATTTATAATTATATATTTATAAATCATGAAATTATTCTATAAATTGTTTGATTATATATTAAGTAATCATCTTGAATCAGTATTGAGATCGAGATTTTTTTTAGTGAAATTAATTACTTATAACTGAGTTGGATATACGCAATTGTTAATTATAAATCTTATGACATCTTAATTACTATTACTGCTCTAATTGATATTTTGTTCACATGCATGATGTTCTTCTTCATCAATTCCTTATACATAAAAGAATTTGATTGAATTACCCGTTGTCATTGATGGGAGATGATTTTACAAGAACTAATCAGTAAAAAAAAAAAAAAGGTTCTTAGAGACCTAAAAAACAATAGTTTTAAGAGACCTGATACCACTATCGTCGACAAAAAATAAAAAAAAAATAGTTCAAGTTCGGTGGTATCTCATCAACTTAATTTGTTCGAGTTAAAATTATTATATGACAATTAATTGAGCACAGGTGTTAAAAAAAAGAAGATAATTTTTAAATGATAAGATATAAAATAAAAAAATTATTTTGTTTTATAAATAGATGAATATTTTTCTATTAAATTAAGGAACAAATTTATCTATTTGTAAAAAAAAAATAATGATTTAGAGGTCAATCGGACTAGTCCGATTTTATTTTTATGTGAGTGGGTTGGTGGACCATACCACATGATGTCATGTGATGAGACCCACCACTCCACTTACATAAAACTATTATCGACCTAGTCTGATTCAAACTCTCTATCGTTACTCTTGTAAAAATAATTTTTTGATAAAAGAATTTCCAACTATGTCCCAAAAATCTAAAAAATTCACATTCCCGCCCCTTACAAAAAATCTCGCGGTGTTATTTTTGATTCCCGCGTAGATATTTTTGTTTCTCTTAAACCCAAACATGATCTCAGGAAGTCTCTCTTTCAGACTCAATGGATCTCTGTCTCTGCCTCATAGAATCCAAACACGGTATCCCTTTCTGTCTCATCAGAAATCCCTAACCCTTTCTCTCTCTGAATCCATCAACCAAAGCCCTATCACTCTTTCGGTTCATTCTCGTTCATCCCTAGCTCTCATCAGATTTTCACCCCTTTCTCGCTCTGTCTCTCATTCGATCCAAGCCCTAACTCTCGTTTCATATTTTCATCTCTCTCTAGTTCAAAGAAGATGATGCTGGTGGTACGGATCACGTGACTACAAATTGAAACTCTTAACTCTCGGTTCAGATTTTCATCTCTCTGGTGATATCTATTTTCTCGTTCCAAGTAAGAAGAGGTAACTCTTCTCCTTTTTCTTTTCCTTAATTTTCCTCTTCCTTTTGTCGATGTTGGACCTGGACAGTGCTAGTTTAGAAGATAACATGATTTCAATGTTTCTGCCAGATCTCTACATCTGTGTTTATTGATGTTTACTAATGATTTGATTTTGGTTGAATTTGATTAAAGTATTTTCAGGAGCCCCAATTTCTCTCTCTTACTAAAAAGCATCAGTGAGAGGCTTTGAGGCTTTGGACTGTTTCATAGCATCGTCAAAAATGAGCATAAGGCATGTTCTTTGCGAAGGTATAATCATATGTTATAACTAAATTCTTTATGTATTTGTCTGCACATGGTTATCTTTGTGGCATGACTGGATTTTATTCTTGTTCACATGGTCTTTAACATTCTAATTAAGTCATTTATTACGATGAAATTAAAATATTAAGAATGCATTAGGAAATTAATGTTTATATTATGTGATTTGCTAATATTATTAAAATCTGCCAAGGTTTATATCTTCATCAGGTTTCTGCGATTTTTTTTTTAAACCTATTGGTAACAGATTCTTTATAGTGTACTATATTGAGAATTTAAGCTGGTCAACTACTGATTGTACAAACAAATATTTTCATATATATTTTTTTATATAGCTTTTCACTTAGATTCTTGGCCTCATATACTATATTCTATATACAAGGTTTTTGCAGTTTTTACCTAGACTGCCAATTGACTTTCTTAATTTGAAGTAGAAAAATGTGAGTTTGAGTTTGAGGATAGCCCTGTGTGTGCATAATGTCAAAACTTATTTTCATACCAATCAGTTGTTGTTGATGATACAAAAGTAATTAATGGCAATAGTTTTTTTGCTCTAAAACTGTTAGTAGCAATTCTAATGTCCTTTGAATACCAGTTTGAACAGTCATGGAGGCTTCTTCCCAACCTAACTAACCTAATGATGTGATGTGGTATTGGGTCTCCTAAAAGAATTTTCAGCACTAATTGGATCTAACTATCTACCCAAGCTTTATACATATCATACAGATAAGACAACACATATACATATCATCTATCATCAAACTCGTATCTTTGTACAAGTCTTTTTGTTTAATACTTTAATGTAAT
This sequence comes from Cornus controversa, assembly GCA_026545225.1. Classification (NCBI taxonomy): domain Eukaryota; kingdom Viridiplantae; phylum Streptophyta; class Magnoliopsida; order Cornales; family Cornaceae; genus Cornus; species Cornus controversa. The sequence continues at coordinate 58,082,172 of CM048845.1, forward strand.
TCCTATTGTGTGTGAAATATGTTTGAAAGCTTTACTTACATAAAAAAAAAAGAGAAAAATTTCTGTTTGAAAGATTTGATATTGAGTTTTATTCTTTTCTTTTTCTTTTTTCCCCCTAAATCTACCAATAAAAAAATACTATTTGTTGAAACAATGTTGAAATTTCTTTTCACAAAGAACAATAATAGTATATGAACAATAACAACATATGTAGATTTTGAGAGAGTGAAGCAACTTGGGGTTATTTCACACCTATACTAAGGAAAAAAAACCTTTGTATCATAACAAATTTTTATATTTTGTTCACTCTTTCTGACATAATTAAAGGTTTAGAAGTTTCAAACATGTTATTTTATAAAATACTAACACTACTTGGGCATCCTTATGTAAGGAATTCTCAAATTTACTACTCTATAATGTAGTCTAGTTGTTCGTTTTTGGCTGTTGTAGTTGGAGTAGGGGAGGGCATAACTCAAATTCAGTGCCATTAGTCACTTGCCCTACCTGTGACACCCTTGCCTTGGACTAAATAGTAATTAACTAAACTTTAGTCCTAGTATTTTACTATTATGAAGCACCGACCATTCTTTCTACGAAGGAGCCATATTAGTATCGTATACATGTTGTAGCAACATCACTCTTTGGACACTACTCTTAAAAATAAATTCAATTATTTTGGATGATTAACTTGGTTTAATTTCAAGCCCGACGACCTGCCCCAAAAGTCCTTGGATCAATCTTTCCAAGTAGTGCAGCTTCATGGGGATCAATGACACACTCGGGCAGAGGTACTGCATATCTGTTTTTGTTTGCATTAATTAATGAAGCAAGATCTGGGTTGTCACTATTGCTTGATGATGACTTGTGATCAATGGGGGCATGTTCCATTTAAGATGATGAAATGGGAGTAATTGGTGACAAATAATGATATACCTGATTGATCTGTTAACTAGAAATAATATATAATCTATAGATGATGGTCTTGCTAAAGCCCTTAATCTTTGCAGGCTGTGTTCTTGGCAGTTTAAGTTGTTTTGAATTAGGAGTGTGATTTTAATCCATAAAAAGCTCTTGATCAAGCCAAGTGCTTAGCATATGACAAAGTTCAAAGAAATATAATGCATGTCAGTGGTCTTGCAGACCTTAAATACCTTGAAAGTTCAAGTGATCAATGTTTTACATATATCCTTGTTTTTCCCCTACAAAAATCAAAACTTAAAATCTCACTTCATCTGTCATTGTCTAAACTGGGATTTGCAAATTTAGAAGGTTCAAATTATGTAAATTCTTGACATGTTCCACAAAATGAGTAGGGAAAAGAAAGACGATCGTGTTATACTTTTTGTAAAGAGGGGTCTAAAATAAGAGTACGCATTTGATTCATTTATTGGGCCTACATGTTTTTGTATATGTGTTATTCTATTTAAGGAATGAATATACATTTCTATATGTATTACAAGAAATAGATATTGATTGTGCCTTCGTGTCTTTGTGTGCAAGAAAATAAGGGTGGTTTATTATTTTCCTTTCCTATCAAATACTTCCTGAATGCAAATAAGAGTAGGGCCTATTAAGAGTACTGCCAAATATTTGTGGTTACTCTTTTTTCTTTAGTTCATTTTGGTATTTGCTCTTTAAAGAATTTTTTCATTATGTACTTTCTTCTCCATGGAATCATGTTTCCTATTAGAGAAAAAAAGAAAAAAAATTTGTACAACTTTTTGGCAGGCTTTTAAATATACTTTTCCTGACAAATTGCTATTTGTTTCTTTTGTTATCCTTTTTAAAATAACACTAGGAAGTCAAACATATCATCTTGTACCTGTTAATTTAGAAATATGTTATGCAATGCTCTAGATTCCAATTTGCACTAGGTTTTCCCTTTTTGTGGCTTGATTAAGTTTCTATTTTTAGCATCAATCTTTAAAAGTGGAAAAAGAAAATTAGTCTCAATTTCCCTCTAGAATTGCTGAAACTCTTCTAGTACGTGTGTGTGTGTTTGCATAGACATACACACTCAATATATATACATAAACTTCTGGGCTTTAATTTCAATGTTGCAGCTGGTATAAAATCACATATACTAAGAGGTTTAACCATCATTGGCCTACCCATATCAGCTTGTAGTTCAGTACACAGACTTTTAGTATCACCTCAAGTCCCAAAATTGGAGTGCCAAAATGAGTATTGATGTGTAAAGTGAATCACAAGCTAGAAAGAGATTACCTAGCAAACCAGTGTGATTAGAATCTAATAATTAGTTGACTTTGAGAAGATGATCTGATTTATGCACTTTCCTTTTGGTAAAACAGATTTGGTGGCTTGTAAGTAGTCTTTATAGATGATTAAAGACAAAAACGCTTAGTTAAAAAAAACAACTTTGCATTGTCCGTGTGAAAATTTCTATAATCTACCCATTTTGAGATTGAGAAATAAGTTAATCTATTCATGAGATAATGAGTTGTGCTTGATATTTAGTATGTATTAATCCCAGCTCAATTTCAATTTAATAACTTTGTGAGCTGCAAAGAAACAAATCTAATTAAACTAAGGTTTGAGTCAAATAATAAATAAAACAAAATAAAAGACCAACCCAAAGCTTCATTGGAGGTCTTTAATTTTTTGTTAGATTGTGCAACCTAAGAGTTCTGAAAAATTATAAGAAATAAAATTGTTAATCAACCTCTCATTTGTCACTACCAATGTGATACACTATAAATTAAGGTTGCCAAGCATGCCATAAAGATTGTTTTGAAGTAACAGATTATGCTCTCTTCTATTATATTCATTTTCTGTAATTGTTTCATTAAGTCATTATTGGTTTGCACTTTTGCCTTTTCTTACGGTCGAGAACGATTAGGAGAAGACTTCTATTTGTCCTTGTAAACTTGGATTGATTGTATTGCAAGTTGCCATGTTAGTTTGTACTTATTAGATTTTATCTAAAGTTGGAGAAACCTTTTTGAGGCTGCTTGATTGAAAGGGGAGAAGCTTGGTAACAAAGGCTGTGATTTGGGTTTTTATCTTGATTGAAATTAAAAGTAATGTGGCCCTTAGGTTGAATAGGATGCTAACTTTTGATGCGAGGATAGATATACGAAAATCTATTCCTTTGCTTCGTGAGCTTGTAATTCATACTAGGAGAAAGATAACACTAATTTAGTTTTGACGCTACTATTATTGATGCATAGATATTGTCAGGTGATTAATGGTGACCATAAATGTGCTCCTGACAGAGCAACCGAGTTAAGGTGACTAATGGTTCACTTTGGAATGATATTGCCCTCTTAATTTTTGATCTCTTGGAATATATGGATTGATTGGGGAATTTAGTCGTGGTGTATTTTTTTTTCTTTATCAGGTGAGTAAAATTAATTATATGACATCGTGTTTGTAGAAATAAGATATCTGCAACATCTTGGATTGTTTATCCCTTTAGTTATATTTGAATGACATCGTATTACTAAAATTTGTGTTATAGTTGGATTGTTATAGCTTTATTATCCTTTCAAGTGTTGAAACTCCTTTTCATAATAACAATATTCAAAATAGAAAAATAGAAGGTAGTGTCATATATATATGATGATTATCATTATAGAAAGTATAGGTTCATATATGGAATTGAACTAATCATATTTTTTTCTCCTTTTTTTTTTTTGCAGATAGCATGTGGTCGTGATTAGCTTTTTGGATCTCCTTTTTGTTGTCACCTCATTGATTTTTTTTGGTTTCATATGGGTTTGGGTTAAACTCACTTTTGTACTTTTTGTTTATATGGGCTAAGATTCATGGATCTCATATCTTCCTATTGTTGTATATACATTTAATCATTCTCTATGTATGAATCTCCTTTTGATCCTTTATTTGGAATTTGTATGGATCTTTGGATATATATATGATAGAATATTTTAGTTTTTAATTTATAAAATATTAGGTCGGATAATTTGTGATTGATGCTTCATATAATTTGTAAAATTAGGGGATGTTTTATTGGAACGGTTGATATAATTGACATGAACAAAATTGTTGTAAATAAAGAATTTTAATTTATTTTTACACAACAATTTTGTTTTGAAATAATATTGGTGACTAACAATATTTGTTGCTAAATAACAGTAATTTGTGACAAAGTTATTTTTATCTCAAATTATTTTATTTTTAGGGACAAAGTACAATTTGTAACAAATTGTTTCATATTTAGCAACAAATCTAATTTTGTCGCAAATTCTTTAAATTTTTGCAACAAAATGATATTTGTGGCAAATTATTTATCTTTAGTGACAAATTTGTTTTTTGTCGCAAATTGTTATATATTTAGCGACAAAAGTCCTTGGGATTGGGTTGTGATAAGCGACAATTTTTTGGAGAAATAGTGACAAATAATTTGTCGCTAATTGTGACATCTTTAGCGACAAATGTGTTTTTGTTGCAAAATATGACATTTTTTGCCACAAGTTTTTTGTGGCGTAAAACCTTTTGTGACGGGCTTTAGGGGACAACCTCGCGACAAAATTTTTTTTGTCCCTAAAAGCTTTTTGCGACAAATTTGCTATGTTTAGCGACAAATATTTTTGTTGCAAAACAACAAATTTCTTGTAGTGAACATTGTAGATGTCTAGAACAACTTTTTACATTTTGACTTAGCTATTGAAATTTCAGTTAAGAAGTCTAAAAGACACCTTGTAGAAGTCTAGAACTCCTAAAATTTAAAATGTGAGGTTTTTCAAGGCCAACATGAGTCCTAACATTTTTGTTGACAATTATACCCTTATAATGTCAATCATCTTCGTTCAAAAGGTAAGTCAATAATAATATATACTAGCCTCTAAATGATATGATTCATTTAGTTTAAGGATCCTAGAGTCTTCCCAAGTTTAAGGCTTGAGCTTTCAATCAAATGTGACAAAAATTACTTTACAAGAATAAATATTTTTTTGAATTTTCGGGCCCACCTGACCCGCTTCCTGGAGGCCACCGACCCAAAATTCTCAAATTTACCTAAACGCTTCCAAAACTTCTGAAAACCTCTAAATAAATTTTGAAACATGTTTATCACACTTATAACATGCAAAACATCATTTAAAATGCATTTATGACAATTATGATGAATTAAAAGAAAAAGGTCAAAATTGGACTCGGTCTCTACACCTCACTTATGACATAAAATTTTCACAAGTTCTTTGTGTAGAAATTGATGCATATTGTGAATTTAAAATTGTCTAGCATGTCCTAGATTGAAATTATGTTTTATACATATGTTGAATGTTATTTGTAAGTCCATTGTGAGTCATTGTGTTTATTTGAGATATATGTGAATTTTGGCTATATGGATTGAATGTACGCATGAAAGGGGTTTTCTTGAAATTTCATAAGATTTTGTTTTTCCTGACTTGAATGGTCTTACATTGAAAATGTGTGACATGAGTTGGACGTGCATTAGCTATTTGAATGTAATGTATTGGGAATGAATTTTGTGACAATCTTGGTTTCGTGCACATATGTGATAAATGTACACTTATGTGGTGATTGATGACTTTGGAGCAAGTGTAAGAATTATGAAGGGCCTGGAGCCCCAAGGTGAAAGGACCAAAACTTGGCGAAGCAGATGTCGCTACCATCAAGTGAACAACCCATAAAGCATAAGCAGAGTATGTGGTCTTCAATGACACTTACTATGAATGTGATAATCAAAAGTCCCCAATTGATTTGATTTTAGAGTATACGTGGTGTTGAGTTTAATGGTGAATGCATTTCATATTAAACTTCTTATGTGTAATTGAGATATGTGATATCATTTATCTTGCAATGTTGTATAAACCTTGTGTTTACAAATATTGAATAATGCGATGTAGTTGCATTGAAATCTCATTTTGCATTCACGCATGGCTGCCTGAGTCATTGTTAAGTCTAGTGAATCATCTCTACTTGGCTAGCTGTATGCTCACTCCCTTTTAAAAACTTTTTTTAGATAAAGCACCGGTAGGGGACGAATGTTAGAAATGCTTGAGTGAAATTTTTGGTGTACTTTTGGATTGTATATATAGATGTCCATGTCGGGTTGTGGCATATTGACTATTTCAGAAATGTTGCTCTTATATTTGGATAATCTTTATATATTTGAACTTCAAATGTATTAGCCTTATGTGACATGTTCTTAACTTTTGAAGAATGAATGAATGTATGTATGACGGGTGAATTTTGAATCCCAAGTGTACATAACTACGAATATGATTCATTTGAAGATGAAAATTTTATATTTGGACCATGTTATACATGTTAGAGATCGTTTTAAATGTTTTAAACTTCATGAAGAATGTATGTATGTTAAGGGATTAGAATTGGACATGAATTGTATAGGTTTAGAACACTTTAAAAATTCTCCAAAATTTGCAGTCAAGTAATTACGATGCATCGTAATCTCATTACGATGGATCGTAATTCGACGATGAATCGTAATCCTTATTATGGTGTGTCGTAAAAGTGTTAAGAAAATGGGAGAAAACAACACTTTTCGTAGGATATTACTAGACATCTACGATGTATCGTAGATTACGATGCATTGTAATCTTCATTACGATACATCGTAATTCATAATTAGACTGAGGATATAAATAATGTTTGGATGTGCATGTGTGGTCACGTGTGGGGCCCATAGTAATGGATTGATGTTAAGTTATATATATATAATTGTATATATGCGATTAAGCTTCAGTATTTATTAAAGGTTAAGATGGTTCATTAGGGTTTAGTGGACATACTCGCCCTTGGGATTAGGGCTCGAAGATGGAATCTCTGGTGACTCAAAAACTAGGGTGTCACACACCTTGTCTGAGCCCTTTCATTCTTTTGAAAAAAGGTTGGAGTTCCCATTTAAAGTAATGGAAAATAAGGGTGAGCTGATTTATTCTTGTATCCATGAAGTAATTATAGGTGGAAATCTAAAGAGAGAAAGGCAGCAAGCAAAAATTGTCATCCCATAGAACTAATTAATGCCTTCGTCAAGTCAATTTTTAGAGCTCACCTAGGAGGAGAGTTATGTTTATGATAACCACTGAATAGCTCTTGTGATAGGATGATATTGTCTGAGATTTGCCTACCAAGTATGAAGGTTAGCTGACTAATATCAGTAAGAAAAAGAAGTGTTGGCTTTAGGTTTTTAAGCAAAAGTTTGGATATGCACTTATAGATTGTGTTGCAGTATGAAATAGGTCTAAAATCACTTAGGGTGGTGGGATTGGGGAGCTTAGAAACTAGAGAAATATATGTAAAGTTTAGTTCTTTGAGCAATTTGTCATTAGAGAAGAATTCTCTCATGGCTTTGATGACATCTCTACCTATGATTAGGGTTGCAAATGAATCGAGCCGAGCTTTGGCATGTTCGGGCTCGGCTCGCCAAATTCAGGGAGGTGCTCGGCCGAGCTTAGCCTAGTCAAGCTCAAGCTTGATTTGTTAAAATTTTGGCAAGCTCGGGCTCGGTTCAGCTCATGCTTGTTTGCACACATATATACATATTATGTTAGATATATATTACAAAATAAATTCATGTATATATATAAGATAAAGAAATCATATGTATTGATCATTTACAGATGTATATCTATATATGTATGCATACCTTGAGGTTGTTTGAAATCATCACCAGTTGTGTATCATTCTCTTTTCATAATTGACTTCATTATTCGTTATGTCCTCAAAGAATATGAAATATTAAAGGGGAAAAGGGAGAGGCTAGTCATCGTTGATCGTTGTAGAAAATGAGAAACATAATGGAAAATGAGAGCCAGAATAAGGGTTATGCATCCTGCGGTCGATAGACTTGAAATGAGATTTGAGTTTGTTTTATTGTTAACATAATTGGGTTTCTCAGTTGGGTCTTTAAAATGAATATGGGCCATTTTCCTTAACCTTTTCATTTTGATAAGAGTAATGTATTTTACAAATGAGCTTATGTTATATTATTTCAACGAATTAAACTTGTTCACATATATGGAATAGACCAAAAATTTATTAATAACTGATATATCATGAGCTTAACAAGCCGAGCCTAACATTGTTTAGGCTCGGCTCATTTACTAAAAAAACTCAAAATTAGTGTTCTGAGCCGTTAACGAGCTGAGTCTAAGCTATTCATAAATAGCTTGGTTCATTTATAGCCCTCCCTGTGATAACCCAAGCTTTGTGGAAGAAGAATGTATTGTACCCATCTGTTCCTGGAGCTTTATTCTGTTAAAGATATAAAACATTGATGGATGTCAAAGTCTAATGGAATGGATATTAGTTGGTCAAAAAGGTTGGAAGGGATTGATTTGGTAATGGTTGGAAGGCATTTCTACCAGAGTAGGGGGAATTAGACCCAAGCAGGATTTTAAAGTAGCTCAGAACTTTAGTTTGATAATTGATTGGTCTTCAATTAAAATGTTCTAACGAAGAGATTGACACATTTTTTTTCTTGTTTTGTCTAGAGCCCAAAGTCTTGAAGAATTAGTAGGTTGAAAATGAAGATTTTGAAGCTGATCTTTAATCATTGAATGGGGTCTGTAAACCAATTACTGATTAATAAAAATCAAGTTTTTAATGGAACTGTTGGATTTTGGATGCATTTTTAATTGTAATTTCTAGAAATATGATTTATGTCCTTAAAAACAAGCAGCTTAAGGCCAAGGGTGAGGAGGAGAACTATGGTTCTTGTTGTCATTAGTAGAAAGGTCGTTTGTGGTAAAAGGTATTGTCACAAAACTAATCGAACTTTGTATTATCCATTAGTGGTCATATTTCCATTTGAGTATATGATGTGCTGATAATATTATTTATCATATTCTTAAATTTAGTTTGAAAATAGTCTCATTTTGTTCAAATAAGTAAAAAAAAATCAAAATAATGGAGAATGAAATCAATATATCATAAGGAATTTAAGAAAATATGAAAGGATATTAACTTACTAACAAATATTTGATTTCACAATATTTTCATATTTTTATTCTTTTATAAGGTTTGGCAAGATTTTAAATGTTTTTATGTGTATAAATCATTACTCTTCCCAAGGCATCGTCTCAACATCGTGTTGGTCGCTCACCGACTTCCACCAAATTTCAGCTCCACCCGAAAATAAGTATGTAGCAAATATGATTTTCATCTCATCGTCAGGAAAAGATATCATCTTAAGGTGTTTCTCAACTTGTTCCAACCAATTATCCGCTATCAACGGATCTGAACTCCCCTCAAAACTTGGAGGCATCAATTTCTTAAATCGAGTGACGTACTTGAATCGTCGTTCACTTTCACTCTCCTTCGGTTGCACTATCGGGTGTTATAACTCATCAGCTGTAGCTCTCACAAGGTCTCTAAGGGCCGTGGTCATATCAGTGACCAAACGGTTTTCCTTGGGTACTTCACCTCCAAATGGCTTTCCTCGACGTCTTGGTGGCATATCTCTATCTAATCATTATATTGGTCAACACAATAAGATATGTCATGCTATGTACTCAATATGATCAAACTACTATGCAACATAATAACATGTTATCACTTTCGCACGTAACATATAGACATATTTTTCAACACACATTTAATCACATAAACATGTTCTCAAATCAACACATAACATATAACACATAGTATCACATAAGCACTTAGCATGTTATCATGTAAGCACATTTCACATATACATAAGTTCTCATATTAACTATGTCATGTTTACACACATTTTTAAGTTTTCAAACTCGATTGTTCTAACCATTACGAATTTACACATGATACAACCCTTACAAATTTTGGAACGGTTATCATCAATTCTTTTCAAATCAAAACGTGGTTCAACCTTTACCCGTTGTCCCTATGTATTCGACCTAGTTAAGCTCTAATAACAAGCTATGCTCTGATACCAAATTGTCATGCTCGAGTAGTGAGGTGTCATGATCACCCCAATCGTCATTCCATGACTCGAGTAACCATGACAAGTTTGTGAGTTGCGCGGTGCGGAAGCAGTTTAGTTAATTTAGAGTGAGATGCTAATCCTTAGACCTAGAGGGGGGTGAATAGGTCAACTTGCCCAATTTTTATGATTGATTAATTACCCACAATTATTATCAATTAAGCATCCAAACCAATCACAAAATAAATAAAGCAAGTAAGGAAAAGTTAGAGATGACACCAGGAATTTTACGTGGAAACCCAAGATGGGAAAAACCACGGGGGTGAGGCAGAAACCCCAGAGAAACCAATCCACTATCTCGAAGCAAAGTACACCAGACTCTGTCCCAGACTCACACCCACTCCACTCTGACAAGAACTTGATGCGGAACACCTCAGGCTTACAATTGCGACAACACGTCCAACTGCTGCAGACTCCCGGCTAACGTCACAATTCTTTCAGAAGGGTTGCTGAAAGAACACAAATACTCCGCAAGTATTTTGTTCCCTTCGTAGTGATCGTTTCTCTTCCTCTTCAGATAAAATCTTGTAGTTTGAAGGAACCACCTCTGCTGCTCTTGATCAACCTTTGTAGACTGATGATGTCTTGAAGATTCCGTTGATCAGATGAAGAAGAACATCACAACTTAAACACTCCGTGTGTGTGTGCTCTCAAAAATAAAAATCAATGAAGATTTTCTCTCATAAATTCCTCTTTCAGCTCTCAAAAATATATTCCTGGTTCTGAATATTAAATCATTGAGTTCCTCATCTCTCTCTTTTTGATTGAAGCATAAAGAGGTATTTATAAGGTTTAGAATCCTTAGTCTACTTGAAAAACAAGTTTAAAACACCTAAGGAAAGTTTTAGAGAAGTTTTGGTTGACTAGGAAATCAATTCGGATCAAAAAGGAAATTTTCGCGCATGTCAGCCAAGTCGGACCGGTCCTAAAAATTGGGGACGGGTGGGACTTTTCAGACATGTACAAAATCAAAAGTCCCGAGATAAGTTGGACCGGTCCTCATTTTTGGGGACCGGTGGGACTTAGCAAAAACTCAATTTTAACTTTTAAAGCATATTTTCCAAGTCCTAAGCCCACCAAACTTCAAAACATAGTGTCCTCACTCACATACCTGTTCTAAGTGATGTCCTCATCAAATCCACGGTATCGAGACACCTTCCGTTTAGCTCTGAAGATCGAGACACAAGATCAAACAAAAATTACAACTCGATCAACAAGTTTTGACACCGAAATTTGCCAATTACAATTATATATCTCACAAAGTTACCAACATTCACCATCTGATATCATTACCGATACCAAGTTGTCACGCTCCTAATTTCGGATCGTGACTCGTTGCGGAAGCATTTACATTATCGATACATTCACCCTTTATCGGATATACATAATGATCAAAATTCTTAGTTATCATTTCATTATCAGCGGAAACATGATTTATACATCAATATCATTAAACACAATGATCATTCTTACAATGATACCCCATATGTACATCACACACACACATTGTATATCCAACATGTTACAAACTGCAAGTTTTCGCACAATTGAGATTTCTGTTTCGCACAATCGAAGTGTTGGTTTCACACAATCAAAATGTTGAATTCGCATGATCGAAGTTCTTGATTGATTGAGATACTTGCAAACATTTTCGACTCTCGAGACTTCTGACACTTTACTATTTTTTGCACAATCGAAGGCATTTTCGCATAATCGAAGCATTTTGATCATGTGAAATGGGCATTTCACACGATTGAAATTGCTCTACAAAAAATCCTGAACTTTTATTCTTTGTCCCTTTTAAGTCCAATCTCCATCCCTAGTACGCATGCTCCTCATGTTTTTACCAATACGTCGACACAACCATTCTCACAAGTTTATGCATGTAAAAATGAACATAAATGAAGGGTCATTATTTAAAAACGTTTAGCATATTACCATGCTCAATATCATACTTACAATGTATAAAATCATAAATTATAACATAACATGTTCCCGAAACATAATTGATCTTTACATGTTCATCTCATGCATATAGTCCACAGTCTGGACATGCATTCAAATAAAGCAATATACGTTTTTAAATAAAACCAAAATCCACTCCACTCCAACTTTACCATGGGGAGACTCCACCGCTTCTTTCCCATTTCCTGAAAAGAGTTAATACTCATGGGATGACTAACCACACACTCAGTAGCAATGTCTAAAACACAATTCCGCAAGTTCTGTGAATATCACATAACCATACATTTGCACGTAATCAAGTTAAGAAAATATCAATATACCACAATATATCATAAGCAATGTGCAATGCAATATGATATGCACAACTCCCTCAAGCTTTTCACATATCCATTGGACTCCACTACCCAAGATCATCTAATACCTTTTAACTAAGGCTCATTTACTGGCTTATCTCATCATAGGACTCTGTTTTAAGGAGTATCTTATCACATCTAATTGGAGCTCCCTTACCGAATCACTCCATTGGGTTCCTTTACCAGATTGCCCCACGAGGGTTCCCTTTAACGGATTACCTCATCACTCTTTAAAAGGACTTAACCGCCTAATTGAGCTCACCAACCTCACCACATGTTTACCCACAAATGAAGATAGATTACACATGATCATGACAATTATGCAGAAGCAATTCAAGGCAAAATAACATCTAATGATCATGCTTGCACAATTTTTCAAGTAAGCCCCACACGCAATCACATACACCCACATTGAACATGTTTCATATATTGCACATTTCATATCACTTATATTGACAATTAAATATGCTTTCACATCCAAACATGCTTTCAAGATAATTATCAAACATATAAGTGACATTTTCACAAATACACATAAATTCACATAATTCTTTCATAATTCAACATCAACGTGCTTATATAATCATCTAAGGCAATTTTAAACATGTAATAACACTTTAACATTGATAATTCATTAAGTAGTATAATCTGGCATGCTTTAACCTTAAAAGACATCTAATTATACCCACATAACCAATTGGTTGTTATTAACAACCAATATATTCACAAAAATTTCGGATTTCATGGGTTATGCATCCCTACCTCAATTTGGAAGAACTTCCAAATAATTCATCCAATTTCTCACCAAAAATCAACTTCCTCTGAAATCGATTCCGAACAGATCAAACTCGAGCCCTTAATACGTAGACTGTTCCTCTCTTCTTTGATGCCTTCCAATTCTCTGCCTAAGCTTATCAAATTTAATGGAGAAGTGATATATATATATATATATATATATATATATATATATTACTCCTCAGTTCTCACAACTGATGAGAATGAGAGAATGTAAATTATGCATTCTTCTCTTTCTATTTATAGACTCAATTCTCATATTTATAAAAATGCCACTAGTCTCTCCTAAAACCTTCTCGGGCTCCATTTTCAATTTTGATAACTCCAATTGACTCAAAATCAACTCGGTAGTGCGTCAAATATTTTATTTAAGTTACCCTCCAAATTTAGTGTCATTCTGACACTTTCAAATTTTTCGGGTCCACGGGACCCGCACCTCGGGCCCACTCAACCCAAAAGAGTCAACTTTTTCCAAATGCTCCCAAAACCTTCCCGAACCTTTATATAAGTCCCCAAACATGTATTTTACATTTAAAACACATATATAATCATTTAAAACATTAATATATCAGTAAATGAAAATAAGGAAAAACCGGCTAAAAACGGTCACAGTTCTTACGCTGCCCCCCCCACAAAGTCAATGATAACTGTCCCTGGACATAGACACTATCTATCGCCTTTTGAGGCCTAGTTAACATCACCTTAGGTTGAGTAATAATTTCAGACATGGATCAACTTGTTCACCACCCGATCAGTTTTAGGAAAAACATTTCTTCCCCCATCGCCATCACACCACCCACGCCCTAGGTCATGTACTGCACCAATGCCCCGGACCATGCCATAATGCACATTTTTATCAAAATGCAACTATCATGCATTCAATTTCACATACGGAATCACATTGAGGCACTTAAACAACATATTTCATATTCATATACTCATTGAGGCATTTATATAAACACTTGGTCACATTTACACATATATGCACCAATAACCCCTAGTTCTCACACCTTCACATTTTATGAACACATACCTCCAACATATTGCACATAAACATATAAACAAATTTTTTTATCTTATAATTAATGAAAATTCACGTTTATACATGTTTAACATAAAAAAATAAACAAGTTAAACACATAGAACTCTAGCTAGATGCCCTAGACATCCAACATACTCACACAAACCCCAGAAATTGTGAGCTAGACATCTCTACCTCAATTTGGAAGAGTTTTCAAATAAAAGACTTAATTCCACCAAAATAAAAATTACCCAAAACTGACTTTGAATCGATCAAAGTGAAGCCCTTACCGCATAGAACACTTTGTCTTTCTCCGACACTTTACAAATCCCACTTCTAAGGCTTGGAATCCAAGATAAAGAGAGAATAGATGAAAGAGAAGAGGGAGAGAGAAGTGGCCAGTCCTTGTGGTCTCTAAATAATGGCCACAAATCTGATTCCAAGATATTTATAGTATCAACCACGCGAAATGACCAAAACGCCCCTACGCCACTCAACGTACCCTCTCGACTCCGTTTTTAATTTCGGAAGCGACTATGGTTCCGAAATTCATTCTATATATTTTCTAACCTATTAATTGGTCTAAACCCAGAAAAAAATATTTTTGAAAAATTTTCAATTCCTCGGGCCCACCCTGCCTGCGTCTCGAGCCCCACCGACCCGAAATCTCAAATTGAACCAAATGTCTTAGAAGGCTCTCCGAACTTCATAATGAGTCCCTGCACATGTAATTTATATATAAAACACATGCATAATCACTTATAATCATATTTCAAAAAATAAATGAATAAATAAAATAGAAAAATAAAATTGTCTTCACAAATTTAGTCAACAAATTTGCATTTTTCGCATCTAGAGAAACAATCGAATCTCCAAAAGAGTCAGATCATCTCAGAATATGATGATTTCAAAAATAGTTGACTCTATTAAGGGAAGATTACTTTTATCATCAATGAAGGACTCAGTTTCGACTAAGAAAATTCGACGCACCTAGGAATTGCCAGCCTCGTTCATACGTCCTCCTCCTGACCTGTCTCTTTTACTCAGTTCCCTCAACATATAGGAGTTAACTAACCAAAGAGCTGTTGAGGTTAACGGTCTTTTGTTTTATTTTGGTTCGACCTTGTTTTTAGCATTTTGATTGTTGCATTCTTGGCTTGTCTCTCGCAGCCAATGTTATTTTGATTAGCTTTGGGCTCGGTCTCCCCTTAGCCTTACCCCCATAAATTTTGTACATATTTATACTTCTATACAATTTTTTGAAATTTTATAAGAGTGTTATTAGACCAACTATGTTGTATGGGTCAGTCGGCGAGTATTGGACCCTAAAAAAAGGATAAGAGCAATGCCTTCATGTAGCGAAAATGAGCCTGCTAAGGTGGATGAGAAGAGTGACTAGAAGAGATAAGGTTCCTAATGAGTGTGTTAGAGAAAAATTAGGTGTAGCACCCATTTGTGAAAAAAATAGAGAGTAGATTGAGGTGGTTTTGACACATAAATCGAAGAACTAATGACACATTGGTGAAGCGAGAAATACTAGTTGTAATAGAAGGCAAGAGACGGAGAGAGCGACCAAAACTAACATGGGATGATGTTATTAAAAATGACTTTAAAAATTAAATTTGGTAGAAAAAATGACATGTAATAGAAAATATTAGAGAGAAAATTCATGTCACCGACTCCATTCATATGGGATTAAAGCAAGGATGTTAATGATGATGATGAAAATGATGATGATAAAATTATTTGAAATTTCAAAAAAAAGTAACTATGTAAAAGAGAGCTAACTACAGAAGCTTGTGGCCCATTGGTATTGAGGATTCGAGTACCCCCAAAGTTATTCTTGCTGGGACAATATATCTATATATATATATATATATATATATATATATAAAGCTAACTCGACTCGAGAGCAAAAAGGAGTATAAACTCATTCTAAATACTAAAATCTAAACCAAAGGTGTATCTTTTTATCTAACCTTTTCATGCTCTTATAGGTGAAGACGATCCTCATCTTGTGAGTCAACTCTTCAGGTTCCAACCTGAATTTGTAAGATTTGCCGTTGGTGCATATGCCATGGTAGTTATAATGAAACAGTACTAAACCCTTTGATTCCATTAATCACACAAAGACATGTATATACAACTATACATATTAACACACATGCAAAGACAAGTATTTGAAATTTTTATTTAGTTAACTATAATGCTAATCCAATATCATACAATTTTAAGTCGCTCCATATGAGCAATCCACTTTATTTTCTAAAAACGAAATGTTTCTAACAGTTTGTCCCAATAGCATTATATAATTTCGTAGGAATACCATGTCAACCTGATAAAGTGATGCCAATAATTTCTCATGTTACACTACATACTCCCTAAATTCATGCTAATTTTATGTATATCTATATAAATATAGACATACACTAGTGTATGTCTATCAATGTAGAAGAAATTGTGACCGTTAGATCGTTAGATATATTGATTTTAGACCGTAACTAGACAAAGATATTTTGGACTAAACTTAAATGTAATATAGAACTAACGTATTGTCCATACCTACGACATTATAAAAGAAATTGTTGGACTGAATCATTTTAAGAGTGTGAGAGTAGCTAGATGTGTATGTGAATTTAGGTGTAAATATAGTTGGTGAATAGTGACCGTTACGTCGATGATAGAGAGTTATTTTAGACTATAGATATGCATAGATATTTTGACCCGTAAGATTGATTTTTTAAGCACTTTTGATCGGTAGATTGTGATTTTTTTTTAATTTTTTTTTGAGGGAGATTAAAACACAATACTTAAATGGAATATATATAGATATATTATTTTCTGTTTCCAACCCAAAATCTTTATTGATTGGGGCTATGTGAGATTGTAAATTCAAAAGAAATTAATGGATTTATTTAAGCTAAAAATGGCTTATTATTAATAACCACCTCGATCCACTACCTACTTGAGGAGCAAGTATTGGTTGCATCTGGCACACCGTGCACTGAATTCATCTTGATCGTTCGTGCGCTATACGTGCGGTGAGACTTACCGTGCATGTAATGCATGAACGGTCAGAATGTGCCCAGGTGCATGTGCTCAGGCGCATTGAATATCTAGATCTACATAGAGTAGTATTGTTATATTCCATTTTTAGGTATAAGACCAAGGAAAGCTAAAACATGCCCTACCACAATTGTAGTCAGTCTCAATCAAACCCATACACCTAGCTGAGACATTTTCAGATAGGGGGACGTTGAGAGACTGCCATTTAAGCACGCTTGCCGGACTTTAACAACCATTCCATGTGGGTCAGATTCCAGGCAAGTACTGGATTAGTTAGCAAGCTAGATGATTAAAATACTTAGGGATGAAGATGGCCCTAATAATTATAAACCCCATTACTGATCAATATTTTGTTATATTGATTGAATATATAAACAAGTATTATATAGATTTTCAAATTTGACTTTTTGACCAAAATTTTCAAACTTCGCCTTAAAAGTTTTTAATAGTATTTGATAAAAGAAAATCTAGAGTTGTATGGAAAGAAAAACTAATTTTTCATCAAAAAGAAAATCTAGAGTTGGATGAAAAGAAAAACTAATTTTTTCCGTGTGCATGGCGGAGTTAGGATTTCATTTCAGGAAGCAATGTACTTGACAAATATATATATATATATATATATATATATATATATATATATATATATATAGTTAGTGTTGGAATATTCATTAAAAAGATAGTGTGGTGGTTGTGTTGATTTAATATTGGGGACGTTGGTTTTTTTAATATACAATATTGACTCACAATTAATATTGGGCATATTGGTTTGATTATGGCCAAATCAACCGGATAGTATTATACAATTTGTTTCTTTTTTAAAAACCATAGAAAATTCATAAAACCCATTCCTTTCTTTTTTTAAAATCATAGCAAATTCGTAAAAACCATTCCTACTTACTTGAAAATTCCGTTTGTTGGAATATCTATATATATATATATATATCTATATATATATAGGATTAACCTTAGAAGACTATCTTTAACCATATATGGTCAAAAGAACCTCTTCAAAAAAATTAGAGTTTGATTGAAGAAATGGAATGCAAATTTATTTATAGAGAATCAAAGAAAAAAAATTGAAGAGAAAGAAGAAGAGTAAGACGAAAAAGAAAAAAAGAATTAGAGAATTTTTTTAGAGAGGGCATTATGTAATATTTTACAAATTATATATATATATATATATATATATATATATATATATATATATATATAAAATAATGGGGGGCACCTGAGTACCTGACCCCTTGTGCCCATGCTCATCCATGTTGAGGGGGGTACCACTAGGTTCACCCTTGGTAAGTTGAGACATGTTGAATACTTCAAATTCTAGAATGATAGTTATACTTACATAACTTCGTGTGTAAAAGACGAATTTTTTACCCTATTTATCGCAATTAATTAGTTTGAAAGTTTGAGTTATGTGGAAATAAATTCTCTTTATGAATTTGGATCCTCTCCCTTAATTTTTCCCTCCAAACACGAAGGTTGAGTATATTGAATTAAACTAAGCTTAGCTAAGAGCCTATTCTCCATATACTTCACTAGGCTAAGGCCTATATTTGTATACAAGGATAGCAAAATGACACGCACATCAATTCCCGCCTTATCCCGTTCGGTTCGATATGGTTTTGAAAAATGTATAATAGAGCTTGGGCAAATATGAGTCGAGGGAGTAAAAATTCGTGCAAATTTTGCATAGAGACGTGAAAGGTACCTCCACCCTTTTATGTGACCGACATACCATGATACCCTTGTACGTTTTCCAAAATATACTAAAATATTCTCTTATTTTGATTTAATGTTACTTTCTCATGTTGAATTTTCTTTCATTAATAATTCAAGAGAATACGGAAAATTATTTTTTAAAAATAATAATAATTGAGTGCGGCATGCAAGAAAATTTAAACGAGAATGGAAATGAGAGAGAGAGAGAGAAACGAATCCCTTCCTAAATGATTTTCAGTGAGAATGTTGACGCAAAATGGGGGAAGAGGGACCCTGCAAACCCTAGCTCCCTCTGTCGTTCCAACTTGAATACTTAAAGAAGAGTACGCTCGTAGAGTAACTGAATAGAGTAGGCATCTAAATGGGCTAAGGTAAAAGCCTCCAATATACTAATAATCATACAAAACTTTTGAACTGAAAAGTTACCATAAAAACATAAATGCTTCTTTCTTTTTTGTTCTTTTTCCTAGGTGAGTTTTTACTTTCTGATAGCCTCAAAAGCCCCTAAACCTTGCCAAAGTTCAGTTATAGATAGTAGGGTGAAAACATCATCAACCTCAAGTGACCAAGATTCTGAATCCTATTCAAAAAGGACCCTAATACACAAATATACGCATTCACAGTAGGAAAATAATTTGAAGTCTGACCCGGACTGTTTTACTTGAGTGGGGGCTGATGTCGTGATGATGTCACCTTTGATGTCATCATAATGTCAACCATAATTCCAACTATTTTATGTGAGTGAGACTGACGTTGTTATGACGTCATTGATACCTCTGATGTCATCATGACATCAACCACAACTCCAACTATTTTATGTGAGTGGGGCTGACATCGTGATGACGTCATTGATACCTCTGATGTCATCATGACGTCAACCCTCACTCACATAAAATCAGTCGAAGTTGTCCGACTACCGGACTTGAATAAGGCAGGCTTTAACAGAATCCCCAATTAAAATCAAATTGTCCTCCACCCTCGCACAATCGCTGGCTGAGCCTCAGGCCTTGACCCTCTGTGCTAGAATGACTAACTGAACATGCTTATACCACAACCCTAAAGAAAAAAGGCACTATGTGTTCTCGGGTCAGAGAATAGAATACAATCGAAAAGATCTGGTTGAAAATCTATGGGTTCACTGACCCAAAAAAAAAATGTATGGATTCATTATAACTAATATATGACTATGTACAACCCTAATAGTCCATGACGCCCCCAAACTCGATTCAAAACTTGTGAAAATTTTTACACCAAATCTCACATCAGAGTTTTAGACCATTTGCCATGGCATGAACAACCAAGCAAGCATTTTTTTCACATATATTAAAGGTTCTGAAAACATTTCTACACAGCACAAAGGCATACATTATGTAATGCAGAAAATTGGAAACCAACTCCAGACATGCAAGTACAGCAATGTAAAAATATAGTAACCGTGATCAAAAGAAAATCTATGTATACATATATATATATATATTTTTTGACACCAGCGTGGCACTTCAAATATTTTTTCCAAAACAAGAGGAACTCATATACATCAAAATGGACTTGGTTTTGGATGTTTAGATTGAGGTCACCTCCGACTGACTGGGATAAAAATGTGAGAACTAAGCTGATGCAGAATCATGACAATCAAAAGGCCAGCTCTCTTTCCGTGATCATTGATGACCTTCTCTAGTTTACTTTATGCATCTGGTGAAATCAAAGTACAAGAAGTGCATTAATTAGCATCTAAAACAAGGAGAATTGCCAGATGAGTATAATTTAGTTTCAAACATCTAAAATCTAGACTTGCCAAGTAGAGGCTTATCCCAACTTTTCTGGGCCGGCTATGTAAATTCCTTTTTGTCATTCTACTCTATGTTGGCCATATTTTTTATGTCATGCCATAATCCATTAAATACCACCTTTACAATAAACTGAAATGAGAGTGAAATCAATATGAACCTCTGAAACCAACGAGGTTTGTACCTACATTCAGGTCTTGAAGTTTCTGAAACAACCCAGAATGTGAAGAATATATGAATATGGAAACCTAAAGATATGTCTTTGTAGAATTAAGAACCAATAACTAAATATAGGGGAACTTACCGTGAAAGTAACAAGTCGTGGGGGACCTGAGATCAGCTTCGTCAGGTATCTTTGGAGGTTCTGCAACATCCACAACTTCTATTAAGCAAAGACGGTTTTTAGATTGTAATCAAGGGTTTACTAATCATGTAATTTGAGTACCTTGTTCAGCCTTAGTACAGCAGTAAACAAGGAGTGCTATGAAGCTTTCAACACAAGGTCGTCCATGTGCCTCTGAAGTCATGAGGAAGTGTTGTTCCTCATAGTATGTATATTACACAACTTGGTTGTTTTAAGGAAGATTGCATGAGGGGTATAATAAAAGAAATGGTTCAAGGAAGATTGCATGAAGGGTATATTACTTGCCTTGGTGTCCATTTGCAAGGTAAATGGATCACTGGCGATAAAAGGAACGGTTCACTAGACATACTACCCTTAGCTGCAATATGAATTTGTAATTTTCAGCAGGCTGTAATTCAATGTACTGTGGAGAGATTATTGCTAATAGAAGGGCTAAGAGTTTGTTACTTCCCAAAGGTAGCCTGCTCTTGTAAACTAAGAATGGGAGAAATATAACTCTTGTACAAATACATGGATTATTTAAGGGTTCACATCGATATTGTAGGAGTTATGAGTTTACAATTCAACCTAAAGAGCTACATATAGTAAGCAATACCATTCAGGGTCCTCCCACTCTCTCATGTATGGCTGTTACACAAACTAAAGGTCTAATTAGGAGGGACAATATAATAGACCGAACTGCCAACTCGATAACCACTGATTCAAAGATCAAGTTCAGTCATTCCTCACAACCAGATCAACATACTGAACGAAATGTTGGTCGGAATTTCATTACTATTACAACCTTATTGTCTCAAAAGCTAAAATGACCTTATTCTTCCAAACAATAGAGTTTGGTTCTTCATTTGTTGCATGTCAATTATCAATAGACTTCTCTATATATTATCACAATGGTAATTCAATGGAGTAAAAGCAACAATATCTTATATATTCAGTCATATCCTAATGAACAAGTTTTTTTTTAATGTTTTACCTCTTTTAGAAGCTTCTGGATGCACACAGTTCATCTGTGTATCAATAGCACACATTGACCTGGTATAAGAAAGTCATAATCAAGCATCCATTCAACTGTCCAATAATTACTAAATCCTACTGCCCTCAATCCAGCTAATGCCAGGTGTTTTCCTCATCCCTCCTTTCATATCATCTCTCAATGTCATCGCATCATTCCACCTTCCGTCACCCGCATATATGTTTGAAAGCATAACCCTGTATGTACTTTTTTCTGTTTTATTTTCAAAGAGCCGCTGAGCTACAATTTCTGCCAACTCAGAATTTCCAAGAACATCACAGCATGATAAAAGTGCTCCCCAAATGCCAGAATCCACCGGTTCTGGCAAGCGCTGGATGAGATTAAAAGCCTCTTCCAACCCTCCATTCATCCCTAAAAGCTTTACCATGTAAACAAAATGCTCGGTTCTAGCTTGGATGCCAAATTCCTTTTTCATTCTAGTGAAATATTCCCGACCATCTTCAACAAGACCAGCATGGCAGCAAACGCAAAGAAGAGCAGAAAAAGTGGATTCATCTGGTTTGAGTCCTTCCTTTAGTATCTCCTCGAACATTTCAAATGCCACAGAAGCAAGTCCATGCAAGCCAAGACCAGAAATTAATGAATTGTAAGAAATGATATTCCTTTTTGGCATACTGTCAAAGACCTGAATTCCTAATCCCAAGAAACCACACTTTGAATACATGCCAATGAGAGCAGAAGATACCATGACTTCTGACTCATATCCATGTCGAAGAACATAACCATGTATTTCACTGCCAGGCCCTACGATCGCCAATTGAGCACCAGCAACCAGTAAACTAGCAATCAATATGGGGTCTGCCTTCTTACCTTCCATATTCATTTTCTTGAAGAGAATCAAGGCCTTTTCAGAGTCTCCAGACTGGGAAAAGCCAGTTATGAGAGCAGACCATGTAACAAGATCAGGTTGCAATAAACTATCAAAAACTCTATGTGCTGAGTTCAAACACTTGCATCTTGCATACATGCTAACAAGTACAGAACCCATATGAGCATTAGAATCAAAGCCACTTTTCAAACAAAATCCATGAATTCCTTGGCCAATTTCCAGCAAGCCGGGATCCATCAAACCTGATAGCAACCCCACCAAAGTATAACCATCAGAATGCTTCCCCCTGCTTCGCATCATATTAAAGAGTCCTAACCCTTTATCCCAATACCCGCAATACCCATAACCTGAAATCATTGAATTCCATAAAACCAAATCTGGCTCGGGGATCTTATAGAACACCTTACTTGCCTCATCCACAATACCTAGTTTTGAATAAGCTGTCACGAGTGCACTACTGATAATGGAATCCAATCCCATACCCGAAACTATAACTCCTCCATGTACAATTCTCAGTCCTTCTAGATCAAAATTTTCCATACACGCACGAAAAATACACGCAAATGTAAAGTTATCAGGCTTCGTTTCTGAACTAAGCATCTCTTTGAAGAGATAAAATGCATCATTAAATTCATGGACACGGGCATAAGCTCTGATTATGGAATTCCAAAGGTAGACACTTCGGTGGGGAGTTTCATCAAACATGGTACGAGCAGAGATAAGGTCATTATTGATGGCATAAAATCTGACGATTCTAGTTGCATAAAATGGGTCATAGGAGAGGTAGTTCTTGATGATCAAAGCATGCAATTGTTTGGTTCTTGAAAGGGTCTGCTGAATCTTCGAGAGCTCGATGAGAAGTGAATTGAATTGAATGGACATTAAAATCTGATACTTGACTTGCGACTACATTCCATGAGAGAATTGCTGGTTATGCTGAAAATGGGATTTTAAAAGAGAATAGAAAGATAAAAGATTGAGAAAAATTAGAGGCAATAATCAATAAGTCTATTGAGGTCTTTCTTATATATATATATATATATATATATATATATATATATATATATATGCGGTTGACATAAATGCCACAGTTATCAGAAGGCAGGTAATTTAGTTATCTAGAATTGTAGATGAGAAGTACAAACTAATATTTACTGACCAAGACCAGGGTGCTTACTACTTCCTCTAATCACAGACAGAACAAGCCCACCGGCTTCATAAACGTCTCATAAAGTCATGCAGAATAACATCTTGCCTCGGAGCATGTGTCACGATGATAAAATAACGTCTCATTTTTAAAATTTAAAATATAAATTCAAAAGGGTTAATATCTCTCACGTTGTCTATCTAATAAAACTTACAGTATCGCTAGCACCAATGTCAGAGTTAACTATATATTAAATTACTATTTTACTCTCATTAAAAGCTTTTGAAAAGCTGAGGAGTTGTTGACCTCATAAAAAAACTAATTTACCTTTCTACCCTATCTCATTGCCTCTCCATTCTCATTTTGTGTCATTATATATATATATATATATATATATATATATATATATGGGTAAAGGACAGAAAAAACACTCCTAAAATATCAGAAATGTGCAAATAACTTCCTTATACTTTACTTTGTGTATATAAATACATTAAGTTTGAAAAAAAATTGCAAACATAATCCTCCTGTCTGTGAATCGTTATAAAATGACTGTTAGTGGGTCATGTGCAGCGCACATGACTTGGTTAGAACATTAAATTCCTATAATACCCTTTTTATATACCGAAAATGCCCTCAAAAGATTTTTATTTAAATCCTCTCTATTCCAGCGTTATTTCTCTCTCTACTAGCTCTCTCTACTCTTAATTTCTCTCTCTACTGGTTAAATTGGCATCTTCTTCAAGCTTTGCACAATAGGACCCAATAAGCAAATTAGCCTCATGATTTGTCTTATAACCACCAGTCATATTCTCTCTCCTATCCAATGATGCAGTAGTCACCAACTTATCATCACTCTTATCTGCATGAATTTGACTATCGACCACTTCTTTTACCAAGGTCGTCGTCTTCTAGTGCTAAATTGCAATTAAAACCAACTTCATTTTCTAGGTTAACCAAAATGGCATTCAAATGTTATGGAAAAATTGGGTTTTGTTATTTCTTGAATTTTTTGAAAAAAAAGGGTTTTGTTTGTTCGTAGAGAAATTTAGAAATAAACTGTCATATGAAGCTACAACAAACAAACAATCGCTAAAGGCTATTTTTGAATTGGCCCACTCACTTTCTACAATTCTTACCTCACTTCTCAATCAAACCAGCCTACAGCTCCCCTGCCACCATCGGCCACCTCCTCGGCGCACAACTCGACGGCATCGCCCCAATCAACGTCTCTGATGTTCACACCTTCCCCACCAACATCGTTGTCATCATTCTGGTCAATTGCTCATGCATTGGCGGCCAATACATTTGACACTATATATAATTGAAATTGATGATCTTATGCGTATATAGTCATGTTAAGAAATTTTATAAACTCACTTTCCTAATATTCATCACAGAGCATAGAGAGAGAATGTCACGCCCCAATTTTTAACACTTGGAAGGGCATATGATGTTGAGACCGAATCCAATTTTGACCAGTTTTCATTTTATTCATCATTTATGTCATAAATGGATTTTAAATGATGTTATGTATGTTTTGAATGCAAAAAATATGTTTGGGAACTTGTTTAGAGGTTCGAAGATATTTTGGGAGCTTTTGGTGAAATTTGAGATTTTTGGGTTGGCGGGGCCTGGGACACATGTCGGGTGGGCCTGAAAATCTGAAATTTTTTTGAAAAAATATTTTTTTTTGGTTTAGACCAAATAAAATTTTAAAAGAGTTAAGGAAGTGATTTCGGAGTCGTATCCGCTTTCAAAATAAAAAACGGAGGTCGGAAGGGTACGTTAAGTGGCCTGGGGGTATTTTGGTCATTCCGCACCCAAGATATTATACATATCTATGTGGCTAGAATCCCAGCCATTTGAGAGGCTTGAGACAGCCAGCCAAGCACTCCTCTTTCCCTTCTTTTCATTCTTTCTCCTTCTCTCTTCATTTTAGAGCCCTAGGGTTTGGATTTGGATGTTCCTAAAGAAGGACAACTTATATGCGGGTTAAGGGCTTTGGTTTGAACCAAACAAAAATGGATTTGGAAGAAGTTAAATCTTGGAGGATTCTAGGGTTTTTCATGGAAAAGCTTTAATCTTGAGGTAGGGGTGTTTCTTCCCTCTTATTCATCAAGTCCTAAGTTTTAGTGAGCTTGGGAAGGGTTTAGTTGAGTTAGCATGTATGAGAAATTGGTGGGGTTGTGGGATATTGTTTTTGCCTCTTTTCTTATGATTTAATACATGTTAATGTTATTCATATTATGATATATGACGTTTATGAATGTATACATGCAATATGTATGAAATTGTGAGTATGAGATTGGCATATGTGGCCTAGTATACATGTATGAGGCATATGTGTGATTTTGACATATAGGTATATATATATGATATGTATAGATGCAATGCATGCTAGAATCCATATAAAGCATGAAAGTGCATGAAAAGTATGTGTAGTAACCGTTGTGGACGGGTGTGAGTGGGCGGGTGCGAAGACAGACACTGGACTGAGCTACCACACTGACAGGGTACAAGGTGCTCAATCCCACATCGCCTGGGTGTGAAAAAGGGGATGTGCTTATATGTAGTATGTTCTCTTCAAATGGTATGAGGCCTTTTGGGGTGAAACCTAAGAACAAAATCGTGCGGGCTCAAGCCCAAAATAGACAATATCATACCAAGTGTTGGAGTGGGGTATTACAGTATGCTATGTGTTATACGTGCCTAATGAGTATGTATATGTGTATATCAAAGGCTTGTCCAAGTGTACCTTACATGGAAGTCAGAGGTGTCCAACCATGTATTGAAAGTGGTAAGAATATCCACAATGGGATGATCACCGGAGATACCCAATCAAACTCTAATTTTGTGATCGTCAGAGTTGCCCAATATCAAAGGCAAAACCAATATATTGCCATGTATGTATGATCATCGGAGTTGTCCAATCATACGAGTGTCATCGGACTTGTCCAACACTACATGATCGTTGGATTTGACCAATCACGTCTAAGTATCGGATTATGATCGGAGAAGATGTATATTTAAAGATGCTTATATGTTTAACTGTTAAGCATGAAAAAAGTTTTAAATACATATGTATATGAATTGCGTTGAGTTAACTTGGCATGGAAACATGGAATATATTATGTAGGGTAGCGACATCGTGGTTGCATATCATGTAAGTCGGTGTCAGGTCAATGCCTAGGTGGGTTGGGGCATTCCTACTGAGCTAGTTGTTTTGCTCACCCTTCTCCCCCCAAATTTTTTACAAATAAGGCACCAGCAATGGACAGAACTTGAGTAGTCAAGTGGAGCTCTTAGTAGCATTTTTGAGATGTTTTGGATGTTGTATATATTACCATCCATACCGGCTTGTGGCATGTTGATTTTCATAGAAATTGTAGTTATGAGAAACTATTTGTATTTTGGATCCTCTTATGTAACCCATGTGGAAAACTTATGAATTTTGGAGAAATGTTTAATGGAATGCATGTTTTAGAGCAAATGCATAAGATGTGTGATTTTATAGAATTTAGTTTATGTTTCAATGTCGAATAAGATGGTATGAGGATTAAGTATGAAATTGGACATAAATTGTATAGGTTGTTGAGCACTTGGAAATTCTGTAAAAATTGTAGTCGAGTGATTTCAATGTATTATAAACTCCATTACGATGGATCATAATTCAGCGATACATCGCATCCTCATTAGATGGATCGTAGAAATATTGAGAAAAAGGAGTTGAAACCAGCACATATCGCATGATGTAGCGATACATTTGCAATGCATCGTGGATTATGATACATCTTAATTTACATTACGATGGATCTTAATTCACAGTTGGGTTGATAGTTGGAGTATTGTATGGATGTGCATGTGTAGTTATGTGTGGGGCCCATTGAGACAAGTTGATGGTGAGTTATACAGATATAATCATTTATGTATGATTAAGCTTTTGTGGTAATTGAAGGTTGAGATAGTTCATCAGGACTTAATATATGGACTCACCCTCAGGATTCAGGCTCGGAGACGAAGTCCTGGTGATTAGAAAATTGGGGCCCGACAACTTGGTATCAGAACGTGATATCATAATGGGATTGTACATGAGAGAGATAGATGTTTGACTCTATCACCCCCATTTCCCATGCCCTTTCCAGTGTCAAAAATCAGGGCGTGACAACTTGGTATCAGCGGTTAACCAGGTTTGAATACTTAAGGACGAGGGGTGAGAATTTGATTATGTGTTTATTTAAGGTGAATGATTCGAACATTAAGTTTATGAATTGTTTATGTTGAATATGATTGCTTGTTTATGCTTTTTTAACATGCTAATTATAGAATGAATTAGCATCATGTTGTGTAAGCATGGTAAGAGTTATATGACTATACATCTTTGGCGTTAAGTTTTCCTTGTTAGGTGTATAGCATGATGCCACCAAGAGGAACATGAGGTAGAGGCGCTAATGTCTCTCAAGAGCAAATTGATGGAGCCTAATTTGTGCGAAATATGGTAGATACCATGAGACAAATCGTAAGGGAGACCCAAGAGAAGAAGTTCAGGCATAAACTAGGGTTGGCTTAAGCAAGAAAATGATTGCCATTAAGGAGTTTGTGAAGTATAAACCACCCACATTTGTGAGTAGATCTGATCCACTGGCGACAAAGGGTTGGATTGACTAAACCTTCAAACTCTTGGTTGCTTTAACAATCGATGAGGACCTGAGGGTTGGTGTGGCAACACTTTATCTTCAAGGAGAAATGGATAGATGGTGGCAATTCATCGGTAATACTCATAATACTAAGACAATGGAATGGGATACCTTCGAAGGACTTTTCTTTGATAAGTTCTTCCCAGCTACAATTAAGGATAGGTTGAGGCAATATTTCATTGACCTCGTACAGGGTGATATGGACATAATGAGATACGAGACCAAGTTTATTTTCTTGGTTCACTTTACATCAGAGATGGTTAATGATGAAGAGATGAAAGTGAAGAAGTTTGTGAAGGGCCTTAAGACCTCTATAAGGAAACAAGTGTCAATCTTAGGCTTGAGAGTCTATGCTGAAGTAGTTGATTGAGCTTTTATAGTGGAGGAAGATGATAGAGATGCAAAAATAAACTGGGACTCTAAGAATTAGGCAAGGGGTGTCGGGTCAACTTTTGGTAATCAAGCGAGGAAGAGGCACAAAGATAATGTGTCGCTTTCTCAAGGGCAGCAACAGGCTCACCTAATGCTATTATTGTCTTTGCTTATTAGAGCTTCATGGTCTATAGTAGTGTGCTAACACTGCTAGTAGTCCGGTCTTATAAATCTAGGTGCCCTCAAAGGCTGATAGTGGCATTAGTGCCAGTCATATCAAGAGGGGAGCAAACGTTCATCTATTGTTGATATCTTGGACATGTCAAAGCAAACTTCCCTCAGAGGCAGAATATACAGAGTGGTTTTAGGTCTTAGCAGAGGACCGTTTATGCTATTAAAGTTCAGTCAAGCTATAGGGCGTTGCCACCGCCCCAGCTAGCACAGTCAGTTTATGGTTCTCGAGCAGTGAGAGGATCTATACCCACTGCCTTTAGTCAGTAGTCTGGGTTTCAAGGTACTGGTCAGTGGGGTCAACAAACACAGGGCCATATTTTTACGCTTACTCAGGTAGAGGATATGCTAGGACCTGTAGAAACTGCAACCAAATTTGACTGATTTTCAAAAATTTCCATCATTTTCACTATAAATGCATTTTGAAAGATGTTTTGAGTGTTTCGAGAGTGGAAAAAATGTTTGGAAACATGTTATGAGATTTTTGAAAGTTTTTGAAAGGTTTGGAGAAGTTTGACTTTTTGGTCAAATAGAGGCCCGTTTTGAGGTCTAGTGGGTTCGGGGATCTGAAAATTTTTTGAAAAATATTTATTTTTGAGATTGGATGTAACGAAATGTTAATGAGTTAAGGAAGTGATTTTGAGGTCGTAGGAGTTTTCAAAATCAAAAACTGAGCTTGGGAAGGTACATTAAGTGACTTGGGGGCGTTTTGGTCATTTGGCACCCCAGATATTATAAATATCTAGTGCTGAGATATCTCAGCCATTTCTCATGGCTCTCTCTCTCTCTAAATCTCTCCCACTTCATCCCTCCACATTCTCTCTACATTTCGGGTGCATTCGGCTTGGATTTGTGATTCGCCGAAGAAGGAAAGTGTGTAGGAGACAGCTAGAACTTCAGTTTGAACCGAACAAACTTGTGTTTTGGCAAGGTGGAATCCGTTAAAAATTTTGAGAAGTGCTTGGAAGGCCTTTAATCTTGAGGTAGGGGTGTCTTCTCCTTCATTTCATCGATTCTCTAAAGTTTTGTGATATATGGATATACTAGTAGGAGTTAGAGGGATAAAATGTCATGTATTAATTTTCTCTTGTATATATATGCATGTTTAGAGCGTTCTTCATGTGATGTATATGATATATGTGAAGCATGTTAGTCTATGGATGTTAAATGTGAGTTTTGTGCCACCTATACGTGAAATACATGATGTATGTGACTTGTATGAATGTTATATATGAATGATTGTGTACTTGACATACTATTTATAGCTTAATCATGTTTTCACATGCTATAGCTATTGGTTGAGAAGTATGAGGTTCATTAAGCTTACCTTAAACCATGACTTGAATTATGTGAGCTTGAATGCCATATGTTGAAAAATACATTAAATGAGTAATTTTTCTATGTTAATGCATTTGGTGATTGTTGTGGGTGAAAATGTATGAAATATTATGTGTACGTTGTGATTGTTTAGCATAGATTGCTCTTGGTGGAAAGTGGAATGGTTGTTGGTAATAGAATGAGTACTAAGGAAGTTAGACTATGAGAAATGATACACACGGAAGGTGTGATGAGCTGATGTTTCCAATTGGTGAAAAACAGACTCATCTCCTTGAATCGGCAGCTTTCAATTGAAGAGGAATCGTAGTGATAATCTTGAGGTTGACGGGTGTCAACATGTGATAATCATGACGGTTGTGAAAATCTTAGGTTAAGAGGTTGAAAGGATTTTGGTTATGACATTTAGAGAATTAGTGGAGTTCAATACTTCGAGCTAGATTGAGTTTGGCTCATGAATTGTAAATTCATGTTAATATTATGGTTTGTGAAATTGAGAGGCATATTGCGTTGCCTCATGTTCATGAATTATGAATTCATATTAAGATTGTGGTTTGTGAAATTGAGAGGCATATTGTGTTGTTTCATGTTCATGAATGGTTAAGTGATTACTTCCTATTTGTTATGTTGTTACCTTGTTGATAACATAAAAGTTTGAACATGCCATGTAGCGTAGGGATGACAAGATGCATATCATGTAGGTTGGCGTTGAGTTGATGCTTAGGTGGGTTTGGTCATCTCTACTGAGCCGCCGTGGTGCTTACCACGCTCCCCCTAACATTTTTTAGGTTATGCGTCAAGGAAGGATGAAAGGGATTTCATAGTCATTTGTGGAGGTTTTGGAATTTAATTGTATCATGATGGTCATTGGATAAATTTTGAAGGTTATGCTTAAACTATGTATCCGACTTGTGGCATGTGGACTAGATGGAAAGCATTGTATTTTTATTTTAAGTATGTTGGTATATTTTAGTTCATATGTAATGACTATATATATTGATTACATGTGACTTTTGATTTATGAATGGAGGATGTGGTTTGGACTCCCATTATGTATTACCTTGTGGGAATGGGATGAATGATGGACTTTTATGTTCCTATGTATGATATTGAGAGAATGAATGTTGGAGAGTAGATTTGTGCATTCTTACCACGCTATAAGCATTATAGATCAATTAAGGTTGTTTTAATTTAAAGGATAAAGTAGCTTTGAAGCAAACTTGAGGGGTTCATGCATTTTGATCATTTGAGGCCCAAACTCATTGATTTTTTGTAGTTTTGATCATGTTTTAAGTTTGATTATGATTTGGTATGGTGGTGCAGTGCATTGGGCTTGAAAAATCAAGTTTTGAGGCATTTTTGGACTTTCGGTCGAGTGCCCTCTGCATCGGTCAACCGAAAATGGGAGATCTAGAGAGTTGGAACAGTTGGGAACCAGTTTTGGTCAACTGAAGAGGGTTTTAGTTGACTAAAATTACAGTTTTGGTTGATTGAAACTACCCATCAATTGACCGAAGGGATCCTGGAGCTGCCTGGGTGTTCCTGCTTGACTTCGTAACTTTGAAGGGGCATAACTTCTTTGTTTTAAATCCGATTTGAGTGATTTTTTTTAAAATTGAGTATTTTTTTATTCGCTATCAAATGGTATAGATTTCAGAGTTAAAGTCCATTCACATAGGGTCGTATGTCTGAAAAACTGCAAGCTACCCCTAATTGGCCATGTAAGTGAGGCATGGTTTAGGCCCGTAATAATTGTTTGGGGTTGGGATATGTATATCCATGTGTAGGGATAAATTTAAGCTTCTGCGTTTGTATGGAATTGCTATGAGGTGATGATGTGATAATACCGTTCACCCTCGAATTTTGGAGGAACTAGAAATCGGGGAGTGACAACTTGGTATCAGAACGTGATATCAAAGAGTGATTGTGGTTAAGGTATGGATTATAAGCATGAGTCACTCTCAGTTTTTGGAGAATTAAAATTGGGGCGTGACAGGACCATTAGTGGTTAGAGGTATTTTCCAAGTTTCTAGCTCGTGGGCTAAAGTGTTGGTAGATTTGGGTGCATCTCATTTATTCATATCTACTACATTTGCTTATGCCTTGGGGTTGGAGTTGTCATCACTAGAGTTACCATTGATACGCCGGTTGGGGGGTAGAGTTACCATGGGTAGAGTGTGTTAGTCTTACGAGATCGAGGTTGCTAAACATCGGCTAGTGTTTGACTTTGTGTTACTAGACATGACTAGTTTTGATGTCATCCTAGCTATGGCTTGATTATCTATGTTTAGAGCCATGATCGATTGTCTCCATAGGAGAGTGATGGTGTGTACACCGGAGGGTGACTATTTATACTTTGTGGGAGAGCGTGATAATTTTTATGTGCCATCACTATATAGTTCTGGTGTTCAGAACGAAATTAGATATTTCTTAGCTAGCTTGATAGCCGAGGAGGATGAGGTTATAACTTATAGAGATCGTGACCAATTTTGGCCAGTTTTGTATTTTTCGCATCATAATTGTCATAGATGAATTTTGAGTGGTGTTTAACATGTTTTGAGTGTGAAAAATATGTTTGGAAAGTGTTTTAAAAGTTTTGGTAAATTTTCTAAAGATTTGGAGGAGTTTGACTTTTTGGTCAAACCGGGGGCTCGGGACGTCTGAGTGGGCTCGAAAATCCAAAATTTTTTTAAAAATATTTACTTTTAGGAATAACTTAGATGAAATGTTTAGAGAGTAGATGAAGTGATTTCGAGGCCATTGGAGTTTTCAAATTCAAAAATAGAGTCTGGGAAGGTACATTAAGTGGCTCGAGGGGTATTTTAGTCTTTTCGTGCCTAGGGACCTTAAAAGGTTAGATTCTGGAGAGATATTTCTTATCTTTCTTTCTCACGCTAGTTGCTCTCTCTCTCTCTTCGTTCTTCCTATTCCTTCTCTCTAAGTTTTGGAAGCCTTCGGGTATTATTTGTGTTTCACCAAAGAAGGGAGATACGTAGGGGATGGGTAGGGCTTCGGTTTGAACCGAACAAACGCATGTTCTGAAAAGGTAGGCATCACTGAAAATTTGGTGAAGTGTTTGGAAGGCCTTCAAATTTTAGGTAGGAGTTCTCCTTCTCATTTATTTATCGATTTTAGGGTTTTGGGTGAAGCGGTGAGAGCTAAGGATGTGTATTGCATGATTTAGACTAGTAAGAGGGGTGGGATGTGGTATCTTTCCTCTTATCTTTAATCTCTAGTGAGCAATAGATATATATATGGTAGTATACATGGTATAGAGGGGAAAAGTGTGAGAAATGTTAGTATGTATGCTTATATGCTAGGTTTTGTGCACATATGTGGAAATGTGATATATTGAACATGTATGTATGATGTATTAATATGTGAGTTAAATGCATGCTATCTTTCATTTGAAAATGTGTTCATTGGTGAAGTATGACAAGAATGTGCTTAAGTGAAGTTATGAGTATCTGTAAATGGTATGCTAGGTTTTACATTTATAAGTAAATATATGTGTGGCTTTGTGGAAGTGAGATGCATGCTAAGGACTTTTATAACTAGAATATGCACTGTGAAGTATGAGTAATGAATGCTTGATGATTATATGTTCGAAATGCATATATAGGGCCGTTGTGAGAATATAGGAAAAAATTATCAAATTACCTAGAGTAGGTCAATACTCAGTAATGTTGTCGAAGTTGTCAAATCACCTAAAGGAGGTAAATTCTTGGTGATAGTGGTTTAACCACCTTGGAGTAGGTAAATATTCGGTGGGAATTCAAAAAGGGGCCAAGTCACCTAAAGGAGGTAAATTCTCGGTGACGGTGGTTTAATCACTTTGGAGTAGGTAAATACTAGGTGGGAATTCAAAAAGGGGCCAAGTCACCTGGAGGAGGTAAATTATCTGTGACGGTGGTCTAATCACCTTTGAGTAGGTAAATACTCGGTGACGATGTTGAAATTGTGTGGAAAGTGTCCTAGGTTGCATGATTGGGCAAAAATCATATTCGGGTATCGGGTTGAGTCTGAGAGGGAGACAAGTGTATGAACTTGGTTTCATTGTTTATTCTAAAGCATGATGTGTGTTTGATGCATTCTTATATATGTGTTGCTTGTGAATAAACATGATGTATGTTGGGTGATACGTGCAATGTGGTAACATGCATTCATGTAGGTTGGTGTCAAGTCGACACTTAGGTGGGTTGGGGTATCTCTACTGAGCCGCTGTGGTGCTCACCCATTTCTTCTAAACTCTTTTTACAAATAAGGCACCGATGACAGATGAAACTTGAGTGTCTAAGTGGAACTCTAGTAGCATTTTGCTATATTTTTTATATTGTATATATTGTGGCTATTTGTGCCGGCTTGTGGCACGAAAATGATCTAGCTGTAGTCATGGCAGAATTTGTAGCATTGGAACCTTATGCATGAATTCTTGTGATGACTATGAACTTGGAACTCTTATGGATGATATATACCTTTTGAGAAAAATGTATGTTTTTGAAATATATGGCATTATAAGACCATTTTCCTCTGGAGTTATGACTTCATGTATAGAAAATTTGAGTAAATGGAGTATGGAATGTATGTATGCACGAGTTGATGAATGAAAATGGTGAGAATGATGGTTTTGGGACATGACTTTGAGAGAGGGCTTGAATTTTGGTTTATGAATGATGCCAATAGCTTTAGCATGTTAATTGAATGTTGTATAAGTGAATTAGGTGGTTGAATGGACTTAGAATGCCAACAAGAGGCAAATGCGTAGTTGCAGGATTTTTTGCAGGTGCACTAGTCTGGGCATTTCGATGTATCACAAAGACAAGTATAAGTACGATGCATCGAAAAACCTGCAGGATTTTGGAATGTCAAAAGTCCTGAGAGTATGTTTTGGTCGATACATGATCGATCCTTGCAAGATGTATTAAACTCAAGATGCATCGAAATCACTATTTCGATCCATCGAACTTTTGATGCATCAAAATCATCACTTCGATGCATCGAAGTGCATGGATTCTGGATTCTTACAAAGGAATGTAAGGGAATATTTGAGGGGCCCATTGAGGTTAGTACGGTCTGTAGTACACGTATATATGCGTACATTTTGTTGACCCAAAGGTTTTGATCTAAGGGCAATCTTATAATTTTGATAATTACAAACCATTAATGATGTCTTTAGTACTAATGACAACATTTAAGTGATTATGCTAGTGATCATATGTAAAGACAAAATTTAAGGAATCCATCACTTTCAAGCTCAAAGAAGTGCCACACAAAATCAAGTGAATGGATTTTGAAGAAATATCAAAAGGAAGCGTTTAAAGTTTCAAAGACTTTCATGCTCAAAAACATCTCAAATAAGTGAGAATTATCTTCAATAACTCAACCAGTCAATCCATATTGAAGAAAGGGTAGATAGGATGGTGGGCACATAGGAAATAATGTTAAAGTTTATTTGAATTCAAGTAAAGCCTAATTCTTTCAATGATCATGCACTAAAAATCTTTTCAAAATCATTCTTAATCATCTATAGGTCTTGATCATAACTCATATTCCATCATTGACCATCTTATATGTATGACCATTCAAAAACCTGTTTTAAGAAGAGCTCTTTGGCATATATATAAAGTTTCAGTCGACTGATGATTCCATCAACCGACTGAACGAACCTAGAATTAAATTCCAGTAGGCTTTACAAAACAGGAGAGTTTTAGTCGACCGAAGCTTAGCTTCAGTCGACCGAACAAGGTCATTAGTCAACCGAATAACTTCATCAGTCGACTGATAGAAACTGGAAATGAATTCCAATAGGCTTTACAAAATAGGGGAGTTTTAGTCAACCGAAGCTCAACTTCAGTTGATCGAAACATTTGGTTCAGTCGATCGATGAACTCATCAGTTAATAGAAACCTAGTGGTTTAGAGAATTAACGGCTAATTTCTGCATTTAATGCTGCAAACCACTTGCTCAACTACTTCCAAACGGCCTTCTCTGATTCCCCCTCTATATAAGAAGAAGATCTATGAATCATAAATGTACTAAACTTGAGAAAATCATTCTTGTGAAATCATTTGTGCATTCAATCTCACTAACTCTATTTTTCATTCAAAAACTTGAGCTTTAAAACTTGTGATTCATTTACTCTCTAGTCTGTGAGCTTACACTTGTGTATCTATCTACTGAGAGAGAAATACTTATTGAGAGCTTCAAATTATAAATCCATCTTTTAGAGATTCTTGTATAAAACTCTTCTATTTAAGAGGATCGCTTTGAACCAAAAAGAGCCTAAAGGAAGTTATTCCTTTAGCAAGGGTTGGTGTGACCCAAGGAAGATTAAGAGAAGGAGTTTTTCTTAAGCAAAAAGGTTTTGCACTCCACCTATAAGGAGTAGCCATATTGGATATGCGAAGTCTCAAAGGAGTAAGAATTTCGAACCTTGCAAAAATCATCGAGTCAATTGCGTTTAATCTCTCTATCTCTATCTTGTTATATTGTGCTTTAAATTGCTATATTGATTATTAAATATTTATTGCATAGATAGAAGTAATTTCTATTTTGGTAAATTTACAGTTAGTTAATAAAAAAATATCCATTGTTTGCCTAAGACTATATTCATCCCCCTTCTAGAGTCAATCCTTGAGTAACAATTGTTATCAGAGCCTCGACTCTAATATTCACTTAACCGACTTAGAGTTGATCTATGGCTAACAAAGGAAACCGTCAAGATGAAGAAGGTCATTCAAATAATCGATCTCCTTAGTTTGATGGAACAAACTACAACTATTGGATAAATAGGATGATAGATTTTCTTCAAACTCAAGACTATCAAATTTGGCAAGTTGTTGTCAATGGACCTTTTATTCCAATGAAAAATGTAAGAGAAGAAAAAATTGCAAAACTTTAGAGTGAATGGAACTCCGATGATCTTAAACTCGTCTAAATAAATGCTAAGGCGAAAGTCAACCTCAATTTTGCCTTAAGTGCAAATGAGTATAATAGAATCTCCACTTGTGTAATGGTTAAAGAAATTTGGGATAAATTGGTTCTAACCTATGCAAGAACCAAGCAAGTTAGAGAGTCTAAAATTGATCTTCCATTCATCAATATAAGTTATTCTCTATGAAAGAAAATGAATCAATTAGTGATATGTTTACTAGATTCACTTCTATTATTAATGGCTTATTGCATCTTGATAGGAAATACTCAAATTGTGATATGAATAGAAAAGCTCTTATAAGTCTACCTCCAAAATGGGATGCACAAGCGGCGGCTATCACACAATCAAACGACCTCAACATACTTGTGCTAGATAAGCTCCTTGGATCTCTTCTAACTTGGGAGATTACATTGAATAGTCGTGAAGAGAAAATTTAAGAAAACTCTAAACTAAAGAAGTGTTTAGCTCTCCAAGCCACATGCAAGAAAGATGACAATGAGTCTAGTGATGTAGAAGAAAAATTTTCCCTCATCACCAATCGATTTCGAAAGATGCTCCAATTGAAAAAGGAAAATCAAGGACATCATTCAAAGAATAATCAAATTAAAGATACTCCGACTTGCTTTCATTGTGGAAACCTCGGGCACTTCAAAATCGATTACCTCAAATATAAGAGAGACAAAGAAAAAAAGAAAGCGGCCATGAATGCTACATGGAGTTATGATGATGAATCACCCTTCAACGATAAAGATGGCGAGGAAATGACAAATCTTTGCCTCATGGCCTTTGGAGAAGAGGTAACTTCTAATCTTGATTCTTAAGATGATCTTTATGATGAATTAATTGATTCTTATAATGAATTGCAAGATGCATTTAGAGAATTGCATGATGAACTTATATTCATCCTCAAATGATTCCTTTTCAATTGCTCTTAAAATTGAAAACGAAAATTTGAGAAAAACCATTGAGGATCAAATTGAAATTCTTGCAAAATTCACCAAAGATAAAGAGAACTTAAGTCTTATGTTGGGAATGCAAAAATGCTCCTTTCTCAAAGAAGGTCTTGGATATATTCCTCATAACAAAGATTTATGCTTGATCAAGAAAAGAAAATCTCTTAGGAAAACTTTGTTAAGAAACATAAATCACCTTTCTCCAATTATCTTTACAATATTTGCTTAAGAAAATGACATAAAATTTTTGATGGTCCTCTTAAAAGAAAGAGATATGAAAAAATGGTGTAGGTTGTAAAAGGAACCCTTCAAAAGATTAAACAATATGGACCCAAAGATTCTTGGGTACCAAAAGAAGTTACATAATATCTTTTTGTAAGTATACTTCAAGTCTACAACCAAAGACAAATGGTTTCTTAATAGCGGTTGCTCAAGGCACATGATTGAAGATCGTTCAATCTTCACCTCCATTAAACCTATGACGGTGGAAGCGTAACATTTGGTGACAATTCTAAAGAGAAAGTTGTTGGCATAGGGACAATAAGCATTTCATCCTTCCTATCTATTGATAATGTCTTGTTAGTTAAAGAATTAAAGCATAACTTGTTTAGCATTAGTTAACTATGTGATATTGGACTTAGTGTTAGATTTAAATCTAACAGATGTATTGTTGAAAAGGATAGAAAACAAATCTTCTCGACTAATAGAAATAGAAATTTATATTCCTTACTTTTATGTGAATTATATGATCAAGATGTTAAATGCTTTGTACCATCTAGTGATAGTAGTTGGCTATAGCATAAAAGATTAGGACATGCTAGTATGAACTTAATTTCCAAATTGTCTTCAAAAGACTTAGTCAAAGGCCTCCCGAAGACTAAGTATGTGAAAGACATGACATGTAGTGTTTGTCAATTAGAAAAACAAGTCAAATCTTTCTTTAAAAAAAAGAAGGATATCACATCTACTAGGCCACTCAATTTAATTCACATGGACTTGTTTGGTAAAAAATTGCTAGTCTTGGTGAAAAACTCTATGCATTTGTTATTGTTGATGACTACTCTAGATACACTTGGGTTTTTTTCATTACCCACAAAAATGAAACTCCTTCCTTTTTTGCCAATTTTTGTAGAAGAGTTCAAAATGAAAAGGATTTCAAGATTAAAACCATTAGAAGTGATAGAGGTAGAGAATTCGAGAATCAAGATATAAAAAGATTTTATGATGAAAATGGATACAATCACAATCTCTCCGCACCTAGAACTCCTCAACAAAATGGGGTTGTTGAACGGAAAAATAGGTCTATCTAAGAAATGGCTAGAACAATGTTAAATAAAAATAATCTTCCTAGATACCTATGGGCCGAAGCTATAAGTACTTCTTGTTGTGTGATAAATAGAGTTGTCATTAGAAAAATCCTCGATACAACTCCATATGAAATTTGGAATGAGAAGAAGCCTATCATTAGTTACTTCAAGGTATTTGGATGCAAATGCTTTGTCTTTAATGATAAGGATAATTTAAAAAAATTTGATGCCATATTCGATGAAAGTGTTTTTCTAAGATATTCATCTAGAAGCAAAGTTTATAGTGTTCAACAAAAGAACTCTAACCATTGTTGAATTTATAGAATGTGCAATCATTCAACTTTTGTGTCTCAACTTGAACCTAAAAACCTTCGTGAAGCTGAAAACGACGAGTCTTGGATTCTTGCAATGCAAGAGGAACTAAATCAATTTAAAAGAAATCAAGTGTGGAATTTATTTCCAAGGCCTAAGGATAAAACAATTATTGGCACCAAATGGGGTTTTAGAAACAAAAAGGATGAATTGGGGGTTATTACTAGAAACAACGCTAGACTTGTAGCCCAATGATATAATCAAGAAGAAGGAATTGATTATGAAGAAACTTTTACACCCGTAACTAGATTAGAAGCCATTAGAATGCTATTTGCTTTTGCTTCCTATAAAAACTTCAAATTATATCAAATGGATGTAAAAAGTGCTTTCCTAAATGGTCTAATGGAAGAAGAGGTGTTTGTTGAACAACCACCGGGCTTTGAAGATCACAATCTTCCAAATCATGTTTTTAAAATTTCAAAAGCCTTATATGGATTAAAACAAGCCCTGAGAGCTTGGTATGAGAGATTAAGTGGTTTCTTACTTGAGAGTGACTTTGTTAGAGGAAAAATTGACAACACTCTTTTCACCAAAAACGTAAATGGAAATTTGTTGATCATACAAGTATATGTTGATGATATAATCTTTGGTTAAACAAATGACATTTTATGTAGAGAATTCTCATCTAGCATGCAAAAAGAGTTTGAAACGAGCATGATGGGAGAATTCAATTTCTTCTTAGGTTTGCAAATCAAACAAACACTTGATGGTATTTTCATTTACCAATATAAGTATGTTAAAGATTTGCTAAAGAAATTTGGCTTGGAGGAAATCAAATATGTTAAAACTCCTATGAGTCCTTCATCTAACTTGGATAAAGATGAAAAAGGAAAACATGTTGACATCAAAAAGTATAGAGGAATGATCGAAAGTCTACTATATCTAACCGCTAGCAGACCGGACATCATGTTTAGTGTTTGCTTATTTGCTAGATTTCAATCTTGTCCTAAAGAATCAACTTTGAGAGCCGTTAAACGCATCTTCAAATATTTAAGGGGAACTTCCAACTTAGGACTTTGGTATCCAAGAAGCACTTCTTTTGATCTCATTAGCTACTCGAATGCTGATTTTGCTAGATGCAAAATTGATAAGAAAAGCACTAGCGGGACATGTCACTTCGTAGGATAATGACTTAACTCATAGTCATGTAAGAAGCAAAATTATGTGGCCTTATCTACGGCAGAAACCGAATATGTCACCGCAGGAAGTAGTTGTGCCCAAACGCTATATATCAAACAATAACTACAAGATTTTTGTCTCTCATTTGACCATATTCCTATCTATTGTGACAACACAAGTGCAATATGCATTTCTAAGAATCCTATCTAACACTCCCGAACAAAGCATATTGAAATAAGGTATCACTTCTTTGGAGATCACGTGACAAAATGAGATTTGAACTCATTTTTATTTCTACCGATAAACAACTTGCCGATATTTTCACTAAACCACTTCAAAAAGATAGGTTTAACACTCTAAGAGGAGAAATATGAATGGATTTAGAAAATGAAGTTGTCAAAAATTGTTGATACTGAAGCTCTGCACTTATCAGCCAACTGATAGAACCATCAGTCGATTGAAGAGATGCTTTGGTTAACCGAAAAAGTCTCTTCAGTCAACTGAACAAAATGCAGTTATGATAGTTGACTGATAGATACTTTCAATCGATCGATACATTAACCAGTCAACCGAAACTGTATTTTGCCCAATTTAAATTGCAAACTCTAGGTTTAAAACATTTCAAATTCTTTCCCTCTTAGTTTCAGGCGACCGATGAACAACTACTCCTCAAATCAAACCCTAAGGGATCATCCATTGTCCATATTATTCATTCCTTATTCCAAATTCATTCATAATCTTTCTCACCATTCGCCTCAACTATGCCTCCTTGACGAAATATTGAAAGGACATCTCAATCCAAGAAGAAGGCTAAGGCTTCACAAGCGCATGAAGCCTCTCAATCCAATCCACCACCTCCAATCACTTCCGGGATTCCTCCTCCACCTCGGGTCACCTCCATTCGTTGGTTTAAATCTGAGAATCAACACCTCAAGTATGAGACAGAATTTCTCAATCGAATTGTTGCAAAAGGGAAAATCCAGACTCAGACCGAATGTGAGTCTCTCAATCTCAATACATATGCACTATTTGATGCAATTGGTCTTAGAGAGTTCATATCCATGGACATCCCTTACTATTCGAAGCTCATGAGATTATTTTTTGCTCATTTGATCTCTGTTACTAATGTCCTAGTATCCACACTCTACTCATATGTTACCAACATCGACATCTTGCTTGATGTAGCATCCATTGGGCGTATTCTCAATCTTCTCGAAAGAGGTATCTAGTACTATACCTCCCACATTTGGTATGAAGGTGAAGATTTTAACCTATTAGAGGTTGTTCATTAAATGAGTCATGATAAAACTACCATGAACATCATAAAGGTGAAATCAAGCCAATTAACTATGGAGGCCCGCCTTGTATACAACATAATTGTGTATGCCATTTTTCCCAAATTTGGTGGACACTCGGATGTTTCAATCATGGAAGCATTCCTAGTATGGTGCATATTAAATGGTAAAAGATTTAATCTCTCATTCCTCATTTTTCAACACCTACTCGATTGTAAGAAATAATGCATCCATCTGTATTATAGCATGCCTCTCACTCAAATTTTTACAACAAAAAGAGTAAGTTTGAGCATTTGTAATTCAATCACTCATGGCCTGAGGGACAGACTAAATACCACAATGCTGAAAATGATAAAGCTAAGGCAAGATGAGAATCGACAGTGGTATGATCCTAAGCTCGTGGGTGGGGGTGCTGAAAGTAATGAAGAAAGTGAAGAAGAAGATGAAGAGTTAGGCCACAACGAGCCTATGGAGGCTGAAATTCCTTCATCACACCCTATGAGTGCACCACCTACTCGTGATAGTTCATTCCAGTTTTCCCAAGACATTCGAGATATGATAGTTGAAAATCTGGTCATTGCCAAGGAAAATCAGAAAAAAATGGATAAGCTAACCAAAAAAGTTGATGCACTTGCCTTCACAAGTGTACAACAATCTGAAATGGAGGAGCTTAGTGATCGCATTGAGGAAATTGCCTGACAAGTTGGCTCATATGCCTAAAATCTATCCTATCTTTGCCTCGGCTTGGACCTCCCACGTTTTTGATTTGATAAAGGGGGAGAAATGACTTTTGATGTTTCGATATTTGCCTATTTTGTGTTTTGATCATGCTCTTTGCACTTATAGTTGTCTATCCTTGTATTTGAAAGAATGAATATCAATGAAATTAACATTTTGCTAAAGACAAGTTAAATTGTGCTTTATATGCTATATGATCAGAAATACATAAGAAAATTGAAAAAGAAATTCTTTCATACTTTTCAATTTATATGCATATTGACAGGGAGAGCATTGTCA
Organism: Cornus controversa; assembly: GCA_026545225.1. Lineage (NCBI taxonomy): Eukaryota > Viridiplantae > Streptophyta > Magnoliopsida > Cornales > Cornaceae > Cornus > Cornus controversa. The sequence goes on from CM048845.1 coordinate 58,125,820, forward strand.
AATGCAATCCAAATATCACATAATACATAAATATTTTATTTTCATAAAAAAATGGGAGATTGTTTACTCGAAAGTTTTGACCTAAGGGTAATCTTGTAATTTTGATGATTACAAACCATTAATGATGTCTTTACTACTAATGTCTACATTTAAGTGATTATGCTAGGGATCATATGTAAAGATAAAGTTCAAGGAATCTATCACTTTCAAGCTCAAAGAAGTGCAATTCAAAATCACGTGAACGGATAGTGAAGAAACATAAAAAAAGAAGCGTTTAAAGTTTTAAAGACTTCCATGCTCAAAAACATCTCAAATAAGTAAGCATTATTTTAAGAACACAACCGGTCAATCCATATTAAAGAAATGGTAGATAAGATGGTGAGCACTTAGGGAATAATTTTAAAGCTTAATTCTTTCAATGATCATGCATTAAAAATCTTTTCAGAATCATTCTTGATCATCTATAGGTCTTGATCATCACTGATATTTCATCATTAACCATCTTATATATATGACCTTTCAAAAACCTGTTTTAAAAAGAGCTCTTTAGCATACATATATAGTTTCAGTCGACTGATGAGTTCCATCAGCCGACTGAACAAACCTAGAATTAAATTCCAGTAGGCTTTACAAAACAGAGGAGTTTTAATTGACCAAAGCTCAACTTTAGTCGACCGAAACGAGTTCATTGGTTGACCGAATAACTTCTTCAGTCGACTGATAGAAACTGGAAATGAATTCTAATAGGCTTTACAAAACATGGGAGTTTCAGTCAACCAAAGCTCATATTCAGTCAACCAAAACATTTGGTTCAGTCGACCGATGAACTCATCAGTCGACCGAAACCTGGTGTGTCAGAAAATTAATGGCTAGTTTTTCCATTTAATGCTCCAAATCACTTTCCCAACTACTTCCAAACGGCCTTCTCTGATTCCCCTTCTATATAAGAAGAAGATCTATGAATAATAAATGTACTGAACTTGAGAAAATCATTCTTGTGAAATCATTTGTGTATTCAATCTCACTGACTCTATTTTTCATTCAAAAACTTGAGCTTTAAAACATGTGATTCATTTACTCTCTAGTTTGTGAGCTTACACTAATGTATCTATCTATTGAGAGAATAATACTTATTAATAGCTTCATATTATAAATCTATCTTTTAGATATTCTTGTATAAAACTCTTCCATTCAAGAGGATCGATTTGATCCAAAGAGAGCCTAAATGAGGTTGTTCCTTTAGCAAGGGGTTGGTGTGACCCAAAGAAGATTAAGAGAAGGAGTTTCTCTTGAGCAAAAAGGTTTTGCACTCCACCTATAAGGAGTAGCCATATTGGATACTGGAAGTCTCAAGAGGGGTCTTGAGCCAAGGAGTAGGAATTTGGAGCCTTGCAAAAATCATCGAGTCAATTGTGTTTGATCTCTTTATCTCTATCTTGTTATATTGTGCTTTAAATTGCTATATTGATTATTGAATATTTATTGCATAGATAGAAGTAATTTCTCTTCTGGAAAATTTATAATTAGTCGATCAAAAAATATCTATTTTTTGCCTAAGACTCTATTCACCCCCCTCTAGAGTCAATACTTGAGTAACATATTTAAAAAGTTTGCTTCCGCGGGATATGAGTGATAGGGAATGGTTCGTTGGGGTTAACTAATGGGTTCATACTCGAAATTCAGAGTTGCACCGGGGGAGCCCCAGTGGTCTGAATTTTGGGGCATGACAGCGTGGTATTAGAGCATTATGTTAGAAAACTTAAGGACAAAGGGTGAGACTTGATCCAGGTTGAGGACATTGACATAGGGGATTTGACTTAGAGTCATAAATTGCTTATACACTACAAGAAATCAGGGCTTTAGGGATAGTAAAATCCATCACTAAAAATCATAAAACCATCGCTAATGCTCAAATTGGACCGTCACAAAAAGTGGTGTTGCGAAAGGTCATTAGTGACAGTCAAGTTGTACCGTTGCAAAAAGTGGTATATTATTGACAATTTTGACCATCACTAATAACTGGACTATTAGTGATGGTTTTAACTGTCACTAATAACGGGAACTATTAGTGTCAGTTTTGATCGTCAATAATAACTGGACTATTAGTAACAATCAGGAACTGTCACTAATACGCATGCGTATTAGCAACGGTATGTCTTGTCCCTAATGCCTACATTTAGATTGTCCCTAATACCACAAATAAATTTTTTTTAATTTATATATTTTGCTTAATTTCTATTTTTATAATTTGCTTGATTTATTAATTTACATTTCTTAAGCCAATAATAATATAAAAAATATATTAATATCAAATTTTAAAATAAATTTTATATATAACAATATTAAATACATATTGCATAAATTACATAACAATTCATTAAGACGTTTTTATAAATAAAACCAATAAGCTAGCTAGTTCAACATCCAAGATAACAAAACAAACCTAAACCAAACAAATTTGTCCATCTTGAAATAAAACAAGCATACATTAAACAATATAGATCCAAGATAGAACAAAATAAAGCCTACAAAAGCAAATCCAAAATTAAGGTGGCGTTGGTGCTGAATGAGGTGTTGGTGTTGGGGTCGACTCTGATGTTGTTGGTGTTGGTGTTGATTGGGGCTATTGAGAAAACTGGAACTATGGTGGTGGCTACTGATACTGCCACCATGGTGGCGGCTGGGAATACCTTGGTGGTGCATGCTGATGTTTAAAATCTGAAGCTTGCTGATAATGGTGGAACCATGGTGGAGGTTGTTGTTGTTGCGTAAACATCACTTCCTCCAACTGTTGCCGCACGTTTACCAGTTCCTCTGTCATTTTTTCACTTTTTTCCTCTACTCTTTCTGCCCTCCTTCTAGAGGACTCTTCAAAAGATGAGGATACATGTCGACAACTTGAAATAATGTACCCATTTCCAAGGCCACGAGGATATCCCTTCCTGACACCTCCTAGTTGCTCTAGCACTATCTCGACATCATTTGGACTGCTGGTACCACCAGATTAGAGAGAAACTTGTAAGGACTTTTTCATCATATCATCCTGCATTAAAATAGTATATCTTAAGTCTAGATAAAATTAAAAATAAAATAAAATAAAAAATAATAAATAAAACAAGAATTAGTAATATTAATGATTAAAACAGTGTCATAATTAACTTACATAATTCCTTTTAGCTTTCTCATTTACCCATCCAGAATTTTTTCTAAAGTGCATGTCCTTATAGGTGCTGATTGCAGGACCAGGCTGATGAATTTCAACTTCCTCAACTTCCTCATCTGCTTGGTTTTGCTTTCCTTTACGCTGTAGTATAAACTAATAGTTAACATAAAATGATATATGGTTTGAATGGATTGTAAATTAAAAATCTGTAATTATTATTCAACATTTTACGTACATAACCATGAAAACATCTAATGTAGGACATCGATCCAGAAACATGTGAAATTGTGTTCTTTGATCGATTCTCTTTGCTTTTGCACTTATTTCCTATGTAGTAATTCAAACAATAATACAAAAAAAAAAGTGAATAAACTCAATTATCAAGTAAAATAAATATATGACATTCAATGATATAAGTAAATAGTCAAAATGTAAATAATCAAAAACAAGTAGTTGAGAACCTGGAATTCTTCTGAGATCCACCTATCACACAATACTTGCCAAATATCAATATCAATGTTATCTTTAGGATGTCGGCGTGCATTCTCAACCGGAAGATACTCATCAAAATATTTCTTCAAACCATTTCTATATTTCCTCAAACTCTCAAATAGTCCTCTGTCCACTCGCTTAAAATTCTTTTCATTGGCATATGCGTACACTCCAAATGTTTTCTTTATAACGAATATTCAATACAAGTTAAAATAAATACAAGTTAAAACAAAGTAATGCTCAGACAAAAACATATTTCTTACACTGATCTAATATAATAAAAAATTAATTCATTACCTTTACATGGTCATAGAGGTCTTGTTTTTCATATTCACTAACATCCTTCCATGATTTATACAGAAGTAGTGAATTTCTTTGTCGAGTACTGATGCCAATCTCAGCTGTCCAAATATGGTTGTTTAAGTCAACAGGTTTATAAAAATTCGGCGAGAACTCTACTGGAATTGGATTGCCTTTTTCGTTAAGTTTCTTAGATTTCACTAAGGCTTCATTCTTTGCTTTTCCACGCCCTTTTCGAAATAAGCCTTAAAAAAAATTATCATCATTATTAAAATACAGCAATTATAAAAGAGTTTATGGTGAATCAATGGTACAACATAATTATCACCTCCTCCACTTGGTTGTCCTTCTCCACTCTGTTGTGGGTTCATCTGTGAAGCACTACTTGAGCTTTCGATACTTGGTGTATTAAGTGAATTACTACCATCACCTTCTCCACTAGGTTGGCCATCATGTGAACTTGTAGATTGTAGGTCTATTCAAGCCGTGCGAGATCTCAGTACTCTCTGCATTGGAGGCTCAGAGATGTCCATGAAGAGAGATACAATCAAACAACTACAAATACAAAATTACTGAACAAACTAAGTTATGATTAAGAAAAATTAAAAAAAGAACCAAATAAATTAATATTAAGAGATAAAGAGCCATTGGGTGAAATTTGAAAAGAAAATGAGAAAAAAAGTATGAAAATTTAGGTTGGTAGATCACTGTTGAAACTGACCGATATGTCCCCTTAACAAATTCTCACTGGTAAAACAGAGTTTAATGGGAACTTAAGCATAGTCCCCCACCCCCCCCCCCCCAAATTTAGTTTTAAATGATTCGCCTTCGCAAGAAACAAAATCATGTCATATCATCTAGAAAGAGACCATGAAGCTCTGTTTTGGTTGTAAACCCATAAGAAAATAATGGTGTGCTACTGCCTACTATCATCAAAGGAACACATATGAGATGGATTAAGCATATTAACCATCCTATTTTCCTTAATTTTTACCAAAAATAATTAAACAAAAAAATAAGGTTTGTTTCCTAGGAAACAAATGCACTAAAAAATGTCACCCCATAGCTCTAGAATATATCACAATGAAATGACAAACTGATTGAGAGAACAATTAAAACATCGACCCTAATAGGGCATAAAACTAGAGAAAAATAGAAAAAATAACAATAAGTTAGAAGGAAAACACATGGTAAACTGTTTGTTAACTCTTTATACAGTCAAAACTTTTTGAATGGAAATTAGAACAACCTATGATAAATATTATCTGATGAGCAAGACATAGAAGGAACAATTGCTGGTGGTCTTCGCTTGAATGCTCTCACTCTGGTAGTCTGATAACACCAAAACCATAAAGATAAGAAAACCAAAGCAGCAGAAACAAGGCAATGGGGAGTGAGAGAGGAAGGAATCCCAATACAAAATGTCCACAGCTGTGAGAACGTACATGAAGAATAACTAATCCTACCAAAGAATAAGAACACAATTTAAAATCACCCTTTGGGAACTAAATTAAAATTGAGCTTTAAAGAGAAATAACCTCTAAAACTAAGTCGCTATAACATAAATGGAAATTAAGTACTACTTTGACTACCAACTCATATGCCTATATATATATATATAGAAAGAGAGAGAGAGAAGCCCATAAATCACTACTAGTTGCACAATACATCAACTAATAGCTTATTTGATTCCACATTCCTTTTCTCCAAGCGCACAAGCAATTTTTACTAATACAAAAATAGCATAATGTTGGGGGGACAATTTAGTGGCAAGAAAGACTAGATTCTACAATACAACCTTTAGTAGATCGAGTGATCAAATATTATGTTATTCAGGTGAGCTTTCCCATTTATGACATTATTTGAGAGTTCAGAATATAAAAACACACAGATTTTGTAATATGATGATATTTGTTTCAGAAGTATAAATAATATTTGTCCTGGTTGAACTCATAGCTCTACATTTAACAATGTCACCCCATTGCAACAACATCAGTTAACCACTAAGGGTTTAGCGCAGTGGTACCTCCTCTACCTCCCAAAATAGAAGTCTAAGGATTCAAGTCTCCATATGGGCAAGGTGGGTGTCAGTTAATTTGCCGAGTAAAAAAAAATCAGTTAAAAAGAAGGAAGTTTCATAAAACAATGAGGCCTGAGGAGAGAAGAGGTAAAAGATAGAAGGAGAAATTTTAGAGCAAATCCAGTAACTATCAGGTAATTACCTGTGAAACTTAAAACTCTCGTGATTCAGCAAGAACCTTATATTATAAATCCATAAACTGACAAGAAATATATTTTTGATTTTGTTGATGTCACCATTTTCACAGGACATATTCAAATTTAAATTAAATAATCAGATCTTTCTGATTTATAAAGCACAAAAAATAATCTAACACCATCAGCTTATTATGAAGATGTGACAGAAATTACGACAGGTGTATAAATGAACTGACTTTGTGAATGTTACAAGACTAAATTACCTAGTAAAAGGTTCTTTGTTGTTAATTTGAATTCAAAGAACCAAAATAAAGAAAGATATTTTCACAAACCTGTGCCATAAAGTGGGGAAGCATAATCCTCAATATTTGTTCTAGGACTTGGGTGTCAATTGATTCAATGGCTTGTACTAGAATTGCTCGAAATGCAAAAGGAATTTCAATGTTGACCTGGAGTTCACATAACAACGCCAACAACAACTATGAGAAAAATGCAAAATCATTTATAAAGCAATGTGCTATATGATGAACAATCACCACCTCAATTACTACGTTAGAAGTGAGTTGCTAGGTCAATGAGTTGCTCTGATTGATATCACATGATATTCTATTCACCATAGAAGCTGTATTTTAACAGCAAATCAATGTCAAAACACTTCTGAAAAAGCATTACATATTCAATTCAGAACTAAATGACATAGAACCTGATAAATGATCATTAGTTCATGAAAGGAACTCTTATGTCAACTTTTTGACTTTGAGAAATAACGCCTTTATAAGTGATGGCACACAACAAAAATTCACCTCCTCTATTACTTTGTAATTACCAAGTACTATAGAAGGATGCTCTCCTCTTGTAACATAATGAGAAAAATGAATGAAATGCCCTTAGTTTCTACATTGATTCAATGTAAGTGCCCCTTCATCACATGATGTATGAATGAAATGCACTTAGTTTCTACATTATTTCAATATAAGTTCCCCTTCATCACATGATGTGTCAAAGTGCAACTTCCAGAAGATTGGCAATTGTGATGATTGTAACATCACAGCAACCAGATGGTTTTGAGTTACAACAAAGTCCTCAATTATTTAACAAGAAACTTTCATTACAATTACGATTACAAATACCCTGAAAATAGTACACTGATATTTGGTAGTCAAAATTATTTTAAATCTGGCTATAAACAAAGTCTTTTATGATAGAACCTGAATACCTGATGAAATGATTATTATAAACACTGCAATATAACTGCTTTTTTTACCTTTTTCAATTGTGTTAGTAAAATTACAAAAAATTTAAGTACTACAAAAATTTCTTCAAAATTACAAAAAATTTGAAGAAAAAGTTACAGCTTCATCTATATATTTATGTCATTCTATTTAGGATGAGTTTAATGCATATCTAGCAAGAAATGGAATTTCGATTATATATATACACACACACACAACCTATGCCCAAATTGAAATTAGAATCTGACCGGTCTTATAATAGCTACTGAAGTTTAAAGTCAATAACCATTCAAAGAACCAAATTAGAATCAAATTTGTGACAAACATAACAAAGAGAATCCAAACATCCAACTCAATGTGAAGCATATTAAAACCATAATTCGTTCAACAAGTGTTTTCTTGTAAATAAGCTGGCATCCATTTACATGAACTTACAGAAGGTGTAAAACCATCAAATAGGTTCTTCCCTACTTTTGAATCTGCTAAGAGTCTTCTAGTGGTTTTGATATAAGATGCACATTAACTGGTGGAGAGTTGAAGGGATTCCTTGCATCCTGTATATCCAATCTCTTCCCATTATTGTGTTGTATGAAGAGTTGAAATCGACAATGACAAAGGTCTTGGTCAAAGTTCTTGCTGAAGCCGTTAATAGGAGCTCTACCACCCCTACTAGGTTAACTTGTTTACTATCAAACCCTATTAGTGGCTTGATAGTAGGCTTGACACACTTCGATTCTAGGCCCATTGTTGGAAGGCCAAAAATGTCAGAACATTGGCACTACTCCCTACATCCACCAATACTCTCTTTAGTTCATAGTTGGAGACAATGAGGCTGATCATGAACAGTTCCTCATGCGACATTTGGATTCTAATTATATCCTCATCCGTGAAGATGATCGGCATGTTGGCTGAACGGTAATTTACTGACTGGACTTCTCTGATCCTTTGGAATTTTTGGGCATTCCTGAGGTGTGACCACCTTTCGGACTTGCTTTCTCGATCTGAGGTTGGTCAACTATGTATAACATTGATAACACGAATGGGAGCAAGGTTTTATTGTTTATTCACCTTTTGTTGAGATTGGTCAAAGGGTTTGGCTTATTCCTCCCGAATGACATACTTTGACAGTCCACCCTTAGCGATTATAACCTCTACTTGTTGCCTCAAGCTTCTTCACTTATTGGTGGTGTAGCTGAAGCCACTACGGAGAGAACAATATTTGTTCTTATCCTTCTATTTTGAAGGCTGTCTGATGGCCGGAGGTGAGCGAAAGATTCCTTTGCTCTTATTTTCATAGTAAAATTTGGACAGAAACACCTTTAGAGGGGCGATCTTATCTTCCACTTTCTGATTTTTTGCAGCCTCCGGTGCAGATGAAGGAATAACCCAAGGTGGTTTTGCTTTAGTAACCTGGGTATTTGTTTGTTGTGTCATAGTGATCAAGGTCAATCACTGGCTTATGGTTGCCTTATCCTCTTCTATCCTTAGATACTTCTGAGTTCGAAAGTTCAGGTCATCCATATTTCTTGAGGTGTTTTTTACTAGGGATCGGTGGAAGCCCTCTTCTAGAGAGACTGCTATATTGAAATCTTTCACTGTCGCGGTCTGATCGCACTGATCTATCATTGGCATCTCCAAGTTGAAACGAGTTAGGAAAGATTTTAACATCTCTCATTTGGCTTGTCTCATCATAAACAGTGAAGAGATTGTCCTTTTTCGCTCCTAGTTTCCCATGTACTAGGCCACAAACAATTCGCACAATCTGTTAAAGTCCAAGATTGAGCGAGGCAGTTACTGTTTGAACCAGAGTAACACTGATCCAGCCAGACTGGACAAAAATATTTTGTATATAAGTGCATCATTTTTAGCATCCAATGTCAACTTCTGCTGATATTAGTAGATGTGCTCCTCCGGATATGTCTTTTCATCGAAGGTAGCAAACGTGGGCAGGGTGAACCTCCTTAGGCTTTCAGTTCTGATTATATTCTCTGTGAAGTGAGATTCGGTCAGGTTGGTGGTACCGAGCGCTCGGCTAGCTGGAGAGCAAGTTCGATCACCCTTCAGTTCGTCGTTCTCTTGTTGCATCTGAGACCTCCACTCTGGGTAAAATTGCAATTGACCTGATCTTCATTGGGTTGGCCGAGATGGAGGTTTTTATCAGTGGGCTAGTTATGATGCGAGGCACTTAATGAGTGGTTACTCAATCCAACCCCTTCATTCTGCTGTCATCCAGGGTTTCTCACACTTTCAGAGCGCTCTACCCTTGTTTAGAGATCAGTAATCTGCTGACGCAGAGCTTCGTTTTGTCAGGTTAATTGTTGAACATTTGGGTGTGCCAAAGGATCCTGGATGTTTGGCTGCGCTAGCGGATCCTAGACGTTTGGTTGTATGGGCGGTACCCCCTTCTTGATTCCTAGGGGATCTGCCTAGATCTGCCACATCATAAGTATTTCTTCTCGTGTCCACCATGATTGTAATTTCTTCAAGTTTTGGATTGGAAAACGATCAATCGCTTCCCACAAACAAGGCCAAAGTGTAGGTACAAAGAATTATTTAGCTAATTATTGCTAATTAATTCAATGCACACACCCAATAAAATAAATAACGCAATATTTTTAAAGAACAATTATAGGTCAGGATTCGAGGATTCCTTTCATTTATATGTCCTTGGATATTTATATAAGTATGAGTCCCAATCCTTTTAGGACTATAATTCCCTTATTTACAGTTATCTTTACTTTCAAGAATTTAAATTCCTTTTTTAGTCCAGACTTGTATTTGGGTTAGGCTATTTTAGCCTTTTAATGGGGCGACTAGGCCCTTTGCTTTTCTTCAATTAGTCCTTTGGGACTTCTGCTGATACTTGGACTCAGACCAGCTTGGGCTTGGTCCATTTGTGTACCAGTTCGGCCCATTGGACTAAGCGAGAATTTATCCCTACATTCATGCAACAAGGGTTTGATTGATTACAGGCTAGGATTGACAAACTTGACACTAATGATGCTGATGATGATGGAGATAATGTTGAGAATTAGATTTAGGTTGTAGGCCTTATTTTGTTATAGACTGGATATTTTTTGCTAGTTATGGATGTCTAGATTATTTTATCTTTCTCTGATTATGTTTTGTTTATATCATCAAATAATGTTATTATTATGTTTTGAATTTTTATTTGATTAGTGATGATGTTTTTTTTGCTCCTATGGTGTCTTATTCTCTCTTTGTGATTAAATTCTTATCTTATTTGTATTACTCTCTTTGGTCATTATTTGTCAATTTCTTACAAAAAAATGGGGATATATATATAAGATATTTCTGTTTAAGGGGGAGTATTGAATATTCTGATTATATTTCTTTATTAAGATTTTCACAAGGTTGTATTGTTTAAGTAATGTGCAGATACAGGTTTTACTCCTAACTGTCTTGAACACACATGTGAAGCATTCATTGGATCAATTCTTTATTTCTATGTGTTTTGGGCAAATTGTAATCTAATTTTTGCAATGGGTTAGGTTATAATTGTCTAGGTGATTTTGTCACGAATTGTCAAAGGGGGAGATTGTGAGATATAATTTTGTAATTTGTAAATTTCGTTATTCGAAACTAGATTGATCGAGTTGTAATTTTCTATTTATTTTTTATAATCGATTATCGACATCTTCGAGCTGATACACAAGTGCATAGAAATAATTATGTTAAGAAGAATATCATATAGTATAGGTAAGTATGGTGATAACACGTTGCACTTTATATTTTCGAGCCTATTTTGGAAAACTAAGGTTTCTGGGAAAATTTAGGGTTTTTCAAAACAGGACTAGCTCCCATTTTTCAGGACCGGTCCAATTTTGTTCAGTACTTTTAGTATCTGCAGATTTTCACAAAGTCCCACCAGTCCTAATATTTGGTCACCGGTCCTACTTAGCCTATTCCAAATAGGAAATTAATTTTGACAAAAATTCTAATTCCTATTGGGTTTAAAACTTCTAGGAGAGTTCTATATTGATCTTCAACTTGTTTTCTAAGTAGGATTAGGACTCCCTTGCCTATGTATACGTATCTATGTTTTCTCTACAAATAATGCCTTGAGAATTAATATTTTTAGAGAGAAAAAAGCTTATATAGTATAATTAGGGAAAAATATTTTTTTATATTTTAAGAGCACACATCTATAATTCACAAGTGATATTTAGGATGGTGTTCTTCTACTGATTAGCCGCTCAGAGACTGCATCAAATTATCTGCTGATTAGAGCATTAGATTTGGGGGTTCTTCTATTACTTGCTAAAGAAGAAAGGTAAACTATATCGCACTATGAAGGGAACATAATACTTCTTAAGTATTTTTGTTCTTCCAATAACATTTTTGTGAGGATCATGACGTTAACTAGAAGTCTACAGCAGTTGGACCTGAAGTCACAATTGTAAGCCTAAGGTATTCCGCATTCGATTATTGACAGAGTGAAGAAGGGTGTGCATCTAAGACAGAGTGTGTTGTACTTTGTTTCATTATAGTGGATTGGTTTCCTGAGGCTTTCAGCCTCCCCTATGATTTTTCACGTATATCTGGTGCATTTTTTACTTGACTTGCACTTTACTCTATTTACTTGCATTACATGTTTGGTTAATTGGTAATTGGACTTAAAATTGAATTAATTTGTAAAATTAACCAAACGAGCAAGTGAACTTATTCACCCCCCTCTAGGTTTTAAATTACTTTCGTAACCAATTCTACACTGCACAATTCACAAACTAGCCAAAAATTAAATTTTCCCATGATTATTATGGGATCAAATTCAATCAATTTAGTTAAACTTTTTCGTCAACATGTACTAACTGTTAGAAAAATCATTGTTTTCAGATGAATGAAAATAGTGAGTTTAATTCAAATACAACCAACGCTTGAAGGAATGGTTGTATGTTGCATGTACAATATATAAACATATAGTTAACGTTAATTAATTAATATTTGGGATACAACTATTCCTGAATAGTGGAATAGTTACGTAAATATTGTACACTGAACAAATGTTTGTTAAGTGTCAAACATACATTATTAGTATTGATTGAAGTTGAAACAGTACGATTCTCAACCTTTAGTACCAAAGTACATATTTCATGGATATTCGGGTACTTTTGAAAGGGTACCACTATGCCTATAAATAGGGTTTTCAAGTCTTATTTAAGAGAAAAGAGATATACCGATCAGACTTCATCTTCTTCCCTCTACGTCTGAAGTCGGTCTCCCTCCCTCTCCACAAAATCTATATAGCCTAACCTAAGTTATAGTCCAGTGGTCTAGTTTAAACCAATGGTTCAGGAAAGTCGAGTCCCAAAAAGTACTAACACATAGGTGGTTCGTAGAAGCTCAATTGGTTTGAAGTGTTGTTATCAATTGAGAGGAAAATTGTTATATCTTGGGAGACAGACGTTAAGGGTCCGTTTAACACCATTGCAGGGCAATAATTGTTCTAAGGAGATTGAATCAAATTCAAGCCTTGATGATCAAATTTCAGGTTCTTTATATGTGATTTTATATGATTGTTTATATAGGTTCATAAGATAATTTGTCATTGGTTATATATAGCATGTAATTTCAGTGTTACACGTGTTAGATAATTTTAGAGTGATACATATCTTCTATTTAAATAAATTCATAAGAGTTTATTGAAAATTATGAAATGCATGGAAGAAAGTTTTCTTATAAATCCTAGAAGTATATTTATTTGTTATACTATTGTTTTTGTTTGAAAATATATTAATCCGTGATAGTATTTGTTGGTATGGGCCATTCAGGCTATCCAGGGGCCGCCACATATGTCTACGTGGCAATGGGCTCACTTTGACTTTTCCTCCATTTCGAGCTCCCTCAGCAATTCCACGTGGCAGGGCTCACTTGGAATTTTCTTACATTTTTCGAGCTCCCTCAGCAAGTCCACATAGCAAGGGGTCCACCTTTGATTTCCCCTCTTAATCGAGCCCCCCCTTGGACAGAGCATGTCCATTGAGCTCCTTCTAATCAAGCTCCTCTAAGGGAAAGTCTCCATCAAGCGCTTCCTCGGATAGAGGATTTCAATCGAGCTCCTTCCCTCATTATGTAGGGCACGCCTCCGAGGTGTGATCGCCTTTCTTTGGCAAGTCCTTCTCTAATGATGACACTTCATGGAGGTCCTCTCTACGGATCAACCTCTGTTTAGCAAGGAGGCATTCCTCTCTACGGATAAAACCTTGCGAGGAGTTCCTCTCTACGGATAAACCTCAAACGAGTCTCATTCCTTTCATTTGGATAAGTCTTAGATGGTAATAAGTTCCTCTCTACGGATAAACATCACGGGAAATCCTCTCTAAGGATCAATTTCCCTAAAGCGAGGATGCACTCCTCTCTACGGATAAAACCTCGTGGAGGTCCTCTCTACGGATCAACCTCCATTTTTACGAGGAGTTCCTCTCTACGGATAAACCTCTTTTTACGAGGAGTTCCTTCCTACGGATAAACCTCGTGGCATTCCGCGCTCCTATGGGGGGTAAGAGCTTGGATCACTGCCTTATGGGAACCAAGGGCTTGGGTTCGGAGGCTGGAGTCCAAGGTACGTTAAATCTGTGACGGACCTCATTTCTAGCGAGGATGAGGACCTTGCATCATGAATTGGCCTGTCACAGAGGAAAGAAGATAACTAGGTGAGGTGAGCGAATTCTCTTTTTTGACAAGTACAATCTCATCCCTTGGTCCACAGATATTTACCACAAATATTTATTACCGCAAAACCTCTACCATTGGTGAGAAAAGACATTTTTGCCTATAAATAGTGAGAGAAAAGTAGAGAACCAGGATCGGGACAAAAGGACAGGACAAAAAGAACCTTTCCTTAAACAATCTCCAGTACACTCCAGATTTTTTCTTTTTCCTACCGAATTCCTCCCCTCTTCTTACAATCCACCTAGAACAGTGGGCTCCTTTGTGACAACTTGGACTCCCACCGGGACCCGCTCTTTGGCGACCATCATCGTGAAAAGTTTGACTTAAGTTTTAACAAAACATACTACAAACAGTATTCTTAATACTATGATAATTATATAATGAAGTTTGTATAACTTATATACATATAGTGATATTAATATACAGTTGATGATGTCATGATTCTTTTACTAACATGTCCAACCTATATTTTTCCGACACTAACCTACTCCCAAAATAATTTAGGTTACGACGTATGATGGAAAACAATTGAGGATTTACTTTTGTCAGTAATTTATCTAAAGTGAAGAAATATATGTTATAATAGCTTTAATTAAATAACTTTTTTTAAAGTATCTTGTCTCATTTTAAAAGTTTATCTAAATGTTAGCATTGTTGGATCAACCTAATAAAATTGGGTTAATGGTGTCACCAAATTAAATAGAACCCCAGCCGCACCAGATCAAACAAATCAACTCATCAAAAATCCAAAAATAAAAGTGTTGGAAAAATTAAAAGATTCATTTAGACACACTTCATAGAAGTCAAAAGTTTGTAGTACATATCAAAATATCTCTTGGCACATGAAAAAATATATAACACAGACTTTAATGGACAAACCTTGAAATAATCAGTTCAAAATCGCTTGTACGACCATAACATGCAACAAAACTTCACCAACTTGAAGTCTTTATGGGAAAATTTGACTAGTTTCTATACCATATTGACTGCAACAAGGAAAAGTATTGTAGAAGATCCTTGTTTGTTCATAACAAATCAAATAATCAATTGATTATAAATTAAAATATGGTGAACTAGCTTGCAGTTCCAATCAAGTTGGTGCAAGTATAGAAAATTTAACAGTTGGTGAAAAAAAGTGATGTGCCATGATATAATTGAATCACATTAAAATGAATTATTAATCAATTTGGGATTAATTTCACTCAAGTTTAAAAGAGTTAACTGTTTTGTTATTATTTTCACTTTTTTATTTATATTTTAATATTATAAAGAGTTAACTGTTTTAATAGTATAAATTTGACTCATCCGCTTGAGCATTTGATATGTTTTTGTTTTTGGTTGCGAAATCAAGTTATTGTAATGCATAGTGCCTTATTCGAATTCTCGCCTCTCTTGTTGTACGCATTTAAAGTCGAATGTAAAAAATAAATAATTAACTGTAAAATTTATGTCAAATCTTTTTTATGAAATTTTATTTAATTGTTGAGATTTTATGTCACCGACTTATTCATATATAAAATAAAATAATAAATAATAAATAAAAGAGATCAAATTAATAAAGCAAATCCATCTACGAAAGAACAAGTTTTTCATGCAAGCCTCTCCGCTCCATCCATCGAACAACTGTCACCACCCCACCTACCAAGTGTACGTCCACTCTTCCATCTCTTTAAATGTCTAAACTCCTCCTCACCTTTCATCACACTCTCTCTCTCTCTCTCTCTCTTTCTCTCTAGACATTGTTATAACACATAAGCTCACCAACCTCACCAACATGCAATGGCTTCTTCCACTTCAAAAGTCCTAGTAGTGGTCACCCTCTTCCCTGTAAGTGGCGTCCTCCTCCTCCTAGCGGGGCTGACTCTTGCCGGAACCCTCATCGGCCTTGCCGTCACCACGCCTCTCTTCGTCATCTTCAGCCCAGTTCTCGTCCCTTCTGCTCTCGGCACCGGCTTGGCAGTCACCGGATTCTTGACTTCGGGATCTTTAGGGCTCAGTGCGCTGTCATGTGTCTCTTTGCTCATCAACTACATACGCAAGTAGAATGCATAGCTCCATGCCAGAGCATGCAAAATGGTGAGTCTAAGGATGTGGGGGGTATGGCCCATATTGTAATTAATGTCTGATTTGGTTTGTGCCACACAAATTATGAGATAGTGCTCACCATTTCCCACTTGATGGTTCAGTTGAGTCAAAATTAACGGTCAAATTTCTTTATAATATATTAATAAAAAATGATACAAAAATGAATGGTCAGAAATGTCAGACTTATTGATATGCATTGGTTGCAATGCATTGCATCCAAGGAATAAAGTGACAATTCTGCCCGATCAAGAGTGGGTTTTGTATACAGTCTGATAAAGTTATTTGATAATTACGTCTGAAAGCTCCATTGCCTAGCAAAACCATTTATTTGATTGATTGTCCTTTATTCTAAAATTAAAATTAAAAATTCCAATACATCGTTTAGTACGCAGGAATGGAATAAAATACAAGTAGAAATGAAATGGAATGATCAGTTTGATTGCAAATATGAAATGTTGTATTAATGGAATGATTATCGTTGTTCTAATGTTTGATTGGACCAATTTAAAACGTAGAATGGAATGAATTCTCCAAAATATATGTCTCTGTGAAAAATAAATTAAATAAAAAAAATAACGTTCTTTTATAATTTTTTTAAAAGCAATGACGGTGGTGATGGAAGTTGGCGGTGGCGGGGATGGAAGGAGACCGTGGTTGTCATGTTTCAATTTTCAATACTCAAATTGATATGAGAAATAGAGGAGATCAATTCTAACATCATCACTCTTTAATTTTATTCATTCTCTGATACCACACGGTCACGCTCCAATTTCAAATTAATGGGTCCCATACAGGACAACAATTCAAAACTGATCATTGAACCTAGCTCAATCAGTACCTTAAATGTTTCGATTAATTGAAGGACTAGTTTCGATTGATCGTAGTCCTTTCTGCTGAGGTTCACGTTTCCCTGTCATTCCAACATCAAACACCGATTTTAATACATCAAACCATTCCCACATCCTAGCATACATCTACACGTGTTGATACACGATCATAACATGCATAAACGTCGATCGAATTATAAGAAAACTTCATGCTTGGAAACATACACCATTTATACAAAAATTCTTTTATCCAAAAGCTATCACTTGAGGTATATATGCCCATATACAATTCTCAAGAAAGTATAAGTCTCCTTGTACATTTATAAATAAACCATGTCCACATCTCGGACGTGCATAACACAACCAACTAAAAAGAGTTCTTCCAACTCTAAATCCAACTCATGGTTGGTTAGCCTCGGCGACTTCCTTATCATGTCCTAAAATTATTAATGTAGGAGGGGTGAGCAAAATCAATGGCTCATGGTCACATATTGTGCGATCTACCCAAGTTCACATTTCATATTAATACAAAACTCAATCAACATGCATAACATAGTTACGTGTCATGTTTCCTAGCATTCTAATTAAACTCCACAATTGTTTTATTCACATGGCATACTTGTCAATACACATGACAATTCATAAGGCTCAATTTAATCCATGTTTTAATACACAACTTCATCATACCTATAATATATGAAATAAATGTAATTCTAGCATAAAGACCAACACAAAATCACATAGCTGTCGAGATTGTGCTCACACTCACACACTCTAATACGTGCTTATATCCGATACCCATCAATAGTTATTTTGGGCTACTAACCTATTCGGTAGCAACCATCTTGCGCAAGTTTAAGATCTTTCAACCTCAGAGGATCTTTTTTCCTCTACTTTCCACATGAGTCACTTTTCAAGATATCACCCCACACGCACATCAAGCATGTCACGTTTAGCATATACATACACAAGTCATCGATGTCATGCACCCATTTCATGCCATAAGTACACATCTATCTCATCATACATTCAATTATATCGACATGTACACATTTACTCTTTTTAATATCATTCACATTGAACCTTAGACAAAATCTATCAAGTTAAAACTAGGGTTCTAACATATGTCACATAATCTCATATATGCAATACATGTCATATAAAGCATATATATACTAGCAATTCATGCATTCAAAATCACAATTCAATCATTTTTTATTAAAGAAAACATAAAGAACATTATTTCAAATATAAGTTTTATCATAAAATCTCAATTGATCATATTTAACATTAAAATATTTATTTATGCATATAATATAAAATAAAACTGGTATTGAAAGACATAACACACACTCCCTACCTCAAGAGATGAAAACTCAAGCCAAACCTCAAATCCACCAAACTAAGATTCACCCCAACCTAGCTTTGTTCGGATCAAATTGATGTTATTGCCACGTAGAACCAACTTTCCATCTTCGGCACCTTCTAAATCAAACCTTAGGACCTTCAAATCTTAAAGAGAAGCTAGATAAATTATAAGGGAAGAGAGAAGAGCGATACACGACTGTTTAGAGAGAGAAAAATGATTAAAAATATCTGAGTTTTTATGTTTATAAGCCCTAGGGTGAGAAATGATCAAAACGCCCCTAGTTCACTTAACGTACTCTCCCGACCTCCGTTTTCGAATCTGAAAGCGATTGTGGCATTGAAATCAATTGTAAATCTTTTCTAACATTCTATTTGGTCTAAAATTAAAAAAAAATTCAAAAAAATATCCAATTTTTTAGGCCCACCCGACCCTCGTCCTGGGCCCCGCCAACCCAAAAATCTCGAAATAAGCAAAATGACTCAGAAAACTCTCCGAACCTCTAAACAAGTCCCCACATATGTAAATTACATTTAAAACATATGCATATCTATTTATAATCTTATTTCAAAAAATAAATCAAATAAAATAATAATTATAATATTAAATGGATCTCTACAATGTCCCCGCCTTAGGAGATTTCATCCCTGAAATCGGACATACCTTGTAAACCAAACAGATCCGAATACTTGGAGCGAACTTCTTGTTCCTGTTACCAAGTAGCCTCTTCCACACTGTGGTGCCTTCACAAAACCTTAACCAAAGGAATGCTCTTGCCCCTCAACACAGTACTTGATCTCTAGTATTAAGAATTTTCACTTGTCGCTCTTCATACGACACATATTTTCCAACCTCAATGTCTGTCCAACTCAACACATGTGATGGATCCCATTCATATTTTCTTAACATGAAAACATAAAAGACATCGTGAACACCTTCCTATTGTGGTGGCAAAGCTAACCGGTAAGCTACCTCACCAATGCACTCTAAAATCTTGAAGGGTCCAATAAACTGTGGCAACAACTTTCCACTCTTTCCAAACTTCATCAACCTTTACGTGGAGAAACCTTGAGAAACACATGGTCTCCTACTTCAAATGACAATAGTCTCCTCCTTCAATTGGCGTAGCTCTTCTATCTACTATGAGCTATGACCAACAGTTGTTGAATAAACTTGATCTTCTCAGTGGTCTCAAAGACTATATCCGGTCCTAACGCAGCTATCTCCCCCACATCGGTCCAACAAACTAGCGACCCATATAACCTACCATATAATGCCTCGAAAGAAGCCATCTTAATACTAGCTTGGTAGCTGTTATTATAACCAAATTCCACCAATGGCAAATGATCTTCCCAATTTTCTCTGAAATCTAGGATACAAGTTCTCAACATATCTTCCAATATCTGAATGGTACACTTCTATTGACAATCAGTCTGAGGATGAAATGTTGTATTGAAGTGTAACCCTATATCAAGTGCCAACTAAAAATCCTACCAAAATCGTGTAGTAAACCTAGGATCCCTATATGAAATAATAGATATCGAGACACCATGAAACTTAATAATCTGCTCCATATACAACTTACTGAGTTTCTTTGTACCATCTATAACCTGAATAGGCAGAAAATGAGCTGTCGTAGCCAACCTATCGATATGACCCACACGGTATCATGTCCTTTCTGTGATCTCGAAAGCCCCGTCATGAAATCCATAGTGATATGCTCCCATTTTCACTCCACCCCTGGCAATGGTTGTAACAAACCAGCCGGTCTTTGACGTTCGGCCTTAATATATTGGCAACTAAAACACTTACCCACAAATGAAGGCACATCCTTTTCATTCTCTTCCACCAATATTGGCATCTCAAATTATGGTACATTTTTGCACCACCGAGATGTACCGCGAGCCGAGAACAATGAAATTCTCGAAGAAAATCCTCCCTACAAGGGATAGGTATGTACATTGATGTTGTTTTAAAAGTGTAAAATAACTCGCAAGTGTACGAATCTATTGAAGTATAGATCGGCAAGAACGAGGTCAACCCAAGGGAATGCTTTGAGAAGAAAAACTAATACAAATTCAAATTAATTTAAAACTAATCTAGTTTAAACAAAAGTTGGTTGATTTGAGAGAAATTAAACTAACATGCAAATAAAATAACACTATTGAAATCAAATAGAGAAAATAACTAAGGTTTCGGATTCCACCACCATTAAATCCATGAAGCTTCTAATATTCATTTATTAATTTCCAAATTTAGAGTAGCAATCAAGAAATCAATCTATTGCTTACTCAAGATTTAACAATAAAGCACTATGAAAAATATATCGAAAAGGTAGATTTTTCTTCGCTTTATTAGTGTAAAATTCTAAGCATCTTATGTATCTAATTTAATGAAAAACATAAGATCAAAGATTATCACTTTTAATAAATACAAACCAAGCTTAGATTAATTATAATACTTTGTAACTACCACATATACATGATATAGATGGTGAAAGAAGTATAAAATAATTAATCATAAGAAGCGAAAATCATAAGCATTTAAATCATACACATGAGAGTCAATTAATGAACAAAATAACTTCACTTCATTAATGAAGGTTTCCTCTTCAACCCTAGTTGAGGAGTTTAGTTACACATGGTAGAAGAGAAAGATAACAAAATAATAAAAGACATAATGAAATACAATAGATAAAATCCGGATTGTCTCTATCTTCTCTGCCTTGGCCTCCACTTCTTTGCTTTCCCAAAATAGCCTCCAATTTGCCACTTTATATCCCAAGAGAATACATAAAGTTCTAATCCAATTAGGAGATAAATAGGGTTTTCCCGCAGCCCTAAACAGGTAGATTTTTCTGTTGACGTTCGGCTCAAGTTTTGACCCAGTAGAAATCTAATTTATAAAATTTACGTGAAATACAAAAGTGTCCAAAATCGAATTTCGTTAAACATACACAAAAATCAAGTCAAATTGACGCTCAGAAATAAGACTTTCGGTTCACTTTTCAAAACAGGATTAAAACTGGATTAAGTGCAAAATTGGGTTTTAGGCCCGTAACCTCCTTAAGCATTTATAATTCTCTTTGACCACTTCCTTGGGCTGATTTGAGTTAAGATATAAAATTGAATGGATCCATTTGATGTAGGCTTCATATAACCTTCTTGAATGTCTTCTTTAAAAGTCCAAAAATCATAGTTTTAACTGAAATAATCATTAAAGCCCCGAAAAGACAGAAAATATAAAATAAAGTAAAATCACAAATAAACTATTACTAAGAGAATAAAATATGCAAATTAAGAGACTAGAATGCGTAACATTCAACGCCGATCATACATCTTTTCTTTGAATCATAGACCTCCATCCAAATGCAAAGTCCAATCTTCCACAATTTCATTACTCAAAATCCGAGTGTGAGTAATCTTCATTTCCTTATCTTATTTTTGTGTCTCAATTACCCCTCTAACTAAAGTTGGTTGAGTAACAAGACTAAACAAAGTAGGCAGTTCACCATCATCGCTGAAGTACAAGCCAAATTCCGCTATTACCTCCATCATTTTCCATTATTTAATGGCAATGCTAGCAAAGTCCCATGTGATTTTCTACTCAAGGCATCGGCTACTACATTGTCCTTTTTCGAGTGATATTGTAGATCGAAATCATAATCCTCCATGTATTTAACATATCTCTGTTGCCTCAAGTTCAAATTCTTTTGAGAGAAGAGATATTTGAGACTCTTGTGATCAGAAAAGACTTCAATTTTTTTCCCATACAAGTAGTGTCTCCACCCCTTCAAAGTAAAGATAACTGTCACTAATTCCAAATCATAAGTCGAATAATTTTTCTCATGAGTCTTTAATTGCTGAGACCCATAAGAATAACTCTCCCTATCTGCATCAACATGTAACCTAAACCATCACATGAAGCGTCACAATATGTCACGAGCCAATTTCTAATACATAGATTGATACAGGAAATGGAAGTGATCGATTCTAACCTCATCATACGTCATCGCGGAACATCAATGTCATCACACATTAACCTTATGTATAATCCAAAACTAGGATGTCACGTTCATGCGCATGTTAGTAGGCCCCTCACAGAACACCCATTCAACTAACAGTCCAATTTAACTCAATAGTACCTTAAGTGCTGCGATTAATTGAAGGGGAAACTTCAATTAATTGAAGTTTGGCGATTAATTGCACTTCATGCAAAACTTCCATCGGAACACGTGGGTTTTGGAACCCAAAAATGTGATTTAGTCTACGATTAATCAAAGGCTCGATTAATCAAAATTCTGGTTTCGATTAATCGTAGGCCTATCTGTGATTTATTGAAAATCAGGCTTTGATTAATTGAAGGGTTGATTAATCGAAAACCTTATTTCGATTAATCAAAAGTCCATCCTCAAGTGTCCTTATTCCCTTGTCCTTGAATCTTTAAACACCAATTCAATCCTGTCAACCTTCCCACGACCTAACATACACCTAAACGAGCTTATACAAAATCATCACATGTATAAATATCAACCGGAACTAAAGACACACTCATCAAATTGAAAACATACTCCATTTAAACATAACCTTCATGTCCAAAAGTTAATGTACATGGCACCAAGGCCTAAAAGCAACATACTAAAACATAAGTCTCTATGTACATATCCAAAGCACTATGTCCCCATCCTGGACGTGCATGAAACAAAATAACCAAAAAGAGAACTTAAATCTCTATGCCCTACTCATGGTTGTTCACCATCGGCAACCTTCGTGCCATATCCTGAAATTATTAATGTAGAGGAATGAGCAAGGTTCAACGACTCAAAGTAATATGTTGTGAAATCCACCAAAGTTCACATTTCATATCAATGCATAATACAATTTAACATGCATAGCATAGCTATGTGTCATGCTTCATAGCATTCTAGTCAAAAGCCAAAACTTTTATTTCACATGGCATGTATATCAATATGCTTGACAACCACAATGTTCAACAAATGTGCTTCATTGCACAACTTTATCATATCTATAACATATGACACAATTGAAATCATATATAAAATCCACTCAATTCATATAACTCACCTTGTTACACTTAAGACTCATATCTATCATGCCCCGATTTCTGACTCTCGAAAATCGAATGTGATTGGGTATACCGAACCACACTTCGAACCACAATCCCTTTAGATATCAGATTTTGATACCAAGACTTTATATCAATATTCTCACCAAGGTATCGTATTTTGGTACTAAAACGGTCACGCCCCAATTCTGAGTCATCGGGAAGCGAGGTTAAACCCGTCCATAAACTCTAATGAACTCTCCTTACTCTCGATTACCGCAGAAGCTTAACTTTATTCTTGAACATGGATGTGCACAAATCGACCTCAACCAACCTCAATAGGCCTCACATCAAGCCACATTGCATATTCCACATTTTGGTAGACTGTAAAATTTTGCATGATCGAAAATCACATTTCCCATGATCGAAGTGCTTCACACAATCAAAGTCCTTGTGAAGTGCTATTAAAAATTTTCATCACTCGAGACTTTTGCCGCTCAAAAATCCTGTAATTTTTTACATGATCAAAAGTGCATTTTTGCACAATTGAAGGAATTCAATCATGCAAAATGGACATTTCGCACAATCGAAATATCTTCTGCTGAAATCCTACACGTTTGTAATTTGACCATTTTATGCCCCCACAATCCATTCTAGCAACTTAAACTCATCTACATACAACCACACAACCTCTCAAACATCAATAGAATGCTCTAACATCATTCATCTCATCCCGAGTCAATTTACGCATTGCAAACACGCCACATTTATAAACTACTCAATTTTCAGAACTCAACTCCCTATATGATTGGAACTTAAAACTAAAACCTACACCATTGGATATAGGATTCAAAAATACTCGATTTTAAAAAAAAAATCACACTCAATTCTGATCTAATATAGCCACACTTATGTGCCACAATATTCATATCACATTCTATATATAGCCACACTTATGTGCCACAACATTCATATCATTCACTTTATGCATATAATTCATAACTTAGCATACTTTTCATGCTTTTTCAATACACATCCATGCCATATTTAAATCTAGCATGCATTCAATCCTCATACATTTCCATAACCACATATATGTTTTACATCATGCATACCAACCACATATGTATACAATACATCAAATAGCAAAACATGATTTCATTACATATATGTTACATGTATAATATCACATTTCATCATATATCATATAATGAACAACTCTAGCATGTATAATTGTACAATGTAAAGAGGAATAACACAATTCACAAAATTCCAATCTCAAAAATACCCTAGAATTGATGACAAAGAGTGAAAGAACACCCCTACCTCAAGTTTGGAGCCTTCCTCTAGTAAACCCTAGAATCACCAAACCTCAAGTTCCTCCAAGTCGCAATTTCTTTCCGTAGAACCATAGATCGGGTCAAAGAGAACACATTTTCCTTCTTGGACAAAGCTCGAATCCAAACTCTAACAACCCTCAATTTTCAGAACTCTCTAATGGGGGACTTTGAACCCACCAATGTGTAGAGGAAGAAGAGGGGAGCAAACTTGTCTCTTGGAGCAAGCTTTAAATCTCACTCTAAGGTGTTCAAAACCAAGGAAGAAGGTTGGAGAAGAATGAGAGCTTGAGAGCTCTTCAATGGCAGAATTCTATATCTATAGGTTCTGTCCTATCCATATACATATAGTATATTTGACACCTCACCAAGGGCAAATGACCATTTTGCCCTTAAGTCACTTAACGTACCTTTTGGACCTCCATTTCCAATTTTGAAAGTGGCTACGGCCTCGAAATCGATTCATTAACTCCTTAATATTTCATTTGGCCTAAATTCAAAAATAATTATTTTTTAAAAAAATTCTGAATTCTCGAGCCCACCAGGGCCACGTCTCGGGTCCCGTTAACCCCAAAAAGTAAAACTTCTCCAAAATTTTCAAAAACTTCCAAACATGTTTTCCACTCTAGAAACATCCATAACATCATTTAAAATGTGTTTATAGCGGAAATGATACAAAATCAAAAAATCGGTCAAATTTGGTTCAAGTCTCTACAATCTCCCCACCTTCAAGGAATTTCGTCCTTGAAATTAGAAACATACTCTAAGTTCCTAAGTGTTGTCACAAAATCTTAGTGACCTCTCCTAACTCCTTTTTACCACTAGTGAAATCTATCAACTTGCTGATCTTCAATACTCGGCTTTCACTCCTTAACTAACGATACTTTTAGTTACCACCATACGACTTCACTCTGAGTCCACAAAACATCTCAGCTACTGGCACAACTCAACTGTGTTTAGATATTTCCAAAACGGTAGTGCAATAATTATACCATGAACCATCATGACAATCATTATCTCCTAAGCCAAGTTTAGGAACGATCAAAACTGTAACCAACCCACTTTCAAAATAGCGAAACTATGTGCACATATCTCTATCCAACAACTCACTCTCCTTGAGTTACAATTCTCAAAATCCTTACACAAGACAAGACCATGTGTACAAGTTCAGACTCACACTCCTCATACACGACCTAATGCCAACACTTGCTAAAGATTTATAACACAATCCTCAATTGGTTCGACCACATTCCTTTTCCCAACGAAGAGTACAGAAAATTTCTTTAAGGTGGCATCTCAAGACGCATGAAACTCTCTTTTCTCTAAATTTCACAACTGGTCTTTGAATCCCTCTGATTCCACCTGTACCACAAGGTAGGTCCATAATGGCACAACATTAGTAAAAAATATTACTGCTTACTTGTCACATCCTTGCCTCGATTAACAACTAACCAAAACAAAACTAACGGTCCGTCCACTGTCATCCTTCCATGACATCAAAACTAGTCATGTTCCAAAACTGAGTCAAATACCGTATGACTATCAAACTTCGATCTCTCAGGGTCACACTACCCATAACGGTACATCAACAGACAAAGTTGTGTCTAGAGATGAAAATCCCACCTCAACGAATGTGTTAGTAAACAAAATTGTGTTTAATGATGACAAGTACTCCCTCAGATGTGTTAATGGACAAAACTGCCCCTAAATGACAATTACCAAATCTAAGGGTTACGTCTACATACAAAACTGTGTTTTAAAGGCATTGTCCCACGAAGACAATCCAAAAATCTGTAACTTTCTGAGGATTCCAAACTGTCTCCTCAAGTACCCTAACAAGTACCACAACACAAGCTCGATAGTGGTTTAAAATTATCCCACTCTTGTTATCATGAACCCGTTGATAAGCACTTTTCTACTCATCTATAACCGTATACTCTGATAATACCTTACACAAACCTCTCTCAGTCACATACCTATCTATGAGAAAAAAATATTTTATACTAAAAAACATCCAGACCTCACTTCCTTACTCATCAATACCTAACGAGTTAATTCCATAACTCGTTGGACCTAACATATTGTAAAAGAAGTGCTAATCAAAGAAAAATGTAATTAAACGACTTCACTACGGAAGCGATAAACAACTTAACTATAATTAGCATACACAAGATATGCTCAATAGAGAAGATAAATCACAAAACTCTTGATTATGACATGTCATATAAGTACAGAAGTACTAAACCAACAAACTAGCCCCGAATAACGTAACATACATGTTATCCAAGTTATACCTACTATATACAAGTATAACTACAAAACACCAAAAAAGAAATATGCCACGTCAAGCTTTCTGGAGCTCAAGTAACATCCTTTCTGTCCCTATTTTTTGAAAAATGTGGTACATCTGTAGGGTGAGCAATGACGGCTCAGTAGAAATGACTCAACTGTCCCCCCTAAACATTTCAGACTGCAGTAAGAATTCCTAAGGGAACATGCACGCAACGTTGTTCTTTCTAACATGTTCCTATTTTTCTTCCCACATGTTTCACAAGTATTCGTTAAAATACATTTACACATAAGCATGAAATATAACCTGCCCATAAACAGTGAAGCCATAACTCGTCCATAACAACAGAATAATAAACCTATTCATAATGGTTTAAAAAGCATAAAACTTGAAATGAACAGCTTGCTTATTTAGATGCAGTGCAGATGACACACACACCCACACACCACATGTAACTCAAATAGTCGTGACACACGCATCAACAGAGCAGTCCTCAGATAGTCCTTCTCTACATTTCGTCATTCCAGATTACTAGTCCGCAGGTCGACGTGAAACCACTGGCCAGTCAAGTGGACTTATCAACCACCAGGCATCTTTATGCCTTTATTTTCAATTCTGACTATTTAAAACTTCTCGAACATCATAACTCACACATGATATGAATAGTATGAAAAAAATGATCAATATGAACAATGTAATAACAACGTCCATAATAATTATCCTCATAGCATTAGTTTCACATCTATGTGCACCAAGCTTTCAATGAGTCGTTCCTCAAACAAAATTTCCACTTAAATAAATGTCTCTTTTCAATAGGGATTTAAACCTTCAAATCCTTTTCAATAGGGCTTTAAACCTTTAATTTCAATGCTTGCATATATATAGTATCAAAGCATAACCAAATTCATAATTTAACCAAAGTAGTACATCTAGGCAATTTATATGCTACCTATCAAGCATACTTGAACTTTCAAATCAAATATATTAAATTAACACCAAATCATGCTCTAGTACATTCTAAGTATAATTTAAAGCATTTAAACAATTCCAGTTCCATGCCAAAAGCCATGTTGCATCGTGGAGCCCTAGCTCCAAACATTAAAGTATGGTCAAAATTCTATAATTTCTCCTAGGTGTTACCTATCATGCTCAACATGTTCAAAACGCGTACACAAACACTTAGGCACTTTAAATAACCACCTAGCATGCATTGTCAACTAAAGTACACATGAATAACCAAAATACCCCTAATGGTCCATAAGTTGTCAAATGAAACCCAATTCATCCATTAGCATTCCTACACTTTAATTAAGTCAAATGTAGGATGCTTGAATACACATTAGCAAACAAAGAATACATCTCACCACTTTTTCCCAAAATACTCTTCTTGAACAAAAGTTAAGCTTTTTACTCCAAGACACTAATGGATGACCCAAGACTTCCATAATTTACAATCATTAGCACAATTACTATAAAAGTAATTTAGAACTTCTAGTTCTTACACAACAATAGAGTTATCGTGCCATAAAGTGTACTTTAATTTCAGATTAAGAGCACGAGGGATCCAATGGCATACATGTCTCAATGGTAAACCTCCCTAATAGTGCTAATAGGCATAATCCAAGGTCTAAACATATTTAGCATGCTCAAAACACAAAAGCCCCAAATTTTCATGAAATAAAGTAAACTTTAATTTACACATTTTGCAATTCATATTAGAATCTCAACCTAACACTTCCTAAAGTCTTAAAATATTAGGAAAGGAAGTTAAATTCATTCCTACCTTAAATCCAAGAAAGATTGAAGAAACCCCCAAATTGAATTTTGAAATTCAATTTGAAACCCTAACTTTTCTTCAAAAGGTTCAATGGATAAATCAATGGAAAGGAATGGAAGCCTTCAAGTTCCAAAACTTCCAACCCTACAAACCATACACAACACTCATTCTTCAAACTTCAATAATTGGAAAACAAGATGAAGAGAGGAAGTAGAAGAAAAAGATGGACAAAAGTGGTGGAAAGAAACACTTACATGCTACTAGCACCAACACTAACCACCACCAACAACCTTGGACCAAGCCTAGCCTTCAAGCACCTTCAATGGAGGAATAAAGAGAGCAAAATGAGAGATGGAGAGAAAAAAGAAAGGGTTGGCAGAACTTATGGGGAGAGAGGAAGACAATTTTGACTTTTATAGCTCAAAATCTATAGATATACATCTATATCTCCCACCCTTTCTAGAAGCTTCTAGACTCCCACAAGTGAAAAGTCTCTTTTACCCTCCATTTTACTCTAAAACTACCACAATGCCATTCTTTTTCAAATAATTTTCAATGGTGCCATCCATAATGTGAAATTACTAAAATACCCTTCACTTTAAAAAAATTGCCGATATCGTCCCAAATCTTTTTGGAAAAGACTAACATATCCTCACGTCCCACCTTTCCGTAGAACTATTCTTTAACTTTGAAAATGCTCAGGATCAAACCAATACTTGAAATTGGAAACCCGAACATCCAAACATATCCTAAACATAGAAATGAAATAATAAAAATAAAACATTTTAATAAAATAAAATAATAATAATAAAAAAACATTTAATTAAAAAAAAATTCAGGATCTCACACTTTCTCAAGGTCCTAGGCTTTTACAACTGGAGTCTATCACAACTCGTATATCTCAACTATCGTAACTTTACCCAAGCTCAAATCTCCGGCCTGGATTACCAAATCCTCAATACTAGAATCTCTAGGTGATAATAATACACCCACATATATCATGTGACATTTAACGCAAACACTTATACACCTTATATAGTTACATAAGTCAAGCTAATAACCTAATATATCATATACTGCATACAGCATACTCAATGTTTTTCAAAACCAATCCAAACAGGACATTATTCTCGTCAATAATCTTCACTTTCTCTTTTTATACATACTAGGCGTTACACTCTCAACACCTAACTCACAACACTAGAGTCTAGGATAATCAGTGCATCTTAGCCACTCTAAGCGGTATAACCAACGGAATGGTCTTGCTAATCTGAGTGGACAACTCCAGGACAGTCACAAGTTGTATAGATAATTCTGAATGATCATACAATCCCGGCAATATGTTGGTTTTGCCAATTATGAGTGGACAACTCTGACGCTCACAAGGTTATGGGCAAACTCTAAATTCAAGTCCTTAGCCTTGGTATGATAGGATAACTCTAATGATCATACCCTAGTGGATAATTATACCACTTCTGTGACATGGTTGGGAAACTCTAAACCCCATGTACGGTTCACTTAAACAATTCTCCAAAGCACTTGCTTCCACCACCTCAAGATCTGTTCAATCTTTCCTTATTCATAGTTTAAGGTAACATCCCTGACTAACTAGACCAATCACTCACAGTACTTCCCTATCATTGGAATCATCAATACCATTTTGAGCATAATCCACAATTCTATGCATTGTCACAACAAATCACATCATATCCAGTGCACTTAACATAACAAGTGCTCTAACCAAACAAGTCACATGACAGTGTACTGGGCAGAACAAAGCATATAAACAATGTACTTACCGCAACAAGCCACATAATTCTGCCTAGTTTCATAAGCTATAATCCATTGAAATCCAACGCCAAATTTAGGATCTTATATCCTACTGACTTCACAATCTTATTTTCCAATAAATGAACCATTTTTCACTTCATCATTCACTTAAATATCACATTCAACTTTTATCATGCAACTCTCAACTCATTTCACATAATCCAAACGTCTTATTTTCAAATATAAAAATCATCCCTTGTTCATTAACTCAAAAGAATTAGATCAATTCCATGTCCTCATCTGACTATCTCAATAGCATATCTTAAACATACCCTGTCTAGAATCCTGGTATCACAATACCACCATAGCCTCAACCAATTTATTGACCTCTATAGTCATATAAAGATTGCAACACTAATATGAACCACTGCAAAACTCTCAGTTTGAAAAATATTAAGGTCAATCATACTTTCCTCAACAACACTAGACTCAAACTCTCAAAGTCTATCATACATGTCTATTTCAACATCACAATTCACTCATGTTCAAACCTATATCTAGGTTTACCAAATCCTCAAACCAGAATTTCCAAGTGGCGACAATAAGTCACTACCACCCATGCGACGCATAATGAGACACTATAATGCAATGCTTAGTCACATGGATCACATTTTTCACATAGCACATAACATACAACATGCTAAATCACATACAACTCACACAATGCATGATATGATATATGATGCATCTAAACAAACTAATACCCTAGCCCTCGACTAAAATAAGGAAAATACCTTTGACCACATACGGTCTTGGTACCTCCTCTGCCTGAGCGTACGTGAAAACAAGGCCCAGTTCTCCTAGTATATTATCACATACTAGAATGCATAACATCGACAGTTGTTATTTTAATCCTTAACCTCAAATTAATCCATAATCATTTCTCATCCTTCGTCCAAGGTATTCAATGCAATGGCTTTGATACCCCAGATTTTCAAACCCAGTGCTTTACTAGTAATCCAGAAATCATCAAATCCTTTCAAATCAAAATGGGTTTCAACCTTTACCCATCGACCCTAGGTATTTTGTCACGCCCCAATTTCTGACTCCCTGAAACCAAGGGTGAACCCGTCCATTAACTCCAATGAACCATCCTTTTTCTCCTTAATTATCGCAGAAGCTTAGAAATGCATCATTTAACCTTAATCAATCACCATGGGCCCCAAACCATGCATCGATTGCATAGCCAACTAGTTACGGCCTACGGATTTTTGCACACATGACCCTGTGTGGCCATAACTCAAAACTTCAACCTATCCCATTGAATAGAGGATTTAAAAATACTCAATTTCAAAAGAAATGGCTCTCAATTTCGATCAAAAATGAAGAAATTACACTTGTTTGAAGTTCGGATGCAGATGGAGTTGTCCAAGTTCCCTTCAGTCGACTAAAGGGTAGTTTTGGTTGACCGAAAGAGGACTTTCAGTCAACCAAAACACCGTCCATTCGACTAAAACCTACTACAAAATGCAAACTCTTGGGATATTGCACTTTCGGTCGACCGATGTAGAGCCCAGGCGGCCGAAAGTCCTAAAAATAACCCAAAACCTGAATTTTCAAGCCTCAAAGCATTCAATCACCTTACTAACTCATAATTAAACTTAAGGCATGACTTAAATCATGATTAAAATCTACTAAAAATAATAGAAATTTCCATGATCACTCTATGGATCCAACATGATCATTTTTGGGCATGTGTTCCCCCAATGGCTACTTTAATCCCTTAACTACCATCAAAAACATTCACACCACCTACAACATGTGAATGAAAACATGATTTCATAATCTTTGCATTCCAAATCATTGATTCCATCCAAATCATACTTCAAGCATAATTATTCAAAAACACAATTAAAGTCCATCCCTTCAAACCACATATCCATTCCATTTCATTCCTAACTCATTTACTTGAGAAAAGTCTATACATAAAGTTATAACATGAGAAGAGATCATAACTTTATATTTCATAAATTAAATTTGGTCCAAGAATAAACCGCAATACATATGGATTCCAAGTTTATAGTCATTACAAGGATTTCATGCATAAGGTCCAAAAATACTAAAAAATCCAACCATGACTACAAATTCATAATCAACGTGCCACAAGCTCGCACGGATAACCAAATATATAATATCTAAACTATATCAAAATGCTACCAGAATTCCACTTGGACACTCAAGCCCCATCCGTCATCGGCGCCTTATCTGTAAAAGAGTTTAGAATAAAGGGGTGAGCACCACTGCGGCTCAGTAGAGATACCCCAACCCTTCTAAGTGTCGACTCGACACTGACCTACATGGAATGCATATGAATACACTACATGTCACGTCAATGATCACACAACCAAATCAACAGATGCAATTAAAAAAGATTGCATATTTCACGAATCATGTTTAACATGTTCAAACATAAAAGCATTAAGAAAGTAAATGCTCTCTCTCTCGGTCCTCATTCGATACCCCACATGATTGGTCCACTCTGAAAATCATGTGACCTTGGACAACTCCGATGACCATCCTATGACCTGGACCACTCCGAGAGGTCATTCTACTATGACAATGTATAAGATTGCCATTAAGTGAGGGGACAACTCCGAGGCTCACATTTCTTGGACATTCTCTGATTCTAGGCATTAAGCCTTAGCATAGCGGGTCCACTCCAAGGGCTATACTTAGTGGAAAATCTTTACCACGTTTCACAACACGGTTGGATCACTCCGAAGTCCCGTGTACCTCTTTCGCGTCATTTTCCCGCAACCTCCCACATATGCAATATGAATGCATAAACACATGGCATTTTATTTTCATGCTCTACCCATGCCCATTGATACTAGAAGGAAGTAAAAAGCATGTTTCTCATCACCATATATCACATATAGCACATATATGTATAACACATGCATAAGACCTCTCATATGCATACAACTTCAAAATTAGCATACTTTACTCATGCCACACTCAATGCAAAATTTTAGCACATAGAACTAACATGCATTTAACCATCACATATTCCACATATAATCACATATATGACCCAAGATTACACATTTGCACATAAACTCCAAATTGAGCACATAACACCTATATACCCAATTTCGTCCATTCACCCATTTTGACCCACATGCTAAAACCAACACAAGGAACCCCAAATATGCAAAGATAGGATTCAAGAGAAGGAGAAAATCTAACTTCCCACCCCTCTTACTCTCCTAAAATATGTGATACACAACCTACACATCTCATTTTCACCCGAAGCCCTAGAATCAACAATTAGAAGAGAAGAAGAACCCTTACCTCAAAATCCAAGCTTAGAAATGGAAGACCCAAATTTCACGAAGCTTCAAACTCCCCCAATGGAAACTTTCCACCAATAAAAACGAAGAGGAGAGTGAGAGAAACAACTTTTGTTCTTGGCTTTACCCTCAAATCTCACTTCTTGGCCCCCAAATGATAGAAGGAGAAAGAGAGAACTTGTAGAGAGAGAGAGGGAACCGGATGTAGAGAGAGAGGGAAGAGAAAATTTTGATCTTTTTTCCCTCTTTACACATATATATATCATTTATAAATCATATATTACCCCTTTTGCAACTAAACCCTCCATCTCGCTATAATTAGCTCCTTGTTATGGTCCATTTGCACTTATTTGCAAACTAACATTGCCTCTCTTTTCAAAACTTCACTTATGCCCTTAAACTTACATTCATACCCCCACACCACTCCCTAGAGTTCGTAGTTATTTTTTGGGTTACCCGAACCCATTCCGGTCCCACACCCGTAATCGAAAACATAGAAATGATCATTTAAGTCCATTAAGCATGTCATTAGGCGACTAATCATGCAAAAAAAAAATTCACTTAACCTTTAGTCATAATTCGAAAGAAAAAAAAAATCGGGTCGTTACATATTCCAATCGAGTGCTCTGACAAAGTACATGTCAATACACTTCCAATTTAACATGTGATTTGACCTTCACTCTTCGTCATTAGGTATTCAAACCCATTACTTAATGTACTACCTCAAATCCACACATGATCTCACCACTACCCTTTGTCCCAATGTTCAAACCTAGAGCTTTGATACCATGTTGTCCGCCCCAATTTTTGACTCTCGAAAATCGAGTGTGATTGGGTATACCGAACCACACTTCAAACCACAATCTCTCTTGATATCATATTTTGATACCAAGACCTCACCTCAATACTCTCACTAACGTACCATGCTTTTGTACTAAAACTGTCACGCCCCGATTTTGAGTCACCAAGAACCGAGGGTGAACCCATCCATTAACCCTAATGAACCCTCCTTACTCTCGATTACCACGGAAGCTTAACTCTATTCTTGCACATAGATGTGCATAACTCAACCTCAACCAACCTTAATGGGCCCTACATCAAGCCACATTGCATATTCCACATTTTGGTTGACTTCAAAATTTTTCACAATTGAAGCGTAGGTTTCCCATGATCAAAAATTTTGCACGATCAAAAATCACATTTCGCACAATCGAAGTCCTTGCGAAGTGCTATCAAAGTTTTTCATCACTCGAGACTTTTGCCACTCAAAAACCCTATAATTTTTTGCATGATCGAGAGTGCATTTTCATACAATTGAAGAAGTTCAATCATGTGAAATGGACATTTTGCACGATCGAAATAACTTCCACTGAAATCCAACACTTTTGTAATTTGTCCATTTCATGCCCCAGAATCCATTCTAATAACCTAAACTCATCCACATACATCCACACAACCTCTCAAACATCAATAGAATGCTCTAACATCATTCATCCCATCCCAGCTCAATTTACTCATTACAAACATGCCACAATTATAAACTACTCAATTTCCAGGACTCAACTTCTTGTGTGATTGGAACTTGAAACTAAAACCTACACCATTGGATAGAGAATTTAAAAATACTTGATTTGAAAAAAAAATCACACTCAATTCTGATCTACAATGAAGGAGTTATGCCTGATTGAAGTTTGGACACAACAAAAAAAATCGATTGTGCGAAATTGCACTCTGCAGAATTTCCTACAATCTGATACATTGGCCATTTTGAGTTCAAATCTCATTCTAACAACCTAGGATCATTCATACCTCATTTTAGTCATCTACACATGATATATCATCATATACGTAGTTCAAATTATCCATTTGGATCACTATGATCTCACAATCCTCATGTATTTCTTAGAAAATCATACATGTCCTTACATCCATGGACTCCAAATATACACAAGTTCCATATATCGTGAATGAAACTACCACATTCACATAGTCATATGCCACAAGCCGGCATGGATAGCCAAATATACATAATGCATACATAAACCTCAAAAACATCTTAAAGCATGCTCCTATGAGCTCCAAGTGACTAATCAAGTCCTTCCCATCCATCCTCAATGCCTTACCAGCAAAATATTTGGGGGGAGAGAGGTGAGCAACTCAACGGCTCACTAAGAATGCCTTAACCTACCTAGGCATTGACCTGACACCGACTTATATGATATTCAACCATGATGTCGCTACACTACATCACATTTACAATGCTCTCATGCTCAATCAACCACAATGCAAAACAATGAATGCATTTAACTCATATATCATGCTTAATAGTCAGCACATATAAATAACAAAATATATACACCTTCTCGGTCATAATCCGATACATAAGCATAATTGGTCCACTCCGACGATCATGTGGTGTTGGGCCACTCCAACAATACTAAAGTGTTGGTCAACTCTGACGACACTCATGTGATGGGGAAACTCCTATGGTCACACATTCATGGCATTATATAAGCTTGCACTAGTGATTGGGCAACTCTGATGATTATTATACTTGGGACATGATCGGGCATCTCTGACAATCATCTCATTGGGAGTATTCTCACTAATTCAAACACATGGTTGGCCCTCTTCGAATTTTATGTACATCATACTTGGACAACACTCCAATATACACATGTATATGATCATAAGACACATACACCTCACATAGCATATATTTATCATGCTCTTCAATGTGCATTCTTGCTATAATAGACTCTAGCATGTATTTCATCATCCCATTCTATATATGTACCACAACATGCATATCATTCACTTTATGCATATAATTCATAACTTAGCATGCTTTTCATGTTTTTCCAATACACATCCATGCTATATTTAAATCTAGCATGCATTCAATCCTCATACATTTCTATAACCAACATATAACCAAATATATGCTTTACATCATGCATACCAACCACATATGCATACAATACATCAAATAGCAAAATACGATTTCATTACATATATAATATCACATTGCATCACATATCATATAATGAACAACTCTAACATAGATAATTGTATAATGTAAAGAGGAAAGGGGAATTCACCCAACTCCCACCACTCCCTCATACATGCTAACACAATTCACAAAATCCTAATCTCAACAATACCCTAGAATTTATGATTAAGAGTGAAAGAACACCCCTACCTCAAGTTTGGAGCCTTCCTCTAATAAGCCCTAGAATAACCAAACTTCAAGTTCCTCCAAGTCTCAATTTCTTTCCGTAGAACCGTAGATCGGGTCAAGGAGAACACATTTTCCTTCTTGGACAAAGCCCGAATCCAAACTCTAACAACCCTCAATTTTTAGAACTCTCTAATGGGAGATTTTGAACCCACTAATGTGTAGAGGAAGAAGAGGGGAGCAAACTTGTCTCTTGGAGCAAGCTCCAAATCTCACCCTAAGGTGTTCAAAATCAAGGAAGAAGGTTGGAGAAGAAGGAGAGCTTGAGAGCTCTTCAATGGCAAAATTCTATATTTATAGGTTCTGTCCTAACCATATACGTATAGTATATTTGACACCTCATCAAGGGCAAATGACCATTTTCCCTTAAGTCACTTAACGTACCTTCCGGACCTCCGTTTTTAATTTTTAAAGTGGCTACGGCCTCGAAATCGGTTCTTTAACTCTTTAAACATTTCGTTTGACCTAAATTCAAAAGTAACTATTTTAAAAAAAAATTTGAACTCTCGGGCCCACCCGAGCCGCGTCTCGAGTCTTGTTGACCCCAAAAAGTAAAACTTCTCCAAGCCTTTTTAAAAATTTCCGAAAATCTTTAATCAACCTTCCAAACATGTTTTCCACTCTCAAAACATCCATAACATCATTTAAAATGCGTTTACAACAAAAATGATGAAAATAAAAAAATTAGTCAAACTTGGTTCTAGTCTCTACAATATCGCTCTCGAAATTGGACTCACAATCACACACCCAATTTGGATACGTGCAGAAGCCCTATACCCCAAGTTCATAGTTATTCTTGGGCTACTAACCCACAGGTAACCAATCCTCTTGCATAACTTTGAGGACTTTCAACCCCAGAGGATATATTCCTCATCTACTTTGTACATGAGCCACTTTCGAGATAAAACCTCACACACATAAATCATATCACATTTTGCATAGGCACACACAAGTCTCGATGCATTGCACCCATTTCATGTCATGTATTAATTTCTAGTATGTCACACAAGAAATCATATTAACACGTGCATACATTCAACCTTTTCACAAAATTTAACTTAAAACTAGGTTTTTGACTCATCACCAAAATCTCATATATGCAATACATGTAACATAAGACATATACAAGTAATTCATGCATTTTAAATCATATATCAATTATTTCTACTCCAAGGAAACATACATACATCAATTCAAGTCAAGAATTTCATCCTAAAGTCTCATATAATCATATATAACATGAAAAATATCAATTTTATGCTTATAACATGAATTTTAACTTGCATTGAAAGATAACACACACCCTCTACCTTAAGAGATATAATCTCAAGTTACTCCTCAATTTTACCAACACCAAAGTTGTCTAAACCTAGCTTTGTTTGGTTCCAAGCGACGCCCTTGCCCCATAGAACAAACTTTCCTTCTTTGGCACCTTCCGAATCTAGCCTTAAGGGCTCCAAATCTTATAGAGAAGCTAGAGAGCTTATGAGGGAAGAGAAAAGAGAGATTTACAACTTTTTAGAGAGATAAAATTGGCTGTAAATATCTATGCTTTGGATATTTATAAGTCCTAGGGCATAAAATTACCAAAACGCCCCTAGTTCACTTAACGTACCTTGCTGACCTCCGTTTTTGAATCTGAAAATGGTTATGACCTCGAAATCAACTCTATATCTCTTCTAATATTCTAATTGATCTATAACCGAAAATAAAATTTTTAAAAAGAAATATCCAGATTCTCGGGCTCACCCGACCCCCGTCCTGGGTCCTAATAACCTAAAATTTCAAAATGAGATAGTTGGCTCACAAAACTCTTCAGACCTCTAAACATGTCCCCATATATGGAAATTACGTTTAAAATATATGCAAATCTATTTATAATACTATTTGAAAAAATAAGAAGTAATAATAAATAAAAAAAATCGGATCTTTACATAATATATCATATATCCCAACCCACGTTTTGAAATCAGTAAAACTGGAGCAGTAGTCAACCTCTCTTTCAATTTCCAGAAGGCAAGCTCACAAGCCTCATTCCACACAAACTTGACTCCCTTACGAGTGAGTCGTGTCATAGGTGCCGCTAATCGAGAGAAATCACTCACAAATCTCCGGTAATAGTTGGCTAACCCTAAGAAACTCTGAATTTCAAATACATTTTTCAGACATTCCTAATCCATCGCGGCTTTAATCTTGGAAGGATCCACAGAAACCCCTCCTCCCAAAACCACATGCCCAAGAAACTTTACTTCAATTAGCCAAAAGTCGCATTTCTCATATTTGGCATACAACCTATTTGTCCTTAGAATTTGCAACACCATTCTCAAGTGATTCACATGTTCCTCCTTTGATGATGAGTACATGAGAATATCATCAACAAAAACTACAACATACTTGTCAAGATATGCATTAAACACACAGTTTATTAAGTCCATAAATGTCGTCAGTATATTTGTTAGCCCAAAAGGCATCACAAGGAACTCATAATGACCATACCATGCATGAAAAGTCATCTTGGAAATATCTTCCTCCTTAACCCTCAACTGATTGTACCCCAACCTTAAGTCAATTTTGGAGAAACACTTCGCTCCCTTGAGTTGATCAAACAAATAATCTATCATTGGCAAAGGATATTTGTTCTTGATCGTCACATGATTTAACTTCTGATAGTCAATACAAAACTGTAATAACTCATCCTTCTTCTTAGCAAATAGGACCGGTGCTCCCTAAGGTGAAACACTAGAACGTATAAAACCCTTCGCCTTCAAGTCCTCTAATTGTTCCTTCAATTCTTTTAATTCTGTCGGTGCCATACAATACGGTGCCATAGAAATGGGCATTGTACTGGGTATGACGTCAATGGAAAACTCAACATCCCATCTAGGAGGTAATTCCATTAGGTCCTCCAAAAATACATCCTCAAATTCTTGAACAACTACCGAAAAACTTTCAAAAGTTCCTCCTTCTTTGGCCAAAAAACTAGTCAAGAAGAAGTTAGAATCATTTCTACCCCTCGATTCATAGAGTGGTGAAGAATAAAAATTACTTCACTCACCCAAGAACCAAAAACAATCTCCTTCTAGTGTACACACCGACACCCTTCCTTGATAACAATTAATGTTGGCTCAAAAAATGGATAGCCAATCTATACCGAGAATGACATCAAAGCTTGTCATATTGAGGAAACCAAAATCAAATACCAATCGCTGATTTGCAATTTCTATCTCACATGCACAGAAAATCATATCTAGGGTCACCCTACCCCCAACTAGTGTATCTATACACAAGGCCAAATCCAAGGTCGACACCTCTAATCCCAAAGCAAATGCAAATACATTGGATATAAATGAATGAGATGCACCTGAGTTAATCAAGATTCTAGCCCACAAACTAGATACTAGAAATATATCTCGAAGTACTAAAGAACCTACTAGAGTCTCAGCTGAAGTGATCGCATAAGCACGACCATGTATTCCTCGTCCTGACTGACGACTCCCTGTATGGCCGGACTGCAGAGTAGAAGCACTAGGAGTCGCTTCCCTCATAGGTTGCGAACTTTGAATTGATAGCACAAGCTATGGCGGTTGAGGAACTCTGAACCCTAATTGTACCATAGAAGCCTAAGAATGGTGTTGTTGTGACCCCACAACACTGTAAGAACCTCTTCTCTTTTGTGGGCAATCCCTCACAATATGACCCACCTGACCACATCTATAACACTTCCTCGAATCGTCCTTAGGTGTAGGTTGTAGCTGTAGGAATTTTGACCTATAATATTCCACTTGTTGACATTGAAAACACTTCACCTTATCCTGAGAGGATCCCGTAGACATAGAAATTGTAGAAAATGATAGTGTCTATTGTGGTCCTCGCAAATAAAAACTATTTCCTTTGTGTTTCTTCTTCGGATTACCCTATGAATGAGAAATCATATTCTGAGACTGATTCTTCAAGTCCCGTAACCTCTAGATGTCATTATCATCAGCCTCGGCTAACAATGCACGCCTAACCACCTCCGCATAAATGGGCAAGTCCAAGATAGTGACATTGGCCCTGAACTCGAACTGAAATCCCTTCACAAACCTTCTAGCCTCGCTTGTTCATTTTTCACCTACTTTGATGCAAATCTAAGTAAAGCTGTAAATTTTTTTTCATAGTCCATCACACTCATTCCTCCCTGAATTAAGTATAGGAACTCATCCTACAATGTTTCCTTCACTGTATCCAGAAAATATTTCTCAAGGAACAACCTCCGAAAAGTTTCTCATGCCATGTCCCTCGCCGCATGAATATTGGTCATGGACTTCCACCATAAGTCTACTGCCCCCATAAGCTGAATAGGATCCATTGAAATTCTTAGATCATCTTCATCTATCCTTAGCATATCAAATGCCTTGGATATTTGCTTAAGCCAATCCTCTGCAGCTATAGGATCTGTCATTCCATCAAACATAGTAGGGTTCATCTTTTTGAACATCTCTAGAGCCTTCATCGCTCTATTTCCCCCTCATTGTGCTTGATTTTGTGGTCCCTCATTGGCCATTCTAGCCAACAACTAAATGGCAGCAGTCATATCTCTGACCAACAGTGTCCCATCTATCTATAGGGGTGGTGGAATAGGATTCACTCCCCTCCCACGATATCTCCTTGGTGGCATAATTCTAATAAACATGAACAAGAGAGATTAATCACAAATATACATTAATTAATCAACTCTACACACTCATAAAACCATGTTATTTCACTCAACGCAACAAAAGGCATAAGAGCTTCCTAACCCCAACCCTTACCCCACGTCCTTAGGTGTTCATACCTAATACCAAATAATTGACCACTACCCTTCGTCATCAAGTATATAAACCTATAGCTCTAATACCACGTTGTCACACCCCAATTTTCAATACCCAAATCGATATGGAAAATGGAGGTGATTAATTCCAACATCATCACTTTTTAATCTTATTAATTCTCAAGTACCACATTGTCACGCCCCAATTTTAAATTAATGGGCCCCATGCAAGACAACAATTCAAAACTGATCATTCAACCCAACTCAATTAGCACCTTAAGAGCTTCGATTAATCGAAAGTGGGGTTTTAATTAATCAAAGTACTTCGATTATTAGAACTTCTTACGTAACTTCTATTAAAACATACTAGATTTTGACCCAAAGGTGACCAGTTCTTCAATTAATTGATGGCCAAGATTTGATTAATTAAAAGGTTGGTTTTGATTAATCGTAGTCCTTCCTCTCTAGGTTCTCGTTTCCCTATCATTCCAACTTCAAACACCGGTTTTAGTACATCAAACCACCCCCACATCCAAGCATACATCTACATGCGTTGATACATGACCATAACATGCATAAACATCGATTGAATTATAAGAAAACGTCATGCTTAGAATCATACACCATTTATACAAAAATTCTCTTGTCCAAAAGCTATCAATTTGAGGCATGTATGCCCATATACAATTCTCAAGAAAATATAAGTATTCTTATACATTTTTAAATGCCCCATGTCCATATCCCAGATGTGCATAACACAAAAATAACCAAAAATAGTTATTCCAACTCTAAATCCAACTCATGGTTGGTTACCTTCAGCAACTTCCTTCTTATGTCTTGAAATTGTTAATGTAGGGGGAAGAGAAAAATCAACGGTTCATGGTCACATGTTGTGTAATTCACCCAAGTTCACATTTCATATTAATACATAACTCAATCAACAAGCATAGCATAACTACGTGTCATGCTTCCTAGAATTCTAATTAAATGCCACAATTGTTTTATTCACATGGCATACTCATCAATACACATAACAATTCATAAGGCTCAATTTAATCCATGCTTCAATGCACAACTTCATCATACCAATAACATATGACAAACATTTAATTGGAACATAAAGTCCAACATAAAATCACATAGCTCTCGGGATTGTGCTCATAGTCACACATTCTAATACATGTTTATGCCCCGTACCAATCCATAGTTATTTCGGGCTACTAACCCATTTGGTAACAATCCTCTTAAGCAAGTTTGAGATCTTTCAACCCCGGAGGATCTTTTTTCCCTCTACTTTTCATATGAGTCATTTTTCGAGATATTACCCCATGCACACACACCAAACATGTCACGTTTAATATATACATACACAAGTCATCGATGTCATGCACCCATTTCATGTCCTAAGTACACATCTATCTCATCATACATTGAACTATATCGACATGTACACATTTAATCTTTTCAATATCATTCACATTAAAACTATATGAAATCTATCAAGTTAAAACTAAGGTTCTAACACATGTCACATAATCTCATATATGCAATACATGTCATATAAAGCATATACTAGCAATTCAAAATCATAATTCAATAATTTTTTATCAAAGAAAACATAAAGAACATCATTTAAAATATGAGTTTTATCATAAAACCTCAATTGATTATATTTAACATTAAAACATTCATTTTATGCATATAATATGAAATAAAACTTGTATTGAAAGACATAACACACACTCTCTACCTCAAGAAATGAAAACTCAAGCCAAACCTCAAATCCACCAAACTAAGATTCACCCCAACCTAGCTTTGTTCGGATCAAATCGACGTCATTGTCATATAGAACAAAATTTCCTTCTTTGGTACCTTCTGAATCAAACCCTAGGACCTCCAAATCTTAAAGAGAAGCTAGATAAATTAAAAGGGAAGAGAGAAGAGAGATACACGACTGTTTAGAGAGAGAAAAATGACTGAAAATATCTAAGTTTTTATATTTATAAGCCCTAGTGTGAGAAATGATCAAAACATCCCTAGTTCATTTAACGTACTCTCTCGACCTCCGTTTTCGAATTTGAAAGCGATTATGGCCTCGAAATCAATTCTAAATCTTTTCTAACATTCTATTTAGTCTAAAAAAAAAAAAAAACTTCAAAAAAATATCTGATTTTGTAGGCCCACCCGACCCTCGTCCCAGGCCCCACCAACCCAAAAATCTCGAAATGAGCTAAATGACTCAAAAAACTCTCTGGACCTCTAAACAAGTCCCCACATATATAAATTACATTTAAAACATATGCATATATATATTTATAATCTTATTTCAGAAAATAAATAAATAATAATAATTAAAAAAAAATAGATCTCTACAATAGTGGTGGTGGTGGTGGAAGGCGACGGTGGTTTTGGTGGAAGGCGGCAGTGGGGGTGGTGGAAGGTGGTAGTGGTAGTGGTGTAGGTGGGGTTGGTGAAAGGTGACATAAATGGTGGAAGGCGGCAGCAGTGGAGGCAATAGTGGTGGAAGGCAATGACAGTGTAGGAAAAAGGTGACAGTGGTGGTGGAAGGTGACAAGGGTGGAGGTGGCGGTGGTGGTGGTGGTGTCAATGGTGGAAGGCAATTGCGATGGTGAAAGGCAGCAACGGTGGAAGATGGTGGTGGTGGTGGTGGTGGGAGGCGGTGGTGGCAGTTGTGGGAACCTACGATAGTGGAAATGGTGGTGAGTTTTTGATTCGGAATGTGAGATTTTTTTAGAATGTGGTTGTTTTTTTCCTTAATTTTA
Source organism: Cornus controversa (assembly GCA_026545225.1). Taxonomy (NCBI): domain Eukaryota; kingdom Viridiplantae; phylum Streptophyta; class Magnoliopsida; order Cornales; family Cornaceae; genus Cornus; species Cornus controversa. The sequence continues at coordinate 58,170,596 of CM048845.1, forward strand.
CTTGAGAATGAAATGGTCATTTCATAGATTAAGACGTGGAATGAATTTTTATGTTTTTTAATTCCATTTCATCTTACTTTAATTTTTCTACCAAACAAAAAAATGGATAAAATAGATATTTTATTTTATTCCAGCATATCAAACTTGACATAATAGAATAGGTAAGAGCTACAATTTCAAATCCTCTCTAATTTCTCACCTATCTTTTGCTCATTGCATTACTAAAACAAAGTAAGTTATAATGCAACAATACAACACATTTATATGGAAAATGCAACCTTTGGTGTTACAATGATGTGCCATCATTAAATAGAAAATTAACATTTACGCAGTTGCTGTATTTTGATTTTAAATTGTTGGGTTTTGGATTTAAAGTAGTATACATGACAAAACAGAAGAATAAGGGAGCACCAAGCACGTGTCTTGAATTCCACTTCCATCCAAGACATTTCTAACAGAACCGAAGAAGATCAGGAAAATTCATTCGACAACGAACCTCATAACGTTCACAGACAAACACAGCCAATCTTCAATTTTTTTGATAATATTGCAAGCCTTTCTATAATTCACTTCTTTCTTTGTAACTTCAAGCCTCTCCTTAGAAATTTACACACACACACACACACACACACATACACACACACACACACACACATATATATATAACGAGTATATATGTATTGATCTCCGCAGGCCAGTGCCTCATTATCAATGGCGGGCGCCACCTCGGCGCTTTATATTCTGGACATGAAGGGCCACTGTTTGATTGGGCGCGACTATCGAGGTGATGTCAGTGCTCTTCAGGCAGAGCGATTCTTCTCCAAGCTCCTCGACAAAGAGGTACGTCTCTCTCTCTCTCTCTCTCTCTCTCTCTCTCTATATATATATATATATATATATATATATAGATATATATACGAATTATTTTGATCTTGATCACTTTTGCCTCTTGCAAACAAGGCTTGACGTCTTTTGGATGTTCCATTTAATTTTCGTTTTGATTTCATGGTCTTGATTATATATCAAATGTAGGTTATGGTTCAATTTTGGATATAGACACCCATTGATGCTTGAAGTTTTACTTTTTGTGAATTAAAATAAAGAAATACGAAGAATAGTTGCGACTGCTCAATCTCAGCCATCGATTCACATGGATCTTACAGTGGGGTCCACATGATTCTATGACTCTTGTGCGATTGTGCTTAGAACTCCTCATTTCTAAAGTATGTTTAGATTTTTGAAGTATTATTCAATTTGTTTATTTGAATGAAAGTTATGCCCAATTTTGCTTGGCTTGTGTGTACTTCTTAAGATTTTCACACATTCAGTCCCAAATTTAAAGAAATGAAGATGACTGTGCTAATACTTAATTGCGAAATCAGAACCTCAGTCGGCACCCCAATGCAATAGGAAATCGACGAGGGTTCACAATCTATAGTGAACAAGTATTCTTAAAGAGAAGCTAACCAAAACAATTAGTTTCAATTAGCACTTGAATTCAACATTTTCATTTGTCAAAGGAAAGAATTGGTAGGCATAATGGTGAGGAATAGGGACAACATTCCCTGTTTTAAAGAAATTTTTAAGTGTTTATGAGAATGAGGGTTGAGAGTATGGGATACCAACTTCATTAAATTTAATTGAAAAGGGTAAGGTGATGGTAGTACATTGATAATATGGGATGGACAATTAAAGAAAGAAGTTGTATTTGTTACAATAAAATGGACAGTACAAAACCAATAAGACTTGTATATGTAAAGATATAATTTATATTGTAATCTATGTGCACTAAGGCCCGGTGAACACAAAAGAGAATAATTTGATAAAATTTTGATGAGTTAATGGTAAAAGTTTATAATAAACTTCTTAATTGAGACTTTAGTTGTTGTATTTTTTTCGAGAAGGTATGAAATGTTGTATGAGTCAAACTTGTCTGGCAAAATAACTTCTAATATTGAAAGCATACAAGAATCTACGGGTTTGTTAGGAATCGATAGTCGTTGTCTGGACATACGAGTCACAGCCTGCTGGGAAGAGGAGAGTTCAAACGGAGCTACTAGCTACTAGTTGGAAAGAAAAGGACAAGACCGTCTTTTGTACATTTCTACTGGTCCAGACATTCGAATAGCAAACAAAAGACCAGGAGATTGGATCTAGAAAGCACTTCCAGTAGGGTTGATGGCTGTGTGGTCCTCATTCCCTGAAGTCCACATGCATGAAGGAGAGGGAGAGAGGGAGGGGAGATGGGTTGTTCCGTATTCATATAAAAGAAGGAAAAAGGGAAAGATAAAGATTCTGTTACCTTTAAGAGTGGAACAAATAGGAGGGTTACGTTCTCTTACTTGAAAAGTATAAGGATCCACATTCAAGGATTGGTAGGTTATCGTAAGGGAGAGGATTGCATAGAGAGAGACAGATGAACTGAGTTGTTCGTAGTGGTTTGGGTTTGTCCACCAGGCTAATTCAAGCTTGTTCATGTAGTAAATAAGTTGAGGCTGAGAAGCTCGACTAATCCCAGCTTGTGAATAAAGGTAATGGGAACTCTCTAAAAAATTTATGCCTATATATTGCAATTAAAAATCTTGTATCTTCAGCTTTGTCAATATACATGCATTAAACTATTCTATGAATGTAAAATATAGCACATTTTGCAACAGTTTTTAAGTCTTTGACATTTCACTGTTTCTCAGTTTAAAATACTCAAATTACCCAATGATCTCAGTCTAACATACTCAAATCTTGTTGCTTCAAAATATTTAAATCTTCCTCTTTTTCTGATGATTTGATTTGATCTGCCTTAGGGTGATGTAGAGTCTCAGGGTCCAGTGGGCTATGACAAAGGTGTGACCTACATGTTTATACAACACAACAATGTTTACTTGATGACAGCATCGAGGCAGAACTGCAATGCTGCCAGCCTTATTCTCTTTTTACACCGTATAGTTGATGTATGCACTCTTGTTTCCCTTATTCTGCTTTTGTGGTGGGAGAAATATACATGAAGCAGACTCGGAAAAAATTACATAAATATATAATTCTAATATCTGTTTATATGCAGGTATTTAAGCATTATTTTGAAGAGTTAGAAGAGGAATCTTTAAGAGATAACTATGTGGTAGTGGTAAGAAACGAAGGGTACTCTATGAACAAAAACAAGATTTTGATCAGAACACTTTTGACATTGTCCAACTGATACCCCTTGTGCATTTTACAGCATGAATTACTTGATGAAATGATGGACTTTGGTTACCCTCAATATACGGAAGCCAAAATTCTTAATGAGTTCATCAAGACAGATGCTTACAGGATGGAAGTTATGCAGCAACCTCCAATGGCTGTAACAAATGCAGTGTCTTGGCGAAGTGAAGGGTTATATTACAAGAAAAATGAAGTAGGTGTACTAATCTATGCATGCTATTTTTACCACATTAAGCGATTGTTAATTTCCTCATGGTTGCTTTTTTCATGTTTAGATATTTTTGGATGTAGTGGAAAGCGTTAATATACTAGTCAACAGAAATGGGCAGATAATCCGTTCAGATATTGTCGGGGCGTTGAAGATGAGAGCATATCTGAGGTGCTTTTATTAATTTAATTCATGTATAGCTCATCGATTATAACACTTTGAAATTAATTTGTTGTTATCTATAGAATTCTGGTTTGTTCTCATGGTTATATGCTTGTAGCATTACAAGGATTCATGACCTAGAAAATTTGAATAACGATCTTGGTATCTTTGTGCACTAGTGGATACCAAGTTTATATATAAGTTCATTTTTGTAGTTTGCATGTGGATATTTATAACTTTTTTCTTTTTACAATTGAACTCTGAATGTTCACATTGGCTTTTCTTAAAACATTAGTAGAAATAGAAAGTAGTGAAAGAGCATAACATCTTGTATGCTTACTCTGATAGTTTATGGCTTTAGGTATGGATTTTCTCATCTAAGCACGCTTGGTTAAATTTTATAAGCACGTTGGATGGTTTTTGAATCATAAATGTGCTTGTTTGTCGTGATTGCAGGCTTAGCTCTATAACCCGCCCCGCCACACAAAAAAGTGCATGTAGCCATGTTCTCTATTCTTGTGAATGAAAAATTTTGCATGCACATTAGTCAGTACTATCAGTGATACTCATGATATATGCGAAAGAAAAAAAATGAATTTCATGGCTAATAATGAAGCTGGTTTGTGTGGAGAAACTTTGAACCTATGCTGCCAACTGTACTGATGGTATATACATCTATATGATTGTATTATTATCTGAGTGGCCAATGGGCAACCTTAATGATAGTATTAACTTCAACTTAGATGGGATTGATGAATGTGAATCACTTTCCACCATATATCATCACTATGAAGTGAATAAGGCATGGGAGAGAGGTGACCAAACACTTCCCCTGGCGTCGTCGTTAATTTTCTTTTTCTTAAATTATGGTTTTTTTTTTTTGGGTTGTTGTTTCCTAGTATTCATGTATTTCCGGTGGCTGTTTGTTGCAAGGAAGGCTTGTACCAAAGTGTTCCCCAATTCATTTAGTTTGTATGCAGCATCTTCTTGTACTATATTTCACTTCTCAGGGAGGATAAATCAATCAAACTGCATCTCTTGTAGTGGTATGCCTGAGTGCAAGCTTGGCCTAAATGATAGACTTCTATTGGAGGCTCAAGGTCGAACAACAAAAGGAAAAGCCATTGACCTCGATGATATCAAATTTCATCAGTAAGCCTCCTGTCAACAAATTTTTTTCCTCGTCAGTTTGTGGAGTTCATCATTATGACTTTATCTAGTTAAATTATGATTTTCTCACTACATCATAGTTGTTAAAGGTTCAAGGCTTACTCAAGCCGTCAAGCACCAAGGTCTCCTAGAGCCTAAGCGCAAGATGCAATGTGAGGCACGAGCCTAATTGAAGTGAGACACGTGTATGATAAAATTTCATATTAAATACAAGTAAAGAAAAATTCAAATTAAGCAGCATAAACTAATCATGATCAACATAAGGGGATTTTTCAGTAAATCAATCAATGGATTAGGAAAATCAATATACATATATCTTTCCAAACTTTGGATATGATTTCAATTAAATCGATATACAATCTGTATAATTCAAGAAATGCAACATAAGTAATAAAACATTTCTTTAAAAATGGAATTTTCGACAGATTAACTAAGAGCATCAGGTGAATCAACGTGCATAAATCCTTTCAATATGAAAATACATTAGCTAAATCAAAGATTTCAAATCTGCAACCATAAAGAGCTATATGATCATGTAGATTTTAAAGTTTAAACATATACTATATTATCATAAAGATTCAGAATCTAACCTTAGATATTTGATAAGATTAAACAATATGATCCATCAAATATGATCATAGTAAGATATAGAGCATGCTAACTATAATGCTCATTAAGCATAGAAATTGATATGAATGAATGATGAAATTAAAATAAAGACACGCACCCCCCACCCCCTCTTCTCCCTCTCGCTTCATGCATGCCTAACTGGAAGGGCCTGACATGTTGTAGGTTAAGGCACTCCTGTTGAGCCTTGATGAGCCTGGGCTTTTGAAGGTTTTAGGCATATCTTTAGCAAATATGCTCTACAACTTCATATTTTAACATTCCTTTTCGGAACTTTTTTCTGTTAGGTGTGTACGTTTAGCTCGATTTGAAAATGACCGGACAATATCCTTCATACCTCCTGATGGATCATTTGATTTGATGACATATAGACTTGGTACTCAGGTAGGCTTTCGATTATTTCTGTTTCATTAACTTTGATGTTTTTTCTTTGTTGGGTGAGGTGGACTTGAATTTGTGATTTTTTTCCCCCTAAGCATGTGATAGTTTGTTGCATTGCTGTATGGCAACTAATTGAGATCCAATCTCAAACCTTCTCTTTGGATGTACCCAGTACCTGTGGTTTGGGGGTGATTGCCAGTACCCGACATGAATACACCCTTTGTTATAAAGAATGCCAAAAAAAAAAAGGAAAAAAAATCTGAAGTTTTATTTTATTTTTTATTTTTATTTTTTGCGCTTTCAGGTGAAACCTCTCATTTGGGTGGAAGCTCGAGTTGAAACGTACTCAAAAAGTCGTGTCGAGATCATGGTAAAAGCCAGGAGCCAGTTTAGGGAGCGCAGGTACTAGCTTCTCTATAGTTTGTTCTATATCCAAGTTCAAATTTTATTTTCCTGTTGAAATAATTTAAAGTTATTAAACTTAGTGTCTGACATGGTATTTAAGATGCTTCCATCTTTTTTATTTGTTTTCTATAGCATTTGAATTAAGTCTGTGGAGGCCAAGTTTACTTTTTTTTTATTCTATAAGATTTCTAGACACTATATAACATGCCAATATTTATTAGATTTTTGTGGTAGACTCCATTTTGCAATATTATCATCTGTGTTGTGTATGAGTCGTATGACTTCCATTCTAAAGAATTGATGTGTGCCTTAAAATGCTATGAGAAATAAGAGTTGCATTTCTATGTGTGCCAAGGTCATCTTAACGATGTCACTGGATTCCGTTGCTCCTCAGAATTGATTTAGGATGGTCATCTATAAATTTTCTGATTTTACTCTCCTTGCTACTCTTCCCTACAGCAATGCAACAAATGTTGAAATTGAGTTGCCTATGCCATGTGATGCCATAAATCCTAGTATACGGACATCAATGGGATCTGCTACGTATGCCCCCGAAAATGATGCATTGCTCTGGAGGATCAAATCTTTTCCTGGTAATAAGGTAGGACTTCAGTACAAGCCCCATGACCTTCCTTTGTAGTCACTGATTGTGAAAGGCTTCCCTACATGTTTATAACCTTCTGAAATCAAAATTTTGCAGGAGTTTATGTTAAGGGCAGATTTTAAGCTTCCTAGTATTACTTCTGAAGAAGCACCACTTGACAGAAAAACTCCCATCCGTGTGAAGTTTGAAATACCTTATTTTACGGTGTCAGGAATTCAGGTGTGTATATCTGAATGGCTTGTTCTGATGCTAGAAAGTTAATTTCTCTTGCAAATGTGGGAAGATTTTCCCTGGTTCATGCCCTCCGATGACCATAGTAATGATTGTTGAAACTGGTTAGAGTTTCTTATAGAAAAATTAAATTTGAAAATGAGAATGTTTGGAGATTTGTAAGATTTGTAGAATTAAAACTTTAATTTGGAATGTAATTTTTAGTGATAAAAAGCTTAACACCTCTCATCATGAAATCCATTACCATTTCCCACCCTGTTGATTAGTTTCAAAATTTTCTCATGAACTTGTGTTATACCTTAGTGATTATAAATTCGATGCCCTTTCTGTTTTCGTTTATTGCTGATGTTCACGTATGAAAATATCTGGATTTCACAGGTTCGTCATCTGAAAGTCATTGAGAAAAGCGGATATCATACACTTCCATGGGTGAGATACATAACAGTGGCTGGGGAGTATGAACTAAGACTAATCTGAAGAAGCACACCTTGTGCATTTCTGCTCACAACTACATAAATATTACATTCAGCCCACAACTAATGTTAATCGTACAGTACTTCTTGGGATCGTTCATTTTCATAACCTTAGTATGTTAAGTAAGTCCTCTCAAGTGTTCTTTCTTCTCGTAGTCTGGTTCGTTTTTCTGGTGTAATAATTGTTTGTAAGGGTGCAATTGTTACCTATCAATAGAGAAAGAGCACATTTCTCGCAAAAATATTGTGGACGAAGACTCATCTTGTATTAAACAGAACAGGGTATTTTTCTAATATCCATGAAATTTTTATAGCTTGTTTAAGTGTAGTCTTGTTTTTTCGATAATTTATTCCAAAATTTTCAATTATCAGTCTCTTGATGTACTCTGCACACAAAAGGAAGAAGAAGAAGGTACTTGATGCTAGTGTTCCTGGATACCTCTCTGGCTTATTTGAATAAGAGATGTATTTGTATGCTTCCTGATGATTACTAGTTTTCTCACAAGAAATTTTGAGAGTTGAGGAGAGTACTAAAACAGATTATTGCTCGATGTTAGTTAAAACCTGTTTAAATTTTGAGTGCTGAGCCTTGGCTGGTAAGGTTGCTCTATTGTGACTTGGAGGTCACAAATTTGAAACAAATGTTCTATTGTGACCTGGGGGTCACAGATTTGACACAAAGAAAGAGTCTCAGAGGCTGCATGTGCTCAGCTTTGATAGAATTGGCTTGATTTATTCTTTCTTGAGCAAACTATCTGCATGTGCTCAATTTAGATAACTTAGATAGAATTGGGTTGATCGATTTGAAACAAAGAAACAGTCTCGAAGGCTGCATGTGCTAGGTTCCATGTGCTCAACATGGATAGAATTGGCTTGATTTATTCTTTCTTGAGCAAACTATCTGCATGTGCTCAACTTAGATAACTTAGATAGAATTGGCTTGATTTCTTCTTCTTGAGCAAATGATTTTCGTTCGGAAGTGGTTACCATTTTGAACTTTTTGTTGGATACTCCTTGGACAAAAAACCCTAAGGCTCCATTTGGATAGACACGAGAGAAAAGAAAGGAGAGGATAACATTAGTTATGAGAGAAAAGAAAAGAGAAGAGATGATAACAATAAACTCTATTCTTTACCAAAAAAAAAAAAAAAACAATAAACTCTATTCATGTTTGAATAAATAGGAGAGAAAATAAAAGAAATAATAGCATGCTTATTTGGATAAGATAAGTGAGAGAAAAGATAACGACTGAATTATTATTATATCCTTTTTTATTTATGGGACATGCGTGAAATAACAATTTTTACTTTCTAATTGTTGAAGACAATTTCGAAATTATAAAAGTATTACTTAAACACTATCATTTCCCGCCTAATCTTCTCATTTTTGAAAGAATAGGATATGTGAAGATAAGGAGGAATAATTATCCCTTCTTATCCCTCTTTATCATTTCTTTTCTTTTAATGAAATCTATCAAAACACAACATGACATATCATCTCCTTTCTTCTCTCTCCTTATCCTTCCTTCCAAATCTCTCAATCCAAACGGAGCCTAAATATATTGTCCTTGTAAAACATGGGGAACAGTAGCTCTATTATTGGTGGCTGAAATTCATATACAAGAGATACAGTCAATTATCTAGACTGTAACCCTACTAAAAACGAACAAGTTTTTTTAGGTTATAACCTAACAATCAATACTAGAATCGACAATTGAAGCACAGCATTTTAAGCTGCATTAATTGAGGTACGTGCACAGGATATGAAAAAACTTTCCGTCCATTTCAGTTCAAACTGCTGTAGAAGCAGTTTCTTTCATGAAAATGATTCTCATTGCTATCAACACCCTCACAACTTTACTGTTTGTATCTTATTTCTCAGTAAATGAGCTACTAGATAGAAGCCTAAGCTAAAATAAAGGGCATGAGAAGTAGAACAAGATAGTTTGTCATGAACTATGTCCTGCATGTATAAAGAACGCGTATTTATATACGTGCCATGCCTGCGAGTGTATGTATATACTGTAGGAGAAGAATGCATCTTCTACCCATTTCCCAGAAGATGAAAAACTTGGATTCTAATTCTCTTTCTTTTTTTTCTTCCTCAATGTTACGCATGTGCAGGCTGTTCATACGCAAATGAAGTCAAAACAGTAAGAGAAATGAAATCATCACATAGACTAAATATAATAGATGACCTCTCAAAATCATATATGAATAATATATGGAGATCTCATAAAAATGTCAGCAAAATTAAATTTCATTTTTATAAACACATATATGGCTCATCGCCATACCTCTCCTCTTGATGAAGGGACAGCTTACTTGAGGACTGTCATCAGAAGATGATTGTGAAGAGATCAAACATTTTATCGCACTCCAAAACATGTATGGTTCACTCGCCATACCTCTCCTGCTCTTGACGAAGGACCAGCTTACTTGAGGACTGTCATGAGAGGATGATTGTGGACAACCTCTCGGTGAAGAGATCAAACATTTTGTCGCGCTCCAACATGCTAATTCTAACATATTCTGGACTAACCCCAAAATGCTTCCCTCCTCTAGTTAATATCTTGTGGCTGCGAAGGAAGCTTTCACAATCTTCTATTTCCCTCTCACATTTCAACCATGCAAAAGCTACACCAGAAGAAAACAAAATGTCAAGTATAGCTTTATGATGCTTTACCTAACAAAGTGGTTATAGAAACAGATGCCATTCGTCTATTAGATTGTAGTTACCAGGCTGCAGTTCAAAAGTTCGACCACTAAAGCTGCACAACCCGAGAGGAAACTCGGGCAAACTAAAAAGCTGACTCTGTTTCACTGCTGCTCTCAGTTGCTTCCACCTCTTTGTCATTTGGTTATAGCTATACTCAAAGAAGGGTTCACCTTCTTCGGGTTTTCTAACATGATCATGGCTATCGGAGACAGCTTGCAGAATCTTTGCTGCCCGGAGCTGTGAATCTTTGGAGACACCAATGGTGTTGAGCTCTATGTATTTGGTCATCTTTTTGGCTACCTCTTGATCTTTAACAAGAGCCCAACTGAAAGATGTAGATTAAAAACCTCAATTTCACCGGTCAAAGAGCCTTTTATATTCTCCTTTTGTTCATGAGCAATGATACGCATAGTGAAAGTCATCATCAAATGGGAAACCGAATAACTCTCCATCCATCAGATGAGATATGTGAAATCCAAACATTTATTCTACTTCCACCATTCAATGGATGAAGAGACGTTCAGCTATTCATTCGGTGATAACTTTCACTGTACTAATCATTTTCCTTTGTTCATAATTAGTTGTAAGAGATATCTAAGTAACTAAAACTTCCCTTCATTAATAAAAATTGCGTTCTAATGAAACTATTCAATGAAATTCAAATGATTGTACTACTAGTTTCCTAATAACTTAGTTATAATTCAAAAATTTTGTTCTAAATGTTTATAACAACTTGCATTAGAAAACTACTATCTTAAAAATAACAAGAGCAGTGATACAAAGTCCGAATTCGGAAGTTTATGAATGAAATTATGTGAGTGGCGAATGATGTCATCCCCCACTCACATAATTTGATTCGGAATCTTCCGAATTCAGAGGATATATCATTTTCCAAATAACAATCATATAAATAGGATGAGCAGTTACCCTATGCGCGTCCCAGCATGACCCGTGCTTTTGGATACGGTGAACAACATGAGGTCGTGGTCTGCTGGAAAAGAAATTGGAGTGTATTGTGGCCAGTAGTAAGCAAAATCATGAATCAAAATTCCTTCACTTCGGTTTACCACAGGTTGCCTTGTAAATCCATCAGGATTGTTAGGGGATGTCACAAGCTCAATGTAGGGCTTATCTTTAGTAAATGTGTGTGCATCACCAGCCCATTTATAGAGCCCAGACTTTAGGAAATCAGTCACCAATGGGTAAGACTGCAAGCAAACAGTAAATACAATTGTAAACCTTAAGGATATAGTGCATCTTACCAACAAAATAAAATAAAATCATCATCATCCTTGTCTTAATTTCATATGAATGGGGTCGGTCACATGAATTCTCTTCAATAAATTGAAAGAATTCATTAAGAAGATTTAATATAAGTTTTACAGTCGGTTGTCTACTAGACACTAACCCATCTCTTTTTCACATCCGGCCGTGGGTACCGGCAATGGGAGAGTCTGTGAGGGAAGTGCAATAAAATTCAGTTGTGGTAACAATAGCATGTGAGGGGGGACAATTTATGCAATCCCTGCACAAGTGAAGCTTAAAAGGTGCTGCAACCCATGTTAGTACTGGACAAATAGGAACATGAACTGAACTGAGACTCAACTTTGTACTAATTATTTAAAAAAAAAAAAAAAAAAACTTCCATTCCAACATCTTGTAGGCCATTTAGCCAGACTAGTTTTGACGATCAGCCTTGTCATGGAATTTAATAACAATTTTATAAATTCTCAATTCTGGAAGAACGTGAAACATCGATGGCCTAGGTTTTACGTTTGGGAAGGAGAAGATCTCTTCATGTGGATTAGAATTAGTACCACCAAGAAAATGTAGCAAAATTGCATCAATTAGCATCGAGATAGGACATCAACATCCATTTTCACAATTAAAACTGACCAAACTGAATTTTTTTAGTTGCTAGAATAAAGAAGACCATGCATGTCACAAACTTGTGGGCTTGTGGCATTATAAATTGGCATGTAACCTTGCAAAAAAAAATGTACAAATTAAAGTGGTTGACTTCAGAGGTGAAGCATAAATTACGCATTTCATTGTTTAATTTTATGAGAATCTGCAAGGACAAAGAATCACTAAATAACCATTTCAGAGCTGGGTGTCCACTTCGCCACCACACAAATACAGAATACAAACATGTGTGTTTGTTTGCTTGTGTTGTGTGTGTGTGTGTGTGTGAGAGAGAGAGAGAGAGAGAGAGAGAGTGAAAACAAAAGGTCAAGGACAAATTAGGTAGCGATAGTGAAGATGGAAAGAAAGTAAACTTGGGTGAAGGACAATGATGAAGTATGAAAATTCATTGAAAAAACCAAAGACTAGTTTATGTACTCAACACAATATAGAATAGAAGCTCATTTCTGTGATTTTTCTGATGTGCAGACATTTTATATAATGTTTTTTTTTTTTTGTAATGATGTGGGAATTTTATATAATGTTCTCTTTTTTTAAAGCTGTAGGAAATGATATCTAATATGAGTCAGAATTGACTTTCCTTTGTTTTGCTAGCAAGTCTTTCAGCAAGTTCCAAGAATCTATGGTTAGAAAAGATCAAGATGTCCTCATTAAATTAATGAACTGAATCAAACATAAGAGACTGTACTCACCGAGTAGAACGGGGCAGCAGAGACCACGCTCATGGGCTCAGGCGCGTTTGGTGGAGAGAGAGCATATAGTGCAGCCTGAAAGAGTTGTGTTGAACCTGTTCCAACCACAATGTGACGATCTTCAGTGATGGCATTTCCAACCACCTTGTGCAATCTAACAATCGCGGTTGCAAATTCGGGCTCCAAAAACCAGCAAAGGTTTCTGACATCGGAAAAATAACTTATGGATTGCCACCCAGAGATCACAACTGTGGTTTTGTCTCCCATCTGCTGCCAAAACCGCTCATACATTGTCGGATCGCCACTGTATCGAATTACATATAAAATTAAAACTTACACATAAAAAATGGCTTCTGTAGATGTAATATCATAATGTTAGATTCTGATACATCACTAAATTAATCCCTCATGTTCTCTATCACCCAAACAATAGATGGTCCAGCAATTAAAAAAATGTTGAGCCTTGTATAGAAAAATCAAGGAATGTCAGTTGAAGTATTATGATACTACCATGTACTGTATATCGGGTCAAATAGTAAAACAACTGTGTACACATGTGATTATAGCAATTGTGGGGGGCAGTGGGGCTACATTGAATTATGGAATGGGTATTATTTATATACAACTATAAATTTGCATGGTCAAAAATATGGTCAATACAGGGATGGTCCACCATCTAAGACAGTGGTCCTGATCTGTGGGCCAATTTCAAAAAAATCTGCAAATACAAAAAATTATTAAATGATCCAGGACTAAATGGTTCCCGTCAATCACAAACTGACACATCACCAAATGTGTCAATTTCATTTAACTTTTTATTAACGTGTCTGTCTATGAAGAAAATATACAATACTCCAGAATACTGATGATGTGGTATCCCCGAGAAGTGTAAGCCCTTCATTTTTTCTCGATTGCAGTAAAATTGATAGTTTTCAAAAGAGATGGAGGGTTTACATCTGTCGGAAATGTCACATCATCAATACTCCTGGAGTATTGTATAATTTCTCCTGTCTGTGATCGGCCGGGACCATTTTGAAATTTCTCAGTAGAGTTTTACTACATGGGATTAAAACTGTCACAGCAATAGGATTCAATATGGGAAGAAGAGTAGGTATGGGAAGGCAGCAGTTGCATGTCCTACTCTGAGAGTATCAATAATTGGATGGATGACTAGTTGACATCATACCATAATTGGTAGAAACCTAAAAGGATTCACAATCTTTATTCTTAGATGGGACCCACAATTTTTTTTTTCCCCAGGCAAATAAGACCCACAAAATATTAGATCCAAATAAGCCCATCTTTCTATAAAAAAATGAAAAACACAAGTAGAAGTTTAATACGCACATTAAGTGGCTTTAGTCTTTTTAATACACTCAAGGGATAAAAGGGGGTCTGTATGTAGCATGTGATCGGAAGCCACAAAAGGCCCACAAACATGCATTTAGAATTTGAGAGTTGTATCAGTAATAGCATCCATTGGGTTAACATGGTGGCCTCGGAATACACATTACTTAAAAAGCTAGCCTTTTGTGTAGTTTGAGGTCCGCCAAAAAGTTAAACAAGAATGATGGTGTTGTTTCCACCACCAATGGTGCATGTTAGACTAAAAATCTGGATCCTTTGTGATGTTGTGGTCCCGATTTTGTTTCCGTCTAGATTGTATACTCATTTGTCGAATGCAAGTCGTGAATTTAGTTTTAGAACTTCTTGTAACTCGGTATATAAAGAAGTTTAAAGTCTAGAGTTTAGAATGTGTCACAAGAGAACAAGAGCATCCATTAGTTTACTAAATCTATCTCCCACTCCAATGTTTTCGAGTTCTGTACCATCAAGGTATAGAAAAAGAAAGAGCGTGCTGGCAAGCAACTGAATATAAGCATTGGATCCGGAATCAGTATGTTCCGACCATGGTTTGAACAACAGAGATTTCAGAACAACATTCTACGATGAAAGAATTCATGCTCAAATTGTCAAATCGATATTTGATCTGGATTCACTATTTTTAGGAAAAAAAGGTTATAACCGCAATTGAAGAGTGGTAGAGAGAAAGAGAGACAGGGTTTGGAGTTGAAACTTGTAATTTTTAAATTTTCGCATAGTGAAAACTTTGAATGGATTCTCACCGTGAACCTAGATTTTATGCCAAATCACATAAATCTTTGTGTGACTTATGTTTGCATTTTATGTCGATTTTTTTATTGTGTTCTTAGTTCACGGTATTTGTCACAACACTATTCAATATGCATTCATGTACTCTATTTTCCCGTGCAATTCAATCGTAAAAGCAACAACATTAAATTGATAATACGTACTTAGTGCACAAAACTCTCGCTTGAAATGGATCTGATTTGAGAGAGGTGAATATCGACAAATCTTACCCTTATTTTTTAAGAGGCCGCTCAATAATATTAAATCGAGCATGGAACAACAACAAAAAAGCATTACGTTTTTGATTTAGTGATTTGCAGTATTACATCTAATAAAAAAAACTAGTCAGAAAACAAGACTCCCATTATTACGGAGTATTGGATTTAATGTGATATGTTACATAAGTGTATGTTGTATCGAAGAAGCAAGTAAAACGAGACTCCCCGTCGTTACAGAGTAGTGGATCTAATGTGATATGTTACATAGGTGTATGCTGTGTCCACAAGCAAGTAAAAGTGTGTGCATCGGTTTGACATCAGTGTTACGTCCTCAATACAGTGTGTTGCGTTGGCACAGGACCATCACAGTAGATGATTCTGATCCATCAGAGTATATAGCAGAAACAGATTTGGGGAAGATAAAAAGCAAACAGACCAGACGTTAAGTAATTGTGTTTATTATCAGAAAATTAATAATAATATTTTATCGCCAAACCAAATGTTACTTTGAAATGAGAACAGTTTTTACCAAGTAGTTCAAATTTTTTAACTTTTGCATTATTAAAACAACTCAATAGCTTGGCAAGTGGGTGGGTGGGTGGGTATGGGATGGGTCCTCCGTCCCCGGGCTAAAGAAGGTACCCTCAGCCTCGGTGTCGACCCCACTACTTATGCATATAAAATAGAATAAATTACATTTACATTTTCTGATATTTGAGATAATTACTTTCAAATTAATTTTTTTTAAAAAATTACTCTGACACTTCTGTCAAATTAACAATCTGTTAAACAAAATCACATTTAATATACAACTACAAAGTAATCCTCAAGAAAGCAATCAGGTGATCCAAAATATCTTTTGCTATCTACGGTCTAAAATTACTCTAACGGTTACGATTTCGAGTGCATGATAGTATCGCAGGCACGGGCATACACTAGTGTATGTGTGTGTATATATATATATATATATATATCCATCACCACCACTAACACCATTGAGGGTAATTCTGACATTTTGATTTTTTTATGCTAATTAATTTTAATAAAATTGATTGTCAATTAACGGAAGAATATCTAAAGTAAAGTCAACCAAATTTTAAAGAAAATTGATCACCATATTTTAAAAACTTTAATCTAAAAATATAATTAGGCAAAATTTCAAGAAAAAAGTTAAAGTAATTTACCCTATAAAATATTTACAAAATAGTGTTTAGATAAAAGTATTATTTATAAACTATTTGTTTATAAGATTAATGTTATAAGATATATATATATATATATATATATATCTTATATATATGCCATGTAGGAGTCTTTGGTCAAGACTCCTACATGGCAAAATGACAATTATGCCCCCGATAATTATAAAAGTAGACTCAAATCTGCATTAACTGGGTAAAACATTAAAATATATGTGTGAACTATTCTAACTCATACTTCCAATTAAACCAGCTGGCTCTTCTCAATGGTTGTCAACCCATTAACTTTAGAACCCCAAATACATACATATATCTATATATATATATATATATATAATAAAAAGAAAAAGTAAAGCGAGGCTCAAAATTTATAATATTTTCACCAATGGAAGAGTCAAAAGTGGTAGAGACTTACTGGTCCAGATTGATGAGTACTTCCCCGCCATCTTGAGCTTCCGTACGAGGAGTTGAAGACGACGATGACCTCGGCAGATTTTTCTCGCTAACGTGCGCCTTGTCCTTCGAAAAATCCGCCATGGAAGACCCACCTCTGTTCTTCTCTTCCTCCACGAAACATAACCCTCCGTGAAGGCTCTCTTCTGCTCTCCGAATCTCACCCTCATATGCAACCCTCAATATCAGTCCCACGTTCAGTGCCAGAGACACCATCAAAACATGCCTCACTGACAAAATCCTAGCCATCATCTTATCCATCTCTCTTCACCCACACACAGATTCGATTCTTATAGTGCGTTTACACAGATTTGATTTCAAGCGGTCTCCCAAGATTCTGATCAGAAATATATATATATATATATGAGATTCCAAACAGAAAGAATCACGGAAAATGTTGGAAACAGAGGGAAAATTTCAGTGTTTTACTTCGTTTTCGCGAATACTCATACGAATACAGATACAGATACAAAATCTATCTGATTTTTAATACTCTTTTCAATGTACGCATTGTGAAAATGTTTGTTTTCTAGTTGTGTTTATGAGGATACGAACAAGTAAAGTTTATGTAGTACATACCAATAGAAGAATCTTCAGAAACCAGCATGATTTTGACAGGACGTCATCATCGATTTGTTGTTTTGTGTGATTCAGAATATAAAAAAAAAATGGAGATCAATCCAAACACACTGTCATTTTTTATTTTTCCTGGGAAAAACGAAAGAAAATCAGGAGCGAGGCTAAAATGCGCCGGATGGGTGTAGAATAGCTTTGTTCGCTTCGGCAGCACTCCTGACTGACAAGGAGATTTTCCAGGAATCAAGAAATCACAGGCACGATTTTCCAGGAAAATCGCACTTCTCCGATGCTGGATCTCGAAAACAGTTCGTGCCACTAGAAATAGAGTCACTGTTCTATCACAACTCAACTCCTATATGTATGTGACTATGTGTTTATAGATATATATATATATACTACTCGTATATATACAAATAGATAGATAGATAGATACATAGAAGTGCGAGAAACAAGGAACGACGCTGGTTGGCGTGGTTGAGATGGAAAAGAAAAGATGCTGTTACAGCTTCGTGCTCTGTTGTTGCATATTTTCAGTTCACTTTTATTTTCTCTTCCTTCTCTTCTCTTTTCTGTTTTCGATGCTTTTTGGAGTAAAAATTAACAATTTAATAGTAGATCTTTTCTTTCTACAGTGTGTTAGATGAACTTTACAAGTTGGGTACTAGTAGAGTGGAGTTTCTGTTTGCACATTAGCTAGCATTAAAGAAGAAATTGTCTACCCGATTCATATACTGTGGGTCTTGACATCTTGGACTATTGGCCTACCCACTCGGGTTTGGTTTGGAGGCTCTCCTCTAAGAGTTTTGGGTGAAAATTAATTTTAGAGGCGAAATTCACACGCCTCTCAAAATTTATTATTTTACCCTCATAACTTATGTTATATACAAACGTAGGTACAAAAAATTGTTAATATAAAAATAGAGATAGATTCAAGCTTTTATTATCACTAGGCGAAACCTCTTAAATACAACAATACAAGAATTTGTTGCAAAGATTTTATTTTTTTTAACAGATTCTGAAGAATTAATCTCCTCCTCTTTCCAATGTTGAGCCTTGGATTTATACTGCGATTCATTTATGAGTTTTGGCCCGTCACCTTGATTCTTGGGGATTTGGGCTAATCCTTTCTCGGATCGTGCAATGCTTTCTGTGATTTTACTGTTTGTTGATTCGGTGAGATTTTGGCTTATCGTGAAGCTAAATTAGGGAGTCAATCGAGCTCCCTCTTTCATTCGGCCGACCATGTGTGATGTCTAACTTGGCTCACATACTAGTCACGTGTCACGTGGCGATTCAACGTTACGCTGTACAGATGTCATTTCTACATTGTTGAAAAATTTTACTCCATACTTTGCCCTCAGTTTCCCCAAATTTGACACAACAATCTTAATTATTGGAATTAATTACATTAGGTCACTTTTGAATTTCAATCATTAATTGTAGCAATCGAAGGGTCGTGTCACTTGGGAAGTTGGAATGCTTCACTCGAGGATGGCGTTTGGTTGCTAATGATTGTACCTATCTATCACATATTTAATCTATGCCTTTGGGGCTTTTTCAACTTTACACATTACCCTAATCTCAGACAGAGCATAGAGTGTGTCTTCGCAACTTCCATCTTTAGAGCCTTTGTTCCCGCCATTGGAACGTGCTAAAGGTTTCGCTTGAGGTTAATAGCCCTTTATTTTTTTTCCTTTTCTTCCTTTAATCATTTTTCACTTTCTGCATTTCTTTATCTCAAACTTCATAGATGAGATTGGGGAAGAGACTTCTGCCCCTGTGACCCCATTAGGAAATCTATGTATTTAGCCAAGTTACATTCTAAGTGCGAAGTGCAAGAGAACATAACCCTTAGAGAGTTCTTCCATACACACAACTTTCATGATGTTAAGGGTGTTGGTGATGATGAGATATTTTTCTTAGCTTAACACCTATATGCTCTCAAATTTCCTCTTTATCCATTCTACCACCTTGTTCTTTCTAACCTGAATCTTTTCCCTATTAAGGTAAACCCTAACTTCTTTAGGATTCTATCCACCCTTCTTTTTTCTGAACCGAATGAGGAATTTGAACCTTGGGATGCTTAACCTCTTCATTTGCTACAACATATCCCGAATTCAAGGTGAAAATGATAGGTTTCACATTTTCCCAAACTTAAAGGATATGATTATCGGTTCTGATAATTCTTCTTTTGAGAAAAACTGGAAGAGCTACGCCATAGCTGTTGGGGGTGAGTGGAAAGTCCATTCTTCTAACAATTAGAAGATTTAAAAGATGTTTGTCCCTTTAGGTATCCCCTCCTATTTTTACCCTCACTTTGAGAGTTGTTATTGATTCATGTGTGATGTTCATCTCTTTAATTTTGTTTACAAATTTACTGGTATAGTTAAAGACGACATTCCTTCTATCAAAGTCAGAAGCATGCTAGCTAACCATCAGAAGAACGTGTGGAACAATGACCTTTCCATTCCATCTCTCATTTCCTTCGATAAAATAAAGGTCGTTGTTGCATAAACATTTGAAAAGATGAACATTCTTTGATTTATCCTTAAGACAACTACTCCTTTTTTTATTGAGGAAGAGAACAAAAGGGTTGTAGAACTAGAAGCCCTTGGTAAAAGAACGATGCTTGAGGTCGATCAACCTACTCTTACAAAGAAAAATGTTTTTTCGCCTAAACAGTTGAGGCTGATAAAGTCTAAGGCTACAGAAAACATAATTGTGAAGGATCAGTTGACTTTGCAAGAAGGAAAACCCAGTGGGGAAAAAGAAGCCGAGCCCATGTCAACAGAGTCGGTGTCCAAAAAAAGGGCACCATGGGTTACAACTCTAAAGAAGCCTGATGGATCTTTGATGCATTTTGAGGACTCTGTGCTTGCCAATCTAGATGTGTGCCTAACTTTGGCTAGGGGGATATGGACTCATAAGGATGAGATCCTGCAGAGAGACATCCCAAGACAAGAGTTGCTCGCTAAGGCTTTGATCAGTGCCATAGAGGTAAACAATGTTTGCCATTGCTGATTTAGACTCTCTTTTTTTTTTTTGTATATTTGATCATATTTTTCTACAGAGCTTTTATTACTTCACAACTTTGGTTAGGATAGGAAAGGCTAAGATCTACTAAGCGAACAAGTATAAAAAGGATTAACTCAAAACTAAAGCTGAGCATGAGAAAAATGTTAATGTGATCAGAAGACTGTTGGCAGATAAAAATGAGCTGATAGATAAATATAGTAAGATGCATAAGGTTGCCTCAACTTGGAAGAAGAGTAAGGAAAATGTTGATATGAAGGTGAATGAACTAGAAGCCTCCAATACGGAGCTTGAGGCGATGGTGAAGAAGTTTAAGAATGAGGCCAAACCCCTTTTATCTAGGTTCACTAAGATTTCCTTGCTGAGGAGTGATGAGGCATTCAAGTTTGGCTTGATCAGGCTCAACTTTCTAAGGGTGATCGTCAATTTGCAAATCCCAATCAATTTAATTCAGAGATGGGGATCGATCCTCTTGGCTCATACCTAGATTCAAAAGTGTTCAGTGTTACTAAGGCGTCTGCTGCTATTAAGCGTGCCTTTGTTGATGTGCCTTCTAAGGAGTTGCCTTCTGTTGAGATGTCTTCTTCTAAGGTTGATCGTCCTACACACCTCCTTCTGTTCAGCATGTCATCCCTGAGACTTCATCTTCTCAGGCTAAAAAGCCTAATTTTTTAGAACTTTAATTTTATATTTTTTTATAGAAAGAATAAACTGGTGTACTTGCCCTTTGGTTTTTTTTTAATGAAAGAATATTTTTGGTAATGCACTGTGCATCTTTCATTTTACTTAGGCATTTTTTCCACTATTTTTATCTTTGTTGGTGATCGGCTTTACTTGGTCGTTTTCCATTTTCTTTCTTTTCTTTTCTTTTTTATTAAAGATTGGTTTTACTTGGTCGTTTACTACTTTCAATCTCTTTTATTGACGACTAGCTTTACTAGACGTTTACCACTTTTTGGCATTTGGCTCTACTTGGCCTTCTAATACTTTTATTTTACTGGTAATCAGCTTAATGCTACCTTTTACCAATTTTTTTCTTACAATGGTTAGCTTTTTTTGCTTTTCACCACTTTATTAGCAATCCATTTAATCTTGCCTTTTGCCATTTTTTTCTTCGGCCGATCAATATTTCTTTGTTTTTCACCACTTTATTGGCAATCGGCTTAGTGTTACCTTTTGCCACTTTTATCTTCTAATGATTGACATTTTTCTTTTTCTTTTTTTAGGCTTTTCGTAAGTAAAAGCTCTTGTGGAAAAAGAGGGGGTGGAAACTGTAATCTGCCACCCTACACTGTGGAGTGAACCTTATTCAAAATGAGGAG
This sequence comes from Cornus controversa, assembly GCA_026545225.1. Lineage (NCBI taxonomy): Eukaryota > Viridiplantae > Streptophyta > Magnoliopsida > Cornales > Cornaceae > Cornus > Cornus controversa. Next base: position 58,192,346 of record CM048845.1, read on the forward strand.
CCTACATGTAGTACCATTTCAGGTTTGTAGAGCTTCAAGCTATTTTGATCACGTATGGCAATGTATGGTCAGAAGCATCCTTAGGTTGCGACTTTGTGTGTTAAAAGTCTATTCTCAGAATAATTGCCACTAACTTCTTCATAAAGAGAATTTCTTTTGCTTATGTCGCTTTCAAGCACTTCTGATAAGATTCAGTGAAGGATCTTTTATAGCCAATCGTACCTTGCATGCTTAGCCATATATTCCTTGTATCATCCTCCTAAAATGGTAATACTAATAGGCGTGGTAGATTTAAATTAAAGAATGGCATATCATAGTCTTGAAATTCCAATAATCAAAATCAGAACAAGAAAGAAGTTAAATGTTGGAATTGTGGCAATATCAAAGATTACAAAAAATAGTGCAAAGCTTGAAAGAATGATGCAGAGAATAAAACTGAAGCAAATGTTGTCTTAGAAGAATCAAATGTCGCATTAATATTTTATTTGCAGAGCAAGCATGAGTCTTACGTTTTGGACTCTGAGGCATCATTTCATTCTACCTCAAGTAGAGAACTATTTAAAAACTATGTACCGGGTAACCTGGAGAAGGTGTATCTTAGTGATGATTAGCTTTGCAATATGGTTGATAAGGGTGAGGTGTAGATCAAGATAAATGGATCTGTGTGGAAGCTGAAGGATGTAAGGCATATCCCTGAGTTGAGGAAGAATATAATTTCAGTGAAACAGTTGACAAATGAAGGTTATGTCACAAACTTCAATGGTGATTCATGAAAGGTTTCAAGAGGAGTTATCATTGTTGCACACTATAAGAAAATTAGCAATCTCTACATGATTACTAACGCTTGTGTGTCAATAACAATAGCAAAAAGAAAAAAGGATCCCAACATTTGGCACTAGAGATTTGGTCGCATGAGTGAAAATGGACTCAAGATTAAACACTCAAAGGAAAAACTATTGGGCCTAAAGATAGTTGATATTGAATTTTGTAAGAGCTACATCTTTGAAAAATAGAAGAGGGTTAGTTTTGCAGAAGTCTGAAGTAAGAGAAATTTGGGTTAGTTCACACCAATTTTTGGGGCCCAAATCCAGTCTCATCCATTGGTAGAAGTCATACTTTGTGACTTTCATTTATGATCATACAAGGAAATAATGAGTTGTAGAGACCGGGATCAATTTTGGCTGATTTTCATTTTATTCATCATAATTGCCATAAATGTATTTTGAATAATTTTTAGCATGTTTTAAGTGTGAAAAATATGTGTGGGAAGTTGTATAGAGGTTTTGGAAAGTTTTGGAGACATTTGGAAAAATTTGACTTTTTGGGTTAACGGGGCCCCGGGACACGGTCCGGGTGGGCCCAGGAATCCGGAAATTTTTGAAAAAATAATTATTTTTGGTTTTAAACCAAATGAAATGTTTAAAAAGTTAAGGAAGTGATTTTGAGGCTGTAGGAGCTTTCGAAATCAAAAACGGAGGTCGGGAGGGTACGTTAAGTGGCCTGGGGGCATTTTCATCATTTTGCCACCTATACACTTTAAATATTTGATATTTCAAAGATTCCTCAAATCTCTCTTGACCCATCTCATGCCCAAACACTCTCCCTTCTCTCCCATTTCATCTATCTTCCTTCTCTCTTTATATCGAAGGCATTCGTCTTAGATTTGGAAGTTGCCAAAGAAGGATAACGCATAAGGCTTGTCAAGGGCTTCGGTTTGAATAGAAAAAACTCAAGTTTTTGTAAGGTGGGACTCGGTGGAAATCTTGAAAATAGCTTAGAAAGTCATCATTTTTGAGGTAGGGGTGTTCTTTCTCTCTTAGTTGTCGATTCTAAGATTTTAGTGGTTTGGAGAGGTATAGGTTGATGTAACATGTATGAGGGTGAAAAGAGGGGTTGTGGGGTTATGATTTCCTCCTTCTTTAGTGATTTTTACATTCTTGTATGGTGTACATTATGATATATATAATGTGGTGAATGAGTATGTGCCAAAGTGTACAATTTGAGAGCATATCTATTCATGTGTTATTCTGTGTGCATATGTGACTTATATGCAAGAATTCTCATATGTGTGGCTATATGTGGTTATTGTAGCGAGAATGCATGCTAGATATAATTTTAGCAATGATGAGCATTGGAAGAGCATAAAAATGATATGTTATGTGTTACATGATTAAAAATGCATATGTGAGGAATGGTGAGAAAATGATGAAAAATGGGATGTGCACGGGATTTAGAGTTGCCTAACCATGTCACGAAAATGGTATAATCATCCACTAGGTATGACATTCAGACTTACGTTAGGACATTATGTATATGGCTATCCATGCTGGCTTATGGTATGTCAACTTATGTTGTAGTTGTAGTCATAATTGTATTGATTTTGCTTTTGGACCTTAAATGTGTAATTCATACAATGACTATGAACTTGTAAAGCCATTGTTATGAAATGTATGATTGGAAACATTTTGTCTACCTAATGAGGATGATAGATGGATGGCTATTGGAATTATGAATTAATGATATGTTTAATTTGATTTGGTTGTATGATAATCATAAATTAAAGAGTCTCAATTATGTTGCAAAGGTTTTATATATGGTTCCAAGGACTTAGGACACATTTTGATGTGAAAGCGATGAAAATTGTAGGAATTGTAAAACATTAGGGAGTTCTGTAGAATTTGCGAGGGATTACGATGCATCGTAATCCCCATTACGATGTATCAAAATTCAGCGATGCGTCGAAACACCTAAGACGATGCATCATAAAATTAGTGAGAATTGGGGTTGAATTTCATAACATTTTGCAACATTGTTCGTAGCATCTGCGATGCATCAAAATTTATGATGCATCTTAATCAGCATTATGATACATCATAATGTGTGGCTGGGTTGGACATTATGGATGTGTTAGGATGAGTGAAAGATGTTGAGTAACGGGCCCATTGGTATTGGTTGAGTCTGCATCACACTTGTATATGCATGTGCACGTGATTTAAGCTTCCGTGGTAATATAGAGAGAGGGTGACGTTCCATTACGGCTAAATGGACTGGCGTTACCTCCTATTTCCGGATATTGGAAATTGGGGCGTGACATTACTTTTTGAGAAAAAAATATGAGGTGTATAAGGTGTTTAAGAAGTGGAAGACAATTGTAAAGAATGAGATAAGGTTGAGAATTAAGAGGTTGAGATCTAATAATGGTAGAGAGTATGAAGACAATGAGTTCAAGAAATTCTTTTATGAAAATGAGATTGGATTAGAGAGGACTATACAGGGGACCCCATAGCAGAACGGATGAACAGAACCTTGCTAAAGAGATCTAAAAGCGTTCATACATAGATAGGTCTACCCAAGCAGTTCTAGGCAAAGGTAGTCAGTACAACATCCTACCTGATTAACTGTGGACCATCAGTACTGTTACCTAAGAAGTGTCTCTAAAGGGAGGGTGAATAGGAACTCTAAGTAAATAATGACACTTTTTTTGTTAAACTTGTTTTAACAAAAATAAACTTATCTGGACTTCTGTTTAACACTTGGTGAGCTTATGTATTCAACAAGTGAGAATGCAAATGTAAATGTTCTAACTAGAAAGCTCAAGGTAAAGACAATGTTGAACATGCATTTTATTGAACACTTGGTGTGTAACTTGAAAAGGCAATTACAGAATCAAGTAAATGTGAAATTCCTAATCAATAATTTTATAAATTCTATAACTCAACCAACATACAACAAACATTCATTCCATCCTCTTTTTACAAAGCATATAATTATATCCATCAAGAAATCTCATAGCATTCATAAACAAAGCATATAGAATACAAATGGAAATATAATGAAATTAAAGTGCTTGCCAAATAAAAGGGGTTAAAGAGATAGAGAAATTCAAACCAAGAGACACCAAGATTTTTTCATGGTTCGACACCTCCCTTGATCGTCTATGTTTATGCCTCAAGAGAACCTCTTGAGAAGTCTACTATGGAGCTTCCTTTGCAAATGGAAAGCAAACATTTTTAAACTCTTGCTTGCAGGTAAAGAGCAAACCTAGCATTGCTCACTCTTGTTGGTGGAGAGCTAACCTAGTCATTCTCCTTATAAGGTACAAAATAAACCTTTACAAGCTTTTATAAAGCAATCTTTTCTTTCAAGAGCACCTCTTGGACTTCCTCTCATAAAGGTAGATAAGAATTTAAAGTTTGGAATACAACAATGATATCTCTCAAAGATAGATATACAAATAATAGCTCAATATTCTAGAGTTATAAATGAAGTTCTCAAGAGAAAGCTCAATTCTAGATTTGTAAGATGAACCACAATGAATGATATGCAAGATAAGGATCAATGGTGGTTCCTACAAGAGATGTTCTAACAAGTATAATGCAAATCTTTACATTCAAGAGATTTTCAAATGTATACACATGGGTAGGTCTCTCTCTAGCTCTCTTGATCTCTCTCAGTATGGCTAAATACTGCCCAAACTCATATATATAATGTCTCTCTCAAATATATATAGCTGTTAGAGGTAGTTGAGTAGCATTTAATGCACATTATAGTCGTTTGAAATTCAAATTCCATCAAAAGTAGTCACCCCAAAATATTATTAGTTTACTAATTTATTTAAATCAGGATGTTGATAAACAAGATGAGGTTACTAAAATAAATGAGGCATTTGAGCTTCAATTATGGGACAATGTCAGGCTGCTAATTTTTTAGCAACATTTATTTAACTTTGAATGTCCATAACTTGATCGTTTCAAATCCAAATTGGGTCAAATTTGAGTCTATATTGAAGGTCTTAAAATCTAATTTTTAATGGAGTTAGTCTCACTCAAAAACACCAAACACGCTGAGAGTTATGGTCATTTTAGTGAGATCTTGTCCTGTTTTTCAAGGGAGCTTATTTGCACACTTGTGAGAATTAAAGTCATTTGATTATTCCACTAGCAAATAGAACTTTAAAATGATTCTAATTAAGTCCAAGGCCTATTGCTAAGAGTCTAGGGACCATCAAAGTTATGTGCATGAGGTACAGTGGATCCTAGAGTCTTGAACTAACTCTATGTTAACTTATGTCTAAGGACCATTATGAATGATGTGCATGTAATGCATTGGGTCCTATAGTCCATTAGGTCAAGGGTTATGCTTTCAAATAAAGTTACTTTAAAGATAAATTTACATTAAATACTAGTATAACCCAAGACTAGCCTATCTAAGTCTTTTGATCTTCAATTCTTTAAACTCTTGGGTTCCTTCATCATATAGCTTGGACTTTAATTTTATTATTGATATTCGATTTTTGATCTTTGAGTTTCATGATCATGTGGATTTGTGAATCTTCCTATAAGTCCATTTGAAGTCCAAAGCCTTTAAAATAGTTGAGATAATTTGATACTTTGTAAAATACATACTCAAGTAAACTTATTAAACGTAAAGACTGGGTCAAATTTTGATCAATTTTTTGTTGATTCGTCATTTTTTCATAAATACATTTTAAATTATATTTAACATGTTTTAACTATGGAAAACATGTTTGGGAACTGGTTTAGATGTTCTAGAAAGTTTTTGGAGCATTTGGCAAAGTTTGAGAATCCCAGCCACAATATCACACACCCAGCTCTCTCTCTCTCTCTTTTCTCTCATACTTCACCTCTCTTCCTTATCTCTTCATTTCGGAGACCGTGGACTTGGATTCGAAAAGTGCAGGTGAAAAACAACTTGTTCTACGTAGCAAAGGCTTCAATTTGAATCCAACAAACTTAGATTTTGGCAATATATGACTTGGAGGAATTCTTGAAAATTGCTAGAAAAACTTTTAAATTTGAGGTAAGGGTGTTTCTTCATTCTTAGTTATCGATTCTAGGATTTTAGTGAATTTGGGGAGGTTTTTGTTGAGTAGCATATGTGAGAGAATTGATAGAGCTGTGATTATTTATATATCCCTTTTTTCTTGTGATTTCTATATGCAAGTTAAGTTTATATTGATTTATATGATGTGTTGAATGTGTATATGCAATGTGTGTGAGATGAGAGCATGTCTAACTATGTAGTCTATTGTATGCATATGTGATTAATGTGCATGAATTGAAGCATATATGTGACTATATGGGGATTGTGATGATGAAATGCATGCTAGACTTAAATATAACAAGAGTGTGCATTGAAGAGCATCAAAAAATATGCTATGCTATGAATTATATGCATATGTGAATGATATGCATGTTTGCTAGTAATAGATATAGCAAGAATGTGCATTTAAAAGGCATGAGAAAAATACATGCTATGTGAAATACGTGCCTAATGAGCATGTATAAGTGTATATCTCAGAGTGTTGTCCAAGTATGTCATACATGAAAGTCGGAGATGCCCAACCATGTATTTGAAATGATGAGAATATCCACAATGGGATGATTATCAGAGATGCCCAATCATACCCCAAGTTCCGTGATCGTCAGAGTTGACCAATACTTTGGTGTCGTCGGAGTTGCCCAACACCACATGATCGTAGGAGATGACCAATCATGTCTATGTATCAGATTATGACCAAATAGATGGATATATCTTGTTACTTATGTGTTTTAAACTGTTAAACATGATATATGGATTTAAAACATTTATTCTTGAATTGCATTGTGTTGGTTGAACATGAGAATGTTGAACATGTCATGTAATGTAGTGACATCATGGTTGTATATCATGTAGGTCGGTGTCGGGTCTATACCTAGGTGGGTTGGGGCATTCCTACGAAGCTTGTTGATTTGCTTACCCCTTTTCTCCCAAACTTTTTTTACAGATAAGACACTGATAACGGACGGGACTTGAGCATCCGAGTGGAGCTCCTTGTAACTTTTTGGCTTTACTCTTGGACATTATATATATGGTTATCCATGCCGTCATGTGGCATATGGACCTTGTTGTAGTTGTAGTTGAACTATGGATATATAACTTAAGTTTCATTTGGATTCTTATGTAACTCATATGGATGAATGTATGAGCATGAGGATTTATGTATAAGATGTATGATTTGGATTAAGTTTATGGTGATATAACATTTCATTGATGATTGCAATGTTATATAGTTGACTCTAAGGTGTTAAAATGGGATTTGAGCATAAAAATTAAATAAGTGTGAAGTAGCATGATTGCTGTTGAAGGGCATTTCGATTGATCAAAAATCATTTTTGATTAATCAAAGGCCATCGATCATGCAAGCCTAAATGGAGATAATTTTGATAGTATGGACTCCAATTCTAGCAGGATTTCGATTACACTTCGATAGACCACCGATTAATCAAAAACTTTGATTGATCAAAAGATCAATTTTGATTGTGCGAAATACCCATTTCGATTGATCGAAGGGTATATTTCACTTAATTGAATTTGTCGTCCACAACTATGTTGGATGTACATGTGTGACTACGTGTGGGGCCCATTGAGATTGTTGATGGTGGATTGTACATATACATGTGCAAGAATGTGATTAAGCTTACACTGTAATTGAAATTAGAGGTAGTTCATTGAGACTTGATGGATGGTCTCATCTTTGGGATTCGGACGTGGAGACAGAGTCTTCGATGATTTGGACCTCGAGGCGTGACAACTTAGTATCCGAATAGGGTATCAAAGTGAGATTGTTGATGTGAGATGATGATGAGTGATTGGATCACCCTCGACTTCTGGGAGTCAAAAATTGGGGTGTGACATTAAATCTATAATACAATATAATGTTATCATCAAAATCACCCAAATAAACTTGGGTTGAAACCTTGAGATCAACAAGTATTATTGGAGCCCATGATACAAAAGGAGGTATAGAGCGGTAAAGAGGTAAACCTTTTGTATTTAAATTTGTTTTGTTGCAATGCATATATGCTTATTATTGATCATTTTAGGGGTAAGCTTAACCCGAAGTCACTAAAATGCATTTTCATTGGATATAGTGGAGATAAGTTTGGTTAAGTTGACCAAAACAGAAAATATATTAGGAACAAAGATGTAATATTCAATAAAAGAGTGATGTACAAAGATAGAGATGCAACACATTTTACTTGTTCAGTATAGATTGATCAAAAGCATATTGAGTTAGATAATATCCTAGATAGCAGTGTGGCATTACAAATAATTGAGAGTTCTCAATCAGAGAGACTATATAGTAAAATGCACCACAAAGTCCAATTCCTACTCCTGCACTGAGGAGGTCTTCCCGTCTTCATGTACCAAATAAGAGGTATATGAATTATTTGTTACTTACTGATGGTGGTGAACTAAATGTTATGATGAGGCATGTCAGGTAGATGACGCTAGCAAATGGGTGCTTGTAATGAGATATGAGATGAAGTTCCTTATCCCTTACAGGACATGAGAGTTAGCTAAGTTACCTGTGGGGAGGAAAGCTCTTCACAACAAATAAGTGTATAGAGTTTAAGAGGAACATGATGGCTCCAAGAGATACAAGGCAAGATTGGTGGTCAAGGGCTTTCAGCAGAAAGAGGGAGTTGACTACACAAAGATTCTTTCACCAGTTGTGAAATTGACTACCATTTGGTCAGTTCTGAGCATTGTTGCAATAGGGGACTTGCACCTTGAGCAATTAGATGTAAAAATTGCTTTCATCCATGGTGACCTAGAGGTAGAGATATACATGTAGCAACCGGAGGGTTTCCCAATGAAAGGGAAGGAAAAACTAGTGTGCAAGTTAAAAAATAGCTTGTATGGTTTGAAGCAATCCTCGATGTAATGGTACAAGAAATTTGATGGGTTTATTAAGAGAATTGGAAAATACAAGTGCAATGTTGACCATTGATGCTACTTCAGGAGGTCTGAGTTCAATTACATATCATTTTGATGCTTTATATTGATGACATATTAGTGGCAGGTTCTGATATAGAAAAAATTAGCAAGTTGAGGAGGTAATTTGTTCAATTAGTTTGATATAAAAAATATTGGTGTAGTGAAGTAGATTCTTTGGATGAGGATTAGTAAGGCCAAGTAGAGGGGTACTTTGTAGTTGTCTTAGTCTGATTATGTTGGACATGTTCTATAGAGGCTCGATATAAGTAATTCTAAGGTAGTTAGCACACCCTTGGCTAAGATTCCCTCAGCCATTGAAAGTTTAATGTATTTCGTGGTGTGCACAAGAGTAGATATTGCCTATGTAGTGGGAGTAGTGAGTAGGTTCATGACAAATCCTGAAAAAAACATTAAGAGGCAGTGAAGTGGATAAGGTATTTACGGGGTACTACCGTCAGATGTTTATGTTTTAGACAATGCGAGTTGAGACTATAGGGATATGTAGATGCAAAATTTGGTGGTGAGATAGCTCACAGGAGGAGCACTGCTGGTTATGTTTTTATTGTAGGTATTACTGCAGTTAGTTGGGTTTCGCAGTCACAAAAGATAGTTTCATTATCTACTACAGAAGTAGAGTACGTGGCTGTAATTTAGGCCAGCAAAGAGATGATTTAGTTACAAGGTTTATTGGCAAAGTTGAGTTTTAAGCAGATGAAGAATGCTTTGTACAGTGACAATTAAAGTGTTATACATCTCGTAAAGAATTCAACATTTCATTTGAGAACCAAGTATATAGAACTTTGATATCACTTCATCGGATCACTTTTGGAAGATGTGGTGTTAACACTTGAAAAGATCATTAGATCATTGGCAGTGAGAATCTAGCCGATATTTTAACCAAGACAGTTACTACAGAGAAATTGGAGTTGTGCTTAGCTTCAGTGGGTATTCTAACTTGAGGACATTGATGAGCGCACTGTTATGCACTGATCATTGATGGAGTTGGTTTACTCGTGTTTCAGTCTCCAAGTGGAAGATTGTTCAGGTTTTGGAGCTTGAATCTCAAGTCTGGCTTATGATGCCACTTTGCAGACCCCGAATCTGTTAGGGTTTTGTGAGAGCTCTTCATTGTAAACACTAATTGTTGATAGTGGAATTCTGGTGCACTTTATGGACGTAGACAAATTGCTGAACCACGTAAATCGTAGGTTTTTTGTGTGGTTATTTTTTATTCCTCTTGATCATTTTTCAATTCCCAACAGAAATTTGAAATAGTCTTTGATTTGTATGTTGAAAACGAGTGTATAACTTGAATCAGATTCCAAGACAGTGATACAAGAAATTTAACTTTTAAAACTTGGTCATAGCTTTGGAAAAACATTTATAGATTAATGTGTTTTTGTTAACAGATTATTGACAGAGAACACTAGAAATAGTTATTTATTGAAAAGAAAATAGAAAACACCAATAAACATTAAAGTAGATACTTAGATTTTGAAAGACAACTCGAAGTTGTACTTGTGTTTTTGGGGTTCAAAACTAGTTTTGGAAGGCTTTTATATAGATGCAAACAAGCAGTGGTGGAGCCAGAAATTTTAATTTGGGACTGGACTAGTATCATGTAGTTAAAATTTAAAAAAATTATAAATAAATGTAATATAATTTTTTTTTATAATATTAGTCTTAGTGTGTGTGTATATATATCTTGAAAACATATAATCCAAAAATGAGAAAATACAACCTAAATAAATAGATGGAAAACTGGTATGAGAAAGAAAAACACAAAAAAGAGGAATCAATAAGTAACATGAAAAAAAGAAGAGGTAAAGAAAAAGCATTGTTAAAGAATCATTTTTCCTAAAAAAAATATTTTAATTTTTCCAAAAATTAATTTTTGAGAATATTTTTTTGAGTACTTTGATTCCTCTTTGAAAAGGATATATCATTATTACCTTGATGAAAGATTAAAAAACAACCAATTTTAACTAAACAAAATCTCACAAGATTTAAGAAAACATGATTATCACAATCAGACCCAAGAAGTACTTTAGTAATTTATACAATGAGTAGTTATAGAAATTTTCATTTAACAAGTGACAATTAAAAATATTAGTATATAAAATATCGTTATTGTTGGCATTCTTGCTATCTTGCTTTCACAATAATTTAGTTTTTCTTCTTTTCCAATTCTCCACAAGACTCGTTGATGGAGATTATCATATAATTCTAGACAATTTTATTGTAACCATAATCTTATGAAAATGTCTGAGAAGAAAGATTCATGCAATTTTATTAACCATGAGGAGATATTATTATAATTTTCTCAGTTTTTCTCTTTTGAATTCACATAATGGATACTATACATGAATGTCTACATGTAAATGAAGTAACAATTTTTTTGCGGTAAAGACTACAATAATAATATGAATGTCTATATGTAAATGAAGTAACAATTTTTTTGCGGTAAAGAATACAATAATAATAAACTTACATTCTTGTTTCACAATATTTGAGATTTCAAAATTATGGCTAAATGGGTCGATAATATTTGTATGAGTTTGGAGGGGACACAAGTTAAATTTATTTTCGATCTCTCTATTTTTGGGCCAATAAATAAGTCAAAAAAAAATTGGAGGGCCAATTGGAATGTTTGGTAAATTTTGGGACCAACACTTAGGTTTATGTACAAAATAATTATTTTTGGGAGGTCATTTATACAAATTTTAGGTTGGAGGTATTGAAGGTAAGTTTCTATTTGCTTTGTAGGATGAGTTGTGTTATGCAACTAAGATGTAGAACTTAATTTGTGGCCTTGTTTAAAACTGAGATTTTAATATTTGGATGGCTATGATTGAAAGGAAAAACTTCAGCTTTGCATGGAGATGGCAAGAAATAGTTCAAACTAGGGAAGTGCATGGTGATTTGTCTCTCTTGTGGCTCTAGAAGGGGATATTTATGGAGCTTATCATAGATGCTTATAATTCCTCCACACGAGGAGTCTTGTGCATCCAAGAAAGGACCATGCATCAATCCCCACACTGCAAAAAAAAAAAAAAAAAATAAGAAAAACAATCAAAAAAAAAAAAACTTGATCTAAAACTTGCAAGATGGTTTGCCTAACAAAAGAGAAAAATATCTAAAAATCTACAACTTGCAAGATGGTGTGCCTAACAAAAGAGAAATATTTTTTTCCTTTTTTTTTTTTTTGCAATTTTATTGGTGCTTTGAGATTTTGATTTTCCCTAATTTATTTATGATTTCAGTTCCTCTCAAGCAGAAATGTACAAACATCAAGTTTTCTCCAACTTGTGTTTATGGGTTCTTTATAATGAAATTAGGTATTTAATACATTGAAGGCAATTCCTACCGTTCCCCCAATTAATGTGATGTTTAAGTTTTAAATGCAAGCACACAAGAGCTAAATTCATTGAATGTTCAAAGCAAAAGACAAACACAGGTTGTTGAGAAATCTAATATATTATTAATAAATAAATATTCTACTATATATATATATGCATAAATTCCTAACATCATAAGGAATATAAAAACAAACCTAAAATAGAACTAACTTTAAAATTAAGAAAAAATACAGAATAAAATTTAATCTCTAAAAACATCTAATTACCAAAAATCACATCAATTGGAGTCTAATTGGACCAAAAATTTTGAAATCTTCAATAATATACTACGGGATTGAAAAACAAAATTTCAGAGCCTTAAACAATGAAATTTGGTTATAAAATGACAAATGTATGAGCTAGTGGGTATTGATTATTAACCTCGTTCAAAAGTGAATCTCTTCGGATCAAAACAGATTCATTGAAACTCTTGAAAATTGTGTCGATTCACGCATTCGACCTTCTAATAGTTCAAATAGTCTCCCATAATCATTAGACAACCCGTTCTACATCAATCACTCTAAATGTAATTTACTTTAATTATTGAAGACGTGCTAATTTTTTATGTAAAATTTTCCTATACAATGTACATAGAAGGATATTTATCTTAAATAATGTTGGTCACTTCCTTTACTTTATTAAATTGTTTCCCATTGATATTTGTATGATTGATTGGGGGCAGTGATTTGAAATCCTGTCCTCATAGTTTCGATTGTAGTAGTTGTTTTTCTTCAGTTCATTCGAGGAACACTAAAATAAATACAATAAACTTTATCTTAATTTAAATTAAATCATGCATAAAATCCAAGATAAATATCAATCTCTAATGTCTATATATAGCCTAGACCTCGAGCTGATTTAGGGTCCACAAAATCAGCATACTGAGAGGTAGAGTTAGGCCATCTTCAGAGACCATGTTGATGTTTGAAAGTTCAGTCATGCTAATCTTTTGCAGAGAATATAAATAAATAACCTAGATCACATGGTTTAAGACTCAATTTTCAGCAATTTAAGGCTGGTCACCATCTACTTCTAACCTAAAAGTGGTCCTTTTGGAATTTTAAGTCCCTAGGCCTTCAAGGCTGCAGCCATATGGCACCCATTAAATTGATGGTCCTTCTCAAGTTGCAACTAGCAAAATGTAGACTCTTCAAGTAGGCACTTTTCAAAGTCAGAAGGTCCCCTACTGGATAACTGACACATGGCAACAGTAACATAACTACCTAATTAAATATGGGGTCCTAATTTGGACCGCAATTGCATTACACCCGTTGTATTTACACGAATCTGAATCGTCTGTATAACACGCGCGAAAAATTTTATTGTGAATTTACAACACGCATGATTCAAATTCAACTTGTATGAATACACCATATATATTGTAGATCTTCTCCCTAACTTGAGGACTCATGGCCTTACGGACAAATATTTCAACACAAGAATTTTTATCCATGGAATGATTTATATAACAGGTGTTTGTCTGATCCGCTCATTTGTGAGTTCGATCCGTATGAATCAGATAGAATTTTTAATCCAACGACTTGGTGATGGATTCGTAAATTACGACTCATGACCTTACACACAAATATTTCGAACATAAGAATTTTTAGTTCAAATTTATAACACATATTATCAGCATCATTAAACCATGTTTATGCTTCTAAAAGTTAAAATTTAAACCTCATGAAGTTTAAAACTCCCAGTCTCTTATAGTTGTATAAACTCTGGTAAATCACATATATCGGTATGGTTCATAGTCATAGTTGCGGCCACCAACACAATATAATCGAATATGGGCTATATTGGTGTAATTCAATGAAATTAATTACATTATGTGTAGATAGAATTAATAGGAAGCACGGATACAGAACACGGGTATGACACGACATAAATACGAAAAATTCTAATAAAAAAGGGCACGACTAGGATATGACTATAAAATAATAATATAATTTATTAATATATATTAATTATTCAACAAAAGAAAAATATTACATTACATAAATACTTCAATTCATCATCAAGCAATTAAAAATCAAATAAACTTATAAACAAAAATAGACAAATAGATTAAAAAATTAGACTTATTCAGCTATGATGTTTCAAACTTTTTTTTAATTTTTAATCTTCTACATATATTTAGCTTAGAATATTGTTCATCATAACTCGGTCGCATATAAATTTCTTTCAAAACACTTGAATATATATCACTGCTACAAAGTGTCCGACATGTGTCCAATGAGTGTCCAAAAAAAGAAAAATTTCAAAACACTTCTATGAAGTGTCCGACATGTGTTCGAGTATATGACACGGTGTCCGAAAATACCTTCATGGCACCCCTCAGTGAAGTGTATGTGCTTCCTATACTTGTCTACAAGATGGAAGGATATTTTGTTGATTAAATAAAAGCATAGCACTAATAATAGCATAAGATATTGTTGGGTAGCAAAAGTGTCTCCTTCTATATTGGAGGTCAAGGTTCAAGCTTCATTGTCTTGCCTTGCCCCTTCCATGTTAGAAGTCAAGAAGGCATCGTTTGTGCCGGTCAACGGTGAAGGCTCTATGGAGAGGGAAGACATGTTATCTCTCTGTTTTTTTAAGGCATGATCAGTAGTGTTTGATCCGAATATATGAAGTTGAAATATGAGTGTACATATTTAGTCATTGTTATAGAACTTGGAAGGAGACCAAAAGAAGATTGTAGATCAAATGAAAGTTCTAATGATATTGTCATGATGAAGATTTTTCTTGGTTCTATGGTTGGCTCTAAATTTAGAGCAAATTTTTATTTTTTTTAGATAAACATAATTGATTATTTGAATTAGAATTTTTTAATTTATTTTGTAATAATGTGATGGTTATTGATTAATTATCTTTAGTTAGTTTATTTATTCCTTTTATATTCTGATACAACAAAAACAATGTAAATTTGCATGAAATGAAATTTTATTTTATTATTTGCTACAATTTTTTTTATTGTCTTTACGGATATATGCCATATAACGAAGTAAAAAACTTGTATTTTGCCAAATTTTTGGTACCTTTGCATGAAATGAAATTTTATTTTATTATTTGCTACAATTTTTTTTATTGTCTTTACGGAGATATGCTATATAAGGAAATAAAAAACCTGTATTTTGCCGAATTTTTGGTACCTAACCCATACCTGTGACGACCCAAAAAAAAATTCGAATTATAATTATGGGTCGGTGACTTTTAAGCATGATTAGTCGTTTAATGACATGCTTAGTTGATTTAAATAATCCTTGTTATGTTTTTAATTACGGGTGTGGGATCGGAATGGATCCGGGTAAACCGAGAGGTAACTACGGACACTTGAGAGTGGCGTAGGGGTATGGATGTAAGTTTAAGGGCATAAGTGAAGTTTTGAAAAGAGAGGAAATGTTAGTTTGCAAATAAGTGCAAAAGGCCCATAACAAGGAGCAAATAAGGGAGAGATGGAGGGTTTAGTTGCAAAGGGGCAAATATATATAATATATATGTGTAAAGAGATAAAAGAGGTCATATTTTTCATCTCTCTCTCTCTCTAGATTCATTCTCACTCTCTCTCTCTATAAAGTTTCTTTTCTCTCATTCTCTCTAAATTTTAAGGGTCTAGAAGTGAGATTTGAAGGTTGGACCAAGAACAAAAGTTGCTCCCCTCACTCTCCTCTTCGATTTGATTGGTGGAAAGTTGCCGTTGGAGGAGTTTGAAGCTTGGTGAAAATTGGGTCTTTAACAACCAAGCTTGGATTTGAGGTAGGGGTTCTCCTTCTCATCTACTTGTCGATTCTAGGGTTTCGGGAGAAACGGTGAGATCTAAGGTCGTGTATTACATGTTTAGAATGGTGAGAGGGGTGGGATGTGATGAGTTTCTATCTCTCTTTAATTTATTGAATGCAATTGGTATGTATATGGTAGTATGCATGATAGTGGAGTGAATGAGTGAGAAAAATGAGCATGTACACTTATATGCTAGGGTTTGGTACACTTTTGTGAAATTGTGTTAAATGAGCATATTTGTGTTATGTGATATTGTATGAGTTGAGATGCATGCCTTCTTTATATAGAAAATGTATGCATTGGTGAAGCATGATAAATATGTCTTATGTGGATTTTGTGAGCATATGTTACTTATGCTAGGGTTTTCACATATAGATGATTATATGTGTAGAGTGATGAATATGAAATGCATGCTACGTTCCTTTATAACTAGCGTATGTATTGGGAAGCATGAAATTTTTAATGCTTGATCTATATGTGTTCGAAATGCATGTATATGTCCGTTGTGAGGAAACGGAAAAAAGTGGTCTAATCATCTTGGAGGTAGGAGTTCTCGGTGAAAATCTTGAAAAGGTCTCATCACTTGGTAGGACCGATGTTCTCAGTGGTGCATTCTGAAATTATCTCATCACTTGGTAGGACCGATGTTCTCAGTGGTGCATTCTGAAATTATCTCATCACTTGGTAGGACCGATGTTCTCAATGGTGCATTCTGAAATTATCTCATCACTTGGTAAGACCGATGTTCTCAGTGGTGCATTCTAAAATTATCACATCACTTAGTAGGACCGATGTTCTCAATGGTGCATTCTGAAATGGTCTCATCACCTGGTAGGACCGATGTTCTCGGTGATGTATTCTGAAATTGTGTGAAAAATATTCTAGGTCACATGATTGGTCAAGAATCATGTTAGGGTATTGGGTTGAGTCCGCGAGAGAGACAAGTTTGTGATAATGCTTTTATTTCAAATTGTGAAGCATGATATGCGTTAATGCATTCTTATATATATGCATTGTTGTGAACGAACATGATGTATGTTGAATGATACATGTAATGTAGTGAAATGCATTCATGTAGGTCATGTTGGGTCGGCACTTAGGTGGGTTGGGGTATCTCTACTGAGCCACAGTGGTGCTCACCCCTTTATTCTAAACTCTTTTTCAGATAAGGCACCGATAACAAATGGGACTTGAGTGTCCAAGTGGAACTCTAGTAACATTTTGATATATTATGGATATTGTGTACCTTGTGGCTATCTATGCGACTTTCATGAGACTTTTCTTATGTATTTGTAGTCTTGGTAGGATTTTTAGCATTTTTGGACTTCATGCATGAAATCCTTGTAATGACTATGAACTCGAAATCCATTTGCATTGGGATGTATTTCTTGGATAAGGTACATGTTTTCAAATGTATGGAATGCAAAGTTATGATCTATTGTTATGTTATAACTTTATGTATGGACATTTCTTAAGTAAGTGAGTTAGGAATGAAACGAAAAGCATGTATGAGATATGAGAATTAGGGGGGGACACGTGTTCAAAAGTGTCCATTTTGAGTTCAAGGCATGAATGTAATTTATATGTATAGAAGGATAATTGTATTAGTTTCAATGTGATAAGTCATGGACTTTGTTCGGATTTAAATTGAGTAAGATGTGCATGTTTTAGTGCACGAGTTGGTAATCTGACCTACGCCCGTTGATTTGTGCGTAATCCGGGTCGTGAGTTGAATTATTAGGTAATTCTAATTCGGTTGGAAAGTGGACAAGTTAAGGATGATCCATGCCAAATTTTAAGTCAAATGGCCTTATGGTTTGTGAGATATTTGAATTAGAAATTATGTTAAAAATTGGCCAAGTACAGGTTGCAGAATTTTAGCTTCTGCATTAACAGCGCTCGACCACTTTTTACAGCGCTCGATCACCCTTATAAAAGATCTAGAGGCTTAGTCTCGGGAGTGAAAGCGCTCGATCCCTTTATTTAAAGCACTCGAGCTCTTTTACAACAGACATTGACCAAATTTTGCCCAACTTCTAACGGGTATATCTTCTTCGTTTCAAATTGAAATTAGATGATTCTTTTTTTAAAATTGAGTATTTTTGAACCTTCTTTTCAATGGTTCCATTTTTAGGCTATGAACAGAAACTTACTAGGAGTTTCATATCCGTAGTGTGGGATAGAACCAATTTGAAGGGTTCTATGGTTGAGGCCCACTAGGAGTAGTTGATGTTGAGTTGTATATGTATACATATACATGGGTATGTATGTTATTAAGCTTTCTTGATAAATAGTGGTTAATATGTTCATTAGGGCTTAATGGACGGATTAACCTCCGATTTCCCGGGTGTCGGGGGATCGGGGCATTACAATACCTTTGCACAATCCTGGTACTTTACTTTTCTTTTTTTGTTTTGTTTTTTTTTTTTGGTCAAAATTTTGCACAATTTTTTTTTTAAAATCAAATTATACTGGTATGTTCCCTAATCTGTCTTTTTCTTGTACTGTATTTTACTAACATAACATAGGTTATAGTATATAGAAGGTAAAGTTTCTCTCACTTCTAAAGATGATTATCGTATTTTTTTTTAGAAAAATGGCTTAAAAAGGTAAAGAAAAAGAAACTCTCACACTCCAAAATATGTCATAATTAGAATTGCAAATAAACCAACATGGTAAACTCAACAAGAGCTTAGATTGTGTTTGTTTAAGGCTAAATTGCACAAAAAACCCTAAAATATCCCAACTTCTCAGAAAACTCCCTTGAACTATTTTTTTTCCAACTAGCCCCTCCATCTTTTAAAAAGTTTCCAAATTCCACCCTTCCGGCTCACTCCCGTTTTTTCTTACGTTAAATTGGTGGCATGACCAAAGAAATAACAATACTACCCTTCAAACTAGTTTGGCAGAAAAATAAAAAAATAGTTTGGGGTTTTTTAAGAGCCATTTCATTGTGGTTATCCCAGCATGAAATCTTGGATTTGAAATTGTAAGGATTATTCGGATTAGACTCATCGTCTTCTTATTTGTCAATCAATAATTTGTATATGTCAAATGCGTTGTAGTTGATGCTTTCAAGATGTTGATGTTGTTGTTTGGACCTCATTGAGGATTCTGTCAGGTCGACATGCTTGCGAGAGTATAAATGGCTTCAGATCTCATTGAACTCCTGATCTGACATGCCGAACTTGTTTGCAAGAGGATGACGACAGTCAGGACTAGATAGAGGAGGGTTACCTTGGAATGCCAGAAAATTTCTAGATTTGTCAACACCTTCCGTTGATGCAAAAATCTGCACAATTCGAATTTGCACCACTTTCTTGCAAGACAAAGGAGTTAAGACCATGACCGACAATGGAGGGTTGTCGGCCAGTTACACTCCGATGATCAAGTCAGTACTTGATTGAGTATAACAGAAAAGTAATTCTGTATTTAATGTTTGGTGTACATTTTGATGGACCCCGACTCTCCTTTTTATTAGAGAGTTTTCAGAAGTCGTATTATAGTAGGAGACCCTTTCATTTACCTTCTCCAATTCAACTAGGGGAAACTGATGAGAGTCTTCTCTAAATCAAAGATTGATAGATCACTAGAAGACCGAACTAACTATTTGATATCCCACAACCACTTGGGCATAAACTAATAGACAACTAACTCTCTTTTTTTTTTTAGAAAAAAAAAAACCTAACTAATTAGATCCTAGAAGATGGGCTAGACATGAGACTGAACACACAAACGACACAAAAAAAATTAGTCTTTTATCTTGAGCTTAAATTAAAGGGTGGTGAATTTTTAAATCTAATATTGTAGAGAATTAATTGGATGGTCCCTAAAATTAATTCTCTGCTAATTAGACAGCTCCTACTCCTTTCAAAGTAACTAGAAGATTACCAGTTAAGGCCTACCAACAACACAACCAATAAAGTTCACAGAAAAATGTGGAGAGACACGTGACCTACTTAATGACGTTACGTCCACACTCCTTAGACAATATTCTTGTTGTTTGACATAACTTTCCTAAACATTGTAAAGTTGTAAGGTGATCACTGGAGTTACCAAGAGTCAACTATTTTCAAGAGGATCCTATGAGCTTTGTGTACACCCTATGTGTAGTAACCCTTGTGGACGGGTGTGAGTGGGCGGGTGCATAGACAGACACTGGGCTGAGCTACCACACTGACAGGGTACGGGGTGCTCAATCCCACATCGCCTGGGTATGGAAAAGGGGATGTGCTTATATGTAGTATGTTCTCTTCAAATGGTATGAGGCCTTTTGGGATAAACCCAAGAGCAAAACCGTGCGGGCTATGGCCCAAAGCGGACAATATCATACCATGTGTTGGAGCGGGGTATTACACTATGGCCAATGTCTACTTTATTTTAAATTAAATTAGGCTCAGGCTTTGACAAATGCTCGAATTTTGTGATTTGTGGCCACAAAAATAGGTGATGAAATCCCGATCATATCTTGTTGGAGGGCTTGCCCTTAAGTATCTTATGCAAATGCTAATTTAAAAATGCACAAACAAAACAAGCAATAAAAATAAAAATGAGTGAGTGTGTGGTCTTTCTTCTTTTCTTGTTTTTTCTTTAACAAAAAGAACAACAATAAATTAGATAAAGTAAAATTGAAGAAAGTGTGACCTTAAGGATATTTCTAAGTTATTTTATCCTAGAGTTCACATGCGAAAATTATTAACCTAAAAAAAAATTATGTTTTCTTAATCTAAAAAGAAAAAAAATGATGTAAAAGGATCAGGTACTTACCTGGATGAAAATTTTATTATTTCCCTTGTAACAGCAGTTGATGATGGGATCTATAGAAGAAGTGCATCATAAGAACCTGCCGTGGAAAAAAGATACAAATATTATATTTTCTTCTTTCTTTTTTTTTTCAAAGAAAATAATAATAATAAAAGAAAATAAAAAATAAATTAAAAAAGAATAGAAGGGAGGGAAAGAATGTTTGGGTGGGCTCCCAAAAAAATTGTAATGTTTAATATTTGTGCTCTGAATTCTAAAACTTGATTTGGCAACGACACCATTTGACGAGTGTAAATTCAATGAATGGATATCGTTACTTCTTTACACTTCTTACAAAAATAAAACTGGTAAAAACTTTACTAAAAATTGTATAATAATAAGTAGGGTCGAACCATTCTCAAGTGAGAATCAGTAAAAAGTCTTAAATTAAAAATCTCAATCTTTTGGTATGAAAAATGAATATTTAAAAATAAACTTCTGATTTTTTTAATAATAAAACTACTTACCTTTGATCAAATTATGGGCACAATCTCAAAGAAAGAGAATCTATGTAGAGATCGGAACCAAATTTGACTGATTTTTTGATTTTTCAACATTTTCGCTATAAAAACATTTCGAATAATGTTTTGGTTGTTTCAAGAATGGGAAATATGTCTGAAAGGTTGATTTAAGTTTTTTGAAAGTTTTTGAAATATTTGGAGAAGTTTGAATTTTTTGGTTAAGGGGGCCTCGAGATGCGATTCGTGTGGATCTGAAAATCTGAAAAAATTTTGAATTTTTTTTATTTTGGTAATGGATCAAACTAAATGTTTAAAGATTTAAGGAAGTGATTTCGAGGCTGGAGGAGCTTTTGAATTCGAAAACGGAGGTCAAAACAATACGTTATGTGGTTTGGGGGCATTTAGTCATTTGCATGCACTAGATATTTTAAATATCAAGATTGAGAGATCCCAGTTATATCTCATGGCTGTTTCTCTCTCTTAACTTTTCCATCTTCATCCCTCCACCTTCTCTCTACATTTGGAGTGGCTTGGGCTTGAATTTGAGACCCGTTAAAGAAGGAAAGTGTGTAGAGGACGGCTAGAGCTTCGGTTTGAATCGAACAATCTTGCATTTTGGTGAGATTCTTAGAAGTTGCTTGAAAGCCTTCCAAATTCGAGGTTGGGGTTCTCCTTCTTGCTTAGTTGTCGATTCTAGGGTTCTAAATGAAACAGTGAGATGTGAGAATGTATATTACATGAATGAGAGTGGTAAGAGGGGTGAGATTTGGTGTTTTCTCTTTCCCTTGAGTCTCTTCTATGCAAATATGATCTACCTTGTGATGTGTATAACATAATGGGAAAGTATGTGAAAGTGTGAGAAAATGAGAGCATGTATGTTTATGTACTTAATTTGATGTGCATTTGTGGTTATGTGCAATGTGGAACATATATGTAATTATGAGTGGATAATGTGAATTGAAATGCATGCTAATTACTTGCAGTAAATGTATGCATTGGGTGAGGCGTGATTAATACATGCTAAGTTGGAGATTATAGGTATATGTAACTTATATGCAAGGTTTGACATATATGAGAGTATATGTGTGTTTATGTGGAGTAAAATGCATGTTATGTACTTTTAAAACTAGCTAGTGCATTGGAATAAGCATGAAATGAAATGCTAGCTTTTATATGTTTGAAATATATATATGGGATAAATGTGAGAAAACAGGGAAGATAGACCATACATGGAATATCGGAGAGGTCCAACCATGGTAAGCAAGGGACATTCTTGTCCAATGAGGTATGACCATCAGAATGGTCCCATTATACCAAGGTTAAGGCCTAGAATCGTATTAAATCGATATTTAGTGAATTGTCAGAGTTGTCCATTCATCTTGGGGCAAACCAAAATATTGCCAAAGGAGTATGACATTATCAGAGTGTCCACGTCATAGGAATAAGTTGGAGGTGTCTTAGGTTATATGATTCGTCGGAGTAGTCCAAATCATGTTGGAGTATCAAAGTAAGGCCGAGAGGGAAAAAGTTATGATTTTTTCTTACGTTGTTAATTGTAAAGCATGGTATGTGTTTTAATGCATTCTTATATATGCATTTCTTATAAATGAACTCGTAAAAATTGAATGAGACATATAATGTAGTGTCATGCATTTATGCAGGTCGGTGTCGAGTCAGCACCTAGGTGGGTTGGGATATTCCTACTGAGCCGTTGAGTTGCTCACCCTTTTTTTTAAACTCTTTACAGATAAGGCGCTTATGATGGACACAACTTGAATGACTCAAGTGGCGTTATCGTAGCTTTTTTGCTTCATTTTGGATATTGTAGAGTTAGCTATCCATGCTGGATTGTAACATGTTGATTTATGTTGTAATTATAGCCGTAGATGAATTATAATGCATTTGAATTTTTTGTATGTAATTCATATAATGACTATGGACTTGAGTACACGATACTAATGTAATGTGCATTTGGACTCATTTGGGTAATTTATGAGAATGAGGAGGATTTGTGAGAAATGTGTGTAATGATGGGAAAAGTTTGGATGAATGCATTATTTTGATTAATTGCATGAAATAGAACTTCTGTATGATGATAGAAATTTTCAATTTTGATCATCGATCAGTTGTAATACTTGTGGACTCAGTTGTGTGTCTAATGATATTGATGGGAAGATTATGGGAATGTGTAGAATTAATGAATTTTGAAGTATGTGCATAAAATGCATGGATTATCATTTTTGTGTTCCAAGTGTAGGAGGTGGAATCCAATTGTGATGAATTATCACTTTGTGGATGCTTGAGATTTGTAAAAATGATAATTATGATTCTTTGATTGTATGTTTAGGATAATGAATTAGAAGGAGAATGGTTGTTGTAATCACTTGGTGGATTTGCTAATGTAGTAGGGTGAGTGATTACAATGCATCGTAATCCCCATTACAATGCATCGTGATATGGGGATACATCGTACACCCAATAACGACGCATCGTAAGTAGTTGAGTGTTTTGAGTGAGATTTTAGTGGATTTCGTAGGATGTTACGCACCTTGCTATACATCATAACCATCATTACGATGTATCATAATGTGTGGCTGGGTGGATTGTTAAGATCGAATTGGAGAATTATTTGGGGATGCAATGTATGGCCACACGTGTAGCCATAATGGATTATTGAGGGTGAGTCATACTTAAATAAACGTATGTATGTAATTATGATTCCACGTTGATTTAATGGTTGAGGAAGTTCATTAAAATTTAATGGACGAAATTGCCCTTGTAATTACGAGCAAGCTCTCAAATTGGTCCAAACTTCAATCGCGCGTAACTTCTTTGTTTTAGCTTGGATTTGAGCGTGGTTTTTTTTTTTTTCATATTGAGTATTTTTGGCACCTTAGTGAGAGTATTGAGATGAAGTAATGATATCAAAATATGATATCAAGAGAGATTGTGATTCAAAGTATGGCTCGGTAAATTAATCACATCTCAGTTTCTCGGCGATAGAAATCGGGGCGTGACAACCTACCACCACGGATCTATATAAATAACGTTTTTAATATTTTTATATAATTTTTTCTCCAATAATCAATACACTTCACCAATCCAATTAGAGCTTGAAAATATGAAGAAAGATATAGCATAAAAAGAAAACTTGATTTTACATAAGAGAACAATTTTTACTCAATCTGTTGTACCTTCGGTAGGAAAATAGAATTAGGTATTATTCGACTTACCATTATCTGGCAAACACGAAGAATCCTCTCTCTAATTTTTGAACATAAAATTCAAAATAAAAGAATCCTCTTGGGAGGAAAAATTGGACAAGAAAATAAAATAACTTACTTATATTTCAGTCATGGTGGCTTCATCACTCACTTGAGAAGGATGCTTACGCTTGTATATCAACAGAAAAGAAACATATAAAAATAAAACTACTATTCTTTATTGAATAAAAAAAATGATTACATTATTTTTTCTATAATTTTTCTCTTCAATTTTCTAACTCTTTCACCAACCCCTAAGACCCCCTATTTATAAATTTAGAATGAAATGGCTTATAGGTGGGAAAAAAGAATTTAAAATTCAAAATACAAAATTTTAATTTAAAAATTTAGGATTTGATCTCCATATCTTCAATTTGAATTCTGGGTTGCTGACATAGCTGTGTAAAAAAAAAATTACAAAGTTCTAAACTTGAGACCTCTTGTGGAGTATATTATACATAATAAAATCTCTCCTACAATTCTTTTTATGTTCATCTTCGGCTATATATATCATTTTCAGTCCTTTTTTGTTACTTTTATTCTCATTTGGATATCAACCCTTATAAAACGTAAAATGTAAAGATAAGAACATTTAAATAAAATAAAAGAGTAATTAAAAACTTATTTTGGGATATAAAATAAAAAATTTTGTGTACTTATTAATAGTCTATGAATTCTTCTAATGGAGGTCAAGAAAAAAAGATAGATTTAGAAGAAGATCTTTGTGCTTTATGAGAATTGAGATTTTCAAGAGTTTAAAATTGGGCATTTGAGAAGGAAAAGAGAGGCATTTTAAAGTATCTCTAGGTTGAATTAATAAGGTTAAGATCACGTATCTCAAAATAAAAAAATAGGAAGCATATATATATATATATATAAGAGGGACTTTCTATGTCTAAAATGAAAAAAATCCATGCTTTCTAATTAATGGTTTTGTTGGCACCAAAACTTGACGCCACTTGGCAGCCAAGTATAAAAGGTACTATAATGAGGCTGACGAGGAGGTTTTATGTTTATAAAACTATTAGGGGTTGAAATATGAGCTAAAAATCTCCTAACAGAAGTGATCGATGCCCACTAAAGCAGGCGTATAGCTATTTTTTCGCATATGTATATCTATACGGGTATATATACATACATATATATATATATATAGGCGAACATATATAAGGATTACCTAATCTTACAGATGAACGCAAGGACGTTAAGAAAAATGGGACTTCATATCATGACAAGCTGATTAGGAGACTCTTATAAATTTCGCTTACAGTAAAAGACCAAGTTAAACGTGGATTCTAGCATGAGTATGGGTACTGGTGGACTCCTCATGGAGAAGGACTCCAATAATTCCGTTGTATTAGGAAAGGGAGAGATTGCATGGATAACTTTGGGCTGGGTATGGACTCTTGTACGAAAGGATTGATGAGCCACTAATAATGTTTACCCTAATTTCTGTAATTATTTTGTAAATATAAGTGATGTACTCAATTTCTTTTAGAAATAAACAACTAGAACTCTATATTAAGGGTTCCAAACAACCACCACAAAACAATTGCATTACGTGCAAGTTATCCCTCTCACAATATTCACCCAGAATATTGTTCTGCTTCCTTCTATATCTACTTCTCCCTCAATTTTCTTGCTCTCAGGCTCCTCTAATCCGTCTATCAGTCTATTTCTCCCTCTTTTTACCTCGCTCCTTGCTATCTCCCTCCTTCTACGATTCAGTCTCGCAATTCTTTGCGCACGGTTAAAAGTCCTCTTAATTGAGGCAAGGAAAGAACTCAGTTGGGAGTTTCGTATTCTCTCTCCCTAGCCAATCGCTTGATCCAACAAGACTTCCAAATGAGATACTTGTGTTCGATCAAATTATTTACATCGAGCTGACACTATGGCTCTGGCATGCCCATAATCAATCGGCCTACTTGGCTGATCAATTTATAACCGAATATATTTTTGGCACGCCTGGTGGGACACGAAAAGTGCTAAAGGATAGGGAAGATGTCGCCCAAGCTTAGATCCACACGGAGCTCAGCCACTTGTGATGACGAGTAGGAGGGAGAAGTTCCTCAGCCTATTGGAGACCCCTTCACCAGCCCATCAGACTTGGTAATTCTGATGGATGCCATGCATGAAATGCGAGTCTAGGTCAGCGCCTATTTAGAATGCATGAATGAAAAGATCACCCAAACTAACGATCAAATGAACGAGCTAGCAAGGCAATCAACTACTCACAGTCGATCGTCATCCAAGATGCCAATACCCAAGGGTCTCCTCATCGACAGAAGGCTCAACAGGCTAATCAGAGACTAAAAGGTCCACTCTTGCCTTTTCCTCAGCCTTTTGTGCAGAGTAACTTGCCGTCTAATAGCTCTCAACCCTGTGAGGCCGAAACTCAACCATCAGCCGAAACAGTAGATAGACGACTTCCTAAACAACATCAGGTATATGCTTGAAATTATCCCACAAGCCCACTCGGCCTGTTGGATGATCCCCAACAGGGAAGAAGAAAAGACCCCCCAATCGCTCCTGCACATAGGGGGCAAGTTGAATATAATAAGCCATCCAAGTCGTCTGAACCTGAATAACCCATGAATCTGAATGTTCTTGAAAATTGATTTGAGGACATTTATCAAGCATTAGAGTTAAGAAAAACTAATCGAACGACGTTTAGGAAACCTTACCCTGAGGAGTAAGATTTATTAGATTATCCTACTGGATATAAGATCCCTAACTTCGCTACATTTCATGGGGAGGGAAATTAGTCAACATTTGAGCACATTAGTCGCTTCTCAATTCAATGTGGAGAGGCTAGTGCGAATCAAAGGTGAAAATTAAGGTTATTTCCCAGTTCATTAACTGGTATAGCTTTTATTTGGTACTTTAATCTACCGCTAAATTCTGTAGTAACTTGGTAGCAGATAGAGGAACTTTTTCATACTTAGTTTTACCGCCCAGAGCCTGAGGCTACATTGGCTGATTTGTCGAGGTTAAGTCAATTGCTTAGGGAAGCGATCGAAACTTTCATAACCAAGTTCAGGAAGGCCCGGTTAAAATCTCAAGTGATCCTTCCTGAGATGGAATATGCAAAGTTAACCCTAAACAGTCTAGACATTGAACATAGAAAGAGGTTCGATGGCATAGAATTCCATGTCATATTCGAGTTTGTCGATAGGGCTACTCGATATGAGTTAATCTTAAATGAGGAAAAGGATAGGAAAATCTCATCGAAGGGGACTTATTATAAAGATCCCAATTATGAGGTTTTCTCGGCAGACCTTAGTGAGGAGCTCAAGGCAAACGTAGCCGAGGTCCACATTAAGAAGCCATATGCCTATGAAAGTCTAATCAGAGTTAAATTAGCCACTAGTGGTTCCCACTCAGCTAAGTCGTCGGACCATCCTATAAAAAAGCGAACTCCCGACGGCAGTAAAGTTTACACATTCGATCTATCCATGACCGATCAAATTTTCCACCATTTACTAGCAGATAAACAGATCACCTTGCCCAAAGGGCACAAAATACCTTCAGCCGCAGAGTTGAAAGGAAAAGAATATTGTAAATACCATAATTCTTGGACCCATAGTACTAACGATTGTACGGTGTTTCGTAATATTGTGCAGAAAGTAATTGATGAAGGCACTCTAAAGTTCCTAGATAAATAGATGGAATCAATGGGAGTTGATAGTAACCCTTTTCCTAAAATTGTCGCTAGCAACATGATTAATCTCGCTAACAAGGCTGAAAGCCAACAAATGGACGCAGTTGACAACATATTCCCGAAATCTTTGAACCAAAGAATAGTTCAGGAACTGGAATGAAGATTACGCGAAGCTCAGCTGGCTCTGATAGAAAAGGGGTGCTCCCCAAATTGTAAGGCTGTTAACATTGAATAAGTTAGGCTCAAGGGGCAGGTTGCACCAAAAGTGTGCATGAAAGGTTAATGTTTCCTTGAAATTGGGCTGCTCAGACTACCGCAAATCGATCTATTTTTCAGATAATCCAACCAAGGGGGAGGTCACTCCATGCAGAGGGAGAGAGGTCCCCAAACAAATACCTTCCACCCATCATGATCCGCTAAGGTTCAAGAAAGCATTATTTGGCCAACCAAAGGTGTGAGTGAAGAAAGCAGACGTTTGTTCAGCACCAAGAATGGTTAAACTCCCCATGGTGACTCATAACAGATGGACAAGGGTAATGCATCCCAAGTTCCCCAAGAATGTCATGACTAATGGGACCCTCACTAAGGCCTAGAAACGGAGAATGTAACGAAAGAGAGCCGAGATAAGGAGGAAACAGGCTAATAACCAGGGGAAGTGGGTCGATGGTTATGATTCAGAGGCTGCAGTAGGCATACTTGAGGATATGTCCCCATCCCTAGTTAATGAAGAGCCTTCCCAAGGGGAAGGTCAGTCTGATTAAGATCCCAAACACTCGGTGAAGTATCAAGTCAGATTTGGGAATTTCCCAGAGAAGGTGATCTGCAATATGATGTTCGTTTTGGTAGCCATCTTTCAAGCAAAACTCGACCAGCTATGTCCCACGGCTGATCCTGCTAAACTTGGTGTAAATGAAGAAGAACGAAACACCACTCAAGAGATGGTGTCAGTAAAGGTGACTAAGGAAAATGCCATCACGGCTGACAAGATGGTATTAAAAAAACCACCGATGGCCATAACCCAACAGTTGAGGCCGCTATATGTCAAAGCAAGGGTGGAAGGCCAGCTAATCAACTGAGTGTTAGTCGACAATGGATCAGTAGTCAATGCTATTCTATCAATAACTATGAAGACATTGGCAAAAAACATAGAAGACGTAATCCCCACATACGTTACGATCAGCAGATTCAACGGGGGTTCTACTAATACTAAAGGAATACTTCCCTTGGAGGTTACCATTGGTGGCCGATCCTCCTTCACTGCTTTATTTATTGTTGAGTCAACGACAGCCTATAACTTGTTGTTGGGCTACGATTGTACTCATCCCAATATGTGTATCCCATCATCATTACATCATATGCTGATTTTACGGGATGGAGATAAGGTTAGAATAATAGAGGCTGATAATAAGCATTTCATTGCTAAGGTATACGCTGTCGAAACTGCATTATACAATGAGGCTTGTGTCCCAATCAAATTTACTGAGACGGATAAGATGGGTCGACCTACTGGAGCGGTGATGAGAAAGAGGTTTGTAGATTCAGAAGTAACAGAGCTATTACATGAAGCACATCAGCCGATGCTGGAGCTCCATCGGCCTGATCTTGATTCAAAAATAACAGTTGATGATAACAAAAAAGCACAATAGAGAAGTCGAGAGGTGGCAGGCCTTCAAGGTAGCCTGTGCTCGCCTGAGAACATATTTAGTAAAAAAGAGAATCACGAATGCAAAATAATTCTACCATGAACTATCAACCAACATGGCCGAGGCAGTCAAAATTGATGATGAAAAACTGAATACAATTTAGTTAGCAGATTTGGAATCAGCCCCAACTAAACTGGATGACCTTAGGGCAGAGGTTCAGGATCATTTATTGTAAGTAAATTTGGGAACGATCGATGACCCCCGGCCTACATACATTAGTGCTCTACTAGAACCCCAATACCAGGATAAGATGATCGAGTTTTTAAAGAAGTTCAAACATTACTTCGCATGGAACTATGAGAAAATCCCAGGGTTGTCAAGAGAATTGGTAGAACACAAGCTACCCATCAATGAGGGCTATAGACTATACAGGCAGCCGCCAAGGAGGATGTCCCAAGAAGTAGTTTCCAAAGTCAAAGAAGAAATAGAAAGACTTCTGAAAGTAGGCTTTATTTGAATAGCTAGATATGTGGAATGGATTTCTAATGTGGTACCAATGATTAAGAAGAATGGGAAGTTGAGGGTATGTATCAATTTTAGAAATTTGAATTATGCCACCCCAAAAGACGAATATCCTATGCCAGTGGCCGACCAATTAATAGATTCGGCCGTAAAAAATGAAATAATGTCTTTCATGGATGGCCATTTAGGTTACAATCAAATATACATAGCAGAAGTAGACATAGCTAAAACAGCTTTCAGATGTCCAGGGTTGATTGGGACGTTCGAATGGGTAGTAATGCCTTTCGGATTGAAGAACGTAGGGGCTACGTACCAAAGGGCAATGACTGTCATTCCATGATATGATAAGCCGATTTATGGAAGTTTATGTATACGATGTGATGATAAATTTGTCAGCCAAAAGGCAACATTTGGCACATCTTAGGGCCACTTTCGTGAGAATGCAGGCCTGCAAGTTAAAAATAAACCCAATCAAGTACGCTTTTGGAGTGTCTGTTGGGAATTTCCTGAGTTTTTTGGTACATCAGCGTGGAATAGAGGTCAATAAAAACAAAACCAGAGCAATCATGAGCGTTATGGACCCTAAGAACAAAAAATAGCTCCAGAGATTCATCGGCTAGGTAAATTTCCTACGATGATTTATTTCTAACTGCGCCAAAAAAATCCGCACCTTTCCACCATTGCAAAAGATAAAGGCTCAGGAGGACTTCATATAGAATGAAAAGCATCAGTAAGCATTTGACCGAATAAATGAGTACCTGGCTAACCCACCCGTAGTTATGCCTCCACGAAAAAAGTGGCCGATGAAGTTGTATTTATCAGCGGCCGAAGAATCAATAGGGAGTATGTTGGCCCAGGATAATGAAGTAGGCAATGAGCAGACTATTTATTATTTAAGTAGATTCTTCTCCTCGGTCGAATGTAGATATACCTCAATTGAGAGGTTGAGTTTGGCATTATATTTTTTTGCTATGAAACTGAGTGCATACATGCTGCCAGTGGTGGTTTACATAATTTGTCAGACCAATCTCATCAGATACATGCTGTCACGACCTTTGATTATGGGTCGAATAGGCAAATGGTCACTAGCGTTGATGGAATTCAGCCTTGTTCATGTCCCTCAAAAGTTAGTAAAAGGAAGAACATTGGCCAAGTTCTTAGTAAACCATCCTTCAACTGATATCAATCCCTACATATCCGATGAGCTAGAAGTAGCTGCCCTATTTATGACACATTGGATGTTGATGTTCGATAGGTCTGGTACCAGTGACAGCGCTGGTGTTAGGATAATGATTATTTACCTAAAAGGAAGGAAGATAACCTTTTTCTTTTTTCTTGGACTTCAACTACTCTAATAACCAAGCAAAATATGAGGTGGTGATCATCGGCATAGAAATCCTATTAGAGATGTCAATCAAAGATGCACACATAGTAAGTAATTCAAATTTGGTCATCAGCCAAATATTTGAAGATTTTCAATGCCTAGCCGGGCAGTTGAGGCCATTTCATTCTTTGGCCCTTCAGTTAATAGAACAGTTTGACTCAGTGAAACTAGAATATCGGCCAAGGGAGTTCAACAGGGAGGCAAATGACCTGCCCAGATCACTTCGGGACTAAGGGTCCCAGAAGGTCTGGCTTAGAGACTAGTCAAGGTTTCACGAAGGATCCTCCCATTAGCCAAAGTAAGAAACAAAACCATGGCCGATACATTCACTATTGATATCGACCCCATAGGAGATGTGGACTCGAGGTATCCTTTGGTTGATTTCCTAAAAAATCCAAATGGGCCAGTCGATAGAAGAATTAGAAGAAAGGTCGTGAGGTATCTATTACTAACGGACCATCTATACAAGAAAAGTGCAGAAGATGGACTTTTACTTTAATGTATCAGCAAGACAGAATCCTTGAGAATTCTAGTGAAAGTCCACGAAGGAACAGTGGAGCCATCAAGTAGGAATAAGGATACGTTGGCTAATAAGATGATATGGGTATTATTGGGCAGGAATCTTGAAAGACTGTATAGAATATGCTAAAGGTTGTAATGCTTGTCAAAGGCACGGGCCGATTCAAAAAGTCCCATCCCAGGAGATGCAAATGATTGTCAAACTTTGGTCTTTCAGAGGATGGGCCATGGATCTCATTGGCAAAATCAACCCACCAACATCAGGAGGACACCATTGGATTATTGTGGCCATAGATTACTTCACAAAATGGTTCAAGGCTATAGCTTATTGATCAGTAGACCAATAGGTGGTGATTGATTTTCTCAAAAAATATATCTTCCATCGCTTCAGTCTCCTAGAGTCAATTGTGGCCACCAATGGAACCATGTTCAGAGCAATAGAAGTGTTGGCTTATGGGGATGAAATGAAGGTCAAGATGGTAACATCAACGCCTTATTACGCCCAAGGTCACAGCCAGGCAGAAGCTTCAAATAAAGTGCTTATTGGAATCATGGAGAGAACAATTGAGGAAAAACCTAGGGTGTGGTATGAGTCATTGTCAGAAGCCTTTTAGGCCTACAAAAATTCCAGGAGAACCAATACAGGTGTGACTCCCTACTTATTAACTTATGGGCATGATGTCATCCTTCCTATGGAACTAAATGTTTGATATGCCAGAGTAGCGTAGCAACAGAGCTTACAACTGGGTGATTACAATCTTGTTTTGCTGATCGAGTTAGAAAATCTAGATGATATACATCTGGATGCTTTAGATCATATCAAGGCTCACAAACAAAAGTGATGAAGGCCTACAACAAAAGGGTGAGGCCGAAGTCATTCGCTTAGGGTGATTTAGTATGGAAAGTAATTTTACCAATGAGAAAACATAATCGAGCTTGTGGTAAGTGGTCTCCAAATTGGGATGGACCGTACTTGATTCATTAGGTCTTGAGTAAAGGAGCATACAAGTTAAAAGACTTGGATTGGGAAGTGCATCCCAGGCTGATCAACGGAATATATCTAAAAGAGTATCGACCAAAGATATTTGAGAGACTGGTTCGAGATCAGACAGTTCAATCAGTTCAAAAATAACAAGCAAAAGATGTTCAAGTGTAGTGTAGGTTTGCAAATTATATTTTTTCTTTCCTTCCATTTCCTTGTCCTTTGTCTTCTCTTTTACCTTTCTTTTGTTTTTTGTTTTATTTTTTTTATCCTTGATAAGATCTTGAATAAGAAGCCAAAAGGAAGCTTAGTTTATAGTTCATCAATAATGTAATACAAAAGGTACCAATGACTTAAATAACAAAGGAGGCTACAAAGCATTAAATTTGAGTATCATGTTCTCCCATAAAAGTTTGTTTTGTTGTAGAGAAAGCTCGGCCAAGACCTTGCCTTTTCGCACCTCAGGGAACTGGGCCTTGAGGGCAATGTGCTGAGGAGCTAGCTAATCTGTCTTTTCCAGCAGGGCACTAGCTCTTGAAGAAACATCAGCACTGGCAGCCTTGACCCAGGCAAGCTCCGCTCGTAGGTGTTCTTTTTCTTTTTTGAGTTCTTCATTTAGATGGTCGAGCTTTCCAAATTCGGCCATTATCCCCAGGATCCAAGTGCCTAATTCCTGTTCCGCCTCATATTGCTATTCAAAAAAGGAAAGAGCATGGGTGGCATCAGAGATGGAGTCGACTATGGCAGGAAGCTGTACTTACAGAGATGCTATGGCGGCCTACATAACTAAGGATAGGTTCCCTTGCAGGTTGATAGTGTCTAGTAAGGCTGAGATCTCAGGAGCCAAAGAAGGCATGTCCAAAAGATCCCATTCAAAGATTTTCTTAAGAGTCTCCTTTGCTTTTGCAAAGGTCTGTGCAGAAAGAGTGGATTCAATGGGAAAGGGAGCATTGGTGGAGCAGCTGTCCATTGAAACTGAAGCAACTAGTGACTGAATGTAATTCTTTATAGTAGAAAAAAAACCATTGGCAAGATGGGAAGGGAAGGATTGGACTTGCCTCTAAAAAGAATCAAAAGTAAGTAAGCAAATCAAAGAACAAGAAAAGCTCGAGAGAACTCGGGGTAAATACATACTTCCTTGACAGGAGTAGGGGACTCGGCCACATGGTTGGAGATAGAAGTTGCTAGGGGATCGGTGTTTTTAGCCAAGGGACTACTCTTCTCCAGAACTTCAGGAAAAGGATCGATCTACCTTGCTTTAGGGGGAGGTTGATGTGAAAGCACGACCTCATGATCGACCTACAGAAGTAATAATGAGAGGTACAATTCAAGTAAAATCAGTAAACCAGATAAGCAAAAAGAAGGAAGTACCTGTGGAAGGGAGACCGACTTTCTTTTACTTCTCTTGACAAGAGGTTCGCCATCAAAATCTGATACTGGATCCAGGGATGGATCTGATATGAGCTTGGTACCTTTTAGTGAACCTTTGGCGGTGATTTTCTTTCTTTTGGGCTGAAACAGAAGATAATGTTAGGGTACCCAGCAGGGAAAATGAACGGAATAGAGTTTGAAGGCTACCTTAAGAGGAAGAGGCCGCAAAGTCTCAACTGCTGCCTAGGGCTGGCTCTAGATTTCCTCAGTCTGAGAATCCACCTCAACTAAAAGGTCGATTGGCTGATCGCTAATGGTATGACTGGAAGATTATGCTACGAAAGAATAGAGTCAGATCGAGAAAGGTAATTCAGAGTTAAGAGTGCACGAAAGATCAGGGAGATACCTTGCCTAAACTTTGACTTAGTTCTGGTAGCTGTGGGGATGCCAACAATATCGTATCCTTGAGAGCTGACAACCAGAAATTTGAAGGAGTTTATAAGATGTTACAAGAAGACGGACTCATCAATATCCAAGGCAGAAGTGTTAAAAGAAGGATCAGCTAGGGGCTGAAGAATGAAGGGTTAAAACCGAAATTGATTGGCTGTATTTTTATTTTTGTCAATACATTTAAGACATATCGATCCTCTTGAAACCTAACCCTATCATCAAAGGTCGAGTTATAGGAAAAATACAGAGGTAAAGGAATTAACTATACAAGGTCAAATTGCCCTGTGAATCGAGCCGAGTTGTAGGACTCCACCCCTACTTTACTCTTCGGAGAATATAGAGGGGTGGTATTGTAATGAGGGTCCTAGCCTAGCAGAAAGCTGGCCCATGAAGCGTTGTAGTCATCCAACTCCCATTTAGTGGAGGAGTTTATAGGAGGTTGAAGCCAAGTTGGAGTCTAAGGAAGGACTGAGAATGGAAGAAACTACGAGGCCGAGTGTTGGAGATAGTGAAGGAAAAACCCTACAAAATCACTGAAGGAATGGGCCATGGGTAGGGCTGACACATACGAAAAAGAGACCACTAGACGATGGAGAAATTACTAGGCTAAGTTCAGGAAAGTACGCCCTCAGCCAAATCCAGAATAGCCAAAAGGGGCCCCCTAATCGAACATAATGGGTTGTGACAAGGTCATAAAGACCTTTGTAAAGGTAGCACAGAACAAAAGGGGCCAAAGCAAGGGTTTTTCCCTCAGCCAGAGCAAGGGCAATCTCGGTTACATCCTTCGTCACTTGTAGGACCGGTACACCAATGAGACATTTATTTAGCTAGTTAAGAAGGAATGTGATGTGCTCACCATCACTAACAAGCCTAGAAGTCTTTCTGGTGGCCATCAGAAAAAGGTAATAGGAAGAGATGGTGGCCTTGCTGCCTATGGTTTTTGGTGGGTAGTGGAAGGATATCGTCGATGTAGAGAGAAGGGCACTAACTTCAATGCTCATTGCTTTGAGCCCAGTTGACATACAAATGTCTCAGACTGTTAGGGAAATCATTCCACAATGTAGATGGAGGGAGTTCGTCGTAATTGACCAGAATAGGGTAGCAGAACAAATAAGATACTTGTCTTAGATCATGGGCATAGTGCTAAGCTAGATGGCGTCATAAATACCACAAGCTTTCTAGAGTTTCCATTTCTCGACAAAAACTTGATCTACCTAGGCATTCCAGTCTAAATTAATCAAATGCCAGTTCTGGAGTTAGTATTGAGTTACCAGGGGTTTGTTTATTGTCATTAAGTTTTGGACCAAGAGATGCTTCTCGGCCAAAGGGTAGAAGGACGAGATATCAAAAGGCATTTCTTTCACGAAGGCAGGGCCTAGCCCTTTGGAACCATTGGGACGGTCAACAAGAATGTCTAGATGGAGTTTGCTGAGGGCAGTGGCATTAACAGTAGCCTTGGCTTGCTTCGTATTTGAAGTAGGATTGTCAGAAGGAAGTGCTAGGTTAGTGGATTTGGGGGCCATGGAATCAGAAAGAGAAAGAAGTGAGTTAGGGTTTGTTGCTGGAAGGAGGCCGCAGTGTTTGTGAGGAAGAAAGAGGAATAGTCGAGTTTAAATAAGGGGAGCTCAAGATTCAAAAATGGGTGAGTTTTAGGGCATTAATATCAAGCGTGCGGCTGATAGATAGGGATAAAGTAGTATTCAAATTCAAAATTTCTCAAAATTCGCATGGTAAGGCAGAAGGCTCACTCCAAAAATTTGAATTCGGGGGACAGTTGTTGTCAGTAAAACATGGCGCCACTTGGCAACCAAGTATAAAAGCTATAATAAGGCTGACGTGGAGCTTTTCTTCTTCGAATAAAACTATTAGGGGCCAAACCATGAGCTAAAAATGTCCTAACAAAAATGACCATTGCCCACTAAAACAGGCGCATAGCTATTTTTTCGCATATGTATATCTATAAGGGTATATATACATACATATATATATATATAGGTGAACATATATAAGGATTACCTAATCTTACAGATGAACACAAGGAGGTTAAAAAGAACGGGACTCCATATCATGACAAGCTGATAAGGGGACTCTTATAAATTTTGCTTATAGTAAAAAGACCAAGTTGAACATGGATTTTAGCATGAGTATGGGTACTGGTGGACTCCTCATGGAAAAGGACTCTAATAATTCCATTGCATTAGGAAAGGGAGAGATAGCATGGATAACTTTGGGCTGGGTATGGACTCTTGTACGAAACGACTGATGAGACACTAATAATGTTTTCCCTGATTTTTGTAATTATCCAGTAAATACAAGTGATGTACTCAGTTTCTTTTATAAATAAACAACTAGAACTCTGAATTAAGGGTTCGAAATAACCACCACAAAACAATTGCATTACATGCAAGTTATCCCTCTCACAATATTCACCCAAAATATTGCTCTGCTTCGTTATATATCTACTTCTCCCTCAATCTTCTTGCTCTCGACCTCCTCTAATTGACTCGTGTGTGAGTGCGTCTCAATTAAAATTATCACACTTCACAATAGAACGAATTCCTTGTAGAATAGGGCTATCAAAAGGGGTGTCGAACCTCAGGGATTATGGTCTGAATGAGTTGGAATACGGAATTAATTCTAATTAAATTTAGAAAGAAAAGAAATCTAGTTTTTATATTTAAACTAATTAAAAAGTAAAATAAAATAAAACAAAGGAAATAGAGAGTGAAAATAGAATGAGATAAATCTAGGATAATTGACTTCACCACTAACATCACAATCAATGATCAATTGAATTAACTATGGGGAATTATATCATGCATAAGTGGTGTCAGTGGCTATAAGCTCACCTTCATCCATTAAGAGGATAACATATGATTAAGGCAAAGTCATGGACTATCTTTGATTGGCATTGGTCATCTACCAAACTACTCTACTCTAGGGTGCAATATGGTCCATCTTCTCTAGGCATACTCCATTAAAGCGTTTAATGATATATTCAGTGATTACCATTGTGTAAAAATCGCTCTCATGATCACAGAAAATAAGAGAGATTGAGTTCAATAATAACAACTAAATATCTAAGACAAGATAAGAAATAATTGAAACTGAAATTATAAGACTTTTATTGTTCAATTCTATAATAAAAATCCTCTAAATTACACAATCTATGCATGTATATAAAGGTCCAAATAATTAAAACAATCAAACCATTGATGCTTTGTTAGGGCTACATCAAAACCCTAGTGGATGAACTAGCCGCTCATGGTAGAAGAAGAAGCTTCAACGATTGAGGAAGAAGGCATCATCTTCATGAATTATGCATAAGACTTCGTTCTCTAATGGTTCTCCACTCGAAAACTCTACAAAGTATGTCTTCAATTCTATCCAAAATCTCTCTAAGCTCTAGGAACTCTCCCAAAACAACCTTCAATTTACCACTTTATGCCCCCAAGAGAATACACCAAAGTCCTAATCCAATTAGAAATTAATTAGGTTTTCCAACAGCACTAATCAGGTGAGTTTTTTCTACTGACGTTTGGCCCAGCTTTCGATCCACTAGAAGTCCGATTCATGAAATTTTTGTGAAATACAAAAGTGTGCAGAATCAAATTTCGTTCAACTATGCCAAAAGTTAAGTCAATTTGAGGCTCGAAAATAACACTTCTGGTCTATTTTTCAAAATGGGATTAAGACTGTATTTAGCACAGAATTGGACTTTAGGCTTGTAACCTCCTTAAGCAGCTATAATTCTCTTGGACCTCTTCCTTGTGCTGATTTGAATTAAAATATCAAGTTGAATGGATCCCTTTGATGTAGGCTTTATCTAACCCTCTTGCATGTCATCTTTAAAAGCCCAAAATCATAGTTTTAACTAAAATAATCATTAAGGCCCTGAAAATACGGAAAACACTAAAACGAAGTAAAATCACAATAATCTATCACTAAGAGAATAAAATACGCAAGTTAAGAGGCTAGAATGCGTAACATTCAATGTCGATCACACCCCCAAACTTATATATTGTTAGTCCCTTAGCAATAGAATAAAACAAAACTAAAACAAAGGAAACTACTAAACACGAACTAAAACTACCTAACTCCACTTTCGTGGGAGAAACAATTGCATTTAGCATATGCAACAAACCTTTAAACCCCTAGGTTCCCCCTAGTGGATGAGTATAGTCTCGTGAGGATTTCCAGAAATGTTACCCACAAACATTCAAAATTTTATTTCAACATTAATCAAGAAAAAGATTACAATATATAGTTACAAACTTGCATTCAAGAATAATTTCAAACTTTCAAATTCCAAAATTTAAAGCAATGGTCCCCTTGCATAATTCACATCAACATATCTCAAAATAACCAACTCTAGTTCCCTCGTGTAAAGTGAACTAATAGTCATCTCATGCAGCATAACTCAACTCCGAATATATTAAGGCACGTACCCCTTCAACTCACTAACTCCCTTTATTGAAATCATACTTCCAAACATGAATACATGACTTTTCCATTATTTTTTTTCTTTCATTCTTTTTTTTCATTTCTTTATTGGTTATGCAATATCTTGATCTATTAAGCTTTCTAAAAGATCCATGTAGCAAGCTCTCAGTCAGTGACTCCCAAACCAGATGGCTTTAGGGCACTAGGCGTTAAGACACCCCGAAGAACCTAATTACTTGAATTAGTCAGACTACAAATCAAGACAACCAATGTTCATCTTTTCTCACCCTTTCACTTTTGACGCGAATACTCCGTGCTTCCTGAGGCATAGAGGCCTGGTTACTCATGAAAAGGATCAAATTGATTTGTCATTCAACAGATCTTCTTTTTTTCTCTTTTTTTATTATATTGAAGTCAAGTAAAACACATCATCGGTACTCACTCTCAAGAGATATTAATTAATATCAAGCATATGTAACACAATAACTCAGAGCATAAGTTTATACCTCACCAGATTATGCTAGTGTGTCTGTGCATGTGAGGAAACTAAAACCAATCACTCAAAAGCATGTCAATGCAAACCATGATTAAAACCACTTAATTTAAACCACAATTTCCAAAAATCTAAAACATACTCAAAAATTACAAGTTATGCACCTACATAAGGTACTAATCCCTTGAATAATGTAAAAACATTCTATCTAAAAATAAAACAAAATAAAATTAAGAAAATAAAATAAACAAAAATCCTAAAACAAGAAAATTTTCATAAAAATTTCCCCCATATTACAATAAAGCATATAAAAAAGGCATCGCCTCACCCCCAAACTTAAACTGTACATTGTCCTCAATGTAGTCCCAATCGAAGCATAGAGAAAGGTAAGAATGATAATACCAGGAATTCGGAGAGTAGTGGCAAGAAAATATAGCAAACCAAGTTGTATGAAGGCAATGCAAGAAAACCCCCAAACTTGGACTTGTAAAAACAAACAAACCACTATACCCCACCAACCAAGTGAAATAACATGGGTGAAAATAAATATGAAATAGAAAAATCCATAAACAGGTTTTTTAAAAAAAAAAATAAATTATACAAAAAGAACAAATAATAATTAAAATAATATAAAAAAACAAAAAATAAAACAAAATACAAAAGATAGTTACCTCCAATCAAGGATGTGGTGATGACTAAGCATCTGGATCTAGGTTCACCTGGCGCATCAAAGCACGCAACATCCTCATCATCTCCAGTTGATCCTGGCGAGTCTCATAAAAGTGATCTGCCATCTCTGTCCGCATAGCTCCAAACTGTGTGAAAACCTCAGTCTGTAAGGTGCCAAACTGGGCAGTCAACCCAGCAATCCGCCCCTCTAAATAATAATAATCATATCCACCAGCTTGTGCATAGAGATCCTCTTCTTCTTCTATCTCTGCTAGATCCTCCACCGGTGGTGGTATGTCTACAACTTCCCCTCCCTGAGCAAATTGATATACTTCACCTGGCACAACAATGACTCTTTGATGCATATGAGATCGGCTCAAATTCCAGTCATGCGTGCTATAATGAATATCACGTGAAAAAAATAAGCTCGTCTTCATCGACTACATATCCCTGTGCAATGAGTAACTGATGAATGATAGTAGGGAATGGAAACTCCCAGTCACCTGCACTGTTTGGAGCCCTGGCCATAATCATTGAATAGAACTTTTTAATTTGGCCCCAGATAATCTGTGGGAATGATAGCTGATGCCCAAAATGTATGGCATATAAAGTTCGAAGGAACTCTTGATGCCTCTCAATTTTTTGTCCAATAGGACACACATTCTTGTACAAAATAGGATCAAGGAACCATAAATGACTTGCCGTAGAAGACTTTGAAGTTGCATTACGCTTTAGCCCAGAGAATTGGTTAGCACACAAACGTACAACCAAATTACCCATCGACAAATCAGCAGGTAAAAGAGTGTAGATATTGGTCAAAACAGTGAGGCATTCATGAGGACAGCCCATGGCAATAGCAATCGAAGACATATCAACCTGAATTTATGTTCCATCCACCGAAGAAATAAGCACGCCCCGCTCATCAGGTTTTGATATTAAGTTCTGATAAAAGACTTTGACGAGCCTCGGGTATATAGTAGTAGATAATGGAATAAAAATTGATGCTGATTGATGATGAAGAATGTCAAAAATCCTCCATCGTGTCTCAGGAAACATGGCATACAGTTCGGCGATGTCAAACGTCGCTTCAAAATTCATGGCTCTTGGATGTCATCTCTCATGAATTCCATCTCGGTGAGATCTTGAGGAAAAGGGTGTTGGATCATGTCGTGCTCGGTGAGGATTGCGCGAGCTTGAAGCACCTTGGTGACTT
Source organism: Cornus controversa (assembly GCA_026545225.1). NCBI lineage: Eukaryota > Viridiplantae > Streptophyta > Magnoliopsida > Cornales > Cornaceae > Cornus > Cornus controversa. Next base: position 58,234,188 of record CM048845.1, read on the forward strand.
GCTCTCTTTGTTGCCATAAAAATAGAAAAGTTTGATTGAGGAATTAAATTAAACACTTGGCGTGCACAATAAAAGTTTCTCCTTTAACCTCTTCTTTTAGTAACTTTTTCACCCCAAATTGAACAATTCAATCCACCAATTATGTCCCCCAAACTTGGTCTTTAAAAGCCCTCAAAAAGATTAGCACAATTTTAGAAAATAAAAACTCTACTTACTTTGATGAAGAACTTGAGAAAGTAAGAATTTTCTTGAGAACTAGTGATAATCAATCCGGTCTTGATGTTGATGTTGATGATGATCAATGATAAATACTTGTATGAAAATCACTAATTGAAGAAAATATATTCCTGGTTGAAGTATGAGTCAAATTGGATCACAAAGTTGTCAAGGAAACAAATAGTATCATCCTAGTTGGAGAGGGAGCCCATATATAGAGGAAAATTTTGAGCAGCCCCTTTTTGGGCTTGGGCGATCGATACCCCTTGGGCTGGGTGATCGATCGCCCAGCTGGTATGCTCCCCATGTTGAGAAAAAATGGGGGCGATTGATCCCCCCTCAAATGGGCCATCAATCCCCCCAGCTAATGCCTGTTTGGTGTCTATCGCCAAGGGTCGACCTGAAAGGGTATTTTTGATGTATCTATCACCTAAGGTCGATCGAGAGCTTATTTTTTTCACCCATTTTAACTCCAAATATCTTGGTACACCTCTTGGCATCCTCCAAAAGCAACTTATATATCAAAAACTCAAAGAAAACACATTAAAACGCAACTAAAATTGAAAGAAAAATTAAGAAAATATAAACTAAAAATTGAAATCAAAGAAATCTAAAAATATCAAAGGATAGAAAGACATACAAATCTTACAATTTAACATCCGTAGGCGATGATCAACTCCAATTCAAGGTTCACCCAATGCCACATTGCTCGAAGAGATTTAACTTCGCCCCTTTTATATGATCCTCACCTCCTTGTGTCAAACTCGAAGTAACTGAAAGGGTCCCACTGGCTTCTAAAAATACATACCCCAATCTTAAATTCAATTCAAACCATGGAAAAGACTCCAATGATGGTACTAGAGGAGTGCTAGAAAGAGAAGGAAATAGGTTAATCGGAATCATCCACGGTGGCTTATCTTTCATGGCCACTACATGAAGCATATCATTCACCCCTGCGATGGACTTCACATTATCTCGAGACAGAGAAAATGGAGCAATTTTTTCCACACAATCATTAATTTTATCCATGAAAAAACACTCACTCTCATCTGGAGGATGTATACTGGCATTAAAAACATTCAATTTTACCTTCATGTTGCCAAATGATATATCCATGATCCCCGATCTACAATTAATACGAGCATCTACAGTAGCTAAGAAAGGTCGACCAAGGATGACTGGAATGTGCCTCTTTGGGTTATGAACTGGCTCAGTGTCAAGTACAATAAAACTAACTAGAAAGTGAAACTTGTCCACTTTAATGAGCACATCTTCAATGATCCTATGGGGTTGATTTGTTAATCTATCTGCAAATTGCAACACCACCAATGTAGGCTTCAATTCTCCCAAGCTTAATTGTAAGTAAACTGAATAGGGTAGTAAATTCACATTTGCACCCAAATCAAAAAGAGTTTTATCGACATGGTGCTCCCCAAATATGCATGAAATAGTTGGAGCACCAGGATCTTTGTACTTGGGAGGAGTGCACTACTGAATTATAGAACTCACTTGTTATGGCAGCATCACTTTCTTTGGCACATGACTTTTAGAACGCCTCTTCTGAGTGCACAAGTCCTTCAAAAATTTAGCATAAGGAGGAATTTGCTTGATGGCATCAAGGAGTGGCAAATTAATCTTTACTTGTCAAAACACTTCCATCACGTCATGCAGCTTGTCCCCTTACTTTCCTAATTTAAATGCTTCAAGGAAACGTTGTGAGAAAGGAGCCCTAGGCTCATAAGAATTTTCAGCACTTGGACTTGTGGTCACTTTTTCTTCTTCTTTCTTTTCCCCCGCCTTGTTATCAATTATTTTTTCACTCCTAAAAGTGGTAATAGCTTGAACCTGCTCATGGTGTGGGTTGCTTGTGGAAGCTTGCATCCCTCTTGGATTAGCAACTGGTTGACTAGGGAGCTTCACTTCTTCTCTTCTACTCAATGAATTAGCAAGCTGTCCAAATTGAGATTCCAGTTTAGCAATAGATTGAGAATGAGAGTGTACTAACTGAACTGTAGATTGTACTGTTGTTGCAGTAGCTTGTACTGTCTCTATGATAGAGTCGAGGTTATCAAATTTTGCTAAGGTGAGTGTCAGATTGTCTTCAATAGTAGAAATTCTTTATGCCATAGGAACTTGTGTTTGATATTGCTGTTGAGGTACAAAATTCCTAGGTTGATATGCTGGTTGCATTGCTGCCCCTTGGTTACTGTAAGAAAAACCAGGTTGATTCCTCCATGTAGGATTGTATGTATTACCTCATGGAGGATTCATTGGTCCAGTGAATGCAGCTTGGACTTGCTCATGTTGAACATCAGAAAATTGCCCAATTGAAGGACAATTGTTCATATTATGCATAGAACTAGAGCAAAATTCACAAGGGCCTAGCAATGAAGGATTTGAAGTATAAGGAGCTTAATTGGCAGTCATAATTGCTGCTACCTTCAGTGCAATTAAATCAATGTCGGTTGGCATAGCTTCTGAAGCACCAACCTCAAATATCCCATCAGTCTTCCTTGCAGTGGCAGGTCTGCTATAATGAGTAAAAGATACATGTTGGAGAGAGTTGTCACTAAGATTTTCAAATAAGGTTCATGCCTCTTCTTCACTCTTCAACATAAAAATACCTTCACAAGACGCATCAACCATCTGTCTATTGGCTTCTGTCAGCCCTTCATGAAAACTCTGCACTAGTTGCCACTTAGGAACTTGATGATGAGGATAATTCCTAAGAAGGTCCTTGAATCTTTCTCATGTCTCATAAAATTGTTTCCCCTCATATTGGGAGAAACTAGTGATAGCACATCTGAACTGATTGGTCTTCCCTATCGGAAAATACTTCTTGAGAAACTCATGTTGCATCTAAGTCCAAGTCGTGATAGAACCTACCGGTAAAAAATTGAACCAATACTTTGCTTTATCTTTCAGGGAGAATGGAAAAAGTCTCATTCTGAAAGCTTCTTCAAAGAAGTTGTGAATTTTGGTAATTGAGTACACTTCAACGAATTCATCTAGATGCTTGTAAAGGTCTTCTTGAGTTAGCCCAAAATAGGATGGTAGCATCTGAATAATGCTGGACTTCATCTCATAATTCTGTGATGTGACATTAGAGAGTTGAAAACCGGTTGGTGAAGTGTATATCTTAGGAACATAGTAGTCCTTGAGTAATCTTTTATTCCTTTCTTCTGTCATGTCATCAATGAATTCTTCCTCTTGCACAATGGTATCAACAGGGATGTTCCTCTATTGTCTGAGAGTACGTTCTGGCTCAGGATCAAGAGGTATCAAAGGATCAGCCACAGAACGACGACCTTGCATATATTAACAATTCATGTGTGAGTGCGTCACAATTAAAATTATCACACTTCGCAATATAATGAATTCCTTGCAGAATAGGGCTATCGAAAGGGGTGTCAAACCTCAGGGATTATGGTCTGAATGAGTTGGAATACGGAATTAATTCTAATTAAATTTAGAAAGAGAAGAAATCTGATTTTTATATTTAAACTAATTAAAAAGAAAAATAAAATAAAACAGAGGAAATAGAGAGTGGAGATAGTATGAGATAAATCTAGGGTAATTGACTTCACCACTAACGTCACAATCAATGGCCGATTGAACTAACTATGGGGAATTATATCATGCAAAAGTGGTGTTGGTGGCTACAAGCTCACCTCTATCCGTCAAGAAGATAACATATGATTAAGGCTAAGTCATGGACTATCTTTAGTTGGCATGGGTCATCTGCCTAACTACTCTACTCCAGGGTATAGTATGGTCCATCTTCTCTAAGCATAATCTATCAAAGCTTTGAATGATATATTCAGTGATTACCATTGTGTAATAATCACTTTCATAATCATAGAAAATAAAAGAGATTGAGTTCAATAACAATAATCAAATATCTAATACAAGATAAGAAATCATTGAATATGAATTTCTAAGACTTTTATTACTCAATTTTATAAGAAGAATCCTCTAAATTACACAATCTATGCATGAATACAAAAATTCTCAATAATTAGATCAATCAAACCATTGACGCTTAGTTAGGGCTACATCAAAACCCTTGTGGATGAACTAGCCGCTCATGGTAGAAGAGACTGCTTCAACTGTTGAGGAAGAAGACATCATCTTCATAGAATATGTGCAAGACCATGTTCTCCAATGGATCTCTATTCCAAATCTCTGCAAGTTGCTGTTCAAAAGTCTCCCAATATATCCCCCCCAATTCGCAACTTTAAACTCCAAGAGAATATGAAGTGTCCCCACCTAATTAGGAGACAATTAGGGTTTTCCTACAGGCCTTAATCAGGTGAGTTTTTCTACTGACTTTCGGCTCAAAGTTTGACCTAGTAGAAGTTCGATTCATGAAATTTATGTGAAATACAAAAGTGTCCCGAATCAAATTTCATTTAATTCTTACGAGAATTTAGTCAATTTGATGCTCGAAAATAAAATATTTGGGCTATTTTCCAAAATGGGATTAAAACTAGATTATGCGCATAATTGGGCTCAAGCCCCGTAATACCCTTCAGTTGTTATAACTCTCTTGGACCACTTCCTTAGGATGTCTTGAGTTAAGATATGAAGTCGAATGGATCCATTTGATGTAGGCTTCATCTAACCCTCTTAATGTCATCTTTAAAAGTCTAAAATTATGGTTTTAACTAAAATAATCACTAAGGCCCTAAAAATACATAAAACACAAAAACGAAGTAAAATCACAAAATAATCTATCACTAAGAGAATAAAATATGCAAATTAAGAGGCTAGAATGTGTAATATTAAACGCCGATCACACCCCCAAACTTATATTGCTATTCCCTTAACAATAGAATAAAATAAAACAAAAACCAAGGAAACTAACTAAAACTAACTAAACTACCCAACTCCTTTTCATGGGAGAAACGATTACATTAAGCATATGCAACAAGCCTTTAAACCCTTAGGTTCCCCCTAGTGGACGAGTTATAGTCTCATGACAGTTTCCAGAAATGTTACCCACAAACATTCAAAATTCCTGTTTAAACATTAATCAAGATGAAGATTACAATATATATAGTTACAAACTCGTATTCAAGAATAATTTCAAACCTTTAAATTTCATAATTCAAAGTAATGATCCCCACACATAATTCACATCAACACATCTCAAAAGAACCAACTCTAGCTCCCTCATGAAAAGTGAACTAATAGTCCTCTCATGTTGGGATAACCCAACTCTGAATATATTAAGTCACATACCCCTTCAATTCACTAGCTCCCCTTATTGAAATCATACTTCCAAACATGAATACATGATTTTTTTTTATTTTTTTGTCTTTTTTCTTTTTTATTACTTTATTGGTTGTGCAATGTCTTGGTCTATTAAGCTGTCTAAAAGATCCATGTAGCAAGCTTTCAGTCAGTGATTCCCAAACCAGATGGCTTTAGGGCACTAGATGTTAAGATATCCCGAAAAATCTAATACCTCAAATCAACCAAGCTACGAACCAAGACAACCAATGATCATCTTTTCTCACCCCTTCACTTTCGATGTGAACACTCAATACTTACTGAGACAAGAGGCTTGGTTACTCATGAAAATGATCAAATTGATTTGCTATTCACCACATATTCTTTTTCTTTTTTTTATTGAAGTCAAGTAAAACACATCATCGGTACTCATTCTCAACGGATACTAATTAATATCAAGCATATGTAATCTAACAACTTAGAGCCAAAGTTTACACCCCCCACAAGATTATGCTAGTGTGTATGTGCATGTGAGGAAATTAAAACCAATCACCCCAACGCATGTTAATGCAAACCATGATTAAAACCACAAAATTCAAATCACAATTTCTCAAAATTTAAAACATACTCAAGAATCGTAATTTAAGCACCTACATAAAGTATTAATCTCTTGAATAATATAAAAACATCCTATCTAAAAACAAAAGAAAATAAAATAAATCAATAAATAAAATAAGAAAAATAATGTAACCAAAAAGTCCTAAAACAAGAAGATTTCATAAAAAATTTCCCCCATTGCAATAAAGCACATAAAAAGGCATCACCTCACCCCCAAACATAAACTATACATTGTCCTCAAGGTACATCCAATAAAAGCATAGAGAAGGGTTAGAACAATGTTGCTAGAAATTCGGAGTAGTGGCAAAAAAATAGAGCAAACCAGTAATATGAAGGGAATGCAGGCAGTCCCCCAAACTTGGATACATCAACCTAGCAAAACAAACCACTATACCCCACTGACGAAGTGAAAAATATAGGTGAAAATAAATATGAAACAAAAATCAAAAATAAAAACAAGAAATTTTTTTTTTAAACCAAAATAAAATAAAATAAAAACTGAATACAGAAAGAAAATAAAAAAATAGAAACTAAAAATAAAACAAAATACGCTTGATAGGTACCTCCAAATCAAGGATGTGGTGGTGATTGAGCATCTGGGTCAAGGTTCGCTTAGCGCATCAAAGCACGCAGCATCCTTCTCATCTCTCTAAGTAGTCAACCTAGCAATCTGCTCCTCTAGATGACTATAATCCTGTCTGCCAGCTTGTGCATGGACATTTCCTTCCTCAACTTCCACCTCCTCAAGCTCCTCCACCGATGGTGGTGCTCCTACAACTTCTCCTCCTCAGGCCAATCTGGAAACTTCACCTGACGCAGCTATGACTCTCTGGTGCATATGTGAATGACTCATGTTCCAGTCATGTGTGCCATAGTGAACATGCCTTGAAAAAGCAAGCTCATCCTCATCGACTTCGTACCCTGTGCAGTGAGCAACTGGTGAATAAAAGTATGGAATGGGAATTCCCAATCACTCACACTGTCTGGTGTCTTTGCCACGACCATCGAATAAAACTTCTCAGTCTGGCCCCAAACGATCTGTGGAAATGATAACTAATGCCCAAAGTGTATAGCATATAAGGCTCGAATGAACTCTTAACATCACTCTGTCTTGTGCCCAATGGAACATACATTTTTGTATAGTACTACGTTAAGGAACCACAAATGACTTGGCATAGAGGATTTAGAATCAGCATTATGCTTTGGCCCAGAAATTTGGTTAGCACACAACCGTGCAACCAAATTACCTATCGAAAGATCATCGGGTAGAGGAGTGTAGATTTTTGTTAAATCAACTAGTCATTCATGCAGACAGCCCAAGGTAGTGGCAATGGTCGACATATCAATGCAAACTTATGTCCCATCCATCGAAGAAATAAGAACTCCCCGCTCATCTGGTTTCGCCATCAAGTTCTAGTAAAAGACGTTGAAGAGCCTCGGGTATATGGTGGTGGATGATGGAGCAAAAATTACAGGAACCCGATGATGATGGATGTCAAAAATACCCCACCATGTCTTAGGGAACATAGCATAAAGTTCTGCAATATCAAACACTGCCTCAATTTAAAACTCTTGGGTGCCATCTCTCATGTATTCCTTCTCGGTGAGGCCTAGAGGTAACCGATGTCAGATCATGTCGTGCTCTTCATGGAGTACGCAAGCTTGATGTGCCTTGGGTGTTTACTCTCTTTGGTGCCATAAAAATTCAAAAAGTGTGGTTGAGGAATTAAGACAAACGCTTGGTGTGCACAAATAAAGTACCACGTTCAACCTCTTCTTTTGGAACCTTTTCGCCCCCAAATTAAATAATTCAATCCACCAATCACTTCCCTCAAACTTGATCTTCAAAAGCTCTCAAAGAGATTCATTCAATTTTGAGAAATTAAAACTCCACTTAATTGATGAAGAACATTGAAAAAGTTAGAGTTTTCTTAAGAACTTGAGATGATCAACCCGGATTTGATGTTGTTGATGACAAAGATCAATGATAATTACTTGTAATAGAATCACCAATGTGAGAATTTAGAGTTTTGGTTGATGTAGGAGTCAATGGAGAGCCCCAAGTCTTCAAATATTCAAGTGTATGCATGTAAGCTTGAGAGAGGGCCCTTATATACCTCAAAAATTTAGCCAGCCCACTATCTAAAGAGGGGCGGTCGATCCCCCTCAAGTTGGGTGATCAATCACCCAACTGGTGCCTTGCCCATTCAAAAAATAAATGGGGCGATCAATCCCCCTTCTGGGAAGTTCTTCCTCCTCTATCGCCAAGGGTTGACTGGGAAGCGTATTTCTAACCTAGTGATCGCCCAAGGTCGAGCGAGACCTCACTTTTTCACCCATTGTGAGTTCGAATACCTAGATACACCTCTTGGCATCCCTTGGAAGCAACTAAAACATTAAAAACTCAAAGAAAATACATTAAAACGCACCTAAAATTGAAAGAAAAATTAAGAAAACAAGAACTAAAAATTGAAAGAAAAGAAAACTAAAGAAATTAAAAGTTAGAAATACATACAACTCCTACAATTAATGTCTGTAGGTGACAATTATCTCTTTGAAAGGATCAAGTAAGATAGATGGGATCCATCAAGTCGACGAACTCCACATCTCCTGTTGGCACAACTCCTTTCACATAATGTTTCAATCTTTGCCCATTAATCTTCATCAAAGTATTATCTTTCAAACTCCAAATTTCCACAACATTGTGAGAAAAAACGAAAATTACTTGGAATGGTCCATCCCACCTTGAACGTAATGTCCTTGGAAATAACTGAAGTTTTGAATTAAAGAGTCACACTTTATCACCTGGAAAGAGGGACTTTCATGAGATATGTCTATCATGGAACACCTTGGTCTTCCTTTATAAATGTGTGAACTTTCATAAGCATCACGTCTGGACTCTTCCAATTCATTCAGTTGCAACTTTCTCTCTTCTCCAGCCCTCTTTGCATCAAAGTTCAACTCTCGGATTGCCCAAAGTGCCTTATGCTCAATTTCTACTATAAGATGACATGTTTTCCTATACACCAACTCATATGGTAACCTACTGATAAGAGTCTTGTAAGCAGTCCGATATGCCCATAGTGCCTCACTTAACTACAATGACCAATCCCTTCTATCTGGTCTCATTGTCTTCTCTAGAATGTGCTTGATTTCTCGATTGGACAACTCCACTTGCCCACTCGTCTGAAGGTGATAAGGAGTCACCACTTTATGTGTCACTGAATATTTAGTGAGCAATCCCCTCAAGAATTTGTTACAGAAATGAGAACCACCATCACTGATCGAAGCCCGAGGAATTCTGAATTAACTGAAGATATTCTCATACATGAATTTGATAACCATTTTCTGATCATTGGTTTGAGTTGCCATGGCCACCACCCATTTGGAAATATAATCCACACCTACAAGAATATACTCGTAGCCATAGGAAGGTGGAAAAGGTCCTATGAAATCAATTCTCCAGACATCAAAAATTTCTATCACCAAAATGGGGCTCATTGGCATCATATCTCACCTAGACATTAATCCTAATCTCTGATAATGATCACAAGTCTTGCAAAAGACATAAGCATTATAAAACAAAGAAGGCCAAAAAAACCCACATTGAAGTACTTTTGCTACCGTCTTTCTTGCATTAAAATGACCTCCACATGCTAAAGAATGGCAGAACTTAAGAACATCTTGGAACTCATGGTCTGGAACACATCGATGAATAATCTGGTCTGGAAAATACTTGAACAATTCAGGATCCTCCAAAAATAATGATGAATTTTAGAGAAGAATCTATCACGTTCTCGTTTGGTCTAGCCTTGTGGCATTTTCCCCGTGGCCAAATAATTTACAATATCCGCATCCTAAGGCATCAAGTCGTCAGTCACTCCAAACAATTGCTCGTCCCAAAGTAACTTATAAATAGGCAATTTAGCACACCCAAACTTTACTATGATCTGATAGAATCGATCTTCTACCACATTGTCTTCCTTCTTCTCTTGAATCTCTATTTCAACTTGAGACTCACACTCATTCCTAGAATCTATAAAGAAAACATCAATCTGGCTTGGAGGGCTTTCAACAGCATTGAAAATATTGAGCTTAACCTTCATGTTTCCAAATGAAACATCCATGATCCCTGACCTATAATTTATGCAAACATCTGCAGTGGTTAAGAAAGGTCGACCAAGGATGACTGGAATGTGCCTCCTTAGATTATGAACTGGCTCAGTGTCAAGTATAATGAAATCAACTTGAAAGTAGAACTTGTCCACTTTAATGAGCACATCTTCAACAATCCATCGGAGTTACTTTGTTGATCTATCTGAAAATTGTAACACCACCGAGGTAGGCTTAAATTCTCCCAAACCCAACTGCAAGTAGACTGAATAGGACAGTGAGTTCACACTTGCACCCAAATCAAAAAGAGCTTTATCAATATGGTGCTCCCCAATAATGCAAGAGATAGTTGGAGCACCAGGATCTTTGTACTTGGGATGAGTGCAATGCTGAATTATATAACTCATTTGTTGTGGCAGCATTACCTTCTTTGGCACATAACTGTTCGAGCTCCTTTTTTGGGTGCACAAGTCCTTCAAGAATTTTGCATAAGGAGGAATTTGTTTGATGGCATCAAGGAGGGGTAGATTTATCTTTACTTGTCTAAAAACCTCCACCATGTCATGTAGGTTATCCCCCTACTTCCCCAACTTGGATGCTTCAAGAAAATGTTGTGGGAAGGGAGCCTTGGGCTCATATAAATTTTCAGCACTTGGACTTGTGATCACTTTTTCTTCTTCTTTTTTCTTCTCACCCACCTTGTTATCAATTACTTTTCCACTTCTCAAAGTGGTGATAGCTTGAACCTGCACATGGTGTGGGTTACTTGAGGAAACATGCATCCCTCTTGGATTGGTAACTGGTTGACTAGGGAGCTTCCCTTCTTCTCTTCTACTCAAAGCATTAGCAAGTTGTCCAAACTAAGATTCAAGTTTGGCAGTGGACTGAGAATGAGAATGCACCAGTTAAGCTATAGTTTGCACTATTTTGACAATAAAGTCGAGCTTCTCAAGTTTGGAATCAATCTTCTCAAGTCTCGCCAAGGCATTCATCACCTTCTCTTCAAAAGCAGAATTTCTTTATAGCATAGGAACTTGTGCTTGATATTTCTATTGAGGCACATAATTTTTAGGCTAATATGTTGGTTGCAGTGCTGCCCCTTGACTGCTATAAGAAAAACCAGGATGATTCCTCCATGTTAGATTGCAAGTATTACCACGTGGAGGATTCATTGGTCTAGTGAATGTAGCTTGGACTTGCTCTTGTTAAAAATCATAAAATTACCCAACTGAAGGACAATTGTTCACATTATGCATAGGACTAGAGCAAAAATCACAAGGGCCTAGCAATGAAGAATTTAAAATAGAAGGAGCTTTACTGGCAGCCATAATTGCTGCTACTTTCTGTGCAATCAAATCAATATCGGTTGGCATAGCTTCTGTGGTACCAACCTCAAAAATCCCATCAGTCTTCCTTGTAGTGGAAGGTTTGCTAGATCGAGTGGAAAGCATATGTTGTAAGGAGTTATCACTGATATTTTTGAACAAAATCCATGTTTCCTCTTCTTTCTTCAACATAAAAGTGCCCCCACATGAGGCATCCACCATCTGTCTGTTGGCTTCTGTTAGCCCTTCATGAAAACTCTGTACTAGTTGCCACTTAGGAACCAAATGATGAGGACACTTCCTAAGAATGTCCTTGAATATTTCCCATGTCTCATAGAATTATTCCCCCTCATGTTGGAAGAAACCAGTGATAGCATGTCTGATCTGATTGGTCTTCCCTGTCGAAAAATACTTCTTGAGGAACTCATGTTACATCTGAGTCCAAGTCGTGATAAAACCTGCCGGTAGAGAATTGAACCAATACTTTGCTTTGTCCTTCAAGAAGAACGGAAAAAGTCTCATCTTGAAAGCATCTTTAGAGAAATTATGAATTTTGGTAGTTGAGCATACTTCTACGAACTCATCTAGATGCTTGTAAGTGTCATCTTGAGTCAGCCAATAATAGGATGGTAGCATCTGAATAATGCTGGACTTGATCTCATTGTTATGTGCTGTGACATTAGGTAGTTGGAAATCGACTGGTGAAGTATATGTCTCAGGAACATAATAGTCCTTAAGCAGTCTCGCCCTTCCCCAACAGCATTAGGAATAATGTTCTTATTTCTTTCTTCAGCCATGTTGTCAATAATCTCTTCCACCTGCTCAATGGTATCAACAGGAATATTTCTCTGTTGTTTGAGAGTACGTTCAAGCTCAGGATCAAGAGGTATCAAAGGATCAACCACAAAACGATGACCTTGCATATATTAATTAGAAGTACTTGAAAATAAAACAAAAACAGAATTAAAAACAAAAGATAAAAATTTCCTAAACTAAAAATCCAATTAAAATTAATTCTATAAAATCCAAACAATCAAATAGATTGTCCCCAACAATGGTGCCAAAAAATTGATTTGTTGGTAAGTGTATCAATTAAATTACCATACTTCGCAATAGAATGAATTCCTTGCAGAATAGGGCTATCGAAAGGGGTGTCGAACCTCAAAGACTATGGTATGATAGAGTTGGATGTCCGAAATTAATTCTAATTAAATTTTAAAGAAAAGAATTTTAATGTTTATAACTAAATTAACTAAAGAAGCAATTAAAAGAAAACAAGAGAAACTAGAGAGTGTAGAAAATATGAGATAAATCTAGGTTTATTGACTTCACCACTAACTTCACAATCAATGGCCAATTGAACTAACTATAGAAAATTATATCATGCATAAGTGGTGTCAGTGGCTATAAACTCACCTCCATCTGTCAAAAAGATAACATATGATTAAGGCTAAGTCATGGACTATCTTCGATTGGCATGGGCCATTTGTCTAACTACTCTACTCTAGGTTGCAATATGGTCCATCTTCTCTAGGCAAAATTCATCAAAGTTTTTAATGATATATTCAGTGATTACCATTGTGTAATAATCACTCTCATAATCACAGAAAATAAAAAATATTAAGTTCAATAACAATAATCAAGTATCTAATACAAGATAAGAAATCATTGATTCTGAATTTCTAAGACTTTTAATACTCAATTCTATAAGAAAAATCCTCTAAATTACACAATCTATGCATGAATACAAAAATTTTCAATAATTAGAACAATCAAACCATTGATACTTAGTTAGGGCTACATCAAAACACTAGTGGATGAACTAACCGCTCATGGTAAAAGAGATTGCTTCAACTTTTGATGATGAAGCGCAAGACCTTGTTCTCCAATGGTTCTCTATTCCAAATCTCTGCACGGTGATGTTTAAAAGTCTCCCAATATAGCACCCCAATTCGCAACTTTAAACCCTAAGAGAATGTAAAGTGTCCCACCTAATTAGGAGACAATTAGGGTTTTCCCACAGGCCCTAATCAGATGAGTTTTTCTACTGACTTTTGGCCCAAAGTTTGACCCAGTAGAAATTCGATTCACGAAATTTACGTTAAATAAAAAAGTGTCGAGAATCAAATTTCGTTCAACCCTCGCAAGAATTGAGTCAATTTGACGCTCGGAAATAAAAGTTTCGAGCTGTTTTCTAAAACGAGATTAAAACTGGATTATGCGCAGAATTAGGCTCAAGCTCATAATGCACTTCAGTTGTTACAATTCTCTTAGACCACTTCCTTGGGTTATCTTGAGTTAAAATATGGAGTTGAATGGATCCATTTGATCTAGGCTTCATTTAACCCTCTTGAATGTCATCTTTAAAATTCCAAAATCATGGTTTTAACTGAAATAATCATTAAGGTCCTGAAAATATAGAAAACATAAAAATGAAGAAAATCCCAATATAATCTATCACTGAGAGAATAAAATATGCAAATTAAGAGGCTAGAATGCGTAACATTCAACGTCGATCACATACTCCTTCACGGCAACTATTTTTTGGCTCAAGGCAACCCTAGGTGCTGCATGAGCCTCTTCTTCCCTGGCTTCTCTCGCCATTCGTCTCATGGTATCTACTATGTCATGCATAAGTTGTGTTCCTTCAATTGGTTCCTAAGGAACATTAGCCCATCCACCCCTTACTCTCCTTGGTAGAATTTTGCTATATGTACAACAAGAAAATTTAAAACCAAGCATGTTCACACATATACCACGTTTGTCATGCTTTCACAACACTGTGCTAATTTACTCACAATAGCATGTTATAAAGGCATAAACACATAATCACATCACACATAAGCAATTTATAAACTTTAAGTCTAAATACTTATGTTTCTATCCTTGACCACAATGGAACACTCAACCAATTTTCACCCTTCGTCTAAGGTATTCAAACCATTGCTCTGACAACCCTTACCCATCATCCCTAGGTTTTCAAACCTAGTGCTTTGATACCACTCTATCACACCCCAAAATTTGGACCATCGGGACTCCCCCCGTCCAGCCCTGAATTCCAAGTGAACTCATTCACTCAACCACATGAACTATTGCAACACCAATCTCACTTTGATAACAGGTTATGATACCATGCTGTCACACCCCGATTTCCTACTCCTGAAAAACTGACGGTAGACTCTGTTCATTAAGCCCCAATGAACTTTATCAACCATTCAAAATACCGCGGAAGCATAAATCTATACGCACACTCATCGCTGTGTATACTCATCATCATTCACCTCCATGGGCCCCACATTAGTCCATATACCTATAATAGTTCACTCCTAGCTCAAAATTCATGAAATTCAATCCCAGGGTAGTTTCGGTCAACTAACACAACCCTTCAGTTAGCTAAAACCTAGCTTCAACTGACCTTCAGGAAACCAATTATGTCAATCAGTTGAAAAGATGTTTTTAGTCAACTGAAGCCCTCTTTTAGTCGTCCAAAAGAGGTACCCAATTTTTCAATGTTCTGGATTTCACACTTTTGGCCGGCTGCTGCAGAGCCTAGGTGACCGAAAGTGCTAAAATTCCTTTATCCTATATTTTTCAATTCCAAATGCATATAAAAATTATGCACAATCACAATACACTCTAAAGCATGGTTAAAACTCATTAAAAGCGACAGAAATCAAAATTTTCATCCATGGATCCAAATTGAACACTTTTGGTATGTGTCCCTCCATTATCCATCAAACACCTTCAAAAAACCTTAAAATCCTTCGTACAATGCATCAACAAAAAGAGACTTACAATCCCATAAGTCCATATATTACAAGCCCACCAATTTGGTTTAAAACTTACACTTTATACAAATCTCATAATCATAATCCATTTACATTTCCCATCCCAAATGGTCATTAAGTGCACAAATAATCTATCCATACATCTCATAAGAATCCTTACACTTTTATAGTCATAGTTTGAATTACATACATATAGTCCAAAAGCATAAAAATTTCATATATGACTACAAATAACATAATTCCTCATGTCATAAGCTGGCATGGGTAACCAAATCCATAATATCCAAAATGTAAAGCAAAATGCTACAAAACTCCACTTGAGCCTCCCAAGTCACATCCGTCATGGGCGCCTTATTTGTAAATAGTTTGAGAAAAAATGGGTGAGCAACTCAATGGCTCAGTAGGAATACCCCAACCCACCTAGGTGCCGACTCGACACCAACCTATATGAATGTATGCCATTACATTCCATGTCACCTTCAACACTCACATGTTCATTCAAGCAATGCATATTAAAGAATGCATTAAAACATATATCATGCACAACAATTGATCACATAAGCATAAAGACATAACTTTTCTCTCTCGGACCTAATCCGATACCCCAACATGATTTGAACTGCTCCGACAAATTATGTAATCTAAGATACCTCTGACAAATTTGTATGACATGGACCACTCCAACAATGTCATACTCCCTTGGTAATATATTGGTTTGCTCCAAGGTGAGTGGATAACTCCGACAATCACCAAACATGGATATAATCCGGTTCTAGGCCTCAGCCTTGGTATGATGGGATCACTTCAATGGTTATACCTCATTGGACAATAATGCCCCTTACATAGCGTGGTTAGACCTCTCCAACATTCTATGCACTGTCCATTTTCTCCATTTTCTCACAATGACCACATATATGCATTTCTAATATTTAAAGTCAACCATGTCATTTGCATGCTTCTCAAATGCACAAGCTAGTTCTAAAGGTACATAATATGCATTTCTCACCACATAAACACATATAATCACATATATGTCAAAACTTGCATAATATTTGCATATACCTACAAATCTCCAATTTAGCATATATTGTTCATGCTTCACCAACTACATACACTTGTTGCATATAATTAGTATGCATTTCACACTACATCATCAACACATAATCACATATGCACACAAAATTTAGCATATATTTATTCCCACTCTCAACTTCACACATTTCATATACTAGCCCCTTATGCTATACATATCACAAGGTATATCTATTTTGCATATGAAGAACACAATGGAAGGAGAAAATATCAAATCTCACCCCTCTCTTTACTCTCATCCATACAAAACTCAACCTACACCTCACCATTTCACATGAAACCCTAGAATCAACAATAAGAGAGAAGGAGAATCCCTACCTCAATTTTGAAGTCTTTCCAATCAATCTTCATGAATTCCATCGAGGTCTACCTTGCCAAAATGAAAGATTGTTCGGTCCAAAGTTGTACTCCAAAATGTAGTAAGAAGGTGGATGGATGAAGTTAGGAGAAATATTGAGAGAAAAAGGGGTATGAGAATGTCTGGAATATCCCAGCCTTAGATATTTAAAATATCTAGGGGCCAAATGACTAAAATGCCCCCAAGCCACTTAACGTACCCTCCCGACCTCCGTTTTTGATTTTGAAAACTCCTACGGCCTTGAAATCACTTCTTTAACTTTCTAAACATTTCACTTGGTTTAAAACTAAAAATAATTATTTTTTAAAAAATTTCAAATTCCTGAGCCCACCCAGACCACATCCCGGGCCCCTTTTTGACCAAAAAGTTAAATTTCTCCAAATATTATCAAAACTTTCCAAAACCATAATATTACTTCCCAAACATGTTTAACATCATTAAAAATGCATTTATGAAAATTATGATACATAAAATGTAAACCGGCCAAAATTGGTCACGGTCTCTATAGACATGAAGATAGAGAACTCACCATTGATGAAGGCTCCAATCCAAAGCATGAGAGGCTAAACATTCATCTAGGGAAGTGGTGTAATCCTAATTCTCTCTGTTATTGGTTAATTTTAATTAATTCGGGGATTTTGCCATCTATGTATTAATTGCATGATTAGGGTTTGATTCAATACTTGTACTTTAAATTGAGGCTAGTAATGATTCAAATTCAATCTCAATATAATTTTATTCTTGTCTTAGATGTAATTGTGTTGTGATTGATCTCAATTCCTTATTTATTTCTTGTAGTTATGAAGAGTGAATTCATGAAATTGGGGCTAATTAGATATTCTAAAATAGGGCTTTGATAATTTATGTTAAGGGAAAATAAATTGCACTACAAATTAGTATATATTACTTTAGAAGTAGCTAGGTCAATAATTCATGCCAACCAAAGATGAATTATGCTTTGCTTAATCTAATTTTGAGTGAATTTTATCAATGATTAGCTTGTAGTCACTCAATTCGAAAATCCATATAGTAATTTCCCAAATTGAATGCAATTGTACAATGTTAAGAGGTTAGTGGTGAAGCCAATTTTCCTAGAGTCCTTTCTTTGATTAATCTCATTCTACTAGTTTAATTGTAGTTTGTTTAGTTTACGTTTAGCATTTAATTACAACAACAACAATCAAACAATATTGAAATTTTGAATTGAACTTGAAAATTAGCGGCACACTCGATTGTATTTACATAAGTCCTTGAGGATCGATAACGCCTTTTTAATAGCTCTATCCTATAAGGATTCGTACTATTGCGAAGTGTGGTATTTTAATTGATAGTAGTTGATCATGCGAGATCAATAAGCAATTACAACATTGGATTCCACAATTCAATGCAATAAGCACAATTCTCAAATCATATATATATACACACAACAAGACTCAAATACCAAGTCAAGAATCTAAAATCAAACATAACAGGAGTAGACGTAACAACCGAGTACATGTCATTTAGACCAAATACTCCACCTTTCGCTTTACGGATTACTAACCCAACGATAATGACACCCGCTTGGCCAAGTTTTAAGCCTTTTACCCAAGGGCTCCAAGCCCTTCTTGTTTTCCATGACATCCTTCCAAAATCAACATCTAATACATTGGTTTTCAAGCATATCAAGAACAACCAATACAAAAAAATATCAAATTCATCACAATGTGCATTTCTTGCCACAATACTCCATGCTCAACATGCCTAAATCATGCCTAACACATTGTCATGACGTTCACCTCATAAAACATCAATAATCATGCATTTTTATGAAAAATCTCCCTTTCATGCATTTTATCAAACACATGGGCATACAATATATCTATATGTGTGTGTGTGTGTGTGTGTGTCTTCATAAGCATGCATATGATTCTGATTGAGCTAATCATACTCTCTAACTAGCAATTACATCATATACAACTACAAACTCAAGTGTACAACACACTAGTACACAAAAACCTCCATTTCATACTCGAAGACCCCACATTTGCAAACATTATACATATATGTTCCAATAACAAGTATATAGACATGTAATTAACACGTTGTACATAAATAGAGCATGAAGAACAACAAAATTTTATCAAAAAGTCGACATATATGCAATTTAAATAATGCTAAACACAACCTAGCACTTACATAACCTATAGAGTCAAAGACTAAGGAGGAAATCACACTCCTACTTTAATTTCAAGCTTTAAAGCGAAAAACCTTAAATCTTCAAACTTCACTAAAAATGGACTTTGAACCAATTAAAACGTAGAGGATGGAGAGAGGAACAACTTTAATTCGTCCAAGCTTCAAATCTCACTTCTAGATTTCCAAATCTTAGAGAGAAGATGAAGAAAATGAGTTGGTAAAGAGAGTAAATCATGGTAGGGAGAGAGGCATAGAAGATATGTTTTTTTTACCCACTTACGCCTATACATATTTATATATCTAAATCTTTGGCATGACTTTGCAACTTAGTCCATCTTCTCTTCTAAAATAGCTCCTTGCTCCAAGTAATTTTTCACTAATTACATACCAACATTTTTTCCTCCCCACATTTCACTCAAGTCCCTAAACTAATAGTACAATGGCCCAATCTCTACTTAAAGAGTCCAAACACATTTTTTCACGTCACTTGACCCGTCCCAGGTCCCACACCCATACTAAAACACATGAAAATTCATATAACCCAAAAAAACATATACTTAAGCAAATTTTCATGCTTAATCACAATTAGCATATAATTAAAATATAAATAAAATCCCACGGCTCATAGTAATTTTGTAAAAACACACCAAAAACTGATGAAAGTTAATGGCAAGGGTGCAATTTGGCAACTTTTAAAACCTGAAGGGGCTAATTAGCATAAAAAATAGTTCGGGCGGTTTTATGAGAAAATGGAATAGTTCAAGGGGGTTTTGTGCAATTTGGCCTATTGAGATGTTTTATCAATTATCTCAAAAGGCGAGTTTAACTGAAGAGGCTCAATGATGACCTAGCGGTATGTAATCAAGAACGCAGGGCATGATCTTTAAGCAGGAAAGACCTAGAGGGAGTGAATAGGTCTATGAAAGAAATATTGACCAATTAAAAATTCATACAATAAATTCTAACTTTTATGCATTAATATCAATAGAAGATATGAATATCTTAATTAATATAATCTATTATACCAATTGTTCAAATTTTTGTTACTAGTTCTACATCTTTCTAAGCACTTGTATTACCACTTACTATATTCTTATATCAATTTTAATTCACCCTTGAACAAATAAAGAAACAAAAAAATCAAACAAATATATTTATCAAATATATTTCCTAAACATATAAAGATATGTGGTTTTGATTGGTTTGACAAATTTGGTTAAATTGTTATGTCTATATGCTCATATACTTTTTGATGACAATTTATCAAACATGTGAAGTGCATTCTTTCAACCAAGCATTCAAGCTAATAATAAGTAATTTAAAGTGCAGTAAATAAATGCGTAAAGTAAAGAGACTTGCACACCAGATTTATACGTGAAAAAATCTACCCCAACGGTAGATAAAAAATCACATGGGTTTGGTCCAACAAAGCAATCCACTATAAAAAAAATTGATGTACAACCTAATGTCGCACAGTCCTTCAGCGATGATTCAACAGTCCATTCGTGAATCCTTAGTTGATCTCTAGATGCAAAAGATATTAAATCCAACAATACACTTATGGATCTTCCAAGAGCTCTTTCCGACCTGTCTACGCAAGCTTCAATACACTCAAAACTTCATTTCTTACTCTTGGATCTCAACTTTGCAACCACGAATCGTCCAACCGATTGTATGTATTATGGTTAACACAAACTGCCAGTGTTGATGTAGTATTTATAGCACAGTGATCGCAATTGTAGTATCAACATGAAAATATGTATATCATATCACCACTTAACATGTATGCATGATGAATGATACACAAAACATAGACCATCAAGTTCACCTATATCTATATAATATGATGAATGATATTTAAATATAGATATACAGACTATCTATATTATTATGCCCTTAATCTCATAAGAAGTCATTCACAGATGTGTGTATGTGAATATTATGACTCTATGGATAAAGAAATAAATAAAATACTCAAAAATGAGTAATGAGCGTAGATGCGGCTACTCTGACGCTAGGGCACTTCACACACCCTAAGGTTTATGTTTAAACCATGTATATATGTGCCACACAGGCTTCGTGACCAAGAACACTCATTTTGAAAGTTTTTGATACTTCGATCGAAATGTCATATTTTTTTATCAATCGAAGCTATCGACCAGAATTGATTTTTCAGAATTCCAACTCTCTAAGATTGAAGCCTTGAAATTCTAGATCAATCAAATCTATCAATCGAAGTTGATTCCTAGCAACCTCAACTTTTGAATTTTTCAATGCTTCAATTAAAGCACCCAAATTTTTAATCAATTAAAAATTTCAAAAGTTTGTCTAAAAATAAATTCTGGAAGGTTCTTAACTTAATGCACAAGTATGAGTCCAAATAAGTTATGGCACATTTTTCTATACTCAATATACATATGTAGCAAGTCATATATATGCAAATCTATAATTTTCAAAACATGTTTAGAAAAATATCAATTTATACTGAAAAGCATATACGAAAACTCTTCCCTTTTGACTAAGAACAATATATGTGTAAATATGGTTCAAATAAATCTGTAGACACATATATGTAAGTATATACACATAGTTCTTAATGTTATACAAATAAACTTTATAAAGATATTTAGAAACTTGACATATTTAGCCTATATGTATATCTAGTCTATATTCACAAGACATAAGAAAATCAATATATATGTAGACATATATAAAAAACCCCTAGAAAGTTACCATATATGTATTTAACATATAAAAATATATTTTCTTAATGCCTATACAAAAATAACTTTTATATATATAAATCAATATTCTCATATATGACTCAATATATAAAAGTAAGAAGGTTCTAGATGCATATATCATATATATGACATGTTTTGACATATAAAGCATGTATGCATGAACCTAATAGTGATAGATGATATATAAGAGTGATATTTACCTTTATATCTTTCAACTTGACAAGATGACATCCACGTCCATTGATATAGACTGAATTGACAACTCTGTCCTCGATGTAGAAATTTTCAAAAAGTATAGTCTTCACTCTTAGACCATCTAAATAACCTAATTCTGTTTATTCACTCTCAAAATATAAATCTAATTACAATTCATAGAGTGATTTTTGACATACAAAATTTGCCAGCCTAGTGTGACGTATATTTTTGTAATTAGAAATCTTCGATGTCAACTAGACATGATCGAGTTGTAAAATTTTATTTATACTCTTGTAATTGATCATATAATTAAAGTCTCAGAGTAAGCATGAAGTGTTGAAAATTAATCCATACTCAACTTGTAGAAATCAAGAATACTACAATAATTGTAGAAAGAATTTTAATTGACATACCTGAATGAAAATTAAACTGTAGAATACCTTTGAGTTTCTGTAAGAGATCCTTAGAGAGCTCTACCCCATTTCTGAGAGTTGTTCTTCGATAGGGCTGAATAAGGGTTATGAAACCCTTATTTATAACAACAACAGGGGGGACGGCTTCTCTACAAATAAAATACCTAAATCTCCCTTCCTATCATGGAGACCTAGATATCAACGGTTAGAATTAAATCCCACCAAATAAAGTTGAAAAACCACAATCCAACGGTATAAATATTATACTGTCAATTAGACCACAATTGACAAGTATAACCCCAACCCATCAAGTAACAATAATTACATTGCAATCCAATTTTAGAAATAATGCATAGAATCACAAATAAAATATTTTATTAATTAAAATATTCTAACAATCTCCCACTTGATTCATGCACCTTAAGTTTTGTAAAACGATAATGTGGATTGCAATACTTTAGAAAAGTCGAGTGGCCACTCATTTTATTTTTTAGAAAAATACCATTATCGAAACAGATGGGTTGAAACTTTAAAACACACTCTTCCATAGACTTCCTCAATAGTGGATCATGAATACTTAAATAAGTAATATATTAGTCTAAACAGTTCTATGGTCTCAAAACTGATTCCATCTAGGATTTGAGCAAATATAGTGGTTTTACTGTATTTCATGAGATGCGCAAACTGCATGTGGTCTAAACGCACACCTCACTATCCATCCTGCTTCATACCATCACGGTATGTCACCTGAACATATTACAACAAACCGCCAACCTTTTGTCC
Source organism: Cornus controversa (assembly GCA_026545225.1). Classification (NCBI taxonomy): domain Eukaryota; kingdom Viridiplantae; phylum Streptophyta; class Magnoliopsida; order Cornales; family Cornaceae; genus Cornus; species Cornus controversa. Next base: position 58,257,246 of record CM048845.1, read on the forward strand.
AGTGTGAGGGTTTACCGATATAGAGCCAATCTCATATCTAGCCCAAGTTATCCTCATGGAGTGTGAAACACTCCCACAGGCACTTTAATAATTATGTTTGGATTTACCAATGTGGTGCTAATCCCACATCTAATCCAAACACCCTCATAAGTGTAACATCACTTCCAGGCAAGTATAATAGCACGTGCATTAACTATATATATGAAGATAATAATAACGATACATCATAACTTCATTTTTCATGCAAATAACTGTCACCACAAAGTGTAAATAAACTGAAGAAAAAATAACTATCACCATAAGGTGTAAATAAACAGAAAGCTAACTGCAATGTAACATGATATAAAAGAAATATCAGACATCATAACACAATGACTCTCGAACACCTGTCAAGATCACGTGCTCCTTAAAAAATTTGCAGCTAAATACCTTTAATGAGAGGATCTGCAATAATATTTTATGTGGGGAACCTCAATAGAACCTTCCTTAACATTTTCACACACAAAAATTTACTTTATGTCAACAACTTTCAAATCCACAATCAAAATTTCCCAACCACATAGCATGTTTGGTTGTTTCACAACAATTAGCCAACTTTGCATCCATAGTGAAATATGTAATAATATATTGCTTAGAGATTTTTTTTTTTCACAAAACACCTCACTCCTTGAACCAACATAAAGATAAAAACAGAAGTAGATTTCCTAGTACTTGAGCAACCTGTATAGTTATCATCGGAATAACCAACTATCTCTAAGCATTCTGATTTTCTGTAGATCAACATGAACTCTTTATTTATCTGGAGATATCTCAAAACTTTCTTCACTACCTTCGAATAAACAATGTGTAGATTTTGCTAAAATCAACTTGACTTCTCACAAAATCATTATCGAGACACTTTTATTCTGACAACATATTCTCTTTAACACCTTGAACCTCACTTGGTACACAAATTTTTTATTCCAAAAGTTTTCAATACTTTATCAATACAAGCCTTTTGAGAAAGTCCATATTTTTTTTAGTGCATGTATCACATGAATGTCATTGCAAACTAACAAAATATCATCAACATATAAGACAAAGATAACAAATTAACTCCCACTGAACTTGAGGTATATGCATTACATCATGATATTCTTCAGGTTGAAACATGTAAATCATTTCCTTAATGTCTCCATTGAGGAACATTGTCTAGAAATCTATCTAATGCAACTCAAGATCATATTGTGTGACAATGGCAAAATGACTCTCAAAGAGAAACATTTCAGAGAAACCATCACCTCTTATATCTATCATACACCTCAAAATCATTAAGTATAAAAGAAACTACAAAATTTTAGACTCCCACTGAATTCACACATCCTCAATAAATTTTACATATAATACCCCGCTCCAACACATGATATGATATTATCCGCTTTAGGCCATAACCTGCATGGTTTTGCTCTTGGGTTTTACCCCAAAAGGCCTCATACCATTTGAAGAGAACATACTACATATAAGCACATCCCCTTCTCCACACCCAGGCGATGTGGGATTGAGCACCCTGTACCCTGTCAGTGTGGTAGCTCAGCCTAGTGTCTGTCTTCGCACCTGCCCACTCACACCCGTCCACAAGGGTTACTACAATCCACCCCCCTACGAGGCCCGACGTCCTCGTCAGCACACTTTCGGCTAGGTTCAGGCTCTGATATCAACTGTAATTCCCCACTCCAACACATGGTATGATATTATTCGCTTTGGGCCATAGCCCACACGATTTTGCTCTTGGGTTTTACCCCAAAAGGTCTCATACCATTTGAAGAGAACATACTACATTTAAGCACATCCCCTTCTCAACACCCAGGTGATATGGGATTGAGCATACCACACTGACAAGGTACAAGGTGCTCAATCCCACATCGCCTGGGTGTGGAGAAGGGGATGTGCTTATATGTAGTATGTTCTCTTCAAATGGTATGAGGCCTTTTGGGGTGAAACCCAAGAGCAAAATCATGCAGGCTATAGCCCAAAGCGGACAATATCATACCATGTGTTGGAGCAGGGTATTACAGTTGGTATCAGAGCCTGAACCCAGCCGAAAGTGTGCCGACGAGGACGTCGGGCCTCGTAGGGGGTGGATTGTAGCAACCCTTGTGGATGGGTGTGAATGGGCGGGTGCGAAGACAGACACTGGGCTGAGCTACCACACTGACACGGTACAGGGTGCTCAATCCCACATCGCCTGGGTGTGGAAAAGGGGATATGCTTATATGTAGTATGTTCTCTTCAAATGGTATGAAGCCTTTTTGGGTTAAACCCAAGAGCAAAATCGTGCGGGCTCAAGCCCAAAGCGGACAATATCATACCATATGTTGGAGCGGGTATTATATTACAATGACATGTTTCAACAATTTTCATAGGTTTAGAGGGATAATAAAAATCATAACCAAAATATCTCTCAATATACTCAATGAAAAGACAAATGACGGTGCGAGAGGATCAAGTTTCTTAATATCTAGATTATACAATTTCACCTCTACAAGGCATTCTCACACATGTAAATGTCTAAGACTGGGCCTACGGCCCATTCAAAACATTGAGATATGTACTAAAACACCACGATTCACACATTCCATATCTGTAACCTCAAAATTGCATTTCTTCTGCATCTTTCCCTTGACACAGTCAACACATAAATTATAATCTAAAAATTAATAGTCCAATAATCTCATCATTAACCAAGCGTTCATGTCTCTTTCAAGAGATATACCCTAATCTCATATGCCATAGCATAAATGAATCCTCTCCAACGAAAACGCGATCTTATCCGGAAGGAATAAAGCCCATAGATAAAAAGAGGCATGTATGATCTCTCTTGAATCAATCATTATATATATTCAGGCACGTTTACCTAATTGGGCTCAAAAATTACCACAATAATTTTCATACATGCGTTGTTTTCCTTCAACTAAATCTTAAAATTGTGACAGTCTTTCTTTTGATGCCCTCTCATTTTGCAGAACCAACATTCATCATTCCTTTGATCATGTTTTCCTTTATTGCTCTGTTTTAACTTTTTTGTTCTACCTGATTTCCTTTCTTGCCGCTTATTTTCTTCTAGAAAATATTCTTACTGCTATCATTTACGACAAGATGGTCTGACTCAATTTTAATTCCCTTGAGCCCCTCTTCCTCAATCACACAAATTGCTAATAGCTGGTTAATATCTTATTTTGTCTCATGTGAATTATAATTCACCTTGAATTTCTCAAAAAGACCTAAACAGAGAATTAATATATCACCATGTGGATTAGTAACTCATCATCAAATGTGATTCTCTGCTCCCTCAAACCATTAACCAATTTACACATTGTATAAATGTGCTCCCTCACTGAACCATTGCCATCATATCTAGTTGACACATGTTGTGTCAAATAATAATACTTTAGTTGCTTCTTGGTGTCATTAACTACTTCCTGATCAGATTATGAAGCTTCTTAGTAGTATCAAATACTAGAATACCACTCCCACAAGTCACACCAATAGAAGCATAAATCAATCTTACAAAAATTGAATTATCTTTAGTCCACTTAAAATGTAACAACCTCACTATCTGAGAAGACTCTGCAACCAGTATAGAGGGTTTCTCCTTAAAAGGTACAGACTCATAGTCTAAGAAACCCAATATAATATCAAAACATGTCCCCTAGGTAAATATAATTTGAACCATCCAGTGGTTCAATCCCTGTAAGCTATTTCTGAATTGCGGAAGCATCTATAACCTCAATACATGTTATATTAAATAACACCACATATACAACATATAAAATAATATGTCACAACTTTAGGAATTATCACTTTAATTCGTACTTGGAGTTTTAAGTCGAATTTATCAGGGTGTTTTACTATGTGCAAAACCTTCCACCCTGCGGGAACAGGTAAGATGTCATCTAAAAATTACCTTTGAGCAAAATTTTAAATACATTTACCCCCCAAATTTGTAATTAAATCGCACATAGAGCTAGTTGATTATGTTTGAATTATTACTAACCACTTCCACTACCTTTGGGTAAGAGGGTTATTTAGTTCTAACCCAAACGCTCTCAACTATTCTACTCACTTATCCTACATTAAGACACTGATCACCTTTGGACAGAACTAATGCCCCAATATAGGTAAGTGCACTATAAGACCTTAATAAGACCAATATTTATCTTTAAAATTTTCAAAAATAATAACCTACATGAGTGAATGTCACCTTTGGGTAGACATTACTCACTTTGGATACTACCTTGAAACAGTCACTTTACCGGTTCTCCTAAACCCCAAGGAAAGACCTAAACTTTAAAATTCCATTTTTATTTAGGTTCACAAACTTCTTTATAATGCACATAAAAATAAACCCAAAAATTATAGAACAAAATATGAACATGGATCACTTATAACTTGAATATAAAGAAATATATTTATAATCATCCATGCACATAAAAATAAAAATAAAAATAAAAAAAGATAACAAAATTTAACCGACCACAAAATTTGGTATATGTAATATAATATCACATTCTAATAAACAATTCAAAAGAAAAAGAAAATCTTTTTGAATCAAACAAAATATATATGTATATATATATATATATGTATATATATATATATATATTCTATTGTCATCTCAATACGTATCATGGTACTCTTGAATGCCTTTATTAATGCATGTGAATTGAGCACAAAGTGAGGCATAAAATAACCAATCAAGTTACTTAGGTGATCAAAAGTCAAATCCAAAACCCATATAACAATATACAAAATTGATATATCATGTATCCATCTATGCATACAATCACCAAGTTCCTAAGGCTAATAAAAGCTTTTGCTTTTAAAGAAAGGACAAAACTTGATGTGCATAAACAATCATATATGTGAATACTGGTAAAAAGAAATCACAATGTTATTTATTCAAAACACTCACGAAGGTCGAGAAACCAGCCACTTGTTTCTCAACTCAAAATTGATCAAAAGAAATCACTATATATCATCTTACTATGTGCACGTAAATAGATATATACACACACTGGATGAAAAAACTTCAAATTATCCATGAAAACCGAGACAAGCAATCCCATCATATTTGACTTGCAAAAATTTTCAATCTCACAGCATATATATATATATATAACAAGGTTAGGTTTTCAAGATTTTTCAATTTAAGTTCATTGACAATCTCATCAAGTGACACATGGCTTCTTAAGTAAAAAATCCACTGCTTGCGAATATGAAAATAGGAAACCGTTGGCACTAAATCGATGATCTCATTGATTTATAACTATAGCCATAAAAGTGTATATATATATATATATATATATAGATTCTTGAAATCTACAAATAAAAACTTTAGCCCTAATTATGGCTTTGATACCAATTGTTGAAAATTAATCCATACTCAACTTGTAGAAATCAAGAATACTGCAATAATTGTAGAAAGAATTTTAATTGACATACCTGAATGAAAATTAAACTGTAGAATACCTCTGAGTTTTTGCAAAAGATCCTTAGAGAGCTCTACCCCCTTTCTGAGAGTTGTTCTTCGATAGGGCTGAATAAGGGTTATGAAACCCTTATTTATAACAACAATAGGGGGGACGGCTTCTCTACAAATAAAATACCTAAGTCTCCCTTCCTATCATGGAGACCTAGATATCAACGATTAGAATTAAATCCCACTAAATAAAGTTGAAAAATCACAATCCAACGGTATAAATATTATACTGTCAATTAGACCACAATTGACAAGTATAACCCCAACCCATCAAATAACAATAATTACATTGCAATCTAATTTTAGAAATAATGCATAGAATTACAAATAAAATATTTTATTTATTAAAATATTCTAACATGAAGTTCTACACCAAACATGCAAATGATCTTCAAAGGCATGAAGCTTAATCTTTGAAAGAAAACGTCAATGATTTGAACAAGGATTTGATTGATTGAAGTTTCTAGATGGTTTCAACTGCATGTGGATATCATTTATCAATTAGGAGAGTCATGTAGTCTAGGTAAAATGGTGAGAACACATATATTTCGAAACAGGAGGTTCCGACCTTGAAAATTAGAGGTTTCAACAAAATTTTCAGAAAATTCAAGGTTGGACCGGTCCAGTTCAAACCTGGACCGGTCCAAGAACTCTTGGAACTTCAATCCTTGTAGGACAAAGCCCTGGATTGGTCCATGTACGGGCTGGACCAATCCAAGCCTCCTGATGTGGCTTTTTGGCTCTACAGGCTTCCTATTTTGACTGGTTTTGACTCTAAAATTTTCTTAAACTTTGGGATTCATTTTCTAATGATTTTAAGGTTGGACTGGTCCAGTTCAAACCTGGACCGGTCCAAGAACTCTTGGAACTTCAATCCTTGTAGGACAAAGCCCTGGACTGGTCCATGTATGGGCTGGACCAGTGAAAGCCTCCTGATGTGGCTTTTTGGCTCTACAGGCTTCCTATTTTGACTGGTTTTCACTCTAAAATTTTTTTTAACTTTGGGATTCATTTTCTAATGATTTTAAACTTGTTTTCAAGAAAAATTAGAGTTTCTAACATTTATAAAAATCTCATATGATTTCTCTCTTATTAAACTTTCAAGATATGCGTCGTCGAATTTCGATGCATCCTAATGGGGATTACGATGCATCATAACTAGACCTATAAACAGATCTGATTCAGACTAGATCATAGTCAATCCAATCCGAATCCAATAAGCATTTTAGGTGATCCGGTCTAAAAATCCAATGAATTTTTTCTTAATGAATCCATATCTAATATTTAAATTATCGAATCTCCGATCCGAAAATCCGATCTGAAAATCAAATTCACACTTTTGTTCAAACAAAATGTTATGAAAAATAGTCGCAAACCAAGCACAATCACGAAACATGACACAAAACAAATCAAGCACAACGCACAGAACACAAGAATTTATGCGGTTCGGCAATGTGCCTACGTCCATGGCAAAGATCTGGTAAAAGATTTTACTATGCAAAAATCAAGAGATTATAAGTTTCAATCCAAACCCTAGCTCTCGCTCTCTCACTCTCTTTCTGCGATTTTAGTGTTTTCCCTCGTCTGTACCTCCAAACCCTTAGATGCCGTTATATATCGGGCTACAAGAGAGTCCTAACCCGGGTCCAAAACTCACAAGCGAAAAATGGGTCATAAAATTTTGCTCGAGGGCAACATGACTGAGCCCGAGACAAAATTTGGGCCATAACATAACACAGACAAACTTCATCCAAAGTACTCAACAAAATTAACGTTTGAACTTCATTCATATAATCATCTGTGTATAAGCTAAAGAGTATAAACGAGAAGCTAGTGTTCATCTTATATCACAAGTTCCTTACAGTTAACAATAGACACTTTTTACATTTCCAAAAAGGTATATAACAAATACCAAAAATAAATTGGACATATGAGCTAAAGAGTAGGAACTAGGTAATGTTATATAACTAGAAAAAGCAAAAGAGAAGTTTAGCAGTTCCAATTTCTTCTAAAATTTTGATACTTCATGTTATCCATATGCCCTACAATAAAATAAAACATGTTAGCTTATGCTTAAGATGAATTGATGTCTAAAATCTTGAATTTATGTCGATATAATGAATGGTAAAAAATGACGGAAGATATATGTTGATGTTCTATTTTTATTTTTTAAAAGGTTCCATCGAAAGTATTATATGTCAATTCTTAACGGAAAAAAATAAAGTATTGTGTCAGTTTCATCTAAAGATGAATTGTAAACGCTAGAGCACCAAGCATTAGGTTTCTTCCATTCACCTAGTTAAGCCACCCATCAGTGGAAATAGAAACGAAAGAACAAAGGCTAAAAATTTGTCTAAAAGACAGATGATATATTAATTAATATACAAACCAAGAATGTATTTTGCATATAGTGAATTATTTTGGTTTTATACTTAAAAAAAAAATAAAGCATACAATAATCAATATGGCTGCATCACATGCTCATTTAAAAACTGGCCAAGAAATTTGGTACCAAGAAGCTATGTTAACCTTCTAGTACTCTACTTGGCCATTTGAACATGAACTTACTTTGAGCCAAGTTACTTTAGCATATCCCAAGTAATGTTACCTAAAACCTAGATGATATTAGTCTGTGGAAACAGAAGCAAAGCTCCAACGCCACATCCTCTAAAAAGTAATTTATAGGAGAAACTTGTATAGACTACATGGTTGGAATGTGTTTAAGCATACAAAAGCTAAAGTGATTTCATTTCAAAAAGTAATGATCAATGATATATAAAATTATCAAAACTAACAAACGTTTTATTTTTATTTTTTAATTGACAAACGATAAGACTCTTAAACATTAATCACACTATTTCTCTTTAAAATGACATTCCGGCATTTTTTTCATTGTGCTAAGACCAACTAAAACCAAAAAGATTCCTATAAATCATATTATTATGATGCAAGATCATAAACACTTAAAAGAGAATGAAAGAGCTGAAGTCTCAATTCAGGGCTGAATTGAGACTTTTGAATTCATACCATGTCCTCTGCCAACACTCCTCAGCTGAACAACATATTCTAAGCTCTTCTTAATGGCATCAACTTAATGTGATAAAATAAAATGCCAAATTTAGTTTCATACGAAATGGAATCCAGAGGTGTATTTCATGGTTATGCTAATAAAGAGATCATTTTCTAACAGGAGAGACATAAAAGTACTACTTCACCTGCTCAGTAAATTGTACATCCTTGTTTCGATTGGCTACATGTTCTCTTTAAGTTAGGAGCATGCATCAGAAAAATGTTAGCTTTCATGAAGAAACAAGGTAAAATTCAATGTACTAACACAATTACTTTAGCTAATACTTTTTTTAGTTCCATTCTTAGTACAATAAGAGAAAATAAAACTTTACATTTCAAGTTGGATCATAATAACATCATTTCTTTTATTTTTATATATATATGGCATTGGCTTTTGTTTCAAATATGTTTCTAAATTGTTGATTCAATAGTTTTGTAATGTATATTAAAAAGTATAAAAATTAAGAAACTAATTATTGAAGAAAATATAAAAAACACAAAGATATAAGCACAATGATCACACTCATTTTAGTTGATGATTTTTTGGAAGAACTTCTAAGTTAACATCTAGTCATTCAATCTAATTAACCACATACCACATTTTGTGTATTACATAGATATCCAAGGAATCAGGAAGAACCTTTGAGACAAGGAATTAGGAAGAACCAAACACAAGAGAAAAGTTGAGCAAAGGCCCAAAAACATAAGCTGCTCTATTCCATTTTCTTCCAAAAATTGATACTTCATTTAGTCCATATGCCCAACAATAAAATTAAAAATGTTAGCTTATGCTCATAAATTTTGTTTTAAAACTTTAATAGAAGAAACTTTAGATAAATGTAACTTCCTTACATCATTCAAATAAATATCTTCAGCTTTACTATTTACTATCCATGTTATGCACAAGACTTAAAAACAAAAAAGATAAGTGGAGTTAAAGACCAAAAACAAAAGTCACTCCACTTCAATTTATTCCATATGCTTGAATATCACCCTATAAAGCCTAAAATAAGATTTAAAATATTAGTTCATATATATAAATAACTAAATAAAAAAAATTGCTTCAAAACATATAATATATTTTAGATAAGTTTACTTACTTTTTTTTTTTGAGATGGAAGCCAATCTTTCGTAAAAATCAAAGCCTCTACAATTTCTGGAAGTAAGGAAGCACGTGATTCATCAATGACTCTACCTCCTACACTAAATGTTGCCTTAGATGCCACAGTAGTTGCTGGAATAGCCAAAACATCACGAGCTATTTTTGCCAAAGTAGGAAGTTCAGCACTATTCACTTTCCACCAATTCAGGATTTTAAAACTTTCATTTCTTGGAAACATGGGCTCTTCCAAATATTGCTCCAATTCTGACTTCTGATAATGAAGAATATTAGAAGATCGACCACGCAAATACCACGAATCAAAATAATCCAATTTGTTATCTTTAGAAGCCTCACACGTATTACCACCACTACTAGAACCACCATCTTCTTTAACACAATGAATAGATGGTTGAGGGAAATCAACTTTATACTCATTGAAAAGATCAAAAAGAGCACTATGAACTCTTTGAACATATTTACTAGCATCATCACCATAAATCTTATCATAATAATACTTCACCAAGTCTAGCTTAAATCTTGGATAAAAAACAATAGCAATTGCTAACACCAGGAAACACTCCTCCCAATACTTATCAAACTTTATTTTCATTGGAATAGCCATTAAACGAAGAAAATTATGTTCACTACTTTCCCATTCAATCAAATGCATTTGAATATCACAAATATCAGGAGAAAACAAATTTGAAGTTGGATAATCACTACCAGAAAAATGATTTGTTGCATCATAAAAAGTTCTCAAGCAACCACTTAAAACTCTTGGCATTTCCCATTCCTCATTAGACGGGTTAAATTTAAATCCACGATTTTTTTGAGCTAACCGACAAAACACCTCTTTCACTTCCAATGCACTTTCAAGCATTAAAAAGTGGAATTCCACCAAGTAGGGAAATCCATCTTTACCTTCTTTTTGTCCCGCAACTTGACTTTATTTTTTTCATTATTAAACTTTTGTGTTGCATATGGAGATCTTTTCAAATACTTCACTGTTTCTCTAACCTTATAAATAAAGTCTCCAATCACTTTTAGGCCATCTTGCACAAATAAATTTAGTATATGCGCATTACAGCACACATGAAATAAATCACCATCCAAACACAACAAAAACTTGTCACAAAGCCAACTTTTCAAGCTTCTTACCATTGCATCATTAACAGTTGCATTATCAACCACAATAGAGAACAACTTCTTATCAAGATTCCAATCTCAAATTAAATCTGTGATGTATCTAAAAAGAGTTTCTGTATCATTAGAATATTCAATGCATTTGTAAGCAAGAATTTTTTCTTCAATTCCCAATCATCATCAATAAAATGAGATGTCAAACATATATATCCAATATCATGATGATCAGATCAGAAGTCCATATGTCAGTGGTAAGAGTGATCCTACCAGAAAATTTATCAAAATAATCATATAACTTCTTTCTCTCTTTTGCTTAAACTTTTAGGATGTTGGCCCTTACCATATTCCTTGACATGAGTTTAAACATTGGTTGAAGTCCATTCACAAATATCTCAAAATATTCATGTTTAACCATGTTAAATGAATAGTTATGTTTAATAACCATCCTTGCAAAATCCATTCGATTTATCACTTGGTCAAACTTATGATCTTGAATTTTAGGAGTTGAGTTGGAGGCATTCTTGGCCGAGATAGCATTTGTTGACCACTATTTCTATGAATTCTTACTACACATCTAGATAAATGACCTTTTAGGTGGCTGGTTCCTTTAGTACTTTCTTCTACAAATTATTTTTTACAATGTTTACACTTCGTAATATCTTCCCATTTGGACCTTTTAGTTTATCAAAATCTTGGCATACATTTGATGTCAACTTCAGTCTCTCGGGAGAACTTGGAGCTAAAATATCATGTACTTCAATGATGTCCCCATCACCATCATTTTCAGTAACATTTTCAGTAGCAGACATTGCGAACAACTCGAATATAGCAAATCCTAAAACCACATATTATTCATCAATTAATAAAATAAACAACCAATATTAAACAAATTATGAAATTTGAACAAAACATACTACTACTGCACTACTATTGAAGTTAAAAGAACAAAAAATGTAATGCATACTTTAGAAAATGACAATGACCAAAAAAACAAAACTCCTCAAGAGAGAGAAAAATAGTCTTGGCAAAAAACGTAGGGAGGGAAAAAAAAGTGGAAAAAATATGATGAGAACTTTTGTTAAAGGAATGAAAAAAAAAAGAGAGAAAAAAAAAAAGAAGAGGCTCAAAACTAGAAAAGAAAAAAGGGTTGAATAAGTAATAGGTTTGTACCCTTTCGTAACTAACTAAAATTATCATTAAGAGTGAGAAAAAGATTAAGAAGGAAGAAGAAGAAGAGGGAAAAAAAAAAGAGAAAAATACATAGTTAAATCTGTAGTCAAAGAAGAAAAACAAAAACACCACAAATTAGGGCTAGTAAATTGTAGCAAAGAAAAAGAAAAGGAAGAACAAGAATAAAAAAAAAATAGAAAGTAAAATCTATTGAAGGAGAAAAACGATATACACAAATTAGGGCTGCCAATAAGTTGTAACAAAGAAAAAGAGAAGGAAGAAGAGAAAGAAAAGGAAAGAGAATAAAGAACTCGCCGATGGATTCACTCTTCAAACGGTAGATTGACGAGCTCATTCACACAATCGCTGCTTCGTTTTCTCGAGCTTCAACTGTTCAACACCAATTTTGTGACTTTTGTCTAGACACTTCTCTTTGAAAATAAGATCACCAAATACTACCTCAGATTCTCATATAAGGTTAGTTGTTGGGAATGTTAATATATTTTTCAGTGTATGATATTATTGTGCAACATAAATCAATCAAACGGTTGATAGTTAATATATATAATATACATATATATATATATATATAATTTAATCGGATCACTATCGGATCGAATCACCCTAAATCCAAATCCAATTTGTTAAGAAATCGGGTTATCAGGTTCAGATCATTATCGGGTTATCGGATTTTTAATACAATCCATATCCGAATTATCGGATCGGATTCAGGCCAAAATTCGATCCATTGACAGGTCTAATCGTAACCCCTCGAATGCAAATCCTGCAGAATTTATAATTATTCACCAATCTTATACAACTCACATCTAAACACATCGCAGGTCTATAAATCAATCCATAAATCATCGTAACATAATGAAATGCTACAAAATCATAAACTCCATGCATTTGACCCAAATCATACATTTCATTTATATAATTCTCCAAATTCATAATCATCATATGAATTATATACATAACGGCCCAAAAGTACAAGTAGCGCAACTATAGCTACAATTTCAACAAAAATAACATGTCACAAGCCAGCATAGATAGAATTAGATACAATATCCAAAAATATCTCAAAAACACTACTAAGAGTTTCACTAGGCCACTCAAGTCCTGTTCGTCATCGGTGCCTTATCTGTAAAAATGTTTGGAGGGAAAGGGGTGAGCAAAACAACGAGCTCAGTAGGAATGCCCCAACCCACCTAGGCATCGACCTGACACCGACCTACATGATATACAACCATGATGTCACTACACTACATGACATATTCAATTCTCTCATGTTCAATCAATCACAAATGCAATTTGACAAGTGTACATTTGATCCATACAACATGTTTAACAGTTAAAACACATAAGTATCAAGATATTTACGTCTTCTTCGGTCATAATCTGATACATAGACATGATTGGTCAACTCCGACGACACCTGTATGATTTGGGCAAATTCAAAGAATCATACAATCCCGGTAATATATTAATCTTGCCATTGTGAGTGGGCAACTCCGACGATCACAAGATTTTGGATAACTCCGAGTTCTATGAATTAGCCTTAGTATGATTGGGCAATTCCAATAGTCACACCTTAGTGGATAATTATACCACTTTCGTAACATGGTTGGACAACTCTGAACCCCATTTACGTCTCACTTGGACAATTCTCCGATAATTACTTATACATGCATATCGAGCACATATATCACATAACATATACTTTTCATGTTCTTCAATGCACATTCTTGCTACAATTGATTTCTAGCATGCATTAATTCCACCTACACATCCTCCATATAGTCACATATATGCTTCAAAACATGCATATTATTCACATATGCATACAATTCACAATACTCCACAATATGCTCACATTTTCATGCATTCAATATGAATAATTACACCTTCATCATATACTACAGTATGAATGACATTCATATGTATAAATCATAAGGAAGATTATAGTACAATACACAACCCTAACACTCTCCCATACATGCCTAACTCAACCAATACCTTCTCAAACTCACCAAAACCCTAAAATCGATGAATAAGAAGGAAGAAACACCCTTACCTTGAATTTGAAGACTTTCTAACAAATTTCTAGAATTCCTCCAAGTTCTACCTTGTCGAAATTCATGTTTGTTCAGTTTAAATCATAGTCCTTGTCGCATACAACAAGTTATTTTTCACGACAACTTACGAATCCAAGTCTGCTGCCTCTGAAATGAAGAGAGAATGAATATAGATGAAATGTGAGAGAAGAGAGAGAGTTGGGTGAATGTTCAAATGGATGGGATTCTTAGACTTAGATATTTATAATATCTAGGGCGCAAAATGACCAAAACGCCCCCGGGCCACTTAACGTACCCTCTCGACCTCCATTTTTGATTTCGAAAGAGGCTACAGTTCTGAAATTGATTCCTTAACTCTTTAAATATTTTATTTGGTTTACAATCAAAAAATATATTTTAAAAAAAAAAATCGGATTCCCAGGCCCACCCAATCCGCGTCCTGGACCCCGCCGACTCAAAATTCTCAAATTTTACCAAACACTCCCAAAAATTTTTGAACATATTTTCACATTTAAAACATACTAAATATCATTTAAAATGCATTTATTGCAAAAATGATGACAATCCAAAATTCTAAATTTTTGCCAAACACTTCCAAAACTTTTCAGAACTCCTAAACAAGTTCTCAAACATGTTTTCTACATTTAAAACATGTTAAACATCATTTAAAATGTATTTATGGTAAAAATGATGAATGAAAAAAAATCGGTCAAAATTAGACCTGGTCTCTATAGGATGAGATGCTCGATAAATAAAATATCGGATATGGATTTGATAATCAAGAAAGATATCAAGATTGATTAAATGAGTTGAGCTCCAACTTCATTATTCTTGACTTAATCCCATATGAATGCGGTTGATCACATGAATCCTCTTCAATTAATTGAACATTCGTCAAGAAGATTTCACATAACTTTTACAGTGGATTGTGATATATGTTTACAGTGGATTGTGATATATGTATGAATGTTGAAATTGATCAACTAAACTCCAACAAATCACCAACACTTTTATGAATGCTAAAATTGAGTTTGAGCAAATTGTTGGACGTCCCAACACTTGCTCCATTTATAAGTTGACATGTTAAACCATCTAAAAAAATTAGGGTAAATTACTCCAACCTCCCCTATAGTTTGACTTAATTACTATGAGATTAAAGTTTTGTAAAAATAACTCTAACACCCATTGTCAAAATTAGTCAGCTGATATTATAAAGCATTTTACAGTTTTATCCTTTCTCAATATCTTTATTTTCTTTCCAATAACCTTTTATTTCTCTCTCTAAATTTATCCTCCCTCCACCACCAGTCGCTCCCCATTCTCTCTGTATCTCTCTCTCCATCTACATTGGAGCCCTGCAACTCACTTCTCAAGAAAAACTAATATGTGAGTTCAACTTAATAGTAGGGGACATCAGAGTTATTTCACACAATCTTAAAGGAGGTTGACCAAAAAATTTTGACGAGTTTAATTTGAGCTAATTAGACCAAATCTTAAGATATGTTAAAGTAATTTACCAAAAACTTAAGGAAAGTTACAAGTAAATTACCCAAAAATTAAATCATATGGTGCTGAACTGTGCGTGAGTCAATACCTGACTAAGCTGTCAGGAGGACTTGAATTACACATAGAGGGGACCACCTAATATCAAAAGTAGTGAGTGACCCACATGATTCATTAATCCCCCCAAGACTTGCCACCACTTTCAAATTTCCAAAGTCCAAGTTGGTAAGATTTTGACAGAACCTTTCACTTTATACTGCTCCATTAATTTCTCATGTGCATTGTTTTAACTTTTCACGAATAAGGCATGATCATGAATATCTGTACTCACTGTTTTTGAAACATTCCTTTTTGCAGATACTTGCCAGATATATACCATCATTGAATGAGACCTTCTTTCAGACTAAAAAAGAATCAGACCTTCTACTATTAATTTTTCTCTCTTTTCTTTTAGAAGAGAGATTTAATTTAACAATAGGAGGTTGGGTATTTCCTAGTGGAATCCAAAAGTGAGAAAAGCTCATTTTTCTTCTTCTTCTTCTTCTGTTAAGTGAAGCCTTTTCTGTATTCAAGGCCATTGACTTTATATAGGATAATAAGATTGCTTTGGAGCAATCTTGATTAGAAAGCTTATATGCAATCTGATAAAGATTTCCCTGTAATCTGAACTTGTGGCCCATAAGTCACATAATTTGTTCTCTTTTCCTTTAATTTGTTCGCATTTGGTGGGCATCTCAATCTTTTCCTTTATTTGCATTTGGTGGGCATCTCCTCAATCAGATATAGATAGTGTTAGAGAAAAGAAATGAAAACTATCAAATTATTATTTTATTTCAAGGTTACTCTTTCTGTAAGAGTAAATAAAGAACTCACTTGTTACCAAAAAGAATAATACATAGGGTTTGCTTTGCTTTGCTTTGCTCAGACTTACAGGGCCTGTGTGGGGCCCACACAGCCCTCACAACCGACTGTCTGGGTATTTGTATATTGAATTGCCCTAAAAAAAAATGGAGACAAAATATGTAATTAGTTAATTACTAACTCCCATGTTATTTGATTTAAGCTAAGACTCATTTTTCTTTCCTTTCCTTTCCTTTCCTTCCCTTTCCCTGTCCAAAACTCCTATACATTAATGTTACTTCAGACTTGAGAATAGTGCACCATGTCAAGTTCAATGTCAAACCAAGATTCAATACATACATATATATATATAAAGTTGCCCAACAATGTATTCACAAATAGGAGACATGGGTTGGTAATTGTTGGTATATCTTTTTCATTGATTGAAATTAAAGTTGCCCAACAATGTATTCACAAATAGGAGACATGGGTTGGTAGTTGTTGGTGTGTGTATGTGTGTGTATATATATAGATACACACACAGCGACATATAGGTCCATTCGAATCCCATTTTTCTTGTTGACAACTTGGCGAACATCACAATATGCAGAACTTTTATAATTCAAAAGGAAACATCAGCTAGAGTCAAGACTCAGAAAACAGCAAAACATAATTACATTACTTCATTAATTTGGAAATTTGGACACACACTTCATCACACAAACTTCATTAGTCACACCAAGATTAGTTACAAATCTTGAAAACCATCATGGAACTTTCAAAACAAGTATTCAATTACAGATAATCCTGAAGAATTAGGCCACGGAACTCGAACTGTGATCATATGATCATTGTAACTGAAATCAATGTCCACTCCATTGATCCGGCAAGTCACCGGCTCCTCGGATGCAAAGACTCTCATTTCCCCACTTCCTCTGACTCCAACTCTCACCGAATTTTCATAATCGTCGACGACCAACGATTGAATTGCACCACCAGAGTTGAGCATGTTCACCAACCCAATGGGTGCAAATTGAATAGACTCATTTGGTAAAACTTTCACTGGAGAGATTGTTAGAAGCTCATACTCCAATGGCCTAAGCAAAACCTCCAAGTTGTCTGATGACTTCAAGAGCCTTAGCTTCTTTTCTTCAAACATGTAAACTGCAAATATGTCCACTCCTTTGATGGAGATTGGGTTTTTCCCATTGCTCCATTCAATATCTTTAGGACTTACCCAACATGTCCCAGTTTGTAGGTACTCAATGGCACTCTTGTTTCGCCGAGACAACTTGCACCATCCTCCTCCTTGACAGTTAAACGCTCCAAGAACCCCAGTAAACTGTCACGAATACAAACCAAAACAACATTGAATTAAGAAGCACCTCAACTTGATTCATTCCAAAAATTCCATTAGTCTAATGCATCGGCTTTCATCACCAAGTCGGCCCTGGGCTGAGGCGGTCCAAGTTGTTGCCAAGGGCTTTTAAATTTGGAAAGCCTCATATTTATACACATGTTTTAATTATAGTCCCAATTTCTTTCTTCTCTAGTCTAACCGTTAAAGTCTCATATTATTCCTTCGGTCCATCTTCGAACTTATCAATTAAAAGGTCCAAACACTACATCAGTCAATTACTAGTTCTATTATATAGGTCCGATTTCTTTTATCTCTAGTGTTGAATATTTTATTTTAATTTTTTGATGTGAACTGGATTGGTGTTATTTATAAAGCACCAAGACCGAAATTTTTCTTTTTTTTTTTGTGTTTTCAACACTAATGTGTTTTATGTGCTTATCGTCCAATTTTAATAAAAATTTCGCACTCTTATAAATTTTTTGGGCTTGTGAAATCTTATGTATAAAAAATATGGCATTTGAAAGTTCACTTCGAGTCTCTCAAAATTTTAAAAATCTCAGGGCCGGCCCTGTTTCATCACTAAGTGTCAAATCTAAAAAATTCTTCTTAATTAATTCAGTATGGACAATGATATGTAGTCCGATAGTGTCAACTAATTCAATCATTTTATATGAGTTGGGAATGACGTCATCCCCCACTCACATTTATGCAGTCGGACGTGTCCGAAAGCCGTATAACGACTCATTTAGCATTGAATAAAAAATGGGGGAATGGCCCATTTTCCCAATAAATGATTCCAATCATTTCATTGACATGAATGCTCACCATCTACGCGTGCACGCATGCACACACACATGTATAAAAAAATATAATCAACTAAGGGAAAAAGTTTTCTTACTCTGTTGAGATTCCAAATCTTGAGCATAGTTTTGCCATCGCATAATGGATCTTCGAAAAGGCAATCTCTAGTTGGAAGTGCATAATGTTGGCATCGTAAGATGGATCCATCAGGCAACACTAGTCTCTTGAGCAGCTCGAAGTTGTGGTTCCCGACAGTGTCACTCACGTAAATAGGTCCGCCGGAGATGGCTCGAGAGGCGGCATGGAATCCGGCACATGGATGAGTAGATTGAAACATATCCCAGTCTGGTTGTATGAAGTTCCCCATCCACAAGCTGTTGTAAGCACAGTGCACCATATGGCACCCTTGCAGCCAATATACCCCATTTGGATCTCCGTATGGATCACTGCACCAAAAATCATCTCCTACATATATATTCACACACAATCTTTAGTGCTTTTATGAAAAAGTTCACGTACTAACTAACGTTGCAACAACTCGAACGGGTTAGAAGTATAATTCGGGTTCAACCAACTCGACTTTCAACCTTGATTACTCAACTCTAGTTTAACGCATCCTTAAATTTTTAAACTCAAATTGAGATTTTGTATTAGAAAGTCGAGTTATCTATATTGTCAATCTTTACGTTAAAAATTTCAAGTGATCTTTAATAAGTTTAACATTAGATTACTCCTAAACACAAGGATTATAAAAAACTTAATACAAACTTCTAAAAAATTAAAACAATTTTTTAGGAAATTAATTATCGATACAATAAATTAAGATTTAAATAAAGGAGTTGAAAAGATAAAGGTTATCATAATTTGAATATTATATATAATAGATATTTAAAATAAAAAAATATTTATAAAAATAATATTACAATTCGGGTTCAAATTAAACTTGAGTTGTTGGCACCTCAATCCAAACCCGACTCTAATTAAGTTTTGGTTGAGGTTTTTCAACCCAAGTTCAACCCTAATTGTAAAAATAGTTGTCCAAGCTCTTAAAAAATCGGATTGGGTTCGAATTGTCCAACCCAAGTTGCACCCCTAACCAGTACTATCAATTCAGACCAAGCTCACAACCCAAAAATCCCTAATTTCCACTTAGTTGCTACAAGTCAAATGGCAAAGGAAAACCAAATTTCATTTATTTCCAGCAATTTTCTTATCAACCAAGCAGCACCAAAAATCATTCATCTCCTACCATATGTTAACACAAATTTTTTAGTGCCTATGAAAAAGTCCAACCACTGCTATCAATTCAGAGCAATGTCACAAACTTTAAAGTCCAAATTTCCACTTTGTTGCCCAGAAGACACGCGGTAAATGATGCAGCTATAGAAGTGAAATGGGACAAGGAAAACCCAATTTCATTTATTTTCAAGAATTTTCTTACCAACCAATCAGCACACAAGTGTAGTGAACATTCAATCTGTGTCATTTCATAAGCTTGAATGATATATATGCTATAACAGACAGACTTAGTAGAAAGTACTATCTATGAATACTAAAAATTGATGCATACCTACGCGTCCGAGGGCTATGGCCTCTGTTCCAAGTAACATGAAGTCATTGCAATGCTCCATGCTAGCAATCACACCATTCCCATTAAAATGTTTCCTCACAGAAGCAGTTAGGGCATTGTAGTAAGCTTTAGCGAGCTCAACCCGGCCACCGTATTCCTCCGCTACCATCTCAAGCACCTGCACAATGCCAAATACTGCACCATAAGTGTCTATGCACGAGAGCTAGACCACCTACAACATGAATGAATAGCCGAATGTCTTTCCATCTATTTGGCTCATAAATGTTTATGCGCTAAATCGAGATATTCACTAGACCACCTATTCGAGTCTCCTCAGGGCCATTGGAGACAAACTCGGTCGTTAACTTCAGGGGCTCGTGAGATTAGTCGAGATGCGCACAAGCTGACCCGAACACCCACGATTATCAAAAGAAAAAAAAAAAACTTATGCAACATTTCTTCATTGGTAGTATAGAGTAAGGTTAGGTGCGAGAAAGCAAAGGAAAATGATTAGTACAATGAAGGTTATCACCGGATAAATAGTCGAATGTATCACCGTCTATTGAATGATGAAAGTGGAATAACCGTTTGAGCCTCACATATCATATCTGATGGATGGAGAATGATTCGGTTTTGTATTCGGTGATAATAACTTTCACTATACGTATCATTACTCAAAAACAAAATTGGAGAATACAACTTACCGCAAAAAAAAAAAATTTGAAGAATATCTCATGGTGTATTTTTATGTAACAAGTAATGCTCCGAAATGAAAATATAGACTAACATTTACACAATAGAAATGCCATAAAAGGACACAATTACATAAAGCCCAACCTGATCTTGCATTGATTGGGCTTGACCAAACTGTACTAGGTGGGCTTCTTTAAGCATACTAAACGGGCTGGTCCAGGCTTGAAGATGTAAGCCCAGGCCCATCCATTAACTTAGTGGGCCGGTCCCAGGCCAGGTTTGAGCTTGGGATTTTTTGGAGGCTTATTTTTTTTCAAGAAATACGACAAAACACCCGAATCGTAATACTATTGTCTTAATTATTCATTTAAACACTTAGAGGAAAGAGATACAATTCTTATCTATTACTTATTAAGAGTCTTTATTGAACACAAGTAATTGGAGTGCAAAAAGATCGATCGACAAATGTAATACTACTCTTTCGTTCAATTAAAGGCCAAACAAAATTACAAAAACTCATGAATGGGCATATACACAATGTCAAACCACAACAATGGCTGCATAAACGCAATTGGTTAGTGGAAAGTCTATTATTAGAAATTGTTCTTAGAGTCAACAAGAGCACTTGAGCAATGTCACTTCACTATGTAAAGAAGCATATATAAAATATAAAAGCAATTATATTTTAAGTCTTTATCTTTCTATTACAACCGACGGTAAGGTATCACACATTAAGGAAATACTCACACGTAACAATATGACACACTAAAATAAATATATTTTTAATTATGTGACAAGATATAATTAGTTAACGACAACAACGACATAGTATTCTTATGTTACAAAAATTTTTAGATAGTCTCAATCAATTATAGACAAACATATCACCAAAAATAATTAAATAAAATTAATATATTTGGTGATGTGTATGTCTATGATCGATCGGTACCGTGTAGTTCTAAATTATCTAATGATTTTTTCGAAAGATACAAAATATGGGTAAATCTACACCAACTCTTAACATTTCCTAGTGTAAAAAGTTTTCATTGCTAGCTAATTATACACACACATATGTGTGTGCGTGTGTCATCCTATCACTATCTTCATTAATATTTGAAACCCACAATTCCAGAAATTAAACTTGCTTTCCAAAACCAGCCTTTTCTTATTAGCTAAGCTCTTCCTTGAATATTTATTTCCTAATATATATATATATATATATATATATATATATATATAATAGGGGTAAAGTGCATAAAATTCCCCTCTAGTTTCAAAAACGTGCAAAAAATTCCCTTCATGTTCACTTTGCACTTTTGTAGTTTCAAAAATGTGCAAATTAACCCTTCTGTGCTAAAAACACATTGTAAGTTCCAATTTTACCCTTCTATATAATTTCTTAATATTTTCAACAATAACAATTTTATTCTTCTATATACTTTTTTTAAAATATTAATTTAATTATAAATAAAATACTCTTGTTTTATTATCATTTTGTGGCCTAGCAAAAAAAAATCTTCATTGTTAAAAAAAAAACATTTGACATTACTTAATTTCTTAATATTTTCAACAATAGAAATTTTATTCTTTTTATATATATATTTAAAAATATTAATTTAATTATATATAAAATATTATTGTTTTATTATTGGCCAAGCAAAAAAAAAAAATTTAACAATTTAAAAAAAACTTCATTGTTTTTAAATTATTTTTTTTGGCATTGTTTAAAATAAACTTGTTTTTAAACAATGCTAGAAAAAAATAATTTAAAAACAATGAAGTTTTTTTTTTTAAATTTTTGCATGGCCACGAAATCATAATAAAACAATAATATTTTATATATAATTAAATTAATATTTTTAAATATATATATAAAAAGAATAAAATTTCTATTGTTAAAAATATTAATAAATTAAGTAACGTCAAATGTTTTTTTTTAACAATAAAGATTTTTTTTTATTTCGTCAAAAAAAAAACAGTGAAGATTTTTTTTTTACTTGGCCACGAAATAATAATTAAACAAGAATATTTTATTTATAATTAAATTAATATTTTTAAAAAAGTATATAAAAGAATAAAATTGTTATTGTTGAAAATATTAAGAAATTATGTAGAAGGGTAAAATTGGAACTTAAAATGTGTTTTTAGTCTAAAATGGTTAATTTGCATATTTTTTTAAATTATAAAGGTGTAAAGTGAATATGAAAAATTTTTTTTTTTACACATTTTTAAAATTATAGGAGAGTTTTATGCACTTTGACCAGTAAAATAGTGTAATAGTGTCGGTAGAGTGAGCTGATTCACTCCGGAAAGATTGCCTTTTTAAGAATCCCAACCAAGCCTCTAGATGTCTCGTGTAAGCAGTGCATGTCATGAGACTCATGACAACTAAACGCGTGTACCATCATTTGTCAAACTAAGAGTAAGACAGAAAGAACTAATACATACATACATATATATATATATATAGATATATATATAGACACACACACACACACAGAGACTACAGAGAGAGAGAGAGCTTACATGTATGACGTCCACCTTAACACCATCAATCCCAGCCTTTTGAAGATGTGAATGCAAGCCCTCATACAACTGATGGACCATCTCCGGTGGGACCAACCCAACCCCATTTTCCACAATCTTATCAACGGCTAGATCTTCCATTGTCATCTTCAAACCCTCAGACAGCATGGGTTTCACTACCCTACACTCGGGCATATTCGAAACATTTGGTCTCACACCACCCCAATACCCACAAAGTGCATGCCACACATACACATACTCTATGCTCTCAAACTCCTCTTTAAGGTCTCTAACAAAGGCACCCAACCCCTTCTCATAGGGTTCTGATCTCCTACTGCTCTCATACTCACTGAACCTACAATTCTCTTCAAATTTAATCAGCCTACATGGCATCTGCTCACCCGCAGCCGTCCGATTCATACCTTCTTGATCATGATCATGATCATCATCATCATGTGATATGGACTGCCACCCATCATCAATTAGGACCAACCCTGGAGGGCACCCACCCTCCACTAGGCCCTTCACACCTTCCCAAACACCCTGAGGGTGTACCTTAAGATAGAATGCATCCCAGGTGCACCATCCAAACTTGTCCACTATATTTGGCGGGCACTTCTCTTCAAGTAACCTAAATGTTTCTAAATGTGCCCTAACCACTTTCATGGCGTCCTTCACCAGTTGATATGGGTCATCACCCACGTGCATGTACATGCAGCATCTGAAGCTGGAGCTGCTGACGTGTGTGGACCCACTCTCCACGCAGATGTCCACGTCATCGTCGTCCTTGCCAGGCTGGAGGGAAGCCCTGAACGGTCCCTCCAGGAGTGGAAGCAGCAAAACGTAGGGAACGACGTCGTCGGATGACTTGTCGAGGATCATCATTTGGGTCTCGTGTTCCAGGTCTTTCCCGCTATTGCCAATCCAGTGGGTGGTCCACCACACCTTGAATCTGAATATGCTCATGAACCTTGTGTTCTTCAGCTTGCCGATGGGGACCACGTGGCGGCTTCTCGGCTCGTCGGCGTCGAAGCCGACGAAGCAACCGACTGTGTTTTTGGTCAAGTCCTTGGAGGATATAATGTTGGGAGGGACTTGGGTGAGAATTGGATGGCCATTAGCCAAAAAAGTTGATCCTTCCAGGGTGATTGATGGTGATAGTTGACTATCAACCACCCCCATTGCCTCCAAGGCACCTTTGCTCAGGCTTGGAGCCATGGAAAGAAAATGGGTTTTTTTTTTTTTTTGTGAGACAAAACTTCTAGAGAGAGAAAGAGCTAGAGAGAGAGATTGTGAAGCTAGGTATGATTAAGGCAAGGAAGAAAGAGTGGGATATATATAGAAAATTTAGACTATGAGAGTGTGATGATGTCTAAATATAGAAAATTTAGAGTATGTGTCTATGTGATGATGTATTAGCTTTAGCAAATTTGGTTATGTATGGGAACAAGCTACAAGTTTCGAGTGTGTGGGTGTGAGTGTTTTTTCACGTACCATTCTAGAATTTCTAGTAGTTACTTTGTGAAGGGTATAATAGTCATTTTATTGTTTTCCATAATAGTTTGGACCCACAACGTATCTAGAAAATTCCTTGTGAAGGGGCTCGGCTTGTGTGCGATGGGCTCACACTACTTTTGCAATACCTCCTTTTTCCTACACTACAATGCCCATTTAATTGGTGGTATGTATTTGGGAATATATATGTATTTTAACTGTCACCGCATTGTTAATGAGTCACGAGTAGTGATAACATTGTATGACGTGTTAATTAAAACACTCATACATAAGTAAACATGTTCATCAATTCGAACCTCATTTTTTAGTTGATATTACGGATTAGTCTCATTTCATCTTAACAAGAACTACAAAATAAATCTCAGATAAATCGGTCTGCCTCCTCTTCAGACGTGTCTTTGACAACTTGGCAATTGTTCGGTCCACCTCCTCTCCAAAAGTGTCTTCGACAACTTGGTGATTGTTCGGTCTTCGCTTTTAGAGGCAGGAGTACTCGATCGCCATAATGGTTCAGTAGCTATTACCATCTATGATACAAGTCAGATTCTAGATGTAAAAATATAAAAAGGTAGACCTCCTTTCCATATATGAAAAAAAAAAAAAAAGATTAATGTAAATACAACATACAACAAGACATATTTTATTATGCAATACATCTAATTTTTATGAATCATATCACGTGTCAATATCTAATTAGTACGTCATATCATATCTTCACTATTCCTCTCATTAAAGTTAGCTAAGAGGTGATGAAAAATATATATATATAGGCATGGAATAAATATGCTTTAAGTTGGGCCAAACCGCCCAAGTAACTTCATGAGACTGAGGTTATTTTGAGAAGGCATGCAATTTAAAGATCCTTTATTTTATTCTATTTTATTTTTTCTTTTTTTTTTCCCGCTAAATGACCCTTCAATGCTTTTCTAGATGTTTAGAGTATGTGAATGTGATGATGTATAAGCTTTAGCATATGTATGGAAACAAGCTACAAGTTTCGAGTGTGTGGGTGTGAGTGTTTTTTCACGTACCATTCTAGACTTTCTAGCAGTTACTTTGTGCAAGGGTATAATAGTCATTTTATTGTTTTCCAAAATAGTTTGGACCCACATCGTATTCAGCAAATTCCTTGTGAAGGGCTTGGTTTGTGTGCGATGGGCTCACACTACTTCTGCAATACTGCCTTTTTCCGACCCTACAATGCCCATTTAATTGGTTGCATGTATTTGGAAATATGTATTTTAATTGTCACAACATTGTTAACGAGTCACGAATAGTGATAACATGGTATCACGTACTAATTAAAACATTCATACATAAGTAAACTTATTCATTAACTCGAATCTCATTTTTTAGTTGATGTTACGGATTAGTCTCATTTGATCTTAACAAGAACTACAAAATCAATCTCAGATAAATCGGTTGTCTCCTCTTCAGACATGTCCTAGACTACTTGGCGATTGTTCGATCCCCACTTTTGAAGGCGGGAGTGTCCGGTCGCCATAATGGTTCAATTGCTATTAGCATCTACGATTCAAATCAGATTCTAGATGTAAAAATATAAACAGCTAGACCTCCTTTCGATGAGGAAAAAAAAAAAAAAAGAAAGAAATGAGATTATCGTAAATTCAACATACAACAAGACATATTTCATTGTGCAATACATTTATTTTTATGGGTCGGATCACGTGTCAATATCTAATTAGTACCTGATTCCATATCTTCACTATTCCTCTCATTAAAGTTAGCTAAGAGGTGTCGAATATATATAGGCATGGTATAAATATGCTTTAAGTAGGGCCAAAGCGACAAAGTAACTTGATGAGACTGAGGTTATTTTAGGAAGGTATGCAATTTAAAGATCCTTTATTTTTATTTTTATTTTTTTTCTTTTTTCTTTTTTCTTTTTCCCGCTAAGTAACCCTTCATTGCTTTTCTAGATGCTTCGTGAACTTTATTCCATTTGGGTTTTTAGGGTTTATGTTTGTGAATGAAGGATTTTTAGAAGACCAAGAGAACAAAATCTGTTGAAAAGAGATGTGTTTATGAATCAAAGCTTTCACTTTCACTGCTTTTAAATTACTACATTTTCTGTTTTGACAAGTAGTGGTGAGAAAAATTAATCTAATTTGTTTATTTCCAAATATATATATATATAGTAGTGGGAAGAAAAAAGAAAAGAATAATATTAATTAGTTAGGTGAATAAAATAAAAAAATGGTTATTAAAGAAAAAACACATTTTTTTTTTTTTTACATTGACAAAAAAACACATTTATTTTTTTCACCCATGAAAACTTAAATTCTCAATCTTCTAAGTTAATCTTGCATGGAATAAATATGCTTTTAAGTAGGGCCAAAAGAGAAGGGTTTTTAGAAGACAACAAAAATGTGTTGAAAAGAGAAGAAACAAAAGAGGTGTGTTTATGAATCAATCTTCACTTTCACTTGTTATTACATTGAGTTTTGACGAGTAGTGGGAAGAAAAGAGAGAATAATATTAGCTAGTTAGGTGACTAAAATAAAGAAATAAAAAAGGTTGAGTGTTAAGTACGGATCCTTCTTTAGGGTTGTCATGGCCGTATCGAATATGTATTCGATACGAATACACATTGGATATGCTCAGACACATAATAGATATGCGCTGGAGATACAGCTGAGAGTCTGATATGGTTGGGATAAGGCTAGGATACAGTATAATATTTCTGAGATATGGCAAGATATGTCTAGGATACGACTGGACAAAATTATAAGTATTTAAATAAGAAAAAAAATGAGGGTCTAATTGTAATAATAAAAAAGTTCATTATTTAAATAAAAAAACAAAAAGGACTTATAATTCTAAATTGCCAATGAAAAATATATAAAGAAAAAAAAAAAGAGAGGATGAATAAAATTTGAATTTTGTGTCTCATGTAATTGACTCTTTTATTACATTCACATTCATAATCATATAGAAAACTGAAGAAAAATATTTTTTACATATAAAAAAAATAATATATTATTATTATTTTGTCGTGTCCATATCCTATTTTTGTTAGATTTACTGTATCTGTATCGTGTTGTACACGTATCACGTGTTTGTATCTGTGCTTCTTAGGTGTTAATCTTTTATCCTATTGAGAAAATATGATAAAAAAAATTTGAAATAAACAAATCTTAAAGAAGTTAAACATTTTTTTCAAAAAATTGGAAAGAATACTTTGAAAGGTAAGGAAAAAAATTAGACTATAATCCATTATACAACAACAATCAAGCCTTTTTTTCAATTACTTGAGATCTGCTACATGAATCATATGTTTTCATTCCGCTCTATTTAAGGTCATAGCCTCAGTCAATCCACATAATATTATATCTTTCTTTACTAATTCTACTTACATTAACTTTGGTCTTCCTTCTTTTATAGTATTATCCTTAATATGGACTATGTCAATTTCCTCACGGATGCACTTAAAAGGTCTTTTTGCACATGTCCAAACTATTTTAACCAATTTTCTTTTCTTTTTTTAATTTGTGCTACTCCAACCATTTCCCGAATGCGATCATTTCTAGTCTTGTCACACACATCTCAACATTCACATTTATGTCATTCTTACTTTATGCATATATTGTTTCTTACTTGCCCAACATTTTCTGTTATAACTATAATCCATTATTTACACCGAAAATTTATGTGTTGTGAAAAATAAGTTCGGAATGCTTAATCTTTAACTCAGTTATCTTTTTCCTTCAAATATTTTTTACTCATAGAGAATACTCCAGATCTAGAAAACAAGGATACGAACGATGAATACAAGTACGATACGATATCGACACACCGATATGTCAATTCTAAAAAAAAAGTAAAATTTGGGTACAACATAAATACTTCTAGCAATATTCGACACGTGTCCGAGCCATATCAGAGGATCTGATACCACCACAATACTCTAAAAAACCTATCCGTGCTTCCTAAAGGATACTTGATCACTATTTACATACTAGACAAAGGAAGCTTATCATTCACTCTGTCTCTCTCTCTCGACTCAATCTACACACATTTCTTAGGGCCTGATTGTATGGATGGAATCAAGGAGAGGGAAGAATTTGGATGGAGATATTGAAATTTGTGTTTGCTTTTAAAAAAGTGCATAGAAAGAAAATAGTTGCAGAGGAAAAGAGGAATTCATTCATCCTTGTCTATTTTGTTGCTGTTTTTTTATAGCGAGTGAATTCCCGTTCTACCCTTCAGTGTTAATTTTATTTTTTCTTTTCTCTACAAAAAGTAGTCAACACTGTCATTTAATTTACTTTTCTTCTTTTCTTTTTCTACATAATTAGTATTATCTTCCCATTTCTTTTAGCTTCTACTTAACCAAGCGAAATTCATCCCTTCACAGCTTCTTATTGATGTGATTAGTATTTGGTAGTAAGTTTTATTTATTTATTTATTTATTTGCTGTTTGGACTTGGAGAATGATATTTGACATAATCAAATAATTAAAATATATTTATTATAGTAATATTATTAAAAACTAAAGGGAAAATTTTGAAAGATCTATAAAAGTTTCTGTATCCTAATGCATGTTTCTCTATTTTAATCACCCTTTTTCATCATAATTGTCAATACTGGAACTGGAATTCAAACATATTTGAAAAAATAAAATCAAACACAAAAAAAAACCTAAAAAACTTATGAGACTTGTTTGTATTTGGAGCTCAAATACAAGACTAACTAGTAATTTTCATAGAACTAAAAAAAATTCAATCCCAACATCAATAAGAAAAGAATAGTGACTGTCTCCAAATGAATTCATGGAGGTCCACCTCAGTATTTACAGCACAACTTTTTCATAAATTAAGCAAAACAGTGTTAAGAGATGAGATGACTGTACTAGAAAAACCACATGATAAAGCGCTCTCACGTGAGCTCGTGCCCTCAATTGTTATGAGATACAACAATTAAGGCCCGTCGAAGGCCATTAAGATAACTTACCAAAATATAAGCCAAAAAGATAAAAACAAAAACTCAACATGGTACTACAACTCAAAAATTTATGCAAGAAAAAGAAATAGTTATATTTCCTAGGTATTGATTTGACCACCAAATCTAAGCCCCTCAATAAAAATACAACAATTAAGAAGGTTGATTCTAGCAACAACCCAAACAGCCCCTTCCTGCGGTTTCAGTGTCGGACTGGGTTTTCCGGGAGATGAGAGGTTGAAGATGGAGAGCTTAACCAAGCCCCTCCGTTTTAGATACCATGCTAACCATTGTGCTACAATAGCTTTGGCAGTTGCACGATTAATTCAAGTTTCAAATTTAATGGCCACGAGAGAGAAGAAAATTCAAATGAAAGAACAAAATCCAAAATTAATGTACAATGTTACAGACGAGGAGGATCAATGATAAAATCCCCTCAAGAATAGATTACTCTGCTAGTTCTCATTCTCAGCTTCTGTTTCACCAGATACCATCACCATCACTTTCTCATCAGAATTTGTCTCTGCCTTTTCTTTTTCTTCTTCTTCTTCTTCCTCCTCCTCCTGCTTCTCCTCCTCCACGTTCCTCTGTTGCAGCTCATGCTTCAACCTATTGATCTCAGCATCCTTCCCTTCCAGCCTCTCTTGCAAGATGAGCACCTGCAATAGAATACGGCTTTTTTTAGCTACAAGCATTGAGGTAGTAAAAGTATTTGGTCTAGCGTCGTCGAAAAGAATATTTTTTTAAATTGCCAACATAGGTAAATCAGAGGAGAAGTTTTAAAACCCCGTAAAAGAAAGGGTGTGAAGAGTCCATATTTTCTACTTGAGTGCACGGAACAAGATTATAAGGTTGAAAGGTGATTATTCAAGCCAACCTAGCTTATTGAATGAGTTGCTTTAGGATTTCACAGCCTATCTAAGGTGATTACTTTTTTGTTGGCTGAAGTTCTGTGTACAAGCTCGTATATTTATTATATTACCCCAACTGCAGACTAGTGAATTTTGATGTACCAGGGTTTTAGAATCAGATGTTTCTCACTCAGTAATTGATGGTTGACATCTATAACATAACCACATACTACTGATATATATAGACCCATTGTTACTAAAATAATCACCATCAGCCAACGACTCAACGTTAAGATTCCAACCATATCTACGTAAAATATCATTGGTCTAAGCTCATTATACAGCTTTGTTCATAAACTATTCACATAACTATGCTGACACAATTATATGGCCTGTCCCAGATCTGTGTATTTTTAGAGGTAAGGCATATAAATTGAGGATATTTGAATACTACGGGAATCAAATTATTGATGGTTTTCACTTTTCATACTGAATCCTGATATGAAAGCTACAAAATCTTCATAATGGTTCTGCTATCAACTTCAGCTCTGAAAACCTAATATTGAATTATTGATGGTTTTCACTTTTCATACTGAATCCTGATATGAAAGCTACAAAATCTTCATAATGGTTCTGCTATCAACTTCAGTTCTGAAAACCTAATATTGACATTAAGCATAAAGGCCCTCTCTCTCTTAAATAGCTTTTAGGGTTTTTAGTCTCTCCCTCCACCCTACATTCCCATAAGACAGTTTGCTGGTAAGACAACATATCATTAGCATAACATTTTGACTGTATCTTAAGATGCACAAAATGTACAATCGATACATATACCATATGCATGAAAGGTGGATAGACGTGCAATATGATCGTATTGTGAATTTTAAAGATAATCAATTCTAAACATCTTTCCAAGCAAAAGAAATATTAGCATTTTCAGTGCGTTTCAGAATTAAATAAATACATTAAGAGAATCCCTCTACAAATATACCATATGCATGAAAGGTGGATAGACGTGCAATATGATCGTATTGCGAATTTTAAAGATAATCAATTTTAAACATCTTTCCACGCAAAAGAAATATTAGCATTTTCAGTGTGTTTCAGAATTAAATAAATACATTAAGAGAATCCCTCTACAAATATATATTCACCGTGTGAGTCCTGTTACAGGCAGGGTTTAATTTATATCATCTACAGTCGGAGGAACTTTATTGTTGTGCATTTAAAATTTAGTACTTTTTCTTCTGAAGGCACAAGAGATAATTTTCCATTCTACGAAAAGCACAAGTCATTGGACTTTGTAAAATGGAACTCAGAATGTGAAAATTAGTAAACATCTGCCTCCTCAGTAACAAAGAAACAGTAAGTTTTATACGCCTCTTAGAAGTTAAAACCACGATGATCATATGTTTCATTTCAAGTAGAATAAGTGAATGACAATATGAAAGGATAGATGAAAACCATTTCAATCAACTTCTCCACATGGAACTCAGAATGTGAAAATATGAACGAAAATAAGTTTCATACGCCCAGAATTGCCAGGATTAGTAAAAGATGCAAGACGAGACGTGAGTCTCCAACCATAATGAAGTCAAACCTCCAAGGTTTCACTTGCTCCTTGAGGCATTCCTTTTAATGCTCCAATTGATTGCGAAGATAGATAAGAAGAAAAGAGAACTCGGAACTAAAAATCACTGCAATGTTGCAACGTTTATATAAAGATCCCCAGCTCCCATTTCTCCACTGTCTCCTCAGTCAGCAACAAAGGAGCAGTAAGTTTCATACGCCTCTAAGAAGTTGACACCATGATGATCATATGTTTCATTTTAAATAGAATAAGTGAATGAGAATGTGTAAGGAAAGATGAAAACCATTTCATTCGACTTCTCCACATCATTTGTCAACCCCTCCATATGTTTACACAATCCTGTATACAAGAAACATCGAAATGACATGAATAATGATACAAAAACTAATATATATATATATAGAATGAATATAAGGCACAAAGAAACAGCAATCAAATTGAAGTGTGTGTTGTGTGTAACAGTGCGCCCGTGTGCAAAGAAGAAAGCAATCTTGGTGATTCTAATGTGTTATTCAAGCACGAACAAAACATGAAGGTAATGAAAATAAAATTCGATAATTCACAAAAGCAGCTTTTTGGAGTGTTGGAATTGCCTGAGTTGAAGAGATTCTTGCATCTGGAAGCTCCTCGGACCGAAGCTTATGGGAACAGCTTACACAGGAAGAGCTTTCTGAGAACATACGATGCTGTTTCTCTCTTTGATAAAAAATTCACTGTTCCTCTTCTACCCCTTTAAATTTCTTAGTGGGGAATAAAAAAAATCAAGCACATCCCATTTAGGTTATGCAGACTCAACAAAGAATCAACCATTGTTATGCAGTTAAGGGTATCTAATGGCGAATGAGACAT
Source organism: Cornus controversa (assembly GCA_026545225.1). Classification (NCBI taxonomy): domain Eukaryota; kingdom Viridiplantae; phylum Streptophyta; class Magnoliopsida; order Cornales; family Cornaceae; genus Cornus; species Cornus controversa. Next base: position 58,290,387 of record CM048845.1, read on the forward strand.
GACTCAAAAGCACGGGTTGCACGTGACTCGCCTCTACTTTTAGAGAAGGCGCAAGGAGAAATAAAATTAGGGTTAAATAATTATTTTTATTTTGATATATTTAAATTTAGGGTTATTTTCGTATTTTCTTGTTTTAGGGTTTTTTTGTAGTAATCACCTGGGTTTTTATTTTAGTGCCTACATATAGGGCTTGAAAGTTGGTACATTGAATAGGATAGCTTCTAAATTTCTAATGATTATTGATTATAGAGAATATTTGAAATAAAAAATTCTTCCCCCTAATACTCTTTCTTCTCCCCTTTCTTCTCTCTTCTCTACTTTCTTCCCCTATGCTACATCAATTTGGTACATAAGCACTACCTTACAACAGTTTGGTATCAGAGCCAAGACTGTTCATCAAGTTTTATCTCTGCGAACCAACCAATCACCATTACAGCTGAACCCACTGTTCACGCACAAAACCCTAACCCAAGTTGTTATGTCATCTTCGCCCAACACAAAATTATCAACTTTATCCCATCACTGCACTGTAAATCACTGCAAACAACAACGAATCGAAAACCCGTACCCCACATTCAGCAAATCAAAGATGTCCTTCAGCTCCCAATCCTGAAAATGTCTCAAAAATTGTAAATCCCATGTCAGTCCTCCACTATCAAGCTGAAAACAGCCAACAACCATGGCATGTCTGTCTGTCTATCGCAATCCTGAAGAGCCTCGAATAGGTGCAGGCTAGAGAGCGATCCCCGCACCAAAGATCCTCCCAAAACCTAACACTTCAGCCATCCCCCACTCTGAATCGTATGTGGTTTAAAAACCCATCCCAACCCTTCCAAATGAATTTTCACACCCCGGCTCTCGTCAGACTCCTCTCACCTCCACCCACCCCTCTCCTCTCCAAAATTCGAACATATGACTCTCCTCCAAAGCCTGTCCCTCTCCACCTTGAATCTCCACATCCACTTGCCCAGCAAAGCTTTGTTGAAGGGAGTGCGTCTCCTGATCCCCAACCCCCCATCTGAATTGACCTGCACACCTCATCCCAGTTCACAAGATGGTACTTGAACTCCTCCCCATTGGAAGTTCCGTCAAAGCTTCTCAGTCCTCTCTCACACTGAGGATAGAATTTGGAACAAGGAAGTAGGTGAGCATACTCGATAATGTGCTCTTCATCAAAGTCAGGCGACCTCTTTTCGACATATACTATTTCTTCCACCCTGCAAGCCTCCTCTCAAACCTCTCAATGATTGGATCCCAAGCTGCAACTCTCCTCGAAGGCGCACCCAGTAGGATATCAGGAACTTCCCTACCCCACATCCCAGAATATCCGCAAGAATATCGATATGGGCCACCTCCCCCACCGAAACAATCTCACTCTTCCCTAGATTCACTTTCAAGCCAGAGACTACATGAAAGCAAACCAACACACTCCTCAGATATCTCAAACTGACACTCATCAGCTTTCTTGGTAGATTATCCCCTTTCTTTCCACTTTTCTCAACCCAATCCATCAAAATAAGCTTTCCAGACAATGCTTTGGGCGCAATGGATGCAAACAAAGGCAAAGGGGGTGATTGCAAAAAAAATTCACTAGTTCAAGGGCCTTTTTCCAAATTGATAATTCAAGGTGGTAACTGCCAAAAACTAACAGTTCAGAGGGGTATCCCGCATTTTGCATTTTTTCTACTTCTCCATCAAGGGCATTTTAGTACATCTACTAAATTGTCAACAGAACTGTTCATTTATGGCAAAAGGAGGCAAGAGGGGTGATTGCAATTTTTCGTTACTTCGGGGAAAGTTTTGCCAAATTGACAGTCCAAGGGTAACCTGCCAAAAAGTGATAGTTGAGGGAGGCTCTGCATTTTTCCCATATTGCTATTTGGCTTTTCTTGGAGAGAAAAATTGAAACTAAATTGGATTCAAGTGCTGATAAAGCCAAGCGAAGGCCATCAAAACACTTTTCAGTCTGAAAATATAAGGGTTTAGGGTTTAGAGAGAGTAGGCATAGATGGTTTGACCACATACATCAGAGACCTAGAGACGGGTTAATCGGGGGAGATTAGTTGTAATAGAAGGTAAGAGAAGGAGAGGGCAACCAAAGATTCATATGGGATTAAGGCAAGGATGATGATGATATCCACATTGGAAATTATATCCACAATTCCAATGTGCAAAAGAACCCAAATGCTTGTGTAATGTCTTAACCAAGAGATCGAAGAAGATAGAGAACTAAGGACCTTTTTTTAAACACAAGTCTTAGACTTACATCATACTCAATAACCCATTTGAGGCAACAATGAATCGTAGAGGTGATCCTATGTATGGTTGATAATGGATGGTTGGTTCAGTAATGTGGCATATTGTATCCTTTGGGTTTTGTAATGGTTCGTCTATTTGAGGTATCAGAAAATGTTTAACTTCTCTGCTAGCTACATAAATGCAAATTACTAGAGATGCAGCCGTCTCTTGCCCTCATGCCTAGGTCTACAATTGTTACATTACTGACTCCTTACATTTTTTATGTTATACGATGTTTCCATAGTTTACATTGTATTATATATAATTTGACAAAATATACAACCACCAAAGCTTTTTTCCAAACTACTTGGGGTCGGCTACATGAATACTATTTTTCATTCCCCTATATCCAAGGTCATGGCCTTAGTCAAACCATAAGTTATCATATCCTTCCTTACTAACTCTATCCACATTAACTTTGGTTTTCCTCCTCCCCTAGTATTACCCTCAATGTTATGTTATATAGTGTTTCCATAACTTACACTGTATTATATGTAATTTGGCAAAATATATGATCGTAAAATAGATGGTAACCGATAGAGAGTATGGAATTCGAGGACAAATGAGATTTGGGTTAATCTTGTTGTAGAGCAAGTGACGGCTGGTAATAGAAATGGAACACATTTGAATAAAAAGGGCTGGAAAATTTTAATTGAAATTAAATAAGGGTCTGTTTAGTAACAGAAAGTAATATTTACTTTCTGTTGTCAACTCTAAAAAAGCAAAAAAAAAAGTGAAAGTGCGTTTAATAATATTAATTTCACTTTTCATTTTTAGAAAGTACTTTGTTTTTTAAAGAAGAAAAGGGAAAGCATGAAATTGTCACTTTCTCTGCTTTCTCTATTGTAGTTAGAAATTACTTTCAAATACTGTAGCGCAACTTAACCCACAAATAAGACGTTATTTTATCCGCTCGTTTATATCCAAAGATCTGTAACCTATACCTCACACCAAACTCTCTTCACTCGGTTATCTCTCTCCTATAGCAGAGGACAACTCTCTTCACTCTGTTATCTCTCTCCTTAAAACTCTCTTCACTCTATTATCTCTCTCCTATAGCAGAGGACAACTCTTTTCACTCTGTTATCTCTCTCATATAGTAGAGGACAAATCTACTGCATCTTTAGAATAGGTGACCGGCGATGGAGGCGGCACCAGCCACCACACATCAGCTACCGACAGCGGCAGACATAGTCGCGATCTGTAAGTTTTCTTTATCTCTCATTTTTATCTTTCCTCAAATTCTCTCTCTAATTTTTTTCAGATTTGTTGGTGTTTGAAGTTATTTTTCTCACATCTAAAGTTTTTTTTTCTTAATTCTGAAGAATATTTCTCAGATCTAAACATATTTTTCTAAGATCTAATGATGTATCAACTACAACTGCTTTATCATATTTGTTAATAAAGTGTTATCATCATTGATTAGTTATAAGAAAACGAGTATTCATGACTTATGCTGCAATATGGGTTTAATATCCCTGATTTCCTTTGTTTGATCTATTATCCTGTTAATATTTATTTTTAGGACTTGTATATTGTAAATATTGATTATCCTTTGTTTGATCTATTATCTTGTTAATATTTATTCTTCTATTATCAAGATTTTGCTCAAAAATATAAGTTTTATTCTTTGCATGCAGATTCACTCGTTTCACACAAACAAGAAAAACAAATTACAAAAAACATAGATGATAGATAACCAGAAAACAGGATATAATTATCATAGTCTATGCACCCGATTGCTTAAATCATATTTTATTTCGTGGCTAATTAGAACATCAATGATTACATGTTTCTGACTTTCAATTATTATCAATCGGCTCAAATCATAGTTCTGCTTAAATAATAACTTATTGTTGTAGTGATGAATCAAAATACTCAATTGTTGGATGAGGATAATGTGGTTGAGATTCAAGTTGATAATGAGAAAAGTTTATGGAGTGACAAAAATGAAGATATCCTCATAACATTGATGGAAGAAGAAAGAAAGAAAGGAAATCGGAAAACCACCACATTTCTAACGAAGGATGGAAAGCTTTAGAAGAAGGGATGAAAAGGTTGACTAAAGAGAAGTATACAAACTTACAATTGAGGAATAAATTCAATGGGTTAAGAGATAGATATAAAGCTTACAAGAAATTTCTATCCAACACTGGTGCATCATGGGACCCTATAACTGGTCAAGTGACACTTACGGATGGCCAGTGGGAGGAGATGTACAAGGTTAGTTAGAGTATATTATTTGTAATAATGTCTATTATTTCGTATGATTAACAATAATATGTAATTGTAGCAAGTCAAGTTTGCCAAGCGTTTTCGGAGAAAATGGTGCAAACACTATGAGGTACTTAGGAACTTGTTTGGTGATACATATGCAACTAGTAATTGTGCTCACCCTTCAAATAGAAGCCCAACTATTAGTCTTGAGAATGACGATGGGGGTGATGAAAATCCTAATGAGAACTATGAAATGGTGGGTACTTCTCGTCATAGAAGTCGGTCTCCTGACCTTGCTCGTACAAGATCAACTAAAGAAAGCTTCCAAAGGATAATGTCCTCTGCTATAAGTGACTTTAGTGATTATTTTAAGAAGATGGCTGAGACATTGGAGAAGGGTGGAAGCTCAGGTGGTATGTCTCAAGCTGATCAAGATTCAGCTAAAATTGTTGAATGTTTAAAAATTTTAGATAACATGGGATATATTGAGAGTGACACATATTTCAAGGCCCTTGGACAATTTCATCATGGTCCACTGTGGACTAGAATATTTCTTAATCTTAGTGATGAGAAGAGGCATGAATGGCTTGATGGGCTGCGACTTGAATGAATGTGTTTGTTTGAGACAATGACTTTCCTTTTGTTGGTGTTTGTAATTTGAATTTGGAATTTGTTTAAAACTATAATTGGGTTACTAATAGACTTATCTTTATGAATTGGGTTGCTATATATAATTTAAATGTTTATTATTTCTTTGCTTTATGTTTGTAATTTTAAATGTAGACTTGTCTCCTTCTTTTATAAAATGATGTTCATCTTAGATATCATACTTGTTATGCTTGATTGCATCAGGTTTATCATTATGGATTCATTCTTAGTGCCTACTTTTCTTGATGATGATGAAGAGGGGTTGTGTTTATTATTTATTTTCATGGTGGCAGAGTGCATGGAACCTTATGTGGCTCTAAGGCCATGTATGAATTCTATGCATCAAGGTCATGATTATATACTTGAATTAGTGAATGGTCATCCCATTAGATGTTTTCAACTCTTTAGGATGTATAAACATGTATTTAGGAATTTATGTGAGCGAATAAAAGGGTTTGGATTGAAAGGCTCTAGGTACTTAACTGTACAAGAACAAGTTGCAATGTTCTTGTATACTCTCACACACAATGAGAGTGTTCAAGTTGTGGGAGAAAGATATCAACATTCGACGGTGACTGTGCATAAATATTTCCATCGAGTTTTATATTATGTTTGTCAATTAGGTAAGCTTATAATCTATCCACCAAATATGAACGTGGTACCCCCAGAGATTCAACATAATGAGAAATATTTCCCATTCTTTCAGGTATGTTTTTTCATTTTTTAAGTCGTTTCTAATTAAGGACCTATCTTGCGATTCTTATTATTTACTAATAAAATAATGTGTTATTATAGAATTGTGTTGGAGCAATTGATGGTACACACATCCACGCACATGTCTCAGCATCTTTACAAATTCCTTATCGTGGGAGGAAGTCAGACACCACACAAAATGTAATGGCAATTTGTTCTTTCGACATGAAATTTTCATATGTGGTGACAGGATGGGAAGGCTCTGCAAATGACTTGAGAGTTTTATTGGACACTCTTTTTGATCCTACGATGAAATTTCCATTGCCACCCGAAGGTAGTGAAGAAAGAAATAATATGTTTTAAGTATTTATACAATTTTACAAAATATTCATGAAAAATGTTTGTGCAGGTTACTATTATCTTGTGAATTCTGGGTATACCAATACGAGACACTTCTTAGCACCTTATCGTGGCGAAAGATATCATTTACGGGTATAGAGGGAGACGAATAAGGGGTCATCGTGAACTATTTAACTGTAGGCATTCGTCACTAAGAAATGTGATAGAACAATGTTTTGGAATATTAAAAGCTCGTTGGAAGATCCTTAAGTTGATGCCTCCATACAAACTAAGCGTGCAAACACATATCGTTATCGCTTGTTGCACATTACATAATTTTATTCGTGAGGAAGCCCGTTTAGATAGTCTTTTTTGAGGAATATGGAGGTGAGAATCCCAATCTTGAAGAAGAAGAAGAAGATGTTGAGCTAGGTGGTACCTCTCAACGTCAAGTAAATGTTACACGGAAGCAAATCCAAGAAATGACTGAAACTTGTTAGGCAATTGCAAATGAGTTGTGGAACAACTATCTTCATAGATGAATCACTATTAATTATATTTGAATGTTGTAATGCTACTAGTTTTATTTGGATTCATATTCTATGTAATACTTTATTTTGGATGTTGTAATATTTTATTTGGATTTACTTCTACTAATTTTATTTTGAATTTTCCTATTGCTACTGTCATGGAGGATGAAAGTGCCTATTCCTACTATCATAGGTTATATATATAATTTTTACAAGTGATTTCTTGATAAGTGAATTAATCCTAAATGATTATTTTATAACAATTGATTTCTTTGTTTTGTGTTTCTTCTATTTTTAGCCTAAATGGAACATGGATGATTGTTGTGAGACATGGACTTGGTGGTGTCGTATAAAAATATTGTGCAAGGACGGGTGTTTGAACAAGCGCATTGTTGCTGTAGAATTGACTTTGAATTGCTCGTTGGAACAGTTAATTTTTTAACAAATGAAAACAAAAACACAAATTTTATTAAACACACTTTTTGTGTTTTGCTTCCAAATTTCTGAAAACAAACAGAATTACTAAACTTGATTTTACTTTCTGTTTCAGCTTTCAGAAATCAAAATCATGATTTTACTTTTGAAGAAAGCAGAAGTAGAAAGTACTTTCCATTAGTAAACAGACCCTAAGAGAATGGGCAAACATTTTGCTTCCATTGTCTTGATAAATAAATGAAGATTTTATGTTATGTAACAAGTTTATGGAGAATAAATAGAGCTTTTACATAATCAAACAAGGTTACTTCTCAAAAAAACATTACACAGAAAGCACATAATGTGAGAGCAAAAAGTTATTTAGTGTTACAAGGCATCCAACAAATGTTATTGCTAAATATGAAAAGAAGCTCTTCTAACATTAAAGCTATTCCGAAAACGCAGTTCCCAACCACGAACTCACAAGTCAAATAGAAGGAATAGTTTTTGCTTCTCTCATTCTATTGCCTATAAGTAGAATAAAAGCTACACCAAAGGAGGCCTTACTGGTAGTTAGAGAAGGCCCCAGGTATCAAATACATTGAAAGATTCTTTTGAATATGGATTCGGAATGAGCCACTCTCACATATCTCGCACTAATGCTATCAGATCCATTCAATCTTCCGGAACTGATAATTGACATGCGCTCAAGGTACCTAGAACCTGGATATCAGGCTACCATCCCAAGGGTGAGAGACTTAACCTTAACTGAAAATCTCAAAGGCCACCTTGAAGGTTGCTTTCTTCGTTTAGATTGCAACATGAAAAGCTATCTTAACCATTCATAAGCCCACTAAGGGGAAGCAAGTTCCAATGGATTGGTGTTGTATGTGCAAGAAGCAAGGGTTGCATGGGTTATGCTTTCTTCGTTTGGAGTTAAAAACTTAATGTTTCATTGCGTGTGCTAAGGTGTGGTGCATCCTTTTTACTCAATGTGGAGTTGCATGGGCTATGCTGAAACCCAGAATCAGAGTGCAAGTTGACTAGTTGGTGGGGACTATTTCTGGAAAAGGACTAGGAAAAATTTGGGAGATGATCATTTTAGGCATCATCCAGAAAGTAGGAGAGGAGTAGGGAATCTTGACTGGATAGAGTTTAAAATGCAGAAGTTGATTTTTTGGTGTTGACTTCTTTGTGATAGTGGCTGTGAATTTTTTTGTTGAGTTATTGGGTGACTATATTTTTTTCTTTTGCTCTGGTTGATCATTTTTATTCATCCCGTGCACATGGGTTGCACCCCTTCAAACGTCAATGTTCTTCTCCCACCAAGTATACACATAAACAGAAAGGATCTGTATTCCAAGCCTTTCGCTTGTTCAATGCTCCTGTTGATTTCACCTCCCACTCAGCTAGCAACTCAATCACTGCACTTGGAAAAACAAACGTCATCCAAAACAAAAGAAGGAAACAAAGACCACCCCTTCTCCATGAGTTCGCATGTATCAATCTAAGTCACATAAAGCGGGAGCGGGAGTGGGAGCATGAGAGCGGTAAAGTCTAAAATTTTTGAGAGCGGGAGCGCCATTAGAGCGTCCATATATTTACTTATAAGTACTTAATTTACTTAATACATTATATTTTTTTTGATAAATTTTTTATAATATAAGAATATTTAAAAATAATAAGGTATTTATTTATATTTGCTTTATTAATTAATTATATGAAAGTTATATTTTTTAATTGTGTCCATGATATTGCATGTAAAGGCCAGCCCAGTGGTTAGTATCTTTGGCTCATCCAAAACAGGTCTTGGGACGTGTGTAAGTTGTGTGCAAGTATCTGTACATTGCAATGGAATGTGTGGGCATATGCACGTGTAAGAATCAGCGCATTGCAATGGAATGCAATCCACGCGCCATGTGCGGATTGGGAAATTAAATTCGCAAACTCAAAATCGCTCCCAACTCGCCAATTTGCACGCGGAGCTTGGGAGCGGCCACCCCATGAGCAAATTATGTGACTTAGGTGTCAGTGTCTAGCATCTCTGCTGCTTCTTTACACATGCAACACCATTTTGCAAGAGATGACACCTTAAAAAACCACAGAAAGAGCTTTAATAAACCAGTCTCCCTCCCAGGAAAACTGAACCATTTTTCGTTTTTTTACAAGTTCCCAGTGAACCTCAGTGGTGCCAGATAACAACTTATGGTATGACTTAATAGTAAAACCTCCAGATTTCTAGGAATTTGAGCCAAAATACCGAACGTAGGTAGATCTATTTTTTTCGCTCCCAAAGAAGAGCATATCTTACCCAGATCTTCTTCCGTAATGGTGCTGAAACAATGGTGTATCACTAGGGTAGATACACAGCAATTTCAATACAAGGGCCGATAGCGAAAATCCTCTTAATACTTTATGGGTTAGAAATTTGACTTCTCTCTTCCCCAATTCTGTTTTCTTTTTGACAGTTAGATTCAGATTACTTTTTTCCCCCTGGTCCGGGTAGATTCATGTTACTTTATAGACAAACTTGTTGCACAACAAAAGTAATAGACGCTGAAGAAATTTTGGCCAGTCTGATAAACCACAATTAGTCAAACAAGCTGTGCAAAAATATCATCAAAAATGAAATGAGCATGTAATAGAGTACAACTGACCCAATTTATGATTCAAGATGCAATAGGAAAATCACTGACCTTCAAATTGACTTCTGAGTTCTGCATTTTGAGATTTCTGCAAGGCAAGTTTCATTCCTAACTCATGCATCTGCCAAACCAGATAATGATAAAGAAAAAAATAAATAAATTAACCATATGTTTTAGCTCTGAAACGGATGACAATTACTGGGAAAAAATAAATAAAAGGTAGAACATATTAGTAATAATACATTATATTCTATTTATCCCACACAGCAACAAATTAATAACTCTGCTCATTACATCCTAAATATTTTAGCAATATTCATCCGATGAATTGTCTGAATAACTGAGTGTTCTCAATTGCTGAAAGCATTTCTTATCCATTCCAAAACTCTGTTGCTCTAAAAAAATTCAACTGATTATGTTGAAACATCCCAACCTCCTCCCAAGCCCCTAACAACCAGACACACACCCAAAACTCTGTTGCTCTAAAAAAATTCAATTGATTATGTTGAAACATCCCAACCTCCTCCTGAGCCCCTAACAACCACACACACCCCCAAAAGAGAAGGGGTTGGGGGGGGGGGGGGGGGGGGGTGTGTGTGGAGAACAAGAAAATGACACTCCCCTTCTTATCCACCAACCTCGCAGAAGGAAAATGAATCAGACATTAAATATCCATTGGATAAATGGAGGATTTGAAATGAAGGGCCTTGAATTTAAACAAAAGATTGTTCATTAAAATTGGATCCCAAAACTGAAGGGGGCAGGGGAAATTGCTCAGGGGGACTGGAGAGCAGCCACTTTGTGCGTATTAATAACAATGGTTAAGTCTGTATCCAGTCCATATCTCCCAGCAGCCTTCATTAACTTGGACCACACTAGGTAATGATCCTTGACCCAACTCAAGGGAATATTAGATTATAGCTGTGAGAAACATATTTTATTACAATCTTATGAGTTAGAATCCTTAACAGCATGGATTTCAAATAACTCCTTCCTCCCTTGTTATTTGAAATCCATACACATTTTACCTATTCTAAATTGAAGCTATAATCCTTTAATTGATTGAACATAAATCTATTCATTTCAAATCCTTCAACCCAAATGAAGCCCAAATGTAGTGTAGAACAAGCACCATCCAAACATTTTATCTATTAACCCTCTCTCTCCTCAAACAATTATTTGAAAACATCCATAATATCTAACTGATGCAGCTGTATAACCAATACCTTTCCTTCGTTAGCTTGATTTCCAATCTCCTCATTTTCCTCTTGCAAGATTCTGCATTTAGCCATTAGCATCTTCCCCATCTTGCTTTGTGGGGTAAAACTGACGGCGGCAACGTTGTCCTGCAATTCCTTCACCTTTTTATCTTTCTCCTCCACCAAATTCTGCATTGTGACATTATAGAAAAATGTAATCAGACAGTCTAATCACAAATGGCAGCATAAAAATTAAAAATAGGGTATATAATTCAAAAGCTGACAAATCGTACAACATCTCTATGCAGATGATACACACAGAATAGAAAAAAGGGTAAGACATGACAAAGCATAATTAATGTCCCAGATGATAGCAATCATTTATTCCTGAATTATATCATTAAGTCAACTAAATTAAAGAATATAATGAGGTATAAAGGATTTTTATAAAAAGGACCCTAAAAAGTCGGGGAGCATTCTTCAGAAGATTAAAGAGCAATGCATCCAAGTGTCCCAGAATTGTTGAAAGAAGCAACCTAATTAAAGTGTTCTCTTTACATTGTTCATGATTTACATTCTGAGATTATGATATTTAAATGGCTAATGAAACTTATTCTTTGCTGTTTTAGTGAACACTGAATATCCTAGACATTGTGTAAGTAACTAAATAAAGAGGCAACATTGTTGCCCTTACAATCATCACCACAGACACAAGCCACCACCCCTGATCATCATCACTGTCGCTGTCACGACACCAAGTCTCACAACTATCCCTAAATTACTAAAATTGCAACAGTAAACCTAACCATTGCCACCACGCACCTTTGTCACAACGTTCATTGGCATCACCAATAGCAGTAAAACTGCCATCACCAGCCATCAACACCACAGACACCATTGAAGGTGACCCTTTCTATTCCCGCTACAGAAATATCATGCAATAACTGCAAAACCATTGTTTATGAGATCTGCTTAAATGCACATCCCATTACACCTTCATTGTTGCTAACTTGACATTTTCAAGAGCCAATAAGCCTAAGGGCAGGGATGTGTGTAAATACACAAGAATTCGGTATGCCCACCACATCACCACCGCAACTAGCCCACCAATTGCTGCTGCCCCCATTGTAATTTGCACAAGTACTTCTCTCATATTACCAAGTCACAAGTAAATTGTTTATGAATTTTTATATGTATGATTCAAAATAAGATTTCAATTTATCAAAGATTACTATAAAGTTTAACAAAGTATATTACTTCGCCAATGGACATGCAAAGAATAAAAAAACACAAAGAAAAAAGCATTTTAGAACTTAACTTTAACAAGCTACATTAACATAAATGTGTAGGAAAAATAATTTTCAAAGTAAAATATAGGGCAAATTACACTTACTTCCCCTGTGTTTTTGGCATATTACAGTAAACCCCTTCCAAGTGACGGGTGTTAGTGTCTGTTAACTGAGCATGTGAAATTACCCTTATGCCCTTATTAATATATAAATAACTTTATACATCTTTACTTATCAAAAAAAATTATATAAATAACTTTAACTGAAAAAGATTAAAAACTTGCAATTACTTTTATACCCTCGCTTTGATTCACTTCAGTTGAGGGTATAATTGTATTTTGGCACATGATGCATTGGACAAAAGTGTCTTAACAGAGATTTGAAGGGCATATTCTTCCTATAATGCTTATAAATTGGCCACATTAGCGCGTTGACCGTGACTGATCGTTAACTCAACTGACGGCAAGGTGTGTTTGTTACAATTGTGCAAACTAGAGGGGGTAAGTGTAATATGCCAAAACACGGGAGGCGAGTGTAATAAAACCTAACTAGAGGGGTGGTAAGTGTAATTTACCCTTAAATATACTGTTTCGTAACTATTTAATATTAAGAAGTTCCAAAATGGCCAAAATGCAGCTCAAAACTACATTTCATCAGCTGATAATTGGATAATTATCTCAGAAATGGTAATAATTATTGAAAATTCGAGGAATCATCCAGAATTGGGGGTTTGTCGCAGCTTACCCTTTGAGGACTCTTTAAAGTGGAAACCGAATGCTAATTCATTTGTTCTTTTAACTGGCTATACATTCTGATGGGAAAAACTATCATCTTTCATTCTACAGCTGCCTTAATATGATATAGAAAAAGTAATCTAAGACTTCATAAACTTGTAGTCTTACGGAACAAAATACAATATGCAATAACTCAAGTTTTAGATTAGTTCAAACCACCCTAATATTAATGAAAAATCAGAAAAATCTAAAAACATCACAACTCTGCAAGCCAGTATATTAACCAAAAAAAGGTTATATGCCACATCAGGATAACCCCGAGTCTCAGGCTTCTTGAGTAGGTGTTCTACAACCATATCCTACCAAAGCATCCCAAATGATAGACAGATAGCACATCATACATGAATTATAAGAGCCAAACAGATTTTTCTTAAAGTTGAATACATGCAATAAAATCACCAACTGCAACAAATTCAACTTGCAATTAGGATCAGGAGTCTAGAGAATGCACCTTTAATCGTGTAAACTCTTCATGAATTGCTGGATCTAGTAATAACCTCCTCGCCTGTCAGGTTTTGCATAACAAAAAACAAAGCCATTAGCAAGAAAGTCAAAACAAATAACCCAGGACAGCATTACACAACCATTGTAAAATAGGGGAAACATTTAAGTGGATCTAAGAAATCTTGATAAACAGAATCGTAAAGATTTATAGATTACGTTAATAAAAAGCAAAAGGTAAAATATGCACATTCCTTGCTGAAATCTAAAATCAGTCTAACCACAAAGCCTTTAGCTCAAGTGGAATCTCCTTCCAAATGGAAGATTGAAGGTTCAAATCCCCATGGGGGCATTATAGGGTCTGTGTGCGAATTAATTGCTAACCAAAAAGAAAAAAAAATCAAATCAAATGTAGATTAAGCCATGAAGAGAGAATATATCCACCCAACCAAAACAAAGTGTAAGCTACCATGAAAAATATAACCCATACATTTTATATGAAATGTGAACAAAGAAAATAAAAACTAAAATCCACATTGGGCATGATCGAGGCTTGGAGAGGGTGTATAGTGGATACTCGAGCCAAAGATGCTTGGAGGCCCACTCCCCTTCGTTTATGGTGGGGCTTGTGGTGTGAGAGAAATAGGAGATCCTTTGATGGAGAGGAGACTCCTATTTGGTCTCTCGGATACAATACACAGTTCCTTATTCTTTTGGGTTACTGGGTGGAATTTTAAATCTGTGGGGAATTTTGTGGATTTTGTTGATAGCTTGAAATTAGAGTTGGCCGGTTTCAGCTCGTTTGTGTTTCCTGGGAGCACTCCCATCTTGAGCGCCTTTTAATGAAATCTTACTGGTCAAAAAAAAATATGTAGACATAGTTCAATGAGATTTTTTCAACTAAACCTTCTTTCTTATAAGCAGTATGTTTGAGTTTTTGAAAAAAATTGATTTTTCCACGAAGAGAGTATATTATGGCCTGGACAGATTTGAGAATAGTTTTATTTATTTTTTATCGTACCTTATTTAGAAGGGTTAATAGGTCAAAACTGTAAAAAAATTCTGATGCTGTTATTTCAATATTTTGTTTCTTTGGCAATGAGGACTTCTCACAACCTCGTTCTCTTCTAATTTCATGCAACCAGTGCATATGAAATATAAAAAAGACACGTCACTTACTTCTAGGCAAAGCAATACGGTCAACAATAAGTACTTCCTTTTCTAATGCAAGTGAGAGTCTCACCAATAAAGGCAAAAGAGAGATGTTGGTACATGGTTACATGCCAAGTCCAAACCATTCCATAAAAAAACCAAAGACTGACAACTCAGAGGACATGTAAATGCAAATACAAGAATAAAACAACAAGTTAAAATGCTTATTCATGTTAGCCTCTAGTTCTCCAATTCCAAGCATAATTAAATTCGTAAGACCAAAAAAAAAAATATACATTATTGCCATACCTGCATTGATGGTGGCTTAAGTTGCGCTTTCAAATCCCGAACCGCTGACTAAAAATAATAAATGAATTTAGATTTAGAGTAATAAAACATAATAATAATGGTCAAGTACTCAATTAGCATGTTGCTTAAACTTCTCCCGAAGATATTAAAATTAAGAACAGTCCAAACAATGCAATAAAAAGGAAATGAGACACGGTGCACCTGACGTTCTCTTTGTGCGTCTATTTCATGCTTGGGAATATTTCAAAGTTATTACAAGCCACAATCTTGTTTCTTGGTGTGGACGAAATCAAATCTGATTTAGTCAACTGTGGAATGTATCATATCATATCTTGTATTATTAGTAAGGATATCCTATCGTATCGTATCGTATCGTATCATATCTTGTATTATTAGTATAGGTATTATATCATATCATATTGTATCATATCGTATCATATCATAGCTTTATTGTAGGTATCATGTCTTGTATTATTAGTATAGGTATAATATCATTTCATATTGTATCATATCGTATCATATCATAGCTTTATTGTAGGTATCATATCTTGTATTATTAGTATAGGTATCATATCATATCATATCGTATCATATCATAGCTTGATTGTAAGGAATATTGTTGTGGAGATATTCTCTCCGTATCATTGTAATCTATATGATGTATATCTCTTATATAAATACAAATGAAGGCAACCCAATTGGGTAATGCAAAATCATAACAGAAAATATTTTTTCCTAGCTACGTCTATACTTGGCAAGACCTTATATCTAACATAACGGAAGCTTGTGTAGCAATAAATACCACTCCCAAAAAGGAGACATTTCGAGAAGCATATAAATTGGATTATCTTTACATCTTTCAGCCCGATTTGTCAAAGAAGTGATGGTGCACCTATCATGTTCTCTTTGTGCATCTATTTCACACTTTTGAATATTCCAAGGCAATTACAAGCCACAATCCTGTTTCTTGGCAAGATCTATCTATTATCATACTGACACGCCTTACAAACTCTATTTAAATAATTTCTATCCAACATAACCGGAACTTATATAGTAATCAATACCACTCCCAAATAAGAGACATTTCAAGAAGCAAGCACATTATATATCATTCCATTTTCAGCCCTATTTGGTGAAATGACCTCAAGTCGAGCTTATTAGCGCTTGAATATGATCCTTTGAGGTACGCTCCTTTTATAGGAGCCTTTCAGATATCACAGGTCCCACCTTCCCTTGGAAGGCAATTTGGAAAACAAAGGCCCCCTTGAAGGTGGCTTTCTTTACTTGGACTACTACCTTAGGTAGGATTCTTACCATAGATAATCTCAGAAGGAGGGGACTAGGGGATGGATTGTGGTGAATTGGTGTTGTATGTGCAAGAAGACAGAGGAAACGGTGAATCATCTTCTTTTGCATTGTCCAGTGGTGAGGGACGTTTGGTCCATGTTATTGGATGTGTTTGGTATGCTCAGGGTGTTTTCTAGTTCCACGGTGGATATGATCGAGGCTTGGAGAGGGTGTACAATAGATAGCCAAGCCAAAGATGATTGAAGGGTCACTCCCCTTTGTTTATGATAAGGCTTGTGGCAAGAGAGGAATAGGAGACATTTTGAGGACATGGAGTCTCCTATTTGGTCTCTCAAATACGATATCTTGAGTTCTTTATTTTTTTTTGGATAAA
This sequence comes from Cornus controversa, assembly GCA_026545225.1. Lineage (NCBI taxonomy): Eukaryota > Viridiplantae > Streptophyta > Magnoliopsida > Cornales > Cornaceae > Cornus > Cornus controversa. Next base: position 58,307,036 of record CM048845.1, read on the forward strand.
CGGGCAAAATTGTATATTTGGGGGACAAATTGTGGATTTCATTGATAACTTAAGCTTATAGTTGGCCGTGTTCGGCTTTTTGTTAGCAAAATCCCCTACATTTTTCAATTTGGACAAATAAGGACAAATCTTCAATTTGAACAATGAAATGACTAAAGTACCCTTACTTTATAAATAAATAACAAAAAAGAGTAAAGTGCAAAAAAAAACCCTGCTATATAAAAATTATGCAAATACCCCCCTAGCATTCAATTAACCCCCTTGCATTTTTTACATTGTGCAAATAAGGACATTTTGTCAATTTAACAATTAAAATGTCTAAAATACCCTTACACCCTTGTCCTATGTTTGGATGTCCAAAAAGGGCCCATCCGAATATCCATTTCTTATTTATTTTTTTTTAAATGTGAATACATCATTAGTTTTCACTCACCAAGCCCAACCAGTGTATTCATTTCCAGGCCTATCCGAAATAATTAAAATATATTTTTAATTAATAAAAAATAAGAAAAATATCAATTTATTATTTATTTTAAAATGTGTGAATACCCCTTTTCGTTTTCATTCGTCGAGCCCAACCAGTGTTCGGTCCCATTCGAAATAATAAATAATTAAAATATATTTTTAATTAATATAAAAATAGGAAATATGACATCCAAATATGGCACAAGGGTGTTAAAGGTTGTGAGGGACATTTTGGTCATTTAAAAGGGGCATTTTGGGGGTGATTTTTTTTATCATAATTGACGGAGGGGGGTATTTGCACAGATTCTTCAATTGTTTGGGGGTTATATGCACATATTACACTGTAGGGGTATTTTGTGCACAATTTGTATATAGTAATTGCACTTTACCTTTAAAAAAAGGCAAAACATGAAATGACAAAAGGGTACTTTTGGATTTTCAAAAAAATATGACATCATCAATTTGTAATAGGGGGCAATTTGCTCTGAATTTTGAAATTATAGGGATTTATGTGCACATACTAAATAGTTTCTTGCACATTTTCTATATAGCAAGGTGGTTTTATGCACTTAATCCTTATTTTAAAAAGAAAAAGAAAGAAAAGAATCCCAACTGTCTTCAAATCAACAAAGCCTTTTCAGAACTATTTGCGGTTGGCTGCACAAATCTTGCTTCTTTATACAGCTACATCTAAGTTCATAAACCTCAGTCAAACACCTGCTATCATATATTTCCTAACTATCTCAATCCATATTAGTATTGATATTCTACTCCTAAAATTGCCCTCAATATTTAACACATCACTCTTCCTAACCGGTCAATTATTCATCTTTCAAGCAAAAGGCAAACTATCTTAATCAATTTCAATTTATTTAAGTTGTATGCTACATCGACCGTGTAACAGATGTGTTCATTTAAAATTATCCCTTCTTGTTTTGTACTACTCTATCTCAACATTTGCATTTCAGTTGCACTCAGTTTATGTATTTAATTTTTGTAGCCACACATCATTTTCTTCAATTAAGCATGGTTATTCTAAGAACTGTATGATAGAATTTGGCTTTCAATTTTAGATGTTATATGTTGATAACATAATCCACCAAAATCACTCCATTTAACCCATCCTGTTTCGACATTATTATTAATATCTCCAAAATTTTATTTTTTGTGAATAATTGAGCTCACTTTTTGATATCTTTGACCCTCAATTTTCACTAAATCCACATTTGTAATTCCAGTTTCCTGAAGTACATTCCATATATTCAATTTTAGTACTACTTATCCTAAAGCTTTTTTATTCTATAACTTCTCTCCAGAGCTCTAATTTAGCAGTTCTAACTCTAGTTTCATCAATCATCAATAAATCGCATAACCCATGGAACATAATCCTAAATAGGTCCTGTGAGTTCATCCATAACTAATATAAAAATATACAGGTAAAAACATTTGGTATGGCCCCCAAGAAAACTCCAACTTCCTCAAAGCATTGGAAGTTGCTAGACTTTTCAACATTTTTCTATAGAAGCATTATCCACACGTGTTAAAGCAGAAGCTCAAGCTAAAGGAAGTACCAGTTCAAAAGACTACTTGTTGCGGGAGATCTAGAGTCACCTATTTTCACTTTCACTGAAGCAATTCCCTTTCTGCTATTTTGCTTTTTCGTTTTAGAGAAAATACTTTCTACCTCATGTTACTCCTCTACTCCTACGGATTTTGGTTTGGTTTCCTCTAATTAATTTATAAAAGATACCTCTTTCAAGAACAGTAACAAAGCTACGAACCTATAGAATGTAATTAAAACCTGCATACACACTACAAAAATGGACAGGAAAAGAAAAACTACTCACCTTCAACTCTGCTATCTCCTGCTCTCGCTTTGCAAAAGTTACAATGAATGCAGCTTCCTTTTTCTTTGCTTTTTCCAGCTGATAACAACAAAAACCATATACGGATTAAGTCGCCCATTGACTGATGACTCCTTACACAGCTAACAAAGAATAATATTGAACACTAAACCTGTTCACGCAGTGAGTCCTCAGAGGATTTGAGGGTGTGAAGATAACTGACCACTAATTTAGGTTCTGCAAAGATGAAACAAATATAAGATAAAATAAGAGAGGGAAGAAAAAAGAAAGAAGTTCATATGATCCTAACTGGCTCTAGTTCTAGTTAACAGAGCAAGTATGTATAATAATAACTTCTTATTGAAACACAGTTAATGCACCAGGAAAAGACTAACCAGGGGATGTGCCTGCAGGTACAAAGGACTCATTTTGAAATGAAGAATGCCACTTCTGAATCTCAGACTTAGCAGCTTCAAGCTCCGTCTGAAACCAATAAAGCCATGAATAAAAATATAATAAATAGCTTGAATTATATTTGAAATGTAGAAGGCACATTCGCTTCAACAGATTGCGTGATAATTTCAACCTCATGCTGCAAGGTCGGCATTCTTGCCATTTGAATTTTGATGCTCAACAAGTTATACATTCAAAATAAGAATCCTCCATAACTAATGCAATCTATAGGGGGCTTCAAACAACAATTACATGCTATGAAGCATGGACACATGTATGACAATGACACAGGTACGACACAACATAGACACGGCGAAACAACAAATTTCAATAAAATAGGGCAAGGATACGGCAATAAAATAATAATATACTTTTTTATTATATATAAAAAGTTAATTTTTGCTCAATTTTTAATCTATATTCATAAACATAACTCATTTAAATTAGGCCCACCAGATAGCCCATACTTCTCTTGAAAAACATAGAAGTCCATAGGCCCAAATTCCATTAAAATCATCATCATCATCATCCTTGCTTTATCCCGTACAAACGGCGGCCAGATCGATTTTCTTTTTTCACTCTTTTCTATCATAAGCCATATCTTTTATGAGATTTAATTTTTTTAAATCATTTCTTATCACTTCATTCCATATTAGTTTTGGTCGACCTCTTTGTCTCTGACCCTTTATGTAAATCAATATTCCTCTCCTCACGAGCGCATCTACAGGTAGGCGTTGAATATGCATATACCACCTAAGTCTACTCTCTCTTATTTTCTCGCTAAATGGTGCCACACCTAATTTTTTCCCAATTCTTTGATTATTAATCTTATCTTTCCTAGTTATTCCTAACACCCATCTTAACATCCACATAGATGCGTTGTTCGTGTTTTTTTTTAATGTCCAACATTCCGCCCCATATATAACATAGTCGGTCTAATGATTGTTCTATACACTTTCCCTTTTAATTTATTTGGTATCCGTTTATCACATAAAACCCCACTAGAATTCCTCCACTTTGTCCAAGCTATTCCGATTCTACCAAACACATCGTCGTCGTCGTCGTCATCATCATCATCAATCTCCCCATATTTTTCTACAATTGATCCTAAGTATCGAAAATAATTACTTTGAGTAATACTTTTGGTGTCACTAGTTGTTCCAAGCAATGGGAGATGCGTGTGGTGGCCATTTAAGAGCTATAACAGATGAAAGAATCGATGCTTCCAGAGTGGTTCTGATTGTAATAGGTGGTGGCTCGGTTCCGGAAAGCATATGGGTGGAAGATGACCGTTTTTGCAACAGGGTTGTCGTGATAGAGGAGAGAATACCTAAATTGGTACCCACGATCACTTCATTGCTTGGAACATGGCGGATTCTTTTTTAATAAATTTGTTTCCCTCCGTCTCACCTAAAGCTTCTCTTGCCACACTCCTAATAGAATCCTCCATGTTCAACCATAAATTATGCACATTATCATTCCAATTGCATTGAAATACATAATATCTTTGAATCCAAAAGCACAATTCTTATCCTAATGACCAAACATCCTGGAAAAGAAGATAAGATTGAAATCTTTCCAAAATATTTGATCACAAGGATAAGAATTGTGCTTTTGGATACAAAGATATATATTTTTTGTTTGTATTTTAATGAAATTTGGACCTTTGAACTTTTATGTTTTTTAAGAGAAGTAGTGGCCCTAATTTCAATGGGTTATGTTTATGAATATAGATTAAAAATTGATCAAAAATTAAATTTTTATATATAATAAAAATATATATTATTATTTTATTGGCGTATCCTTACCGTGTTCGTGTCCTATTTTTTTGAAATTTTTCGTATCGTCGTGTCAGTGTCATGTCGTACCCGTGTCCGTGCTTCATAGGCAACAGTAGAAAGTAACATGGCAATGCAATCACAAGATAACCAAAAGAAACTATGCACCAAGAGGTCAGGTACTTCAACATTCTCTCAGAAGATGAGTATATTACACCGACAATTAGTACATAATTATATCAGGAACCTTATGTTCCATTAAGAAGTTCAGCCAGTCCAGATCTATAGCTGCCTTTGAGTCAAAAAGAAGTAAATAAAGCACAAGGCCATAAATATTATCTATGTGATTTCTTGATACCCCACCTAAGCCAAAATAACCAGGACTCCTACTTGAAAAAACATAACGTTCAATCAATAATATTATTGAAGAAGGTTGTCAAAGTGTGGCAGCAGAAACCAGCCAGACAGAAAAAAAGAGTAAGGGACCCCCAAGATGATATAGCATCCATGCACATTCGGGCACATTCAGAAAATATTAAACCACATTATTGACTTGCAAAACTGGATCAAGGCTTCATATTTATAACATTTCCAAATAGGCAGCAAAACCAATTTTGCCTTGTGAAATGCCTAAGCAATCAAGCGAATTAGTTTAATCCAGCTGTTGACTCAAGTGATTACAATAATTATTGAACAACTAGTACATTATGTAATACAACCAAATATCCATCATAAGACACTTTTATTGAGATAATATGCTATGCAACTACTTTCCACAAAAATCCAAAGGTCATGAAAAAAAAACTCCATTCAACAAATTGAAATCACATAATCATTTGTCTCCTTTGTAACATGAGAAGTGCTAGAAATCACAATAGCAAATTTCACAAGTATACAGCGGAAGCATATTAATCCCACTACCAACCAATAAATTCTAAATTCTTAGAAAAATTATATAACATCTTAAGATAAGTTCAATATATCGTAGTTCAACTCTTTGAAAAGCCTCAAAGGTCAATCAAACTCATCAAATCTTTAAGGTTTTTAAAAAATCTAAAATGATGAAAAACGGATGGTTTAATGCTAAAAGAAAGGGATTCATGGTGACTTAAATTCAAAAATCACCATATGCATGCTTTTTATGAGATCCATTTATAAATCATATTTCCTTACCAGAATTCACGTTTTATGATTATAAAATACTTTCAAAAAACTAAAATCAAAACAAAATGTATTTGTTTTGCCCCAAGTCAAATATAATATATATATATATATATATATATATATATAAACATCTATTAACAACCCAATAAATTCATATGACATGCTATTGCTACTTACAGAAACAAATAATTTTAGTTTCTACAGTAACATAATAACAACTTAAAAAGTGTAGAATATCGAGATTGTTATTATTATTAATATGATCATCATAGCATCTATCTTTCTGGTTAGTGCTATCCTACATTCATGGATTTTGTTACTTAAATTCATGTTCATAAAGAAAATTACAAAAAATTAAAAAACAAAAGAATTTAATTACTATCATTAATCAAAGAGTAACAAATGTTATTTCTTATTATTTATTTATAATTATAGCTCTCAGGAAAGCCCAACATGTTGAGATACGGAACGAAGGTACGTGTCGTGTCCATCCAACTGTTACGAATTCCAAAATATACTATCAAAAGGGCTCCATCTTTTTCCAACCGACCTTTCGATCATGTACATCTTTAATTACTATCAATAATCAGAGATTTGAAGTAGCACCAATTGGAGATCAAATGAAAGAAAATTAAAAGAGTTTACTACGTGTAACCCTACACCAACAAAGAAGAGTGATGTGGTCCATACTGAGGGTAATGTTAGGGGGAGAGAGACTAAAACTAACATAAGTTGAGATACAAAAGGAAAGATATGGTAGAATGTGGTTTGACTGAGTCATGAATCTCATGACCTTAGATAGGGTGAAATAATGGAAAAAGATTAATGTAGCCGACTCTAAATAGTTGGAAAATAATTAAAAAATATAAAGTAATTTAGCATTTAAACTACGTATAGCCATTGTTTGTATCAATAACTTTTCTATACAGAAATTGTTTGTATTGACATGTACTAAACTATTTATTACCAATACCTATGTTCTCAGGTTGTAAAGTATTGTCTGATAATCCCAAGAGAGTATGGTTAGCTAGTTGTCTTCTCTTAAATTCCTACATGTTGTTTCACGAAAAGAGCATGGGAATAAAATCGGCTCAACTACACTCAAATTTTAAGCTATGTTACATGAACTCTTCAAAAGTAGTTGAAGTACCCATGTCGGACACACTATTATGAGACATAGGTATGGGATGTGTCTGACACTTTTGGTTGGACATGTAACAAAAAAACATATCCAATTATTCAATTTTATTATTTTATTGCTTCAAAACGAGTGAAATGGCTATATTAAACAATGTGTAACATAAAGAAATTATTTTACTCTATAAAATTAAATAAAAATATTAGATAATATGAATATTTAGCAGTGTCTGATAAGCATGGAATGTTGCACACTCAATGCCCCTAAAATTACGTAAACTAATACTTTAGTAATAGTTATTTAATGTTTTTAACAGTAGTTTTTGAGTTTTTTATGATTTCAGGTATTTAAAGGTAATTCTGATGAAGAGTAATGCAATCGGGCCACAGATGGTGCTGTTTTAGTAAGAAGATGAAGTGTGACCCCCAAGTCATTTGGGCTGAAAAGTGTGGGCCAGGAGTACATTAACCAGATGGACCGCAGGTTGTGTCATTGCACTAAAGAATGGGGCTGATTGAGCCCCATTATATTCCCTACTGGCACAAGGGCGCAGCAGTGCCCTCCAAGGGCGCAGGTGCGCCCTTGGGTGAGACAGGTGGTCTGTTCTATCAAAACATGACGTTCTCAACGGAAGCAAAGGAGGTGTTGTCGACCTCCATTGATGGACACCAAATTCGTGTCGAGGTAGATGTTGTGGAGACAGCATTGGGGTTTGGGATGATATGCCCGATGATTTGTGGCATACTTTTGCGGAGTTTTCCGAAATTAATCTTCATGGTATAGTAAAGGAAATGTATAGTGTAGTGGGAAATATGTTGATCGTAAGATGAATGCCACAACCTGTTCTCGGCTTCCCAAAAGGTTGTGGTTTGGGGATTCTGTACTCTCTCGTAATGTTCATCCAATTGGGCATTCAAGTCAGAGGCAAGGAGCAATTCTTGATGCCCTTTTATGCCTTTCATGCTAAGAAGTGGATTTCGATCCCTAGCATCAATTGGGGGCAGTTCTACGCAATTTATGATGGGTTGGTTCGGAAAGTTAAGGAGTAGGCAAAGAATTGGACTCTCCCATTTCCCTTTTTGATCACCAAAATATTGCAACTTTGTGATTTTCCTTTTGCAGCTGCAAAGCCAGTAAAAAGAGGCATAGTTACTTTTGCTCTTATGGATTGGACAAGGAGCATAAGTTGTTTGCCTAGAGCAGTGTCCCTAAGTCCTTTTATTTGAGAATTTGATATGTCTGACACTTGGATACATACCCGCACCTAACACAAGTACTAGAATCCAGGTAACATAGATTTTAGGATAAACTTCATTGACACCCCCTAAGGTTTGAGGTATTGTCACATGGCTACGACTTTGTGTAATTTTGTCGCCAACACCCCCTGAGGTTTGTGTCGTATATCACATACACACCCTCCTGCCAAAAGTAGGCCGTGTCAGACCACTTTTTGATGCTAAAAAGACCATGCTACCCCTTGACTTTTGACCTAACCTTTTTAAATACTAAAATTACCTATTTAACCCTGCCAAATGGACCAAAATGCCCCCAACTATGCCCTATTATTACATGCCCACTGTTATTACATTATATATATATACATATATAAATATATATCTGGTGTGTGGTGTGCAGAGTTTGATTTTCATGATTTTTGAGATTCATGTCTGCAGGGTATTTCTTCAGAGAATGAAGCTCAAACAGCTTGCAGACGAGATCATAATCGAGGCATGGTTTTCCGGTGAGGTTCGGTTCGCCGAGACCAAGATTGTACGGGCACCTCGTCATCTCACACTCGATAGAGTACAAGATCTTCTGTGTAACGTCCTTGGACTTCTGCCACGTGGACAGCCGAGGAAGCAGGCTCACCTCACTCGTTCGGCTCACCACCGTTGTCTCTCCATGTAGCTTCCACACCTCGGCAGACCTTCCTTCGCGAGCCAAAATGCCTCCCGACGAGCTCACATCGACGATCGGCGCCAAAACGTGGTTGGGATTGTGGTGGTGGTGATTGTGGTGGTTGTGGATTTGGTGACTGTGATTTAGGGATGGTGATTGTGGTTAGTGGCAATCGTGGATTGTGGTGGTGGATTTGGTGACTATGGTTGGGATTGTGGTGGTGGTAACTGTGGTTGGGATTGTGGTTGTGAATTTGGTAACTGTGATTTAGGGATGGTGGTTGTGGTTAGTGGCGGTGGTTGTCGTTGGTGACAGTGGTTGGTGGCGGTGGTTGTGGTTGTGGTTGTGGTTGTGGCAGTGGTTGGAGGAGATGAGAGAGAAAGAAGCAGTGGTGGTGGATGTGGTTAACTGGTGGTGGTGGATGTGGTTAACTGGTGGTGGTGGTGGTGGCTGTGGTTGTGGTTGGTGGCGGTGGTTAGGGTTTCTGATTGTGGTTAAAGAAGGTAAAGAGAGAAATGGTGACATATAAAATTGAGGACAATTTTGTCATTTTCTAATTCTAATATTTTTATATTAAAATTCATTTAAATAATCAAGGAGACATTTCACTTATTAAAAAATTAGAATTTCTGACAGGGGGTGTTGGTGACAAAATTGTACAAAGTTGTAGCCGCCTAATGATACCTTAAACCTCAGGGGGTGTTAATGAAGTTTACCCTAGATTTTTAGTTCAATCGTCAGGCTAAAATTTGCACCTAAACAGTTGCCAATCTTCAAAAGTTTGATTACAAGTTTCTGCAGTGCAGTACAATCACTGAGTTGGATCACTTGGAGGATTCTGGAGGTCTTAGGGAGGAGGAGAGAGGAGTGCCAGGCTAAGATCTACGAGATAACTATTTCGGAGGAGATTTCGTGGCGTCAGAAATCTAGGGCTCTTTGGTTGAAAGAGGGAGACAGGAATTCAAGAATCTTTCATAGACTTGCTAATGCTTATCGGAGAAGCAACCACATCGGGAGGATCTTAGTTGACGGGGAGGTTCTTAGCAGAGGGGAAGAGGTGGGAACAAGGGTGGCTTCTTTTTACCAAAGACTGTACACAGAGGAGTTCAATTGGAGACCGCAGCTTGACGGGATACTGTTTGACAATCTACCAGAGGAGGGTCGAGATGGATTGGAGAGGCCTTTTAGTGAGGAAGAAGTTTTGTTGGCTTTGAAGAGCTACAAGCCTGCAAAGCAAACAAAGCGCAAGGACCAGATGGTTTTACATCGAGCTTCCTTTTGGAAAATTGGGAGGTGGTTATGGGAAAGGTGATGGGCACTTTTCAAGCATTCTACTCCCACTGTCGGTTTGAGAAAAGTTTAAATGCCTCTTTCATTGCCCTTATTCCGAAGAAGGTGGCGCTACTGATGTCCGAGATTTTAGACCTATTAGTTTGGTGGGGTACATCTACAAACTTATAGCTAAAGTCCTAGCCATGAGATTGAGGGGCGTTATGGATGGTCTCATATCGAACCCCCAGAATGCCTTTGTCGGAGGGCGTCAAATCTTAGATTCTGCTCTCATTGCTAGTGAGTGCATAGATTCTAGAATGAGAAGCGGGTTCCAGGGATTTTGTGGATTTTGTGCAAGCTGGACATTGAGAAGGCTTTTGACCATGTAAGTTGGAGCTTCTTGCTTTATTTGCTGGAAAGGATGAGGTTCGGGGAAAGGTGGAGAAGGTGGATTGAGTTCTCTTTATCCACAGTTCGTTTCTCAGTGCCTCAGTGCTTGTGAATAGATCTCCATCGAGTTTTTTCAATAGTTCTCGGGGGCTCCGGCAGGGGGACCGTTATCCCCCTTTTTATTTCTCTTTGTAATGGAGGGCCTCAGTAGGTTGATGAGGAAAGCGGTTGATCTGGGGTTCATTAGGGGATTCAGGGTGGGCAAAGACACCGCCAGTCAAATAGAGGTCTCTCATTTGCTGTTTGCAGACGATACTATTGTGTTTTGTGACGCGGAAGAGTCACAGATGAGATACCTAACGTGTGTGTTGATTTGTTTCCAGGCATTATCAGGGCTACAAATCAATGTCGGGAAGAGTGTGTTGGTTCCGGTGGGTAATGTGCCTAATATTGTTGTCTTGGCTAAAATATTCTGGACTGTGGTGTCGGTTCTCTCCCAATCTCATACTTGGGTTTGCCATTGGGGGACTCTGCCAAAAGGATGGGATGATGGGACCCGGTAGCGGAGAGGTTTGAGAGAAGACTTGCGGGATGGAAGAAACAGTACTTGTCCAAAGGAGGTAGGGTTACTTTGATTAAAAGCACTCTTTCTTGTCTACCTACCTATTTCCTATCCCTATTCCAAATTCCTATCTCAGTAATTGAGAGGCTTGAAAGACTGCAGCGCAATTTTTTGTGGGGGGGTCTAGGTGATGAATTTAAATACCACCTTGTCAGATGGAATCAAGTTTGCAAACTAGTCAAGTTGGGAGGGTTGGGCATAAGGAGTTTGGAAGCCTTCAATAAGGGGCTCCTTGGAAAGTGGTTGTGGAGGTTTGGGGGAAAGAGGTAGAGGCTCTAGAGGAGACTTATCCTTAGCAGGTATGGGGAAGAGAGGGGAGGGTGGTGCTCTAGGGAAGTAAGAACTGGGGGTGTAGGTGTTTGGAACCCGAAATGAAGAATGGAAAAATCTACAATAAACAAACCACATAAATCACAAATTCAGATAAAAATTCTTCCTTATTGGCGGCAACCAACTAAATTTCCTCCTAAAACATTGTTCCATAACATGGTCCTTAAATGCAAACATTACTCATAAAACATCCTTGCAGAAATATATATATCATTACCATGAAATTGTCATACAATAGATCTAGAAAGGCAACCAAATAAAAAGAGAGATGATTACAATACAAAGACTTATACATACTTGGCATGTTGCGAGGGTCTCCTTACAGTTCTGAAGACTGCAAAAATTAAATCAATAAAGGAAAAATTATAAGGTGCTAGAAAATATATTATGCAGAATATTTAACAATGCAGTGAATGTTTAAAATGTTTTAACATAAGAGTCATCCATTTTCTAACAATACCTCTCACGAAGTGACAAAATCATCCCCGTCGCCACACCAGGTGCAGTTTCTTCTACTTTCACGTTAGCCTTCATCATAAACAAACGCAAAGATGTTCCCTTGAATTTAGAAAAAAGACAAGGCATTGGTCCAAATGCTAACTCCTACACTACAACTAGTTTTGACAAATTGCACAAAAGCCACATTCAATATTCCACGTCCAAACAGCCAAGAACTGAAGCACATTGCACAAAAAGCAGGACATCCTACTTCCAAAAATGTGCATTTTGCATTAAAAAAAAAAAAATCAAAACACTCACCACACCTACTTGGGGTTCAAAACTAGAGCCACCCAAAACTATCCCTTCAATATATTTTCAACAAAAAAAAAAAAAAAGCCTTAATCATGGCAATAAGATGAAGAATACCTTCTTGGAGCCAAAGATATCATCCTCGTCATCTTCAAGATCTCCAAAGCTTCTCTTGGTGCCTGAACTCATACATAACTCAAAAATGCATCACAAATCGTTTAACATTCAAAAAAAAAAAGAGAGAGAGAATAATAATTTTACTACGACAAACGAATTTCAAGCACCTGAACGCCTATTACTGTGGCTTCCGGGTAAATCACCTCCGAAATCATCATCCTGTGTTTTTAAAAACAAGAAAAGCAGTCAACCCAAAATAAAAATTAATCCTCAGAAACCCTAGATTTATGAGAGAGGCCAATGAGATTAAAAGCATTGAACGAAGCACGTACGTCGTCGATATGAGTATTATTAGACGCCATGAAATTGAGAATGATAACGGAATGAACCCTAGAATTTGTTCACTACCAAGAGAGACGAGGAAAATAGTTTTTAGTTAGAGAGAGAGAACAACACAAACCGTGACAAGAACTGTGCCAGTACAGTAAAACTTTGTTTTTTTTATTTTTTGGTTTTTTTTATTTTTGGACCTTTTGGTAAGTATGTAAAAGTAAAAAAATATTTCTATTGTAAGTACTAATAAGTTGTAAAAAAAAATTGTTAAGACAAGTAGCTTCTACTTTTAACTAATATTTCAAAAAAAAATTTAGATTTTGGTGATTTATCTCAAACAAAATTACTCTAAAGTGATGAATAAACGTAAATGCTGATGAGTGACCATTTGAGGTTAATTTGATAAAAAAACACTTCATATTTATTAAACATTCTAAAAATAATTTTAATATGACGAATTACCATTCAATATATAACTCATTGAATTATCGTCGTGTCTATCTTCCTTGTCCATCACTAGCTTCTTTCGTTTTTAATTTGTCAGTCCATCAATAAAAAGATAAGATTTATTTATCATCTCTTTTCTCGTTCTCTGTCATGGTCTCAAAACATATTACATAACCGAAATGATAAAAAGTTACATAATAAATTTGAGACATATTAAAAGTTGTTTAAATTTGCTTACGAAGTATTTGAGATAACAAAATATGAGATTTTTTTTTTTTCCTCACAAATAGATCAAAAATTTTATTAGATCAACAAAACAAATATTATAAACACCATTTGTATTTAATTCATACTAACTTTGTGTAGAAATTGAGAAGCAATATATATATATATGGTATAGAAATGGACAAAATTGAGATTACCAATATATGACAAGTATAAACTTTAAGGCTATAAACTGGGAGTGTATTGTCTCTCAATTTCTATACTAGCAAGGAAGAAAATAAAAGTCATTCTACTTGGACCTGAGAAAAAAATACAAGAACTTAAACCAAATGTTTATGCAATGCTATTTATATTGCTCCAATTTGAAGAATATTAAAAAACCTCAATACCATTCACAGGTCACGCCATTACGTACAAAAAGCTAGTATTTCGATTTGTTTTATCAAAGAATTTATTTTTTAACATATGGAATCAATTATCCAAAACCAATAAAAATAAATTCATTTCCAATAGTTAAACAAGACCACCAAAAAATAATAAAATAAAATAAAATCGCTACAAGATCCAACTATATGAGAAAAGGATTTTAATCGTTGCCACTCTAAATTATTGCATCTTGTTATTCCAGTATTCTGGTTGTCATCACCAAATAACAACTTCTAGCACCACCTGCAAATAAACAATAAAAACTAGGAATTATATAATAATATAAATAAAACAATATATGAAAATAAAAAATAATAATTATTAGTTAAAAGTTCTTTATAAATATTTATTAGGTAACTTGAAAGAGTCGCTGCTTATTAGGCAACTTGCAACAAAATGTTTAATTGAGATTAATGTAAAGGGTAAATTTGTCCAGTTATAAATAACTTATTAGAGGAATGATATTTATGTAGTAAGTGATCAAATAGTTACTTATCAGCAATTAAGTTTCAATTTTGGTGACCATTCATCTTTTCCTGTCACCAAAATCTAATTTTTCCTATATTTAGGGCCCGTTTGGTAACTGTTTATGTTTAATGTTTATTGTTTATAAAAACAAATTTTTAGAATAAACATGTTTGATAATTTTTGTTTTGTTTATAAATTGTATAAACGTTTTTAAAACAACACTGTTCATAAGCCTTCAAATCCTAAACACCAAAATGATGTTTATTGTTTATGTTTATGAAAAAAAACTTTTTTTTTTCTTTTTTATCTAAAATGGTGATTATATTATTTTAATTAAAAATTAAAACTAAAAGTCAAAAAATGAAAAGAAAAAAATTATAAAAGACTATTATTTGATACAACGATCAAAATATTAAAATTATTAAGTGTAGACAGAATTAAAGAGCATCAATTGCTTTAAGAAAAAAATATTGGATACAATATGAATAATTACTAATATACTTGATAATAAGAAATAGTTACTTAGGGGCACCCATGCTAAAAAAAAAAATTTAAATAAGTCAAACGTTTTTTCGTTATCAAACAACACTCATATTTATGGATAAACAAAATCGTAACATAAACACTGTTTATATAAACACTTAAACAATAAACACAAAACATAAACGGTTACCAAACTGGCCCTTAATTAAGTTAATAATTCTACTTACATTGATTTTCTTCCAATAGTATTTTTTTTTTATAGAAATATCATTAATATCATTCTTATATAAAATTATTCAAAATAATATTTATATCATCTTGATAAACTTTAAATATATACATGTATGTGTAACATAGTCTTAAATTTACATAAAATTACCTTTAATTCTTGAAATTACATATTTGTAAAAAAATATAAATAGAAAAAAGTGAAAAAAATTAAATAATTTATTAATTGTACATAAATACATCTCATTGAAAAAAAAAATGTGAAACTTTTTGGCTTGTTTTAATACTTATTTTTATTACAATTGGTTGAATTTAAATAACTTGTTAAATATTTTTAAAAGTTGTTAATTGTGGTAGCAATTAAAACTATATAAATCTCTCTTCTGAACTCCGCATACCTCAATCTTATGGTTCAGATTTAGTCACATTATCATCTTGTTAAATTCAAATTAGAAAGTTCTATTACAACTTAATTGATAAATGTTAAAATTAAACAAGATGATAACGTGGTTGAATCAAACTACATGATTGAAGTATGTGAAAGATTTGACTGGATAAATTTTTTTTCTTACGAATAAACCGTAAGGGATTCATAATTGGAGTGAATTCTAATATTTTTTAACAGGGTCGGGTAGGGTTTATTGAAGCCCAATCCATCCCTAGCTACTCAATTTTCAAATGGGCTGTGTCGACATTATTTTTTTGTTATATAACTTATATATATGTACACTTTTATTAACAAAAGATTAAGGTAGACATCTACTTGAATCTTGATCCAGAAAGAGTGATCTGAGTCTCTCTTCTGGTCCTAATTTGAATACAAATATATGTGCTTTGGTTTTATATTGGACCTATTGGTATTGTTTGTACTTTGCAAACACAAAATAAATATTGTAATAATATGAGAAAGACTTAGGCTTTGTTTGTACTTCCCTTTCTTTTCTTTTCTTTTCTTTTCAAATCATTCAATCCAAACAAAGCCTAAGCCTTTCTCATATTATTATAATATTTATTTTGTGTGTGTAAAGTACAAACAATACCAATAGGTCCAATATCAAACCAAAGCACATATATTTGTATTAAAATTTGGACCCAAAGAGAGACTCAGATCACTCTTTCTGGATCAAGGTTCAAGTAGATGCCTACCCATTTGAAAATTGAGACAATTGACTAGCTAGGGATGGATTGGGTTTCAATAAGCCCTACCCCACCCAGTTAAAAAATATTAGAACTCACTCCTATTATGAATCCGTTAAGGTTTATTGGTAAGAAAAAAATCATATCGAGCCAAATCTTTCACATACTTCAATCACGCGGTTCAAATTCAACCACGTTATCATCTTGTTCAATTTTAACACTTACCAATTCAGTTGTAATAGAACTTCATAATTTAAAGTTAACAAGATGATGATGTAACTGAATCTGAACTATAAGATTGAGGTATGCAGAATTCAAAAGAGAGTTTCGTTGGAGAGGATTATTGTCTTTTGTCTGGGAAGGTAATCGACATATTGAGTACCTCCTCGCCTTATTAATGTGATAACAAATATCAACAAATTCACATAATATAAACACATTGCAAACGAATGGCATTTTAGCCCAACGAAACATTTTCCTAATCTCGTGCACAAAAGCATGATTTTTCATGAAAGTAAAAAATCAGAAACATAAATATGTTATATACATATAACTAGATACACACACATATATATAGAGAGAGATCTAGAGAGCGAGCAAGCGAGAGGTTAGGGAGAGTTCACACAACAGTTGTGGAAGTATAATATGGGCACTTGCAATGACAAAAATAAAAAATCAAAGTACCTAATAGTCAAGCTTTTGTTTAGCACTAGAATACGGGCATGCTTGGAATGGTTGTGATTGCTGCATATGTGAAGGGAGCGATTCGAAATCTTAAAGGACAAGGATCCTCTCTAGCTAAATCTCTCCTGAACTCTGCAGACCTCAATTATGTGGTTCAGATTCAGTCACATTATCATCTTATTAAATTCAAGTTTGAAATTGAATTGATAAGTACTAAAATTAAATAAGATAATAAGGTAGCTGAATCTAAACCACATTATTGAAGTCAGGAGAAAGATGATCCTTTTCCAATCTTAAAACTTATTGAGCATAAATGCTTTCAACTTCAAACCATGAGATCCATTGGCTACTAACAAAAGGGCCTTGATAGTTTGTGATCAAAGTGAATATACAATAGTACACCTAGAAAGAGGCCCAAGTAAAAAAAGAGCCTAGGCCCAAATATGATTAAATGGTTGGCCCAAAATGTCTGGGGGCCAAGAAGATATAAAAAGAAATTAATTGCTACTAGATGGGCCAAACCAAAGAGACAGTTGCATATTAAGACAAATTAACTTGTAGATTATTCACAAAATTGTTCAAAATGAAAAGCGGATTCATGTGAATTTAGATTCGATCTATTTTCATATCCAGATTCAGATTAGACTCTATGGAGTATCCGCATGACCCATATCTAACTCATAATTTAAACAAGCTCCGAATAAAGTAAAATATAGTTGATCTTAGCCGAATCTCGTCCATTTAATTTTAATCCAAACCCATATCCGACTTGAACTTGTGGTTCATCTTTCAATGAAGATCCATATTCGACCTATTTTGAATTTGATTCAAAATTAAAATCCAAACCCGTTAAAATGGACTTTGAGTCCAGCCGAATCCCAAACCACTGCACTTAATTTCAAGCCCTATTACGAGTGTGTTATTTGTGGGACACACACAAAAAAAAATCATTTATTATTATTATTATTATTATTTTATTTTTTTGAAAAAAAAGATTTGGCCTAAAACTTGAATACATTTACAATACACTTGATGTAAATACACAGGTAAATTTGAATTGTACGTGTACAACAAACACACAAAGTTTAAATTCACCCGGTATATTTACACCAATTGTATTATGCATCTTCCCCTAAAACTCCCCTATGTTGAAACCATAGCTTTTTACACTTCATTTTAAGATCATAGCAACAAATAATTCATCATTTCACTTTTGAAAGATCTAAAAGCAGGTCTACAAATAGCTACATCAACTAAATTCCTACATTTGTAAACCATCCACAGTTTGTCCATCCACCAAGAATGGCAAACACAATATATAATGTCTTTGAATATTCCTTCCTTACAACTCCACTGTCTCCATTTTACCATCCAAACACCAAAAAAAATTATAATTTTTTTTCTTCACCACATGTTAGAATAGTTCCTCACAGTGTTTACAATTAATCATATATATATATATATATATATATATATATATATATGTTGGTGAAGGAGAGGTAGGCCTTCAATCAAATCTCCTTCTACATGAGAATCCCACTAAGCATTTCTTAATTTAAAATTCCTCTTCTTTTTGTTACCATTCAAAAGCCAAGCGAAGAAAAAAATGGCCAGTTAATTGTATTTTATTAAATATTAATATTAATGGCTTTGTTTAAACATCCTTTTTTTGGAGGTCTAGTGAAAGACAAGTACTAGAGCTTCACTAGCTAGGCCCCCACTAATCTTCCGTGATTGGCTCGTGGGGGTCGTGGGTCCCACAATTATGGTGCCACGTGTCATCCCATGATTGGCACGTAGCACGTGGGGGCTAGCCACTCATGGGAATTATTGTATTAGGGTTCATTTGTAAGTTAAACCATTTCTTTCATTTTCATGGATGACAAAAAGGTAAGTTTGTTATGATTGAGATGAGAGAAAAAATTAGGGTTTGTCGGCAATGGTGTTTTAGACTTTGTTGAATGCATCAATTCAGGTTGGAAAATTCTTTCATGGAGGGAGACATTGTTAAACCACTTGGGCCCTAGGTTTTTAGGGCCCTTTTATATATATATACCTATTAATGGGTTGTTGGAATATATTGCTAGAAAGATAGATTTCATTCTCATTGGTTAGGTAGAGCTAATAGTGATGTTTAGTTTCTTAATCAATTATTTTCTCTGGCTAACACCCATTTGGTGTATATGTCGGCAAATAAATAGAAGATGATTAGGATTAGGTTCAAAGCATATTAATTGTCCAAAAAAGTGAGCAAAGAAGACAATAATATATATATATATATATATATAGTGGGGGTTTGAAATTTGATATCTTTGGCCTAAAACTGTCAATTTCAATCTGAATGCATGTTTTCCACTGTCTCTGCTAAAAAAATCAAAAGAAATCATAGAGAGAAAGAAACTCTGGGGAAGGTTTTCCTTTTTATTTATTTATTAATATATAAATGTTAAGAAAATTCTTATCCTTTTATTTTGTAACTAAATGAAATATCTATTTCCAAAGAGTGAGATTGGATGGAAAAAAAAAATGTATAAAGAATTTTGTTTACGGACTTAGATTAGATCAAAAAATATATTGAAAATTGAAAGAAGACTTTTATGATTCTCTTCTCGAACCCGTCTTGAGGGTAAAAAAGAGAAATAACAATGAATAGAGTGGAAGAAATAAATGTGAGTTGTGACATGCAGGAAAAGGTCTATGAGAGCAACATAATAACTAATAAAATTAGAGACTTTTTGCAATAATTTTGATGTGGGGTCATTTTCATAATTTTAAATGCTATAAATACAAAACTTAGATACACCAAAAGTTGAGTTGGGGCAATTGGCCCCACTCAACCCGGCCTATATTCAGAAAAGTTGGTTGAGAGGTTAACTTAAATGGTTAGACCTAAATTGTAATTGCTGCATAATGGAGCTTGTAAACGGGTTTTGAGAAAAATCGTAAGCACCCGAAGATGTATGTGGTAAAACAAATAATATCTATACGATGTGAGAGTTTTTTTCTGTAACTATTTCAACAAATTACTTTTTAGCCATTATAGACGTTACGATACTATTTTAAGTTTTATTTAAAAAAAAAGAAGAAAGAAAGAAAGAAAATAAAAGAAAATGAGGTTTAAAGGGAGGCCATATTTGCACTCCATTTGCCTTTTTTTTTTTATAAATGAAATGATGAGAAGGTCCATAAATTCATTAATGCATCATTCCTTATTTTATAATACTATAATTACCCTTTATACTATAAATTTCAACTATTTTTACCTTCTTTACAAATAACTTCTTTTTTTTGATAATTTATTCAAAAGAGATAACCTTTTTTTTTGTCTTGTCAAAAAAGATAATTTAATTAACAAATATAACTTCTTTTTTTTTTGAACTCTCAAAAAAGATACCTTATTCAATAGAGATAACTTTTTTTAGGTACATATTTTTTTGGTCATGTTAAAAGAGAATTTATTCAATAGATAATTTTTTTGGGTCCCTCTTTTTCTTCTTTTTTTTGCGTACTATACTTTTTTTTTTTTTTTGTTCATGTCAAAAGAGATAATTTATTTAATTAAGATAATTTTGTTTCGGTTCTTGTAAAAAGAGATAATTTAATCAACAGAGATAACTTTTTTTTTTACTTGTTTTTCAGTCCTGTCAAAAGATATAATTTATTCAACATAAATAACTTTTTTTTGAGTCTCCTAAAAAAAAATAACTTTTTTGAATTTTTTTTATTTTTATCCTATCAAAAGAGACCAAAAACATTAAAGATTGGAGAGAGAGAGGCAGATATCTAAAATGGTAGTTGTATAATTTGAAAAAACATAATCATTCACTTGTAAAAGTAGGTTAGAAGTGTCATTTCTTTTATTATAAAAATACAAACGTAAAAAAGAGGAGTGCGATTATCGCGTCGTCTGAGTTTAAATTGTAAAGTATTTTCTTGAAACAAAATTTCTCACCTCCTTCCCTTTCCAAAAGAAGCTACTCCCATTATTAACTAATTTAGTTAAACCCTCATTAGTTTTTAAATCATGGGTAATCAATTTTTACCTTTTGTTTCAAACAAGATTATATATGTGACAGTACAAATGTAATTAAAATTGCTTTCCAATCAATCTCTACTTTACTTATCACTTTTACTATATATATATGTATATATATATATAAGAGAATGAACCAAAACCACCCAATAAACAAGATTGATCACCATGTGAAACCACAAGAGAGTTGCTTCATAAACTTGTGACAAGTTCATGAAATGTGTAGTCCAATTAGGGAACCAATGGGGTCCATTTTTGCATTGCCAATTCAATTCACAACCCATCCATTGTTGAGTAGTCAACTTCAGTGCTTCTCTCTGGTCCTTCAAACCTCCAACAATGGACATCATTTCTCAAAGTGAAAGCAAAAAAGGTCCATGACATACCAAAAAAATAAAGGTATTGGCGAGTGACATGGTAGCACAATAGCACGCAACAAAAGCATTCTTGTCTCTCCACAAAAACTAAGTAATTTTCACACTCCTAGCTAGCTATTTCATTTTCACTCATGATAAAAAAAAGGTTCAATTTTTTCAAGGGACAACACATATTATTACTGTTTCTCACTTTATCTAGATGTTCACGTGTAAGCAATATTCACACGGGCATACCCACATGCACACTCTACCTCTCTCTCTCTCTCTCTCTCTCTCTCTCTCTCTCTCTCTTCTTTCTCTCTCTTTCTTCTTTTTGGTTGAGTAGTAGGAGGAGGATAGGTGCATGTTGATTCACTTATATAGTACTGGTTTCAGATTGAGATAGGCCAAGAGTGTGTGTTATATTTTACAAACATGGGTGTATAGACTTTATAAGAGTGTTTGCACATAAGATTGGCTTGCCACGTGGATGTCTACGTGGGCAGAGAAAAAACAACACGTAAAGGGTAAACTCATGGCTGTAAGAAGGTTAGAAGTACGTAGTTTTATCTGCGTACTTATTTTAAACCTTACCATTATCTCAAAATTTGCACTCACGTTGAAGAAAAATTATACTACTAATTTATATTATTAATATTTTACACATATTATAGTAGGACTAGTTACATTTCTTGTTTAACACTCACAGACCACTTGTATTGTATAACACTCATCAGCCACATTCATTGTGTACAATAACTTATTTTGATATACAGAAATATAGAGATTTCCCTTCTTCTCTTTCTCTTGTCTAACTTTATCAAGGACAATGACAATGACGGGGCAACAATCTAGAAGAAGAAATATGATCATTCAAGTTGTTATATCAAATGCTAAAATGGTGAAAGTGGTTAGGAGAGAGATGCATCATGGGGTGACACATGGTTCAAGGAGAATCAAATATGACCGGCCTTGAAATAACTATCATTTGTGAAAGATATTAAAGACATTTGAAATTCGAAGACACACTCACTCTCTCTCTCTCACACACACACACACTCTCTCTCTCTCTCTACTCACACACAACAAATTCACAACATATTTCAATTCATTAGCTTAGTTCTTTGAATAATTGCATTCCTAGTTTAGCTTTAGTTAGTGTCTAGTTCAGTTGTACACCATCAATCTTTCTTTTGCACTTTGATCTTGTTAATAAAATATGCTGTGTTTCATTGCATGGGAACTATCTCTCAAATTTACAATCTTTAAAGTGTCAAGAATGACTTCCAACTTTTTAAAGAGTAGTGCTACATTTGCCGATCGGTTTTTTTTGCACTTCAATCACTTGTGTCCAACAAAGACTCTTAATAAGTAATGAATAAGAATAATGTCTCTCTCCTCAAAAGTATTTAAATGAATAACTGACACATCAATCGGTTGTTTTATCATTTTCCCTTTTTAAAAATTTGAATTTGAATTTTATATCATCAAGATGTCAGAATTGACTTTTTCACTGCAAGTACTCAATGTCGGATGTGAAAAAAAATTGAATTATTATTGATAGGGTATTTGACTCTGAAACGTATGATGTGGAAGTTGAGATTAAGGTGACGTGGACAAACAATATGTTTTAACCAGGACTTTTCTATCTCCAGATAAGTTTGGAGAACTGAAGAACTAGTCTCCTACTAGGACACGTTTCCATTTAATTGCTATAAATATTTAGACGATCCATATACCAAAGTACGCAATTAATACCATCTAAATTGTCTTTATAGCTTAAGAAAACTCTTTCGATTTATAATTTGATCGTCAGAGCGTAGTCAGCTGGCACCACGCCGGTACCTTTCGACTATCATTCTTTTGTCCTTTTTACAGGTTGGCATTTGACCAACTTAGAGTGAATTTCTCCTTCATCAATTATCAAGTAGATAACCCTACTGTAAAACTTATGTTAATTTTTTTTGAGTGACTGACCCCATTCATATGAGATTAAGACTGAGTGACTGATCCCATTCATATGAGATTAAGACAAAAATAATAATAATAATGAAATATCAGAATTGAAGATTTATCGAGAAAGCAAAGTGAATATTTTTATTCATCAGAAAATTAAACAAGTACAGTCATAGTTGAAAAGATCAATAAGAAACTGAGGACAGACTTGCCAACTCAAATCACCATGCTTGCATCTCATGATAGCATGTTTACTAAGAGAATGGGCAACCATGTTGCACTTGCAAGGCACCCATAGTAGCACCATTCCCAAATTCTGATCAACAAACAGTCCTTCAAAGCTTCACACAGAACAAGAGCATCCCCAACTGTGCCATTGCTGCAATAGTACATAAACAGAGTAGCTATACCCACTGGATTGAATATATTGATCATTAAGGGACCCACTTTATGAAATTTTCAAAGGATCCTAATTTTAGGAGTAATATTCTCTCAAATCAAACAACTTTAGAAAAATAATTTTTTGTACAATTAAAGAAATCAAGTGGTATCTTCCCTTTTTTTTTTTCAAATGGAAAGTTTGAGGGTTAAAGTTTCCAAGCTACAATGGGTGGTGTGTGACTGATTTACCCCCCAAAAAAAAAAATGACATAATGTGAATTTCATGTAAATGTATCCAATTGATATATGATATATGTTTGTATATCTAACCAAATTGCAATAAACCCCTTTATACTATCAAAAATTTGCAAAATACCCTTCTTTTATTATTTTTGAAGACGTTGGATTGAGCTTTACCATCTCATCTGAAAATCAATTGGTGTCTAGTGAAGGAAGCATAAACCTTATATGGTATTCGACATCCAAGGGCTCACACCAGACTTACGCTGGCTCATCCATGCACGAAGCGGCATTGCTGTATCCCAACAATTTTTTTAGCAATAAACACCCTTAATTTATCAAAAATCACAAATTACCCCCCTCTGGTACACGAATGTTATTATTTTGGTGTTAAAGTGGTCACGTGCAACACATTGGTTGACAGATTTGACAAAAATACCTTTGAGCATGCTCATTTTATTTTTTACAATTAATTTTATAAATAAAAAATTAAGAATGTTTGTTGCATGTATATTTCAATATTTAATTAGAATTGGGATGTATTGACTTCACATGAGATGATACTCTTGGTGAGAATGTCACCAGGTAGCCACTTTATGGCCATGTGAGACTCAACCAATCAAATCCAAAGAAGAGGGACAAAAGAGATAACAACAATCAAAACACTATTTGCATTATTTTTTTTAAAAAAATTTTTATTTCTATTTCTGTGAAATGTCATCTTCACAATTGTTTCTATAACAACAGTCAAAACACTATTTGGCTTAATTATTTTTACTATTTCTGTGAAATGTCATCTTCACAGCTGTTTCTATAAGCAAATGAAACTTAATTCACATGAAATAGACAAAACGTGGCCAGGAAATAACAATTTCTACAGACACTCTAATAAGGGCAGACAGTAATTATAAGCCAAAAGAAGAAGACAAGAACAGCATTAATTAGTGGGCTTCTTTTTTTTTTTTTCTTTTTTTTTTCTTCACAAGTTAATTAATTACTTGCTCAAGAATCAATCAGATAGTCAATGGAACACCTAAGGTTGGTGGTCTCAACCAATCACTTCCCTTAGGTGGTACTGAAGCTTCTGAAAAAGTCACACTGTATACAAAAGCAGTGATATGATTGGTCATTGGACTATTAAAAAGTTTATTAATTATATATATATATATATATACAAATGGTGCCTCATATATATATATATGTGTGTGTGTATGTATGTGACAGTGTGTGTATGTGTTTTTCTAGCTACCATAGTTTCAATGCAGTTGCGTGAGCTAGGTTCTACAAAATTTGTATCAGCAGACCACATGAAGGAAACACTGAGATACTTAGCAGGTCTTGCAGGCCCAAGTGGTTATGGATCAAAAACAACAGCTGAGCAAGTTGCTGAAGATTGTTCTTGCTTAATCTCTTCTCATCTTACTGCAATAGTCACTGGTTAGTCCCAGATCATCTCTAAACCACACAATATATATATATATATATAAACCATCATAGTAATTAATGCACTATGCTACATTATTTTTTCCCTTCCATCTATAAAAATATAAAGTTATATATATACACATTTATATAGGCATGTGTGTATAAGCTTATTTATTTTTAAAATGTTTAATTTTGATAAGAGAATCCATTTTTTTTTTTATATATTCTTTCTGCTCCTAAGAATGCTATAATGAGTCAGGGTGATGCATGTATATATATAAATATTTATATATCCTATTTTTCTATTTTTCGTGGTAAACTTATTCTTTGCTTTAAATTTCTTTTTAGGATATGTTTTATGTTTTTTTTTAATAAAATTCATCCTTCTGAAATTTAGAATTATGTGTATATATATATATATATCTTGAACGAAGCATGGTAATATATGTTGAATTTCAGAAATATAATTAAGAATTTATTTTTCTTTTTTTGGCTCTGAAGGTTAATTCATGGAAAAATATATTGTTAATACTTTTTTTTTCTTTCTATCTCTTCCTTTTTTCTTTTTAGATAGTTTTCGCTATATATGACATCTCATTCCAATCTTTTTCTCAGTTTTCCTTCTACTTGCTAGCTAAAAGAATGGAACATTTGAAGAAATTCCCTTGGAAATTGTTTGTTTTATTTTTTTTACTATTTTTAAGAGAGTTTCATAATATTTTCTTGATCTCTCATATATATATATATATATATATATATATCATGCTTCCCTTATATTTTTTTTGATGAACTTGTCTTCAAAATTGGGAATACTTTTTGCAGATTAATGGTCAAGCTAGCCAACAAGTTTTTGAAAAATCCAGAGTACTAGATCTTCTTTGAAGAGAAAGTACTTGTTGATGATAAACAACTATATATATATATATATATATATATACACACTATTATTCTCCTCCAACCAGTAAAATATATATTGTAATATTTCTGTTAGTGGCACTTTTTGATTTGAGGAAGATACAGTTTTGTCTCTTTTGAATAGTCATCTCTTATTGGCTCAATATTGCTTTCTAGACAGTAGTAATTAAGTACTAATCATGTCATCTTTAACATATACTTAAAGCTTCATCATGGTATTTAATTTCTTTTAAGCTATGATGCATATATATATATATATATATATATATATATATGAAGATTAGACGGTGATTTTAATTTTGTTTTTATTTTTATTTTTTACAAGGTGCAACGTCGGGGATTGGGACTGAAACGGCAAGAGTACTAGCAAAGAGAGGCGTGAGGATAGTAATTCCGGCGAGGGACCTAAAGAAGGCTGCTGAAGTGAAGGAGGCTATACAGAAGGAGAGTCCAGAGGCTCAGATTTTGTTGTTAGAGCTTGATCTAAGCTCATTTGCTTCTATCAATAGATTTTGTTCTGAGTTCTTATCTCTAGGATTACCCCTTAATATCCTCATGTGAGTTATATATATATATATATTAAAAGTCTTTCTGGAACTGTTGTGGTGGAGAGAGAGTAAGAAACTGATGGTGGATACAAAATAACTGTGCAGAAACAATGCTGGGAAATTCTCACAAAAGATGGAGTTTTCTGAAGAGAAAATTGAGATGACTTTTGCTACAAATTACTTGGGTAATCTCCTAATTTCCCACTCATTAGATTAAATGTTTCAAGACCCTCAACATTTTTTTTTCAACGACGGTGGATTCGGGTCTTTTAGAGCACACTATAATTCACTACCGAACAAATGCAATCCCCTTCTCACCGCACAGTCAATTACGGAATTTTTTTTAAATAGTCAAATTAGATGGAACCCTCTTTAAATTTTGGGCTGTACTATGATTTATAGAATGGGCTGTGTGACCCAATTAATTAGATAGGCCTAGTTCACTGCTCAATCCAGGAACAATTGAAAGTTGGTCCCAAACCAGTTGGGAGTAAATTGCATACATATAAGAGGTAGTTGTTAGAGGGGTCTTGTCCCATGCTGGATATGTGTGGGAGGGTCTTGGGTTTATATGAGAGGGTAGGTAACATTAAACAATTTGAGTTTTTGGGTTGGATTACAAGCATCCGACCCGTTACAATTGGTATCAGAGTTGACCAAGTTCTGATCCAATGTCACACCAAACGCCCACTCGTAAGGTGTTCGGATAAGTAGGTGGTCTGACCATAACAAGGGTGTTGCGAGTCAAGGAGGTGTCCAGATAGGTCAGAAGGCCTTGCGAGATAGGCCGGATAGTCCGATCGCAACGAGAGCCTTGCGAGTTCGGATGGAGGTGAGTCTAGGAGGTGTCTAGATAGGCTAGAGGGCCTTGCGAGATAAGCCAGTTAATCCGACTCTAACGAGGGCGAGTTTGGATGGAGAAGAATGTTAGAGGGGTCTTCTGTCAGATCCGAATAGGAAGGGGTCTTCTGTCACATCAGATCCGAATAGGGAAAGTCTTGAGCTTATATGAGAGGATACGCAACACCACCCAACAACTTACTCTTTGGGTCGGAGATTCCTCCATTGCAACCTTATCTTAAATTAATAATAATGTTAATTTGATTCTATTGTTTATTTTCTTCTCTGTTTGTTTTGTCAGGTCCTTTTCTACTAACACAAATGCTGTTAGAGACAATGGTGGAGACGGCAGCGAAAACAGGCATTCAAGGAAGAATAATCAATGTTTCTTCTGTAATCCACAGCTGGGTGAAAAGAGATCGTTTCCGTTTCAACCAAATGCTTAACCCAAACAAGTAAAATTACATTCTCTCACTTTTCGTAACATATTTCATATATATATATATATATATATAGATCCATGCAGAGTCTTAGAACAGTTTCTAATTACTATATATATATATATATCTAATTATGAGTTGCCTGATTCATGCAGTTATAATGGCACTTGCGCATATGCACAATCAAAATTGGCTAACATATTGCATGTCAAGGAACTGGCAAGACAGCTGAAGGTAGAGCATTTCCCTTTCTCTTCTTTTCAATCCAAGTTCATATTTACTCATATATTAATATATATTATATATGTATATAATAATAAATAAATAAATTTATAGGATTTATTTGGTTTCATTTTAATAATTTTAGAAATTATAAAATAGTTTTCAGAAAATTATTAATAATTGTTCTCGTGAAATGGACTAATCCTTTTTTTACTATGAAATAAGGGTTTTTTTTCTCTTATTTTTCTTTTTAAACTCCAAATATATAATTGTTTAATTATTGGAATATAACAGGCAAGAAATGCAAGAGTGACCATCAATGCAGTGCATCCTGGAATTGTGAAGACTGGTATTATCCGAGATCACAAAGGCCTTATCACAGGCATGTGTATATATATATATATATATATATATATATATATATATATATATATATAAGTTCAATTTCCTTAGTTTGTTTTTATTAATTTCACATTTTTCCAGACAAATTAACCAAGAAAAGAATTTCACTAAATCTACTATTATATATTACTTTCAGATTCTCTGTTTTTCATTGCATCCAAGTTGCTGAAATCAACATCACAGGTAGGTTTGTCCACATTTGCTTGTTTGTTTCATTATATGTATATATGTATATGTATATGTATATTTCACATGTAATGTAAAGAGAGAGAGAGAGAGAGAGAGAGTATTCACTCTGAATGTACTTTGCTTTTTCTTTTCCTTCATGCATGAAATTTGTGTGTCTCTTTGCAGGGTGCATCAACTACATGCTATGTGGCTCTAAGCCCACAAATAGAAGGCGTGAGTGGGAAGTACTTTGCAGACTGCAATGAAAGTCATTGCTCAGGCCTAGCAAATGATGAATCTGAAGCACAAAGGCTTTGGAGGCAGACTCGTGCTTTGGTACGCAGAAGACTAGGTCAACAAGTAGTTTAGAATGTTTGTTCTATATAGTTATAGTCATGTGTATATATATATATATATATATATATATATATATATATATATGTAATTATTTATATATATGTTAAATTACAAATATATATATTCACTTGTACGTGACAAGAATAAAATCTCTACATTGGCGTTTCTTTTAACAATCTTACTCATTTATAATGTAAAGTTGATCATATCAAAGTTGAACTAGTTTTCTTCCAATTTTGATTTCAATGCTCTGATTTCGTACCACGATAAAATAGTTTAGGAAACAAATCTAACATTATTTTGTACAAAGTGAATGTTTTTAGGTTCATACTCGTGCTCTCAGATTTGTTAGTCAAAATCAGTCTCGTATCCCGAAAAATTCAACGGGCCCACTCACATAAGTCCCGAAAAATTCAGACCACCTGTCACTACTCCATTAATAATCCCTTGAGAACCATATATTCCACCCAATGACATAAAAAGAATGTTGCAGATGGAGATGGAACTTTCAAACCAAAATGTCAGAACTCCTTTAGTTGAGGCCCTGAGAAGAAGAAAAGGTAGGTAGAGGCAGCTCCAGCATGTTATTGAAAGAAATGTCATTCTCTGCATAGCCAATAGAGTATTCTAAAGGGTTATTTCAATGTCAGTGTATCTCATAATCTAACATTGGCATTTTACATTTTTGTACAAGTGAGATGTCAGTAACCCTATTTTGGAGAGCCAAATTCATCACCAAGTGACCAAATAAAATGCACAAATGACACCTCCTCAAAGGCTCTAGATTGTGATTCAACTAATCATATGCATGCTTAATACTTGCGACCTACTTGCAATGGCCAAGGCAAATAAAAAATAAACAAGACAACTACTTCCAGAGGCCCATATAACAGAGGAGACACAAATTTCATATTTAATTTGGTGTTAGTCACTTGCTAGCTAAACAGACAAGTGGGCTACAAATTTCATCTTTCTGTATATATTTCTAATAAGATAATGTTCAAAGTAGATAACTAGCCTGAAAATTGATGGAAGGAACATCCTACTCCTAACACACACAGATTCTAGAATTAAACCATAAACTTAAAGAAACTATAATTGCACAACATTTGACTAGTTAAAACCCCATATTGACAATACACCTGTCCCTCAGAATTATAAACTTGTGATATCGTTAGTTCATTACTGTCAAAGAAGTGAAGCTCCAGCAGTTCAATTGTACAGGTCGTCATCATCACCAGCAGCAGTGGCAGAAGAGAAGGGGTCTGAAGCTCCAGCTGCTGTTGCATTCTCGGCGGCACGATCTGAGAACCGAAACTCAGATCCAAATCCACGAGATTGCTGTAAAGTTTGAGCAAAAAGTTGATACTTCCTGATGTCTGCATCACTGACACTTCGACGGGCATATTTCATTGACTCCTCAAAGTGAGCTGCCTTAATCTCAGGGACATCATCAACATCATCTTCTTCCATTGCTTCTGGGTTCTCACTCTTCTTTCTCTCTCTTTCAATATCCTGCCATCCCCAAGGTGTTAACACGAGTATATAAGGTATCTCCCTTCTACTACGAGGGAGGGGGGGAAAGGAAAAAAGGGGGAAGAAGAAACAAAGTACTGTTGCTGAAACACAAATCCTGATATTGAGCAAAGATTATTATGCATAGACCACCATAACACAAGAAGTGCATCTTTTTACATTAAGAGAGATGTTAAAATCACCAATAATCAACCACCAAGGACTGTAGCCAAATTATACTTTCTCACCTTCTAAAGTAGAGTGTTGAGGTTCAAGTCCCAATTGGGGTCAAAGTGGGTGAGTTCTCAAATAGGAAAAATATCACCAATAATCACGAGCCTGGAAGATATTCCATTGTCTCGAATGTTGTTGATTTCCTGCGCACAAAGCGAATGGGCTTTGTGCCGTGGGTTCAGTTTCGGGGCAGAGAGAGAGAGATTTTCACATTGTTACCTGGTTAGAGAACCACCTGGACCTATAGAGAACCTCACCTTATACTTGCAATTCACTTATAATACTTGGTTGACGTTCATAAGAACTATATAATAAATTATGAGTTTAATACAACCCCACAACAAAACTGGGATAATGTTGAGGTAGAATATCCTCAATCAAGATAAATTCAAGAGGAAGTGGCATCTCTTTAAGCTTATTTAAAAAAAAATGGTCTCTCTTTAGGATCTACTCTTTTTCTTTTCAAAGGAATCTTGCATGTAAACTAATAGAAGACTAATTCATAAAAAAATGTCAAACTTCTATGTTGACATTTTGCAATACAATAAATAAAGAAAAAGGAGGGCATAACTAACATAAACTACCATGACCAATCAACTGAGGCAGTCAGCATTCCCATCTGCCAATTCTTAATTAAAGGCAACAAAATTTGAACCCTGACCAACTGGTGCCTCTCTCTTGTAGATGTCATGCCAACACTTTACCAAGATACTTGTCAACGCATATAACATTACCTTAAGCTCACTAATTCTTGTCACAAGATTTTTCTTTGTTCTGTATATTTCATCCCCAATCACAAGTGCAAGTGCGCAACCCCCAATTTTCAGTCAAAACTACGTAGAGCATCAAGGGGGAGAGATGAGTTTCGCTTCGCTTGAGTATTTACCTTGTAATGACTTCTGATAAAGGTGAATCAATAACACAGGCGGGAATCAAGGCCTCAGCCATCCCCACATTTTCCCCAAAATAGTTGTGCTTTGACAGTTCTATTTACTTTCAACAAGCTTCTTTTATCCACATTGTGAATTCTGTATTGCTTTTTCCTTATTTTCAGTATTTAATATTTTTGGAAGTGCATCCAAACAGGCCATTAATCAACATATTTAAAAGTTTATTTACACTACTGCTTACGAATTGTGTTCTTAGACCACCTATATGCATTACCACCAATTTTATTGCTTCAAAATAATGGATAGATTTTGACATATGCAAGCTGATGCAACTAAGATACATCAAGTTGAAGATAATTTGTTTTACCTTCTCAATATTTTCTCTGATGGCATATTTGCAGGCACGCTGACAAATTTCAGTTATATCTGCACCACTAAATCCATGTGTGTACTGTGCAAGAGCTGACAGGTCAACATCCTTGGAGACTGGAGATTTACGCAAACATGCTTTGAAGATCTGAAGACGGGAAGCCTCATCTGGTAGTGGGATGTAAATCAACTGATCAAGACGTCCAGGCCTGAGCAACGCTGGATCAATAATATCTGGCCTATTTGTTGCCCCTATGATGAAAACTGTTTTCTTTGCTGTCATCCCGTCCATTTCTGTCAATAGTTGGTTTAAAACTCTATCTGCAGCACCCCCAGCATCTCCTACTGAACTGCCACGCTGAAATTGGGGACAGGGTGGAACAGGATTGAGATTACTAATTTGCAGTAGTAAATCAATGCGATGCAACAAGAATCAAGTGAAAAGTCACTGCTCTGTCTGTCAATGAGCATACATCCACGGATGCGGGTGATTTGCCGAAAATTAACTTATCTAGAAAACGCTTAGAGATTGGTACCTGAGTGGCAATGGAATCAAGCTCGTCAAAGAAAAGTACACACGGAGCTGACTGACGTGCCTTGTCAAATATCTCTCGGACGTTGGCCTCACTTTCTCCGAACCACATTGTCAGCAACTCAGGTCCTTTGACGCTTATGAAGTTGGCTTGACATTCATTAGCAATTGCTTTGGCAAGTAGAGTTTTGCCACAGCCAGGAGGTCCATAAAAGAGAACTCCTTTAGAAGGTGACATGCCAAATTTTTCGAACTTCTCAGGATGCTCAACCGGATATTGGACAGTCTGTCAGTAACCACAAATTTGTTATGCTATTACATTCATCTTGGGCAAAATAGTTAACAAAACCACAAATGAAAATCTAGTCAACTAACGTAGAGATAGAAAAAGATAATTAAATGAAAACTTGAGAATTAATAAGATACTATATTCAGTAGTATAATTCAGGGAAAAAAACTAGTTTGTAGTATATATAATACTGTAACCATCCAAACTAAAGCCATATTGGTCTGACAACAAAGTGACAGTTTATCGACGCTTATTATTGAGCACTTGAAAAGTTGTGTGTTATAGAAATTTGGCAAAATGTGTATATTATAATGAACTTTTGAATTTTATAAGCATACCTCTTGAAGCTCTCTTTTAACATTGTCCAATCCACCAATATCCTGCCAGGAGACATTAGGAACCTCCACAACCTGCAACCAAGATAAACCATGTTTGTTATGTTCACGCAACTATATAACAACACTAAGAAAACCTTTGAAACAACTCCTAGTAGCCAATAACCAATTCTCATTTTCATAAGAACTAAAATCCATTTATGCAATGGAAAACTTAAGATCTCAAAGAAAAGAAACCGTACATGCACATAAACAAGTCCGTTGCTTAGAAAAAAAAAGAAAATTTATATTTTCTCCCTGTTGGAGAATATATTATTGAAGTGATTTAAGCCTTGATAGAAGATTGATATGAATGATTTATGGCATTGATTTTAGGAATCTTCCATTACTGTATTTTCCATGTTTATCATGTGTATTCTTTCACCTATAAATAGAGGTGGTCATTGTAAACAAAACTAAGAGAGAATACAATAAAAGTAATGTAGCCCTTTGGACTTTGTGTGCAGTGAATGTAGGCCGTAGTGGCCAAACCACAATATATTCTTCTGTTATTCTTGTTTAATTTCTCTCGTCAACTTTATTTTATTTTATCAACATGGTATCAGAGCAGGATATCTTACCCTACTCTAGATTCATCTCGGATCTTTGGATCAACTCATCTTGGATCTTAGGATTAACTCATCTTGGATCTCCGGATCAACTCGACTCGAATCCCTCGAAACTTGGTATTTAGTTTCGAGTTGGACATTTGAGTTAAAATTTTCTTGTACTAACTTGAGGGGAGGTGTTGGAAAATATGTTATTGAAGTGATTTAAGCCTTGATAGAAAATTGATATGAGTGATTTATGGGATTGATTTTAGGAATCTTCCATTAATGTATTTTTTATGTTTATTACGTGTATTCTTTTACCTATAAATAGATGTGGTGATTGTAAACAAAACTACGAGAGAATACAATAAAAGTGATGTAGCCTTTTGGGCTTTGTGTGCAGTGGATATAGGTCGTAGTGGCCGAACCACGTTATATTCTTCTGTTTTTCTTGTTTAATTTCTCTCTTCAATTTTATTTTATTTTATCAACACTGCCAAACTCATCATCGTCATCCTTGCCTTTATCCCATATTAATGGATCGGTCACATGAATTCTCTTTTTTCACTATTTTCTATTATAATTCATTTATTTAATTTGTTTTTTCTTGGGAGAGGGTTCTCTCTATCTCTTATCTTGTATACAAGTTAATCTTCCACTTCTTATTGGTGCATTTATAGTTTTGGTCAATCTACTTTCTCTTATTCCATCCATCTTAACATTCTCATTTCAGCTACATGAATGTTTTTTCTTGTTAGCTCTCCATCATATAAGATAGTTAGCCTAATACTTGTCTTATAAAATCTTGATATTCTTTATCGCATAAAACACCACTAGTATGTCTCCATTTTGTCCAGTCTAATCCAATTCTACTAATTATATTATAATATATCACTTCATCCTTTTGTATTATTGATCCCAAATATCGAAAATTATTATTTTGGACAATCCTTTGTTTTTGAAGTGTAATAATTATATTGTCAATCTCTGACACGTTACTAAATTTACGTTCCATATATTCTACCAGACATTTCCCTAAAAACAAATGGCACTCAAACAGAAAATTTTCAAATTAAAATTGAACATAGATGATCATCAAGTCTTACTGTTTCACGCAAGGCCGATGGATTCGAAGACCCCAGTGCTGTTTGGAAGTGCTCATTAGTCACAGCCATGGAATTCAATATTTCAGCATCAATTGTCTCATCCTCTAAATCAATGACATCCATTTTCTCCCTGATGCATTGAAGAGCAGCTTCTGTGCATAAAGCAGCAAGATCTGCACCAACATAACCATGTGTATCTTTCGCAACTCTTTCAAGATCAACCTGTAAAACAATATCAATAAAAAAAATGATCATATTGGTTTATAGTAGTGCCAGCACTAAATGTGAAAGCAGTAGATCGAATCTCACATCTTCAGCAAGTTTCATATTTTTTGTATGGATCCGAAGAACTTCCAACCTCCCCACTTCATCTGGTACACCAATGTCAATCTCTCGATCAAATCTACCAAATCTCCTCAGAGCAGGGTCAATGCTGTTGGGCCTGTTTGTAGCCCCCATAACAATCACATGAGATCGTGACTTGAGGCCATCCATCAATGTCAGGAGTTGGGATACTATACGCCTCTCCACTTCACCATGTGTCTTTTCCCTTTTCGGAGCAATGGAATCTAACTCATCAATAAAGATAATAGATGGGGCATTCTTCTCAGCTTCCTCAAATGCCTTCCTCAAGTTGCTTTCACTCTCGCCAGCCAACTTCGACATTATTTCAGGCCCATTTATCAAGAAGAAAAATGCACCAGTCTCATTAGCTACAGCTCTAGCAATCAAAGTTTTTCCAGACCCAGGTGGCCCATAAAGCAAGATACCTTTCGGGGGCTTCACACCAATTGACTTGAAGAGCTGTGGGTGTCTTAGAGGAAGTTCTACTAGCTCACGGATCTGAGCCATTTGCTTCCTTACACCACCTACATCATCATAGCCAACTTCATTCAATCTCTCCTCATCCTCACGCTTGATGGGTTCTCCCTCACAGAAGATCTCTGTATCTGGTGCAACAACACAATATTCACCAGGATCCGTCTCAACTACTTTGAATTCAACACTTCGCATTCCACCTCTAACTATGAAAAGGTCACCCCTCCTCACAGGTCGGTAAGATTCCAAGAAATATGCTGTTGTATCAATAATCAAACAAAATCAAAGATGCATTAGAAAACATAATACACAGAGTGAGAGAAAATAAGATAAACGACTAAAAATAACAAAAAAGAAAGAAAAAAAATCTCAGTGCAGACTTACGCTTCAGGTATACATCGAACAAGTTGCCTGTAAGACCTTCAATTGTGTCATCCATAGGAAGAATGTGAACCCTCTTTCCGTACTTCACATCAGGACATTGGTGGACAGATACAACATCTCCAAGGCGTACCCTAAAGTTAGCTCGAACAACTTTGTTCATTCTGATTTTGGGTTCTTCACATTGTTCATCGGCAAGAACAATGCACACTGTATCTTTTCGTTTCTTCCCCTGCATCACAGACAGATTCTTCGTAAACTCTCAGAAGCTAATCCAACCATGCATAGGAAAACCAGAAGAGGAAAATCACCTTGATTAATATGGTGTCTCCTCGAAAGAGCTGAAGAGCTTCCAATTTAGTAGGGTGCATGGAAACCACAGAATTATCATCATTTAAGGCTTCGTCAACAATAAGACGGTTGGGCGACTTCTTGCGTTCCAGAATAGCAGTGGAATAATCTCTCTTATTATTTTTCCTAATATAAAATATTAATTGTTTTAATATAAATGGAAATCCACTAAACTAGATAATTTATAAACAATGGCAAATCATATAAGAATGAGAACCCCAACGAACACTGATATGGAAAAAATAACTTGAAAGAAAATAGTAATTAATAATTAATCACACTGAACCCATACAATGAAGGAGCCAGTACATGGTGCACTGAAAATCCTAACCTACCAAGCATGAAAAAGCATGTTCGAGTCTGTGCAACAACTTTATACCAAAGAAAAGAAGGGAGAGAGGAGGGGGGGTTGGAAAAAGAAAAAAAAAAGACAAAAGGTTAGAACTTAGGACTACATTCAGTCCACCCCTCCCACTGCCCCACATTAGCGGACCAACAATGAGTAAGGTCTCTCTTTCTTTCCCTTTTCCCCTAAACTCATATGATAAAGCACAAATACAAATTATCATGTAAGTTTTAATTTGAACTAGTACATAAGAAATTGCATCATATCAACACGGAAAATTTGTCTTCAATAAATTGGTCAATATCAGCTCGAGCTACGTACAAAAGACGAGTCTACAACAAACCGACTTCGTTGACAACCATGCAAACTAAGTGATACCAAATTGAACTCACCCAGTGATGGAGCCATGAGTTTACCGTGGGGGACAAAGATAATTAGAGAGAAATTTGAGAGGGAGGAGGGAAAAGAGTATGGAATAGTTTACACTAGATAGGAGGGAGAATTTTGAGAAGGGTAAAGCTTTTGGAGGGCCAATTTTATAATTATGCAAAACATGTATACAAGATAAAAATAAAATAAATGAGTGCGGAGAGCTTCCTCCACTGGATCTCATATTGCTATGTCCTTGACCTCACCAAGATTGCAACTTACTCCAATTATTTATGATAACATAAACCAACAAGCTTTAAGAGTGGTGACAGCACATAAAAAAGAAAGAAAAACTAAAAATAGACTAGAAACGAACTCTGCATGGTATATTGATTTACATAATATGTCAAATATTAAAGAGAGACATGGCAAATTAGTATTCCTATGACAGAGATGTATGTTCTTTGCTGGTTTCAATCTTAAATTATGAAGCATGCAGCATAAATTCGAAATCGATCGGAGTACAACATTTTAAAACAAAGTTTTCAGTGTAACGATCAACAGTCAAAACCTATCATGGGTCCAGAAACATCAAAAAGATTATTCAAAATCTTTCGTGAAAATCTATAGTCAATGCATGCACATGTGCCAAAAGGGCGCTACCCAACAAAGAGAGTCCAAATTCTTACTGTCAGACGTCTGAAACGTCAACCAGTTTGTCTACTAGATTCTCCAACACAAACACGTGCAAGCTAACACACACATGAATGCAAGTCTACCTACTTACCTATATTTTAATGAATTCCAATCTCAGTATACTCCTAGTTAACCAAAACCTTAAAACAAGATAGTCTCAAAAGTTCAAATTTTTTCCCTGTTATCATACCCATGGCCTTCAAATACTGATATCTTCTACAATTACCATTGTTAACTTCGAACTCAAAACATACAAAAGCTAAAGTTAGGGTTTAGGGTTTAGGCCCAAAGAACACAAAAGTTAAAGATTCCCCAGAAAACCCTAAAAATTTAGAATCAAACTAAACTCAAACACATACTTTAAAAAAAGAACACTAAAGTGGTTCCAGAACAAAGAACATGTGCGATAAAAATTAAAGTATACTAAATTGAGAGCTGTAAACGATGAAAAAACATACGAATCGGTTGATGAAGAAGGTTGAACATTATCTGGGCCGGATGAACTAGGATCCGCCATTGCTATCTGAGCTTTCGGTGTGAGGGTTTCAGAGTTGATTGGATATTAGAACTCGATAATGTTCTGCTTTAACCCAAAAAAAAGAAAAGAGAATCAACCGCTTTGCTTTAACAACAAAAAAAAAAGAATGAACTGCTTTCTGTCTTTATTTGGATAGAGATAGTCTGACTTGTAACTGGGAATAGTCACCTTTTTTTTTT
Source organism: Cornus controversa (assembly GCA_026545225.1). Taxonomy (NCBI): domain Eukaryota; kingdom Viridiplantae; phylum Streptophyta; class Magnoliopsida; order Cornales; family Cornaceae; genus Cornus; species Cornus controversa. The sequence continues at coordinate 58,345,511 of CM048845.1, forward strand.
TCTTCGCGCTACGTGTCCTCTTGGGCTTCAAATTTTTTTTTTGGCTGATAAAACTTGAAATTTTTACAATAATTAAAATTTTAAATTTTAAATATAAAGAAAGAAAAACTTAATTTAATATTAAATTCAAAAATGTTTTTTTTTGGGCAAAGAACTTCGAAAATGTTGTTATACTTTTTTTTTTCCAAAGTTTTAAGATCTGTTTGTTTTGATGTAAAATATTTTTGAGTAAATATTACTTATACTTTCTCAGTTTAGGCAATATTTCGACTAAAGCATCTTATTTTTGTTATTTTCGATTACACCATTTCAATTTTGGATTCACGTCTCAATTCTCTTCCTCCGTTAGTGCGATGTTAGCAAACAAACGGAATTTGTTGACATTAGCAACAAAAAAAAAAGTGTGAAATGGACAATTTTACCATTCTCACGCATGAAATGACATGTTTGAACCCTTTTTTTTTTCTCTCATTCTCTATCCTCTCCTCTCTTATATATGTTCTGTAGTATATATATGTTATGTTATATATATTTCTATACATACACACATTTATATATCCATTTATACATAGGAGATTCAAAACACTCTCTATATTTCTTCTATTTCTCTCACTCGATTCTCTCCCTCTCTCCCCTCATTCTCTCTTTAATGGTGTGGTGCTCGGTTTCCTCCAATATGCTTCATTGATTCGGTGTGCTTCATCTCCCTTTTTAGCTTCATCGGTAAAAATTGGTTTGCTTCGGCAGTGGGTCTTCGTTTCGGTGATGGCCTCGGTGGAGGAGACCAAGAGTGGCCAGTGGAACTTGGAAGATGTTTTTGCTTTAGACAGTAAAGTGCAAGCATACTCATCAATAGGGCCCATCAACGGCGGTGGTTGACTTGCTAGAGAAGATGACCGGTGATGGTGATGCTAAGGTAAAACATGGTAGTTTCGGTGTGGCCATGGTTTCATAGTGACTATAGAGCTTCAGTGGTGGTGCTCTTGGGACGGTGGCAATGATATGAGGGGAAACCTATTTCGGTTCTTGGGAGGGTGGCACTGGAGCTTCGACATGTGGGAACCCAAATATTGCTTGGCCATGGTGGTCTGTCACGACTAGTGATAGTGGTCATAGGCGGCAATGGTTGACTTGCCAGAGAATATGATCAATGATGGTGATGCTACGATGTGGTGTCTCTCACGGTAAAACATGGTGGTTTAGGCATGGCCATGGTTTCATGGTGACCATGGAGCTTCAGTGGTGGTGCTCTTATGTTGGTAGTGTGTTTTGTATAAATATATATGTGTGTGTGTCACACCCCAAAATTCGGGCATCGGAAATCCCACTCTGTGCTCTAATTTTGAGAGTGAATCCGTCCATTGAATCATGAACAATCTATTAATTGCACTATTGCAGAAGCATAATCATACATATATCTATGAATGTATATGTATAAAAACCATAAGACATGTCAATAGGTTCCCCCTCACTTGGTCGTACATATTCGAGATCCACTCAATTAGTCTAAATCATTAAATTCATTAGATTCTTAGTTTCAACCGTCTGGTGGTCTTATCAGCCAGCTGAAGAAGTCCCTCAACTGTTCTATGCTCAAGGTATGTGTTGGATTCAAATCCTAAACTAGTCAGTCCGCTGAAGGTAGTTTCGGTTGGCTGAAACTCCTCTCTAGTCGACTAACACAAATTTCAGTTTTCAAACTCTCGGGATCTCTATTCTTTCAGTCGACTGATACCTCATATGGTCGACTGAAACAGGAACCAACTTTTTCAATTTTTCAAACTCTCGGTACTTTAAAAGTACCAGTCGACTGATAGGGTCTGTCACACCCCAATTTTTGACTCTTGGAAGTCGAGGGTGATCAAGTCACACGTCATCACCTCATATCAATAATCTCACTTTGATATTTTATTTGGATACCAAATTGTCATGCCTCGAAACCCGATCACGAGGATGAGATTGTCCATTACGTTTCAATGTCACTACCTCTAATTTCAATTACAGTGGAAGTTTAATCACGTACACATACGTGTATATGTACAACTCAACATCAACTAATCCCAATGGGCCCCACATTGGTCGATACACCCATACACATTCATTCCCATCCCAAAATTTATGAAATTCTATCTCAGACCAGTGTCGGTCGGCTGACATTCCCCTTCGATAGGTTGAAACTTGGTTCAGCTAACCTCTAGTTTGCTAGTTCTGTCGGTTGGCTGAAGAGTAGTTTCGGTCAGCCGAAAGAATGTTTTCGGCTCGTTGAAGCCCTCTTCCAGTCGTCCGAAACTGGTTCATAATTTGTAAATGTTCGGGATCTCACACTTTCGGTCGGCTGCTACAGAGAACTAGGAGACCGAAAGTGCCTAGAAACCCCAAAACTTGTATAAACCAAGTCTAAGTGCAATTCTTAGTCTCATGAATCCATCCACAACTCCAAACATTATTAAATATCCACAAATCCATATATTTACCTCTCACAGATGCCAAGTCCATGCATTTCATAAATATAATAAAAAACATATATTTTAAACAAGCTTTCCTCAAATCTTTAACACTACAATTCATAGGAGCAATTATACAAATTCATATGCATATTTGTAAACAAGTCTCAATCCAAAAATTACATATCTTTCCAAGTATTCTGACATGCCACAAACCGGCATGGATAACAATATTCACAATATCCACAAATGAACATCAAAATGCTACCATGTGCTCTTTTGCTTTTTATCATTCAAGTCCGGTCCGTTAACGGTGCCTCATCTGTAAAAAGGTTTGGGGGGAAAAGGTGAGCATATAACTACTCCCAATAGAGATGACCAAACCGGCCTAAGGATCAACCCAACGCTGATCTACATGATATGCAATTATGATATCTTTACACTACATGGCATGCTCACAATGCTCATGCTATCAATGAAACAATTATGCAACAAGAATATCAAATGACTATTTGTCAATGCATAACCACAAACTACACAACATCCCTTTAAATTTCATGAACCAAATTCCTCAACATGAATTCACAATTCAAGAACAAAACTAAACCACCAACTCAATTACTTAAACTTTACCAATTTCGGGAGTATCACTAATGAAACCTGTTCACCTCAAAGACCGCCAAGGACCATTACCAATTGAAAACTATCAATCTCACACTCCACCAAGATTATCACCAATTAAAAATTGTCAACCTCACACATACCACTAAGGGTCCTCATTAATTGAAATCTGTCAATTGAGAGAGAGAATCTATTTTGTTGCCAATTAAAATATGTCAATTAGGGACATAAGCTTACCACACAACTCGTGTGTGTTCAATACTGTACTTTAACCTCCTTAAGAACCATTTCACTCCTTACCAAGTGCATTGTATGCTAAACATGCACAACACACATATCTCATTGCATGTAATTTCCTCCACAACCATCACAAAATGCATTTACATGGACAATCATTCATTTGATGCATTTTTTCAAACACATGGCATTCAAAATGTACATAACTCACGTCATGGCTCAAAAGTAAACCTAATGATCTTCATGCATTTTAAACCAATGCATACTACATGGATGCTCACACAACATGTGTTAAAGACACATTTAGGCTACAATTAACATGCCAACTCACCAGTTCTCATGTATAACACTTACACATATCTCACACAACATACGATTCATATAGATGACACAAAACTTAAATTTAGCATGCATAGAACCAATATGCCTCACATACATCATATGAAGAATACTTTTAACATGCATATACAAGAAGGAATTTTAAAGATAAGACTTTCTATTTCTCTAACACATTCTAACACCACTATAAACCACAAAGAAACCTAGAGAATAGATGTTAGGAAGGAAAGAACACATCTACCTCGAATTTGAAGCCTTTCCTAGCAAAATCCTAAAAATCACCAAGCTCCAACGTCTTCCAAATCAGCTTTTGTTTGGTTCAAACCAAAGCTCTTACTACGTAGAACACTTTACCCTTCTTTGAAAACTTCCGAATCCAAGCTCCAAGTCTCTAAAATGAAGAAAGAAGAAGAAGAGATGAAGAGGGAGAAAGAGAAAGTCACAGTTGACTGTATTTATTGGCTGAAATCTCAACCCATGGATATTTATAATATTTATGACGTGAAATGACTAAAACAACTCCAGGCCACTTAAAGTACCCTCTCAACCTCCATTTTCAATTTCAAAAGCGGTTATGGCTCCAAAATCACTTTCATAACTATTTTAACATTTCATTTGGTTTAAAACCAATAATAAATATTTTCTAAAAAAATTTCAGATTTTTGGGCCCACCTGACCCGCGTTCCGGGCCCCACCGACCCAAAATTCTCAAATTTTATTAAACGCTCCCAAAACTTCCAAGAACCTCTAAACAAGTTTTCAAACATGTTTTTCACATTTAAAACATACATAACATCATTTAAAACTCGTTTATGATGAAAATGATGAATAAAAAGAAAATCAGTCAAAATTGGACATTATGAAATCAAAGTAGCTACGAAATCAATGGCAAACAGTCTTAATCGGCGATGTAATTGGCTATGAGTTGAAGACGACAGACTGAGATTTCGAATCAATAGCCATGGACGAAAGTAAATATGACTCAGTCTGAATCGCGCAATTGAGGATGAATAGCAGCTCGGTCAGCGATGAAGCTTCGACCACCATCGAGAATGACGATGATGGAACATATCGGTAGTGATGGAGGAGCTCTTCTCTTCCTCTCTCTCTCTCTAAGCGATTTTCCTTTATTCCTTCTTTGTATGCTCTATCTTCTTTCTCTAACAAGGCATACACACACATTGGTTTTCTCACGAGTTTCTCTGACTAAAAAATCTCATTGCTTTTGTCTTCCTACTTTTCTTATTTCACCCACAACTCACATATTCTTTTTGTATTTTTGGTTTTCTTAATTAGGCGGCTAGATATCTCCTCTCCATTTGCGCCACAAGTTTCTTTTATATATTAATGTCACTTTTTTTTAAAGGATAAGAAACCATAGTAACATAACTTTCCCAATATGCCCTGCACCCAATTTAACCTTCTTTGAAGAATGACGATTTGCCCCTACAATTTTGATTAGTGCAAATACATGGAATAATATAATACCACAAGATAATTGACAAAATATAAAATTAAACCCAGCAAATATTACATTTAAGTGAGTTTACAATAATACCCCTGAAGATCATTTTGACATTAAAACTTAACAAACATGCTCATGGGCTTCCTGAACCATCAATCTCCCCCTTTTGCCTTTTAATGTCAAAAACCTAACTACCATTGTTTCTCCCCCTTTTTGACAATGAAAGTCAAAAGGGTAGTAAATAGTGAGCTAGTAAGCAAAAAGGGTGAATATTCTATCATGTAGTGAACCACCCCAATCTATGTATGGAAATGCTATAAGAGATAGGTCTGAAAAGGGAGTGTAATGTAATCCAATATTAGCTATGCCCTTATAATACTTTGAAATCCTTTTGACAATCTTTAAATGTGAGAATTTTGAAACACTTTTACATTTTGTAGCAAACATGTGATTAGGTCTAAAAGGAGTGAGATGTAATGATCTTTTAAATATGGGCCAATCAATGCTAATGAGAACGCACTTGGTAGTAGTCATTGATTTGGAGTTATCCATATTATCCTTTTTCATTTTAGTACACTTGCATGCAATGTGTGTGAGATTTTCATGAATGGTGTACAAATTACTAGAAGCTCTAGATGCAAAAAGAATGGTCTTTCCTGATTGTTTGTCAATAACTTTGCAATTGTCTTTATTAAATAGAACTAGATTTTCATTGTCACTTTGTTGACTGATACTAAAAAAATTGTGTTTAAGACCATCTACATAAAGCACATTATCTAACTTAGGAATTTATTTGGTTTCAGGTATTGTGCCTCTTCCAACTCTTTTACTTTTCTTATTATCACCAAAGATGACAGGACCACCATCACATTTTTCTAAATAGCTAAATTTGATCTTGTCTCCTGTCATGTGCCTAGAGTACCCAATATCAATATACCATTTGGTATTAGCATTAGAAACTTTCAAAAAAGTGTACACAAGTATGCTTACAGAGTTCAAATTCTTTGGGATCCACATCATTTTAATCTTCACAAAATCTCTTGATGATTTAGGTGCATGGTGCAAGTGAGCATCATGTAAGGACCAGGTTATTTTGATCGGTTCCGAATTATTTTTGGACCGGATTAATTTTCTTTTTTTTTTCCAAATAAATTGACTTCGAAAGTGCGAATATATATATATATATATATATATATATAAATGGAATTATATATATATGTATATACATGTGAGAATATATATATTGTTGAAGGAAAGATATATATATGCACATATGTATGTGTACAATGAGTGTATTTATATTTAATTATAAATACTTTCATATACATATATATTATAGAATGAAGTGTAAAAAAAAAGGTGGTGAATATTTTAATTGATTATGAGAGTAAGAAAGTCATAGGTGGCCGGCTGGGAGAGTGTGCATATATATGGATATATGTATGTATATGTATATATATATATATATATATATCTTTTAGGTGGCTGAGGAGGGAGTGTGAAATTTGAAGTATGTGGTGTATAATTAAAGTGGGTGAGATTGAAATGAGATGAGATAGGTGGGTCGGCTGAAAATGAGGAAGACCAAGTGTAGTGGTCGGCTGAGAAGGAGAAAAAGAAAGAAAAGAAAGAAAGAAAAAGAAGGAAAGGGAGAAAGGAGAAATGTCTTGCAGAGTGAGAGATTTCTAGAGAGAGAAAGAGAACCGAGAGCTCCAGAGGGATTTCTAGAGAGAGAATGTAGAGAGAGAAAGAGAGGGTTTCTAGAGAGAGAAACTGAGAGGATGAAGGTGGTTTCATAGATGGTGGGGTTGGTTCTCACGGCTGTTTGGACAGCCTGTTTTGGTGCTCGACATCAATGGTGAATGGTGGCTATTCGGGCTATGATAGCGGCTAGTTTTGTGAGGAAAATGATGGTGCCAAGGAGGATGAAGATGGTACATGGTTATGGTGGCTGTGGAGGCTATGGATGTCTCGGCTGAGCTGACCATGTGGGTTCGGTTTTCATGACTGAAAGTGGCAGTTTCAGCTGCGTCTTGGCTGCCATTGGAGGTGGTACCGGTAGTGGAAATTGGTGGACATTGAAGGCTGGGTCTACCTTGTTGATGGACGGTTTCGGCCAAGGAAGGGGTGGTCTGTTCGGTTGCTTATGGTGGTGCCGAAGGGATTGCTTTGGTGGGTTCGGAGAGTCCGTCGAAGAGTTTCGGAGTTGGGCTCAGTTTGGGCGATTCATGGCTATTTGGACAGCTTGTTGTGGTGCTTTGGCTTGGCCGATGGTGGCCGGGAATGGCCTGTCTAGGCTCGGCAGGTGGTAGTGAGATGGTTGAACTCGGTTGAGGTGGTTTTGGGTTCCATGGCTTTTAATGGAGGTTGAGGTAGCTCGGGTTGATGGAGTTGGCTGGGTCTTGGTGGTCTCGGCTGTAGCTTGGTGGGTTTGGTGGTGGTCACAGGTGATGAACTCGTGGGCTATTGGCTCACGGCAGCAGGTGGTGGAGACAGGTTCATGTGTTTTTCGGCAGCTGATGTAGGGGGTGAACGTGGTGGCCATGAGCTGGGTTTCGGCCAGTGGTGGGTCTTTAATGAATGGTAGTAGCAGTTATGAGGCTGTTATGAGGGTTATTGCAGTGAGAGTGATGTCGATGCTGGGTTCTACTGTTGCATAGTGGCAATGATTGGTGATCACGGTGGAGGTGGTGCTGGCCGTGTGGGTTGCACGAAATGGAAGATGGTGGTTCAATTTATGGTAGTGAAGGTGATGATGAAGTTGAAATTAAAGTGGACTGATTGGGCAGTGAGAAACGGGTTCACTGTTTGGGCTAGCTTGGAGTGTGATTTGGGCCCATTGATGTGGACTGCATGATAGTTGGTTACTGGATATTGTTTGGGCTTGGACATGAAATTGGGTTACATAAAATAAATTGGGCTGAATTGGGTTAGTGAAGAATGATGGGCTGCCATTTGGATTTGGTTTATTGTTTGGGATGAAAATCAATTGGGACAATAAAATGGACAAGTCCAACAATAAGGAAATGGGTATAAGCTGTGTTTGGCATTTGGAAATTTAAAATTGAGCCTTGACAGTAATTGATTTAAAGTAATGGACTGGTTCAATTGACTTGAAGACGGATTGGGCCTGAGACTTGGATTAAAATGTGGACTTTCCATAGACTTTGGATACTCGTGACTGTGTAACATAAATTTGACAAAGCAGTGGAAGGCGATCTTTTCAGCGTTCTCGGGAATTGGAGATTTTTGGAGTTCTCACTCCAAATTGAGGTAGGGGTGCTAAACTCACTTCTACTTTGATCTTGTGGTCCCTTTCTAAATATCATAAGAGATAGCTTTTGATTTCTTGAAACTAGGTTTATGTATATATATATATATATATATATATATGTATACCATGGTGATTTATGCATGTATAAGTGTCCAACATGTTAGTTAGGGCTTATGCATGGTATGTATGTGCAAATGTGACTATAATGCTTTTGGTGAAAAATGTGTTTGTTTGATGAAAACATGAAAAAAATATGATTTTCTAGCAAAATCCATGAGCATAGTGATTTTCATGATGTGAGTGTGATAGCATTGTAACAATCTTGAGTTGGAAGGAAAATACATTGATTTGAGGAAAAATGCATGCATTGTGTGACTATGTACATTGGTGTGATTATATGCACTATATGATAATTTTGGGGTATGAGTGTGAAATTAAGATAAGGGGAAGGCCCCTAGGGTGAAAGACCCAAAACTTGGCCAAGAGGAGGTGCTCCCTTCGGATTAGTAACCCGATAAAGCACAAGCAGAGTTTGGGTGCCGAAGAGACCCTTACTATTGGAGTGATGAGAAAGCCCCATTTGAATTGATTTGGTGTGAGTTATATACATATGTATTTGCACTTTATGTGAAGTATCATGCATGATTTGAAAAATGTGGATGTTTGGGTAAAAATGCATGAGCATGTGCATTTATGTATGGCTTACGGGTTAGAGTAGGGTTGGGTGGATCATTCCTACTGAGCCGCAGTGGTGCTCACCCCCTATATACAAATTTTTTTTCAGATAAAGCATCACCAGAGGATGAGGCTTAGAGTGTTAGAGTGATCGAAAAAATACTTTAGAATTTTTTTTGGATATAGTGTTATGAATTGTATATTTGGCTATCCATGCCGGCATATGGCATGTGGATTATATTGATGTGAGATTACAATTACATTGATGTAACTTATTTTTTTATATGGGCCCATGGACATTAGAAATGTGAGTTAGTGTTTATACATTGTGCAAAAACTTGTATAAGGATTATGAGAGTGTTGAGATATAAATTGATGATTTAGAGTATGTATGTTTTACGCTTCCGCATTGACTTAAGGGTTGAGACCTCGGCACGGTGATGGAATCTCCGGTGACCGAGGCTTTGATGTGTGATTTCACCCGTTCACACCCCTCTTCCTTCGCTCCTAACCGGGTGTCGAATGTCGGGGCGTGACACATCAGTTTTTCTAATATACATGGGTTTCAATTTCATGTATTTGAACATACTTAGCCCTAGATTGATGATAAACATTGAACAATAGCTCATATTTAGGTCTAATAACAACATCTATGAAATGATATGAAGTGTAGAAATCACCATTTTTAGCTTTGACAAAAATTGAGTGAGTTTTGTTTGATCGTACCTGAGTGGCTTTGTCATCATTAAAATCAATACCTGTCTTGCCCAATTGCTTTGTACCTTTTTCCCAAATCTCATTCATCTTTTGAGATCTTTCCTCAAAAAATGTGTTAAGCTCTTACTTGCACCTTTTAGTGCTCTAACTTGCTTCTTGAGACCTACTTTTTACAAGATAGCACACAATAATTGAAATGGAGCATAAGGTGGACAATTTTACCTTTATATGACTGGTGAGTAGCTCATTTGACTTCTGCAGCTCTAAGTTGACCATTTCCAGCTACTTCTTCTGAGCACTGCACTTTTGGGCCAATCTTTCACATTCTGCAAGGATTTCATCAATCTCAGGATCTTCTTTATCTTCAAATGTTGACTGATCAGTTTCTGATTCATGTACTGCCATAAATAGACAAGCTTTTTCATCACTCTCATTTGATGGATCTTATTACTCCTCCTTTGAACTTGAAACTCCACCAGTGTAAAGAGCCTTTTTATTGCCATTTCCTTTGAATTTTGGGGCATCATAATATTTGTGCTTCTTTGTTTTGGGTGCATCAAGACAATTCGCAATGTAACGTCCTTGTCCTCCACATTCAAAACAATTTTGGCCTTGTAGTTGCTTAGACTTCTTTCTCATCTTGAACTTTCTAAATTTTCTTGCAATATATGTTATTTCATCTTCAGACTCTTCTGAACTTGATCCTTGCTTACTTGAAACTTTAATTTCCTTAGCTTTCAGAGCTGATTCTTTCCTTGATACCGAGGGAGGTCCAATTTTTATCTTATAGGCAGTGAGAGATGATTCTAGCTCATCAATGGACATTCTAGAGATATCTTTGTCTTCTAGTATAGTAACCTTGGAATTGAACCTTTCAATCATGGTGCGTAGTATCTTTTTGCGCACCACTTTGTCTTCGATGTCTTCACCAAATGCCCTTATGTCATTGACAACCTCCTTAATTCTAAAGAAATAACCAGCCACAGTTTCTTTCTCATCCATCTTAATACCATCAAACTTAACTTGATGAAGCTGAATATTATTTTCTTTGATGGTGTTGCTTCCTTCGTGAGCAGTTACATGTGAGTCCCAAATTTCCTTTGCACTTTTGCAATTCTTGACTCTTGTGAATTTTTGCTTCTATAATGCCTTGTATAAGGCATTTCTAGTCTTTCGATCAATTGATTTTGCCAACTTGTTGGCCACTGAAAGGTTTGCAGGATCAAGAAGGATAACCCCTTCCAATGTATCATGTGTCACGCCCCGATTCCCGAGGCCCGAAAATCGAGGTATGAACTCCGTGAGATCGCCCTCACGACACAACCATCACCCGATCATGTAACCTCAATTTTCTATTATTTTTACTAAAGTCGGGCATGACCCATTCTAAATAATCAGCCCCTGGTGTGATATACCTGCTTTACAATTTATATGGACACTTCTGGGCACGTGTCCCCCCAGCATTTATATCTAAACAATAAAAATGGACACTTCTGGGCCTGTGTCCCCCCAAACTTTCTACAACATACATAAAACAATCATAAATATACATGCCTCAGTCCTTGAATGTCCGTATTAAATACATACATCACATGAATAAAATACAATTGAAGGAACTGAATCTACATACTCGCTTTATACATTTAATCCAGATGTAAAGCGTCTATCTATCCACTATCCTGGACATGCATTAGATTCTAAGGAATCTACTTACTACCTCTGCAACTGGGACTACCGATCCCCCTAACTGACTTCGAAATCAGCAATACCTGCAAAACCTGGGAGGGGGTGAGCTCAAAGGCCCAACAAGGTATGTAGAACCATACTATCACCGCTACAGCAGGTCGATCCTCACATATTCTCAAAAATATACATGCACTTAAATATATCACAATATTTAAGACCATGCCCCACCTAACATGCATGAACCAATGATGTATATGGTTACTCTAGCACATATGAACATACAAAATCCCCTATACATGATTTTAGAAATCATTTTCAACATACTTGAAAGCAGTAAACATTCAGCACCAATATGTGTATAGAACATATATGTCAACTCATTTACATAAACGATGTAAATCAACTACCACATCCCCTACTCGTCAAGTAGCACATCAGATGCAATGCAATGCATTTAACATGTAAAGAAATTATGCATACAACATAACCATATCATAAGCAAGGTAGAATGCAACATGATATGCACAACTCCCTCATCCTTCCCACTTATTGGTCTCCAATTCCCATGGACAACCAATCCCACCCATAGAGGGTTACCTTTACCGGAATACCTCTTGAGGGTTACCTTTACCGGAATACCTCACTACATATCAATCCATGAGGGTACCTTGACCGGAATACCTCACGAGGGTTACCTTTACCGGAATACCTCGCCGTTTTACCGAATGGATTCCACCGTTCACATTGCTTGCCTCCCTCACCATACCAATGAATATGAACCCCGCAACTTTATCAAATGTACATTCATCATTTGAAACCAATGAGGTATTTAAGAATACACTCATACAAATTCCCATCTAAGCATCACATGCATTTGCAATGAATATGCTTCATACATCCACATTTCACATAACCACATGTCCTTCACATTTTTCCCAAATTCACAAATCAATTCCAACATGTTTATAAATTTCTCTAAGGCATTTATAACATACAATCACATCAACCGACATAAATAGCACATATGTCCAATCTTGCATATAAGTCCTATATGCACTTATACTAGCATAAATATAATCATGCTTTCACTCAAGGCACACATTTACCACAAGCAACTGGCATGCTTTTCATCCACAATATATATTCCGTCATCATATAAGTATTAAGGACGTATAAAACACTTAGCACATCATAATCATGCTTTTCAAATGTTCGCCAAAACCATATTCATATATATAACATGCATTTCCACTACTACTACAAATATATATAATCACATATATATATTTAACACAATGCATAAAGGCCACATGTGCATACAAGACAACCCATAGCCAAACATATATTATTTAGCATACTTTTCATAAACTTTAATCTATACCGTACATGCACATCACAATGCAAGGAAGCATTTAAAGTTAACATGCTTTCATATCCCAAATATATATATACATTCATATATATGTATATATATATATGTATACACATCTCACGTATATACACAATCACCTATACATATGTATATGTACATATATATATGCAAACACCACACATGATCAATTTTAGAAACATATGTAAATTAACCAACATAATAAAATATATACGTAGGAGATAGAGGCAAGAATCAACTTGCCTTAGGTCCCGCTTTCGCCAAGTCCGCGCTTGCAAAGCGGCCCTTTTTCCATGTCTGGTCCAGTTCAGCCAAATCATAGCCAGCTGTGAATCCCTCTCGTTCGGCTACCCAAAACAACCCACAACCCAAGTTGCCAACCGAACCCCACGTGCAATTCAAGCCTGTAACTAATTTCAGTCCACATATGAATTAACCCAAATAACCAATTTTGGCTCACTATCATGTCCAACCCAACCCATATATGAATGTGTTGAACACACACACTCCATTATATACACTTGCACCAAATTTAACCCAGGAAATCCTCCAATCAAAACCATGTAAATAGGCAGCCCACTGTCCATGCCGACACCACAAGGCCGCCATTTCCATGGCCAAACAATCCACAAACCAGCCCCTTTTGTACCACCATGGGCTCCGAAACGGTGAGCAACCCGTGAAGAATCCACAATTGTCGACGAACCGTATCCAAGTGGAACTCATTCGAAAACCAAACCCAAGATGCAACACCCAAAACCCAGTTGACCCAACACAGACCCGTTGCCGAAAACATCTCTACAACCGAGTCAAACGCCGCCGTGTCACGGCCGAACCCAACACAAGCCACTGGCCACCATCACCGGCAGCCCCTCATCACCAACCAAACTCAGTACTGCAACCACAGCCAAACAATCCCAATCGCTACCACCAAATCCACGGACCAACCACCGAGCCCACCATCTATCTTCGGCAACCACATCAAGCCACCCCCGGCACCAACCCCACCGAAAATAACCAAGGAGAACCCATCACTCACCTGGTCGTCGCAGCACCGAGAAGACCCACCCCGAGCCTCTGTCGGTCATCGATCGGAGCTCCCAGTCGGACCACCATACACGACCGAGCAGCCCATACGACCGAGCTCAGTCGAGTCCCATCGGCGTCCGAACCTTCGGCCAAACCAGCGAACCCGGTTCGTGCGCATCTCCTCCAACCCGCGAGCTCCACTGCCGAAGGGACCCATCGGCGACACCTCTGCCGGAGACAGCCCCCCCCCCCCCGCCGCCGCTGCTAGGGCCGCCGGGACCGATCCCACCTGCCGCCGTCGCGGCCTCCCTCTCTCTTTCCCCGATCTCCTTCCTCGGCTTCTCTCTCTCTCTCCCCGATTCCTCTTCTCTCTTCTTTTCTTTTCTTTTCTTCTTTTTCTTCTTTTCTCTTTTCTTTTCTCTTTTTTTTCGGCTGACCCATATGTGGTCTCTCTCTTATTTGGTCCATACGCTTTTGTCCAACATTCACAGCCACACATATTACATATATATTATATATATATATATAATATACTACACCCTACACAAAATACATGTAATCATGCATAGGCACCCACATTTCCTCATAATTGCGTAAAAGCCCCCCATATATTTATAATTGAATATAAATATAGGCACCATGTATATATATATATTTAGATATATATATATATATATACATATACATACACCTTCCACCTATATGGAAATATATCCACACCCTTTCTGGAATTTAATTAATCCGAAAAAATCAATCCGGTCCAAAATCACCCGGAACCGGTCAAAATAATTCCGGTCCTTACATCATGCCATACATCATAGGAGATAGATAATAAGAAGGCCTCCATTTTAATCTTCCAAGTGTCAAAACTTGTGCCATCAAAAACAGGAGCCTTGTGAGTGGAACTGTCTTCAGCCATACTTAGGATCTTTACTGTCGATGGTTAAACCAAGAAATGTAGACTTGTGCTCTAATACCAATTGATGAACCTAGAAGGGGAGGGGGTGAATAGGTTCTTCGATTTTTCTTCGTAATATTACAAGTTTTGGCTGTCACATGCAATCACACAATTATGGACATAAGGATTTATAGAGGAAAACCCCAAGGTGGGGTAAAAAATCTTTTCGAACTGAGCTCCACTATGTCTAAAAGGGTAGTACAGTAATTCTCCATTCACTTTCTCACTCACCCAACTCACAACATAGTCACTTCATCTCTCAACCCAGTTCACAGCCTCCCTAGGTCTGAACCACTCTCATCAAATCTCATAACAGTTTTTTTACTCTCAACCCAGCCCAGGCTTCCCAAAGCCCAAACTATCTCTCACCACAATCATTCACATTACCCCTGAACAAAGTATCCCAATACTTGGACTATACATAGTGATAGTGGAGTCAGTTCGATTTAGTAGCGGCAAGTCTTCAAGCTTTGATTGTCGGTCTTCAAGGTTGATCTGTAAATCTTCAAGCTTTGATAGTTAGTCTTCAAGGTCCAGCTTGATAATAACTCGGCCACTCGATCTCTTGGGAGATAATGACACTTGAACTTTTGCAATGATAGGTTTCAGTGTGAATCACAGAATGATGCTTGAATTTCTTCAAAGATAGGCTTCAGTGCGAATAATTATGAATGTAGCTTCCAAAGTCTTGTTAACAACTGCTCTTTCTATGGGTTTCCTTCTCAACTATTCAAGTTTTCATTTAGCTTAGAAAATTCACTTTAAACAACAGTGTTGGCTCGCTTGTCTTGACACTTGTTCTTAAACACAAATACAATTGCAACTGGAGTAGAAGTTAGTAGCATAAGCAGTTCAAAGTATAAAGAGCATGAGCACAATTAAGCAGAACATAATTCAGCACTTTAGAAATTCACAAAACAGGTTTGGTATTTTAGAGATTCACAAAACAAGTTCAGCACTTTAGCCCTATAAAATCAGCAAATTTAAGTATCCAAATCAGCAATATAAATCAACACAAACAGCTCACTAATTCAGCAATTTAAATCACAAAATCAGCAATATATAAGTCACAAAACAGCACTATATAAGCTCAAAAATCAGCAAGATAAATTCAGCAATTCAGCATACTCAATTCAGCAATTCAGTATAGACAATTCAGCAAATGAAGTATTTGGACAGTAAGAACATAATTCAGCAAATGAACATTTTAGCAACAATTCATTTTCAGCACATTTTGTTTTCAACAAATGAATATTTTAGCAACAATTCATTTTCAACAAATTCAGTTTTCAAAGGCACCAATGTTTAAATTCAATGAATTAGAGTTTGACAGTATGAAGTGGACTGAAATGAAATTCAGAATATCAAGGCTCAAAAATCTAAAGCTCACAGCAATTGATCATGACCAATCAGGTTTCATATGCTAAGAGATTAAGAGTAGTCATTGAAATAGTCTTAGCATAAGATTTTAGGTGTCCAACTATCAAATGAACTAATAGAAATGCAATGACAGTTCAAAGACTCTTTTAAGCAACTTTATCTCAGTTACTCGTGTTGGTAGCAATTTGAATGTACATGTAAAGTTCCACGAGGTCTGATTTTGTAGCAGCAACTAGCACAACTCAAATTCTTCTTAAGCAACTTGAATTTCCAAAAACTAATTTCAACAACACTAATTTCCAGTAAGCAAGTATTTTCACAACACAATATCAGCAATAAGAGTTTCCATAAAAGATTTCATAAACACAGACTTTCAAAAATCCAAGAACATATATTAGAGAATCAAAATCACATAATCCAAAAATTTATCAACACATCTATATATATCAATTTTCATGCTCAATCAGAATAGAGCTCTTCATCAACACAAGAACACCCACATTAAGACAGAATTCTGAACATGAAATTGTGCGCCTGTGATTTGTGTGTGTCAACAACAAAGCCTCGACAAGTGCGCTTGTGAGAGTGTGCATATACATATATATTTAATCATTATAGCTCATTTGACATGTGAGAGAGAAGACGATCAAAAGGATTATATCAATTTAGGAAAACAAGATGAATAGAGCTTCATTTAGAGTTGGCAAAGATGACCGAATATGAAATCGGCAAAGTTAACTCAGTCCCATGAAGATTCATGACTCAATCAGAATAAAGCTCAATTTAGAAGACCCAGAAAGAGAGAAACTGAAAATGATGAAGATGTATAATAAACAACACTAGACAGAACATGGTTCTGTATACTTGATTAGCAATGAACAGAACAAAAATAGAACGAGGTTCGGTCTACAAAGTAGCTATAAAATCAACGATAAACAATCTTAATCGGTGGTGTAGTTGGTTGTGAGTTGAAGACGATGGAATGAGATTTTGGATCGACAGCCATGGACGAAGGTAAATATGACTCAGTCTGAATCGTACAATTGAGGATAGACAACAGCTTGGTCAGCGATGAAGCTTCGACCACCACCGAGAACGCTGATGATTAGGGGTGCACACGGTACGGTTCTCCACGGTTCTTGGTGGAACTGGAACCGGAATCATTACCAACGGTTCCTAATTTTTGGAACCGGAACCGGAACTGTTAAGGGTTGGAACCGTAAGGAACCGAACCGCGGTTCTTGGTTCGGTTCCAGTTCTGAACCACGGTTCCTTAGTTTTTTTTTTTTCAATGAAGTTTGAAAATACAAAAAAAATATATATATATTCATTAAATAAATGTGAGACCTATAATCTAAAAATGGCACCCTACATATATATATATAATTATTATATTATATATATATATATACATTACATATAATAATTATATATAATGTTATATACATTATATATAAATATTATATGTAATGTATATATATATTATATACAGTTATTATATTATATATATATACACACATATTTAATATAAAACGATTCCGGTTCTGGTTCGGTTCCAAGGAACCGTTACCCCCAACGTTCTGGTTCAGTACGGTTCTACTGGTCTTAGAATCGGAACCATAACCATTGGTAATGGTCCTTAATTTTAGAAACCGGAACCGGAACCGGAACCGTAGCCATGGTTCGGTATGGTTCCGGTATGGTTTCTCTCGATTTTGGTTCTGGTTCCTACGGTTCTTTGTGCACCCCTACTGATGATGGAACACATTAGCAGTGATGGAGGAGCTCTCCTTTTCCTCTCTCTCTATCTCTAAGCGATTTCCCCTTATTCCTTCTCTGTATGCTCTATCTTCTTTCTCTGTTCTTTCTCTAACAGGGCATACACACATACTGGTTTTCTCACAAGTTTATCTCACTAGAACTCTCACTGCTTTTGTCTTTCTGCTTTTCTTATTTCACCCACAACTCACATATACTTTTTGTATTTTTGGTTTTCTTAATTCAATCTCCTCTCCTTTGCGCCGCAAGTTTCTTTTATATATTAGTATCAACTTTTTTAAAAGGATAGGAAACCCTAGAAACATAACTTTTCCAATATGCCCTTGCACCCAATTTAACCTTCTTTGAAAAATGACGATATGCCCCTACAACTTTGATTAGTGCAAATACATGGAATAATATAATACCATAAGATAATTGACAAAATATAAAATTAAACCCAACAAATATTATATTTAAGTGAGTTTACAATAATACCCCTGAAGATCCTTTTGACATTAAAACTTGGCAAACATGCTCATGGATTTCCTGGACTATCACATAATGAGAGAGAAATCATATGAGGTTTTTATAGATATTAAAAACCTTAATTTTTTTTGAAAAATAAGTTAAAAATCAATATGAATGAATCCCAAAGTTTAAGAAAATTTCAGAGTAAAATCCGAGTTAAAACAGAACACTACAAAGCCAAAATTTGCCACCAGAAGGCTTGGATTGGTCTAGCCTTTACTTGGGCTGGTCCAAGGCTCTGCCTTGCAAGTTTTGAAGTCTTGAGACTTTATGGACCAATCCAGGTTTGAGCTGGACCAGTCCGACCTTGAAAAGTTTGAAAATTTAGCTGAAAAATCCAAAATTTCAAGGACGGAACCACCCGATTTGAAATATAAGTGTTCTCACCACTTTACCTGAACTATGTGACTCTCATACTTGATCAACGATGTCCACATACAATCAGAATCATCCAAAAACTTCAATCGATCAAACCCTTGTTCAATACATTGATGCCTTCTTCCGAAGTGTTAAGTTTAATGCTTTTGAAAATCATTTGCATGGTTGGTGTAGAACACTTTGCTCAGTTTGAAACTTCAATTACATTATCAATTACAAGAATATAAAGGAAGAAGTACAACTCAATTATGTCTAGTTTTGACACTTAAGATTGTCAATTACAAAAATATACGTTACAGACTGATCAACTACAAGTGATTGGTTACTCAAACTCAAATTTTGTTGGATGTGTGGATAGTAGGAAATCTACTCTTGGTTATTTGTTCCTTTTGGCTAAGGAACAATATCATGGAAAAATGCAAAGTGTAGTAACCCTTGTGGACAGGTGTGAGTGGGCGGGTGCAAAGATAGACACTGGGCTGAACTACCACACTGACAGGGTACAGGGTACTCAATCCCACATCGCCTGGGTGTGGAAAAGGAGATGTGCTTATATGTAATATGTTCTCTTCAAATGGTATGAGGCCTTTTGAGGTAAAAATCCAAGAGCAAAACCGTGCGGGCTCAGGCCCAAAGCGGACAATATCATACCATGTGTTGGAGCGGAGTATTACAGTTGGTATCAGAGCTTGAACCCAGCCGGAAGTGTGCCGACGAGGACGTTGGGCCTCGTAGGGGGGTGGATTGTAGTAACCCTTGTGGACGGGTGTGAGTGGGCGGGTGCAAAGATAGACACTGGGCTGAGCTACCACACTGACAGGGTACAGGGTGCTCAATCCCACATCGCCTGGGTGTGAAAAAGGGGATGTGCTTATATGTAATATGTTCTCTTGAAATGGTATAAGGCCTTTTGGGGTAAAACTCAAGAGCAAAACCGTGCGGGCTCAGGCCCAAAGCGGACAATATCATACCATGTGTTGGAGCGGGGTATTACACAAAGCATTTTGTTATTGTTTTATCTATTATAGAGACTAAGTTTATAGCATGCTTTGAGGCTACAATTTATGATTTATTATTTCAGAATTTTATTTCAAGACTTGGAGTTATTGATTCTATTTTTAGGTCAGTGAAAATTTATTGTGTTAATGTCGCAATTGTCTTCTTATCTATAAACGATAGTACTCTAAAGTTGTTAAACATATATAGTTAAAATACCTTATCGTTAAAGAAGATATTCAGAAACAACGAGTGTCTATTGAATATATAAGCACACAACTTATGATTGCGAATCCACTTATGAAGGAACTACCACCCAAGACATTCAAAGAGCATACTGAAAGTATGTTGAAAGATGTGTCTTGAATGTGGTCAATGATTATTATTATTTTCCTATGGATTGCTTAAGTGTGTATACATTTGACATTGTTGAGCTCATTAAATGTGTTTCTGATATTTTCTGTTAATTTATGTACATGTATTAATTTGAATAAATAATAATAGGATTAGTCTTGAAAAGGACATTATTGTCGCCTGACGGACCTTAATTGATACTTCTCACTTATAAACCATATTAAGTAGGTTGCTAATGTTTTGGTACATGGAAGGGACTATGTCATTGTTTAGTGACGTACAATCGCCATGACTCACATTAGTGATTTATTTAGTGTGATATTTATGATGGCCAAAATTAAGGACTCAATCTAATTTATAGTGCACATTATGACTATTTTATTAAATCACACAGAAAATTACCAAGTGAGAGAATGTAAGATTTTTGTGGTCCACATGATTTGGACATGTGATATATTTTCACTAGACAGTGCTTTAATAGTTGATATTAGATTGATATCTTATATAATTTAGTCAACTTTATTATTATGGTAAAATTGACAAATTAATGAGAGAAATATTTTTTATTATTCTCCTACTTTGATCGAAAGTGGAATTAAGTTATTAATGGAAACTCTCCTTACCTATAAAAAGTGCATATATCCCATCAATTATGTACACTGGTCCGAGAGTTTTACGTGTGCAATTATGCTAAGGGAGAGAAACTGATTTATGCCTTTTTGCTAGTTTTTCTGTAGATCGGAGAAAAGACGAAGCAGCTCCAGTAGGATTAGGATTGGCGAGTTTGCATAAGCAGCAGGCTTGAACCTATTCCTAAATAGAGGGTAGTGCCCCCTTTCTCCCTGTCGGTCTTTGCCGGCTTTCCTTTCATTTCTTTGAGGAAGTCATTTGGGCGATCTCCTGCCTCTAGATTCAGGATGTTGTGATGGAACTAATCAGGATAATGTTTGAGAGTAGTTCTCGCTTTAATTTGGTATTAAGAATGATTTCAAATATTTATATTTATTTATGCATTAGAGATACGTGAAGATGATGAAGTTCAATTTCTTGGGATCGTGGACTATATTTATTTGTGTTTATGATTCACACGAATATATTATAGTTTTACCTCATATAGAATTCCATATCAAAATATAAAAGCAGAAGACACAATCCAGAAACACAAACCAACTCAAAACAAGGGATACAAGTAAAAGGAGGAAAATGCATAAAATCACCATTACTACCCAAGAGCAGATTGAACAAGAGCAAGACAAAACCATACTAGAAGATCTGCTTCCTGTATACCTCTCTACATATAGAATTGGCAAAGGATTAATTATGTCAGACTTAAGACTCCTTTTATTACCCATCCATCATTCACCATCCATATAAATATTAAGCAAAGTGCAATTCACTTTAGTATACATTCATATGATTGAGACTTCTAGGCTCTGTACATGTTTTGCCACCTTATTTCTTGCTCATATTTTTATTATTTGTAAAAAAAAATCATTCTCTGATAAAAAAAATACAACCAGAATAATATGACTCTGGTTTTAATAGCTTTCCATTTAATAGTATGTACCTAGTTTTGATGTGCAATATCAAGT
This sequence comes from Cornus controversa, assembly GCA_026545225.1. NCBI lineage: Eukaryota > Viridiplantae > Streptophyta > Magnoliopsida > Cornales > Cornaceae > Cornus > Cornus controversa. The sequence continues at coordinate 58,367,335 of CM048845.1, forward strand.
AACCAAAAACCTTTGTAGTGAAAAGACCTTGATTGGATTGCCATTGGAGAGTGATGAGAGGTTGAGGAATGGGGAATTGGATTTGGGGCCAGAAAGGAGGCTGTTGATTTGATTGGAAGGATTGGTTCTTGGGTCATATTTAATGGGTTTCTTTATTGTGAATTTTCTGAATTTGGTATTGTTTTTTTTCTTTCTTTGTTACTAATTTCTTATATCTGATTTTATTGACTTGGAGTTCTGGGTTTTTGGAATGAATTTTGATTATTTAATGGGTTTTTGGAAATGAATGTTGAATACTGTATATGGTATATGAATCCACCTTTCTTTTCTATTCTTGTGTATGCAAAATCTTCTATATTGTTTTTGAGGTATTAGTAAAAACACGCACGTGCGCGTGATGACGAGTGATTCATAATTTTAATTGAAATTATTATACAAATTAATAATTGTTAGGCATGAACTATAAGAGTGAGGATTAGAGTAGAGTTTATGTTATTATTAATTTGGATACATAGAATTCTTAAAAATAAAGTTTTTGTTGTTTTTTAAATTAGTTATTTAATTCATGTAGAATGGTTGAGAGTTGTTAAAAGAGTGAGGAATTAGAAGGTCTGAGACCAATAAATTATTATTAATTTTCTCTCTCTAAATTTTAGGGATGAAAGAGTTAGTATTAGATATGAAGTTTAAGAGAAGAAATAGAATTAGAAAAGAATACGTCTGAGAGTTCAAATTAGGTTATGTTTCTATATATTTATAATAATAATAAATATTATAAAAAATTAAAAATGCATTATAAAAATAAAAAATAATTGAAAACTCTTTGTTCTTTTAATAATAGTATAGATATTAAAATAATTATTTCAATTGAAAAGGCAATCGATGATCATTGAAAAAAAAGTTTTTGTGATGCCTAATTTCTCACATAGTACATTTTTTGAAATCAAATTATAACAATCGACACAAGAGCTAGGGGAGTCTCGAGAGAAAAAAAAAAAAAAGGTGCACAACGTGACGAGAGGAAGAGCAAGACATGAGGTGAGAAATGTGAAGAGTCGTAAATTATTTTTTTTAAATTTTAGAAATAAGTGTTAGGAATGAAGTACGAAAGAGAATTATTTAGATAAGGTTTACAAAACACCCTTATGGTATTTATATTGTGCGTAGAGCACCGTCTTTGTTCTTAAAACACTAATAAATTATGGATCGTATCGGGAGAGAAATTTGTACATGCATCTAGGGATGACAATTTTGTCCGCCCCGCCGGGTTTCCGCCCCGTCCCGCCCCGTATAGGACGGGTATGGGAGTCAATTTTTTTCCGTAGGGGCGGGTATGGTAAAAAAATTCAAAACCCACCGCGGGTACGGGGCGGGTACGGGACTCTATAAGTACCCGCCCCGCCTATATATTTAATTATTATAAATATATTTATATGTGTATATATATATATATATATTATATACAAATTAAGCCTTCCTAATTGTTGTATCTGGATCATGTTTTCATTTTATTTTTTGGTTGTATTAAGACTTATGTTTTCATTTTATCTTTTGGTTGTATTAAGACTTCTTTAATTGTTGGATCAAACTTGTTACTGAGTTATTTAGTTGTGGAGTGTATTTTTTGTAATAGGCTATTTAATTGTGGAATCTTGTCATTTTACTTCTTAAACAGGGGTTATACTACTTTGAATTTTATAGTATCAAACTTGGTACTAGCCACTAGGCTCATATCTTTTGAAAAAATTAATTTTTGTTAATGTTTGATATGGTTACAATTTTGTGGGGAGGGGCCTCGCCTTGCCCCATCTCATTCCGCCCCTTTTGAAATTTTAAACGAGGCGGGGCGGGGCGGGGCGGGGATGGGGTGGGGTTTCTTCTAACGGGGCGGGGATGGGTTTTGAAATTTCGTCCCGTTCCAAACCCGCGGCGGGTTTGGGAATTGTGTTGAAGGCGGCGGGGCAGGGACGGGTTTAGGCAAACCCGTGCCGTACCCGCCCCGTTGCCATCCCTACATGCATCCATGAGTGCATTTTGACTAACTGGTTGGTATAGGAGATGGGTTCACTCTTGTTGGCATGAGAGAGGGAGTGGGTGAGAGATGAGGGAGGCACTTGGATATATAAAATTATAAACATAAAGTATATAGATGAATTGAATAAGTATATAAATTATTATGGTTAATTGAATAAGTATAGATTATTAAAAATATTTAAAAACAGAAAAATTTTAAAAATTATATAGGAAATTATTATAATAAGTATATAGATTATTAAAAATATTTAGAAGTAGGACAATATAAAAAAAATATTAATAAAAATATTTTAATACATTATGTTTATAATTTTATTTGTTTGTTGGCACCAGTGTAAATACTTTAGAACTAAAAGGGTATATTGATTGATGAAAAAGTAGGACATTTATTACAGGAAATCATTTAATCTTTGAGATTGATTTCCACCAATCAGTGGAGCAACTGTGCAAGGACACTCGTTTAAGCGACTGCCACTAGTACTCCTCTATATATATATATATATATATATATATATAGTGGGTATGAGAGAGAGGCATTTTGTGTAAAAGAAAGGGCATTTTTGACATTTTTAATTTAAGTAGCTCACATATTTAGCATGTGATAGACTTTCCGGACAAAATCAAAATGGTTAGCTAAAAGAAATAGTGTAATTTGCACAATTTTTTAGAGCTATATACACAATTTGAAATAAAAGAATGCTTAACGCACAAATTTTATATCATAAGGGTGTTTTCTAAACTTTAATTAGAAAAGAATCTTGGTGTTAAAAGGAGTTACGGAAAAATTATGTTTCTATGTATATGAATATCTTTTTTTTTTTTCTTACAGCCCTTACTATTTCTATATATGAATAATTGATGTTTAAGAATTAAGAAAAGATTATGTTTTTTTTTATATATAAGAATTAGAGTAGAGAGACAATTTCATAAAATCTATTATATTTTTTGGGATTCAAAAACTTTTTACACTCTTATATGCCTTTTGGATTCCTAGCCACCGTTAATGGTTGCTAAAATTTTATTGATGTTTGGCCAGTAGAAAATAATTTCTCTTATTGTTCACCCAATGGAATTGCAAGACCTCATCCTCATCCATTCCAGGTCCACTGTGTTTTCCATGGTTAGGGCTGGGTATACCACTTGTAATTTTGTACAGGCTTTTTTCTCTCCTCTTTATTTATTGAAAAAAATAAAAATAATGCTAGGCATAATGAGTTAAAGGACCTAAAAAAATCTCTTTTCATCCTATAAACTTTACAAAATGAATATAAAAATTAAAAATTCTATACACCCTTAATAGTAGTATAGATATAGATACTTTTGATTTCCTACTAAGAGATGCTCATGTATTTTGGAGATTTACAACTTCTCATTATGATAGAAATCTGTCATATATTTGAGAATTTAAACCATAATTTGGAGAAATGGAAATAGAGTTTGATTAGTCATTTGATTTATATACATCAAAATTAATAACCTTGATTGGATTGCCATAGAAATTGATCATAGAGAAACAAAAGAGATATACAAAATTGTGGTAACTATAGAAGAATTAAATTAACGAGCCATGCAATAAAAATATTGGAAAGGGTAATTTAACAAAGACTAAGGAAAAATTTCACGGTATCTAATAACCAATTTGGATGAGATCAACAATGGAGGCTATATACTTAAACAATTAGTTAAAGTTTTTTTTGTAGGAGTAAACAACCAGACTTGTATATGCTTTTTATAGACCCAGAAAAAGTTTCCAAGATATATAATTTGATGAACTCTACAAAGAAAACAAATTCCCTTATAAATTATAAAAAAATATCCAATAGAAAACTAAAGTTTGTACCAAGATTGCACAAAGGATAGTTAATAAGCCCATATTATTTGCGATAATTTTATATGAGATAAAAAAAAATCAAAATAAAATTTCATGGTCCATGATTTTTGTCAATGATACTGTGCTATTGGACATCTCCAAAGAAACTTAGCAATAAAACTAGAAACTTGGAGATATATGATTTACAATCGAAAAGTTTGAGAATTAGTTAATCTAAAATTGAGTATATGGAGTGTAAATTTAATAAAGATCCGGGTATCGATAATATAATGATAACACTACAAAATCAAAAGTTTACTCAAAACAATCAATTTTGTTATCCAGGATAAATACTACAAAAGGATGGAGAGATAAATAGTGATGTAACTAATAGAATTGAAACGGGTTGAACAAAATAAAGACAAGCTAGTGAAATTTTATGTAATAAGCAAATAACACATAGGTTAAAAGAAAATTTATGTAGGACTTAGTCATTAGACCAACTATGTTGTATGGATCCGAGTGTTGTGCCCTAAACAAGAAACAAGAGCAACCCCTTCACGTAGGAGAAATGAGAATTTTAAGATAGATGAGTGGAGTGACTTAGAAGAGATATGACCAGTAATGAAAGTGAGAGAAAAAAATTAAGGGTAGCACCCCTTTGTGAGAAAATTCAAGAGACACGGGACATGAGTATGGTGATCGGGCATGGTTTCGGACACAGGGCACGAGCATGGTTTCGGATACGGGACACGGGTATGGTGATACGACAAATCTAAAAAATTAGAACACAAGTACTACAGGATACGACAATATAAAAATAACAAATTATATTTTTATATATACAAAAAATAGAGTTATTAACATTTCCTTGTAAAATTTTATGATTAACAAACAAAATAAGAGTTAAAAAATCATATTGCATAATTTGCATGAATAAATTTTGTAATAAATTATGATATGTATCTCAACACTTTTAAAAAAAAAATTAAACTTATCTTAACAATTATATATATTGTTGAAAAAATTATATTTTATTGTTCAAAACTTGTTAGAAATGTGTTCTGAAGTATCTGAGAAGTATCAGATGCATGGTTAAAGTATTTAAGAAATATTGTATACGCGTTAGAAGTAAAAAATTTATTTTAAAATTATGGATATGTTTAAGAAGTATTAGACACGTACTCGCGAGTATCTGAAAAATATCGATATCTGATATGAATACGTTACTCTTATAAAAATATTTGTACTTCCTAACTTGTTCTTCTTCCGCTGGTGCCACTTCCATGTATGCCTGAACAAGCACAAAACCAAATTTAAAAAGAGTGGGAGAAAAAGAAAATATTTGGAATCCCAAAAAGATACACAATCTTACTATTTAGTCATATGTTATAAATGATACAGTTAACATCACAAGTAAAATAAGTTCTCAAAAAAAAATATACATGCATGCGGTAAAGGTAAGGGTCGCACGTAAAAAAAAAAAAAAAAAAAAGTTCAAAACAAAGATGAAGAAGAAGAGGAGAAGAGAGAGAAAGAAAGCCCATTGTTAAAAGTCTCTGTCCTGCGAGATATATATATATATATCCACAAGAAATAGGTACAACCAAACCTTTCAAGTTCCGATGACACTTAATCATAACAAGAAAATGAAAAGACAAGAAGAGTTGTTTTCCCGCCCTAAGGTAAAGCAAAATAAAATGATAGGATATAAATAATAAATAATATATGATAAAAATGATAGTAAATAAAAAAAAATAATACAATGATAATTAAAAAAATTGACAATAATAATAATAAGGTAATGAATGAATAAAGAAGATGAAGACATAACAATAATACTATCAATATATATATATAAAAAGGGTTTAGATAGTATCTAAATGTAATACAAAATTTAAAATCCTACAAGAGGAGCAGTACCTACAAAGCACTGATATTTTAAAAAGAGCCTCATAGACGTATCGAACACATATCCGATACGGATACGGTCAGGATACGTGTCCGATACTGCTAAAAAGTATCCAATTTTTTAAAATTATTTTTTGAAGATCGGATGCGGTTAGGATACGCGGGGGATACGGCTAGGATACGCGGGATACGCCAAGATATGTTTAGGATACGTTTGGATACGATTGGAATACTTTTCGGGATAAATTTGTAATTTTTTGTTCTATAAAATGGGGTTGAGATTGTAATATTAAAAACTTTATAGATTAGAAAATACGGATCATTTTATAATAAAACAAAAATATTTTTAAAACCCTCAAGTAAGTGAGTCATTGTAAAGAATATTAGAAAAGATAGTGAATTTTTAGATTTTAACTTTTTATATTTTGTATAATTACTTTAACTATATTTATTGTATGGTTGAAGAATAAAAATTAATATTTTATGTATAATATTATTATTTATTTATTTATTTGACGTATCTTTGTCGCGTTCGTATCTTATTTTTTTGAGATTTTTGACATCTCTATGATACAAACTAGCTTCCGTTATGGCCGAAGCTGGACGTGGATAAAGAATCGTTGAACCTACATTTGCTTAAGTTATTGCTCTTGTTATATATATTTATCTTTTCATGACATGTTGTGTGATCAATTTTTGGTGTCTAATCAAATTATATAGAATACTTCTTGACTCTTATTGTGTTTAATCATCAAACTCTTCTTTAAATATCCACTTGCTATATGTCTAGTACGAATTCACCATGGTTACAAGATACATTTGAAGCCCAGGGATGTTTCAAGCCTATGGACAAGACACAAAATATTTATTTCCTTTGAAGGCAAGGAGCCTCTACGAGATGTCTCATCTAGGGATACTTTGTTGCCTGGGTTTTCATTAAAAGGCCCCCACGAGATGCCTCTTTCAGAGATGTACCGTCTAGAGATGTCTCATCGTTTGGATTTTCTTTGGAAGGCCCCCACGAGATACTTCTTCTCGAGATGCCCCGTTAAGGGATGTTTCATGATGGAATTTCTTAACATCGATACTCTTGAAGGATTTCATGAAACTTTTATGATCAATGTAGCAGTTTTATGGATATCAAGACTCTTGGAATGCATTTTCAGAATATTGAGACTCTCTAAAGATTTCATAGAGCTTTTATATACAACACAGTGATTTGCTAGAAATTCTCAAAACAACGAGATCTTGGAACTCGTCATGCAAAGTCACTTATTAATGAAATTTAACAGTCAATGGCCCCATGGAATTTTCATTCTCAATTTAATGGTTTCCTGGAAACCATCCCTCAAAGCTTTTAGAAAAAGTATGGGTTTCTCTGTAGGGTTTATACTATCTATTCAATGGCCTCTTAGAAGTCTTTTGATATTCTTTGAAAGAATTCATAAATTTAGAATATTTCCAGTACTTCATTCTGCATAGAATGGATAATGCATGCATTTGATGGGATTTTGAGGACCAATGTTCGAAGTAGCCAAATATCATTGATTGTATTTGTTAGAAACTTGTTTGCATTCACTTATACCAGATAGCGAACAAAATGTATGTATGTATTTTGGAAAGATGCGTGGTGAAGGAATCAACCAAGACACATCAACATCTAGAAGTCCTATGAGGTGACATTGGAAGGAAGAGTAAGGTCTTAAAGGACCCATTTTCCCACCGTTAGGAAGGGTTTCCATGTGCTCGGCTTCCAAGGAACCACAACCACTATAGTTTTTCAAGTATCATATTAAGTCATGGGAACTATTTCCAGGATGCCTTATGCCTGGTCTCTCGGGGAGTCCCTCATACCTTAAAAACTTAGAAAATTCATTAGGTTATTTGACATCTTTATTTAAATTGATATTATGTATCATAAAGTTTGCTCCTTTACAGGTATAAACTCTAGAAATTTCCAAGGAGCTCCACCTGCATGAAAACCTATGAAATAAGGAACTCTTTGGAAACATGACATCTTCAACAAGCCATCTACCCCTTTCCAAGTAAGGTACTCCTCAAATTAGGCCCAAGGAATGGCTAGAGAGCACTAGTTCCTCAAGAACGTCTTTGGACTTTACCTAACCTTGAAAACCATCTTTGCTTACTTCGTAGACGGTTTTACAATCCTTCATCAGACTTTAACCTTTGTACTCCTCGGACCTTTCCAAGAATACAACATGTTCCTAGTTCTTACTCCCAGACCCTTCCACGAAATGTGGCATGTTCCATTTCTCAGATTCCAACCTCATCTCTAGCACTGTGGACAAAACATCCTCCAACTCCCTATATACAACTTATCGGAAACCTTGTATCTAGTTATCTAATCATATCAAATGTGATGGCAACTCCATGGCAGCAAGGTTGCTAATATTTAATAAACTAAATCATTATATTGACCTCATGATTACTAATATTTAAGAAACTAAAAAATAACTTTGACCTTAAAATTACCTCCTATGAATTGACCTTATTGGCATTTGACCCAAAACACTAGACTCTAAAAGTTACCATTGTATCCCTACCTTTTATTACTATAAATAGGACCCTTCCCTTTCTTCCTCTAGAACTAACATTTTTCCCACACTTCTCTTATATTTTCAAGTCTTAAACACACATTTTCTCCATTCTCCTCTCTCTATACACTAACACTTTCTCTCTCTAAAACTAACATTTCTCCCACACTTCACTTATATTATCCAAAACTTTAAACAAAATTGTTAGGAGTTTCACAAATGTACTTTCCTTGGTAACCTTTTAAGGTTTGAGGCCAGTTTCACAGAGCCTTATCCTAGAGTTTCACACATATACTTTTCAGGTCACCTTCCAAGGTCTTGGACTAGCTCTATAAAGCCTCATACTTGGCCTTACAATTGACCCTCGAAACACTCTGTATCATGAAAATATTCACTACTTTGAGCCTCCATACTAGCTTCGCCTAGGGAGCTCGAGGAACTACCCCTTTTGTTGCCCGCTCTCTCCCTGGACTTCCACTGAGGTTAGCTATATCATCAATGGACTTTTGTTGTACATCCAAGTCACTCTTAGTCGGCAACAAAGGACCCACAATCTGTAATAGGCAAAAATTCTCAGCTTCTCTCTTGCTCGCTCACAATCGTGATTGAGACTTTTAGGGTTTGTACATGCTTTGTGGTTAATTAAAACGACCTTATTTCTCGCTTGTTTTTTTATTACTTATTAAAAAAGTTGATTATCTGATAAACAATTCTATCTAAAACAAACAGACTAATATAACTCTTATTTTAATCGCTTTCCATTTAATAGTACCTAATTTTGATGCTGCAATATCAAGTCTTCTCCGTGCAAAAGACAACATCTTTTATGATGATGTTGATTATAGGATTGTGGAGGACTTTGACCTCGTTTGGCATCATAGAAATCATCAAACCTATAATCAAAACCAAAACCTTTGTAGTGAAAAGACTTGGATTGGATTGCTAATGCAGAGTGATGAGAGCTTGAGTTTGTTATTTAAAAGGGAATATGAGCATTTCCTCGGTAGTGATTAGAGGTTGAGGAATGAGGAATTTGATTTAGGGCTAGAAAGGAGGTTGTTGATTTGATTGAAAGGTTGGTTCATAGGTCATATTTGATGGGTTTCTTTATCGTGAATTTTCTAAATTTGGTACTGTGTTTTTTATTTTTTACTAATTTTTTTATATGTGATTTTAATGAGTTGGAGTTTTGCGTTTTTGGAAATGGATTTGGATTCTCTCTTAACATTTTTTTTCCTTTTTTTTTTTTTGCTCTTTTTGCATAGCTTTGATAATATTATATTCTTTGTTTTTGTTTCTAAAATTGATATTGATATTATCATTAACTCTGATGTGTATTTTATATAAATCTACATTTCTTTTTTAACCTTATGCATACAAGATCTTTGTTATTTTTTGAGATATAGTCTAACCAACTGGTTTTTACTAATTATACATATATGGTGTTCAAAAATTCTATAAAAATTTCTTTTTAGCATTTATACAGATTAACCTTTTATATTTCCTACTAAGAAATGTCTTATGTATGAGATGGAGAGGGCATCCAAAAATAACAAAGGATAAAGTTATTAAAAATGACTTTAAAAAGTTAAACATTGATATGCGAATTCTTATCTTATCCCAAACAAGGCGAAACATGAAAGGATGAGGACAATTACAACTGTACAGATCGGCTACGATGATATCAGTATCTGATAACTACTTCCTTGGGTTATGATGAGGAGGTTAATTATTACACTCCACGTCGATTAAACCCTATAAAGGAGAGGGTTGATTGGCAGACCAGGTAGCTCGTGCCAAATTGGATTGTGACTGGATCATGCTTAAAATTGAATCAACGGCTGGCGTCGTCTATGCGAAATAACAATTTTACTAAAGGAATTAGTTTCAATGCAATTCGATTTGGACATAGTTATAAATTGTTCATTGCAATTTTTTAGCGTTCTAGGGGCATCTATCCCCACCACTACACGATCAGTGGGGAAAACCACGTTAGGATCCTTATCCCAGCACAACTAGTAGGGAAACCTGCGTCAGGACCTCCCATCTGGTGCAACCAGTGAGGAAACCCACATCAGGATCCTTTATCCAGCACGATCAGTGGGGAGCCCTACATCAGAATCCCTAATTCAGCATATTCAACAACCCCACTATAACAACCGATGCATCGGATTCGAAGAGATCGAAATCTCCCGATCTGTCCAACCTTCTAATCTAGCTAGTCTCTAGCCAGCCTTTCCCTCGGGCCAACCTCCTGATCTGGCTAGCCCTCCAATCTATCCAGCCTCCTATTTTGGCTTACCTTTTTGCCATGGCGTACCTGCCAGACTTGCTTGCCAATGCCTACTTACTAATGTCTGCCTACCGACCTAGTTGACTAAACAATAGAGCTGCCGATACCAAGTTGGCCCAATCCACGAAGCAGTGACATAACCTCAACAGGAGGTCTTCTCCCCAATATAGCCAGAAGATATAAGGGAAGCTAAAAGGCAATTCAATATAGACAAGCCATGAATGGGCTTGTGATTCAGGTTCTTCAGCCTCGACCACAGTGGAGATAGACTCCTTGTGATTATCAGTACATCCACATATAACAAAGATCAACAACCTAACATCATCTCCACATACCACCTGTTAATACATCTTCTAGCCATTGGTGAGCTAAGAGGTGATCAGGCTACAACTTGGAGTGTTAAGCATTTGACAAAGGGAAAAGTTGGCCCCTAACTGAGGGCATTGCAGAGTCACAAATAAAGACTAGGGGGCATATTCGCCCCAGCCATTCAAGAAGCTTAGATCTATGAACCCCCTTATAAGAAGGGGCGAGCAGTGAAGCTTGAAAAATTACGAACCCCTTATTAAAAGGGCGAGCTCATGAAGCTCAGATCTAGGAATCCCCTCACGAGAAGGGGCGAGCAGTGAAACTTGAAAAACTACGAACCCCTTTATTAAAGGGGTAAGTTCACGAATCTCATATCTACGAATCCCCTCATGAGAGGTTCGAGTAGTGAAACTTGAAAAACTACGAACCCCTTTATTGGCTGAGTGAAGCTTGGGGCTACAATACCTCCTCGTTATCAAAGGGTGAGCGAAATGTCTCCCCTTATCAAAAGGTCATCAACAACCCCCTTATTAAAGAGGCAAAATTATGAACCCTTTTATTAAAGGGGCAAGCTCACGAACCTCAGAATTATTAAACCCCAAAGAGGTTTCTCTTATCAAGGGGCCCTTATCGAAAAGAGCAGGATGAATGAATCTCGAGATCACTATTAATCCCCATATGAGTTCCTCTTATTGAAGGGCTCTTATCGAAAAGAGCGGGATGAATGAATCCCAAGATCACTATTAAATCCCACAAGAGTTCCCCATATTAAATGACCCTTATCGACAAGGGCGGGATGTGTGAATCCTGAGATTACTATTAAACCCCAAAGGGGTTCCCCTTATTAAAGAAGTATCCGGCCAGAATAAAGTTTGAGGTACATCTCCTTCCCTTATTAAAAGAACAAGAATTCAAGAAAAAAATAAGAGCCACATAACCTTACAAAAAAAAAAAATGAATGAGTCCGTCTCTTGAGCAAAAAGATACTCTCTAAGAAAGGCTACGTCAAATTGAAGAGGCATAAAGGGCAAAAGCGACTCGACATTCCCTACGTTTGGAAGTCAAACTCAAGAATGGGTGTGGCCAACTGATATGGGAATCCTTATCCCAAACAAGACGAAACACGAAAGGATGATGACAATTACAACTATACAGATCGGCTACAATGATATCACTGCATAGGTTATTTGGAGGGATTTGGATTTTTTATTTTTTTGTTGTGAAACAAATAGTAAAGGTCTGCCCTTACTCATGGTCATGTATATTTTTTTTTCTCATTTATATTCTAATTCCGTTTGAAAAGAAAAAAATGAGAAAAAATTGTAATTGCTCAGAGTAATAATTTATAACTTCTATTGAGGTTGTTTATTCATGAAAGTAATGGCAAGCAAGTTTTTTCTCACTAATTTTTGTTGTCATTTGAATAGTATCGCATTTGTTTCTCAATTTTGGTGTTAAAAAAATTGTTTTCAAGTTTTTGGTGTTAAAAAAAAATTTCTTTAATTTGCTATTTTGCTTTTCAATACGACCAAACATGTTTTCAAGTTTTTGCTTCCAAAAATCTTGCAACAAATTTTATATTACGAAACATGCTTCCAATCAGCATTGAACACTCCACCACAAAAACATTATTTTTTGTTTCGGATGAAAAAGAAACACAACAAAAACGGTAGTCAAAAGTCCCTTACAGAAATGTAGTCCTCAACACATGTTTGATCAACTTTAACGTCAAAAAAATGATGTTTTTATGCTAATGCTAAAAAAAATGGGTTCCATATGCTTGTGAAGTAGGACTTAAAGGGGGGAAAAAAAGGTTTCAAACATTTTCCATAAGATGGATATATTTGACTATTTTAAATTTCCTCAAACATTTTAAGATTACTAAACAACATTATTGTTTATTGTGTTATATTTTTCTTTAAATAGTTGAAAACTTACGTCAAACATCTTTGATAAATTCTCATTCAATTTGTGACTTCAAATTCACGTGACCAACTCCATTCATATGAAATTAAGGCAAATATTATGATAATGATGATGATGATTTTTCTTTAAATAGTTTAAGGTAACCAAATAATATTCTCTATTTTTTGTTTTCAAAACAAGCTCAGCATTTTTGTGTTATCAAACGATTTTTATGTTTATTGATAACATAAACACTGCCTATGTTAATTAAGCTTAAATGACAAACAAAAAACGAATACAATTATCAAACAGCCCTTCATTGTATGTTTAAAGAAAATTATGCCCTAGAAAGTGGCATTGAGGTCAAGCTCTACATAAATGGTATCCTTTGCAACAGAAACAAAAAACAGTTTTCATGATTTTAATTACACGACTTTCCCCTGCATTTAGCAGCACAGGAGAAGTTCATGCACAATGCAAACTTGAATGACCCAAAATTAAGCATTGCAAAAGAAGAATCTACCACCAGAGTTGCACCGAAAGTCATGCTTCTCGTCTGCTCCTTTGGTCACCTGTAAGAATAGCATTGTCGTGAAAACACACATCAAGAACGAATGAAAAATAACGCAGAAAAGAGCCATAATGAAAACTTATCGCATTTGTTGGCAAAATTCGGATGTCTGTTTGTATTCTCAATTTGCACTCAAATTCCTTTGCACTAATTCTTAAAAAAAGATGCATTGACAACTTCAAATATTCATTACCGGGATAAATCATTAAAGAAAAAATAAATCCAGTGTACTGCTGGATCCTCCTCTCTAAATTCCGGAAAACTGAGACTGGCTTCCCACATAAGAGGGAAGCATTCTCAATATAACCACCCGATCACCAAAGGTGAACAACCAGCAAACTAAGAACCAATCCGAGTTAAACCAACCCACAAAGTTAATTGTATGCTAGCGTTGCCATATCACTCAAAGATTACCTACACATTTTATTCTGTCAATGTACTCTAGACCATCCCACATTTGTGTACTCTAGTGGGAGATACACAAGCCTATTTGGGTTCGGTTGCTGACTTAATTTTTTATTTTTAGACCACAAAACAACATTAGTTATCTTTTCAACTTGACTTCAGTACAGCTCTCTCAGTGCAGGTCATGCGGTTCCTCAATTAAATTTTGCCTCGGACTGGAGTATTGGTCACTATTAACACTGTTAATCATCGCTGTGTGTTTCTCTGGTTTCTTCCTCTTCCAGACTTTCTTTCCCTTATCGTAACCAGTCATCAGATGGCAAACTAGGAATCCTCGTTCATTTCCCTTCCATCTCAGTTACTCAAGGGGGAGCGTCGAAAACTGTCTCCTACACAGTTGAATTATTACCATCAATTATCATCTCAAGATGTAGGTCAAACTCTCTTAAGGTCTGATTTGTAAAAATGAAGTGGATTGACAGTGATGGTTAACATGAAACTGTTTTGATTGGCTTTTGTTGTTGATGGAAAAAGATTTTGAGGATTGGTTGCTTGAATAGAAGGCACAGATGGTAAATGGAATTTGTAATGATGATGAATGTTCGAAAGGATGTTGGAATTCGGATATTACAGAATGTGGGTAACTGGGTCTCTCAAAATCAGAAGTCGATGGTAGCTGTATTCGCAAAGTACGAGTTTGTTTTTCAACTGAAGCTAGGGGCCAGATAGAGAGAATTTTGTCTAAGCAAACCATTTTCCCAGGATGATCCAACTGACGCTTGCACTTAAATGACAACGCAATAGTTTCGGTGGACTCCACGTGGCTGATTATGCCACAGGCCCACCACAGAGCGCATGACAGATCTGTAACATATGAGTCTTATTTTCTCTATTTGCATCTGACCATTCTATTCTGATATTTTACTTAAACCCACACGATATTCTCTCTTTATACTCCTACCACAACTAGGCTAATTAGGATATGAGTCGAGTCAGCATTCCCACATTGATTGCATCAAGTTTCACACCTTCACCATCCTATATATATTACACCCAACATAAGCCAGGCTGCCATTTGGTTAAAACTGTTCACTAAAACTGCTTTAGCAGTCGATTAGCATACAGACTTGTAGCCTTTACTGTTCGCCCACAAACCTAAAACAGTTAATGAATTATTTCAGTTCAGTTCAGGGGTTAACAAAAATCAAACAGAACCCAAACGCCCCCATCCCCCCCCCCCCCCCCCCCCCCCCCCCCCCCCGCGCGTACCATGCTGCCTTAAAGTCCTCGGGCTTTTTTATTTTTTTGTCTGCAATCCATTCTACACATCTTTTCTGCTTTATCCTTCTAGCATCACTGTCTCTTTTGATGAAGTTTCATCTATCATGTAAGGGGTTGACAAAGGAAAAGAGAAAAAAAGAAAGACAAGCCCACCTAGGATGCTCCCCTTGAGACCATGATCACTCTGCCCAATCTATGAAAAGATATTCTGTTTGTACATTTCAATTCTGTAAGTAAAAAAACATGCACAAAAGTTACAAGTAAAGACAAAAAATTCACATCCTATGCACCTTGTCATGATGCAATTATACTTTCAGTTATATTATTCTGTGAGACAAAGAAGAAAAACGCACCAGCTTCAATGAACTATTGATTAGCCTCAGTAGGTTCAGCATTCACGTTGAAACTATCAAAACTTCCAGATGTTGGAACCGGTGGACTGGCTTGATACATAGCTGGTGTCACCATTGAAGTGGTACCACTAGAAGTAGGTGCCATTGTGCTCCCTGGAACCATTGTCGGGGGATTCAGAGTCGGAGGCCTTGGGAGACCATTAACTTGACCGGGAAAGGAAGGGGCACCAGGTGGCCCAACCATTGGTGGCATGTTGGGAGCAGACATATAACCTACCAACAGCAGCAGAAATTCAAATACACCAGATCCAAACGGAAACAGGATAACGAATAATCTGTGAAGAATATGAAAAACATTATATAGAAGTACCACCATAAAGCCACAAAATTAGAAGACTTGACATTAAAGTCATATACATTACCGGTAACTAGGAATCATTTGTACATTAGAGTATAAGATATTGTTGAAGGTATTATTACATCAGAACAAACAAATATATGAAAAATAAGTTCAAATGTTTCTGGTACACATGTCTAAAGACTACCAGTTCGCTTGCACGCACCTACAGTCCAGATAGCATTTTTAATAGAAATTAGGTGATTAGGAATTTTGATAAATTATATTCAGGGTAATTTACACCTAGATCCCCCGAAGTTTGGAGTCCTAATAGATGTGCATTTATTACACTTGCCCCTTATTAAGGTTGGGAGGCCAAACACATTAAACGAGGCATATAAAATAACTTTTTTCCCTGGTAGGGGAAATGGCATGTAATAGAAAATATTGGAGGGAGGGAATCATGTGGCCTACCCTATTCATATGGAACTAAGGCAAGGATGATGATGTAAAATAACCTTTTTTTACCCTTATACTATTTGCTGCAATTTTTAATGCATAGGTCTGACAAAGCCAATAAGATTTGAATTGGAGAACGACTCCTTTGATGGGTGTTGCAATGGGCTATTTCGATCTATTATTTTGGAGATTTATAATTCTTCCATTTTATTGGATGGAATTTCAATGAATTGGCCTCACATGGAAAGACGTGAGGTAATGGCTTGAGGGTAATTTTGTCCGATGAAAGATCTGTCATGGGCAAATGTGTCATTTAACATTTTGTCATAAGACTATTTCATCTTTTACTCTTAATCGAGCGTACTTTCGGTTTTTCACAAAATTTTCTGCTAGCAGTCCTGGCAGAAAGATAACAAATGGGGGGTGCAAATGAAAGGCAATGAAACCTTGGGAGTTTTGACTACAAAAAAATGGCATCTATTACATGTGTATAATGACCCCAAACCTTATAAATTGCAGTAACAATCGTATAATAGACTACATAGAAAGTCTATTCCATCTTAGTTGTTCTTATCAAGCTGCTTGTACAAATGCACCCAGATACAAAACTAGAAATACCCTTTGCAATACCCTTAAATGTCTTCAAGCACCAAACTTAAAGCATCTAGAGGAAAGTATTTTCTCAATAGCGGATCTAAATAAGCAAAAGTTTCAGATATATAGAATAATTCTTGCAAGTTCCACTTCAAATTTCTACAAAAGCCTCTCTCGTGTAGCTCTCATTGCTTGACACCTTTTATATTATACCTGAAAGCTATTCAAATTCCAGGTTCAAAAGGACAAATCTGTGATGTATAGAATCCTAACCAAGTTCACCTTTTATAGGCCTAAATAACTAGTAAGATCATAAAATTTCAATTGAACTGAACTCCAAACATTCACAAAAATAGAGGGCACTGTGTTTAAAATCTCTCTCTCTCATGCACACAAATAAAGCTTAATGAATACTTATCTCATACGAGCAACCTGTGAAATAGATCTCTGAATTAAATATATAGTATGTGGCTCCTCTTTGTAAACTTCTCTTCGAATGTGTCAACTAAGAAGTAGTACCTAAATTAATTAATTGTGCTAGTTTTTTTACACTGCCAAATGCCAATACACATATCCTTCATAAATACATTTGAGTACAGACTAATCAGCTAGTTGGTCTGACCCAGGACTTTACAGAGGTCAGAGCCCTAAACTAAATCATTGCGCTGGCCGAACAGATTTTTTTCCAAAATACTGATCAGCACCGTAATACACTTCCCTGTTCCTTAAATGACCAAAGCCATCCACAGATGTAATACCTAAAGTTCCAAATTATGATCATACAGGCATTGATAAAAATAAATAAGGATAAATTACATTGACCTCTCCTAAGGTTTCGTCAATATACACTGACCTCCTCTCTTGTTTGCCAAATTATACTGACCTCCCCTATGAGAGCTTTCAGAAGGATGTCGTTAACGATTCTTGTGTAATTATGTTTCTACCATTATTATATATATTGTATTTTATTGCGATAAACATGGTGTCAGTCTCTAACCATTAAACTGACACCATGTTTATTCCACAGAAAGGAATACAATGTTACAAAAATACAAACCTCAAGGGAGGTCAGTGTATATTGACAAAACCTCAGGGGAGGTCAATTTAATTTACCCAAATAAATATCACAAATCTTAGAGCCTAAATGCAAATGCATATACACATGGATCACTGCAAGCACCAAATATCTACAAGGAAAGTCAACAATTAGACGAGGTGCAAATGAAGAAGTTCAAAGCTGTAAAGTTCCAGTTTACCTTGTGTGCCAGGAGGTGGTCTTGGCAAAACTGGAGGCCTAAATCCTGGGAGTAATGGTGAATTCATAGGGAACTGTGTGTTCCCTGCCATCGGCAATACAGGAGTAGGTAGAACAGGAAGACGGGGCCTCAGTTGGTTGTAAGCAGCACCAACTTGCTGGTATGCTGCCGTTTGCCCAAGATGTTCCTTGATCTTCTGGTCAATCAAACTTTGGTTTTGCTGTGCCTCAAATTGCTGATAATAGGTTCGCACATTTGCCTGTAAAGAATAAGAAATATCAAAATGATGCGGAGCATTACACTTCTAGAAACACAGAGATCACACCTTGTGCTTGTAGCCCGCATTGTGCTGCTTTCTGACAGAAGGCTGAAATGACAAAAAGAAACAGTGAGCAATATAAAATGTTAACAATCATTCAGAGTTGCAGGAATGTTAAAAATGACAGTAACACAAAAGATATTTCAACTTCAAAAACAATAATCATTCTGATAAACTGCTCTTATTTTTACGGATGGTTGTGCGCCAGTGTGGTTAACCTAAAGAAGAAAAAAAAGGACCAATGATAAATAATTAATCGAAAATATTTTGGGCATGGCCAGAAATCTGCCTATGTTCCGCCTATTGTCTTACCCTCACACAGTCATTACTGAGCCAAGAAAAAGGGGTTGTGTTTGGTAGCTGACAATCAGCTGAGCCCAAATAGTTAGGACAAGGCTTTTGGCAAGTAGAGTAGAGTAATTTTGCATATGACCAGATCAGTCGGTTCTAGAGAAGAATATGCAGCATGGTTCACCAAGATATTTCTCAAATCAATTACTAAAAAGACTCCAAAATCCTAATTCTCTAGCATAAGAATTACAATTAGTACAATGAGCACATAACAGTTTACTGCATTGATATATTTCTACACAAATGGCAGCATATAAAAATAGAGGATGACTTACAGAATCATGGGTCAGATACGTGTCACAATAGTCACAATAATACCTGAAAAATAAAGAACCAACCAATAAGTGAAAAGAAAAAAAGGAAAAAAAGAAAAGAAAAAGTAGACACTCTAAGAACAAGACAGACTAGATACTTAATCAAAACTTAATAAGAAAGCAAACTTACCGAGGCATGATTGTGTATGGCAAGAGCAAACAGCCTGCAAACTTTCAAAACGAAAGCACATAAGCAAATATAGGGGACAAAAAGATAAAGAAAACCCAACATTAAATTAGGGTTTATAACACGGAAACGAATCGCTTACATTTTTCTACTGAATAAGATAATTGGTCTAGTAATCTGTAAACAGAGACGCATACCCACATACATACTCAAACACACAGAAATATATACACAAAGCTAACAACACACATAAAACCAGAAAATTTGTCTATCAATGGTAAGAGTCCGTTTGTCCACACGAAAATAAGTCATTATTTTTGTTAGATTGATGGATATTGTCTTGGGAAAGGACAATCACGTTTGAAAAGTTGGGTGTAGGGGAAAATAAACTCTCGAATCTGATAAATTTTCTCGGGAAAAAGTCAGTCGGAAAAAAATAGAGCCCGATGAGAAAACAAGAAAAAATAAATAAAAAATGATCAGTAAGGCACAAGAAAGTTTGAACTTACAATGAATTCCAGAAAAAAATCGACCAGTTGAGGGTAATCAGCTACCCCTATGAGGTAAAACCCTAATCCCAGCTGGGTTCAAAGCATAAACCTAAGGAAGGGAGACAATTGAAACTTAGAGAGAGAAACCCTGTAAAGCCTTAAAAGGAGCAGAGGGGATTAAAAGGTGGATTAGATCAAAATTATTACTACCGTATTATTATTATTATTGTTATTACTATTATTATACCATTTCAAGAAATCAAATTCGAGGAAATTTTGTAATTTGATGATCATATCTGTAGAGTCTATACTTTCCAAGTATTCGTTGGTTTTACGCAAGTATATCGTAAAATTAGTCCAGTGGTATAACCTCTTCTCCCCCAAAAGGGAGGTGGGAGTTTGACTCTGTCGTGAACAATTTGTGAAATGTATGTATGAGTACTTAACCAAAAAATTAGGAATAATACTTGCCCTTAATAAATATTTTACATGGAAAACATTTACCTAAATTATTTTGAGTAATGAATTACCCTTAATAAGGAATAATTTTGGCCAATATAAATTAGACTCAATATTAAGGGTAAATTGGTAATGAATTAATGTAAGATTTTACGTAAAAATTTGCACTTCCATCAAATCCTAAATTATTTTGAAGCCTTGGTTTACCATTGTGGCACTATTTTCACTATTACTTATTTGAATTTTCATCAATGTCCATGGACGAACATAGTTCAACATTGCTGGTTTCGTATAACCCAACTACAACAGAGTTGTGTTTGGAAAGGTTCTGATAAGGAGTACATAGATTTTATGTGTCAAAGTGAGAAATTATGGCAGTCCTAAAAGGACAAGGGTAAAAGATGTTCTAGGGCAATATAAATGTATTCCTTATTAAGGGTAATTATGCATTGTGATAACACTTCACAATGAAGAGCAATATGTCTAGAAAGGTAAAATTGGAAGGAATTAAAGAGCAGCCCTATAAACATCTTGAAAAGAATAAGCACTTCCATTGAAATTCTAATGGATTCAAAGACCCATATCAAACCATCTCCCAACCGGACACATTCATTCAACAAATAGTGCTCGAAAGCTTCAAATAACCAAACCATGTTAAAATACCTGAGCAAGACAATATCATGTTTGAAAACCTCAACTCTCAAGAGATGGGTGACAAAAATTGATACGTGGAAAGAAGGGTACTCTCTCTCCATTTTGTTTTCCTTGGAGGAGGATGGGTCCTCTTTGATATTTTCAGGAGTATACGGTCCGGTTGGGGATGTGGAGAGAAAAGGGTTGTGGGAGGAGTTGGATTCTGTTTGATTGAGGTGGTCTGGCCTGTGGTGTGTGGGAGGAGACTTTAATGAGATAAGGAATCCGAGTGAGAAATCTTCGGGGGGGAGGGGGGGAGAAGGACTCAAGCTATGTCAGAGTTTTCTGAATTCATCGATACTCAGCAGCTTATTGATCTTCTAATGGAAGGTGCTCGATTCACTTGGTCTAGTGGCAAAGACTTTTCTACACTTTTCCGGTTGGACAGATTATTAATCTCCGGTGATCTAGAGGAGAAGTTTCCGGATGTGGCATAAGTAGCCTTGGCTAGAGCGGTGTCGGATCACATTCCCATCCTTTTGGATTGTGGGGGGCTGAGTAGAGGTCGCACCCCTCTTCGATTTGAGAACATGTGGCTAAAAGTGGAGGGCTTCAAGGAAAAAGTTCAAAATTGGTGGCTCAGTTACGCTTGTAAGGGTAACCCAAGCTACCATTTGGCACACAAATTGAAGAGGCTGAAGGAAGATATTAAAAAGTGGAACAAGGAGGTCTTTGGTAACCTTAATTGGCTCAAAGCTAGAGCCCTTTCTGAAATATCAGACCTTGATCGCAAGGAAGGAGAAATGAGCCTTAGTGAATCAGAGGTCGGCAGGAGAGAGGAGTGAAAAGGTGAGTTTGGGGAGATTGCGGTGTGGAGGAAATTTCTTGGAGATAGAAATCCAGAGCTTTGTGCTTGAAAGAATGGGATCAGAATACGAAGTTCTTCCATAGACTTGCGAACGCTCACGGGAGGGGAAATCATATAGGCATGATACGCATTGTTGAGGTTTTGCTGACCAGAGCAGAAGACATTCAAAGATGGATTGTGTCTTTCTACCAGCAGCTCTACACAGAAACCAATAGGTACAGGCCTTTGCTCGGTGGTCTTGAGTTTGCAGGTGTCTCGGAGGATGATATTATCTATGAAGAGGAGGAGGCGGTGGAGGCTCTACGGAGTTATGCCAAGGACAAAGCTCCTGGCCCTGATGGTTTTACTATGGCCTTCATGCAACAGAACTGGGAAGTGGTTAAATTTGAAGTAATGGAGGCTCTCAACGAATTTCATTCAACAGGGATCTTTGAAAGGAGTCTTAATGCTTCCTTCATCGCACTTATCCTGAAAAGGGTGGAGCTGTAAATGCTAAGGATTTTAGGCCAATAAGCTTAGTGGGAGCAATTTACAAGCTCTTTGCCAAAATTCTAACTAATCAATTGAAGAGGGTTTTGGATGTGGTTGACGGGTGTAGAATAGTAGATGTTTGTCGTTATTTTTCTACACTTCATACTAAAAAAATAATAAAACCTGCAAAAACTTTACTAAAAACTGTATAGTAGTAAGCAGGGTCGAACCACTCTCAAGTGAGAATCAGTAACAAGTCTAAAATTCAAAACCTAAATCTCTTGAAATGAAAAATGAATATTTAAAAATAAAATTCTGATTTTTTTTATAATAAAAACTAATATAAATAATTCTGATTTTTTTTAGATCAAATGATGGGACAAATCTCAAGGAAAGAGAATTCACCACCATGAATCTATATAAATAAAGTTTTTTAATATTCTTATCTAGTTTTTCCTCCAATAATCAATACACTTCACCAATCCAATTAGAACTTGAAAAGATGAAGGAAGATATAGAATAAAAAAGAATGACTTGATTATATATGAGATAGACATTTCTTTACTTAATCTGATGCACATTGGCTAGGTAAACAGAGGTAGGCATTCTTCGAATTATCATTATTTGGCAAACACGAAGAATCCTCTCTCTAATTTTAAAAAATAAAAATCCAGAATAGAAGAGTAGAAGAATGCTCTTGGGAGAAAAAAGTAGATAAGAAAATAAAACAACTTACTTATACTTCATCCATGGTGGCTTCATCACTCCCTTGAGAAGGATGCTTATGCTTGCATATTAACAGAAAACAAACAAATAGAAATGAAACTACTATTCTTCATTGAATCAATAAAATAATTACACTATTTTTTCTTTATAATTTCTCTACAATTTTCTAACTCTCTTCACAATCCCTTAAGACCCCCTATTTATAGAGTTAGAGGGGGGATGATTTAGGTGGGAGAAATTTTAAATACAAAATTCAAAATACAAAATTAAAAAAAATTCAAAATACAAAATACAAAATTTAAAAATTCAAAATTTTGAATTTAAATATCTAATATTTGATCTCTATATCTTTAATTTGACTTCTGGACTGCAGACGTGGCCGTGTAAAAAATATTTTGCAAAGTTTTGAACTTGAAACTTCTTGTGAAGTAGATTACACATAATACCATCTCTTCTACAATTCTTCTTATGTTCATCTTTGGCTATATATATCATTTTTAACCCTTTTTTGCTGCTTTTCTTCTTATTTGGAAATCAACCCCTATAAAACATAAAATGCAAAGATAATAATATTTAAATAAAGTAAATGAGTAATTAAAGACTTATTTTGAGATATAAAATAACATATTTTGTGCACTTATCAGTGGTGATCTTGGATATTCAGAATTCTTGTGTGGGAGGTAGACAGATCCTAGATTCAGTTCTCATTGCTAGTGAGTGTGTGGAGGCAAAGATTAGAAGCGACATACCCGAAATTGTTTGTAAATTAGACATTGAAAAGGCATACGATCATGTGAGTTGGTATTTCTTGCTTTATATGCTAAAGAGGATGAGGTTTGGTCTCAAATGGAGAAGCTGGATCTACAATTACATTTCGACAGTTCGGTTCTCAGTTCTGGTGAACGGATCCCCTGCTAGCTTCTTTCCTAGCTCTCGAGGCCTGAGGCAGGGTGATCCCCTATCTTCTTTCCTATTTATCATCGTCATGTAAGCATTTAGTAACATGATGAAGAAGGCAGAGGATCTAAGGATTATTAGAGGATTCCGAGTAGGAAGAGAACCTAATCGTCTAGTGGTGTCACATCTTCTATATGCAGATACCATTGTCTTTTGCGATGCGAGGGAGGATTAGTTGAGGAATTTAAAATACATTCTGATTTGGTTTCAGGCAGTGTCCGACCTGAAGATTAATATCGGAAAGAGCGAGTTGGTGCCAGTTGGGGCAGTTGAGGGTATATATGAGTTTGCCAATATCCTTGGCTGCGGAGTTGGGTCTTTTCCAACCTCCTATTTAGGGATGCCGTTGGGAACTTCGTCAAGGATGGTTTCAATTTGGGATACAATTATATAGAGGTTTGAGAGGAGGTTGGCTGGTTGGAAGAAACAATATCTTTCAAAAGGAGGGCACATCACCCTCATAAAGAGCACCCTCTCGAATTTTCCAACGTACTACATGTCATTATTCTCAATACCTATATCAGTTGTCAAGAGGTTAGAGAGGATTCAAAGTAAGTTTCTGTGGGGCGGTTTAGGGGATGAATTCAAATTCCAACTGGTAAGTAGGAGAAAAATGTGCTTCCCGATTTAGAAAGGAGGTTTGGGTGTAAGGAGGTTAGATATGTTTAACAAGGCACTGTTAGACAAATGGCTTTGGCATTTTGGAGGCAAAAGATCCATATTATGGAGGAGGGTTGTTGCCAGTCGAAGTGGGGAAGAAGTTAGTGGGTGGTGGTCTATGGAGACGAACCTCCCTATGGGGTGGGGGTATGGAAATGCATCCGAAAAGGCTGGGATGAGTTCTCCAAACACATTCATTTTAGGGTGAGGAATGGGAGACATCAGTTTCTGGAAGGAAATTTGGTGTGGGGAAACATCCTTGGTCCATAGATTCCCTAGTTTGTTCATGATTGCTTCGAATAGGCAAGCCTTGGTTGTCGACTACTATCAACTTGATAGCGGTAGTTTAACTTGGGATGTGCACTTTCGTAGGGCATTCCATGATTGGGAGCTTATAGAGGTAGTAAAGTTCTTAGCCCCGTTGTACAGTTAGGTGGTTGAGAGGGAGGGGATAGACGAAATGGTTTGGTTAGGTTCCAAGAGGGGAACCTTTGAGGTTCACTCTTATTATAGAAATCTCTTGGATTTTACGGGTCCCATCTTCCCTTGGAAGGCAATTTGAAAAATGAACGCCCCACTGAAGGTGGCTTTCTTTACTTAGAAATGTTGTCCAATCATTTGATTTGGGATTGACATAATGGCATTAGTAGGCATTTCACTTGTGATATTTTGATTATGTCATACTGTTAGTGTTTGAAGCAAGGAATTAGCATACATGTGGTTTATTTTTATCGATTTGTTAGATGGAATTAGCATGTTAAATGTTAAATCAATCGAGAAATCTATCTATCAAAGGTTAGTAGGTAAAGAGAGGTATATGGAGTTAATAGGAAAGTTATTATATGAAGATGATACTTCACTAGACATTACCTTTATTATTGTCAACAATTTAGATGCAATCTTAAGCTTCAGTTTTAGATCCTTAGTACGTCTGTGATATGGTCTCTATAGTTTGTTAACTTAATTTGCGTACATGACATTATTGAATCAATCATTTAGCTGCCTAGTACCAATCCGATGAAGTTTAAATTGACAATGGGTTAATTATAATTGGAGTTTTACTAGAAAAGAAAATTAATAGGTTTACGTTAAGCAATGCGAAGGAAAAAAAATCTATGTACTGTGGTGGAATAGTGAAATACATAGGAGTGATCATTTTCTATCTTGAAAGAAGATATTGGTGGTAATGTTGTTCATAGAATTACGGTAGGATGAACGGAATGGATGAGTGTTCCCGATGTGTTGTGTGACTGAGGAGTCCTACTAAGTTAATGAAAAGTTTTAGAAAACATTAATAAGGTTAACTATGTTTATAGATCCAGAAAAAAAGGGTATTTAAGTTGCATATTAGCAAAATGTAGTTGAAACGAGTATGTTGAGATGGATGGATAGTTAGAAGTATCATTACTTAAAAATAAGACGAGGAAAAGTCGTGTGAGAGAGTTATGCCTTGGATATTGTAGACTAACAAATGCACCAATATGAAGTACTAGTTGATTTGAGTTTCAAATACCGAAGAGTATTTTTCAAGGCTGTGAGGAGATCAAAATAACTATCATTGAGGTTAATTGAGGATGTGGCTTTCTAAAAAGCTGGCTAGAGAACACAATTCATTTAGCTTATTCAAGATTTTTGATGGCTCATGTTGAGTATTAATGACAAGAATGAGTCGCATAATTGTGGGTTCAGGTTGTGATTAATTGAGTGTATATTCAAGTAGAACAAATTAAGATGATTAAGTGACTAAGACAAGTGTTTAGAGAAGTGACTTAATAAAACGAATGCGCTATATGGTCACATGGGATGACCTGCTGGAGTTAGTGTCAAAAGAAATGATTAACTTTCATATTTGAATTTTATTATTTAAGGTTAAAGACTTATTTGATATTTGGATAACAAAATGTATTGCATTATTTTGAGAAAATGCCCTAGCTTGAAGAGTATGCGTGATAGATTGATTAAATGAATTATTAGATTGAGATATTATTCTTTAATTTAAAAGTATATATATTTTGATGAATTTGTTTTGGAATTGTAATCTTTTACACCTTACTATTTGGTGATTTGAAATTTTATTATTAAAGTCAAAATTGGCAAATTTTCTAATTGATTGTAATACCGAAGTAATTGGGCCACAACATTGGTGTATTTAGAAATAGCAATTGAGATTGCAATATTATAAAATTACAATATATGTGTTTAAATGGAAATACTAAGAGTAGTAGGACTGATTTGTATTATGGCATGATTTGATGAATTATATGTGGGATAAAAAAAATGAAGCTTGATTGAGGTTTTAATATAGTAAGGGTTACATTACAGAAATTGGATAAAAGTACTGGAGTGGTAGGATTGATTTACAATGGGAGGTATGGTCGTATGAGCAAGTCAAATTGGTATTTGATGGACTATATATTGAATAAAAGTAAACGAGTGTGAAGTTTATTGAGATTTAAGACTTCTATGATATACACTACATTTAAGATTACAAATAGCAGATACGTAAGATTTAAATTTTGGGGCGATTTTTTTTTTTAAGGAGGGTAATTTGTGTGACCTGTAATTTTTTAAAATTACATGTTGCTCTAAAAAAAATACATAAACAAATGTTAAGGTAGTAATCTCCACGTGAAGACGAGTCAAATGAGTATAATGTTGCCTATGTTTTGACTTAGTGAAATTCATATATTTATTATTTAAAGATTTTGTTAAAAATTATTTTATAAGATAATTATATAAATGTATAGATATATATAAAATTATACATATTGCCATGTGTATAGAAACTCAATGATTACACTTTGTCTACATGAGAAAAAAATAAAACTCATGACTCTTGGGGTTCTCCAACGGATGCCACTAATGCTCTTTAGGTTACAACCCTTTCCTCTTACTAGAGTAATGATAAGATCATAGGTTACAACATTTCATCTTACTTAAGTAATGATTAGAGTTTAGGTTACAATCTCTTCATTTACTAGATTAATGAATAGTTGATTTGTATTTTTCTCACAAGTTTAGCATTCTATATAAATGGGTGCTTGAGAAGACCCACAGGATCATAGATAAAAATACAAATAGATAGAGAAATTAAGATTTGGAAAAATGTCTTTACGTAATTGCTGAGTGCGATTTCTTTGGCTTGGGTATGACATCATTTTGCATGTGTAAAGCTTGAGTATCAATCAAATGGATTTCTTCAAAAAAAAGGGTAGGGGAATCACTCTCGATTTATATATGCAATGGAAGGAATTAAATTAAGAATTTGAAAGAAATATTTGTATATATATGTGATGTCAGTAGAAGTATAACTATATATATATGTGTGTGTGTGTGTGCATGCAATTGTGGTATTTCTATATTACTTTTCTAGTTTTATTTATATATATGTGTGTGTATGCAATTGTGGTATTTCTATATTATTTTGTGAAAAGTTATTTTGAGAACGGTATGATGAGTTATGATGGAATTGTGCTTTGATTGTGTGTGCTCTTACATGTATAACTTGCAGAAAATAGGTAGGGTGTGAAATCCCTATAGTTAAAAGACCGAGATCTATTATGAAACTTAGTTGGGGGTCAGCGGCCCGCCGGAGAATGACTGAAAATCCGCTGGTGTGTGCGGTATACATGTCAAGGTGCTTGAGATTGCTGAATATGTATGTTAGCAAGTGATGTTATCTTAGAGAATTAAATTATGTTTAAATTGATTATATTAGTTGGTCTTAATTCAATATCTATTATTATGTTTAATTATTTATATATATTTGTAAGTGAGCCAAAATGTATTATATCGTTCTTTTATTTCTTTCTTATTGTATATATGAGTTTAGAGTCGTTTTCCTACTAGAAGGTTTCGTCACCCCAATAATTTTTAGATCTGGCTGACGTTAAGAGTAACGAAGAATTTTCTGAGCTCATTTGAGGGCTTTTTTTGTCATAAAAAGTTTAAGAGATTTTTTTTTATTTTAAATTCTTTTATAATTGGAAAGAAATACTTTGATTACACTTTTAAGACAATATTTTATTTTAGTTGTTATTAGACATTTATTTCAATGGGTTGGAATATTATTATATTTCTTTTCAAGATTATAAGGCTTCGTTTATTTATAAGGTTTTATTTTATTTTATTTTACTTTATCATGTCCCAAAAATCGGGGCCTGAACTTTAGTCTTTTTGAAATAATAGATATGTATGATTTAAATTTCGGGGATGAAATTTTTTTTTAGGTGGCTAGTTTGTGATAGTCTGTAATTTATTTTTTATTATAAAATTATTATTATTATTTTTAAAAAAATACTGTTATGAGATAGTGATATATATATATAGGTGAGTGTGAAAAATAGTAATGTGGGAATGTGAAAGAGTTAGTAATGATGAGTGTTATTTATTGCAATGGTTGTTACTTATTGTGTTGTTAATGGGGAGTAAAGCACTAATTAATAGGAGACTTTACAGCTTCTCAACTGACAAAATTTATATTTAATTATTATCTAAATTAAATGTTAGACCTTTTATTTTTCGTCAGTTACAAAAGGTCTATGTATATATATATAACAACAGATCTCTCTTGGTTTCAACATAACATTCGATCATTTAGAAATTAGAGAGAGAAGAGAGAATGAGAGAGAAGGCTAATCGACAGAGGAAAATAGATACAACAGGTAGGGGATTTAAGGGGTACTATATTTTTATATATGCTAGTAGATAGAAGTTACAGAAGAAATATTTTATATTTTATATTCTATTTTGTTATATACGTTCTTATATATTTTCATATTTATGGAATTCATTTGCTAATAGGTCTATATACATATTGTAAACGGTTTGTAAGTCGTTATTTTTTTAGTTTATATAAGTACTTTATTTGATTCTTAGTATATAATTATAATGGTATATATATTACATTAGTATTACTAGTAGTTTATATATATACACGTGTGTGTTGCTTACACGGAATCAATGGACCTAAATTGTGGACAAAGAAAAATTTAATGTTTTCTTTTTATTTTCTTTAAGATTGTAAACTCGTTTTTGTTATGTTATAGTTTTGTAATTTGAAATTACTTGTTCTGAATTAATATTAGCTAAATATATAGTTATAGGAAATAAGTTCATTGTTGTTTTTTGGGTATTTCATTTGTTGTTTAATTAATTATTGATCAAGTGAAATTTGTAAATGAATAGTGTTTTGAAGAGAGAAGTTCTATCTTCTGAATTGGTGGTATATAAGTATTTGGTTTGAGAAATAGTACACGAATTGTGTTCTGTTTATGGCTGTAAATGAAATTCGATTGTGTGTCTCGTACATGTATAACCGGATGAAAATAGGCAGGGTTGTAATCCTTTCGGTTTAAAAATCGAGAACTATAGTTAGGTTCAGCGGCCCGCCGTGAGAATGACCAAAACTTCGCGGTGTGTGTGTGGTATACATGTTGAGGGGTTATATTATGGTTATTTTATCAATAATTGATTTATATGTGCACTAGTTATTTATTGAATGATCATTTGTATGGTATATATGATGAGGTTATAATAGTTTACTGAATATACTCGGATTTAACTTTATGCTAAAATCTTGAATGGTGGTTACATTTTGTAGTAGTTGTTGTTTTCTCAATATTATTTTATTTATACATAAATTTATGTATATTTAAGTTATATATTCTTTTGTATGTTATTTCAAATATATATGGAAGTAGAGTTATTGTTTTTCCTACTGGGCGATTGTTGTGCTCACTCCAAAAATATTTCAGGTTTAGCTGAAGTATGGAGTAACGAAGAATTTATCAAAGATTACTAGAGAGCGTGTTTTGTCATAAAGAGTTTAAATGTAAGTTATTTTATTATAATATTTTTTGTAATCGGAAAGAAAGACTTTAGTTATGGAAGTAAGATAATATCTTATTGAGATGAAACTATTAAGTGAGAGGGTTTGTAGTTGGAATATTAAGTGTATAAGATTTTAATTAATTAATATGTCGATTTTATTTAATTTTAATTTTAATTTATCACGTCTCAAAAATTCGGGGCGTGACAATATGACAATAGCATCCTTGTTCTTCCATGTATAACCCTATTTGAATAACTAGATTGGTCATTCATCTCTTCTTTCCTTAGGTTCAAACTCAACTGCCATAGGGTTGGGAGCATTTAAAGACTCCCCCTTACCCAGATCAGTTGAATCCCCCCCCCCACCCCCGGACCCGAAATCCATAACCTCTTCTCTTCTAACCATAATTGTTCCTATTCCTTACTACTAATCTCCCCCTGAAGAGGCACTAGAGACACATCCCTAGAAAAATAAGACTCCTGCTCACAGAACTGAACATCCATGGACACATAGTATTTTCCTCTAGGAGGATGAAAGCATTTATAGCCTTTTTGGGAATTAGAGTATCCAAGAAAGACACACTTAAGAGAACAAGGATCAAGCTTATTCATTTGATGAGAGTACACATGAACATAACACATAACCAAAAACCTTAGGACAAAGATTTAAAGTAGAAGGAATAGGGCGAAACTGTGATAACATTTTAAAGGAGTTTGATAGTCAATGATACGAGCAGGCATTTGGTTAATAAGAAAGATAATGGTCATAATAACCTCAGCACAAAAACGTTTGGGACACGCATAGTAAAACATAAAGCCCAGGCCACCTCTAGAATATGGCGGTTCTTACGCTCTGCTATGTCGTTTTGTTGTGGTGTGTATGTACACATTATCTGGTGGAAAATGCTATGTTCTTTGAATAAATGAGAAGGAGACTAATTCACAAACTCACGACCATTATCAGAGTGAAAGATCTGAACCTGGGTATGAAATTGTGTGGTAATCATTTTTGAAAATTAAGGGATAATATGTATAACATCACTCTTAGACTTCAGCAAATATACCCAGCTCACCCTAATAAAGTCATCAATAAAAGCACAAAATATTTATGACCCGACACATAAGGAGTAGAAAAAGGAACCCAAACATCAGTATAAACACAAGTAAAAGGAATCGAACTTTTATTGAAACTTATTTTGAAAGGTACACGATGATTTTTAACATAAATGCATTGTTCACACCTTAAACTAGAAACAGAAACATTCCGAAACAACCGAGGAAATAAGTGTTCTAAATACGAAAAAAATGGATGACCCAACCGACAATGCCATAAAAGAATCTTCTCTCTATCAGAGATCTCTCTTGCTACTTGAAAACCACGGCTAGATTCAAATTGCAACTCCCCTACCCCTTCCAAGTAGTAAAGTCCTCTCATTTCTTACCAATACTAATCGTCATCTTCGTAAGATTGTCCTGAAACACATAATAAGTAGACTGGAAGGTTATAGAACAATTAAGATGTTTTGTAATCTTACTAATGGAAAGAAGACTAGTAGAGAGATTAGGCGAAAGTAATACAGAAGACATGGAGAGAGTGGGAGAAAGTGAGACATTCTCGGCCCCTGAAATCGACATAGGAGTCTTATTAGCAACCTGAACAGACTTAATAGGTGAGGGCATTAGAGGGTCAAACAAGGAAGATTTACTAGTCATATGATCAGTGGCCCCTGAATCAATAACCCAAGTATTAGAGGTAGTAGAAATAAAAATCGAACCAGAATTACCTTCTTGAGAAGACAATCGAAAACATGAGAAGCAGAACCAGGAGTAGCGTCAGAGAGGGCAACCTGAGCAGATTTCTTATTTTTTCTCTCGGGTTGCTTAAGCTTATACCACTCTGAATAACCATGTTTCTTCCAGCAAACATCTACTGTATGTTTGGTGATGTTGCAGTGAGTGCAGAAGTGAGAAGAAGAGTTGGTAAAAAGAGCAAAAAATGTTGCCCGAGTATTATTCCTTTAGATAACCAGTGCGGAGGCCTCAGAGTGTTCTTCTGTTCCCATGGTGACTTTTCTTTGTGCTTCACGACAGATAAGAGAATAGGCTTCCTCTAGCCTTGGTAAAGGAGAGGTGGTCAAGACACGACTGCTAACTTGACCCAAAATGTGATCAAGTCCTGCAAGAAACATATAGACCCGATCCTTAGCAGTACACTTCCTTTGTTTCTCAATATTAATTGGACACGTCATATCATTTGGCCTACGATAATCAAGGTCCGTGAATATTGAGTTTAACTTATTGTAATATTCTGCAAGAGGGCAACTACCTTGACGTGATTGAAAGGATTTCTTCATCAATTCATATACTTGAGAAGAATTAGAAACATCAAGATAGCTCATCTTGACAGCATCCCAAACCTCCCTAGCCATTCCACACTACACAAAGTGTGACATCAACTTGTCAGTCATGGAATTGATGAGCCAAGACTTGACTAGAGCTTCTTCAGCCTCCCATTCATCATAGTTTGGATCACTCTCTGTGGGTGCAGCTTTTCTCCATGTAATATAGCCTTTCTTCTTTCTGCCACAATATGCATCTCCAAAATTTGAGACCAAACATGATAATTAGCACCATCCAATTTAATAAAAGGAATTGCAGAAGAAGTCTCTTGAATGGTCACTGTGGAAGGCTTCTTACTGTCAAAATTACTTGTATCTATTTTTGCAAACATGATCGTGTAACGAAGTGGCGTCGAAATATTGATAAGGTCGTGGATAGGGTTTACATTAGGGTGGTGATAGAAGATAAGCAGGTAGCACGAGATGAAAAAATGGTGGTAGCTACAGTTCTTCAGGATTAGGGTTTCACCTGTAGCCTGAAAAAGAAAGGAAAAAAAAAGCAGCAACAAAATTTCTTTGCCTATGCTCTGATACCAAATTGAAAAATTGGCTTTCTTATCTTTTCTATATATCTCAAGGGGAGTTATATATGATACACAATCATATTTTAGGATAGTCAAGCATACAATCAATCAGAATCAATTAGACAACTATATAATCAATCTGACAACTAAATCCTAGCTAAATAAGAAAACACCAATATACAAAATAATTACATAATATACGCTAACTATTACTCAATATCCTTGATTCTCATTGTTATAATTGTGTCCGGCATCTCTCCACATATTCAAAACTATACCAACTCTCCATTCAATAACATTATCTCATTGTTACTCTTGTGTTTGGGAAATTGGTTCAGGCCCCCCTTCATTAATTGGTAATGATGAAGATGAAGAAGATTCATTATCCAGTTCAATAGAAAATTTGTTAGATCTACATTCCTTCAGAAGAAAGTTGTGTAGTCCTGTGCAAGCTAACACTAGCTCTGTTTGTGTCATATATGGGAATGGAGGTGCGGACTTGAAAATTATGAATCGCAATTTAAATATACCAATTATCCTCTTGATTATATTCCTCAAAGAAGCACGACGAATATTGAACACGTCGTTGGCAGGGTCACGACATTGACCAACAAACTCTTGGAGTATCAGACACCTCGAAATGAAGCCAAGAATTGGCGTCGATTTGGAAATCCACAATCCACTAAGAAATATTTACCTGATAATACAATACAAATACAATTATATATTTGCCACGTATGACCTACTAAAAAAAAGATAAATATATACCTTACGACACTTTAAGTCCGTTCCACCTAGTTAAAGCATCATTTAGCACTTTTGAATCATAAGTTGAACCCTCCACCAATTAAGGAAGTATATAAATTCTAAATCAAAGTTACAAGCTGATAATACATTTTGTGATATTATTCTATGCGATTACGATAGATGTTTACGTCACATCCCGTAACCATTATTGGGCCATCAATAGCTCCGATAGTATCTTGAAATAAATCCAAAAGTTTATATTTTGATAAAGTAAAAAATATTAGAACTTCTCTTTCGAACCTAAGAATAAAAATAAAAAAAATACAATAAAACAAGATGCACAACAAAATACATTTACCTTAAAGTAAGGGTAAAAACCTGTACTAAAATACTCCCTATAATTTCACGCATGAGGTGGCCAATCTCACACATAAAACATAAGGAATACCTACAACTAATAACCTACAAGCACATAATGGAAATGACAAAAGAAAAGGAATAATAAATACTGAAAGGAAATTCTAAAGGAAATAAAAAAATAATGTTAAGTAAATAATATACGAGTCTGAACAGTACAACTTCGAAGTCTCGTACCTCAAGGACCCCTTAACCAAGAAGAATCAATATAAATATTTTATAACAGAGTCCCAAAAATATTAAAAAAGAATTAAGTCCCTACATTAAAGTTTGCTAAGAACAGAAAATTGTCACACTCTATGAACTCTACACTCTAACCTCAAGGTAAAACCGACCTGGGACCTGAAATATCAACAAAGTGGGTTAAATCCACGAGCAAGTTCTCTCTACTACCACCCAGCAGAGAATAGATAAACATACCCCTATATGAAGATAATATATATATATATCATTTCCTCATTTAACCTCCTGTCCCAAAAATATATAGAAATATGTATTGTACCAACCCCATCCATTATCACAATAAATGTAGAACAAATTTTTTAAGTTCAAACCAGAGGTAATCTTGACATACCTAAATATATGTAACTTAATTTTTCTATTAAGTATTAGGCGATCTTGATCTGCCTATACCCGTATTTTATGAATACCTTATTAAGTATTAGGCAATCCGGACATGCCATCACATACAATTTACAAAGACCTTATTAGGTTTTAGGCAATCCTGACATGTCTTTCCTTAGTCTTTAATAAAACATAACACACCCTTAAAAGCATGAGTAATATCGTATAATGAAAACATATTCTTAAAGCATAAGGATAAATTCAAACATATAAATTTAAATGGAACAAAAATTGTTCATTATCCGAACATAAAACAACAACTAGTAAACCATCAACTTGTACATATTGTTACTATCCAAAGCAAATGAAAACTATATATATTCAATAGCAAAGAAAATTAAAAACAAGGCATCCAAACTTTAAGAGCCTATTTTCTTATTCATTTATCTATTTTTCTTCGTACTAACTATACACTAATGTAACTAAGTCTAACCTGAATCTATGATCCCACGCATATTCTGCATTAAAAAGACTAATTTGAATTTTTGAAATTTTTTTGGAATTTATCGGTAATTTAAATTATTTTTCCTACTTTCTACAATTTAAAATGTTTTAAAATTTTTAAAAGTATATTTCCATTTCGTGGACTAGGCCCAAATGCTGGGCTCAGCGAGTGGGACCGGACTGCCCTTTTTTCAATCCCCGTCGGCCACCGAAAATAGCCTCACGCTCCCCCATGCGCCGACAGCGCTCGTGGGCTTCGCGTGGGACTGTTCTCCTTCTTCCTTAGCCTTTTTTTTTCTTTTCCAGCAACTTCTATCAGCGCATGCCAGCACTGTTCCGCTAGCTTCCCGACCCTTTTTCGACCACCTAACCACTTCAAACCAACCCAAAAATTACACCATTCAACTCCTCTTCATCCAAGCTTCCTATTGATGCAATAATCTCCTCCATCCATGGCCTAAATCAAAAACCCCAAAATTTCAAGTTCTAGGGTTCTTCATCCAAATTTTTTAAATTCAATCAAATTTCTTAACAATTTCCATCCCAATGATGAAGGATCATTCACATAGGCCAGACGAACACATTAATCGGATTACCTTCCATCAAAACACGAATTTACATGTTCATACACGAAATTCATGTTTATATATATATAACATACCTGCCTATATACCCATATATACATATATATACATATGAAAATTTACACCATAACACTACAAAATACACAGATTTTACAAGTGTAAATCCACCTTAACATACATATTCATACTAACACATAGTTATATACATGTATATACATAAATATCATACAACCCAAAGAAATATATATATATATATATATATATATATATATATATATATATATGAGCACAAAGGAGAAGTGTAGAATAAAACTTGCCTTATGATTTGAACATGAAATCGCTTATTCTCTCCCTCCTCGCTTGCGTCTACTGTTCTCTTCCTCTCTGTGCGTGAAAACGACATGAAACCTAAACCCTATTTCTTTTTCTTTTTTTCTTTTTTAGAAATTCTAATAAAATACTAAAGAAATTGAAAATTAATAATAATAATAAATATACACTTAGCCCAACACCTAAACAATTATACTCCAGCCCGACTCAGTAATCCAACCCAAACTCTCCCCAGCCCAATCCGAAAAAGAATTAATAAAATAAAAATAATAAAAAGTATGGTCCAACCTAAAAATGAATAAATAAATAAAACAACATAAAACATTTATCATTTAAAACACTCAATAAAAAATTTAAACAAATAGAGTTTTTAGCATTTAAAACACTCAATAAACAATTTAAAAAAATAGAGCATTTAGTATTTAAAATAAAAAAATAATTTAAACAAATAGAGCATTTAGCATTTAAAACACTCAATAAACAATTTAAGTAAATATGAAACACCCAAATTAAATAGTCTCAAATTTACAAGGTATTACATTCTTCCCCAATAAAAAGAGGAATTCCATCCTTGGAATTTACCTCATACCTGAAATAAAAAGCTCTGAATATTTTACCTTTATTTCATCCTCCCTTTCCTAAGT
The DNA here is from genome assembly GCA_026545225.1 of Cornus controversa. Classification (NCBI taxonomy): domain Eukaryota; kingdom Viridiplantae; phylum Streptophyta; class Magnoliopsida; order Cornales; family Cornaceae; genus Cornus; species Cornus controversa. The sequence goes on from CM048845.1 coordinate 58,404,329, forward strand.
GGATTATACCTCGTTGTGGTGGCTCCACTAGACACGTACTAAAGGAATAGTCTTGGAACAAAGGACGTGGTTCCTATGGTCAAGAATACAGTAAGGTTACTCCACATATGTTGCATCTAGCTGCAACTTAATTTTCACAACCTCAATGTAGTGATAAGTATTTGCATCCCTTTTGCACCCTGTGCATTGTTTTTGGTAACGTCAATCTATACGCTACCACCCCAATCCTGTCAGTAATCATGAAAGGATCCACAAAACGAGGGGACAACTTCTCTTTTTTCCTAAACCGCATTACTCCCTTCATGGGAGAGGCTTTAAGCACAACTGATCCCCCACCTTGAACTCTAATACTCGAGTTCTTCAATCAGCATAACTCTTTTGTCTACTCTGAGCAATCCGCATATGGTCTCTAATAAAAGTAATTTTCTCTTATGTGTCCTTAATGAATTCAGGACCTAAGAATCTATTTTCTCCAACCTCCAACCAACATATAGGCGACCTATTTGGGCGTCCATACAAAGCCTCGAATGGTGCTATACCAATAGTCTTCTGATAACTATTGTTATAGGTAAACTCAATAAGTGGCAAATAACTCTACCAATTATCTTTGAAGTCAAGTACACATGCCCACAATATATCCTCTAGAATCTGATTAACCCTCTTAGTCTGACCATCGGTCTGAGGGTGATAAGTTATATTGAGGTGTAGCGCGGTACCCATAGCCTGCTGAAAGCTCTTCCAAAATCCTGAAACAAAGTTTAGATCTCTATCCGATATAATGGACGCCATAAAGCTTCACTATCTCTGCAATGTAAAGCTTTGCGTATTGCTCTGAGGTGTAATCCGAGCAAACTGGCAAGAAATTGGCTGATTTTGTGAACATGTCCAGTATAACCCAAATAGCATCATAATTCCACTAGGAGGTGGGAAGTCCCACTATAAAGTCCATAGAAATGTTCTCTCATTTCCATTCCAGTAAAGGTAGTGGCTGCAAAGATTCCGGTGGTTGCTGATGATCAATCTTGATCATTTGACAAGTGCTACACTTAGAGACAAATATAGTAATGTCCCTCTTCATGCCTGCCCATTAGAATTATCGCTTCCTGTCCTGGTACATTTTATTCCCTCTTAAGTGTACCAAAAATTGATAACTATGGGCCTCACTCATCACTGCCCTCCTCAATTCATCATTGGGAGGAACCACTAGCCACCTCTTGTATCTCAATCCTCCATCTGTACCCACTGTATAAAATAGTACCTCTCTAGATTTTAACTCAACCACTTTCTCTATACACTGCGGGTCAGTAAGCTAATTTGTAATTACCCTCAAAATGATAGCAGGTGTAACCACTACACACGCTACAAAAGTATCAGCTAAAGTATCAATGCTACCCAAATCATTCCATTCTACTTCAAATAGAGCTGAAAGACTAGCATAGGGTTAGCGACTAAGTGCATTAACTATTACATTAGCTTTTCCTGGGTGGTATTTGATAGAAAAATGATAATCTTTCATGAATTCCAACCACCTACGCTACCTCACATTCAACTCCTTCTATGAGAATAGATACTGCAAACTCTTGTGGTTATTGAACAATCAGAAGGTCTCACCCAAGAGGTAATGTCTCCAAATTTTCAAAGTAAACACCACAGTTACCAACTCCATGTTATGAGTCAGGTAATTAAGCTCGTGAGGCTTAAGCTTACATGAAGCATATGATATTGACCTCTCCTCTTGCATCAACACACATCCCAAGCCCTGCAATGACGCATCGGTATATACCAAGTACTTAATTCAGCTCTGAGGGGTAGCTAGGACAGTTGCAGTTGTCAACCTGCTCTTCAACTCATCAAACGCCACCTGACAAAAATTATCCTAAATGAAAGACACGCCCTTTTTAGTTAGATGGGTGAGCAGACTAGCAATATTGGAGAAGCCTTGAATGAACCTACAGTAATAACCAGCTAACCCAAGAAAACTAAGAATCTTTGAGGGTGAGGTAGGCTTCCCCCACTCCAAAACTGCTGACACTTTAGTTTGATCCACCACTATCCCCTTCTTAGATGTGACCTAAGAACTTCACCTTCCTTTGCTAGAAATCACAATTCTCAAACTTTACATACAACTAATGGTCTCTCAGTGTCTGCAGAACAATACTAAGATGTATGGCGTGATCCTCCTCTAACCTAGAATAAACCAGAATGTCATCGATTAAGACAATAACAAACTGATCTAAGTAGGCTTTGAACATTATATTCATCAAATCCATGAAGACAGTTGGGGCGTTTGTCAACCCGAAAGGCATAACTTGAAACTCATAAGATCCATATCTAGTAAAAAAGGTTATCTTTGGTACATCCTGCTCCCTAACTAGGAGTTGATGATGCCCGAATCTCAAATCTATCTTCGAGAAGTAGGTGGCTCCCCTTAGCTAATCGAACAAATCATCAATCCTTGGCAACAGGTACTTGTTGCAGATTTTGACCTTATTCAATTCTCTATAGTCTATACAAAGGCGAAGATACCCATCCTTCTTTTTCACAAATAGCACCGGTGCTCTCCACAGTGAAGTACTCTTGCGAATGAATTTTTGACTAGGGAGTTGCTGAATCTGGTCTTTCAGCTCCCTCATTTTCATAGGCGATATTCTATATGGGGCCCTAGCAATAGGTTTGGTGCTTGGGGCTAAATCAATCGCAAAATTGATTTTACAACTCGGTGGTAACCCTGGGATTTTCTGAAACACATCTTGGAAGTCTCGCACCATTGGAATAGAATCCACATAAACTGCAATTCTCTATGGAGACTCCTCACTAATAAAGAACAAGTGAGTGCTAGACCTCCATTTGATTGCAGCATAGCAACCAAATACATCTCCTGACCCGGTATAGCAAAAATAATTATCTTATCATGGCAATTAACCTGAGCATGATAATACGATAACCAATCCATCCCGAGTATGACATCATATGAATTCATATCCAAGACCAATAGGTCTGTCAAGAACCTTAGTCTGCTAATGTCTATAATGACCTGAATACAGTGTTCCCGTAAAATCATACGAACCCCCAATGGTGTAGTAATACTAAATAGAGAACTACACGGCTGAATAGCTATACCAAATAGTCTAATAAATGACCAATATACAAAAAAGTGATATGCACCAATATCGAATAAAACACGACTAAGTTTACCATCTATCATAAACATACCCTCAATCACCTGATGAGTCAGCACATCATATGGCATGACATTGTAAACCCTCCCATGGTGCAACTGCTAAACAGGTTGCCCTGCGGGTAGTGGCGGTGCTGGTAAAGTTGGATGGTGCTGAGTCTGAATCCATGAAACTTGTGGTGTCAGCAAGGGTGGTTGTTGTCTCTATCCCTGCTGACCAAATTGTCCCTGATTAGTGTTGGGGTAAAATCTAGCTGAATGTCCAAGCTCACCACACTCATAACAATTCCCTCTGAATGTACTCGTAGGTTTCCTCAATTGATTATCATGTGGCTGAGTCTAACCCGTCTGTGGTACTCCATTCTATTTTCTGTGAGTAGAGGCTTTCCCTTTCTGAACATCATCATTACCTCTATGTTTCTTCCACGGTTGCTGGCCTTAGTAACTGCCCCTATTAAATTGTCTCCTGTCATTCCCATTCTTCCTCTCCACTATCTGACTAGCGGAGTCCCTGCCATTTTGTTTCTCCCCCTTTCCTTTCCTGTAATCCCTCCTTAACTAACAGTGTTACAGTGCATCATCAACCACCTAAGCATAAGTGGTATAAGCTGGACTACCCATAATGACCTATCGAATAGGCCAATTTAAACCATTCACGAAACAATTCTTCTTCTTTTCTTCAGTGTTCACCTCCTTAGGTGCAAACAAAGATAGACTGGTAAACTCCTGCTCATACTTGATGACTGTCCTGTCCCTTGCTGTAAGTCCAGGAACTCCCTCTTCTTAGTCTCCCTCACTCACATGGAAAATACTTGTCATCAAAACAAACTTGAAACTTTGCATAAGTCGAAGTAATTCGCTCCGCCACTGTAGTAACTGATTTTCACCACTGTAATGCATCACTCACTAGCTTAAAAGTAGCCATCATCTGTTTCTAAACTTCTGTGCACACAATCATGCAGAGATGATGTTTGATGTCCTTCCTCTATTGATATGCTTCTTTCACCTCTGTAGACCTCGAAAACTCTGGTGGGTTCCCTTTTGTGAAAGAATTCTAAACCCTCTCCTAAGTGTTAGGCTGCTCCACCGGTAATGGCACATGTGCCAACTGCGGTGGCTGCTGTCGTAGCTGCTGATTCTGAAGAGCAGTAGCCACTCTTGTAGCTACAGCCTGAGCAATAATGGATGCCAAATCGGGAGAAAGTTCAGCATTTTCACCCTAAACATTTATCTGACCCCAGTTTTGGTTCATACTCCTCATACGAGGTGGCATCTGCATAGATGAAAAGAAAAAAAATCAATACCCTAATAATAGACTAACATCTATAGAGTACAATGAGTCATATATTTAGGTTCTACTTATCAGAATACGTAACGAGGAAAATATCACATGACAGACCCTAAGAACCCGAGAATACTTGAACCTAGAGTGCTCTGATACCAACTGAAATACTCCCTAAAATTTCAGACATGAAGTGACTAGTCTTCCACATAAAACATAAGAAATACGTACAACTGATAGCATACAAGCACATAATGGAAATGACAAAAGAAAAGGAATAATAAATACTGAAAGGAAATAAAAAAATAATGTTAAGTAAACAATATATGAGTCTGAACAGTACAACTTGGAAGTCCCGTTGATTCGTGTGTGAGTGTGACTCAAAAAGTATATCAATTAAAATTTTCCACACTTCGCAATAGAACGAATTCCTTGCAGAATAGGGCTATCGAAATGAATGGGTATCGAACCTCAAGGACTGTGGTCTGACTGTGTTGGATATAAGGAATTAATTCTAATTAAATTTAAAAGAAATAAATTCTGATTTTTAATTCTAAATTAACTAATGAAGCAATTGAACAAAAGCAAGAAAAACTAAGGAGTGTAGAGAATATAAGATAAGTCTAGGGTAATTGATTTCACCACTAACTTCACAATCAATGGTCAATTGAACTAACTATGGGGCATCATATCATGCATAAGTGGTGTCGGTGGCTACAAGCTCACCTTCATCCGTCAAGAAGATAATATATGATTAAGGCTAAGTCATGGACTATCTTCGATTGGCATGGGCCATCTGCCTAACTACTCTACTCTAGGGTGCAGCATGGTTCATCTTCTCTAGGCATAATCCATCAAAGCTTTTAATGATATATTAAGTGAAAACCATTGTGTAATAATCACTCTCATGATCACAGAAAATAAGAGGGATGAGTTCAATAACAACAATCAAGTATCTAAGACAAGATAAGAAATCATTGAAACTGAATTTATAAGACTTTTATTGCTCAATTCTATAAGAAGAATCCTCTAAATTACACAATCTATGAATGAATACAAAAATCCCCAATAATTAGAACAATCAAACCAGTGATGTTTAGTTAGGGCTCCATCAGAACCCTGGTGGCTGAACTAGCCGCTCATGATACGCCTTGTTCTCCAATGATTCTCTATTCTAAAAGCTCTTCAAAGCTGCTGCCAAGCCTCCTCAATACAGCCCTAATTTGTCACTTTAAATAGCCAAGAGAATACATCAAAGTCCTAATCCAATTAGGAATTAATTAGGTTTTCCCGCAGCACTAATCAGGTGGGTTTTTTCTGCTGACTTCGGCCCAACTTTTGACCCACTAGAAGTCCGATTTACGGAATTTTCGTGAAATACAAAAGTGTGCAGAATCAAATTTCGTTCAACCTCACGCGAGAATTATGTCAATTTGAGGCTCGGAAATAAGACTTCTGGTCCGTTTTCCAAAACGGGATTAAGACTGCATTATGCGCAGATTTGGGCTTCAGGCCCGAAACCTTCTTAAGCTGTTGTAATTCTCTTGGACCTCTTCCTTGGGCTGATTTGAGTTAAATTATGGAGTTGAATGGATCCCTTTGGAGTAGGCTTCATCTAACCATCTTGGATGTCATCTTTAAAAGCCCAAAATCTTGGTTTTAACTGAAATAATCATTAAGGCCCTGAAAATACAGAAAACACTAAAACAAAGTAAAATCACAAAATAATCTATCACTAAGAGAATAAAATATATAAATTAAGAGGTTAGAATGCGCAACATTCGATGCCGATCACACCCCCAAACTTACATATTGCTAGTCCCTTAGCAATAGAATAAAACAAAACTAAAACAAAGAAACTACTAAACACTAACTAAACTACCTAACTCCACTTTCGTGGGAGAAACGATTGCATTTAGCATATGCAACAAGCCTTTAAACCCCTAGGTTCCCCCTAGTGGACGAGTATAGTCTCGTGAGGGTTTCCAGAAATGTTACCCACAAACATTCAAAATTCTGTTTCAACATTAATTCAAGAAGAAGATTACAATATATAGTTACAAACTTGCATTCAAGAATAATTTTAAATTTCTAAATTCCATCATTCAAATCAATGGTCCCCACACATAATTCACATCAACATATCTCAAAATAACCAACTCTAGCTCCCTCGTGTAAAGTGAACTAGCAGTCATCTCATGTAGCACAACCCAGCTCTGAATATATTAAGACACATACCCTTTCAACTCACTAGCTCCCCTTATTGAACTCATACTTCCCAACATGCATACATGACGTTTTCATTTTTTTTTTTCATCATTCTTTTTTTTCATTGCTTTATTGGTTGTGCAATGTCTTGATCTATTAAGCTTTCTAAAAGATCCATGTAGCAAGCTTTCAGTCAGTGACTCCCAAACCAGATGGCTTTAGGGCACTAGGCTTTAAGATACCCCGAAGACCTAATTACTCGAATCAGTCAGGCTACAAATCAAGACAACCAATGCTCATCTTTTCTCACCCTTTCACTTTTGACGCGAACACTCCGTGCTTCCTGAGGCATAGAGGCCCGGTTACTCATGAAAAGGATCAAATTGATTTGCTTATTCATCACTTTTTTTTTTCACTTCTTTTCTTTCTTTTTTCATTGAAGTCAAGTATAACACATCATCGGTACTCATTCTCAAGAGATACTAATTAATATCAAGCATATGTAACTCAATAACTCAAAACATAGGTTTATACCCCACAAGATTATGCTAGTGTGTCTGTGCATGTAAGGAAACTAAAATTAATCACTCCAAAACATGTTATTGCAAACTATGATTAAAACCACATAATTTAAACCATAGTTTTCAAGAATTTAAAACATACTCAAAAATTGCAAGTTAAGCACCTACATAAGGTATTAATCCTTTGAATAATGTCAAAACATTATATCTAAAAATAAAACAAAATAAAATAAAAAACAAACTAAGAAAATAAAATAAAATAAAATCCTAATACAAAAAGAATTTCACAAATTTTCCCCATATGCAATAAAGCACAAAAATAGGCATCGCCTCACCCCCAAACTTAAACTGTACATTGTCCTCAATGTACACCCAATTGAAGCATAGAGAAGGTTAAGAACGATAATACCAGGAATCCGGAGAAGGAGTGGCAAGAAAATAGAGCACACCAAGTTGTATGAAGGCAATGCAAGCACACCCCCAAACTTGGATGGTACAACCTGTCAAAATAAACCACTATACCCCAAAAACCAAGTGAAATAGTATGGGTGAAAATAAATATGAAATAGAATTTTTTTTTTTTTTTTTTGAAACTTAAAAAAAAATCAAAATAAAAAATAAAATAAAGAAAAGAAAATTAAAAATTAAAAAAAAATACAAAAGATAGTTACCTCCGAAAAATCAAGGAGAAAGTGGTGCCGAAGCATCTAAGTCATGGCCGGAATGCTGCATCAAAATCAACCAACTATCCCACAGTTAATGTGCAATGTCCTCCCCCAAACTTGTAGCACAAAACCTCTCAAAGAAATCCAACCAATTTTCAAACAAAGTCTACTTCCTTGTGAAGAAGAAACTTGAGAAAATTGATCATTTAATGAGGATGGAGAAAAATAGATTGGAATAGATGATGATGGTGATGAATGATGATGATCAAGTAGTGTTATGAAAGATTTTTAGAGTGTATTTTGATGTTGGAGAGGCACAAAGAGGTCACCAAAGTGATGTATTTTCAAGTGGGAGCATATAAGTATTGAAGAGGGAGCCAAAAGAGACAAAATGAATCAAATTGGGCATCCAGGGGCTGGGCGATCGATCCCCCTAGGGCTGGGCGATCGATCGCCCAGCTGGTTGGTCTCCCAGCTTGGGGAAAAATGGGGGCGATCGATCCCCCTTGCTTGGGCGATCGATCCCCCCAGCTGATGCCTGTGAAGCCTCCATCGCCCAAGGTCGACCGGGACATGTATTTTTGAAGTCTCCATCGCCCAAGGCCGACCGAGAGCACATTTTTTCACCCGTCTTGAGTCCAAATACCTCGGTACACCTCTTGGCATCCTCCGGAAGCAACTTATACATCAAAAACTCAAAGACAACACATTAAACACACCTAATAATGGAAGAAAAATAAAGAAAAATATAAACTAAAAATAAAAAAATAAAAAAAAAAAAAACTAAAGAAATTAAGGGATAGAAATACATACAAATCCTACAATTTAACGTCCGTAGGCGACGGTCATCGACTTCAATTGAAAGTTCACCCAATGCCACATCTCTTGAGGAGATTTAATTTTGTCCCTCCTTTATGATCCTCACTTCCTTGTACCAAATCCAAAGAAATTGGAATGGTATCATTGGCTTCAAAAAATACATCTCTCTCCCTTGACGGAACATGTTTCAATTTTACTCATGGAGGAGAGTCTAATGATGGCATCGGAGGAGTACTAGAAAGAATAGGCAATGGCTCAATCGGAATCCTCCAAGGTGGAGAATTTTTCATGGTCACTACACCAAGTAAATCATTCACCCCCTCAATGGACTTCTCAACATCATGTGATAGAGCAACCGGATCAACTTCTTCAACATAATCATTTAAGTCATCCATGAAGAAACAATCACTCTCATCTTGAGGATGTTGAATGGTATTAAAAGTATTCAACTTCACCTTAGGCTCATGAGAAATCTCAGCATTAGGACTCTTGAGGACTCTTTCTTCTTCAAGCTTCTTCTCCCCCACCTTGTTGTCACTTATTTCTCCACTTCTAAGAGTGGTGATGGCTTGAAATTGTTCATGGTGTGGGTTGCTTGAAGAAGAAATATTGTCAAGGACATGAACCCCTCTTGGGTTGGCAACTAGTTGAGTTGGTAGTTTCCCCTCTTCTCTTCTACTCACGGCATTGACAAGTTGTCCAAACTGATATTCCAGTTTGGCAATCGACTGAGAGTGAGAGTGAACTAGTTGAGAAGTGAATTGAAGTGTTGCTGCAGTGGCTTGCACTGTCTCTACAATAGAGTCAAGCTTCTCAAGTTTTGCTAGGACAATTGTCATCTTGTCCTCAATGGCAAAAATTCTTTGTGCCATAGGAACTTGTTCTTGATATGATTGTGAAGGCACATAGTTCTGAGGTTGACAAGTGGGCTGAATTGCTACCCCTTGCTCTTGTGGAAGATTAAAAATTTGCCCAAGTGAAGGACAATTATTCACATGGTGCACAGGACTCGAGCAAAACTCATATGGCTCAAAAATAGAAGGATATGAAGATGGATTAGGCACTTGACCAGCCGCCATGAGTTGCACCACTCTCTGTGACACAGCATCCACAATGGTAGACATAGCATCTGCAGAGCCAAACTTAAAAATATTATCTGCCTTCCTTGAATGGGTTGGTCTGCTAGAACGAGATGAAGACACATGTTGCAAAGAATTGTCACTGAGATTCTCGAACAAAGTCCATGCTTCATCTTCACTTTTTAACATAAAAGTACCACCACATGATACATCCACCATTTGTCTGTTATTTTCTGTAAGTCCCTCATAGAAACACTGCACTAACTGCCACTTTGGAACTTGGTGATGAGGACACTTCCTAAGAAGGTCCTTGAATCTCTCCCATGCCTCAAAAAATTGTTCTCCCTCAAATTGAGAGAAACCAGTGATAGCACGTCTGAATTGATTGGTCCTCCCTATTGAAAAATATTTCTTCAAGAACTCACTTTGCATTTGAGTCCATGTAGTGATAGAACTCACTGGTAGAGATCTGAACCAATACTTGGCCTTCTCCTTCAAAGAGAATGGAAAGAGTCGCATCCGAAAAGCATCTTCTGAGAAGTTATGAATTTTTGTTAATGAGCAAACTTCTATAAATTCATCCAAGTGCTTGTACGGATCCTCATGAGTCAACCCAAAATAGGATGGCAACATATGAATGATACTGGGCTTGATCTCATAGTTCTGTGCAGTGACATTAGGCAATTGAAAATCAACTGGTGAATTATAAGTCTCTGGGACATAGTAGTCTCTGATCAATCTCACTTTTTCCACAACAGCATTAGGCACAATATTGTTGTCCTCATTATTACCACGCACACCATCCATGATGTAAATAATCTCTTCCTCTTGCTCAATGGTATGGTGATTGAAGTACCGGAAAAGAAAATAAAAGAAAAAAAATAAAAAAAAAACAGGTTAGTAGCAAATAAAAAAATAAAAAATAAAAATAAAAATAAAATAAAACTAATTAGTAACCGAAAAGAAAACAAAAAAAAAATAATAATAATAATAATAATAAAATAAAATAAAATAAATAAAAGAAAAATAAAAAATAAAAAATAAAAAAATTTTCCTAAACTAAAAATCTAATTAGAACTAATTCTAAAAATCCAAACAATCAAATAGACAGTCCCCGGCAACGGCGCCAAAAATTGATTCGTGTGTGAGTGTGACTCAAAAAGTATATCAATTAAAATTTTCCACACTTCGCAATAGAACGAATTCCTTGCAGAATAGGGCTATCGAAATGAATGGGTATCGAACCTCAAGGACTGTGGTCTGACTGTGTTGGATATAAGGAATTAATTCTAATTAAATTTAAAAGAAATAAATTCTGATTTTTAATTCTAAATTAACTAATGAAGCAATTGAACAAAAGCAAGAAAAACTAAGGAGTGTAGAGAATATAAGATAAGTCTAGGGTAATTGATTTCACCACTAACTTCACAATCAATGGTCAATTGAACTAACTATGGGGCATCATATCATGCATAAGTGGTGTCGGTGGCTACAAGCTCACCTTCATCCGTCAAGAAGATAATATATGATTAAGGCTAAGTCATGGACTATCTTCGATTGGCATGGGCCATCTGCCTAACTACTCTACTCTAGGGTGCAGCATGGTTCATCTTCTCTAGGCATAATCCATCAAAGCTTTTAATGATATATTAAGTGAAAACCATTGTGTAATAATCACTCTCATGATCACAGAAAATAAGAGGGATGAGTTCAATAACAACAATCAAGTATCTAAGACAAGATAAGAAATCATTGAAACTGAATTTATAAGACTTTTATTGCTCAATTCTATAAGAAGAATCCTCTAAATTACACAATCTATGAATGAATACAAAAATCCCCAATAATTAGAACAATCAAACCAGTGATGTTTAGTTAGGGCTCCATCAGAACCCTGGTGGCTGAACTAGCCGCTCATGATACGCCTTGTTCTCCAATGATTCTCTATTCTAAAAGCTCTTCAAAGCTGCTGCCAAGCCTCCTCAATACAGCCCTAATTTGTCACTTTAAATAGCCAAGAGAATACATCAAAGTCCTAATCCAATTAGGAATTAATTAGGTTTTCCCGCAGCACTAATCAGGTGGGTTTTTTCTGCTGACTTCGGCCCAACTTTTGACCCACTAGAAGTCCGATTTACGGAATTTTCGTGAAATACAAAAGTGTGCAGAATCAAATTTCGTTCAACCTCACGCGAGAATTATGTCAATTTGAGGCTCGGAAATAAGACTTCTGGTCCGTTTTCCAAAACGGGATTAAGACTGCATTATGCGCAGATTTGGGCTTCAGGCCCGAAACCTTCTTAAGCTGTTGTAATTCTCTTGGACCTCTTCCTTGGGCTGATTTGAGTTAAATTATGGAGTTGAATGGATCCCTTTGGAGTAGGCTTCATCTAACCATCTTGGATGTCATCTTTAAAAGCCCAAAATCTTGGTTTTAACTGAAATAATCATTAAGGCCCTGAAAATACAGAAAACACTAAAACAAAGTAAAATCACAAAATAATCTATCACTAAGAGAATAAAATATATAAATTAAGAGGTTAGAATGCGCAACATTCGATGCCGATCACACCCCCAAACTTACATATTGCTAGTCCCTTAGCAATAGAATAAAACAAAACTAAAACAAAGAAACTACTAAACACTAACTAAACTACCTAACTCCACTTTCGTGGGAGAAACGATTGCATTTAGCATATGCAACAAGCCTTTAAACCCCTAGGTTCCCCCTAGTGGACGAGTATAGTCTCGTGAGGGTTTCCAGAAATGTTACCCACAAACATTCAAAATTCTGTTTCAACATTAATTCAAGAAGAAGATTACAATATATAGTTACAAACTTGCATTCAAGAATAATTTTAAATTTCTAAATTCCATCATTCAAATCAATGGTCCCCACACATAATTCACATCAACATATCTCAAAATAACCAACTCTAGCTCCCTCGTGTAAAGTGAACTAGCAGTCATCTCATGTAGCACAACCCAGCTCTGAATATATTAAGACACATACCCTTTCAACTCACTAGCTCCCCTTATTGAACTCATACTTCCCAACATGCATACATGACGTTTTCATTTTTTTTTTTCATCATTCTTTTTTTTCATTGCTTTATTGGTTGTGCAATGTCTTGATCTATTAAGCTTTCTAAAAGATCCATGTAGCAAGCTTTCAGTCAGTGACTCCCAAACCAGATGGCTTTAGGGCACTAGGCTTTAAGATACCCCGAAGACCTAATTACTCGAATCAGTCAGGCTACAAATCAAGACAACCAATGCTCATCTTTTCTCACCCTTTCACTTTTGACGCGAACACTCCGTGCTTCCTGAGGCATAGAGGCCCGGTTACTCATGAAAAGGATCAAATTGATTTGCTTATTCATCACTTTTTTTTTTCACTTCTTTTCTTTCTTTTTTCATTGAAGTCAAGTATAACACATCATCGGTACTCATTCTCAAGAGATACTAATTAATATCAAGCATATGTAACTCAATAACTCAAAACATAGGTTTATACCCCACAAGATTATGCTAGTGTGTCTGTGCATGTAAGGAAACTAAAATTAATCACTCCAAAACATGTTATTGCAAACTATGATTAAAACCACATAATTTAAACCATAGTTTTCAAGAATTTAAAACATACTCAAAAATTGCAAGTTAAGCACCTACATAAGGTATTAATCCTTTGAATAATGTCAAAACATTATATCTAAAAATAAAACAAAATAAAATAAAAAACAAACTAAGAAAATAAAATAAAATAAAATCCTAATACAAAAAGAATTTCACAAATTTTCCCCATATGCAATAAAGCACAAAAATAGGCATCGCCTCACCCCCAAACTTAAACTGTACATTGTCCTCAATGTACACCCAATTGAAGCATAGAGAAGGTTAAGAACGATAATACCAGGAATCCGGAGAAGGAGTGGCAAGAAAATAGAGCACACCAAGTTGTATGAAGGCAATGCAAGCACACCCCCAAACTTGGATGGTACAACCTGTCAAAATAAACCACTATACCCCAAAAACCAAGTGAAATAGTATGGGTGAAAATAAATATGAAATAGAATTTTTTTTTTTTTTTTTTTGAAACTTAAAAAAAAATCAAAATAAAAAATAAAATAAAGAAAAGAAAATTAAAAATTAAAAAAAAATACAAAAGATAGTTACCTCCGAAAAATCAAGGAGAAAGTGGTGCCGAAGCATCTAAGTCATGGCCGGAATGCTGCATCAAAATCAACCAACTATCCCACAGTTAATGTGCAATGTCCTCCCCCAAACTTGTAGCACAAAACCTCTCAAAGAAATCCAACCAATTTTCAAACAAAGTCTACTTCCTTGTGAAGAAGAAACTTGAGAAAATTGATCATTTAATGAGGATGGAGAAAAATAGATTGGAATAGATGATGATGGTGATGAATGATGATGATCAAGTAGTGTTATGAAAGATTTTTAGAGTGTATTTTGATGTTGGAGAGGCACAAAGAGGTCACCAAAGTGATGTATTTTCAAGTGGGAGCATATAAGTATTGAAGAGGGAGCCAAAAGAGACAAAATGAATCAAATTGGGCATCCAGGGGCTGGGCGATCGATCCCCCTAGGGCTGGGCGATCGATCGCCCAGCTGGTTGGTCTCCCAGCTTGGGGAAAAATGGGGGCGATCGATCCCCCTTGCTTGGGCGATCGATCCCCCCAGCTGATGCCTGTGAAGCCTCCATCGCCCAAGGTCGACCGGGACATGTATTTTTGAAGTCTCCATCGCCCAAGGTCGACCGAGAGCACATTTTTTCACCCGTCTTGAGTCCAAATACCTCGGTACACCTCTTGGCATCCTCCGGAAGCAACTTATACATCAAAAACTCAAAGACAACACATTAAACACACCTAATAATGGAAGAAAAATAAAGAAAAATATAAACTAAAAATAAAAAAATAAAAAAAAAAAAAACTAAAGAAATTAAGGGATAGAAATACATACAAATCATACAATTTAACGTCCGTAGGCGACGGTCATCGACTTCAATTGAAAGTTCACCCAATGCCACATCTCTTGAGGAGATTTAATTTTGTCCCTCCTTTATGATCCTCACTTCCTTGTACCAAATCCAAAGAAATTGGAATGGTATCATTGGCTTCAAAAAATACATCTCTCTCCCTTGACGGAACATGTTTCAATTTTACTCATGGAGGAGAGTCTAATGATGGCATCGGAGGAGTACTAGAAAGAATAGGCAATGGCTCAATCGGAATCCTCCAAGGTGGAGAATTTTTCATGGTCACTACACCAAGTAAATCATTCACCCCCTCAATGGACTTCTCAACATCATGTGATAGAGCAACCGGATCAACTTCTTCAACATAATCATTTAAGTCATCCATGAAGAAACAATCACTCTCATCTTGAGGATGTTGAATGGTATTAAAAGTATTCAACTTCACCTTAGGCTCATGAGAAATCTCAGCATTAGGACTCTTGAGGACTCTTTCTTCTTCAAGCTTCTTCTCCCCCACCTTGTTGTCACTTATTTCTCCACTTCTAAGAGTGGTGATGGCTTGAAATTGTTCATGGTGTGGGTTGCTTGAAGAAGAAATATTGTCAAGGACATGAACCCCTCTTGGGTTGGCAACTAGTTGAGTTGGTAGTTTCCCCTCTTCTCTTCTACTCACGGCATTGACAAGTTGTCCAAACTGATATTCCAGTTTGGCAATCGACTGAGAGTGAGAGTGAACTAGTTGAGAAGTGAATTGAAGTGTTGCTGCAGTGGCTTGCACTGTCTCTACAATAGAGTCAAGCTTCTCAAGTTTTGCTAGGACAATTGTCATCTTGTCCTCAATGGCAAAAATTCTTTGTGCCATAGGAACTTGTTCTTGATATGATTGTGAAGGCACATAGTTCTGAGGTTGACAAGTGGGCTGAATTGCTACCCCTTGCTCTTGTGGAAGATTAAAAATTTGCCCAAGTGAAGGACAATTATTCACATGGTGCACAGGACTCGAGCAAAACTCATATGGCTCAAAAATAGAAGGATATGAAGATGGATTAGGCACTTGACCAGCCGCCATGAGTTGCACCACTCTCTGTGACACAGCATCCACAATGGTAGACATAGCATCTGCAGAGCCAAACTTAAAAATATTATCTGCCTTCCTTGAATGGGTTGGTCTGCTAGAACGAGATGAAGACACATGTTGCAAAGAATTGTCACTGAGATTCTCGAACAAAGTCCATGCTTCATCTTCACTTTTTAACATAAAAGTACCACCACATGATACATCCACCATTTGTCTGTTATTTTCTGTAAGTCCCTCATAGAAACACTGCACTAACTGCCACTTTGGAACTTGGTGATGAGGACACTTCCTAAGAAGGTCCTTGAATCTCTCCCATGCCTCAAAAAATTGTTCTCCCTCAAATTGAGAGAAACCAGTGATAGCACGTCTGAATTGATTGGTCCTCCCTATTGAAAAATATTTCTTCAAGAACTCACTTTGCATTTGAGTCCATGTAGTGATAGAACTCACTGGTAGAGATCTGAACCAATACTTGGCCTTCTCCTTCAAAGAGAATGGAAAGAGTCGCATCCGAAAAGCATCTTCTGAGAAGTTATGAATTTTTGTTAATGAGCAAACTTCTATAAATTCATCCAAGTGCTTGTACGGATCCTCATGAGTCAACCCAAAATAGGATGGCAACATATGAATGATACTGGGCTTGATCTCATAGTTCTGTGCAGTGACATTAGGCAATTGAAAATCAACTGGTGAATTATAAGTCTCTGGGACATAGTAGTCTCTGATCAATCTCACTTTTTCCACAACAGCATTAGGCACAATATTGTTGTCCTCATTATTACCACGCACACCATCCATGATGTAAATAATCTCTTCCTCTTGCTCAATGGTATGGTGATTGAAGTACCGGAAAAGAAAATAAAAGAAAAAAAATAAAAAAAAAACAGGTTAGTAGCAAATAAAAAAATAAAAAATAAAAATAAAAATAAAATAAAACTAATTAGTAACCGAAAAGAAAACAAAAAAAAAATAATAATAATAATAATAATAAAATAAAATAAAATAAATAAAAGAAAAATAAAAAATAAAAAATAAAAAAATTTTCCTAAACTAAAAATCTAATTAGAACTAATTCTAAAAATCCAAACAATCAAATAGACAGTCCCCGGCAACGGCGCCAAAAATTGATTCGTGTGTGAGTGTGACTCAAAAAGTATATCAATTAAAATTTTCCACACTTCGCAATAGAACGAATTCCTTGCAGAATAGGGCTATCGAAATGAATGGGTATCGAACCTCAAGGACTGTGGTCTGACTGTGTTGGATATAAGGAATTAATTCTAATTAAATTTAAAAGAAATAAATTCTGATTTTTAATTCTAAATTAACTAATGAAGCAATTGAACAAAAGCAAGAAAAACTAAGGAGTGTAGAGAATATAAGATAAGTCTAGGGTAATTGATTTCACCACTAACTTCACAATCAATGGTCAATTGAACTAACTATGGGGCATCATATCATGCATAAGTGGTGTCGGTGGCTACAAGCTCACCTTCATCCGTCAAGAAGATAATATATGATTAAGGCTAAGTCATGGACTATCTTCGATTGGCATGGGCCATCTGCCTAACTACTCTACTCTAGGGTGCAGCATGGTTCATCTTCTCTAGGCATAATCCATCAAAGCTTTTAATGATATATTAAGTGAAAACCATTGTGTAATAATCACTCTCATGATCACAGAAAATAAGAGGGATGAGTTCAATAACAACAATCAAGTATCTAAGACAAGATAAGAAATCATTGAAACTGAATTTATAAGACTTTTATTGCTCAATTCTATAAGAAGAATCCTCTAAATTACACAATCTATGAATGAATACAAAAATCCCCAATAATTAGAACAATCAAACCAGTGATGTTTAGTTAGGGCTCCATCAGAACCCTGGTGGCTGAACTAGCCGCTCATGATACGCCTTGTTCTCCAATGATTCTCTATTCTAAAAGCTCTTCAAAGCTGCTGCCAAGCCTCCTCAATACAGCCCTAATTTGTCACTTTAAATAGCCAAGAGAATACATCAAAGTCCTAATCCAATTAGGAATTAATTAGGTTTTCCCGCAGCACTAATCAGGTGGGTTTTTTCTGCTGACTTCGGCCCAACTTTTGACCCACTAGAAGTCCGATTTACGGAATTTTCGTGAAATACAAAAGTGTGCAGAATCAAATTTCGTTCAACCTCACGCGAGAATTATGTCAATTTGAGGCTCGGAAATAAGACTTCTGGTCCGTTTTCCAAAACGGGATTAAGACTGCATTATGCGCAGATTTGGGCTTCAGGCCCGAAACCTTCTTAAGCTGTTGTAATTCTCTTGGACCTCTTCCTTGGGCTGATTTGAGTTAAATTATGGAGTTGAATGGATCCCTTTGGAGTAGGCTTCATCTAACCATCTTGGATGTCATCTTTAAAAGCCCAAAATCTTGGTTTTAACTGAAATAATCATTAAGGCCCTGAAAATACAGAAAACACTAAAACAAAGTAAAATCACAAAATAATCTATCACTAAGAGAATAAAATATATAAATTAAGAGGTTAGAATGCGCAACATTCGATGCCGATCACCCGTACCTCAAGGACCACTTAACCAAGAAGAATTAAGATAAATATTTTATAACAGCGTCCCAAAAATATTAAAGAGAATTAAGTCCCTACACTGAAGTCTGGTAAGAACAGATAACTTGCCACGCTCTACGAACTCTATAGTCTAACCTCAAGGTGGAACCGGACTGGGACCTGAAATATCAACAAAGTAGGTTAAACCCATGAGCAAGTTCCCTCTACTACCACCCAGCAAAGAATTGATAAACATACCCTTTATATGAGGACAATAAAATATATAGATATATATTTATATATTATTTCCTCATTTAACCTCTTGTCCAAAAAATAAATAGAAATATGTATTGTACCAACCCATCCATTATCACAATAAATGTAAAACAAGTTTTTTAAGTCCAAACCAGAGACAATCCAGACATATATGAATACATGTAACTTAAATTTTCTATTAAGTATTAGACAATTTTGATATGCCTATACCTATATTTTATGAATACCATATTAGGTCTTAGGCAATCCTGACATGCCTTCACATATAATTTACAAATATCTTATTGGGTATTAGGCAACCCTGACATGCCTTTTCATAGTCCTTAATAAAACATAACACACCTTTAAAAGCATGAGTAATATCGTATAATGGAAACACATTCATAACCACAAGGATAAATTAAAACATTTAAATTTAAATGGAACAAAAACTGTTCATTATCCGGACATAAAACAACAACTAGTAAACCATCAGTTTGTACATACTGTTACTATCCAAAGCAAATGAAAACTATATATATTCAACCGCATATATTCAATTGCAAAACAAATTTGAAACAAGGCATCCAAACTTTAAGAACCTATTTTCTTCATACTAACCATACACTAGTGTAACTAAGTCTAACCCAAATATATGATCCCACACATATTCTGCCTTAAAAAAACTAATTTGAATTTTCAGAAATTTTTTGAAATTTATCAGTAAATTTTTCTACAATTTAAAATGTTTTAAAAAAAATTTTAAAAATATTTTTATTTCCCGGACTAGGCCCAGAGGTTGGGCTCAGCGAGTGGGATTGGACTGCCCCTTTTTTGGTCCCCGCTGGCCGCCGAAGATAGCCTCACGAGCCAGCAGTGCGCGTGGGCTTCACGAGGGACTATTCTCCTTCTTCCTTAGTTTTTTTTTTCCTTCTTTTTTTGCAACTTCCAGCAGCTGCGCGCCAACATTGTTCCGCCAGCTTCCTGGCCCTTTTCCGGCAACCTAACCACCTCAAACCAACCCAAAAATTACACCATTCAACTCCTCTTCATCCAAGCTTCCTATTGATGCAATAATCTCCTCCATCCATGGCCTAAATCAAAACCCCCCAAATTTCAAGTTCTAGGGTTCTTCATCCAAAATTTTTAAGTTCAATCAAATTTTTCAACAATTTACATCCCAATGATGAAGGATCATTCACATAGGTCAAATGAACACATTGATCGGATTACCTTCCATCAAAACACAAATTTACATGTTCATACACGAAATTCATGTTTTATATATATAACATATCTGCCTATATACCCATATATACATATGAAAATTTACACCATAACATTACAAAATACACAGATTTTACAAGTGTAAATCCACCTTAACATACATATTCATACTAACACATAGTTATATACATGTATATACATAACTATCATACAACCCAAAGAAATATATATATATATATATATATATATATATTTATTTATTTATGTTTATGAGCACAAAGGGGAAGTGTAGAATAAAACTTACCTTATGATCTGAACACGAAATCGCTCATTCTCTCCCTCCTCACTTGTGTCTACTGTTCTCTTCCTCTCTATGCGTGAAAGTGACATGAACCCTAAACCCTATTTCTTTTTCTTTTTTTCTTTTTTAGAAATTCTAATAAAATACTAAATAAATAAAATAATAATAATAATAATAAATATACACTTGGCTCATAATAAAATATACACTTAGTCCAACACTTAAACAATTATACTCCAACCCGAACTCAATAATCCAACCCAAACTCTTCTTAGCCTAATCCGAAAAAGAATTAATAAAAAAAAATACAAAAGTATGGTCCAACCTAAAAATAAAATAAAATAAAATAAAACAACCTAAATCATTTAGCATTTAAAATACTCAATAAACAATTTAAACAAATAAAGCATTTAGCATTTAAAACACTCAATATATAATTTAAACAAATAGAGTATTTAGCATTTAAAACAAAAAAATAATAATAAACAAATAGAGCATTTAGCAGTTAAAACACTCAATAAATAATTTAAATAAATATGAAACACCCAAATTAAATAACCTCAAATTTACGGGGTATTACATGTACTTACTCTTATTTTAGTTGGCACTGTGGATCTAGATTTGGCCATCATCTCTGGTGTTATCATGTTTAAGTCCTTAAAAACGTTTTTAGAGATGATAAAGATAAACAGAAGATTGAAGTTCGATCATGTTTGGACGTCGGAGAAAATGTAAAATGACGCACATTTTGTAGGTAAAAGAGTCTCTCTCTTATTTTTCTTTTATTTTTTTATTTTTTGTGTGTATAAAATCAGTATTTTTAAGGATAACCAACACTAAAAATATTAAAAATAATTTTCAGTAGAAATCTAAAATATGGTTCTTCAGTGCAGATGATCTTAGATATAGATCAATGGCAACAAAGAATTTTCATAAATGAAGCTTTGTTAAGTTGCATTTAGTTGAGTATTATCAATGTGAGCGAAATTGATAAGAATTGGCAAGTCTCTTGTATTATTCCAAGAAAAATCAAGAATTGGAAAACTAATTAATTTGGGTTCACTAGCTAGTCTCTGCCCAACCTTTGATAAGTTGAACTTTGACTACAAGTTTGGGCTAGCCTCAAGCGATCCTGACTGGTAGGTCGGCTAGCTAGGTGCTATTGGTTAGTTATGCTTGCCATTATCTCTATATTTTGGCTCTTCCATTGTTGTGAGAATGCTTGTTATTAAGTATAATGTTATTTAGACCTAAAACTCTAATCGAGGATAAAAACCATTCGACTAGACTCATCGGTAACAGTTTTAGGTTTGACAACTATTATTCTTTTGTTAATGAAGATGAAATTTATAAGCACATTACCCGGCGTATATGTCACCCTTACGATAATTTAAAGGAAGCTTATTATGGTATTTTTTTTTTTTATCTTGGCAAGAAGCTTATGTAACCACCTTGTCCTGGCCTTTAATTTTGAAATGTGAGAAAGTATCACTATGCTACAGTCGTCAGTAATCTAATGTCGGTAATTTGGTGCATTTGGATATTGACTCTTTTGTTCTCATTTCTTACTCCCAATGATATAAGGTAGTTTGATAGTCTATGCTTTTACAAAGCTCAATGGCATTACCTTTGGCAAAAAGTTCTGCTAGTGAATTGGATGAACTCAAAAGCTTAGCTCATCCATGAGAGTTCATCTGCAACCATGTGTGTATGTTTGTGCAATATACATAGAGGAGTAGTGTTTTGGCCAGAGGACACCATGATCTGTTTGCCAAAAAATTATGAAAATTTTCAGATACAATGAAGGGATTCCGATAACAAATTAATAGTTTGATCAGGAAAATCACATAAAATGAATCTCCTAATAAAGGGTATAGACTCGGTCGAGAAGAAAAAACTTATAATAGCATAACTGCTCATGGTTATTTTGGCCGATTGATCTTTCAATATGTTAGTTTCGACAACTCTCGTTTCCTAGGTAGGAAGCTCTTATTGTGCATGCAAGGTCCGAGTCTTTTTGGTCATGAATTATTAATTAAGTCTATTCAACACCTTAATTTAGAAAAGTTTGAATTAATTTCTTCGAATTCCAATTCCAATTCCAATTCAAAGTCTTGGATTCCATCTCTCCAAACTCAAAGTTAGGTTTTTTTTTTTGCAATTTTCTCAGCATCCAAAAGTGGCAATGTTTTCTACAGAGTGGAAAGTGAAAAAACTTTGTTCTGTGGGTCTTTTGTTTCCTGGATTTTGTCCCACAAAGTGCAGGGTTTGCTTAGCTTTTAATTGGAAAGCCTCTTTAATGCTTGTTCTGTGGGTCTTATTTAATTTTAGTGCTCTGTACAGTAGCACTTGTGCATCTTAGCCTTCTTTTTGTGATGAGACATGACTCAGTGGGACCCCCAATCCCATATCATCAGATGAATTTCTTTAAAGCTGGAAATCACAGTGTAACGGTATCAGACACAATCCAAGCTGGTTTAGAAGTGTTTTAAATTTTGAATATTCTGATTGGACACAATTTGGGAAGGATAATAACGTCTTTTTGGACACTTTTAAAACACGTCAAAGTGGTTATGTAAATTTTTTAAAAATGAAATTCAATGCAATTTAAAATATATTAATGAATTAATTAGAAAAATAAAATAAAATTTAAGAAAATAAAAACTACAAATATTTAGCTCTAAACTTAAAATCAATGATTTCATTCATGTTTATATGAATAAAATGACAAAAAAAATATTATTTATATATACATAATAGTATATTATATCATATTATATTATTATTTTTTGACATATATATGTCGTATTCGTATTTTATTATTTTAAAATTTGACATATGACTGTATCCGTGTTATTTTTTATCCATGTTTCGTGTCTATATCCGTATTTTCTAAGTTTAAAACATTCCTAATAATATGAACCACAATTTTCATAATTAAAAAAGTTCAAAATGAAGGTAACTCTGAGAGGTGTGTGTGTGTGTGTGAGAGAGAGAGAGAGAGAGAGAAACACTGAATTTTCTTTTTTTTTCTTTATCAGATTAGTTGAAAAGTATTCAATGGGGTCACTGTGTTGGATTAGGTGGTGTTTGGTGACATTAAGTTAAATAAATAAATAAATAAATGAGACATTTGGCTTAAGAAGGCAAGGACAAGTAGCATATTGTAAAAAGATTCTAGATTGACTTATTTTATTTATTTGTTCTTAAAATCCATGTTGGAAAGCACAAAGTGGTTTTACAAGTAATGCTTGTTTCAATCAAAAGAGTGTCGGTTGACTGTGGCTTATTGTCTTTTTTATTGGACTATTAAAAAAAGCATAATAGTCTATTTTTGAAAATATTATAATTATTAAAAAAAGTCGTATTTAGTACACAAGACATTCGTTTAAGCAAGATTTAGAAAAAATAAATATCGGTTAGCCTTACTTTCATTTTTGAAAAGCATGCAACAATTAAAAAATATTCTATTCATTGTACAAGGCTCTCGTTTGAGCAAGATCTGAAAAAAGTAGATATCGACTAGCCTTACATCTATTTTTTAAAAAATTATTTTCAAGTCTTGAATCCGAAAGATATCGCTTAAGACTCTGGCTTATTGTCTTTTATTGGACTATTGTTATTGTAAAACAAAACTGGCCAGCTATTATTAAAGCAAGTGTTTTGAATAACTAAACCATACCAATTAGTTTCTTCTAATAGTCTACACTGGAATGGCAACAGCTGCCTTGGCTTTTTACTATTGGAAGAAACTTGTATTGGTTGCTAACTGAGATACATACATTATCTTATTTGTTGCTAACTGAGATACATTATCTTATTTGATTATTCTATTTGTATGAAAGCTGGATGCAAGTTATGATTGTTATATATATATATATATATATAGTTTTATCTATATCTATATTACATTTAAGTTTGTATAATAGGAAAAAAAATTATTCTAATAATCAAAATTGGTTAAAAAATCAATCATGTGGGTGAAAATGTCTTTATTTATATATAGTTCAAAATAATTATATCTAATGATCACGATTCTGAGTACATAATAGTGCGATAAAAGACGTAAATACACTAGTATATTTATATTGTTGAAGGAAAGTTCATTAGTTAATTAAGTATTAGCTAGATATGCTTTGTATGAACTCCCTCTCTGTCCTCCACATGCAAATCTTTTATATGAAGGAGGAATACCGCCATGAGTATCATTTACATTGTGCTTTAATTCAAAATAATATATATATATATATATATATATATATATATATGAAGTGTTGGTTGGCGTGGAGCCTCATTTGTTGTACACTTTTACCTCTACCTCGCCCTCATCGAAGGAGAGCCAAATTTTTTCCCAAGGATATTTTAGGTATTTCACATGTACTCGGCCGCCCTAATATTTCTATTATATAAAGAATATTAGGGTGTAGTCGTTCGGTGGCACCACCACCACCACCACCAGGTGTGAGAGATCCTTCTCTTGTACTTTCTTCTCTTCTTGCAGCAGCCGGCGTGGACATAACTTCTAGCATTGAGAGCGAACCACGTATATTGTGTCCTTTTCATTTTCTAGTTTTGATTAATTTCTTTGTCAAGTTTTTCTTTACAAATGCTGGTTAGGTCCGAAAATTCCTAACATCGAAGTTCTATGGATTTTTTGTATTGGTAAAGGCCAATGTAAATTTTTTGGCTAGCATGAACCTTAATTCTTTTTAATTTTTTTGGGTTTATCCCAAAAGAAAAAGAAAAAGAAAATAATAGATAACACAACACAAGCCACAGTATATAAACAATCAATCTGTATATTCCCCAAATTTACATGGATGAGAATGATAAGTCTCAAGTTCTAAAAGTTGGGGGCATTGAATAAGTAACCTGTTAGAGAAAAATGGAATATAATTTGACTGAAAAAATCTATAAAAAAAAAATTAAAAGTGGAAGAAAAATAAAAAATAAAAAATAAAAAAAGAAAAAAGTTTACACTATACTCTGTACTTAATTCTCTAGGGACACATTGCATTCCTTCCAGGACCTCCATAATAAAAGTAGTTCCCCCAAGCATTGTTTCTCCCTGCTTTTATATCATAACATCTGGGATGATCAGCCAAGAGATGAAGATTTGATAGAGGAATCAAGCTATTATCCCAGTCCACAACTTGTAGATTCCTGAAATAAGATGCCTTTCCAAAGCCCTCATCTGCAAAATGGCCACTACCCATTTGTGTTGAAGTGTGATATCCCATTGATCTGGTGTTCACTATCTCTCCCCCAAATTGTATCATGCTTGCATGGTTCCTCAGATGACTGAACAACAATGATGGCCAATACCCAACAAGTAGTCCTCTTCCAAATTGCAGCCACCAGTGTCCATGCTTTGGATCCTATACACACACAATACATATAAATATATATATATATATATATATATAATTATTTGTTTTGTTATGCTCTTTTCCTCCAAACTATCTAAAACATTTAGTTACTTCTATCCATTCTACAGTGTTCTTAATGGCATCATAGCAAACATGATAGAGATTTTGTTTTGTGGTTTACAACTCAAGGGCCTGCATGGGTTGTCACTCTGAAAACGACATTTTTTTAACTGAGTTGTGAGAAAACAGTTCTCGGAAACTATCAACTAAAGCAGACTTTTGTACAGTTATTTGATTTTGAGAAAGAAAAAAAAACTGAACCAAGCAGGCTCCAAGTGTGTCCGTGTGGGTCCCGTTAATAGTGTTGGGAGGGATAGAGTCAGCGCCGACCATCATCATCATCCTTGTCTTAATCTCATATGAATAGAGTCGGCACAGACCTAATCTTGTTATCCAAATAGCCAGTTGGTGTCAACACAGTAAAAAGTATTTAATTAATTAAAGAAATAGAAAGTTGACGCGTTTCGGAGACCTCTTTTATAAAGAACATAAGGGAGAATCTTGCATTTTAATATTAACAACATTGAAAAGCAAACTGGAAAGTGTTAAAGATGTTTTGGTCAAAACTAATAAGAATAATGCTTGATTAAAGGCTTTTGTCAGTAGGTGCATGCCATAAAATTTGCCAAGAAACTGTAAAAAAAAAAAAAACTACCTTGAAAGCTTTAGATGTAATTAGAATAGAACTTCCAATTTACAAGACTTAATTCAAATGACTTGTTATAACATTTGTCTTAAAATTTGACCTAATTTGAATAAAACTAACCTTCCATATCATTATGCCGATATCGAATTGTCTGCCATTGTAATAAGACCTTGGAGATATTGCTGCTCCAATTGCAATCTTATTGTTAGTTTGGACAAAGCCTGAGCAGAGTAAATTGTAACATCCAGTGGCTTGGTATGCATCAGTCTGCAAATTGAATAGCAATTAGCACTTGTTTCGAAGTTTATCGTACCTAAATTCTTTGTAATGAATAGAAAAAATGGTACCTAAATTCTTTGTAATGAATAGAAAAAATGGTACTTACTGTCCAATAGGTGAAGAACCTAGGATAGCTGTCTCCATATAATTCTGGGCTAACCTGAAGAAATATGAAAATGATGGTTGATATAGAAATGGTAGTTAAAACTGTATAAACTCTCAGCAATAAAATATACATATATATATAGATATATATACACACATGACCTTGCATTTTAGGGCAAGGATTATGATAAAAATTGGGAAATATAGACTTGCCTGCCAACCAGCTTCAATTGTGTTAAGATCATTGCCAAATGAGCCAGCAATGACCCATAATTGTGAAAGGCTGAATTCGAATTGATCGGTTACACGGGGTGTCCACACATTTATGCTGGCCTTTGCCCCAAAATACTGATCTCCATTGACAAAAGCAACTGCATGCTGTGATCCAAGAGATTACAGTCAATATATATATATATATATATATATAGACACACACACACACACAAAGAAACAGTTGAATAAAAAAGTACACAACTCTTTCTTGCATAGGCTTTTTAACTACATATTGCACCCTACTTTGCCAAAATCGTTTCTATTGATTCATATTACTCTTAGATGTCTACCTTTTACTTTACATGAAATTTACACAAGGCCAATGTGAAACATTTCTATTGATGCAAACATTCCAAAAGCAATACTGCATTTGATTGCTGAGAAAATGAAGGAAAATAAAACTAGTCTTTTGGTTGTTTTAACCATTTGTTTTTCATGATGATACACTAACCTCATGATCACTGCTCATTGTGTCGCGCCTTACACCTCTTCTCAATTTTCTTCCGAATTTTTGGATTGAGCTGGCTCTAAGAACATCTTTCTCTGTAGTTCTTCTGATTGGAATGGTTCCTTCTGGGCATGATTCACCAGAATTTGTCCACAGCTGAAATCCCTCTGTCATTGAATCCATTGAATCATTCCCTTTCGGCCTTTCTGGTGGTTCCTACCAATATACAAGAAATTAAGTTTTTTTAATCTAAACCCAAATAAAAAAAACTTCAAAAAAAACACCAATTTCTTGGGAGAAAACAAAAATTCAATGAATTTTGTTGTTATCTTATGTTTTGGTCCTTCAACCATTAATTTGATGTATATATTCAGCTTGAAGAAACTACATTGTGTTTCTTAGGTTAGCTTTTGGAACAAGTCTCTGTTAGAGATTTGACCTCATTTACTCTTGGAACAAATTTTGATAAAAAAAAACATAGCATTTTCTGTGGAAACAAACAGAAAATGATTTGAATTTTGAATGTACAATACCAATGGCTTCTGTCCTTTGAGCTGAGGATGGTCAAAAGCTGGCTGTAGATGAGACAGAACACAATCTATCAAATCACCATCAGGACTCTGCAATGAAACACACAACCACCCAAAATCATCAAACCTTAAACCCCAACAAGAAAATATCAAACACTTGGCCATACACCAGCTGGTATAACCTCTCTTTCTTCCCTTAAATGAGAGAATTTGAGGTGAGGGGTTTGAGCCTAATATATATATATATATATATGAAATTTCAAAAAGAGAAGACCATGAAAAAGAGAGAGGAAATGCCTGAATTGTTTTGACGGCAGGCTTGTTGATCTTGCTCAGATAACCCCTTATTGTTGAAGTGTTCAACTCATGCAACTCTTGGGGTGGCCGGAAAGTTTGGTTGGCCAATGTACGGTGGCCGGAATCTGACGCAATGGTTTCAGAGAGGACAGGGGTTACAAAAAGTGAAGAAACAACAAGAAGGAAAGCAACAAATATGAAAATGATTGGAGGATCTTTGTTTGATGCAGAAGAAGAAGAAGAAGCCATGTTTCTGGAATGTGTGTGTGTGGCTGTTTCTTGTATTGACATGAGTTGTGTTTGTATCTGTTGATGTTGTCCTCTACTGTGATCAACTACACAACAACAACAACAACAACAACAACATCATGGTTTATCCATGGAAACAGAACATCTCTCAGGAGATGATGAGATCAATACAAAACAGAGGGACTTAAAACCAATTCAATTCACTGCTTCAACATTTACAAAACTTTAAAAGACCTAATTTGACCTCCCTCTCTCTCTCTCTTCTTTCTCTCTCATGAACATAGATTCTAGTGGACTTGGTTTTGTGTGTTGACATACAGAACCTTAAGGTTTGAGCTGATTAAAATAGACCCCGATTAAGTGGTGGGGTGGTGTTGCTTTTTCAAAGTTGTAGCCATTTCAGGTCGTGGTCAAAGAATTAAATTCCTCTCCATTACTAGCCAGGACCATGTCCAGGTCCGGGTCCGGGTCTGGTACGTCAACCAATGGTGATGTTGTGATTCGCACCGTCCCTTGATGGATCCCACTTGACGATGATAACTTGACAAGTCTCACTTTGAGCATCCAGTGTGCTACCTATCACTGCATTTAAATGGTGAAAAGACGTATGACTAGTTCAGTGAATGTACTGGATTTGTCAAATTTATTAATTAATTTTTATTCGATTATATTAGTATCGTATGAATCGATTTTATTAAATTATAAAATTCAATCAAAATGTTTCAAATATAAAATTAAATTTAATTAAAATTGTGATGAAATGATTTAGTTCGATTCTAATTACGATTTCATTATTAATTTTTTTTTTATTTTATAAAAAGACAAAAAAATATGATAATTTATATCTTTTAAAATACTGTTGCTACTAGCCTATTACCATAAAAATTACTACTAATCTATTACTATAAAAATTAGGATTAGTCTACTATCAAAAGACAAAAAATATCATAATTTAAAAAATTGTTACTACTACTTGTAAATCCACAAGAGCATTTGTCATAATATCATATATTTTATAAATTTATATATATATATAATTATTCGGTCCGATTTTAATGAAGACGAAACCATAACCGAACCAAAAAATTACAAATTGAAGTTTTTGAAACCATGATTGAATCGAACCGTAAAAAATTAAACCGTTTTGTCCAATCCAGTTCGATTTTTCGATTTGTACGAATTTTTATGCATCCTTAAATTATATATATATATATATATATATATATATATATGTATTAAGAACCTTTCTTACTTGAAATATTTGTTTACTTTTTGATCTTTTTTTCCCTTCTAAAGATCACTATTTTTTGAGGTAAATAATCTAAAAATCCACTATGTACAAAGCCAAACCCTTCAATGAAACATTTATTTTGTTTAAAACAATGTTATGCAGATGCAGATGTGTGTACTCGAATGAGTTTTTATCTCTTTGATAGAGTAAATAAACTTAAGTGTGAGTCTCATCAACTACATCAAAGGAACAAAATTCTTCAGTTATCCATACTGGTTTAAACGGTTTAAAAATTAATTTTTTTATTTATAAGGTAAATTACAGTATTTTGAAATATTATAGTTACTCCCTCTAATTTGCACGTTTGTAACAAACACACCATTGTCATCAGTTGAATTAAGAGTCAACCATGGTCAATGCTGATGTGGCCAATTTTTAATTAAAGTAAATCAAATCGAGAATATAAAAGTAATTGCAACTTTTAAATTTTTTCAGTTAAAGTTATTTATGTACTAATAAGAACGCAAGGGTAATTTTATGTGTTCCATTAACTGACATTAACATCTGCCACATTAAAGAGTGTAAGTGTAATATGCCAAAATGCAAGAGAGATAAAGTATAATAAATTCTAAGAAAAAGAGAAAAAAAAAAATGACATAGCATATGATATCACTTTGAATTTAGGTGGAGTAGATGTACTATATATATATATATATATATATATATATATATATATATATATAGTGATATCACTTAATGGATTACAAAGATCCTTATGAATTATGATTACAAGCTTTACAGCTTAGACTAAACATACTTTTAGAGAGAGAGAGAGAGAGAGAGTTTTTACTTTCCGAAAAAAAAAAAAAAAAAACTTTTAGAGAGAGACTGTACGTGTTCCATGTGCCAAGCACTTGTACCCAGAAAATTGTGTACACACTCCGCAACGGTTCTTGTTGGTTTCGTCGGTGGTCAAGGCGAAATTTGTCTTTTTACAACTAGGTGGAAAATGGAAATACATGTTGTTCAGAACATAAGACAGTGGCTTTAATAGACTAACTGCTTTTTTTTTGTCTTGACAACAAGTTTCTGAAACTCCAAGAGTCCACATAAATGGTGACAAGACCAATACTAGAGTTTCTAATTGAACAGGATGGCATGGGTTGATTACACTATTTCTACAATCTATACAAATTTTTTTTGGTATTTCTACTCTAATTTTTTTTATATAATTTTTGATATAATTTTGCAATTGAATTGATTTTAATAAATAATTGAAAGTACTTTGATAAAATTTTACTTTTGTTTTTAGGACTAGAAATGGAAGGATTGAAATTGATTATTGAGACATGTTAGATCAATATATTATATTAAAAATTATAATTACTTTACATGTACATATGAGTATATGGAGTAATTATGCTAAATTTGTATTTTACCATGTCTTATAGTCTGATGTTATTTTTTTGTATATATATATATATTTATTTGGAAAATTATCCCACCTTTCCAGAAGCATAACATAATTACATCGATTTCTCTCTTGATTAAAATTACTTGATTCTCCCCCTATTGTTGGTATTGTCCTACAAATTTCTCCTACACTAGCAAACTGCAAAAATATAATAACTATTGAGGGAAATTTTTTATGAAATTTGTTAGGTTAGCTCAAATTTTTATTGTAATTAGGTTTCTATTATAGAGTTGTATCTTATTAGATATTTTTTTAGTAAACAAGTCTTCATCTCAAGGAAGGAAAATACTTGTTAGGCAAGTCTTGGACTCTAAGAAATTGTAATGTTTGTCTACCAAGGAATTGAGTTTTGGACTCTATGAATAGTTATCTATGTTATAGGTTGAGAGAAGTGAAAAAGAGAAGAGAATAGACAATACTCTCATTGTTATTGAGAGGACACTTAGAGAGCGAATTCTTGTTTATGAAGATCCAATATGAAGATCCGGAACTTCAGAGATGGTAAGAGCATTCGGATCTAATGATTTGAGAGGCTCGTAGTTCAAATCCACTTGAATCTATTTGGTAATAAAAATAATGAGTGAAATTGCTTTTTTCTTTAAAAGTGAATGTGTGACTACTTTATTATTATTATTATTATTATGCATACTTATTTAGATTCTTGATTCTCTCATTGTCACTATTTAAAATCGAATGTGAAAAGAAGATGGGTTAGTGTCAAGTAGACACCCGACTATAAAATTTATATCAAATCTTTTTAATGAATTTTTATTTAATTGGTGATAATTTATGTGACCGACCTCATTTATACGAGATTAAAGCAAGTATTGACAAAAGTAAGGCAACATTATATAAATTGAGAAGGAGTCACCTTCCAACCAAAAAGCATAATCACATTACCACTTTAAACCTTGACTTCATCCATCCATGTATCAATATATTTTCTTCAAATCCACCCATCATTCATCTCTGTAGTGATTGCCACTTTAAACCTTGACTTCATCCATATATCAATTGATTTTCTTCAAATCCACCCATCATTCCTCTCTGTAGACAATTTTACTTTTACCTAAGAAAAGGTCAAATAACCATCATATGTGTTGTTGCATGTAATGATGTTGTATAACCCTTCCTTAATCAGCAGCTGGTCCCTCTTTGGTTTTGATGCCTTGATCAATGGCATGTGATGTCATTGTACTCACCCAAGTCCTTAATGATATATCCATAATTGGTATGTGATAAATCAAATTATTTCTATTTCTCAAAAGCCATTATCCAATACCAATCTCATCTGTGAATGATGTTAGCAGAGAAATACCAGAGAGAGCTTGATATATTTTACATAAAGTCACTATTTTAAGATGAGGATGAGCTTTGATGGAAAGATAAGATTGTTCAATTATGATTTGAGAGTCTTTTGTTAAGAAAAAAACAACAACAAATTTCACATACGAAGAGATAAGATTGAACATTTTTCACGTGTCAAAATACCTTAGAAGTATTGTACATTATTTTTCATTTTCCTTGATAATAGAAAACTATACAGTTTTTAAGAGAAATGGAGAGCAATGTGTGAAGAGGGTACCACATGACAAAATACCCTTGAAGTATTGTAAAAAATTTTCTTTTTCAGATCTCAGAATAACGAAAGTTTCGTGCACTGAATTTGTCCTTTCTTTTTATTGCAGGTCTCACTGTCAAGTCTAGCTTTTACTATTGCATCAAATTGGGTGATAATGATATTTGAAACTTGCTCTTATATTCTCCAATTTAGTAGCCTACTAAGCCTGATTAATGTGTCTTTCTATTTCTGTGAGAGCTTTATAACCCTAATGAATTGCGGCTAAAAAGGTAATTAAAAATAAATTTACTCACTCTATTGCCTTGTAGATCCCTTATACAAAGTGGTTGGGCACTACTTTAATAAGTGAACACAAAGGTATGGGACCTTGGCACAGGTTCTCTTTTTAGGGTTGTGGGCAGTGGTGCTTGCCACTTTCAGAGGCTCCCTCTATAGTTGCTCTTCCTTTACTTCTCTCTATTCTTTTCATAAACACTCACTAAAATTTCATCCATCTCTATCTGCACTAAAGAAAAGAGTATTGTTGTTGTGGAAATATTGGCCCACAGTGTCACTCTTGTTACAAACAAAGCAAGAGTGACTGTTAAGTTATCTCAGTGGCACACCATGCCCCCTTTAATTTCAAAAGCTGGTTCAAGAGAATATATAGATTCCCTCCCACAACCTATAACATTTATATATGTGTGTGTGTGTTTGAGTGTATATATATATATATATATTAGCATAGTCTCTTATCTTCTTAAGATTTGTGTTAGTGGTATAACTAGATAAAAGGAAATGTGATGTGGTATGCCAATAATGATATTAAGCTAAAGTTTTGATAGTTATTGGTAGAAAGGCTGCCAAGTGCCAACTATTGTGAACTATATCTACTTGCTTTTGAAATAGACAAAGGATATATTAAGAAAAAAAATTAAAACAAAACAAAAAGGAATTGAGCAAGAATGGATTAGGGTTGATGCTTAGAGAATATTCATGACTAGTTTAGGAAAAATTACTGGGGAACTCTTTACTCAATTCATTGTTGGACTGCTTTAATGTTGATTATTGCCTTGTATATATGTCTTGATATCTGTACTATAATAATGGGATACAAAGGAAACTTATACCATGCATTATGAGATCAGAAATGATTTGCGGTTTCAATTTGGATCAGATTTTGATCGGAATTCGAGTTAATATATAATTAAAATATAGATTGGAGTTATTAGCAATCCGAATTCGATTATTTGTGAAATAAACAAATCAAATATGAATTATGATCAATCCGGTCTAATAATAAAGTTTCAAAATTAAGTTCTGTGTTGCTCATTGTGAAAGTCAGTTAAACGTTTATATGATTCGAATTCGATTCGAGTCGATAATTATTAATTAGGATATGGATTAGAACATTTAATCCGATAAACGTTAGTGATCCAAATATAATAATTCGTTAGTTAAAAAATTGGATCTGAATTGTGGTCGATCCGATCCGAATCCAAATCCGAATATGATCAGTTTATAGACTTATAGGTCTGTGGACCCCACGACATGTAAATCACATTCCTAAAGATCACAAGTATCAGAAAAAAAGATAACATGATTAATTATTTATTGATTAGGGATGTAGCTAAACTTATGGAATAACATTCATTATAAAATAAATTTGGACAAATTCGGATTTGGTTTCACACTTGTTTGGTACCTTTACGTACACACACACACACAGAAACACACACACACACACACACATATATATATATATAATTTGAGGCATATAAGAAAAGGAAGTTTAAGAAGAAAAGAAATTTGGAATTTTAAGTAACGATTGTATGAAGTACATAATTCAATCCCATTAATAGATTAACCAACTTCAGGATTTCAATAGACAACCTATATATATATATATATATATATATAGACACACACACACATATGCACAGACATACACATACTCAAATTAAAACTTGAAATTTTTTTTGACTCATAAATCACAAGCATGCGAAAAGTGTAGGAATTGGTGTCCCTTGTTTTCTTAGCATTGAGTGCACATATAGTCAGTCCTACATACAAGAGTGTTTTCCAATAGAACATATTGCAGAATGAGCTAGACCACAACAGATAGTACTGTCCACTCATTTAGGGTTGAAGATGGTGATGGGTCATCTGGTTACCTGGTATGGATGTGTAAACCATGTGATGTCATTTCTATGGTATGTTCTACTGGAAAACACTATTGTATGTGGGACTGACTATATATGCACTCAATGCTAAGAAAACAAGGGACACCAATTCCTACACTTTTCGCATGCTTGTGATTTATGAGTCAAAAAAAATTTCAAGTTTGAATTCGACTATGTGTATGTATGTGCATATGTATGTGTGTGTATATATATATATAGGCAAAAGGGGCAAAAAAATTCCTGTGTTTTTAAAAAGGTGCAAGAAATTCTCATGTATTTTTTTTGGACCATATCACACTCTCACATTTGTAAAAGTGAGCAATTTACCCCCTCTTGCACATATTATATTTTTCTATCACCATTTTACCCTTTCTATTATTAAAAAAATAGGGAAAAAAATTCGAAAATAATTTTGGGGGAAAAAAACTAAATATGTATAATTACTTAATAAAATTTTTTGAGAGAAGAGAGGTTTTTTTTTATATATATTAAGTTATATCAATTTATGGAAAAAAATAAAAATTCACAATTACATAATAAAAAAATTTGGATTTTGTTTTTGTTTTCCGTAAAATTTTCCATTAGAAAAAGAGAGAATTTATGAAAAAAATATATTTTTTGAAAAAAAAATTTCAAAATTATTATTATTGTGCATATTTAGTTTTTTTTTTTTTGAAAACAATTTTCAAAATTTTTTTCCGGAAAAAAACTCCTTTTTTTTTATTAAGGTAAACAAAAACTTAATATTAAAAAACCCCTCTCTTTCTAATGAAAAATTTTTCAGAAAAAAAAAAATCCGAAATTTTTTATTATGTAGTGCATTTTTATTTTTTTCTTGTAAATTGATATAACTTAATATATATATATATATATATATATAAAACCCTTCTTCTCAAAAAATTTTATTAAGTAATTGTGCATATTTAGTTTTTTCTCCGGACAATATTTCCGGAATTTTTTTCCCGACAAAAACCTCCTCTTTTTTAATAATAGAAAGGGTAAAATGGTGATAGAAAAATATATTATGTACAAGAGGGGGTAAATTACTCACTTTTGTAAATGTGAGTGTGTAATATGGTCCAAAAAAAAGTATAAGAGTTTTTTTACACCTTTTTAAAAGTACAATGGAGGTTTTTGGCCCTTTTGCCATATATATACACACACTAGTGTATGTCAGTGTCTACGGCAGTATTATGTACTCGCCTGACTGTTAGATAAAATAATTTTAAATCGTAAAT
The DNA here is from genome assembly GCA_026545225.1 of Cornus controversa. Classification (NCBI taxonomy): domain Eukaryota; kingdom Viridiplantae; phylum Streptophyta; class Magnoliopsida; order Cornales; family Cornaceae; genus Cornus; species Cornus controversa. The sequence continues at coordinate 58,440,436 of CM048845.1, forward strand.
AGCAAAAGATATTTTGAGCCATATAATTAATTTTTTTTATCACTTTTAACCGTTAAATTAACTTTTTTTATCCTTGTTATTCCAGATACGTCTGTGTATGTGTATATATATATATATATATCTATCTTTATGGAACAAAAGCTGTAACTACTGTTGATTTTCAAAAAAGCACTAATATGATAAAGCCTTCCAAGTTAGAATGGACTAGACTGGAAGAAACTTTTTTTTGAGTATCACCCATTCACAAAGTGTCGGACCACCAATCAGTACGGTGTCTACTTACAGTTAGTAACTACATTTTAATTGTGAATTCACTTTTTATTTTATTTTATTTTATTTATTGACATAATTTTTTATAATTATAGTTAGTTCAACCAATTAATATGATGCCGATTAGACCGGCTACTATAATTTTTTTTCAAACCAATTATATAAATATATATATCTATATATATATATATATATATATATGTGCATATATAAAAAACCTATGGTTATTGACAAGAGATTAAAAAAATATATAAATCAATATGTAAAGATTAGCTAGGCTTGTGACCATTAAAGTGTGGGATCTGCCATGTGGCAAGCCCCACACAGTGGTCATTTGCTCTGCAAAGATTAAGAGAGAGCCATAATTTAGTATAGCGAGATCATATATGATGGTCTCAATAAAACTAATATTATTAAAAATCTATGTTAGACTGTTTTTTTATTTTCAATTATTATTTACTTGAAAAGTATATTATTTTCTTATTTTATTTACTTGCTTAGAAAATATGTTATATTCTTATATTTTTCCCATATAAGAATGTTATTGTAATAGAATTGGGCGACGAATGAATGAAAAGTCAAGCACTTTTGCGGCTAATTCCCAATTCAAAAGATTATTAGTGGCTAATCACCGATTAAAAGATCAATTTAGAATCTAGAACCCTAACACAAAGAGGACACCGTCCAAGTATTATTTTGTTCGGTAGATCGTGAAAGACAATGAGTGAATGAGTGAGTGGGTATTCTCTATCATTGAAATATTTCTTTTATTAATAATATTGGAATTTCTTTTCTTTATAGACGGAGACTGAACCACGTTAAATATTGTGTTATTCTCTTTTTGATTGAGTAATTTTATGAAACCCATTATGTAGTTATGTGAAGAGCACATATGTTTATCAATCACAAAGTCAAAAAGGCCAAGACACTCGTGGTTGTGGAGCCTAAAAGGCATGATGACTCTTTCACAAGTCCATTAATATATATATATATAAGAGAAAAAATTCAATTGAACAGTCAAAAATGGCTAAAAAGTTAATTATGTGACTCAAAATATATTTTCCTACTTATAGTTCAAAATAATTCTATCTAACTATCATGACTAAGAGTGAATGGACATATACTAGTCTGTGTGTGTATATATATATTTGTCAATTATTGCAAAAGAAATTCTTGAGTTATGTCCACAGACAAAAACAGAGCAAAATATTTTACTATGAAGATCAAAGAACATACTAAGTGACTCCCACTCAAAACTCAAATACAATCAATAACCTTATTTAGTGTTTTTTCAAAGATTTAAAAAGTCTCACAAAACCCTTAGTTCCTCCAATTGTAACTTGAGCTCTGCATATGTTGAAGCATAGAGCCTTTTGCTATTCATAGCTATAGGAGATCCAACATCCATCGTAAATTGGGGTGAGATATGGCATGCAATATTGGACTTTACAACCAGCTACAATTTGAGATAGGCCGGGCTACGAGATGCATTTAGTGCATCTACTGTTACAATAGAATGGTCTGTCCAAATAAGGTTCGAAGAGTACGACTACGTACACTCGATATAAATATATAATCTGAATCGTGGGTGTATAACACACAAGTTGAATTGTATCGCGCATATACAGCACACACAGTTCAAATTCACTGGATATATTTATACTGTGTGTATTATAGATCTTATCCTAAAATGAATCATCAAAGTTGACTTTTCAACATTGTAATTAATGATTTGTTATGCAATTATTCCACTACTTTGTCATTTGTAATTATTATTTTTTTTTCTATATGAAAGAGTATGTTTGTGTGCCTCTTTTGTTACTACCGGTATAATGTCAATTTTTCTTTTTAGAAAAAATAAAAGCTTTGAAATGTGTTTATATTATTTCCAAGATTATCATGACTATTCTAAATGTGTTAGTGTTATATAAGAGTCGTGTTAGGAGAAGTATTAGCAAAGTGTCCTCCAAGTATTCGAAATAATTACATTTAGTTTTAAATTATAAACACGTACATGAAATATGGGACACATGTCCAAGAAGTATCCGTGAAGTGTCGGTGTCCAACACAAATACTTCTCCGAAGAAATGTCAAACTAAAACCCACATCAATGGTCCACATTTAGAGTTAATCATGCTCTAGAAATCATAATCAACCTTCACAATCACACTTTATGCATGACTCTTAACCTTTCTTTCTTCCAACCTACCATAAGATTAAAAAGAAGATATAAATGTCATAGAAATTTTAAGATCACTCAAACACTTATAATCTTGCATGTCTAGTTATCAATGGTTGGTTGCAATTTGCAAAGGGCATCAAGTGAAAGCTTGTTAAACATGCAAAGAACAAATCTTTAACTTTGGAATGACAAAAAAAAAAGTTAGCTAGAATAGGAATTTGATTCCATCCACCAGTCTCTTTTACTGTTTCCTCACTTTTTAACATAGAAAAACGCATATTATTGGTGTATTCCAGTACAAAAATTGTCAGAGAATTCTCAACGCAGGGCATCTTCTTTGAGAAAGAAAAAGAAGCAATGTCACATTCTTCCACCTCATTCCTTGGTGTTGCTTTGGTTTAAATTCAATAAAAATGGGTTATAAAACCCTCCATACTATGCATATTCAAATCATATACTCTCCGGACTAACAAATAAACCCCTGATCTAATAAAAATATCAAATAAGTCCTTCTCATTACTAGGCTGTTATAAATTGAGTAACTTGCCCTAGTGATTTAATGAAATTTAAAAGTTTAAAAATAGAAATAAGGGGCATTTTGGTCATATATAGACCTGCCAATTGATCGGATTTTGATTCAAATCCAAGCTAATAATTAAGATATGGATTGAAACATTCAATCCATATCCTAGTATGGATTATGGTCGATTCAGTCTAATAATTATCCGATCTGATATAATATAATATATAATATACTATAAATATATTATCTAATCCTATAATATATAATATTTACATATTACTAGAATATTTTTATCATTATTTTCTTCTTCTTCTCTCTATCTATTTTGTCTCTCTTTATTGTTAAATAAAGAGTCAAATACGTACCCTGTCTACTAATTAGAGGTCTAAGTTCTAAAACCATGTTTTGTGTTGTTCATTGTAAAAGTTTGTTAGACGTTTATACAATCCGATTCCAGTCCGAATTCAAGTAATTACGATATGAATTGGGATATTCAATCCGATAATCCGTTCGTGATCTGAATTCAATAATTTGTTAGTTTAACAAATCAAATATGAATTATAGTTGATCCGTTTACAGGCCTAGTCATATATATCTAATAATCTTGCACATGCTACTCACGTGCATCATTCTTGTTAATATTTGACACCAAATTGACAAATTGAGAGTACATTGGTAAAATGTTGAAAGTGTCACGGGATTTAATGAGGTTTAAGTAGTATAGTACAAAGAGGTTATGTGATTAAATTTTATAGTACATGGGGTTTTATGAAATAACCCTATACAAATAAAGCAACTATGAAGTTGATTATGACATGTAATAATTGATAACACCAACAAAATTCTCTTTTTCATTTGATTAATTATCTCCAAGAATTTGCACAGAGCTTGAGCTTGGTTTCACACCAGATCTCAATTTGCAGCAATTTTCATCACACAAATCCACTCCTCAAGGGAAGGAAAGACAATGTCATCCATGAGAAGTGGGAGAGCAACAAGGGATGCCTCTTTCAATGGGATTGTTCGAAGAATGGTGAGCCTCCCACAGAGCATCCTAGGGGGCTTCTCAAGAGCAATGGATCATGGAATAGACCTCATGGGCATAGGAGGAAGAAGAAACCAATATATACCATCTAATTTTCCACTGCAACAACATCCACAAGAGCCTGCAATTATTCAAGAAGAGTGGGCATTTCTAGCCAGTTTCGAGCAGCAGTATGGAACCACACATCCTTTCTTCTACGCGTGCCGGTTTGTGGAAGCTCTAAAGATAGCACAGGAAGAGCACAAGTTCATGTTCATGTACCTCCACTCGCCGGAACACCCCTTCACACCCTCCTTTTCTATGGAGACTTTGTGTTCAGAGGTGGTGGTACAGTTTCTTGATACAAATTTTGTTTGCTGGGCTACACTTGCAAATGGAGGAGAGGGTTTGCACATGGCTTCCACATTGAGGCCTGCAAGTTTCCCATTCTGTGCAGTAGTGGCTCCAGCTACTGGTGATAACATAGTAGTGCTTGAACAGGTGAATTTGAAAGTGAAGACTCTACATGATTATTCTTTCTTTTCTATATAATTATACTGAAAATACTTTAATAGCGACAAAGATGATGACAATGGAATGTATGTAACGTACGGTTACACAAAATTGTAATTTTGTGTAATAGTAGATCTAACCCTCTCTAGATTCTACAATGGCAGGAGCGTCCTCCACTGGGTTTGCCCTACTATTACACAATGCACAAAACCAAATATGAATATCGATTTGGTTCTTGTTAAGCGATTAAAATATTTTGCAAGTCTATGGTCTGCTTTCTGTGATTGCATGACCTACAATGAAGCTATTTTTGCATCACATTGGATAATGGCAAAGCATGAGCATGAAAAGGAATAATTCAAGAAAAGCATATTGAGAAAAATGTCACAAGTGCTAAGAACAATTATTCCCATAGAAGTTGCTCTGGTGTCTCATGAAGTATCAGATCTAAGGTTAATACAAACAATTCTTTAGGAGCTAAGCCTTACTCAACCCGTGTGGAGGGGACGCTTTGCATCACGTCCCGGGGATTAGTCGGGCAAAGTCTCGGTTACCTAAAAAAAACAATTATTTCCAGAGTCTACTTACTTTAAACTATGTCAGGACTAAATAGAGAGAGGGATTGAAACAACCAGCATATACTCCTAATTTCAGATAAGCCACAGAATGGATTGTCTTGAATGAGCTTTATAACCATCTAATTTGGATAGTCCATTTGAAGCATTTTTTCATATGTTTTTGCACCAAGTAATTTGATCAAATCAATGATATACTTTTTGTACTATGCAATGGAGTGAAATAATTGCTGTCATAATCAAGTTTTCTGTCTTCCTTGCCCTTGTATAGATGGAAGGGCCGGTTTCCCCAGCCGAATTGGTGGAGATCCTACAACGGACAATGGAGGAGCAAGGACTGGCTTTCGGCAGTGCAAGGGCCAAGGAGGAAGAAAAGAGAAGGGCAGATTCCCGGATGAGGGAAGAACAAGACATGGCATATCTTGCAGCTCTCCAGCTAGATCAGGTCCATTTTTGTATATATATATACATGCCATGCTTTAAGTCCTAGCTCCCACTATAATGAACCAACTCTGTTGAATTTTTCAGGAAAAAGATAGACTCAAGAATTTGCCCTCAGAAGAAAGAGTTAAAAAACAAACAGAAGATTCAAACAATGTAAATCATGAGAAGCCTAAAGAAAACCTTGCAAGAAAGCAGAACAGTAAAGTGAAAGAAGCGACCAGTGCTGCAAGAGAAACTCAACCTAAGGACATTGCAAGTAGAGGAAAGGATGCTCAAGTCACTCAGGTCTAATTATGTCACAAAATTTGTTGCAGCTTGATATATGTGATATAGCTATATATATATATATATATATATATATATATATATATATATATATATATATATCAAACTAATGGTTCTGATGATGATTGTACAGATACTGATAAGGTTTCCAAATGGGGAAAGAAGGGAGCAAAGTTTCTTGTGCACAGACAAGGTGAAGGCAATTCAGAGATACATTGATTCGCTAGGCTTGCCTGGAAATTACAGATTGATATCAACCTTTCCTAGAAAAGTTTATGGTGTTGATCAGATGGGAATGACTCTCAAAGATGCTGGTCTCCATCCTAGAGCAAGCCTGATCCTAGAGCTTCTGTGATTTTATGAGTCTCTGGATGATTATGAGCGAGTGCACACACATGTATACACCTTTATACATGTATAAACATTTGAAATCATCATCTACATAGAAACTTATTCAATAGTTTTACAGCTTAATGCATATGTGCACATTGTCTCTCCATTTCAATATGGAACTTTAAACAGCTACAAAATGCATGAGAAATGGTTGGTGCATGTATCAGATGCATTTCATCAGTCTCCTGAACTGGCTGATATATCAGCAGGTGGGAAAATGTATAATTTTCCCAGTATATCTAACTATTTGAGGGAATTGGAAAAACATATAATTAATAAATTAAGACCCGATAAGAAGAACTAATGGGCATTAGCTCATATGGTATGGGCTTTTCTTCTTCTCAGAGGGAAGTTGAATGCTCGAGCTTCTTAGGGGTAATATTGTGGGTGTGTACGCGTTTAGTTGAACTTTCGAAAAATAAAAAAAATGATATTGAGATTTTTCTTAAAAAATGATAACAGTTTCATACAAAATAGTGAGTGAGAAGAAATTTAAAGATTTGGTAACAAGAAGTGGGAAGTCTAAAATAATAAAGAAGCCATGAGAAAAGAGATGTAAATGAAGTAGGAGAATACCTAAAATAAAACATAAAATCTAGTATGCATTGTCCCTAATCCCTATCCAAATGAAAATCAAATCAAGTGATATTATGTTTTAAATTTTCTTCAATTCCATTAATTTCAATTCTAAGATATCAATTTCATGCAATCGAACATAGCCTTGACAAATTGTAACACAAGTTTTAATCTGCTAATTGCCAACATTACGAGTATGCCTATTATATGTCAATGACTGCGGAGGCATACTCGTAATATTGGCAATTAGCTGATTAAAACTTGTTTTAACTTTTTCAAATCAATAAAATAGATATTTAAATTTTGTTAAGTTAGTTTTGTAATTCTTAAAAAAAAAAAAACAATGCATTAAATGAATGTTTCAATCTCAAAGTATGGCACTTATTATGGTTTATGGAAGAGGGAGTATATATTTAAAGTTAAAAGACTAAAATAGAAAACATAATAGATTCCACTAACATTTGTTAATAAAATGTACTAGCAAGTTAATTGGTGCCATTTCCCGAACTACTTAGCTCTGACTCAAAACTCCTGCACTTCTATAGAATTTCAACTATTTAAGGAGCACGTATTTAGTCTAAGACATATAATTATTTTAAATAGGTGTCGCTCTTGAGCTTTACATACTCTAATTTTGTGCACGTTCTCACTCTGTCACTCTCTCTTTGTGACATAAAATTTGCTTTTTTCACACTTTCTATCCTGTTCTGTGTGACTTGACATTTAACATGTATACAAGTTTTACAACATCGTCGTCAGTTTATAACAAGTCATACCTCAATGTGTTAATTGTTATTAAGACAAATCTTGCAGTGTTGTCAGTTCCTTAAATTACACTAACTTTTCTTGAAGTTTAAATAAATTACACACAGCTAGAACGTTTGAGGTTTATTATTTTCATCTCCCTTGAGGTTTGGCGCATGTACTCAACGACACCCATGGCTTTTTTTTTTCTTTCCATTTGAACTGTTAACCAAAATTTAAAAAATGACTATTTTGCCCTTCCCTTCAATGATGTTGGATAAATTACACTGACCTCCTTGAAGTTTGGTCAAATTACACATGGGTAAAGTGTTTGATAGTTATTACTTTGACATTCCCTAAACCCGTTAGCAACTAATAGACGTTAAAATTGATTATGAAAAGTCAGTAATGCCCTTAAATTATAATAATATATTATAGTGCAAATATTTGTAAAATAGAAACATCTTTTATGCCCTTCAATTAAATATAACTTGCGTCAAGCCAGTTGTAAAGCAAACTCTCTCTCTCTCGTTCTATCAGATATATATGTATATGCATATATATCTACAAATATGATTGAGCCGAAAGTTAGGGTTTTCGTTTCGATGATGGTGCTAGGTGATAATGTCAATGATGGTGGCAATAGCTCTTCGTTTTGCTCCTCATACAAACCACTATTGCCACCAACATGCTTTGAAGGGTAATGTGGGTGATTATTATTCTCTTTTCATATAAGGGAAGGGCAATATAACCAATTTCTAAAATTTTGTTCACGATTTTGACGAACAGAAAACGACAAGGGTGTCATTGAGTACACGCGCCAAACCTTAGGAGAGATCAAAGTAATAAATATCAAACGCTCTACTAGTGTATAGTTTGACAAAACCTCAAGGGAGGTTAGTGGAATTACCCATGATATTTTAATTAAAATATTAAAGGTAAAAATGACATTTTGCACTATAACTTAGGCTCAGTTTGGATAGATACGAGAGAAGAAAAAAAAGGAGAGGATAACAATAGTTATGAGAGAAAAGAAAGGAAAGGAGATAATAGCAATAAACTCTATTCATGTTTGGATATATAAGAAAAAAAAATAAAGGAGATAATAGTATTATTGTTTGGATAAGATAAGAGAGAAAAATGATAACGACCAAATTACTATCATATCATTTTATATTTATAGGACATGAGTGAAATAACAATTTTTATTTTTTAATTGTTGAGAACAGTTTCAAAATTATGAATGTAGTACTACTTAAACACTAACATAAGAGAGAAAAATGATAATGACCAAATTACTATCATATCCTTTTATATTTATAGGACATAAGTGAAATAACAATTTTTATTTTTTAATTGCTGAGAGTAGTTTCAAAATTATGAATGCAGTATTACTTAAACACTATCCCTCCTTATCCAAACACAACATGACATATCATCACCTAGAAAGCACGGACACTTCACCGAGGGTGCCGTACCCGTGTCGGACACTCGGACACTCCGCGGACACGTGTCGGACACTTCGTACCCGTGTCCTGACATTTTTCTTTTTATGACACTTCTCGGACACTCCTCGAAGATGTATCGGACACTTCATAGCAGTAATGTATATTCAAATATTTCGAATGAAAATTAAATGATACTAAATTATGATTAAAATCTAAGCTAAATATATATAGAAAACACCATAAGTTTGGTTCTTTAATTTATTTTAATATATTTGTTTATTTTTGTTTATAAGTTTGTTTGGTTTTTAATTGTTTGATGATGAATTGAAGTATTTATGTAATGTAGTATTTTTTTTATTGAATAATTAATATATATTAATATATTATATTATTATTTTATAGCCGTATCCTCGCCGTATCCGTGTCCTATTTTTTTAAAATTTCTCGTATTGCTGTGTCCGTGTCGTGTCGTACCCGTGTCTCGTGTCCGTGTCCATGCTTCCTAGATCATCACCTTTCTTTTCTCTCCTTATCCTTCCAAATCCCTCAATCCAAACGGAGCCTTAAAGTTTGTTAGAGGTTCCACCCGTGTGTAATTTGACCAAATCTTAAGGGAGTTCAGTGCAATTTATCTTATAATTTATTCAAAGAAATATTTATTTATTTATTTATTCTAGCAAGAAATTCACCCAAAAAATAACAATAACAATAAATTCAAGGCAATTTTAAAAAGGTGTAATAAGCCCTCATACGTTATATTTTGGATCAGATCACACCCTCACCTTTGCAAAATTGAGCAAAGTACCTCATTTTACACATATTTTACTTTTCTATGACCATTTTACCCTTTCCATTATTATAAAAAATAAAGAACAATAGAGAGTAAAGAGATTTTTTTATATTAAGTTTTTTTTACCTTAATAAAAAAAAAAAGATGAGTTTTTTTCGGGAAAATAATTTTCAGAAAAAAAAAACTAAAAATGCACAATTACATAACAAAATTTTTTGGATTAATTTTTTTGGGTTTCGAAAAAATTTCCATTAGAAAGAGAGGAATTTTTTTATATTAAGTTTTTTTAACTTAATAAAAAAAAATGAGTTTTTTTCCGGAAAAAAAAATTATGGAAATAATTTTAGGGGAAAAAAACTAAATATGCACAATTACTTAATAAAAAATTTCAAATTTTTTTTTTCGGAACTTTTTCCGTTAGAAAGAGAGAATTTATGAAAGTAAAATAATTTTTGAAAAAAAAATCCTGTAATTTTTATTATTGTGCATATTTAATTTTTTTTTCAAATTTTTTTTTTGAAAAAAAACTCCTCTTTCTTTATTAAGGTAAAGAAAAATTTAACATAAAAAAAAAAATAACTTTGGAAAATTTTTCTGAGAAAACAAAAAAAAAATTATTTCAAAAATTTGTTATTACTTAATTAGCATTACGAGAGTAACCTTGCAGCTACAACTCGACCCCAAATCGACTATCGTCGTCATTCCTCATCTGCAACTCTACTGGAAGCACCCAAAACAGTTGTGGAAAAGAGGAAAATGGCGCTACGCCTGAGCCCTCTTCTTCGTCACCATTTCGCTCCCACTCTCCGTTCCATCAAGCTCAGTTCATTCCGCAATTTCTCCATTCACAACCATCTCTCACACCCAAATGACTCCCATAAGGTACCCATTTCTCTCTTTTCTTTAGCTGTTAATTGTGTGTGTTTTTGTATAAATTAATGGCACTGATATTTCTATATCCATCTGGGTTTTGATTTGTGTTGTTTAACTTCACACTATATATATATATATTTATATTTTTGCCCTATTTAGATTGCTGACAAAAATTGAAGCAACAGAAGTTGAAATCTGGGGTCTTTGTGTTTTCTTTTTTCGAATATGAGGGATACGATTAACCACATGTAGTTGCAATAGGCACTTCAGTTGGGAAAATTTATTCTTTGATTTTCTTTCAGTTTCTCCATCATTCAAGAGGATGTTTATAACCTGGGAATTATTTACTTCGCATAAGTTCGGTTCCTATTAGTTATACAGTCTGAATTTATGCTATGGTGGTGTTATTTCAGTTCCATTGTAAGTTTACTTTTGTGTTATTAGTCCAGAGGCAATACTTTATCAAGGGGTTCATGTAAAAGCTTGTGCTGTTAAGTATGAGAAAATGTAGATTCGAGTTGCAAGATAGTCACTTTGTGCACACGATGCTAAAGGTTAGGTTGTTTGCCCACCCCAGCGCCATCTATTAACTAGGACCACATTGGGTGATGGTAGAAGTGCTAGAAGCAGCCCCATTCTTCACGTGAATTTCCAATTTAAGCTCTGTATAGATTGAATAGGAGTTGTGAACGAACCCCGTGTATAATGGACTATGTGGGTATGTCTGTGTATAATGGGGATTTTGTAAAAATTAAGGCTCTGTTGATATAATGAAACCTTAAATCTTGTGGATGACTTGACCAAACTTTCGCTAATATAGCATTTGCAGCACAAGAACTGCACATGACAATCAGGTGGTTGTTCACATTTCCTTTATTCAGTGAGATTGCATTGAATTCTATTAATAATGCATTTGTGATCTTCATCTGAGCTTTGGTGGAACTTTATAGTCTATGCCGTTCTTAAACTTGCAGCTAGTGATGGAAGTAAAAGAGAAGCTTGAAAAAGATTATTATAGTCTTCCTATCGGCAAAAATGGAAGAGATGATGAAGACATGATCCTTTGGTTTTTGAAGGACAGAAAGTATTCTGTTGAAGATGCTGTATTAAAATTGACTAAAGCTATTGTATCCTTGTCCTGTAGATTCATGCTTTTAGGATGTTAATTGATCAAAAAGAGTCTTTGCATAATCATGACCTGAATGTTCTAATTTGACTATCATTTGGTAATTTGGTTTACAGAAAAGTTCAAACTTCTTGCTAGGTGAATTTGAATTAACTGAACACATACTCAAGGAACCTCAATCCTCTGGAGGGGGAAAGATACCTGGCTTCATTTAATTTGTTATTGGATTCTCAAGATTCCTTTATTATTTGCATTTTAAGAACAAACTTTTGAAACTTTTAAGAACTAGCTTCAGCTGCACCAGTTGTTGCCTAAGAAAGATGAAAGGATCTTTAAAATATTGTGGCTCCTGTTGTTATATGATTGTATATATTGTTCTCAAGAATGAAAAAATTGGTAGTTTCGGTGAATATTATTTCAGTTTTCCTTCTACCTTATAAGAAATGGCGTGAAGAATTTGGTGTGTCAAAATTGTCAGAAGAGTCAGTGAGAAGTGTAGCTGAAACCGGAAAAGCTTACGTGCATGACTTTCTTGATATCTATGACAGACCAGTGCTAATAGTGGTGGCATCCAAGCATTTTCCTGAAGTAAGTCTAAAACTTAAGTTATCTACTCTCCTATTGTCTTATTTTTTGGCCTTTTTTTTTTCCTAGTTATTTTTTGGCCTTTTCTCTTTAGTCTAAGAAGCTACTGTCTAAATTAAGCTTTGTTTTTCAAAAATTTAAAATTAGAAGTGTTTCTGCCTGAAAACAATTCATCCTAGCATCGATTCTTCTGAATGGCAGGCCCATGGATCATCACTAAAAGACCATGCAAGGGTATGCAGCGTATGCTTGTGCATGATTTGGTGGTGTGGAAAAAAAAATCCGATTAAATTCAGAGAACACAACCTGCCCCATTTCTGTTAAAAATTATTTATGTTCTCCCACTATTTATTGTCCGTTTTTAGTATTCATCAAGTAACCTGAGATATTAGATTCTTTTAATTTGAAGTTTCACTTCTATTCACCACATTTATGTTGGAGAAGTAGTAATATTTACTTTTAACCTTTTTGTGTCTTTTTACTATCGTCTTGCTTTCTCTAGCTTGAATTCTGATAGCTGTGTAAAAATGAATTGGCAACAGGTGCAGGATCCTTCTGAGAATGAGAAGCTCTGTGTGTTTTTTATTGAGAAGGCATTGAGTAGACTCCCTGCTGGAAAAGAAGAAATACTTGGAATATTTGATCTCCGGGGTTTTGGTCCTGAGAATGCGGATCTTAAGTTCTTGATATTTTTGGTAATTTCTATTGACTATCTGCTGATCATGTTTTAGACATATTTTATTTTAATTAATATTGCATCCAAACTGAGTTCAGAACTAATTCCTCATTATATTGGGGCAACAAACTGATGAATTTTGCAGTTAACCAAGAGACTTTGATGACATATATGTCTTTAAAATGTGAGCAATTTTCATTTATTGTTGTTGTTGTTGTGTTAATGATGATGATATTGGTTATTAACTTTTCTTGTGGTCATGCCATTATCATTGCTGCTGCTATTACCAAAAAGATCATTGACATCGTCAGTTTCAGATTCATTAACTACTTCTTCGTTCCTTTAACTTGGCAAGTGTATTATCGCAAAATTTCTTTGTATATTAATAAGTTTATTTCTCGTCAATCAATTGGCGCTGTTCAAATGCTGCTTTTAGTGGAAAATATTATATTCTATCAATTTGGATGGTCCAAATCACAAAGGAAATGCAACTTGGAACATTTGGTTGTCTTTCGTTAATGTCGCATTTGTTTGACTCATTATTGTCATTATTTGATGGAAATTGGAAGACTGAAGCAGTATGGACCTTATGTGTATTTTTTTTAATAAATTCTTGGCAGTTTGATGTATTCTACTATTACTATCCAAAGCGGTTGGGCCAAGTACTCTTTGTGGAATCTCCCTTCGTGTTCAAGCCAATGTGGCAATTAGTCAAGCCCCTGTTGAAGTCATATTCTTCTCTGGTAAGAACTGTCCGTGGTACTCATTAATTCTTTGTTTTGGAGGACATTTAATGTTTTTTGTGATGTCACTCCTATAGAACTACTTCCATGCTACATTCATAATTTATAATTTCATAACCAATTCATCTTCATTGTTTGAAAGTTGAGCAAATGTAGGTTCACTTGATTGTTTAGTTGTTTATTTTTCTATTCATAGTCATTTACTCCTTCAATGTAAGCCTGTAGGCTTCCATCATAGGGTCAGCATTAATCCCATATCGTTTTGCCTTAGTTATGGATAAAATGACAAGACACATTCGGGGTGAGACTCTACGATGTATATTATGTGGTGAAAATATTGTTTTAATTGATGAAATTAAAGCAAGTGCTAAGTTGGAGGTTTGGAGGGAAATCTAGAAGTAAATGGGTGTAGAAATAGGAATGTAGATAAGTAGGAATGAAACTGAATATATGGAGTGTGACTTTAGTAAATCTAGAAATACAAATAGGAATGTAGTGAAATTTTAGTATTGAGAAGCACAAAAAAGTGAATATTCCCGTTGTTTAGGGTTCAATTATTCATACTGAAGGAAAAATCGGAGATCATGTGTATCATACAATAAAGGAAGGATGGGTTAAATGGAGTACATTTAGTATATTGTGTAATTGGCGAATCCCGCTACGATTAAAAGAAAAGTTCTATACAATAGCCATTAGACTAGTTGTTCTTTATGGAATTGAATGTTGGGTAGTTAAGAAATAACATATGCATAAAGTGAGTGGCGGAAATGTGAATGTTGACATGGATGTGCTGCAAGACAAGAAATGATAGAATTAAAAATGTTCACATTTGTGATATGGTTGAAGTAACACTAATTGGAGATAAAAATGAGAGAAAATCAATTATGATGGTTTGGACATGTGCAAAAAAGACCACTAAGTGCGCGTTAGTTAAGAAGGGTGACATAGTCCATGTTGAGGGTAATGCTAGGGGAAGGGGAAGGGGAAGACCAAAGTTGATGTAGATAAAGTTATTAAGGAGATAGATGAAAAAATGTGGTTTGATTGAGGCTATGGTCTTAGATAGATCGGAATGAAAAATAGAATTCATGTAGCCGATTGAGTTGAGTCATTTACTCCTTCGACATACACCCTAGTGCTTTGCCTCTTGTCCTCACCAATTCTGCTTCCACAAGATATTGGTTTCTGCTCCATGGTCTTTGTGGAAGCCCATATTGGCTGAGGAATAGCTCTATATAAGTGAAGGAAGCACATTTTACACAGAAGCCTATTTAAGAGATCAGACATCACAGCATATACATATAGTAATTGAATTGTGGCTGGTCTTTATTGTCACTATAGCTGAAATGGCCATATTTATCACTAATTGTTTTCGGTTTTTTTCTTCAGATAAAAAATTATGATCTTAGTTTGCTTGTGGATATGTCGGTCTTAGTTTTGCTTACTTCTACAAGTTCATTTAAAACAGCTTTATATGATTTGCATGTGGATGTGTCGATCTTAGTTCTTCTTTCTACAATTTCATTCAGAAACAGCTCTCCACATCATGAGAGCATATCTTATCGGACTTTATATATATAGCATAATCTATTCATTTATAGTATTCACTCTGCAATATGATTTAATCAACAACATCCCCATTGTTATATAAGAGAACTGAAATAAGGCATGCACAAACAACACATTCATATAAATCCTGAACTTTAAAAGGTTATTAATGTTCAAGACTGAAATGAGAATACTGAGACAGATGATGGGATTAACTAAAAGAAACAGAATTAAGAATTACTATGTTAGGGAGAAATCAGGAGTAACACTTGGTGATAAAATGAGAGAGAGTAGTATTAGATGGTATTGACATATGCAACGCAGACCTGTAAATGCATCAATAAGAGAACGAGGACAAATTCGAAAAGAAGGTAAAAGGCAAGAGGTAGATCAAAGTTAGCATGGATGACATAATAAGAAATTAAATATAATAAGAGACAGAACTTGTAATAGAATAGAATAAAAGAAAAGAATTCATGTGGCCAACCCTATTCACTTGGGATCAAGAAAAGGACGATGATGATGAGTGCTGTTCTGCACTGTAGTTATTCTGTCCTTTTATGCTGTCATTTCATTTTCATTCATTTATTCATATTTGAAGGTGAGATTTTGCTCGGTGGAGACCGTTAGGAAGGAGTATTTTACAGAAGCAACACTTCCAGCCTGCTTCAAAGACTGAAGATACTATCATTCCTTGAATGTGTCATCCTAAGGTATGGTAATAAATATTTTAAACATACAGAAATGGATGATAAGAATAAAAAATATATATCTTTAAGTGTGTGATCTTGTACTCACCCCATGGCATTATCAAAGCAATTCTTTCCTATGAATCCAAAAAGAAAGAGAAATAGTTAAATGCAAGTTCACAGTCTTATGCTCACTCCATGGAATTGTATGATTAACGTAGCTCTGATTCTCTATGGATAAAGAACATCATTGTTCATCAAATCAGGCAGCATTGAAACTTGAAAGTATAACTGATGTTGCAAATGATACACTCATATATGTATCTTTTATCATATGGGTATTTAAATGAGAATCATATATCCCTAATTTAAGTTCAACATATGCAGGAATTTTAGCATCACTGAGTTGGAGATTGTGATCGGCACTGTGTTGTGCAACCTGTTGAGGCGCAGCTAATTGGGTTTTGACTCTTCGACGGATCCAACTTGCCGTGGCTTAAGGATACTTCCAATTTTGTAGCTTTGAAAAAGGCAGATAAACTGACCTCCTTTTTAATTTTGATGATGTTGTATGATCTGAAAATTGGTCTGTGCATCGTCAATCATTGAAATGTTTCTTTGATCTCTGATGGTCCATTTGTAGGATGAGTAATGATGTATATTGCATACAAACCGATTAAAACACATTTTTTTTCAATAATTTTTGTGGAGTTTACGTGATGTCACACACACACACACACACACACACACACACACACACATATATATATATACTGTAACTTTGACTAGGACTAGTACCTACCGCTACTATATAAAAATTGTAACTGATTAAGGTTGGTTCTTCCTCTATCTCTTAACTAACGAGGGACAGAATGTGAGAGGAAGATATATATGGTAGTGATAAGCAAAGCATAGGGGGGATGCCGAGTTGCAGTAATGAATGGGGGGTGCACTCAACATTTCTCGTTCAGCTTCACTTTTCCTACAAGAAAACTGATATTTTATGCGATATTTATAAGCAGTGTGTATATATATATATATATAGTTTGGCCAAATAGAAAAAAAAATAGATGATTTTTATAAAAAAAAAAAAAAGCTGAACCTTTTTAATTACCATCAAACCCTAATGACATGAATAAAATTTCCACTTTGCGACCCACTATTAAAGCTAAAATTCTTAGCAAAACTCCAAAAATTTTCAAGACAGAATTAAGGCAACAAATTGCTGCCCAACTTGCAGAAGCACTCTCAGATTCTGACTCAGATCAATCTATTTATTTTGGTGAAATATTTCATTTACACTCAAAAATGAAGATGATTGTTATGGGATTTCTCTTTCCAACATTTCCAAATAAGACAAATTGTCTTCTCAAATCAAATATCCGATGGATTCACAATAATAAAAGTAGATTCAACAGTAAAAGCAAAAGCAATTATCATCGACAAATTTACCCGATAAAAGCAGATTCTCTTCTTTTATTTTCTACAGTCAAATACGACAAGCAAAGATGATCTGACATCCTTATCCGTAAACAAATTGGCTTTCAATTCTGGGATTCAAATATATATATATATATAAGAATCTTGACTATATATTCGAAGAGAGATGGTCAAGGCCAAGGAATGTGTTGTTTTAGGAAACAACATGCTTATCTCAACGAGATAATCAAATAGCTGAGTCATCACCCTAGGACTCTCTGATCTAGTAGTTGGTTACCTTATCACTTGATAATGTAATTTGTACTTTTAACGCAGTACAGGAACCTCTCCGGTGCCGGGAGGATCCAAGTCCTCAGAAATTATGCTAATATAATTTTGTCAATTAATTAAAATTTGACTAAAGTTTTGAACCCATTTAAACACATGTATCTAGACCTGTAAGCATATTGGATTAATCTTGATCTAATTCAAATCCGATAAAAAATATAGGCGATTTGATCTCATCTGATAACTCGACGAATTATATATAATTAAATCCATATCTCATTTCCGATAAAAAAAAAATGTAATTTTTTTATAAAAAAAAAAGTAATTTCAAAAGAAATTAACAAATAATAAGTAGAAAAAAAATATAAAATATAAAGAAAAAAAGTAGTAAAAAAGTAAGTATTTGACTTTTTATTAAAAAAAAAACTATAAAGAAAGACAAAAAGTAAGTATTTGACTCTTTATTGAAAAAAATACTATAAAGAAAGACAAAATAAAGAGAGGGAAGAATAAGAAGGAAATAATGATAAAAATATTGAAATAGTATGTAAATATTATATGTTATAACATTAGATAATATATTTAAAATAAATTATATATTAAATTTTTTCGGATCGGATCAACCATAATTCATATTTGATTTGTTTAATTAACGAGTTATCGAATTGAATGTTCAATCCATATCCTAATTATTAACTCAAATTCGGATCAAAATTCAATCCATTAACATGTATACATGTATCGATGCATTCTAAATTTCATTTAACCACTTACATGTCTTGTGTGTTGACAATAGAATTATGTTACAATCTAGGAAATATAGATACGGATACGGGACAAGGGTACGATATGATACAGGTACGGTGATGCGACAAATCTCAAAAAAATATAATACGAGTACGACCGGATATGACAATATAAAAATAACAAATTATATTTTTATATATACAAAAAATAGAGTTACTAACATTTTTGTTATAAAATATATTGATTAACAAACAAAATAAGAGTTAAGAATCATATTGCATAATTTGCATAGATAAATTTTATATTAAATTATGATATATATCTCAACACTTCTTTTTTAAATAAATTTAAACTTTCTTAACAATTATACTATGATGTTATTGTATATTTTAATGTTTAAAATTTGTTAAAAATGTGTTGTGACTAGAAAGCACGAACATTTCGTATAGGGGTGCCGTGTCCGTGTCGGACACTTGGATACTTCTCGGACATTCAGACACGTGTCAGACACTCCTTAGAAGTGTTCTTGAATTTATTTTTTTAGGATACACGGGGGACACGGCAAGGACACGTGGGGGACACGGTGGAGTACATTTTGTAATTTTTAAAAGTGCAAAAAAATGCCTGAACTTTTTCAAAGTTACAAAAAGACCCCTTTGAACTATTTTTTTGAGCATTTCAGCTCCTCATCTTCTAAAAGTTGACATTTTGACCCCTTAAAATAACTATAATGACATATATATCATTTAATATGACTATTATGTCATTTTCTCTATAAATATAGTATTTTCTAAAATAAAAAAATTTTAAAAATAAAAAATAGTTAGATAAAATTCCTAAATAATAAATTTAGAAACAAAAAAATAAAAAAAGCCAATAGAACTTTATTTAACATAAAGTCATGTTGGTTTATTTGGTATTTTGTATTTAAATTTATTTGTTTGTTATTAGAAAATAAGTAATGTGCAAAATTTTAGTAGTGAGTTTGAATATAATGAACATCTTTTTTGAAAATACATTAATTACTTGATAAGAAATTGAAGCATTTGTGTAATTTATTTATTATTTATTGTTAGATTTATGTTATTGTGGATATTGATTAACTTGTTGAATATATATTAATATATTATTTTATAGCTGTATTCTGCCTGTGTCTGTGTCCTGTTTTTTTGAAATTTGTCGTGTCGCCTTGTCCGTGTCGTGTCGTACTCGTGTTCGTATTCATACTTCTTAGGTTGTGAAGTATTTGAGAAGTATCGGATACATAGTCAAAATATCAAAGAAGTATCGGATACGTGTTAGAAATAAAAATATATATTTTAAAATTATGGATACGTTTAGAAAGTATCGAATACGTATTCGTGAATATCCAAAGAGTATCGGTATTCAATAAATACCTGATACGAGTACGTTATACTTGTAAAAATAGCCATAATTTATAGGTTACAACGGTTGAATTGGATTTTTGGTGATTCCATTAAACATGTCTAACAAAGACTTGTGCAGTAATAAAATATTAAATTTTAAAACAAACAAATGTGCATTATTATAATTTTCCTACTATTTTTGGCCTTTTTGGTGATTGAAAAGTTTTTGCTCTTATTTTATTTATTAAGATACCGTAGCCCGCTGGGTAGTTTATTATGATGGAGATGACAATGACATTTTTTATACTTCCAAAAATTGACCTCTCCTTTGTCCATTCAGCCTTATGAGCCTTAATTGTATTGGGGAAAGATTTTCATCTAGAGAGAGAGAGAGAGGAGAGAGATGGAGAAGCGCAGGGGGTGCTTACTGATGGTGGTGAATTTCCTTTGTGTTGTGGGTTTATGTAGTGCGATCGAGTCACCACAGTTCACAGTGGTTCACTATGAATCAGATTTCGAGATCAGACTCTACAGAGACTCGACTTGGATGTCCGCTCCAGTCAAAGAAATATCCTTCGAGAAGGCCACCAGAGACGGTTTTCACAGGTCAGTCAGTACTCACTCTCATCTCATGTTCGCTTTAATATTCTCATGCTCGTTTGGCTCCCGAGAAAATTTCAAAAGAGAAAATTAAATAAAATCCTCACTTGTATGCTTTATGTCGATTTATTAGTTTTCAACACTGAAAAGTTCATCTCTTATTCTATTATAACTGAGGACTAGTAACAAAAGATCTTTTTTTATTTTTTAGGTGAACTGCGAAAAAAAAAAATTTGTAATGTAGAAATAGTGTATATAACATTATAACCCTCCTAATAGTTCGGAGTTCGATACTGAATTGAAATCATATGAGACCCATTTGCCTCGTGCTTCTTCACCTTCCAAAGTAGAAAAGGTAGAAGGTCCATGGTTGAAGTACTAGTAGGGGCAAAGTGGAAAAAAGAAAAAGAAAAAAAGGAAAAATTGAGTCTCCAGGGAATTGGGGGAGTGCCAAATTAAAACATCTGATGATGTGCAAGGCCGATAATAAATGGATTTTTGTTCAAGAATGAAATATTACTGGAACTGTCTATATTACATCCCAAATATGATGAAATAGGATGAATTGAAATGGTATTTTTAAATATGTAATTATCTTGAATATATTAACCATTTCTTTATTTTCCAATCGCCTAGAAGGGACAAAAGAAAGTTCTTGTCATGAAAAGCATCTAATGAATTATGAGTTCAATACATCCTGTTGCACGCTCATCATCAGACAATCACTTGTTCACAAACCTTGTGTCGGCTAATAGATTTCATTTTCCATCTTGCCGCTCGAATACAAATGGCATCTTTATATGTACCATGATATTAAGGAATCTCATTGCTATTACTCAAGCGAGCATAAAATGCATACTTGCATATATTTCCATAGGTCAAATATGATATGTAATTATTGGAATAACTTTTGGAGACTCAAGTGATGCATATGCAATCTTTTGTGCAAATAAAAACTTCTTCTATTAAAAACAATTGTAACTTGCACCTTTTTGCATGTAACCCCCTTGTAGTATGGATATTTTGCATGTAAATTCCATGTAGGGTGAAAAGTTATTATTTGTAATTCAATAGTCACATCTCCTTCTTGGCACATTTTTAATACTACACGGGTTTGTCATAATATCAGGGGGTTATATGCACAGTATCCATATTACAAGAAGATTTGCTTTCACTTTGCCATTTTTTGTGTGCGCATGTGTGAGTTAATTAAGAATATCTTAGTTACTTAACAAAAAAAAATTAAGAATATCTTAGTTGCCTTGTTGATAGGGAGTGTATTCTGGGGATTGTTTGTCCAAATTTTCTGGTGTTGTATCAATATTTATCTAAAAAATTGTATTCAGTACCAGACTTGGATTGATTGGATGGATTTTTTTTTTTTTAATTTGAATTTGCATAGCGATCTTTACTTGCTAAGACTAATTATTTGTGATTGTGCATTGTTGTATCAGGTTTATCTTGTAGATTTTTAGTTCTACTTTTTCCTCTGAAATCTTTTGGATGGAGGTGGAAGTTCTCAACCTTTTGAGTGCTCCTTTCGTGGTGTTGTTTGAACTGTTTGTTTGGATCAATGCAATAAAAGAAACAAACTTTAATGCCTAGATGAAGGTTATTACTGATGACCATATAACTAGTTTGGAGTGCAGATCACAAGTGAATGTCTAGCAAACCACTTCCCTTTTTTCTTTTCTTTTCTTAAAAGAAAAAAAAAAGAAACTACCGTGCAACTTATAATAGACAAGAATACTCAGGCTTCACCCTTTGACACAATATAAAATGAGCCGTCTTTGTGTACACTACCAGTGTCTTTTATTGTTGAATCAGTAGAGGAAATAAATGCAAATATTATTACAATGAACTAGGCTTTGGAATTTAATTTTGTTAATAACGCTAGACTTGGAGTCTCGGAACAAGAACAAGTGTTGCCAATACTTGTAAGACCATGCAATGAGGGGGGATTACTATTTAGGCACGGGACTTTGGTTCATAAGGACGGAGATCTGTTCTATATTTTAGGTTAATAGACTTACGTTGGCATATTCCAAATCAAAACTAGAGTCCGTAACTTTTGTTTGAGTTTTTAGCTTAGGTTAGAAGTTTTTCAAAATTTTGTGTTTGTTACCTCCCAAGGTCGAAGAAAGAATCCATGCTACATTCAAGGGTAATTCATGCTACATAAAACTTTGATCTATCAAGGAATTGATCGAGGGCCTCTGGAGTGCTGTCAATCAATCAAACCTTTCGGAAAAGCAGTTTTCAAGTTGGTTTTAAACTCTATCTACACTAATCTCTCTAGACTACCTTGTTTCCTATATAAGTACTATGCTAGGGCAAAATACATATACGAAGATTTTCATATAGAGAGCAGATTATTGTGAGATTTTGATAGTGCATCTCAGTTTTCTTTTACATTCATCATTCTAGTAATCAGTGAGTGTAGTTTATACATGTTGACATCTATTGTTGTGTACTATAGAAACGAGTTCGATCTTTCAGTTCACCATTTGATTGAAGCTTGTACTATTAGTGGTTGAGACCGAAAGCACTAGAGAAACATATTCGTGAGAAACGGATAAAGAGTTGTTTGGTGAGAAATGGATAAAGAGTTGTTTGGAGACTTTTGGGTGAAAGTTTGGAGTATTCTGTGTCAAGAGGTAATTAGGGAATTCTTGGGGTAGGATCCGTTAACCTAGGTTGTAATCTCTCTTTTATAGTGGATTTGGTTTGCCTGAACTAGATCCCAGGGTTCTTTTCTATTTAGGAATTTTCACATAAAAATATGGTGTTCATTGCTTTATGTTTTAATTGCTTATTATTGCTGTGGATTGCTTATATTTTTATTACCTGATATATCAGAGTTTGAATTTCTATTAAAACAATTTTAAATTAAAAAATTCATTAAAAGTGGTTAATTATCCTACAAGACCTATTGAATTCCCCCAGCCCTCAGTCTAGATCAGTGGACCTTGCACAACTATTTATTAGAGCCTCGGGTTCCTGACCTTACTCTCATCACAATGGATCATAACTTGTGAGGATGGAGTTACAGACAGGACGCTGCCTGTGAAGTGAGAGTAGAATGGCGAGGTCTATAGAATAGAGCACATTATTCAAGTCTAAACTCTAAACACAAATTATGTATAGAGCACATTATTGAGGAAGCAATTGGAGATTTGCTTGTGAGATAAATAAAATGACAAGTGAATATTGTAAAATTGATAAGACTGAAAGTGACTTGCCAAAGAGAAAAAAAGCTGAGGTGAAAACATTTGTGAAAATAAGGCAATTGAGATGGTCTAAATATGTCAGAAGAAGAGAAATAACAGGTCCAACAAGAAGTGAATGAGAGTGATTTGCACAATATAATAGGATGAAATATGAAGGTGGATGGATGGAACTGGACAATTGGTAAGGAAATATATCATATTACCTATTTAGTTTAAAAGAAAAGAAAAAAGCCTTTCAATAATTGGAATTTCTGAGTGGTGCTTGTTTCAAGAAGAGTCTGATGTGGAGTGATTTGCATAGGACCGAGTGACCATTTATTGGCAACTGTATTTTACCCGATTGAAGAATTCAGAATGAGTAGTGAATAGAGATCTTAGTTCCTATATAAATAACTCAGGAGGCAGTAGAGACCAGAAATCCTTGTTCATGTGATAGATTCAAGTTCTCATTTTTTATTTTTCTTTTGGTTTCTCTTTTATCAAACAGGCATTGTGCTTCTGAATTCACTGAAAGCAATTTACTTTAGATTTTCCTATTGTCTGTCCCACAGGTTATTCCAGTACATCCAAGGTGCAAATTTGAACTTCTCTCGGATTTCAATGACTCTGCCCGTCTTAACAAGCATTGTCCCAGGAGCTGGGCCCCTTCACTCATCAGCCTACTCTGTCCGATTTTATTTGCCTGTCAAGTTCCAAGCCACCCCACCACTTCCCCTTCCTCAACTGAACCTTAAACCTGATTCATGGGTCAGTCACTGCATTGCAGTTCGAAAATTCTCGGGATTTGCAAGGGATAGCAACATCATACAAGAGGCAGAAAAACTGGCCACCAGCTTGAGCAGGTCTCCATGGGCAAACGCTACCTCCTCTTCCAAAAGCAAATATGCTTATTCAATTGCACAGTACAATTCTCCATTCTGGTTCATTGGGCGTGTCAATGAAGTCTGGGTTGATATGAATGATGCTGGACCAAGCTGCAACAGTAGTGGGATAGCTACATACTGAACTTCTACTGTTCAAGTGGATGAAATCATGTAAATATTTCCTGTGTAAGGTGCTAAACTGCTAATGGAACATTACTGTTATCTTTTGTTTTGCTCATCTGTATGTAAATACTATGATTTCTCAATCGAACTTGTAGTACTTTATACAACCTTTTTCCTAGTGTTATTTCCTAAATATGATAGGGAATTAGAACATGGTGAGACGATCCTCTCATGTTGGTGGGGGTGATCTCCGCGGTTTCAATGCATTGGAAGCACCCGGTACATTGGAGAGGACTCGGGTTCTAGAACATACATTTGGATAACTTGGAAATGTTGTGATTTGATTGGATAATTAGGAAAATTAGAGTTTTAACAGTGATTCAACAACAGCTGTATTATATGGAATGTGAATCATTTTGGTGCATGAAAACTCTTGTCAAAATGTCAAATGACAACATTATAAGCAGAAGTCAGACCAAACACACCAAGAATTGCTAAGTTTGTTTTAGGCCCTGCCCTGTTGGTTGAGTTTGGCTTTACGCCTTTCTCTCGGCTTCAGCCTGGTTCGTTTGTTTTAGGCCCTGCCCTGTTAGTTGAGTTTGTCTTTATGGTTAATTGGTTATATATTAAACGGTTCGTTTCGGAGTTGGGGTTTTGATTCCCAGCCAAATTGCTGCCCTATTGTCATTAATGATGAGTGTTCTTTTGCATCATATATATTGATTTCAGGATTGGAGATGGCTATTCTCATGGTCTCCGGCCCCAAAAGTCTAAATTATTGAAGATTGTTGCATACCTACCCTTATATGTCCAAGTTAGGAGTGGCCATTCGTGTTTCCGTATCGTGTTGATCTATGAGTATTCTATTAAACAGCTCAACCCTAACTCAATCCATTTAATAATTACGTCAGAAACTCTCTAACACTAACTCAATGCGTTTATTAAGCGTGTTACATGTGTCGACCTATGTAACCAGTTTAATAAACATATCCCATAATGACACAATTCGTTTAATAATTTTTTTAACCTGTTTAACTTGTATGATCTGGGTTTCTCCACCCCTAAAAATCTCTCTGAAAATTATATAAAAAATAAAATACATATTTATACATAAATCCTAAAATCAAAGTATATATTATAATTTTTGTATCTATATACAAACCCTAAAACATACTAATGCAATTCAACAACTAAGAATATACCATAGCAATCTCATCCTTACATCAGTCCTGTAAACAAATAAATAGATTACAAATAATTGCAATATAAATAAGTTTGAATAAAATCAGAATATATGAATAACTCATGTCGTAATCGTGTCGCGGGTTAGACAGCTTAGACTTAAACTCGCCACAATTTTTGCATGTCATGTTCGTGTCAACCAATTTATCAAACGTGTCGGTTTACCTCAAATCCAAACCCAATTAACTCGTGTCGTGTCGTGTTGTTATGTTGTGTCCAATTTTGCCACCCCTAGTCCAAGTCCTTCCCCATCCGAATCCGATGTGGGACAAGTTAGCTCCTCTAACATTTTAAGCATCTTCTAATCCAAAAACCTAAGCTATTAGATAGTGTTGCATACCTACTCTTATATGTCCAGGATTGGAGATGACCTATTGTTAGAGGTCTGGCGCTTACCCTCTAACCCAAAAGTCTAAGTTATTGGGTAGTGTTGCATACCTACCCTTATATGTCCAAGTCATTTCCCATCCGAATTCGATGTGGGACAAGTTAGCCCTTCACCCCTCTAACATTCTAAGCACCCTCTAACCCAAAAGTCTATGCTATTGGGTGGTGTTGCATATCTACCATTATATGTCCAAGTCATTCCCTATCTGGATCCGATGTGAGAGAAGTTAGGCCCTCTAACATTTTTCCCCACTCGAACTCGCAACGCTCTTGTTGCGGTTGGGCCACCCTACCTGCCCGGGACAAACCCAGACTCCTCTTAGGCGGGCGCTTGGCATGAGGCCGGATCAAGGACTGGATTTGGTTCTAATACCAAATGTTTCGGGTCTGGTGCTTGTCCTCTAACCCAAAAGCTCCCTCTAACCCAAAGGCCTAAGCTATTGGGTAGTGATGCATACCTACCCTTATATGCCTAAGTCCTTCCCCATTCGGATCCAATGTGGGACAAGTTAGCCCCTCTAATACATTTCCTTCCAACTATTCATTGACCATTGGTGTCAAGGCAGGACTTTGTTGGATATATTTCATTCGAGATTGTATAGCTTATGTTATCTCTAATGGTAACCAGAGTGTGGCACACTATTCTTCTATGATTATTCAATAGTTGATGAATTTCTTGCTTTCTATTACTTCAAGACCTAGAAGTGATTCAATTCAGTGGAGGCATAGATGTTTTTTCTTTAAAGTGGCATGGAATGTGAAGAAGACCACATGATGTGGTTCCTTCCATGGCATAATATTTGTTGGAATGGTTGTGTGTAGAAGACAACATTCAATTTCAGACTTGTATCTAATTTTCAATTTCTACTACTTTGTCAAGCAGGTTAAGATTCGAGTCCAACCCTAATGAATACAGATAGTGTTCTCTAAGAATCACCAGGTTCGTGTTGTTAGTTTTGAGTGATTGATTGAGTTACAAATTGATGAAGTCAAGGGAGTCAATTAGGGCACACCAGTGTTTTGAAACGCACCTAAAGCGAAGTAGAGTCTCCATCGAAAGGTGGGAAAGAATGTCGGCTACCAAATCGTTGGGAATGTTTGGCATTGGCGCTTCGATGGATTGATGACTTCTTTTATTCTCTCTCTTCTTACTTACTTGTTAGGGTTTTGAGACTCCCTCAACTATGTCCAAATTTTCAAATAACCCTCCTAAACTATATTTTGTACACAATACTCCTGAAATATCACATTTTATTACAAAATGCCCCCCATGCCTGTCATGTGCTGGACTATTTTTCATTAAATGACCATAATGCCCTTATTGAATTACACTTAACTTAATTTTCTTATTAAAATAAATTATGAAAAAAATTGTAGTATTTTGGTTACATATTCTCTATTTTGAATCCAATATGTCACCTCCTTATAGGTGGAGAGCAACCCGTCTTGTTAAGAAAAATACCTTCCCTTAGTCTTCGTTAAGTCACTCCAACTTTTACTAAAGGACCAACCTCCTTTAGACCTGCTTTGGATCAAACCAATCCTTTTGAATGAAAGAAATTGTTTACAAACGTATCTCTTAAAGATAGATATACAATGTGAAGCTCTCAATGAATATTCCTCAATATAGATGAATATACAAATGTAAACTCACAAGACTAAAGTATATATGAATTCACAAGTTGAAGCTCAAGTCTATTGAATGATTTTTACAAGAGAGTAGATGAATGTATTGAATGCTCAAGTGAATACTCAAATTGTTTATCTTAAAGTCTCTTCAATGTGTATATGCATTATATAAACAGAGCCAATTGAAACAAGGTGGTTAGGATAGTTGAGAGAGCATTAAATGCAAAAAATAGTTGTTGGATGCAAAATCTGATAGTATCGACCAGCTGATGAATTCATCGGCCGGCTGAAACAAAGTTTCAACTTCCCTGTTCTTCACATTTACTGGAATGAATTCCAGTTTTTACCAACCGTCTGATAGGTCTCATCAAGCGGCAGAAAGAATTGTTTCGGTCAGCTTCGGCCGGCTAAAATAATGTTCCAGCTTTCCCTGTTTTGCACAACTTATTGGAATGAATCCTAGGTTTAGTCAGTCCGCTAATAGAGCCCATTAGGCGACCAAAACTCTTTAAGTGTGTGAGTTTAGCATTTTTGAGGGGTTTAAATGTTCAAACACATGTATAGGTTCATAATAGTATATGAGTGATGTTCAAAACCTTTTGTTTGATTAATGAAAGATCAAGTATGAATTGAAAAATATTTTTATGCATGATCTATGAAAGATTTGAGTTTCAAAGGAATTCAAAAATCCTTTTACATTAATTCCTACGCACTCATCATTCTATCTACCCCTTTCTTCAAAATGAATTTGATCGGTTGAGCTTTTGAAGTTGGGATTTGCTTCTTTGGATTGCTTTCTTGAGCTTGATAGTCTTTGTCCGCTTGAAAGCTTATATTTTGACGTTCTTCAATTTCAATACACTTTGTATATGTATGTGACACGCTATTGAGATTGAAGTGTTTGTTTGGAATCAGATTTGTTTCTTTCAAGGAAGCATGGATACGGATACGGGATACGGGTACGACACGATATGGGTACGGCGATACGACAAATCTAAAAAAAAGGGGATACGGGTACAGGCAGGATACGACAATATAAAGATAATAAATTATATTTTTATATATGCAAAAAATGAGTTATTAACATTTCTTTATAAAATATTATCATTGACAAACAAAATAAGGGTTAAGAGTCCTTATTTAATTACAGGGCCAACCCTGAGATTCACAAAATTTTGGAAGACCCTAAACAAACTTTCAAATGTGAGGCCCCTTATACATAAGATTTGACATGTGCATAAATTTTATAATAGGGTGAAATTTTTATTAAAATAAGAGGATAAACACATAAAATATAATTATGTTGATAACAAAAAAAAAAAAAAAAAACGGTCTTGTTATAAATAGCATGATCTAGTTCGCATTAAAAAAAATTACAAAGAAATATTAAATAGCTAATTGCCTAATAAATTGTAAAGAAATACTAAATAGTTAATTGCCTAATAAGAGAAGCAAAACAATTCATTTTTTTAAATGACAGAGAATATTTCTGATGACAAAGAACACTACAAACAACAAATGCAAGTACATGTATTCTTACATTACAACAATTGTACTTCCAATTACTACATAAGATATAAACTATATAAAGTAATTAATTTTTTTCTTTAAACTTGATAAAAAATTAAATGTCAAATAATCAAACGTACTGATTTTATTTTTATTTTTCTAATCAGTTGTGCCTAAACAATATAATTTTATTTTATTTATAACTTATGAATAAATAGAATAATAGTAGCTAATAATTGTAAGTGTTAAAGACTTGTTGTAAAAAATTGTAATTACCAGAAAAAAAAGTTCCCATAGGCCATGATACAACAAGAGGCTTCCAATTTTGGGGTGAAAGTGAAACAAATAATGCATAGAAGACTAGAAGTATAGAACTAGAAATGAGAGAAAAATTTACCTAAGAGACAAATTGGACTTTGGTGCACCACAACCTTTACAGGAAATAGTCGTTGTTTGTTGTTGTTTGGCCGTGAAGAAAGAAGAAGAAAATGAGAGAAATGAGCTGTGAAGAAAATGAGAGAAAACGCAAACAACAATTGGCGAACTTCAAAATTGAACCATTATTGAGTAATTTTTTTATAAAAAAATAAGGCCTCGTATTAGATTTGGTTAAATGGACCATAGTTAATAAAAAAAATTAAAAATGAGGCCCAGTAGTATTGGATTTGATAAAATAGACCATAGTTAATAATTTTTTTTTTTTAAATTGAGGCCTAGTAGTAGTATTGAGTTTGGTTAAAAAAATGGGGCATTCCAAAATTGGGGGCCCTAGGCGACCGCCTAGGCCGCCAAGGCCCAGGGCCGGCCCTGTATAATTAACATGGATAAATTTTGTACTAAATTATGATATTTATCTCAACACTTCTGTTTTAAATGAATTATAAACTTTTCTTAACAATTGTAATATGATATTATTGTTGGAAAAATTACATTTTCATATTCAAAACTTGTTAAAAATGTGTTTTGAAGTATCTGAGAAGTATCGGATACGTGTTAGAAATAATAAAAAATATATTTTAAAATTATGAATACTTTTAGGAAGTATTAGACAAGTATTCGGGAGTATTTGAGGAGTATGAATATGGACACAATACGAATACGTTACTCTTGTAGAAGTATTCGTGTTTCTTAGGTTTCCTTGAGTTTTTTTTAAAAATTTGATCAACTAGCACAATAACTCAACGTAAACATTAGTGCTAAAACACCATTAATGGTTGTAATCATCAAAATTACTATATTGCCCTTAGGTCAACACTTTCGGGTCAACAAATAAGAATCAGTAAAATTATCTTTTGTGATGGGTATGTTCTCAATTACAATAAATTATTAATTTAGTAGACAATTTGTAGTTCGGGGTTATTTACTAAAGGGCAATAGTTCAGAATTTTTTTTTTTTTTGGCACTTTACCTTAAAAAAAATTAAAAAGAAAAAAGAAATGTACTCCATAAAGGTCCATAAAGATGGAGTTGGGAAATAAATGTGGATATTAAATTTTTTTTAACTCACACATCCACATGTGGATATTAATTTACCAAAAGAAAAATACTTTTGAAATTGAAAGGCAAAACTTTTGAAAGATTTATTCCTCAGCTTAACTTTTATTTGCTCAAATCCTATTATATATTTTTTCTACAATCCTATCATAATTTTCTCAGCTTTTCGGTCATCGGTGCCCAATCCGTTACACCTATCATATATAAAAAAGCATTTAAAAGTTAATGTAGTGTGTGCATATATATATATATATTATTTTACAATTAATGACCTCGTAACTCCCTTCAGAAGTGAGACTATTCCTTTATATATTCACAATTGTCCTCAAATCAAAATCCGAGATATTAGGTAAATTCAAGACAACGGCTTTTCTTGCTCCCAAAATTTGATCACGAGACCTTTTATTTCAGTCGGATGCTATACCAACTAGTTTATTTCGTGAGGATTAAAGGTTAGCATAAATTACTCTCAAAACAAATTGTCAGTGTAAATATTTCTTAAGATAAAATTGTCTAATAAATTATTTTAAAAAAATAGACATAAAAACCTTATAGAATTAGAACATTAGGCTTCGAAACATCATTCTTACCTTTATCTCATATGGATGAAGTTGGCTAGATTAATTCTATTTTTTCATTATTACCTATTATGCATCATGTCTTCTTTTAAATTTAAGTTTTTTAAGTTGTTTTTAATTACTTCATCTTTGGTCGATCTCTTTGTCGCTTACCTTCTAAACCAACATATCTTCCTCTTTTAATAGGTGCATCATTGGGTTTATGTTGGGTATGACCATATCACCCAAGTTTACTTTTTCTAATTTTATTATTTATAAGTGTTATACCTAAGGTTTCCCTTACACGTTCATTATTTATTTTATCTTTTCTAGTGATACCAATAATCCAACATAGCATCCTCATTTTCCTACATGAATGCATTGTATTTGTGTCTTTTTCAACGTCCAACACTCCGTTCCATACACTTTGCCGGCCTATAATAACCGTTTTATAAAAAATTTCTTTTAATTTATTTTGTATTCGTTTGTCACAATAATACCACTAGCTTGCCTCCATTTTGCCCACCTGGCTCCAATCCTACTTATACTACCATCTTTCTCCCCATCTTTTTGTAATATAGATTTTAGGTAATAGAAAGAGTTCTTTTGAGTTACTCTTTAGTCTTGAAGTGTAATATTTATAGTGTCATCATTTTCTATTTTATCAAATTTACATGTCATATATTGTATTTTAGTTTTACTAATTTTTAGGTCTCTTGATTCTAATGTCTTTCTCCATATTTCTAATGTTGTTAAGGCTTTCTCAGAGGTATCTACTAATACTATGTCATAATGTCATCTGCAAATAACATGGGATGTCTTCTTGAATATCTTTGATTATTTCATCTAATATTATTGCAAATAGGTATGGACTCAACACCGGTCCTTGGTGTAGTCCAACCTTTATAGGGAAGTCACTATTTTTTCCACATATAGAACTCTAATCATTGTCTTATTATATATATCTTGAATAAAATTTATAAGTTTTATAGATACTTTTTTTTTTTGGGTAGGACTTACCAAATTATGTCCATTGGTACTCTATCATATACATTCTCTAGATTTATGAAAACCATATATATGCAAGTCTTTTTATTTATTCCTATATTCTCCTTTAAGTTGTCTTAGTATATGGCTTCCATCGTGCATAAATGCCAATTGATTATCAGATATTGATGTTTCTTTTCTTAATCTGTGTTCTATTATTCTTTTCCACAATTTTATTATGTGACTCATTAATTTAATTCTTCTATAATTTTCACAATTTTGTATATCTCTTTTATTTTTACTTTTTTAAAAAAGTGGTACTATTGCTTACTTTTAAACTAGAAGTTTGAATTGACACGACTATGATTTGAAGTGTAGAATAGTCTATGTTGTATAAAATAATAAGAAATATCGGATTTGTTTTTAATTTTTTCTTTTCAACACCCTTCATATGTTGACTTTTATTATCTTGTTATAATTTAATTACTGAGAGATCAATTTTTCTCTATATATCAATAGTGTAATTTTGCATTTTATAACTAGCATTTTCTCAACCCATAACCATGGTTGGTTATGATTATTGTTGTTATTTGATATTTTTAAATGTAAAAATAAATAAATAAAATAAAAAAGGAATGTTCGATTAATATCAAGATTAAAACTAATGAATATTACTCGTTTTAAGATTCTAAGAGCACTTTAATTTTTCAAATCTTGATTAGGGAGAAATCTTGTGATCTCGATCTGCTATTAACTTAGTGTGGTATGTCATTGCTTGCACACAACACCTATGGTTATGTGAGAGTTTGTATTATGATTTAAAAACTAGGGGTCCAAAAATGATAGGGAAATAATTACAACATATATGGTGAGAAGATTCTATCGTGTCGGCGGGTAGGAACTGAAGTTTTTTTATTTGCACTTTATACTCGTAAGTGCCTGGCTCCGTTACTCTTGGCTAGGTGGGTGATCCGGATGGTTCCAATTTATGAATTACAGATGCTTTCCCGGAGGTCCCGTGATAGTATCGGATACGTATTCAGTATGGATACGGTTAGGATATAGTTGAACACGTATCGAATACTCCCAGAAAGTATCTGATATTTTTAAATAATTTTTTTATTTTCAGATAGGTTTCGGATACATAGTGGATACTTCTGGGATACGTTTGAACAAATTTATAATTTTTTTTTTTATAAAAAAGGATGGTAGTCATATTGTAATATTAAAAAACTTAGTTAAAAGGTAGAGCTTAATTTGTAATAAATCAAAAGATCTTTTAATGTTGAAAAAAAAAAACTTTAAGTTAAAATTTAAAACTTAATTTGTGTAATATATATATATATATATATATATATATATATATATTTGCCGTATCCCGTTATATTCGTATCTTATTTTTTTGAAATTTGTCGTATCGCCGTATCCGTATTGTGTCGTATTCATATCCAATATCCGTGCTTCATAAGTTTCAATGCATTGGAAAACAAGCACCGGTGCATTGGAGAGGACTCAGGTTCTAGGACGTACATGAGGATGATCACTTGAGAATGTTGTGAATGTGTAGTGCTAGGAAGCTCATTTGGGAGAGGATGGAAGCGAATTGCTTAGAGATGGTGAGACATTGACAGAGGGACTTGGTGTCAAGTTCATAAAAGATATTGATCATAATATCATGTGGAAGGCTATTGAGAAGATCTTCTTCATTTCTAGGACGACTCATCTTTAATTTCCTTGTGTTTCTCAATCTATGGAATGGAATAGAG
Source organism: Cornus controversa (assembly GCA_026545225.1). Classification (NCBI taxonomy): domain Eukaryota; kingdom Viridiplantae; phylum Streptophyta; class Magnoliopsida; order Cornales; family Cornaceae; genus Cornus; species Cornus controversa. The sequence goes on from CM048845.1 coordinate 58,474,651, forward strand.
AGGTTTGATTGAAGAGAGTTCTTGAAAGCAAGCAATCCCAATATAACAAATGTTTATTGGAAATGATCACAAGCAGAATGCATGGTGTTGTTTTGTGTTGCATGCATGAGAATGCTGATTCAGAACAGATCAAAGAGAAGAGGGTTAGCGGAGATATATGCTTCATTACTCAAACCTAGATGGAACTCAAGTTGTATATATTTATATGAACTCAAGTAGGCAACTAGGGCAATTCCTAGGAACCCTAATTCAAACAACTAGGTTTATCAAGGATGGAACCGGATTAGGCATAATTCGATTCGATCCAAATTCGATAAGAGTTATATTTGATCTGTTCCAATCTGATAATTTGAAAAATTATTTATGATTAAATTCATAATTGGATATCCGATCCGATAACCGAATCCAAAAAATATATAATTTCTTTTTAAAAAAAGAGAAGAGATTAGCAAATGATGATTAAGAAAAACATAGAGGGAAATGAAAAAAATATATAGACAAAAAAAATGTAGTAGAAAAGTGGGTATTTGACTTTTTATTTAAAAAAATAATAAAGAGAGCACTGGGAGGGAAGAAAAAGAAGAAAATAATGATAATTATTTTTAATAATATGTAAATATTATTAGATAATATATTTATAGTATATTATATATTATATTTTATTGAATAGGCTTATTATCGGATTGGATTGACAATAATTCACATATCCGATTTGTTTAGCTAACGGATTATTGGATTCAGATTGCTAACGGGTTATTGAATTGAATGTTTTAATTCATATCTTAATTATCTATTCAAATTTAAATTAAATTCAGATCAAAATATAATTCATTGACAGATCAATTCGATCAAAATATGATCCATTTACTTACTAGTTTGTACCTCACATTTCAAATTAAGCAAAACAATTGGTCTCCTAGAGGGATTGATCCCTTCAAGAGAATGCATGTGAAAGGTCCTTTAAGATTTTTTTTTTTTTTTTTGCGAGCACACCATGTGTATCACAACCATTCACAAAACTTATTAAGGGTGTGTTTAGTAACGTTTTGTTTTTTGTTTTTACAGTCAGAAAAAACCAAAAATATATTTTTACTTTTCTGAGTGAAAACAGAAAGCAAAAAATATTGTTTATTAAAACTTCCTGTTGTGAGAATTTTAAAAGCAAAAACAAATAACAGTGTTTAGTAACACATTTGTTTACACAAATTTATTAATTTAATTTTTTTATCTATTAAAAACTAATCTTCAATCACATTAAAAGATATAATTTGCAACTAGTTAACTTGACATTTAAAAAAAAAAGTAATAATAATACTACTCAACTTGACAATCAATCACCTTGTCTAAAATACATTCCTTGGAGCTTTCATTGATCAAATCATCTAATTGTTAGGTTGAGAATTTTTAAGATTTAATTGAGAAAATTGCAATATGCCTTTAATTGTTTAGCTAATGATAAACATGTTATTATACTATACAATTTCAGTATTCATATGATATAAAAGCAAAAATCATCTGAAAGAGGAAAACCAATACCCTAACAAACAATATTAAAGTCACAAATCCTAACAATACTTGGTAATAAAACACAACATCTAATTTAAAGTCACAAATCCTAACAATACCCAATACTTGAACATAACATATATCTAATTTAAAGCCATAAGAACACTATGAATCACTCTCTACTAAAGTTGTTCCATAACTCATTTGTGATTGAATCACGAACTTCATTCATCAGTCAAATTTGATCTTGAGTAACTCTTATATCCGCTGGAATATGAGGTGTAAAGGTGCTAGTTGATTCTTTTTCTTCAAGTCTGACATTTTCATTGTCATATTCTTTAAATAAATGATCTAAACGTGCTTCATCACGAATGAAATTATGGATTGTGCAACAAGCAACCACAATTTGTGCTTGTACCTCTACATCATAACTGGGCATTAACTGAATAATTGGAAAACGTTTTTAAGTACCCCAAAACAAGGTTCAATGACATTTCTAAGTGATGAGTGTCTATAGTTGAATAATTCTTTACGACCACGTACTTGTCCTCTACGTCCTCTATAATCTTGCAAATGATACCGAACACCACGATAAGGTGATAAAAATGCTGACATATTAGCATATCTAGAATAAATCAAGTAGTACTTACCTGTCACAAAATATTACTACACATTAATACATATTTTTACTATATATAAACATAAATAACCTCACAACGTTATTACCTTCAGGTGGGATTGAAAATTGTATAGTAGGATTAAAGATAGTCTCCATTAAAACTCTTGAGTCATTTACACCACCTTCCCATCCAGCCAATACATACGAAAATAGCACGTCAAAAGAACAAACAACCAAAACATTTTGTGTTGTATCTGACTTCCTCCCACGATAAGGAATTTGTTCTAATGATGCAACATTTGCGTGGATGTGTGTTCCATCAATTGGTCCTACACAGTTCTACATTTGCAATATATTTTTATCAATTTCACAATACAACTAAAGAAAAAGAACAATATACTTTATTTTTAAAAAACTAACCTTGAAGAATAGATAAAATTTCTCATTGTTGATAATTTCTAGAGGTACAACATTAAAATCTGGTAGACGAATTATTTTCTGTCCCAATTTACAATAATAAAGGCATCTGTAGACATTAAAAAATTACACGATAAACCCAAAATATAATTTGGGCTTATCTTCAGTTTAGCCCACTTTGAAATAAGGCCCAATGAGTCAGATAATTTAAAGATCAGACCCACTACAAATAAATGAGTTATGGGCTGGTCTAAATTGTCTGAGAAATCCAAGCCCACTTGAAAATGGGTCTAATGGATAATTATATATATATATATGTGTGTGTGTGTGTGTGTGTGTGTGTTTGTGTGTGTGTAATTATCAACAAAGATAAATATTATGTATATATTGGATAATTATCAAAATTATCATAAAAGATAATTATAGGATAATTATCAAAAGAAAAAAAAGTTACAAATTTACCCCTCCGGTGAGCCAATAAATAAAGGTCTAGAGGTGAGGAAAGGAGGACCAGAAGACTTTCAGAAAAAGCTGAAACTTTGCAGAACTCTTTACTCAAGGTCCAAAGCTCCAAAGCACCTAAACCCTGAAGGAGAAGAACAACAAGCACAGCATCCACGTGCCGTTCTTCACCAAAATTTTAATTCAATTCAAGATCAAGCTCTAGTAGCCCTTGAACCCGGATTACCAAGGAGATCGAATCAGAGGAATTATCTTTCTTTTGTAAAGATTATAGAGGATTGTACCATTTTTCTTAACTTAATAAAATTGTTTATTTGTCACTAATTTTTGTTCCTAGAATTTTGGACACGAAATTTGTGTGTACAAATTTCTGGCACGCCCGGTGGGACCTTCTCTGCCTCTCATCTCTGTCTTCTACATCATATCTCCCAAACTCTGTTTGTCAGAATCTATGGCTCCTTCCAAGGTTCTGGCTACAAACAAGAAAAATATGAAAGACACCACTACTGCACTGGCCAACATCAAAATTGTCGCAAGCAGTGGCAAAACACCAGGAACTTGTCAAGTGCTAGCAGCACCTCAGCAGGTCCAATGACGCGTAGCAAAACCAAAGCAATTGCTTCACTCAAGAATCAGCAAGATTCGGTGAAAACCAATCCTACTAAACCAATGGGTGTGAAAATTCAATATGTGAACACCTGTGATCCTCAGGCACCAAAGAATTTTAACGTTGCTCCAGAAGAATCGGCGACACCACATTCACCTCACTCCGTCTCCGACGCCAACTCTATCATTGGTTTGCTCTCAGACTCGTTACCTAAGATTTCAGAACATTTACTCACTTTAAAGAGTGTTGATTCTCAAGGTCTTTCCTATTCGAATATTGTCACAGCCATGATGACTGGAACAACCTCGGTAGAAGACCAACTGGCGACGATGGCGCGCGCAATCGAGAACCTTACGAAAACTGTTGAAAAGAAGGACATGCAGATCGCCGCGCTATTGAGTAAGCTTGAAATCCAGAATCCTAACGAGTTAACACAACTACCTGCGAATACCTCAAATTCAGCCCTTCAAGGGGCCCAATCGAAATATCGTCATCACATATCTGCATCAGGACACATGGCTGACGAAACTAACTATGCTTCGCCAGTCGCTTCGCTATCTGTCCAGCAATTGCAGGATATGATAACGAACATAATCCGAGCACAGTATAGTGGTGCTCCTCAAAGCACTCTCATGTACTCAAAACCCTACACAAGGAGAATTGATAGTATGAGGATGCCTGTAGGGTACCAACCTCCGAAGATCCAATAGTTTGACGGAAAGGGCAACCCAAACAACATATTGCTCATTTCGTTGAGACTTACAACAATGCTGGAACTGAGGGGGATTTACTGGTTAAACAATTTGTTCGTTCCCTTAAGGGAAATGCTTTTGAGTGGTATACTGATTTGAAATCCGAATCGATTGACAGTTGGGAACAAATGGAACAAGAATTTCTAAACAGGTTCTACAGCACCTGTCACACTGTTAGTATGATAGAGTTGACTAACACAAGACAATGGAAAGACGAGCCTGTAATGGACTATATCAATCGGTGGTGAGCACTTAGCTAGGATTGTAAGGATCGGTTGACAGAATTCTCTACTGTCAAAATGTGTATACAAGGTATGCATTGGGACCTTCTTTATATTCTTCAAGGTATAAAGCCTCGTACCTTCGAAGAATTGGCTACACATTCACATGATATGGAGATTAGCATTAAAACTCGTGGAGGCAAAGATTCTTTGATTTTAGAGCCACGCAAAGACAGAAAGGATGAAAAGAAGGTGTAAAACCATCAAAGGGTCCTGCCAAATAATCCATGATTGTCTCTGCTGTCCCGATAAAGGTTGCTGTCAAAGATAAGAGAAAAGAAGATAATAAGCCACGATAGTTTCAAGAGAAGCAAAACCAACGTCCGACGCTCAAAGAATTAGAGATGAAAGAATACCCATTCCCAGACTCTGATGTTCCGGACATATTGGAATGCTTACTTGAAAGTAAAGTTATTGAACTTCCAGAATGTAAGCGCCCTTAAGAAATCGGACGTGTTGATGACCCAAAATACTGCAAATATCATCGTATTGTCGGTCACCCGACTGAGAAGTGTTTCATTTTCAAGGAAATAGTGATGAACTTGGCAAAGCAGGGAAAGATCTTGTTAGACACAGACGAGATGGCAACTTCAAATCATACTGCTGTCGTATTCCCGTCTTCAAAGTTCGAGCAGACCTGTGCTCATCACCAATTATTTTTAAACTCTGGTATCTGTTCGATAATTGTTTAATTTGGCTCATTCGAACCAATTCAGATATACCTCCCCCAAGGTAGGATTCTTGACAATCTAACAAATGAGAAGAAACTTCTCCAACACGATGACGAATGATGGACCTTGGTGACGAGGAAATGACGAAAGCAACAAGCTCACGTTCTTCTGACCAGCCACTTCGACAGGGGGCAAAAGAAAAAGAAGTCTCGATATATCCTTAAGAAAGGTGTCCAAAATGGGAAAGGTGCCAACAAGACGGCATTGACAAAACATACAAGGTTGGGTGAAGAAATTTGTAAGCCCGTTACTTTACGTGATTTCTTTCCAAAAGGATATCTCGATGATGAAGTTGTGCCAACTTACATGGTGTCAACTGTGAGGATCGATTCGGAGATCGAAAGTGATAAGAGTCAAAGTGAATTCCAAAGTATAGGAGAGCTTGAGAAACACATGACCGCCATCGAAGAATTCAACGACCAAGAGGGAGTTGGAGCTACATCTGACTCATGTTGTGCAACAATCACTTTCACTGACGAAGACCTTCAATTGGAATCAAAGCCACACAACCATCCTCTTTTTGTCTCCGGATACATAAGGGAGCAAAAGGTAAATCGCATCTTTATTGATGGGGGCTCCGCAGTGAATCTCATGCCGAAATTTACAATGAAAAATCTTGGCATTACAGTTGACGATTTGGCTCGCAGTAGCCTCATCATTCAAGGTTTTAATCAAGGTGGGCAGAGAGCTATTGGCATAATTTGTGTAAACCTAACAATTGGAGGATTGCAAGTTGAAACCTTATTCCACGTAATCGATGCAAGGACATCCTACAATTTGTTGTTAGGACGACCTTGGGTGCATGATAACGGTGTTGTTCCATCAACTCTTCATCAGTGTTTTAAGTTCTGCAAGAATGGTTTACAGACAATGGTGGCAGATAACAAGCCATTTACTGAAGTAGAAGCTCATTTTGCATATGCAAAGTTTTACATTGAGCAAGACACATCTTTGAGCATCTCTACAACGACGCTTTGCGAAGGATGGTAATCACCAACAAGTTCAGTAGAGGGTCAGAACCTACAAGTGATGGGGAAGAAGAACCAACACTTAGATCCGACGATGCTAACTCAGTCGAAGAGGAGCTGCACTGCCCCGCTGCAAGCAAACAACTACACCTTTCCTTCAACCACCGGGTGCACCTGCTGTTCTTTCACCACCGGAAAAATCACACTTGCTTTACATAGGCGTTTAGTATCTTTGGCAAAGCACTAATTGCTGCATATAGAAAGGTGACCTTCTTTCTTTGTCTTTGATTTTCAGCAAGCATTTTTGGAAAGTCACAATTCCATGAAGAAAGAAATCGCGGATTAGTTCGTTCTGCGCCGCCGGCGGCCTAAAAGAAAAGGCGCAGGTTGATCTCTCTGGTTGAGGCTGCATTCCTTTATTCAACTTGACACGTGGTTAAAACACATCGTACTACACCAATTTTCAAGTATGTTCTAAAATCTCAATGACGAGAATGGCAATCACCAGTCGTGGAGATACTTGAAACTGAAGAAGTTAAGTTAAAGCTGTCTCGCACAAAAGAAAAGGAAGACCTACAAAGCCTGAGAGAAGAATTAACTCTTCCCCTCACAAAGATTGAAAAGTCTACTCCCACTAAACCTCCGTTAAAAGGATTCATCCGACCATCAAAAGCTCCAGTCGAACATGGATTCCTTCCAATACAAAGAACTGATGAAGGATTTGATCCAAAGGCATACAAACTTTTGGCTAAGTCCGGGTATGATTTTACAAATCCCACAGGCCTTGAAAAACTCAGTCCGGAACTTATTGGCGAGAAAATACACGACCTCAATGAGACACAAAAGAAATTGAGGGAACAAGGGCATAAGATAATTTTGCCTAAGACTGGTCTTGGTTTCGCATCAACTAAATCTATCCGAATCTAAATCATAAAAAAGGATAAAAGGTTGAACACTTTGTACATTGGCATTGAAGAGGTCGGTGATAGCGAAGATCGACATTCGATTTCTAACAAGTCAATTTTTGATCGTGTAGAGGTTTCACACACTAGAGTATCTGTATTCGACAGGTTGGGCCCATCAACTCAAATATTGAATACCTCAAGTTCACATGTCAATAATTCACCATGTACTTCCGTCTTCAAGAGAAAAAAATATCCTACCCAAGGAAAAAGATTTTCACAACCTCAACCTCGAAAGTCTGTCTTTTCTCGAATTAAAGTTCTAAGAGAAGTATTGGTAACAAGAAATGAGGAAAAAGAACTGGGGAGAACTGGCACCAACATAGTGAAAGATAGTGACGTTCAGAGTTTGATTCACTCACGAATGAAACGTAAAACAGAGGTGGACGTCACCAATGACGTACACTAAAAGCAAAAAGATGAACTATTGTGTTCACTGCCTAGTCTGAGAAGTCTGACACGGATGGAAGAAAGGATGAACTATTTTATGCCACTGCTTATCACATTGTTGTTGAAGAATAATCAAATTTTGATGATGAGATCAAAGAAGCTCCCTCAACATTTGAAGACGGGGGGCAAGCGACCGTTGATCAATTCAAGGAATTCAATTTGGGGACGATGGACCAACCTAAACCAGTTTTTGTTAGTTCTTTCTTAAGTGCCGCAGAAGAAAATGATTACTTTCAATTGCTGTCAGAATACAAGGACGTATTTGCTTGGACATGCAAGGAAATGCCAGGTCTTGACCCTAAAATCGCAGTCTATAACCTTGCTGTCAAACATGGGACACGTCCAATTAAACAATCTCAACATTTCTTCCATCCAGAACTTATCCCAAAGATAGAAGAAGAACTCAACAAATTGATTGACATGGGATTTATTCGAGAGGTCAAGTATCCGACATGGATTTCAAGTATTATGCCAGTGAAAAATAAGAACGGGCAGATAAGAATCTGTGTGGATTTTTGTGACCTAAACGAGGCATGTCCAAAAGATGATTTTCCTCTTCTTATCCCGAAGCTCACTATCGACGCAATAACCGAACATGAAGCTCTCTCTTTCATGGATTGTTATTTTGGGTATAACCAGATTAGGATGATTCCAAAAGGCAAAGACCTAACTGCATTTCGCACCCTAAAAGGTATTTATTGTTACAAAGTTATACCTTTCGGACTTAAGAATGCGGGGGCAACATACCAACATGCCATGCAAATGATCTTTGATGACACACTTCACAAAATTGTTGAGTGTTATATCGATGACCTTGTGGTTAAGTAAAAGAAAAGAGGGGGTCATTTACAAGATCTTTGTACAGTTTTCAATCGTCTTAGAAAATACCAACTTAAAATGAATCATCTCAAGTGTGCGTTTGGTGTTACTTTCAAAAAATTCCTTGGGTACGTGGTTCGCCATCGCGATATCGAAATCGATCCATCTAAAGTTGATGCCATACAAAAGATGCCACCACCCAAGAATTTACGCGAGCTTCGAAGCCTACAAGGCCAGCTTGCTTTCATCCATCAGTTTATCTCAAATTTGGCCAGCCGTTATAAACCTTTCAACCGACTCATGAAGAAGGATGTCTCATTCAAGTGGGATCAAGCTTGTCAAAATGCTTTTGATAGTATTAAGCAATACCTTCTCAATCATCCAGTGTTGGGGGCACCTGTATCTGGAAAACCTCTCATACTTTACATTGTTACACAAGAAGAATCCCTTGGCGCCCTTCTTGCATAAAATAATGAAGAGTACAAAGAGAAGGCATTGTATTACTTAAGTCGCAAGCTCACAGCAACAGAGCTGAAGTATCCTCCGATTGAGAAAACGTGTCTCGCACTGGTTTTTGCCTCTAAGAAATTAAGGCACTATTTCTTGGCACATACAATACACCTCATTGCAAGAGTTGACTCTCTCAAGTATGTAATGTCAAAACCAGTCATTTCTGGACGCTTGGCGAGGTGGTTAATTTTGTTTAATGAATTTGAAATTATTTATGTGCCACATAAAGCAGTAAAAGGACAAGTCCTGGTAGATTTTCTAGCTAATTATCCTATCCCAGCCAATTAGGAAATTTCAAAAGATTTTCCTGATGAAGAAGTCTTTTAAATTGACATTCTTCCTCTATGGATGATGTTCTTTGATGGAGCAGCACGGTCTGATGGAGCGGGGGCAGGTGTAGTATTTTTCTCTCCACAAAGGCAAATCCTCCCATATGCATTTGCGCTTACTGAAAATTACTCAAATAATGTTACTGAGTACCAAGCTCTGATCATTGGTCTTCAAATGGCAAGGGAGATGAACATCATGGATCTCGAAATATATGGAGATTCTAAATTGGTGATCAACTAACTCCTTAAGGATTATGAGGTCAAGAAGGAGAATTTAATATCGTACCACAATTATGCTTCCCACTTGTTAACGAAATTCGGTAATGGCATTCTAGAACACCTTCCTAGGAAGGAAAATCGTATGGCTGATGCTTTGGCAAATTTAGCCACAACATTGGCATTAGTTGATGATGAAATAGTCATTGTTCCAGTATGCCAATAATGGGTGCTACCACAAGTCCTTGAAGATAAAATTGAGGAGAGTAATGTAATCTCTGTCTCTATTGCAGAAGGGGACGACTAGAGGCGACCTATAATTGAGTATTTGGAACATGAAAAGCTTCCTGAAGATCGACGCCGCAAGACCGAGATACGTAGGCGAGCACTCGTTTCATTTATTATAATAACACGCTGTACAGACGATCATTTGAAGGTCTCTTCCTTCGTTGTCTCGGAGAAGACGAAGCAACTCATGCAATGGAGGAAGCCCATTCTGGGGTATGTGGTGCACACCAATCTGGCCCTAAGCTTCACTTTCGCGTAAAGAGAATGGGGTATTATTGGTCCACTATGGTCAAAGACTGTATGGAGTATGAAAAAAGGTGTCAAGCTTGTCAATTCCATACTAATTACATACACCAACCACCAGAGCCATTACATACTACAGTTGTTTAATGGTCGTTCGATGCATGGGGATTGGATGTGGCAGGACCTTTGTACAAGTCTTCTAAAGGCCACTTATACATCCTAGCAGCTACTGACTATTTCTCCAGATAGGCTGAGGTTGTACCCTTTAAAGAAGTAAAAAAGGAGACAGTTGTTGACTTCATCAAGTGTAACATCATTTATCGGTATGGTGTCCCTCGATACATCAATACTGATAATAGGTTAAATTTTAAAAATAACTGGGTGACTCAACTTTATGAGAAATTTGATTTCAAACAGTATAAATCCTCGATGTACAATGCTCCAGCTAATAGACTTGCAGAGGCATTTAATAAAACACTTTGTGATTTATTGAAGAAAGTGGTTTCCAAATCAAAAAAAGACTGGCATGAGCGAATGGAAGAAGCATTGTGGGCGTACCAAACTACATACCGCACACTTACCCAAGCAACTCCTTATTCTCTCGTCTATGGTGTAGAAGCTGTTCTTCCCCTCGAACGACAAACTCTTTAGTTAAGGATAGTCATACAAGAAGGTCTCACGAGTGAGGAGAACGCCATTTTACGTCTTCAAGAATTGGAAGCACTGGATGAGAAGAGGCTAGAAGCTCAACAACAGTTAAAATGTTATCAAGCTCGGCTTTCTAGAGCCTTCAACAAAAAAGTTTGACCTCGGTCATTCCGGGTTGGAGAATTGGTACTTGCTGTTCGCAGGCCCATCATCATGAATCACCGCACTGGAAACAATTTTTTGTCAAAATGGGATGGACCATATGTAATTCGTGAAGTCTACACCAACGGAGCATATCAGATTATTGATGAAGATAGAGTGTTAGTTGGTCCCATTAATGGCAAGTTCTTGAAATGCTACTACCCATGAATGTGTAATGCTCCTGGTTCGCATTAGCAAAAACTGTGAAAGGCACAAAAAAAAATTGAACTACGTAAATGACTTGATCCCTGTTCGAGGGTACGTAGGCAACTTAGAGGTGTGTTCCAAGTTCAGTCACCCAAAAAAAAAAATTTGTGTAATACTCCTGGTCCGCAAGAGTATAAATTGTGAATGGCAGAACAAATAACTAATGACAATGTTAATTTTGAAAGCAATGACAATTTTGTTATTGATGAGGTTAACGACTATAATTCTACTTTGCTAGCTAAATAGATTGCTCTAAAAAAATGAATGATGTTTCACTTTAAAGCTGCAAAGTCAGAATCTCTTCACGTTCTGTTTGTAATAATTCTTCTATAGTCCTCATTATTTCAAGATCCTGAGCTTCAAGAACGTTAGCTTCTTCCACCAACGCTCATTCTTTTCTGAGCTTGGCAATGGCCTCCTTCCTGTGAGATAATTGTTCATTGCTCTCTTCTATGGAGGCTCTAAGTTGTGTAGCCTCCTCCCTTACTTGTTGTAACTCTTTCAACAATATGGCCTTTTTGTCCTCAACGTCACTCAAATCACTTTGAAGTGATTACACATGTTTGGAATCAACATCTTCCAAAGTAGTGGCATCAATGAGCAATGTATTAATGTGACTGAGTTGCTCTAACTGCTGATCTGAAGTCATTATAGAAGCATAAGAAGATTTTGCATCAACATAATGAGCAACATTATTCATATATGACTCGATTCGTTTCTTTAGACCAGAGTAATTTCCAAGAAGTTTTGAGAGTTCATTGTAAAGTTTTTCAAGCTTGGGCCCCAAGGATTGAACCTTGTGATTGGGAGTGTTGATCACGATACTTTTGATACTCTCAACAAGGGCTAAAACATTTTTACGTCGGGCATTTATGATGATGTCTTCTGCATTGAAGGCTGACACTTCAGACGAGACAATTTGATGTGAGAATAAGTCAACCTTTTGAAGTTCTTGCACGACCGCCTGGGGCATTTGGTTACTGATTTCATGCCCTGCTAAAACATCTGAACCTTGAGGAGTCTCTCTTCCTACCGGTAAGACTTGTGACAATGCATTTATCTCAGGTACCAAATCAAATGAAGATGGCCCACAAACAGATGCTCCACTACTAGTAGGGTTATCAATGAGGACGAGATCTTCTTTAAGGTTTCCTTCTACTTGAAAATAAATAACTATGAGTAAAAAAAAAGATAAAAAAAAAGTAAATAAAATATGGCATAAAGGGTGGAAACCTTACTCGTATTGGTTCATTACTGCTGGAAGCCATTTCAAAATATCGATCCACGCCGCGAGAAGCAATAAAATCTGTCAGCTTGGAAATACGCTTCGTCTTATCACTTATATGTTTCCAGTTGTGATCCTTATCATTTCCCCCCATGTCTTCATCTGAATCTATCACTAAGTAAAAGGACGGGTGTTGATTTGTGGTGGAATATGTTTGGCCACCTCTACATGACTTTTAGAACTCTCCTCGACACCATGATCACTATAAGATTTAGAGGCTGCCCTTGAGGTTGGCCTGGAAGAAGGGGTCGACTTAGGTCCATCGTTTGTAACCTTTCTAACTTTGGCTGGTTTTCCTTTTGGAGAAAACGCTTAATATGCCCTGAAGTACTTCCTTTCACCGTGAATAGATCAACATAAACTTTTGACCACCATTCAGCATAAGTTTTGGTGACATAAAATTTTTAGAAATTAGAGTTCGAAGGAATTTGCACTTCATATTCAGTATGATAACGAGTGGTCGATCTCTATAGTGTCAAAATCTCTTCCAAAGCACTAGTGCGAATATCCTCTTTCAATATGCCCGGAATATCCTGGTGATAACAAAACTGTCTATCGAATATGTGTGGACTGTAAGGCTCAATAATTCGTCGATCACCTTGATGCAATGTTAGGTAGCTGGACCAGAGGCTAGCCAAATACTCAAAGTCATAAAAAGGTAAATGTTCATCATCCGTTAATAATCTCCTTGTCGGTTATGTTCTGGATAAGCAAGATAAGTCAACAGCTTTACATAACCTTAACAACTCTTGGGCCTCTGTCTCATCAAAATGTTTCGCAGACCCTTCCACAGCGTATCGAGTCATTCGAGGCAAGTAATTACGGTTTGGGATAGAAAAGTTTGTTTTGAAGTATTCAACTAGGCAGCCATATACATAGTGTATGGGGAATGACACATTAGAGTTTCCAGTATCAAGGGAAGAAACAATATCGTTTCAACCTCTGTAAATGCTAGCTAGAACGGAAACAGAAAGACAAAATTTATTACCGTCTACCATCATGCTAAAAATCTTGAACACCTCAGGAGGAATTATATTTTCAGGACTGGTAGGCAAGACAAATTTGCATAACCAACACGCTATGAATGTTGTTAAATAAATTTTGTTCCTCATCTCTCACTCTATTCCAAGAATGGTAAACATCTCGTCTTCTTGTGGCGACCAATTATTAACAGGATCAATATTCCAGAAGGGTTGTGAGTCTCTTTGGGGCGTTGAGTCTTATTTCTCGACCCTCTTCTCGACGGTAGTTTACTATACTTAGTGGCGCCTCTGAATCAAAGCTTTGTCCATTTAGAAATTTTCACAATTCGGTCCCGTTTATATTGCTTGCAAAACTGGTGGAAAGCTAAAAATAAGTATCGGCAACTCAAAGAAAGAAGAGAATTTCCATCTTTGTCAATAGCGGATAATTCCTTTACACAAGGAATGACTTCTTCGTAGAATCTTCCACAAAATGGGAGACCTCCTATCAAATACAGATCGTGAAGGAAAATCGATATCTCCCCAATTGAGCAGTGAAGTGTATTGGTTGAAGGGCACCAAGACTCAAGGAAGGCTCTGGTTACATTCACATGTCGATCATATGAGAACAAAGAAGCAAACATGGCACCGTATAATTTGTTGTCTCTAAGGAATTTGCCGTGATGACCCAAAACGTCCTCTAACCATTCCCAATAACCTAGTGTGTACGCCAAGTCAACATAAGTTTTAAAGGAAACACCTATTCTATTTCTCTAGCACGCATTTTATGACCCATGAGTGAAAATTGCTCAGATTCTTCTTCTTCAACTTCGTGAAGCGTAGACTTCAACAGTAAAGTATCTGAAACTGATGCCCGTACCTTATTCTGGTTATAGCCAAGATTCACAAGCATGCAGGAAATTTTTTTGGACCATTGTGACAAGTGGTATGAAGCATCAGGCGGAGCCACCCGTGGAGCAAAACGACCAATTAGTGGGGTCCCTACATCAAGTGTAGTGCCTTGCTCCATGATTGGCGGATGTCAAAAGTTGTTTACCTGACAAAAAAAAAAGTGTGAGAGAAATAAAAAAAAATTCCCGAAAAGAACTAATGAAAGTATTTTAACAATAAAAGTGACACCGAAGTGCACTAAGGGACCCCGAAAGGACAATAAAAGTGACACTGAAGTGAACTAAGGGACCCCGAAGGGACGAAAAAGTGACACCGAAGTGCACTAAGGGACCCCGAAGGGACAATAAAAGTGACACCGAAGTGCACTAAGGGATCCCGAAGGAACGAAAAAGTGACACCGAAGTGTACTAAGGGACGAAAAAGTGACACCTAAGTGCACTAAGGGACCCCAAAGGGACAATAAAAGTGACACCGAAGTGCACTAAGGGACCCTGAAGGGACGAAAAAGTGATATCGAAGTGCACTAAGGGACCCCGAAGGGACAATAAAAGTGACACCAAAGTGAACTAAGGGCCCCGAAGGACGAAAAAGTAACACCGAAGTGCACTAAGAGACCCCGAAGGGACAATAAAAGTGACACTGAAGTGTACTAAGGGACCCCGAAGGGACAATAAAAGTAACACCGAAGTGCACTAAGGGACCCCGAAAGGACGAAAAAGTGACACCAAACTGCACTAAGGGACCCTGAAAGGACATTAAAAGTGACACAAAGTGCACTAAAGGATCCTGAAGGGATGAAAAAGTGACACCGAAGTGCACTAAAGGACCCCGAAGGGACAATAAAAGTGACACTGAAGTGCACTAAAGGACCCTGAAGGGACAAAAAAGTGACACTGAAGTGCACTAAGGGACCCCGAAGGGACAATAAAAGTGACACCGAAGTGCACTAAGAGACCCCGAAGGGATAATAAAAGTGATACCGAAGTGCACTAAGGGACCCCGAAGGGACGAAAAAGTGACACCAAAGTGCACTAAGAGACCTCGAAGGGACAATAAACGTGACACCGAAGTGCACTAAGGGACCCCGAAAGGACAATTAAGAGTGACACCGAAGTGCACTAAGGGACCCCGAAAGGACAATAAGAGTGACACCGAAATGTACTAAGGGACCCTGAAGGGACTAACGAATGGCATCTGGAACTCCATGTTCTGAGAAAGGCGATTTGACCTGCAAGAATTGACCCAAAAAAAAATTAAAACTTGCCAAGAAAAGTGTTGAGTGACTCACGTAAAGTTGTCTTCAATGAGTTCGATAGATCTATTCGTCATTCTAGAGACAGCACAAAATTCGAGCAAGGCCCACAAGTGGAATCTGATCTGAAAAAAAAATAGATTTGATTAATAGTGGTCACGAAAGACAAAGTTACTACTAAAAAAAAATGTTCCTTTCAAAGTCCAGCCACATGTATAGGTTGTTTCAAGAGTTTACAATACGCAAGAGTAGTGCAGAAGAGATGGTTTGGTGTTATAATAAATTTTCTTGAGATCTCAAGTTCAAAACATTCAAGCAGTAAGAAATTTCTTTTATTTTTAGACAACCACACCTTCATGACAACAGAGGAAAAAAAAAAGTCAGCAAGAAAGTCAGAAGCAGCCCAAGGAAGAAAGAAGAGAAAAAAAAAGAAGAAAAAAGTGGCAGCCCACGGAAGAAAAAAGAGAAAAAAAAAAGAAGAAGAGAAGAAAAAAAGTGGCGGCCCATGGAAGAAAGAAGAGAAAAAAAAGAAGAAGAGAAAAAAAAAATCAATGCCTACGCCTGGAAGAGAAGAAGAATAGAAAGAAGAGAGAAAAAAAAAAGAAGAGAAGAAAAAAAGTGGCGGCCCATGGAAGAAAGAAGAGAAAAAAAAATCAATGCCTGTGACTAGAAGAAAAGAAGAAAAGAAAGAAGAAGAAGAAAAAAAAAGAGTAGGAGTAGCGTGAGAGAAGGAAGAGAGAGAGAAAAAAAAATGAAAAGAGTGAAAGAAAGAAAAATGATGTATAACCTGTTTATGAAGAGAAGAAAAAAAATGAAAAAAGTGAAAGAAAGTAATCTGTTCATGAAGAGAAAAATATAGAAGAAAAGAAAATGAAAAAAATGAAAGAAGTGATTGCCAGGTATTGATGACAAGTCAATGTTGTAGATATATACATATATAATAACATATGTTATATAGAAGACATGTGCTGTAGGAGAAAGAAGAAAGAAAAAAAAATTGACCCATCTAGTGGCGTGAAGAAAGAGAAAAAGAAGGGAAAAGTTAGTACCTATAACAAGTGAAAGTCCATGTGTATATATGAGCAAGGGAAAAGAACAGTGAGAGTTACTATACATTTACATAGAAACATAAAAAAAATAATATAATATTATTTTGTTGTTGACACTTTTAGAAGGCACAGACACTACTAACAAATTTGAAGATATCAGAGTGGCTGGGTGCATGTGGATTACAAGACGTGAATAAAAAAAAAAGACAAGCAAGAAGAAAAAAAAAAAAGAAACAGTCGTGCAACAAGAAAAAAAAGAAATAGCCGTGCAAGAAGAAAAGGAAAAAAAAAGAGACAGAATGTATAGTAGAAGGCAGTGCGAAAAAAAAAAAGAGACAGAACAAGAAGGAGAAAAAAAAAAAGAAGAGCTTACCGTTACAAGAGTTCAAGAGATTTCTTCCAATTATCTCTGATGTGAAAACTTTCAAGCATATGTTACATATATATATATATATATATATATGTGTGTGTGTGTGTGTGTGTGTGTGTGTGAATTAATCATATTTGTCATTGGATTTTCAAGACTTCAATTCTATTTGGACAAGAAAAAAAAATCCTATTTGCAATAGGGTTCTCAAGTTTTCAATTCCACTTGGACAAAAAAAAATCCTATTTGCAATAGGATCCTCAAGTCTACAATTTCAGTTGGACAAGAGAAAAAAAATCCTATTTGCAATAGGATGCTCAAGTCTTCAATTCCACTTGGATAAGGAAAAAAAATTTCTATTTGCAATAAGATCCTCAAGTCTTCAATTCCACTTGGACATTGGAAAAAAAGATTCTATTTGCAATAGGATCCTCAAGGCTACAATTCCATTTGGAAGAAAAAAAAATCCTATTTGCAATAGGATCCTTAAGTCTTTGTTTCAACTTGACAAAGAATACATCCTCTTTGCAGTTGGATTTTTGCAAAAAAAAAAAAATTTTTACGAAAGTTAAATACTTCAAGTCTCGCTTTAGGTTCGTAACAAGCTCAATATAGCGCGACACTTGAAGTGGGGGTAATTTGTAGACATTTAAAAATTACATGATAAACCCAAAATATAATTTGGGCTTATCTTCAATTTAGCCCACTTTGAAATGTGGTCCAATGAGTTAGATAATTTAAAGATCAGACCCACTACAAATAAATGAGTTATGGGCTGGTCTAAATTATCTGAGAAGTCCAAGCCCACTTGAAAATGAGTCTAATGAATAATTATATATATATATATATATGTAATTATCATCAAAGATAAATATTATGTATATATTGGATAATTATCAAAATTATCATAAAAGATAATTATAGGATAATTATCAAAAGAAAAGAAAGTTACAAATCTAACCCTCTAGTGAGCCTATAAATAAAGGTCTAGAGGTGAGAAAAGGAGGACCAGAAAACTCTCAGAAAAAGCTAAAACTCTACAGAACTCTTCACTCAAGATCCAAAGCTCTAAAGCACCTAAACCCTGAAGGAGAAGAACAACAAGCACATCATCCACGTGCTGTACTTCACCAAAGTTTTAATCCAATTCAAGATCAGGCTCTAGCAGCCCTTGAAGCCGGATTACCAAGGAGATCGAATCAGAGGAATTATCTTTCTTTTGTAAAGATTTACAGAGGATTGTACCATTTTTCTTAAATTAATAAAATTGTTTATTTGTCACTAATTTTCGTTCCTAGAATTTTGGACACGAAATTTGTGTGTACAACATCGATGAAAATATTTGGAGACTGAAGCTGTAGAATGTTGAAATCTCTCTTCCACTACTCGAACTCTCTCATTATGTGTAAGAGTATACAAGAACATTCCAGCTTACTCTTGTACAGTTAAGTACCTAGAATATTTTATTCCCAATCCCTTTAATCGTTCACATAGATTTATGAAGACATGCACTTCCAACCTGAACATTTCAAAACATCTATCACGGTGTCCATTCAGTATTTCAAGCATATAAGCATGACTTTCAAATGAGGTTGTCAAATAATATAATTCATTATATTGTAGATTTTGTGTGTGTGTGTGTGTGTATATATGTGTGTGTGTATATATATATATATATATTCAGTAGTATATATATATCTCATTGGTATAAAATTGTATTAAAATAAGTGAATTATTATTTATTACTCTCTCTCTCTGTGTTCTCTCCCTCATTCATTGAATATTCAGATAGTCAAGCCCACTTTTAAAGAGTAAAGGGGTTAAATGCCCATTTGAAATCATACTTTGGTTGTCTTCTCCAAAATCGATCTTTTGCTCAGACATTTCTTAAGTCCTCTCTAGCACAACCAAGTCTACACCGTCAAATTGGGTATCACACATGGGTATGCATCAAACTTCCGATTATCTGATCCAATTGATTTGCAATCTTTCTTTAAATTCAATCCGTTTTGCATCACAATTAATTCGATTGTTTGGTAGGTTTATATATTGTGTACATACATACATACATACATACATATATATATGCATTTTTAGTCTTATTATCTGTAGTCGTGATAACCTTTACGGTTTGCTTTTGTAATTTTAGGGCATTAAATCAAACAAATATTAAACTAACACGTGAATAGATATTAACTTTAAATAAAAACTAAGGAGAAATAAAGTTAGAAAAATAGATACATATTGAACTATCACAAGAGAATATCACAACACATCTTGACATACGATCAAGTTTTAGGGGTTCATAAAGAGGAGAGAGAAAGTTTCATATTGACAGATTTAGAACAGAGGAGAGAGAAAGTGAGTAAAGAGAACATACCAGAACAGATTCGGAAGATTTTTGACCGATCGTCGCTTCTTGTGAGTCATCGTTAAGAGGATGAGTCGATCTAATTTGTCATTGTGGAGAGAGAACAGATGAAGAGAGCAGAGAGAGAGGAGGGCAAGGCGTTATCTAAAGCAAATCACATTAAATCTTATCCAATAGCTCTGCTACAGTAAAAACAAATGGTGAAAATGTCTTTTTATGTTTATTCTTTTATTTACAAAAAAAAAAGTATGTTCTATAATGGAAAAACAAAAACAAATTAGTAAACATCATTTTTATTTTTATTTTTACCTTTTTAGAGGTTGACAACAAAAAACACAAAGTGTTTTCCATTACTGAACACAACCTAAACAATCACATCTTTCTGACATCCGACCTTAGGTACCCGTGATGGGAGAGTCAACACATTAAAACAAATGTTATGACACAAAAATCGCCAACACGTAGACACTAATGCTTCATTTTTGTTTAGTAAGAATAATGGAAATGTGGGTGGAACAAAAGGTAGGATGGATGGATGAGACAATTCCAAAGAATAAAAATATGTCATTCTCTCTTTTTGTTTGGTTAATCAAGTGGAATGGAGTAAAAAAAGTTGACAACTTCCATTGTTTGGTAAGAGGGAAGAAAATGAGATATTATATATATATATATATATATATATATATATATATATTTACCACCTTACCCTCATTATATAATTTTACAAAAAATTATGAGGGTTAACAACATCTTTTTACATAATATATATACCATACTTATCCTTCTCTCTCGTCCACTTTTGGAGGGATGAAAGATGGTGAACCAAGAGGAATGCCTCATCCATCATTCCCTTCCCTCTCCTCTAACTTCTCCTTGTAACCCGTCTATGAAACATTGGATTAAATCAGATTAGTTTTACGGATAGTGTTTTTATAAATAGCTCAATAGTTTTTTAATTTTTTTTAGTCCAATGTAAACTTTTGATGAAATGATCCATTATAACTACATGATAAAGAACCATATTAAAGCATCAACCTGGTAGTTGAATGAATCAAACCAATGTTTCTAAATTTTTATTAAACTCAACTTGGTGTATGACTTAATCAAGTCAATGTTTGATTTTGGGTTTTGCATACAGTTAAAGCATCAACAACTTATGCTTCTAAATTTTTGTACATATATTAGTTGGAATGGATTAGACATAAAACCAAATCCAATTCAATTTCAATGAATTCATAAAATACAAATCTAATCCGATCCGATAGAGCCTTAATTTGATTCGATTTGGTCTGTGAAACATCAAATTAAACCATATTGGTTTTACAGATTAGGCTTTTATAAATAGCCCAATGTGAATTTTTTATGAAACAATCCATTATAATTACATGATAAAGAACCATATTAAAGCATCAACCTTGTTGATTGAATGAATCAAACCAATGTTGCTAAAAAAAAATTGGAGAAGTTTCAGAACTTGGGTAACATGGATCTAGCTTTTGAGGTAGGGATATACTAACTATATTAACCCATGACTTATGATTTGCACTTTTCTTGTGTTTTTATGTGAGAAAGCATGTTTTAAATGTAGTCGAATGCTTCATATGTTATTCACATGATTCATAGGTCTGATCCGATAAGACTTATATTTAATCCAATTTGATCCAATAACCCAACGGATAATTTATAATTGAATCCATATATGATTTGTTACTAATCGGATATTTGGTCCGATAACCCAATTTGAAAATGATATATTTTTTGTTAAAAAAATATTAATGTCAAAAGAGATTAGCAAATAATGATTGGGAAAAAAAAAAAGAAGTTGAAGAAAAAAATAAAATATCAAAAACAAAAAATAGTAGAATAGTATTCGACTTTTTTTAAAGAAAAAACCAATAAAGATAGATAAAATGGAGATATGAAAAAAGAAGAAGAAGATAATGAGAATTTTTTTTAACAATATGTAAATGTTATATATTATAGTAATAGATAATATATTTATAGCATATTATATATTATCGGATTGGATTATTATAGGACCGGAGAGACCATAACCTATATCAGGTTAACTAACGGATTATCATATTCAAATCTTTAACGAATTATCGAAGTGAATGTTCCAATTCATATTCTAATTACAGCTTGGATTCAAATCAAAATCCGATCCATTGGATTATGAGGCCGATTATGGTGTAGCTTGTAACTTTAATGAACTATACCACAGGGCTTAACAAGAAAATAAGTTTTGGTAGTTTATACCACGCCATATACATATATATATATTATATATATATATATATATATATATATATATATATTGCTTTAGGCTGCTAATATTTGTGCTTCACTAATGACCTCAAGCACTCCACTCCTTTTTTTTCTTAAAATTAAATGGCAAAAGAGTCCATAAATCACAAATACTTAGGTTTTTACATTTTTAATGCCATAAGTGCCCTTTTTTTTATTAACTTCAGGACTTTATTTGTCTCTTATATTGAAAGTTGACAACACAACATGTATATATAATATATATACACACTATAAATATGTACATTATATTATATAATGGTTAAAAGTAGTAATAATATAATTTCTAAAAGTTTCATTCTTAAATCAAACAATATTTCCTTGATTTGCTTATACAGAGTTTCTATTCAAGTAAAACTAGATTTTTTTTTATTTTTAATTAAATTTATATTAGTGTATACGTAGAGATTGGTTTGCTTTTAATTAATGTTTGCCTATAAAGATTGGTTTTTGTTGGTACAAAAAATTGCTTAGCTAATTTCTACTAATTAATTCAATGCACACACTCAATAAAATTAAGAACACTATTTTTAGAGAGAGCAATTTGAGACGAGCAATTGGAGAGTATTTTCCTTGCCACTGTAGGTGTCACACATCTCAAGTACGATCTAGAGAACGATCTCCTGTAAAGATGTCTACCGATCATCGAGCATCTTAAGGAACTCAACCTGATTTTTTTTGTTTCTTCTTTGGAAGTTGGCAACACCCCATCGATGATATAAGCCTTGATGGGATCCATCCATCTAGGTTGGTTCTGCAAGACCAACACATCTCTCTAGACATGGATGCTGGGTATCTGCAAGTAGTCGACCGGTACTATCCTGATCAGATCTAGCTGAGTTGCTAAGGCTGAACATGCTAGTCTGTCAGCTTCCAGGTTCAGGTCCCTTGAAATCTGAGAAATCTTGACCTGGTCAAACTCCTTGAGCTTCTTCTCCACCAAGCTTCTATAGGCTTTCATGCGATCATCCTTTGAAGAGTAATTCCCTCTAACATGTTTTATGATTAGTTGAGAATCACTGAAAACCTACAGATTTTTTCCCTGGAGTGTCTGCACTAGTCTTAGTCCTGCTAACAGAGCCTCGTACTCGACTTCGTTGTTTGATGCACAGAACTCTAGATGGATTGCTTACTGTAAAGCAGTTCTATTAGGAGTTCAAATTTCTACTCTAATGCTCGATCCCATCTGTGTCAACGATCCATCAACATAGAGTTTCCATTCCGGTTGGGCTAAAATTTCTGCTTCTTCTTCGCTCTCTGGCTTATACTCCAACAAAAAATTTGCAACTACCTGTCCTTTTACTATGGTTTGAGGTTCATAGGTTATGTCATAGATTCCCAATTCAATTGCCTATTTTGTGACCTTTCCCGATTGATCAGGTTTATGAAAGATAGCTCTGATCGGGAATTTGGTTGGGATAATAATCAAGTGAGCCTTGAAATAGTGCCTAAGTTTTCTTTTCGCTCGGACTAGGGCTAGTACGACCTTTTCAACTTTCGAGTACCTCAACTATGCCTCAGCCATGGTTTTACTCGAGTAGAACACTGATCAGAGTTGCACTAGTGGTCGTTCGAGATACCAAAAGGTACAAATATAGAGACTCTCCTACGTCTGGTGCTGAAAGTGTTGCCAATTAGATCAAGTACTGTTTGAGTTTTGCTAAGGCATCATTCTGCTCAGCCCCCCCCCCCATACCTCTTTTCTTTTTGCTCTGATGACATCAAAAAAGGGTTTACAATTGTCAGACAATCGAGAGGAGAATCTGCTCAGAGCGGCAATGCGTCCTGTCAAGATCTGAACGTTCCTATGAGTTCTTGGCTCTTGGTTCTGAAGAAGGGCCTTTACCTGAACTGGGCTTGCTTCTATCCCTGTTCAGTTTACTATATGTCCCAGGAATTGTCCCGAAAAAACCTCGAAGGAGCACTTTGACGAGTTCAATTTCATGTTGTGGCATCGCAAAGTATCGAAAACCTTATACAAATGTCTCGCGTAATCCTCCTTTTAAGACTTTTTACCACCATGTCATCTATATATGTTTCAACATTTTGGCCAATTAGAATTTTAAAGACTTTGTTAACCTGTTGCTAGTAAGTTGCTCTAACATTCTTCAGGCTGAACGACATTACTTTATAATAATAGATTCATTTTTCAGTGATGAACGAAGTTTTTTCCTAATCACTTTGGTTCATCAAAATTTGATTGTATTCAGAGTATGCATCAAGAAAAGTCAGCTGCTCATACCCAGTAGTGGCATCAACCATTTGATCGATCTTTGGCAGAGGAAAACTATCATTGGGACAAGCTTTGTTCAGATTGGTAAAGTCTATGTAGATTCTCCACTTGCTATTCTTTTTCTGGACCACAATCAAATTTGAGAGCTAGTCCGAGAACTAAAATTATCTGATGAAGCCTGCTTGGAGGAGGCGATTTACTTCTGTTACTATGATCTGATTCTTCTCTAGAGTAAATCACCTTTACCCTTACTTCATAGGTGGGTGGTTTGGGTTGACATTGAGCACATGATATGATATTGTTGGATCAATGCCTGGCATGTTAGTGTGATCCCAGGGAAAAACTTTGTATTTTTCCTCAGTAATTGTATTAGTTGAACTCTGTTTTCCTAGCATAAAAAAGTCTCTAAGTTTGTGGGATCCTTGCTTGAAATAATTTTTACCTCCTCGAGCGGTTCCTTGGTCAGCTTTTCTCTTTCTTGCTCTTATGGAACCCTTTGGTAGAAAGTTTTGTAATTGCTATTTGGTCTGTTCTTCCTTCACCGCCTTTCCTTTCAGTGTTAGAGCATAACATTTTTTAGAAGCTACCTGGTCTCCCAGGATGTCGACCGTATCTTTTCTGTTTTAGTGCTACACACCTCATTAGCTGATAGAGTATCGAAGGGACTCCTTGCATCCTCTGTATCTAACCTCTTTCCATTATTATGTTGTATGAAGAGTTAAAATTGACAATAACGAAGGTTTCAGTCAAGGTTCTAGCTGTTGCTGTTACTGGGAGTTCCACTACTCCAGTTGAAATTACTTGTTTGTCGTCAAACCCTATTAGCGGCTCAGCGGTGGGCTTAACGCGTTCTGCCTCTAGGTCCATCTGTTGGAACGTCGATAGGGTTAGGACATTTGTGTTGCTTCCCACATCAACCAACACTCGTTTGACCTCGTAGTTGGCTTTGATGAGGCTGATCAAGAGTGGATCCTCATAGGTCATCTGGATTTTTCTCATATCCTTATCTGTGAAGATGATTGACACGTTGGGTGAGTGGTTATGCACCGAGTGGATTCCTCCAATCCTCTAAAATTTCTAAGGTGTGATCGTCTTTCGGACTTGTTTTCTCGACCCGAGGCAGGTTGACCATGAATAGCATTGATGACATAAACGGGAGCAGGGTTCAGCTGTCTATTTGTCTTTTGTTGAGATTGATCCTCAGAGGGTTTGGCTTGTTCTTCTCGAACGACATACTCTAACAAGCCACCCTTAGCGATTAGAGCCTCCACCAATTATCTCAAGCTGCTGCATTCATTGGTGGTATGGTCGAAGTCAATGTGGAGAGAACAATGCTTGTTCTTATCCCTCTGTTTTGGGGGTTGTTTGATGGTCGGAGGCGAGTTAAAGATTCCCTTGCACTTATTTTCATAATAAAGCCTGGCCAGATACCTTTAGAGGGGTGATATTCTCTTCATCTTTCTATTTTTTTTTGCAGACTCTGATGTAGGTGAAGGAATAGCTCGAGTTGGTTTTGCCTTAGCAACTTGGGTCTTCGTTTGCTGTGCTACAGTGATTAAGGTTGATCGCTGTCTTCTGGCCACCTCATCTTCTTTTATCCTTAGATATTTCTGAGTTCAGAAGTTTAGGTCGCCCATGTCTTTTGGGAGACTTTTCACCAAGGATCTGTGGAAGCCTTCCTTTAGTGAAACCGCTATCTTGAAAGCCTCCACTGTTGCAGTTTGATCGCATTGATCTATCATTGACATCTCCAAAATTGAAATGAGTTAGAAAAGATTTTAATATCTCTCCTTCAACTTGCCTCATAGTGAATAATGAGGAGATTGTCCTCTTTCGTTCCTGGTTTCAGCGTACTAGGCCACGAACAATTCTCATAACCTTGCAAAGTCCGAGATCGAACGAGGTGGTTGTTGCTTGAACTATAGTAATGTAGGTCGAGCCAGACTGGATGGAAATATTTTGCACATGAGTGTATTATTTTCGGTATCCAAAGTTATCTTTTGTTGATACTGGAAGATGTGTTCCATCGGATATGTCTTTCCATTGAAGGTAATGAATGTCGGCAGGGTGAACTTTCTCGACCTTTCAGTCCTGACTATGTTGTCTGTGAAAGGAGACTCGGTTAGCCTGGTGGCGGCGAGTGCCCCGTTAGCTGGATAGTAGGACCGGTTATCCTTTAGTTCATTAATCTCTCGCTGAATCTGGACCCTCCATTCTGGGTAGACTTGCGCAGGGTTGGTCTGATCTTCGTTGATTGACTGAGATGAGGGTTTCTGCCTGCAGGTCGGTTGTGATGCGAGGCACTCAACGAGTGGTTACTCGATCTTGACCTTTCATTCAACTATTGTCCAAGGTTTCTCACGCTTTCGGTGCATTCAACCCTCACTTGGAGATCAGCGATTTGTTGTCGCAGAGCTTCGTTCTGCTGGGTTAACTGCTAAACGTCTGGCTACGCCTAGGGATCCTGAACATTTGGTTGCGCCAGAGGATCCGGGACGTTTGGCTGTATGGGAGGTACCCCCCTTTGATTTCTAAGGGGTCTGCCCAGATCTGCCACATTATAGGTCTTCCTCCTCGTGTCCACCATGATTGTAAATTCTTCTAGTTTTTGTATAGAAAACGATTAAATGATTTCCACAGATGGCGCCAAAGTGTTGGTACAAAAAATTGCTTAGCTAATTTCTACTAATTAATTCAATGCACACACCCAATAAAATTAAGAACACTATTTCATATAGAGCAATTTGAGACAAGGATTCAAGGATCCCTTTCATTCACATGTCCCTTATTTGCAGCTATCTTTACTCTCAAGAATTCAAATTCCTTTTTGAGTTTGGACTTATGTTTGAGTTGGACCATTTTGGCCTTTTAATGGAGCGACTACGACCATTCCTTTTCTCGAAACAATCATTTGGGACTTTCTGTTAATACTTAGGCTCAAACCGACTTGGGTTTGGTTCGTCTGTGTACTAGTTCGGCCCATTGGATTAGGTAAGAATTTCTTCTTTACAGTTTTATTCATTGATATAAAGTTTGCTTCTAACACAAATACTTTTTATCCTAATCACATACTTTTTTATTCTAATCACATACAAATACTTTCTCAAATCATTATTTTGATAACCAACTCAAAAAAATATATTCAATAAAAAACTTCACCTAATCCACGAGAATTAAAAGTGCAGAGAAAGGGAGAGAGAAAATTTGAGAAAAAATGAAGAAATTTGCATTTTACTACCAAAAGTCTTAATTTTAAGAGGACAATTATGTCATTAAAAATGTAAGAGTCCAAATATTATGTGGTGTAAGGATTCTTATATAATTTCATTTTAAAAGAAAAGGAGAGTGGAGGACTTAAGAATGTCGGTGATCTTCGATGTCAGCTACTTTATTATGCAATAAGAAATGTGGAATGATATATGTAAACGGGGGATGTTTTTATATCAAGTGATGCCACGTGTCACAGAACGGTGTGAAATAATCATCAACACATACCATTTATATACACAACAAGATCGGAGCTATGGATCAACTTGGGTCCATCATAAATATATATATATATATATATAGAGAGAGAGAGAGAGAGATAGAGAGACTTAAAGATGAAGGTTTTAAAAACGTTAGAAAGGTAGATGTGTAAACTAAGATAACGATCAGGGCAATTCCAATGGTAATGATTAGGGGCAATTTTGTCATTTGATGTCAAATTTGTTTTAATTAGAAATCATTACAAAAATATGGGGTAATCTTAAAATTTTAGTTATTAAGGCAAAGCTGACAAATTCTATTTCAAACATATGTAGTTAAAGCTTAACAACCTAAATTAAAAAAGAAACATAAATTAGATTACAAGTTTATATGCTCATGTTCATGTTGCACATTGCTAATGAGAAAAAAAAAATGTAAAAAAGGAATGTTTATAAACGTGAATAAAGAAATAATACATGAATTCACTTATTATATAAAAGGAAAATGTGTTTTTAAGGTGAAGAAGCTTTTGAGCTAAAAAGCAAAGAAAAATGTCCTACTTCTTTAATGTTTCACACTAATTTCGCTTTCAGGGATGAGCTTATGCTTTCCTAAAATTGCCGTGACCGTATCGAACACGTATTTAATATAAATAAGTGATGAATATGACCGAATACACAATAGATATGGCTAGATACCGCTGAGATATGACTATGATACAACATAATATTTTCGAAATACGACAGGATATATTTAGAATACGACTGGACTAAATTATAATTTTTTTATAAAATTAGGGTCTAATTGTAATAATAAAAAAAGTTAATTATTTAAAAAAAAAAAGAACTTGTAATCCTAAATTGGCAGTGAAAAAGAAATAGAGAAAAAAAGGAGAGCATAGATAGAATTTGAGTTTTGTGTAATTGACTATTTATTTATGAACATATTTGTAATTACATTTACATTCATAATGTTACGAAAAATTAACCAAAAATAATTTTTTATATAAAAAAATAATGTATTATTATTATTTTGATGTATCTTTATCATGTCGATATTTTTTTTTTTTATAAATTTGTCATGTGGTTACTCGTGCTTCTTACCGGGTGGCATACTCTCCCTTTCCATCATTTTTCCCTCTTTAAACCAAACATGAGATAAGTTAATAGTAATTCTTCTTATTTCTTTTCCATTCCCTTCTTGTCCTGTCCTTTCATTTCCTTTCAACCCTCGCTGCCAAAACAAGGTTAAAGTTGAGACGAAACTGGGCTTCCGGTTTGGGTTCGAACAACGTTGGCTTCATTTGTCCCCTCTCATCTCTCTCTCTCCCCCCTCGATCGCTTCTCATCACCGTCATCATACACCTTCACACACACACACACACACACACACGTATATATTTCGTCACCGGCATCATCATCTCGTCTTCTCTATTGCTTCTTTTATTATTTGCAGAGGCACACAGATCGGTACCTCCTATTCCATCTACACTGATTCGGTTCCTCGTTTCTTGCTCTGTCTCTCCTCTGGTAAGCACCATCTCTCTCTCTCTGCACATATGCATGGTTACACACACTCAAACATATATTATATTGAATATTGTTTCCTTAAAGCTAGAAAGATTACGTTTTTGGGGTTCTCAATGAAAGCTGGGTCGACCCGTAGATCAGAAATCAGTATTTAGGGTTTGGAATGCAATACATGCCCTTAGTACAATGCTTATATCTGACAACCTACTATCCGATTTCTGTTTACTATACTGGATTAGGTTCGGACTCAAAAATTTGTCTTTAATTGTCCCTTTTGCTCTACTATTTATCAGACTAGGCAAAGACTCCAAAAATTGTCTCTTTTTCATATATATATATATATATATATATATATGTATGTATTGGGTATTTTGA
The DNA here is from genome assembly GCA_026545225.1 of Cornus controversa. NCBI lineage: Eukaryota > Viridiplantae > Streptophyta > Magnoliopsida > Cornales > Cornaceae > Cornus > Cornus controversa. Next base: position 58,503,977 of record CM048845.1, read on the forward strand.
AAACACAGGCTGAAAATATTCAAGCTAATTGTAGAGATCATTTTACATAATAAAACCATCATCTGAAGAAACTTCTTTTATGTTCATCATCATGCCTACTGTTCACAGTTTTATTTGTAAGTAAATCACACGCCCACCATTTTTCCCATTGGGGACTCGAACCCTTTCATTTGGAAGGGTGGAGGAGATACCACTTGGGCTAAACCCTTGGTGGTTACGAGTCACAATTTTGGTGAGCTTAGCTTTGAACTTTAAAATTTAATATATATTGAATTTTCTTAGGGCTATTTGAAAACATCTTCACAATCTTCAACAGGATTGCCTCCGTTGTATTCTGAAGATTTTTATTTCTTTTTTTTATTCCCATTGTGAATGAGATGATTTTGATGCCCTTGTGCTAGAGTTTCTTTTATCTACCAGTGCCAGTGTCATTATCAAGCATTATGAAATTTGATGAAACACTTTCACACATTTTTGAGGCTTTAGCAGGTACAATATCATTCATGTGTTAAAGTTTCATGGTGCACTCTCTGCGCTAAATCCTACTCTAGTATTTGGTATTAGATTCTAGTAACTATGCATTGGGATTCATAACATAAAAAAAGCTTTATTAAAAACTTTTTGTTGTATGACAATGTTACGAAATTTTAAAGTGTGCATTTCTTCATCATCGATCAAACTACATACCTTAACATTCTTTCACTTAACCTATCCTCCTCTAATTTTACAATCAATATCAATTTCAATCTCTCATTCCCTATGATTAATCGAGCGTAGATAATGAAATTGTTCACTCTTTCGTATCTCCTAGCCTTCAATCTTCACTAATGTCTCCACTTGTATCCCTAGTTTTAGACTCTTACTAGATTTACATGGAATATATTTAATTTTAGTTCTACTGATCTTAAGTTCTGTTGATTTAGAACTTCTTTTTAAACATGTAGACTATGTAGTTTAGAATTTATCTCCACTTTAATTTCTTCTATTAAGACAGTCTCATCACTAATAAAATATATCATAGGCTCTCATCTTGAATGTTTCTAGGTAGTTCATAAGGAAATACATTACATTGTGGTTTTTATATCGAAATCTTAATCAAGTGTATCAATTTGTTATGGCCCTACGTTCTCCACTCATATACTCATGGTACTTTAAAGGTTTGCCAATGAACCCATTAGTTGTTATTACATTTTTGTGGTTTTTGTTGGGATAAGTTGAGGCTCTAAACTGTGTATATGCTGATTTTGATTTTGATGCATACATTAGAAAGTCGGAATAAAAACATAGAGATTGTGGCACAACATTGTAACTTTCGATAAATTTTATAGCTGCATGGTAGCAAGTAACTGATATTTTATCATAACTTTATAACTGAATGCCTTTGGAATGATGATTGTGAGTATTCAATTAGGTCTAAGATAGCATAAACTAAGAATGAAAGTGAAAAATAGATATCAAGGATAGAAACAGAGAATAAAGAATTGAGGAAAATGAATACATATATATAGAGAGAAAGAGTATAGAAGGACTATATGAGCATGAGAGATGAGGTAGAGTAGCATCATAGGGGAGGGATCATTCAGAGAGTACAGTACATTCTCGTGGTTTTTTGGTAGAAATTGGATTGTTTACGGGTGTTTGTTTTGCAGCTATATGATTTTGTCTTTGTTGGATGGATTTGAGAGGTAATTATTAAGATAAGATGTGGTTAAGGAAGGAATCTTGAAACTGTGTTTGGGTTTGTTGTTTGGGTTGGGTTTCTTTTTAGTTGTCCTATCTAGCTTGCTTTATTCACCCTTGCATAACCCTATGTATCTAATGCCTTGGTGGGAAATGTGGAGCGAGGGAGCAATTTTGGAGCTAGTTCACGTTCAAATTTTGTGTATTTGGTTCTCGACTTAGTTGGATATAGGAATACAACTATTCCAACCTGTACCTTGTTTGAGAAGGTATGTACAAGCACTATCCTCCTTCCCTCTGACTCTCTAGTGTGTTTCCCCCACCCCATCTTAACAAAAGAAAAACAAATGCACCAAAAAACTTGAGAAAATTGATATCAGGATATTTTTATATTTTTTCCTAAGGTTGGCTTTATTCTTTGCATCTCTCGCTCTCTCTCCCCTGTTCTATCTACTCATGCACATGGCAACACTATTGACCCAAAATTGAAGTCATGCCAACTATGATGGGTTTGGTTACCTTTCTTATAGCCAAGGTTTTGGCTTGGTTGGACATTCTGGAGATGTTTATGGCTGCCGTCCAATGTCTCTGGCCAAACATCCTTCTCTGTCCAATATCTCCGCCCAAGCATTCCTTGCTGGCTTCGTCTATGGTTCCGGTCAAGCATCTCTTTGCCGGTGTCATCCTTTATTTCCAGACAAGCATCCCTAGCCAGCACTGACCATTTTTTCCGGCAAAGTATTTCTCTGCCAGCGTCGTCCATTATTTTTGGCCAAGCATCCAAAGCCGTCTCCATGGTTTCCGATGCCGACAAACTTTCTTCGGCCAGAAGCAATAACGTCTTCTTCATGAAGAAGACTTTCAAATAGGAACCACCTTGTTTCCTAAAATTATGGGATTGCTCTTTTGGAATCTTTATGATATTACATTGATGCCCTCATTATGATTATACACTAGATTACTTTTAATAAGTCATTTTTGTTATGTTCGAGGACATTTAAGACAAAAAAAAATGGGGACAAAGCTTACCCTCCCCATGAAAGAGGGGAGGTTAGCCGTCCCCATAGATACATATTCTCAAATGCAACCCATGCAATCTGACTTAATCTAGTGCTAAATCAAGCGCATTATTCTAAATCATTTGTGGATCTTGATTTTTTTTTCCCCCTGAATGGGGATTTATATTAATAAAAGAATTAGCTACAAGGCCAAGAAGGAGTGTGTACCCTCCTTTTACATGAGAATAAGTAGCTCCATTTCCAAAAACAAGAAACCAAGAAATTCAAGGCTATAATAACAATAATCAATCTAAGCATCCTGGAGGATCTTTTAGAGTCAAGCCCAAGGAGTCCAAAGAGTCCCACCCAATTGTTTTAGCCACAGAATGAGGATTGAGAGCAGTTTCATGGTGCAACCTCAGATTTCTGGATGTCCAAATGTGCCATATAGTTGAGGTATAGTCATAGGTAGCATCATGAATGACATTCTTCTGGAGCTAGCTCCAAAATTATCAACTAACCTGTCTAGAAACTGGTGCCATGATGAGATGGCTGCAAAGTTCTGCTGAAATAAAGAAGATAACCATTCCTCGATCTGAGAGGCAAACTAACAATGAAGAAAAAATGATCTAAATCATCCCCATATTGCATACAGTTACGGCAAATGTGAGCCAAGGGCAGACCTCTCTTTCTAAGATTGGACCTGGAAGACAATTTATTGTGAATCACCAAACATGTAGCGAAGTTAGAAGCTTGTCTAGCCTTGTTACAGCAAATTTTGTCCCATCTAACACGTCACCTGAGGTCTGCAAGCTTTCCATGTTGCTTGAAACTGAAAGTCCCATTTTTCCAAACAAGTTTATCACGATCTTGGTGCAAGGGAGTGGAAGAAATGAAATTCCAAGCTGGCCAAGTTTGACATATATTGAGGTTTTTTCCAAGCTCCATTGACAATTAACTGAGAGATATTAGAATCCTTGGGCAGATCAAAGTCTAACAATTCTATATCCAAATTTCTGAATGAGGGTGGTACCTTCACACCAAGGATCTTGGAATAGACTGAAAGCTTGCCCATTTTCAATTTTGAACTGAAAATCGGCAGCCTTAACTTCTTTGACTTCAAGAAGATTCTTCCAGAACATGGATTAATTAGATGTGGGAAGACAATTCCATTATGAGGAAGAGGATGCATACCTTGAACCAGGTAACCCACAATGTGTCTTTGTTCTGCAAAAGTTTCCATGCTTTATCAATCTCAGTAATCTTCCTTATGCCAAAAGCACCTTCCGATCTGGGGTTGGTTACCTTATTCCATTTCAACAGATGAATTTTCTTGGAGTTTTTTTGACTGCCTCAATATTAGCTCGTCATGTTCTTCTCCAATAAGGCTATCATAGAGGCTGGAAGCTTGAATACAGAGCACCAGAAATAATAATTGGCTGAGATAACTGTTCTAAGTTATTCACATCTTCCTGCCAGTGAGAAGTTTAGAGAGTTTCAACTGTTTATTTTATTTGAGACCTTATCTACTAGAGAAGAACAAGCTGAAGAGGTTGGTCTCTGGTCCACAAGAGGTAATCCCAGGTAGGAAATTAGGAAAGTGCCATGCTTCATGCCCAGAATCCGCTTGATACTTCTAATTCTTTTGACACTTTTAGGTAGATATAAATTTCTTTTATCATGGTTCACAGCAAAACCAGGAAAAAATTAAATTGAGTGACCATAATTAGGCAGCAACAAAGAGACAATGGAAAAAAGCTAAACCGTGATTTTAAACAGCTTTGCCAAGCTTGATTGTTTCTTTCAAACCCTCCTGCTCTATTGGAGAAGTACTCATTAACAAGGGTAAGAGTAGAGGGGATAGAGGGCAGCCTTGTCTTAACCCTTTCTCAGGTTGAAAATCCCCCATAGGTGAGCCATTGATTAGAATAGAAAACTAGGCTGAGTTAAAACAATTTCTAACTTATCCCCAAAACCAAAAGAATGCAACAAAGCAAATAAAAAGCTCCAAGAAACTAAATCATAAGCTTTCTTAGGTCTATTTTCATAGCTATAATTGGATGCAATTTGGAAGATTTAAAACTTCTAACAAGTTTATGCACCATTAACACATTGTCCTGAATCCTTCTGTTTTTCATAAACCAGATTGTTCCTTCCCCACCAATTTATGCAGAATCAAATTTAGTCTATTACCCATCAACGTGGTGATAATTTTGTAAGTAGTTGTGCATATGGAGATTATTATGAAGTCAGTGACTTTAAACCTGCTGTTTTTCCTTGGGATTGAAGTAATAAAAGAAGAATTAGTACCTTTAGGCATTTTTGATTTTATGAAGAAAAATTGTATTACACTCGCCACATCTGAGCCTATTATGCTCCAAAATTTTCAGAAGAATCTTGGTGGGATTCCATCAGGCTCAGATGCTTGTCAGCACCAAGTTGAAAAACACCCTCCTTAATTTCTTCTTCAGTAAAATCCATTTCTAGAAATTGAACTTCAACATGGTTGAGGGTACATCTAGGAGGTTGAAGGCCATCTTCAGGAACTGAAGTAGGAGTATGGCTAAAAAGCTTCTTATGGTAATCAACCAACCACTGAGAAATCTGGGATTCATCAGTTGAGAAAGCTCCATCCTCATTTTGCAAACCAGTAACGGTATTGTAAGCCCTGATTTGTGCCACTTTGTGGTAAAAATTTTTTAGTGCACTTGTCATTTTCCCTCAACCAATGTATTTTGGATTTTTGCCCCATGAGGATTTCTTCATTTGTTTAATCTTGCTCTAGTTTCAGTCTAGCTTGAATCTCATCTTGTCTCCATTTTGTCCAACCCGCTCCAATTCTTCTAGTTACATCACTATCTATCTCTCCATCTTTTTGTATTATCAATCCTAGATACTAAAAGTGGTTGTTTTGAGTAATCCTTTGGTTTTGAAGTGCTATCATTATAATATCAATATTCGAATCTTTATTAAATTTGCACTCCATGTACTCGGTATTAGTTTGACTAATTCTCAATCCTTTCGATTCTAAAGCATTTATCCACATTTCTAGTTTTATTGCTAAGTTCTCTTTAGAGATAACCAAAAGCACGATATTATCGGCAAACATCATGCACCATGGAATCTTGTTTTGAACTTTTTATTTATTTCATCTAAGATTATTGCAAATAGATATGGGATTAGCACCGATCCTTGGTGCAATCTTACATTTATGAAAAACTCACCAGTGTTACCAAACATGGTACGAACTTTAGTTTTTGTATTTATATACATATCCTGAATAGTTTTTATGATTTGTAAGGTAATTTGTTTCTTTGTAGGTCCCACCAAATTACATCTCTCGAACCTTATCATATGCTTTTTCTAAATCTATAAAAACCATGTGTAGGTCTTGTTGCTTACTCCTACATTCTTCAATTAATTGTCTAAGTGAGTATATAGCTTCCATTGTTGATCTCCCTGATATGAATCCGAATTGATTATAGGATACTGTGGATTCTTTCTTTAGTTTTTGTTCTATTATCTTTTTCCCATATTTTTATTGTATGAATCATTAATTTTTTTCCCCCTGAATTATGACTCATTAATTTAATTCCTCTATAGTTGCCACAATTTTGTATAACCCCTTTATTTTTGTAAATTGGTACTATTGTACTTTTTTCCACTTGTATGGAATCATACCTTGTTTTAGGATGATATTAAATAACTTTGTTGTCCCATTTTACCTCAATGAAGCTTTTTTGTAGGAGCTATAAAACCCTAAATCAAGTTGTAACGGCCTTAACTCTTCCTATCAATTGCAAGCAACATATTAGAACCTGAATTTCCTTCTTGACACCATTAAAAAAAATCTAGAAGTAAAACAATATGGAATGTTTATTTCAAACTCCTAATATGACCATAATTACTTAAACTAAATTGATTGCTTTATCATCTGCCTGTGGGATTTACAGTAACTATGCCTTGAAGAATAAAATCTTTTGGTGGTTGAGAAATTTAGGACCATAGAGTGAGGCTCTGGTATAGAGTAGTAAAAGGCTGTGATCTAGACCTAGGAGAGATGAATAGGTCTTAATAATCTAATTAACTAATTTTAACGAACTTCCAAATTTTAACTGAAATGACAGAAATTCAAACATTAAACTAACTAGAAAGTATGTAAATTAAACCATTCATCATGTCTGATAGCATATAAAAACTTGTAAAGTAAAATAAATGTTAGCCGATATATGTGCCTAGAATAATGGGATTTGACTTACCATATTAGTCAAGATATGACTAGTCTACAATCATGGGATTTGACTGTATTTACACATATATTTAGGCATAGAATATGCAGTGATTGTAGTTAGTTTCATTTTTTGTAATATTTAACATGTGCTCTTTTCAACTATAAATACCAAAGCTGTGAATGGGTGATCAACACACTCATTCGAGTCTTTACATATTTCTTTTTTATTTTTTCTATTATGTATTTCTTCTTGGTATAAGAGCCAAAATTGTAGAAGAGGGTTTCATGCGGTGGTGATTTCGTCTTTGCCACTGGCTGCGGTGGAAGAGAATGGTCGGTATTGGTGACATCAGTAGGAAGTCTTAGGCTCCTACAAAGAAGGATGCCCCTAAGGAGGGTGAAAGTATCGTGGAGAAAACAATGAAGGGCAGCCATGTACTGCGGAAACTTGAAAAGGAGGTTGTTCGGCTATATGTAAAGTGATGGCGCTCCTTAAAAAAAAAATTCTATATTTGGACTCGGGAATGGTCTGAGAAGACAACGTTATGGTCTGATGAGACATTATTATTGTTTGAGGAGACAACGTTAATGTCTGAGGAGACATTATTATTGTCTAAGGAGACAACGTTATGGTCTGAGAAGACATCATTATGGTCTAAGGAGACATTATTATGGTCTGAGAAGACATCATTATGGTCTGATGAGACTTTTTTAGTGTTTGAGGATCCATTGTACGAGTTGGGCTTCTCAGATATCCACACACCAACTTGAGAGAAAGTGTTAGTTGAGATATGTGCCTATAATAATGGGATTTGACTTATCATATTAGCCAAGATATGATTAGTCTAGAACAATGGGATTTGACAATATTTACACATAGATTTAGGCATAGAATATGCAATGATTGTAGTTAGTTTCCTTTTTTGTAATATTTAACATGTGCTCTTTTCAACTATAAATATCAAAGCTGTGAATGGGTGATCAAGAAACTTATTCAAGCCTTTACACATTTCTTATTTATTTTTTCTATTATGTATTTCTTCTATAAACAATCACACAATGAACACGTGAGTTATTACATGGAAACTCCAAAGGGAAAAACTACGGGACCTAGTCTAGGCAGATTAAATCCACTATGAGAAAGAGATTAAACAATTAGGTTTCTAGTTTCCCAAACCCTAGAAATCTATACTTGCCTCTTCACACAGATTGACGACAAACTCTTCTCTTGAGTCTCCAGACTGCTTCTTTGTCAACATATCTGCTCCTTATGCAATCCCTTCTCCACAAGCGCATTGGTCTCCATGGTCTATCATCCAGGCAGTGTGTTCATTGTGTAGAAACACAGTGTTGAATTATCCCTTAGAACAACAAAGTTAATGTTCAACACCTCAAGAACATACTCTTACCATCTAATGCAATGATGAAGTATGAAAGAAAGAAAATTCTAGCAAATAATTGCTAGAATACACTCCCATTTTCTCTATATGCTCTATGTATGTTCAGAGAATGCTTTCCTCTTGGTTACTTTGGTTTTATTTTAAACATGGGTGATTTTTATATAGAGTTTAGAAGCCTATAATGACTAGGTTTAAAATAGATTCAGTCCTATTTGGAAACTGAATTTCGCAGAGATCGAGCCAAGTGTAAATCAATCGACACATGGCTTAATTGATCGAAACATAGTTAGTAGCCTTCGATGAATCCTTTGATCAATCAAAGTGCCATGTATTTGTTATATTAGGATACTAGTGTAGGAAAATTCCAAAAACATGTTTATGCAGTTAGAAAAGGATTTTTATGATTCAAAACAAGAAATGTATGAAACTCTAATTGAATGAATGCACAAACAATATGAATTCTAATTTTGAGTGAATGTTTGAGAGTTGAAATTACCCTTGTTTCCCTTGAATATAGCTTGGACTTTTGAATTCACCCTTGGATTGAGGTAACACAACTTTGACTTCTAAAAATTATCTAAAAGTTAAATAAAGAAACTCAAGCTTTTGAAACGAAATTAGCCAACCTAAGTCCTATTGATCTAATAGTGGTGTTTGCCATGCCAAAGCAAACGAACATGAACGATCTTTATCTTAAAACATTGGTTGATTAAAATTTATCTTTATTGGCTTTGGGTTGTCTTTTACTGATTAGATTTTACTTCTAACTTTTCCGTACAGTTTGGATAACCTTTGGACTGAATTTGGACAATGACTTCAAGTGGAGAGCGAAGGTATCAAATGAATTTTTCTTATTACTGTCTTTGCTATTTTTTGAATTTTGTCTGTCAATATCTTCATTGTCGCCTTAATAGGAGTAGCCAACCCAGACAAGTGAAAGATATATAATTTGCAGTTTTGCACTAAGGCAGTATCTCAAAGATATAGGAACCATGTTGTTTAGGAATCCTTAAATTAATCATCTCCTTTCTTATAGTAATCTTTGCGACAGTTCACCGCATAAGAAAGAGGTCATTTTTATTTTTTATTTTGATCTTTCTTTAAATTATGTTTGACACATTTTGCATGGATCAAAGAATAATGCAAGTTAAAAAAACTTCGTCAAAGCTAACCATATAAAGGTTGCTCATTTTTTTTGCTTGTTTGTGTGGTCCAACTGTTTTAAAGCTGATAATGAACAAGATGAAGTATTACCTTTAGAAATGAATGAAATATATATATTCATTTTTGAAGTGGATTATGATGTCATGTTCATTTTGAAGCACACTTGTTCCTTTGTATTCATGCATTGTGCTTCGCATGGATTATTATTGTTATTACATACCATTTAGTTATTTGTAGTGGTAATCTAATGATTGATTTGTGTAATTGTTCCTACATACCATGTAGTTATTCTGAAGTGCTAATCTAATAATTGATCTTTGACATTTACATTCCATGTAATGCCTCACCCTTATCCTTTTTTTCCCCTAAATGGTAATACGTCACCCTAATCTTTTCACTCTCTCCTATAAATATGAATATTCTTTTCATTTCATCCTTAGACATGAGTTCTTTTTCCATAAGAAATTAATATCTGATTTGCTAATTCTACAATATTAAATGCACTTTTCAGAATTTGAGCTTGTTTGTTATTGGATGTTTTAATGGAATTTTTTTTCAACATTTGTTCCGATACTTCCTTCATTACGAAGGACTATATTTTAGCCTATGTTAGCTGGACTCGCCAGGTTATCCCAGGGTGTCAGTGTCGGACACCGACACATGATATGAGTCGAACACCCTTTCACAACCATCGGACACAGCTGATGAATGGCTGACGAAGAGATGCTCACGGATAATTGTATCGGTGGATGCTTGCAAGGGATCTGAACTTTCTTCCATGTCTCTTTGTTAGATTGGATGTATTTTGACAGGTTTGTGGAAGTTGCTGGCTCAAAACTAGGGTTTGTTGAAGTTTGAAGACAATGGTTTTCTTCGCGCGCTTCTGGAGCGCGATTTCTGATTATGGCCAAGAGAATTATTCACGCCATTTTAGAGACTTTTCACGTCTCTATTTAATGTCTCGACGCGTGGCAGATGAATGGTCACGTTTTGTTTGTTGCTGCCAGCTGTGTGCTTATCACATTGGACTTGTTGAGTACTTATCCTCTTTTAACTTTTACATTTACTACTGACTACAACAACTTACTTTTCAAGTAAATAATAAATAAATGCTATAAAAGCCGGCTGTGTGCTTATCACATTAGCCTTTGTCCTGTTACTTAACCTCTTTTAACTCTTACAATTACTTTTTACTACAATACTTTTCAAATAAATAATATATAAATGTTATAAAAGACAATGACTTGTACCAATTAAAAGATAAAAAACAGATGGCATATATATATATATATATATATATATGGTGCCAGGGTAGGACAGATTCTCTCCACTTTATTTAAAAATATTTATTATTTTTAAATAATAGATAAATGGTCTTTATTTTTTACCACTGATTAATTATGACCGTGTCCAAGTACCCGTGTCCAACTTTTGGACTCTTTTTAGCTGAGTCCTCGTGTTCCATAATTTGAAAGATGGACAAATCCGACTTCTAGACACGGACCCGTGTCCAACACCCGTACCCGAGTGGGCCGAGTCTGGGTAACATAGATTTTAGCACAATTGCACATTGACCAACTTTTAAGTCTTATATTATTAACTACAAGAAAGGAGAATACAAAACTTTGCATACAGTTGAAGGTGGTAAATAAAACTTAACAAGCAATTAAACATGTATCCAGGGGAAAAAAAACAATGCCTAAATGTGTAAGGAAAGCTAAAAAGAACGAAGAAATAAAACTAAAAGTAGGTATGACTGATCTCGAGCACAAATACAAGACATCTCTCAACAGTTTTATGGAAGAAAAATTATTTGTGTGGAACATATGATTTTTTGTTAGGATTATTTTATTGGATTTTTTTATACCTAATATTTATTATCTTTTAGAAGATGCGTCCCATGATCTCATCTAGCTACTGTATTGCTTAGTTTTATTTTTAGAAGGTCTTGGCTTGTTGAAGAAATTTTGTAGAGTATGTAGTCTATAGAGAAGGTCTGTTGTAGCAGAATAGATGAAGAGTGAAGTAGTTTCAAATTTGAGGAGTTATATTGGCAAAAGAGGATTTTTTTATTTTATCTTCTTTCTTGCATTCTTCTAGTTCTTTTTTTCTTTTTCTTTTCCTTTTGTCTTTTTTCTTTTTGTGGCTGTTCAGAAATTTAGCAATCCTATTTCTAGAATTTAGATCTCATAGCCACCAGGCTTAATCTCACATCCTTATTTACTTCATAAACCTAAAGAAAAAGGCCATCTCCCGCATTCAACCACCAAGTAAGTGTTTCAGACAGCATTATTCTAAAAAAAAATGAGTGTTATCCTATATAACATACGCTTGCATATCTGGAAACTTAATCTGTCTCTTCCCTTGTTTCCCAAATTTGGTGGTTGAATCAGAAAAGAACTGGTCATTCTAGGCTTTTTTTTTTGGCCGGAGGTGGTATACTCAAATTAGTTAGGTGGCAAAAATTGTGAGCCCAGTGGGTTTGCAGTTTCATGTTTTCAGAGGCTGTCAGATTAAATGTTTGCTAGGCTGTAATTGTAAATCAGGTATTGGTTGAAATATAATTAGTATTCTTATTCTTTCCAAATTGAACGTAGTTAAATTGGGCTGGGTAGCAGTTTGAGTTTAGTTACAAGCATTATTGTACTCATTCCCCATTCCCTTGTTATTACTTTGTTGATGTTTCTTACCTTTTCTGACTAGTATTTCCTCCTTTTTTATCCTTTTTCTTTCTTCTCATTTTCTAAGGAAAAATTATTATTATTTTTTGTTTTTGACTACACATTTTACCCCCATTGCCTTTCGTGTGTAATGCAATTGGTGAGTGTAAAGATCAGATGTGTTGGAAATATATTTAATTCCCTCATGAAGATGATATGTTAATTTATTGACCATTGTTCCTTTGCTTCTCCGCCTCTCTCTCTATATGTATACACACACATACATATATGGTTTTGGAGATTTGGATTGGGGAGGGATAGGCTATAGAGAAGGGTCATTTGTTCAAAGTTTGGAGAGGAGAGGGGTGGGTGGTGTTCTCAGGAGGTGAGAAGCCCAGCTGGTGTTGGGGTTTGAAAATTCATTCAGGAAGGGTTGGGATGAGTTTTCAAAACACATTCAATTTAGGGTAAGGGATGGTAGGTTGTGGGAGGATCTTTGCCGCGGGGATTGTACTGTTGCCTACATTTATCTGAGATTTCGAGGTTATTCAGGATTTTGATTGACAGATTTGCCATGATTGGTGACTGCTATCGTCTTGATAGTGGAGGACTGACATGGGATTTGCAGTTCTCAAGGCATTTCTAGGATTGGGAGATGGAGGACATCTTTGATTTGTTAGCTATTTCTTTGTCGTCAGAAGATTGGGCCTCTGGGTCCTGGGATGGATGAGTGGATTTGGGCTCCTTCTTCTCAAGGAAGATTCAGGGTGCACTCTTTCTATTCAAAGTTGGTGAGTGCTTAGTTGTCATCCTTTCCTTGGAAGGCAGTGTGGCGCACGAAGGCTCCCCTGAAGGTGGCATTTTTTGTTTGGATAACTGTTTTGGGCCGAATTCTTACGATTGACAACTTGAGGAATAGTAGTATATAAATGACTACTAAAATATTATATAGTAAGAGAGAGAGAAGATAGATAGTGATATATATAATAGTAGTATGTGATAGTGAGATAGAGAGAGAGTAAGATAAGATAGAGAGATTTTTATTGATTTGCCTCAAAAGATATGTATTCTGTTATGTACAACTAGCTACATATATATAGGCAAAAATGTTGCCTTGTTGCACCAATTACTACCCTCTATGTCATTCAGCCAAATACATGTTGTAATAGTTGCCAAGCTAATCTATTTGCTTGATATTTACATCCCCACTTGCAGCCTTGTTCGTGCAGAGATATGAGATTGTATCACTTTATTTGTAAATGCATTTGGCAATTGATTTGCAATACCTTGCAAATGAATGATCCTTTTAACTTCAAGCTCTTTTTGATTTGTAAGAGGATCAAAATGTGATAATGCCGTGGCATTTCAAGTGATCTTATGCTGTTGTTCAGGCTGTATCATTTCTCTCCCTAATGGTGGGAATGCAGCCTCATCAAAATGACAATCAGCAAATCTTGTTTTAAACAAATCTCCTGTCATAGGTTTAAGGTATCTAATGATAGATGGAGAGTCAAAACCTACATAAATTTCAAGTCTATGCTGAGGGCCCATTTTTGTTCGTTGTGGTGGTGCAATAGGCACAAAGACAATACAACCAAAAACTCGTAAGTGAGAGATATTTGGTTGTTGACCAACCATAAGTTGTAGAGGTGAAAAACTATGGTAAGCAGTTGGTCTAATACGAACTAATGATGTTGCGTGCAATATCGCATGTCCCTAGGCTGACACAGTGAGCTTTGTTCTCATAAGTAATGGTCTGGCGATCAATTGAAGACGTTTTATAAAAGACTCGGCTAGACCATTTTGAATATGAGTGTGTGCAACAGGGTGCTCAACATCAGTGCCAATAGACATGTAATTGTCATTGAACGTTTGAGATGTAAATTGTCTGGCATTATCAAGACGAATTGCCTAGATTGGATAATCCGGGAATTGTGCTCGTAAACGAATTCTTTGGGCCAAAAGTTTAGCAAATGCTACATTTCGAGTAGAAAGTAAACAGACATAAGACCATCATATACGTTATAATGGATATAATATTGAAACAATAAGTAAAAGGAGTATAGAATATCTATGCATTACATCAACTATTTCATGCCGGAAGCATGTTTTAGAAAAACTCTCTGCTTTCTCTTCTGAGTTATATTTTATGAATATAAGAGCAATTGAATCACATGTAGTAATGCACCAGAAGTGCTCTGACCCAAAGAATTTTATACTATGGCATAATAGCCTTGGTCATCTTGGGTCAACAATGATGCGCTGAATTATTGACAATTCAAATGGGCATCCATTAAAGAATCAGAAAATTCTTTTAACAAGTGATTATACATGTACTGCTGCTCACAAGGAAAGTTAATTGTGAGGCCATCTCATTCAAAAATAGTTGTTGAGTCCCCTAATTTTTTACAAAGGATCCACAGGGATATATGTGGGCCTATTCATCCATCATGTGAACTATTTCGTTATTTTATGGTCTTAATTCATGTCTCAACTCGGTGGTCTTATGTCTGTTTACTATCTACTCGAAATGTAGCATTTGCTAAACTTTTGGCCCAAAGAATTCGTTTACGAGCACAATTCTCGGATTATCCAATCAAGGCAATTCGTCTTGATAATGCCAGACAATTTACATCTCAAACGTTCAATGACAATTGCATGTCTATTGGCACTGATGTTGAGCACCCTGTTGCACACACTCATATTCAAAATGGTTTAGCCGAGTCTTTTATAAAACGTCTTCAATTGATCGCCAGACCATTACTTATGAGAACAAAGCTCCCTGTGTCAGCCTAGGGACATGCGATATTGCACGCAACATTATTAGTTCGTATTAGGCCAACTGCTTACCATAGTTTTTCACCTCTACAATTTATGGTTGGTCAACAACCAAATATCTCTCACTTACGAGTTTTTGGTTGTATTGTCTTTGTGCCTATTGCACCACCACAACGAACAAAAATGGGCCCTCAGCATAGACTTGAAATTTATGTAGGTTTTGACTCTCCATCTATCATTAGATACCTTAAACCTATGACAGGAGATTTGTTTAAAACAAGATTTGCTGATTGTCATTTTGATGAGGCTGCATTCCCACCATTAGGGGGAGAAATGATACAACCTGAACAACAACATGAGATCACTTGAAATGCCACGGCATTATCACATTTTGATTCTCTTACAAATCAAAGAAAACTTGAAGTTAAGAGGATCATTCATTTGTAAGGTATTGCAAATCAAAGAGGGGACACATCCTGGCTAACCGGCACCCTATATGCAAAAGGGATGAGGAGTTGGTGGATCATCTTCTTCTTCATTGCCAGGTGGCTCGAGATTGTTGGGATATGTTTCTTGGCCTTTTCAGGGTTCAGTGGTCTATGCCCTCTTCTACGAGGAGTGCCCTTGAGGCTTGGAGAGGTTGTCTAGTGGGTGCTCACGCGCAAGATGCTTGGAGTGTTGTACCCTTTTGTTTATGGTGGTCTTTGTGGAAGGAAAGGAATAGGAGATCTTTTGAGGGAGCGGAAACTCCTCTTGGTGCACTTAAATTCTCTTTTTTCATACATTATTATTATTTTTTGGATTTGGGGGAGAAATTGTAAATCTTTAGGGGAGATAGTAGATTTCTTAGATACTTTTGAGTGTCTAGGTACCTTATTTGGCCCTTGTATTTCTTTTGGGATGCGCTCCCCTCTTGAGCGTTGTTTTTAATACTTATAAAAAAAAAAACACTGCAAAACATATTGGAAATCTGTTCTTTGTGATTCCTCGGGTCTTCTTACTTAACGATACATGTTGTCTAACAGTGTTGGGAATGTATCTTAAATTCTTTTTCTGTTAGGATTTTATTTTATCTTTTCCCATGCAGAATTAGATATTTCTGGTTATGTAAGGTGCCATTGGTGGCATACGAGAAGGAGATGAGTTTATGGAGGAACATTGGGATTTGTAAAGTCATGAGGAAGGACCCTCCATAGTTTGTTCATGGTTATGGACTATAGTGGATCTTCTCATCTCATGGATTAGCATACGTTAGGTTCTCACAAGCCACAGTATCTTTTTTCTCTCTCTTGTTTCTTTATTTATATATATTTTGTTTAAGAATGGGTTCGCTTCTGGGCATATTTAAGATGATATTTGATGTTCACCCAAAAAAGGGGGTCATTCTTTCTTTTCTATGCTTGCCTACATTCTTATACTTCTACCTTTATTATACCGGATCTGTTTTTATAAGTGTTTTGCCATGTGGGATTTAGTATTTTCGATAGACATCTTTCCATGCTTGAATGCCTCCTGTTATGGGATTTAGCCATCTCCTTTGTGAAGGAGTGGTTGGAGTGAATGTGGTTTAAATACACCAATTTCTAACAGCATTATCTCATTGCCATCTTAGTTATGTACTTGTTTATTTTTTTGAGAATATTCGCTTGTAGTAGCTATTGGTTATGAGGGTTGTATGGCATTCTGATTAATGTGTGGTAGGTATATGGTGGTTTTTTGCTTATATCTTTTCCCATTTTGTTTGTGGCCAACTTCAGTAAATAGCTAGTTGTATGCACCCCCCACTCCACCCCCACCCACCCCTTCCTTCAGTAAATGGCTAGTTGTATGCTCCTTCCTCTCCCCCTTCCTCCCTCCTCCTTTTGGTGTCTGTCTTGTTGATGGGTCTTGTGTGGGTTGCATCCTTACAATTATGTAAGCCAGCACAAGTATTGTAAAATTAATTGGGTTCTGGCACTGTTTAATTGTATAAACACTCTTTTTTATGTCATTTGGTCATTGCAGCAGGTGGGCTTCAGCGAGAAGAGGTGGCATGACTGTTTTGGGGAAAGTTGCCGCTCCAAAACCTCTAAACCTACCCAGCCAAAGGTATCTGGTTTTCTGCTGGATTATTATTCCTTTTGCTAAGTTACTTGTTTTACCCTCTGAACTTCTTTTCAATGTCATTTCAAGGTTAGAAAATCATGGTCTGGACCCAAGCGTGGAAATTGTTCCCAAGTGAGTGATTCATATGGTCTTGGTTCTCTCTCGTACACACCCCCACAGTCATGCACACACGAACATAATTTTTATGATCTTTCTGTTATCAATGCTATACTTAATGATCTTCTTTCCAGAAATTCAAAAAGTAATATATTTATATGTTCTGCGTTATTTTCCATGGAATTGATCCAGATACTGTCTTAACTTGATAGGGGATCCCTTAGCTGGGGCAGTCGATCATCTTCATCTGCATCAAATGCATGGGGTTCCTCCTCGACACTGTCTCCAAATGCTGATGGTAGTGCTTGTTCGCTAAGTAATCTCAGCGGTCGCCCTTCATCCAGTGGCAGCAGCAATCGACCATCATCAGCTGGTAGCAATAGAACGCATGAACCTACTCTCAGTGCATGGGGCCCAAATTCTAGGCCTTCATCAGCTTCTGGGGCATTGACATCACATCAAACATTACTGACGTCATCACGTCCTCGCACTGCAGAAACAAGGCCTGGTAGCTCGCATTTATCACGGTTTGCTGGACCGTCATCAGATAATACAGTAGCATGGGGTCCACATGGTACCACTGAGAAATTGGTATGGTGCTGTAGCTTAAGCAGTTCAACATTTAATTTTCATGTTTTGACATGGTCACCTCGGAAAAAAAAAGAATTTTTCCTTTTTTGTTATTAAAAATATGCTGCAATACGTTTTTGCAGTCATATTAGATGAACTGATTAGTAAAATATATTGGTGCAGATCTGCCTTTTTCTGTTTTAATCCCTTCTCATGTTATGGTGGTTTCTTTTGTTGAGGTTGCTGCATTATTTTATATGGCCATACCTGTTTCATTTTATCTTTATTTACATGTAGGGGGTGGCATCCACCAAGAAAGATGGATTCTCTCTTAGTTCTGGAGATTTTCCTACACTTGGATCAGAAAGAGACAATTCTGAAAGGAATTCTGAGCCACTAGGTGATTGTGCTTGCTTATAAGAACTTCTATGCTGTTTGCCTTCAGTTTATGTTTTTCTCTTCGTTATTGTGAATTATTCTTCAATCGTCTCCGATTGATGCGTTAATTTTGAACTGCTAGTTGTTTTCTTTGAAGGCCAAGAACAGTCATTCTCTGTTGAATTTTTTCAAGTTCCGGTTCATTGCAAAGGCAACTGTATGGGTCATGGTTGTGATGCGAAACTAATGTAATGGACGTTTCATATTGGTGAAAAACCATAAAAGTGAAAGCATGTTAAAATAACATTACTGTCTCCATGTTACATTATTACATAACTACAGAGGGGTAGATCTACAAAAAATCTAGGTTGAATAAGTATGAATTTATTCACCAACAATTTTTTGTAATCTGACTTCTTACAAGAGATCTGGATTACTGTTGATCACCTCATAACCCTACCCTAAATTAGTTAATTTTTTTGAAAAATTCAATATTAGTTTGAAACTAAATTGAATACACAAGAGTATTGATTAAAATCTAAGGTTTGATTGTATATTTGTTATTGTGGAGGCTGCACCTACAGCTATGTACTGTTTTCGGAGCACATCAAAGCTTAAGAAAATAAAAAAGAAAAAAAAATAACCAGGGAAAAAAAAAGAGAGAAAAAGATGGCTGAAAAGGGGCTTGAAAATGTTCATGCTCCCTACAGTAATGTAGGCTACATTTTACTTCATGTTTCTAAAAATGTTTTACTGGAAAAATATGCAATAAATTTTTAGTATTTGTTTTTATTTCAAGTGTATTGATTGTTTGATCATCAATTGGTGGCAGACCATGGCTCTTATTGTCGTCCTGGCTCATCATCCAGCAGGATATCAGCTGCAGAAGAGAGGAATGCAACTTCATCAGTTGGTTTGTATACCTGCATTTAGCTCTTCTATTCTCCTTCTAGATAGTCTCATCCTTTACTGATGGCAATTTCTATTTTATATAGTGTTTAGCATTTCATAATTGAAAAAAATGAGTGATGTCATTTCAGGCGATGTTTCTGCAAGTGAAAATGCCAAGAGTGGAACTGTGATTACTCGAAAAATGGATGGTTCCCGACATGTTGAGGATGGGTTCCGGCCTAGTGTAGAGAAATGGCAGGGGGAACCCCAACCGTACCCAAACACTAGTGTTCCTCCTCAGCACTTTGACGCTTGGCATGGTCCTCCAATGAATGCTCCTGCTGGTGTTTGGTATAGAGGACCTCCAGTAGGTCCACCATATGGAGCTCCAGTTACTCCTGGTGGCTTTCCAATTGAACCATTTCCTTATTGTCGTCCTCAAATTCTTTCTACTGCCTTGCCAAACTCTCACCCAATTCCTCCACCAGGGGTCGGACCAAGAGGGCCCCATCCAACAAACGGAGACTTATACAGACCCCACATTCCTGATGCGTACATACGTCCAGGTATGCCAATTAGGCCTGGTCTTTACCCTGGTCCAGTGGCCTATGAGGGCTATTATGGCCCTCCAATGGGCTATTGCAATTCCAATGAACAAGATATTCCATTTATGGGAATGCAAGCACATCCCTCTGTTTATAACAGGTATCCCAGCCAAAATGCTCCTGATCCAAGCAATAACCATGGCACAAAGGTTGGCCATGGATCTAATGGCAAAACAATTGTCTCAAAACAAGTGGAATCTGGTCATCCTGATAATACTCGAGGACCATCCGATGTTCTTATGAAGCAGCACAATGAATGGGGTGGAGAAGAGGAAGAAAGGAATTGGGAGCAAACTATACCAGTTAATGGACCACATCTTAAGAAGGGGGACCAACCAATGGTGTACTCATTGAAGGATGAGTGGAGAGCTGGCTACAGAATGGATGAAGAAATGCACTCAAGAAGACTGAATGAAGGTGCTCCTTCCCGAACTTTTGACAATCGAGGAGGTTATTCTTCAGAATCTTTTGAAGTTAAGTTACCTGGAAGTTCATGCAATGAAAAAGCAGATGATGACATTTTGGTAAAGAAACCAGGAAATGCAGCAGCTGCTTTGCCAGAGGTGCCTCAAGCATTCCCAGCTGCTCCAAAAGATGCAACTTTGATACAAAAGATTGAAGGTTTGAATGCAAAAGCAAGGGCCTCTGATGGACGATATGACGTTGCATCTATTTCTAGTAGGGAAGTGCAAAATAATAGCTTACAAGTTGGCAATGCTAAGGCCAACTGTTCTGCAAATCCAGTTGGTACTGATGCTGTATGCACTGAAAAAACTCATGCCAGTGGAGATCTTATCCCCATCTCCCAAGATGTGGATATTTCTGGGGGAGATAAGACTCTAGAGCCAGCAGTTGCCAGCGGGACATCCCTTTCAAGGTTTGTAATTAACATGCTTCCACTGACGTCGTATATGTTATTTCACATGTTGGGAAAAAAGACTCATTTGCAAATTTATGCAAATTTACAGGAGAGCTAGTCATGGTATGCACGGCAGAACTGACCATCGTGGTAAAAGATTCAACAATCAGGATGCCGTTGGGTGGAGAAAGGAACCTATAGTTTCTGGGTCTATGAGTGCTATTTCATCTGCAAATCATGAACCTACTTTTAATGTTCATGTAAAAGACCACCATATGTTTGTGGAATCTGCTGAGAAATCTGGGATTATTTTTGAAAGGAAGTATGAGGGAGAATCTCTGGCACCGATGTTTGATCCAAGTGATTCTGACGCACAGGTAACGATTATATTTCTATGCCTCTAGTTTTTGTATTATAATTTCGATATGCTATTTTCTTTATGTATGTGTTTTAACCAGCGTGCTAAGACGAGAGAGATAGCCAAGCAACGTGCAAAGCAACTTCAGGAGGAGGAGGAAGAACGAACAAGAGAGCAGAAGGCAAAGGCTCTGGCAAAATTGGAAGAGTTGAACAGGCGTATTCAGGTGGGAGATGGTTCAACTCAGAACTTGGAGAAGGCTCTGCCTGGTGCTGCTATGCAGCAAGAGCAAGACGTATCCAAAACACTTGCTGAACCAGTAATGGTTTTTAGCAAATATGAAGCACCAAACTCCTTTTTGGTTTTTGGCTCTAATGTGGTTGCTCAGATTAGTGAGGGCAATACCAGTGGGGTGGAGACACCAGATACTGCCCAACAGGAATCTGATGTTCCACATAGCCAGTCTTTGCCCTTGCAACAGGATGCTCAGAATGCTGGTACTGCTGACTGTAAAGCCACTCCCCAAGTTAGTGATGGTGGTTTCTCCAGACACAAGCGCATGGGCTTTAAACAAAAGCAGAATGTTCTTTTGGAAAGGAATTTGACTGCAGAACCCATTCTTACTATTACAGCCGAGGCACCAAAAAAGCATTCTGATGGAGCTGTTAAAGATATTGCATCTACTGAGGTTGTTGCTGAAGTTGGCTCAAGTTGTGAGCCTGGCTTGCCTATTAACCCCAATATTGTGGCTGAGTCCACGACACATCAGAGGAGGAAAAACAACAGGAGCAGCAAGAACAAGCCCAAACTGGAGCCTTCTATCATCACTTTACCATTGCCAGTGCCAAAAGAAACTAATCCTGCAAAAACTTCAATTGGAAGTGGAAAGTCAAAGGCTTCTGAGGTTGAGTTGGATCTTTGCTCAGTTCAGTCACTGACCGATGCTAAACCTGCAATTGAAACTTCAGAGCAGCACTCTCTTTTACCTAGTGAAGAATCCACTAGTAGAGTAAATAACCAGTGGAAATCTCAGCACTCTCGCCGGATGCCAAGAAACCCTCAAGCTATCAGATCAACGAAATTCCGTGGCAGTGATGCTGTTGTCTGGGCGCCTGTGCGGTTACAGAACAAATCTGAGGTTACAAATGATGCCAGTCACAAGAATTCAGATGATGCTGTTACTCCAACAGCAAAGAGTGAGAATCTAGTGCAGAATAATCTGAAAAGTAAGAGGGCAGAAATGGAGAGATATGTTCCAAAGCATGTTGCTAAAGAATTGGCTCAGCAGGGAAGCACCCAGCAACCATGCTCATCTTCAATCAATCAGACAACATCAGGTGAGACTGGTGGGGGAGCAGAACCTGGTTTTCAGAGCATTGGAACTCTTCAACCTGCTAGCTCAGCAATTGGGAATGTTGTGTCTACTGAGTGTAGGAATGCGAATAGGAAGCAGAATATGCATTCGGGGGAAGGGCAACCGGACGTTTCTGATGAATGGAACACTTCTGAAGGCTGGAAAATTACTGATAAATTTGACACAGCTGCACCTGTCACTTCTCCTGTCAAGAAAGATCAGGCAATAACAGAGAGAGGAAAGCAACATCCATTTAAGGGTCATCAAGGCACTGGGAATAATTATGATCATGATCACAGGAATGTTAATAGTGAGAACACACATAAAAGTTATCGGCATTCTGCAGCCCCCGAAATTAGCCAAGCAGACAGAACTATTGCTATGGGAGAAAACCGTGGTGTTGGAGAACGAACAACATCTCATTGGCAACCTAAATCCCAAGCACATCCAGCTCGGTATCATCGAGGAAGGTCTGATGGAGCTGAAATTGTTAATGCTGAAGTTGGTAGGGGTATCAAAAAGGACTCTCTTCCCAATGATAGGGTGGATCTTCCACCACAGGACAAGGAGAGCAGTGAAACAATGGTTCATTATCAACTTTCTCAATCTATATCTGAAAAGAGTTTGGCAGAAGCACAAAATGTAGGGCATCAAGAGGCTAAGAGAGAAAAGAAGGTAGCTTCATTTAAGGGACGCGCCCACTCCCCGAATCAAGGTCCTGTTAACACAGTCGAATGGGCTCCCACTACAGATATGGATACCAGACATGAGCAGCGCTCTTCCTTGGGGTTTCGCAAGAATGGAAACCCGAACAACCGGTCTGGCAGAGGGCGTGAATCTCATGGAGAATGGACTGCAGCTGGACAAGATAGCAAACATCATAATATACCTGCAAACCAAGATATGCAGGGCCACAATTCACATTATGAGTACCAGCCAGTTGGACCATACAGTAATGGCAAATCTAACAATTTCCGAGGGCAAGATGGCTCACATAATACGAGCTCGAGGTACAAGGAGAGGGGTCAGGGTCATTCAAGGCGTGGTGGGGGCAACTTTTATGGCCGGCAAAGTAGCACCGTCAGATTAAACACTGGTTTTGATTTAAAAACTTCCTCTGAACACTAGTTTTTGGAGTAACTAGCCAAGATTTCAGGTATTATTAGTTTAGTTGGTACTGTTTAAATTAGCTTAAATCATGTATCGAGCAGGACAATGGAGCAAGCATATGGTGCCAGAGGCAAAATGTTGTTTCCGTGAGGTACTAAGATGTTGATTTGTTTCTTATTATAAAATGTATCTAATTTTTGCATCTTAATTTGGTCATGGTTTTTTAGCCATTGAACCTTTGGCGTTCTCCTTAAAGAAGCCTCTTGTATTTAGTGAACTCCATTTATGTGCACGATATATGGAATACTAGGGAGGGAGGAATGTATTAGGGGTGTAGTTTTTTGCTTCTTCCAGTTGTGAATAATGTTTTATTCATTGTTATCTTGGTCTGATTTGTTTATCGCTCCACTTCCAATTCTTCTTTGCCGTGTTTCCGAAGGGAAATAAATTCAAAAACCTAGTAATATTACGAGGTCTATACGACTAACTTTATTGGATGCATGATATTATTAGGAGATTGTAGGCATACTAGTTGCTGGTAAGGTTTTTTGATTGTGACCTACTCGTCATGAGTTTGAAACAAAAAAAACAATCTCTCTGCATATGTGAAGGTAAGGCTGCGTACATATGATCCTTCTCGGATCTTGCAATGACGGAAATTTTGTGCAATTATAGTACATTAGCAATTGTCTCTTAGACGGCATATTCATGAAACTTGATTATGATTTACTTTTTGGGCTATTTCTAGCTTGGGTTATTCTTATGCTAGGATAGTGATTATTTCATTGTGACCTGGATGTTACGGGTTCGAAATAGAGAATAGTGTCTCTGCATAAGATTGCATACATATGATGTTTTGTAGATTTTGTAATGGCGAAAATTTCATGCAATGGCCTAGCTTTTAGCACATTAGCAACTGGTGTGTTAGGCAACATTTTGAGAGTTTGATATGATTGTTGATGAAACTTGATTATGATTTACTTTTTGGGCTATTTCATGTTGCCTGAACAATTTTCAATGCGCCTTGTTTACACTACACACGTGAACACTCAACTTGTGTATCAATGTATTGGCTTGTTAACATTCTTATATTTGGTAATTTTACCAAATTTGTACCAATTATTCATAAAAAAAGAAATAAAACATAATAAAATTTTAAAATGGGTAAAGTACAAAAAATCTCTTCGCTGAATAAAAAAATGTGCAACAAACACCCTCGTTATTTGGTATGCGCATATAAATTCTTATAAATTTCAAAATTTAGAACAAATTGCCCCTATTGCATATAATGATAGATTTTTTTGAAAAACTCAAAACTACCTTTTTGTTATTTCACTTTTTAGCTTTTTTTTTTAAAGGTAAAGTACCAAAAACACCTTCACTATATACCAAATGTACAAAAATTTCATTGCAGTGCAAAAAATCCCCCACTGTTTACAAAATGTGCAAATAAAGACATTTTGTCAATTTAACAACCAAAATGTCTAAAACATCCTTACACTCTAGTGTCATGTTTGGATACCCAAAAAGGGTTCATCCGAATATTAATTTTTTATTTATTTAAAAAACGTGCGTATACTCCCTTATTTTCACTCATCGAGTTCATTTGAAAAAATAAGATAATTAAAATATATTTTTAGTTAATATAAAAATAAAAAAATACGAAATATTGCATCCAAACATAACACAATGGTTTTAAAGGCTATGAGGGGCATTTTGGTTATTTAAAATTTTGACGGAGGTGGATGTTTGCACATATTGTAAAAATGTAAGGGGGTTATATGAACATAATAAACTACAGGGGGGTATTATGCACATTTTGTATATAGCATGAGTATTTTTTGCACTTTACCCTTTTTTAAATAAAAAAATTTCATAGAGTAAGGGTACTTTAGTCATTTCATTATTCAATTTCTTCCAAATTGAAGGTTTGTCCTTATTTGCACAATCTAAAAAATGTAAAGGGTTTTTCATATAACATGAGGGTATTTGCACAATTTTTATATAGCGGAATTTTTTTTTTTTTTTTTGGCATTAAACCCTTTTACAAATAAGAAAATGCAATAGTGATTTTTTTTTTCTTTTTGAAAAAAAATATGATTTGTGAGTCAATTTGAGTATGTTGATAACGAAGTTGAGTTTATGCTTGAGTTCAACTTTTTAAATTCATTACCACGAATGAACGAGTCAAGTTTCGAATAGTATCAAACTTCGCTTAATTCGGTTCCTTTATAACCTTTCTTGACATTCTTTTTGACATTCTACAATGATTTTTTTTATTTATAGAAACAACCTAAGAACCTTACTTTTTGGAAAATGCATTCTTAAATCGGAAAATTAAGGTGGATGAGACATCTAGGATGAAGGGAGTGTTTATTTTTATTTTTTTTTTGGTTGAAAGAGAAGAAAATAAAAAATATTCTCATTTTACTAGTACACCCTTAATGCTACGTTTGGTACGCAACATAGAATGGAATGGAATGCCAATATTACTTTTTTTGATCCATTCCTTTGTTTGGTAAAAAAAATAAAAATGAGAATGACCATTTCGCGTCATTTCTTTGGAATTAAAATGAATGAAAATTCATTTCACTACTCAACCTATGGAATGGTCATTCAATTCTCAATAAACATTAAAAAAAAAAATTAGTTACGAAAAATAATATAATCATCATTCCATTCCTGCATCATTTCATATTTGAAACCAAATAATAGAATGAGAATGATCATTTCATTCCATTCTCATTCTCATTCAATTCTCACTTTGATGGAATGTTCATTTCATTCTATTGTTGCGTACCAAACGTAACATTAGAGGTATAAATTAACATATTTAAATGATGTTAATGATTTTGGGATGCGATATTTGCACTCCATTTTATTCAATTGCACTCCCATTTTAAAAGAAATGTCACTTCTAACCTTAACTTCACATGTGAATTATTACATTTTTTCAAAATACTAAGCTACCCTTTTAGATATCCTCTCTCTATTTCTAATCTTTAATGTTTTCGGATTCTTTTGACAGAATAAACAAAAAATACCAAAAATATATATATATTCGAAAAAAATAACTCAAAAAAAAGTTATCTATGAATAAATTCTCTTTTGACAAGACAAATATATATATATATATATATATATATATATATCTTTGTTAAATAAATTATCTCTTTTGGCAGGAACCAAAAATTAAAAAGTATCCAAAAAAAAGTTATATATGTTGAATAAATTATCTCTTTTGACAAGACCAAAAATAAAATATCTTTGTTAAATAAATTATCTCTTTTGGTATGAACCAAAAATTAAAAAGTATCCAAAAAATAGTTATCATGTTAAATAAATTATATCTTTTGACAGGACCAAAAACAAAGAACCTAAAAAAAAACTATTCATATTAAATAAATTATCTCCATTGATAGGACCCAAAAATAAGTTATCTTTATTGAATAAATTATCTCTTTTGATAGGATTAAAAAAAAGAAATTATCTCTTTTGGAGGGACTGAATAAAAAAGTAATATTTGTTGAATAAATTATCTTTTTGATATGATAAAAAAAAATCCAAAGAAAAAGTTATCTCTTTTGACAGGAGAAAAAAAAGTACTAAACAAAGTAAATAAGGTAAAAAAAAAATTCTTTTGATACGAAGCAAAAAAAAAAAAGTAATATAGAAAGAAAGTAAAGAAGCTAAAAAAAGGTTTAGTTTATACTATAAGGGTAGTTGTGGTATTATAAAATAAGAGATGATGTATTAATTAGTTTAGGGACCTTCTAGTCATTTTTTTAAAAGAAAAAGGCAAGAGGAGTGCAATCGTAGAAAATGGGAGTGCAAATATCGCCTCCCATAATTTTTCCTTGTAAATCTTTCGTTATTTCATCCAAAATTATTATGGATAAATATGGAAGTGGGATTACAACAAGGATAAGGAATGATAAATAAAATCATCAATAATGAAGTTGAAGACACTCAAAAAGGGATAATGATTTGCAAAGTGAAAAGTTATTATCGGATGTGTAGTGAATATGGTGTCCATCCATTGAATTGTAAAAGTATGGGTCCCACTTGCACTATCTAGGGATGAGAGCTATTCATTTTCTCAATTCGGTGATAAATTTCACTATGTATATCATTACTTAAGAAATAAATAAGCAGTTAAGGATAAAATAATTCGATTCCATGCATTAGCGGTTTTGATTCTAAAAATAGTGGAACCATTATGATTGGTTTAGGTTGAAAAAAACAAACCAATTACCAGTTCAACTAGAACTATAATACGTATACATAAATATATTTCTCTTTCTAACATTGACCCTCGTTCACATAAATAGATTAATAAAATAATAGTTTAACTCCTGTTAGTATATCACATGCATTATTACTATGTTATTAGTAGATTTCAGAGGCTAAAAATATAATGAAACTACATGGAATTTTATTAAGATCATAAAAGTTGGATTTAAGTAAGGTTTGACATTATTATTATTATTAAACCATGCGTATACAATTCAAATTGGTTCACCATCTGAACTTTTTGCTTGGTGAACACCTCATTGATACTTCTTTACTTGTTGAACACCTCACTGAGACTTTAAAGGTTCACAACCCTTTTACATTATTCTCTCGAATACAAACAAATATCCTCTCTACGGATCAAAGATATACAATCAGCTCTTTGCTCTCTTTCTAAATAGATGTAGTATGTGATGAAAGTTCAACTTTAGATGGAATGTGATGCTAGTGATAAAAGATATGAATAATGAAAATCACTATGCTAGCTAAGACTTCTTCTCAAGAATATGAGTGAGTTTAAAGAGATATTACTTCTTAGCTCTCTAATATTTTTTGGATAAGAGTTGAGAAACGAAGCTTGTTGGTGATTTCAAATTTTCACACAAATACAACTACTGCTGATAATTCCCCATAGGTGGAGTGGCTTTTATATAGTTAGAGGTAAAAATATGACTGTTTGTCTCAGCTGAAGGACTGTTTGAATATGCATGTAAGAAAGTCCCAGCAAACCTAAGATGCCTATCTATGTGACATAAATGGTTGTGATGAATAACTAAGAAAGCATGTTTTTTGTTAATTCAAAAACTATGAAGACATAGACGTCTTAACCCAAGATGTAAATTGTATGTCCCATTGGGCCTGAGTATTCTCGACATGCACATAAGGGTAAAATTGTTAATCTAGAGCTACAAAAGTTAAATGAGCTTCTCGACATGCACATAAGGGTAAAATTGTCTACTTTATGTTCTATTTCACTTATTGTGCATTATCTTGTGAAAAACATGATTCAAGAAGCAAATTGGAGTACTAAAAGATGCAAGCAAGAGTTGAACCGATTTCCTGAAGAACGATCTCAAAGAATGAATAAAATTTGGGAGAATTTCACAAAGCAAATTGAGAAAATAGGTTTTGGCATTGATGACAAAGCCACTCAGGTACAATCTAACAAAACTCATTCAGTATTTGTTAAAGCTAAAAATGGTGGTGTTTATACTTCCAAATATGAGTTATTATTCAATGCTTATCATCAATCTAGGGATAAGTGTGTATCTTTGATCAATGCATGCCCTAATTATGTGAAATTGAAACCCATGTATGTTAGAAAGACTATTGCTCACTTACATAAAGCACCTATAGCATCTAAAGGCACAATTAAGACTAAAATGGTATGGATCCCCAAAAAATTGAACCAAGTAAGCATGTTTGTGTACACTTCTTTGAAAGCTTCTAATGCTAACACCAAGTGGTATATTGACAGTGGATGTTCTAAGCACATGACAGGAGACAAGACTATATTTAGCTATTTAGAAAAATGTGATGGTGGCTCTGTCATCTTTGGTGATAACAAGAAAGGTAAAATAGTTGGAAGAGGTACAATACATAAAACCAAAGAAATGCCTAAGTTAGACAATGTGCTCTATGTAGATGGTCTCAAACATAATTTTCTCAGTGTCAATCAACTGTGTGACAATGGTAATCTAGTTCTGTTTGATAAAGATGATTGCAAAGTTAATGACACACAATCAGGAAATGTGTACACCATTCATGAAAACACACAAATTGCATGCAATTATGCTAAAATAAAAAAGTGTATCATGGATGATTTCAAACCAATGACTACTCCTAAGTGTGCTACCTCTAGCATTGATAAGTCCATGATTAACAGCTCATTGCATATCACTACTTTTAGGCCTAATCTCATGTTTGCTGCCAAATTTTAAAGTGCTTCTAAATTCTCACATTTAAAGACTGTCAAAAGGATTTCAATGTATAATAAGGGCATAGCTAATCTTAGAATACATTACACTCCCTTTTCAGACCTATCCCTTGTAGCATTTCTAGATATAGATTGGGGAGGTTCTCTACATGACATAAAATTCACCCTTCCACCTCACTAGCTCTTTTTTTGCTGCCCTTTGACTTTCAGTATCAAAAAGGGAGAGAAAGCAGCTAGGATTAGGTAGGGTACTTTAGTTTTTGACATTAAAAGGCAAAAGGAAGAGATTGATGGTCCATGAGGCCCATGAGTATGTTTGCCTAAGTTTTAATGTCAAAAGAAACCTCTAGGGGCATTACAGTCATTTTTTCATTATAAAAGGCATTTTGGTCATTTCATAGCCTATAATATGTTTAGAAGCATATCAATTGTTATTTAATCATTTCTAAGCATAAATTATTTTGATTTATCTAAATTGCATCGTGGCAGCCCTCAATTCTCATGTCTATGCATTAAAATCCCTTCCAGGGTCATTTTCAAAATTTCATTGTTTAAAACCATGTCTACCTATTCTATGCTTATATTCTGTGCATTATATAATTGCTAATATATTTTATGTAGCATTCCAAATAAGTGCATCATATATATATGGACCTTCACACAATTAGCCCCTTAAAGATATTATGTGGCAGTGTGTTAGAGCATGTGTGGTAGCAGGCTAACACGTGTAGGGGTGACAAAATTCAACACGACTCAAAATCAACACGAATTTAGCGAGTTTGGATTTGGGTTAAACAGGTTCAGGTCATAAATGGGTCGACATGATTACGACACGAAAAAAATGTGTGGGGTTGGGTTCAACCCGCATAACCCGTTTAATTTGATGGGTCATGTCATGTCGTGTCAGGTCAATGCGGGTTGAATCGACCCATTTAAATTTTGTAATTCATTTAGCGTTAATATTTATTAATTTATTTTAAAATGTAAAAAATATAAAGCGTAATATTGTAAATTTGTTTTAGACTGTTAAAAACATGTAAACATATATTTTCACACTATTTGTGCTGACGTGTATTTTATATATATATATATATATATATATATTATCTTCTAATATGTTATATATAGTATAAATGTTCATTTATTTCATTCTTAAATCTATTAGTATTCATTGATTCATTTAGTAATAAAATAATTTTTAATAAAGACATGGACATTGAATTTATAAATGAATAATTATTTATGCTAAATGGTCTCCAAAAAGCAATAAAATTCACTTAGATTAATTAAAATTTACTAAAAACTCATCTCTATCAAATTCATACGATAATCAATTTTTTTTATGTTATATCGATGTGGGCTTGATTGTGTCATAATTGACCATGAGAGTGATGATTACTGAAGAGAATAATATATTTTCTTTTCTTCCTTATTATTTAATTTTGAGAAGAAGATATGGA
Organism: Cornus controversa; assembly: GCA_026545225.1. Lineage (NCBI taxonomy): Eukaryota > Viridiplantae > Streptophyta > Magnoliopsida > Cornales > Cornaceae > Cornus > Cornus controversa. The sequence continues at coordinate 58,534,904 of CM048845.1, forward strand.
TGTATATCAAATTATTATTATTATTATTATTATATATATATATATACTAGTGTATTGCCCGTGCCTACGACACTATAAAAGAAAAAAATTATTAAACTAAAATAGAAACTGATTTTATATAATCAACGTGTCAATAAATAAATATTTACAAAACATTATTTATATTAGATATTGTTTACCAAAAAAAAAAAAAATGACCACGCGTCTCCTTCTTCATTACTTCTTAAAAAATGAAGCATAAATTGTCTCCTTCTTCATTACTTCTTAAAAAATGAAGCATAAATTTTCTTCACTTGCGTTAACATGAATGTAATTTGCCTTCGGTTGAGTGATGTACAAAGAGAGGAAAATGGCATGGGCGGTTGCGTGTGAAAGTAATATAGAGATTGGGTGATTGAGTGATGCAGAGAAAGAGAGTGATTGAGTGATGTAATCCAATGGCGTGCCCTCTCTCTCTCTCTCCCCTTTTGAGTACACAATTTCAATTTGCTTACAGCAAATAATTAAGACCTCTCACTTCACCTGATACTACAATTACTCAAATACATATATGAAATGATGGAGTAAATCAGAAAACACACGTGGCATTAAAGTATTTCTAATATAACAAAATGCCAAGTATTTCTAATCCAGAAGTCCACTGTTTGTAGCTTTCGGAGAATCAAAATATGGTATAACTAATATATTCATGCTCTTGGTAATCTCTCAGCACTATGACTCCAACCCAGCCTCTGTAATCTCTCATGACTCAGCCCTTCTTCTTCCTTTCCTTTCCTGTGGAAAAACTGCCAATAAATAGATATATAAAACAAACTAATATAATATAATATGGTAATAACTAATATATCCATGCTCTTGGTATTCCATAACTAAAATTTAATGACATTAAAAGAAAGTGATTACGGAAAATACCTGATTGATGCTACAAAAATCAACACATCATCTTTCTCTAGGACCACAGTGATAGTTAAGACGTGCAAATGTAGACCTGAACAGAGCCAAAAAATTAGTAAAAAAAACTTCAAAATAATAATGATAATAATGTTAAAAATAAAAAGAGGCGAAAAGCATGATTAATTAAGAACCGCAACTCCAAAGTCGTGTATATGTGAGGGAATCAGCAGCAACAGCCTTTGAAAAGTGGAAGGAAAAGATCCAAGGCCCAAGCCTTAATCTGGCCCAAGTTATTAACGAAGATAACTAACATTCACAAAAAAGATGGGCACAGTGCTGAAGATACAAATGTTTTGAACTTATGCTCCGAGTTGTCTTCGGTAACCATTCATAAAGATAGTCATCTTCCCACTGGACTGCCAGGGAAGAAAGAGGTATATATATTTGAACAACTAACCTTCAATAGGAGAGAGATACATATATGGTGAAGTAGTTGTGGGTGGTCCGCAAAGATGACCGAAGTTGGTGTTAGTGGTGATCGGCATGGCCATAGTGAAGAATGGAGTTGATGGTGGAGACGGTGGCATTGAGCTTTAGCTGCTCTAACGGTGGCCCGGGCTGCTCCAATGGTGGCGAAGAAGCTTCGGTTATGGTTCTTACATGGCAGCTCCATTGGTGGCCAGAAATGGTGGCTTCGGGTTGCTCATAGTGGCAGCTCCATTGGTGGCCAGAAATGGTGGAAGCAGTGAGTATGGGATGAGAGGAGAGAGAAGAAATAAAAGAAATGAGTAGGTGGGATTGTAGGTGAAAGTTTAAATTTGAATTTAAGTAGGTGAAGGTTTAAATTTGAATTTAGGTGGGAGTCAATCGTGACCGTTGATTGAAGATAGGAAGAGTAATTTTAGACTATAGATAGGCATAGATATTTTGAACCGTCAGATGACTTTTTAAAGCAATTTTGACCGTTAGATGATGAATTTTTTTAAGCGGGAGATTCAAACACAAAGCTAAAATGTTATATAGATATATTTATTTATTTATATTTAGGTAGAGATATAAATATATAATTATATATATATGGTGGATATATATATATATATATATAATTATATATGAATGATGGCTATAATTGTTCTTTAGAGTCCCAAGATATATAATGTAAAATATAGTAGTTATAAGTAATATAAGTTAAACAATTTTCTTATATTTTCTCAAATTTTGATTAATTAGTTAAATGTCTAAAAAATCAATAACAATAATTGATGAGTTTAAACCATTTAATATGAATATCTAGTTTTATGAAATTAAGTTTTCTTTATTGTTCCGAGATATATAGTATAACATATAATAGTTAAAGTAATATAAGTTAGACCACTCCTTTATTTTTTGTCAATAATACTTCAACATTAATATATATTAAAAAAATATGTTAATTCAATTATATATATACTTAATGTTTGTTCTAAATGCTCTATTATTTGAGTGGTATTAATATTTTTATTTGATTTCAAGATAGTGAAAATTGTATTTTTGATTTGATTACTTAGTTAATATAATTAATAACGTTTGTTTGTTATATTCAAAATGAGGAAAAAATATTATTGTAATTTAATTAATGTTTCAAACTTTCATTATTGTAGATTAAATATTATTGTTGTGGCATATATAAACAATAGTCATTGGTAGACTAGTGGCAGAAGCATTTAACTAACTTAGAAGTTGTACACGGTTTAGGTTTGATTCCTCACAATAACATTCTTTTTAATAAAAGACCCACCTATAACAAGTTACACTTGTCATGTCACCCATTTAATAAATGGGTCGTGTCGTGTTCAAGCTACACGACACGACTCGAACACGACCCACGAACCCGAATTGCCACCCCTAAACACGTGGCATCTAAGGTTCAAAATTCCAAAATGATCTCATTCTAGGAATGTCTCAGTTGTCCATGAAATATTCCTTTTTAAAAGGGCAAATTCTATACTATGAGGGGCAGCCTTGTCAAAAGTAGAAAGGGCAATAATTAGCTGTTAATTCAAATTGTGCTACAAGATAAGTGCAGCTGTCAATTTTTATCCATTCCCAGCTGTTGGGAGACCTACTTGTCCTTATAAATATGCGACTATAAGGGTAGCTAGGGTTTAAGCCTCACAGATCAACAAGAGAGATACAGAGTGAAATGGAGGCTTCATTCTGCTGAGCTCCTTAGAGTTCCATTGAAAGTTCAATTGATTTTTGGAATCTATAATGGTTTGATTTCTGGTCTAGAATTGAGACATGTCAAAGGACTGGAGGTACAATAGCTGGAATACATCTCAGCAAGTTCTGGAGCTCTAACTCTATTGTCAAGGGCTGCAAAATACCTCTAGATAAGTATCTCTGATTTGCTTAAGCCTTAGAGTTAAAATTTCTATTGCATTGTAATTCCATACCCTGAATCCACAAAATCAGAATCACTTGTTGTTGCTGTCATAAGAATAGCTCACTGCTCAATTTAAGATTTGTTTATGAACTTTAGTATTGCACTGATCAAGGTTGGGCTCTATTATGCTTGAACACACTATTTTAAGTCTATTTGACTCAGATTTGTGTTTGTATTGTGATTATATTCCATTTCCCCAAATCTGGTGCATTGAAACCTTAACCATTGTCCTTAGCTGTGGTATTATTGTTAAACATTAACATATATTTATCTTAAGGACAAAGAACTTGATTTGTAAAGTTAGATTCTCACTTATTTCATTCTCCATAATTATGTGCTAGCTGGTTTATGACTTATGATAGTGGTGTCATAATATGCTTGACTGAAATTAGAAGTTTTACACACTGAATCTCTCATTTTAAGATTTGAATCTATATTGTATACTTTGAGTTTAATTTAACTATCATTTGAATTTTGCTAAAACCTTAAATCCCTTAGAAATAAGCTCAGCTCTAAATCAGTTTTTCAAAATCCCCTTCTCAGCACTGCTCACTACAAGTTTAAATCCTTTTTGTGTCATAAAAATTCAGAACAGGCTTAATGAGAGCCATCTATTTTCTGGTTTGTCAAAATGTTTCTTGCAAGTGTATTCAAGGTTATAAATTATATTTTTAACTTGCTGGAGTTCATTTGATTGCTGCCTTACTTTCTTACCTCTTGTTGCACAGCCCTATTCACTAGTTGCTATCAAAGGACCTAAGTACTGCACTTTGATGTTTAGATAAATATTGAGCTGAAGCATAACACTCCAGCATGTGTAATTAACCTTGTTTCATGCTTTTGTCCTGAGTTGAGGTTGTATAATAAGCTGCATTATATTTTGATAATCTAAAACCCTGGATTACTCAAATCTTCTATCAAGGGTTAGCTAATTTTGAATTGGAAAATTCTGGAATACAACATATAACTCAAGCAGATGTATTATCCTAGTTTACATTATGAAGTTTGTTTTTGTCTGAGTATAAAGCTGCATAAGTGTTTCATCCCATGAAGCTCTATCTTTAAACACAACCTTCTGTCAAAATCTGTTATATGTCAGATTCTCATTATGTTAGCTAGTTGTGAGATGAATGTCTCTTGAGTATATTTTTTATTATTCTTAGAATGAAGTGTTGCTATTACAAAAATTGAATTTGGCTTTGAACTTTTAATTGACATTCATTGAATTGTATTTCACATATATTGAGTGACAAGCCCTCAAAACTAGACATATACATTTACATTGACCCAATTTTGCTTTAGTTGATTCAAACAATTGTATTTTTCTCCATTTGAGTTACACATGCCAAGATAAGCTTGTGAAAATAGTTGGGTTGTAATTTGATCATCTTATGCTCATTGTTGTAAAGAGTGTTTTGTCAAAAGATCTTGCTAGGCAGCTAAAGTTTATATTTCACACTTAAAGGGTAAGAGCATAACAAATTGATGTTGTATTACATATTTTAATCAAGTTTAGCAGTTGTTTTGCAAGTGTTAGCACAGGTTCTAAAAGGGGTTTCAAATTAGCATGTTGACTTATCATTTGAGCTGAATTGAGGATAATTTTGCTGTCAAGAACTACTTAAGCTTCTCTGCTCATCATTGAATCAAAAAGACCAGACTTGGTATCATATATACATCTCCAGCTGGTTAAGTTTTTCAAAGAAGGCTTGGTATAGTTGATGATCTACAAATTCAGAATCTACCAAAACTAAAGTGATTGATTTCATTCTTAAGAGGAGCTTTGTATGATTTCATTCTTAAGAGGAGCTTTGTACTGAAGATTGTATTTTCTTGAAAGACCTCCATTTGTATTGCTTAGCCTCAATCACTACTTGTAGTCCATGTATAGGGATACCTTGGACAGGGGAAGTTTGAGTGATTTGTGGTGAGATTGGTGAGAGATAGCTTGGGCTTTGGGAAGCCTAGGCTGGGCTAGTGTTGAGAGCCTATTGTGGTAGGTTTGGTGAAAGTGGTTCAAGCCTAGGGAGGCTATGAACTAGTGTGAGAGCTGGAGTGACTTGTGTGTGAGCTTGGTGAGTGTAGAGAGTGTGAGTGAGGTGTCATCACATCTGCATCTACAGGTGCTCAACAAAGTCTACTCAGCTTCATCATAGTGGATTAAACTTGGCCTAAGGGCCAAGAGGATGTTTCCCCACATTGGGGTTTTACCTTTATAAATAGTTGTGTCAAATTGTGTGATTGCTTTTGGTAGCTATACTTGCAGTATTTGGAAGGAATTGCATAGATCATATTCACCCCCTCCTCCTCTAGGTTCTTCAGAGTGCATGGTATACTTTCATACTCTCATTGTACGATTATACGACATGTGAATATGAATGTGGACGGAATTACCCCTTTGCATGTTTTCCTTTCCTTATGTGGTATTTACAAAACCTTAGGGAATGTGTTTTAGGTGTTCCTACTAGGCAAGAAGGAGTTTAATCCCCTATAAATAAACTTTTTTAAGTAATGGCAAGGAAGTGACTGAATTCCACCATCCTTGAGTTGGGCCATAAAGCAGGAAAGATGTTTTGGTTATTTTTGTAAAGCATGTTCCACATGTGGGAATTGATGCATTGTATAAATGTAATGACGTTCATTTTGGAGAATGTATGTATTTTGGCATCTATGCCTTGAACTAATGTATCTTTGAATTAAAAACGCATGTATAAGAACCTTTTTTACAAACTTGTATCTGGGAATGGATTGGTGATTCAAATGCATGATGATCATGAGATGGTAAAATGAAGTTTTTGGTCTCTTTTATTTATGTTAAAATGTCATTTGGATGATGTTAGGATGTATGAAAACAAATACAGGTTGAGGAGTGGTCACAAAATGGCAATGCATGAAAAGAAGGATTTATACCAGAGGAAGTACGATTGATCATATGAGTACTATTGCTCGTAATCCTCATTACGATAGATCGAATTTTAAGGCCCAATTTTAGCATTTAAAATTTTTGGATTGCTAACTTTTCAGTGTCTTCTGCTCGATGATGTGCAAGATGGTCGATTGATCATATTTCAGTGTAATCATACAAATGATAATTAGAATTATGTTTACTTGTCTCTTTGTGAGGGGCCCATTAACATGGGTTGTTTAAGATATGTTTTTGTGTTAATGCACGTATGTATGATTTTGCGATGATAAGACTGTGAATTTGACATTTGAATCTTAGTTGTCTGGACTGGAACTTGAGGTGTCACGCACCGATTTCTGAGTCACCGGAGACTCCATCTCTGAGCCTGGATCCCGAGAATGAGCCCGTCCATTAAGCCCTAATGAACCATATTTCCTTCTAAATTATCGTGGAAGCTTAAATCACATTCATGTACATATCTACTTACAACACAACCTTAACCAATCCCAAAGGGCCCCACATATAGTCACCCATACACACCAAACATAGTTATGGACTGCAAGTTTTAATTGAATGAAATATACCCTTCGATCAATCGAGATGGTTATTTTGCACAATCGAAATAGAATTTTTTAATCGGTGATGTATTGAAGTTCTATCGAGATCCTGCTGGAATTTGACCTACTTCAATCGAAATATTTCGATATAAGCTCGCATGATGGAAGGCTTTCGATCAATCAAAAAGGGGCATTTCGATCAATCGAAATGCTCTTCGATAACATTCCTGCTACTTTACACTTGTACCATTTCATGTCCAATTCATTCCTCAAAACACATTCTAACCCATGTAAATATATCCACATACCATTCAACAAAATTGAAATGTAAAACATCATACATTTTGTCCCAATATACATATTATTGAACTTACTCCCAAAATCCACAAGCCATCCTCATTAGACATACATAAAGGATCCAAATCATGCATTTCATTAATATGATCTTCCAAGTTCATAGTCATCATATAAATTACATGTATATCATCCAAAATTACTAGCAATTCAACTATGACTATAACTACAAAAAAATCAAATGCCATTAGCCAACATGGATAGCCATATACATAATATCCAAAAATAAAGCCAAAAAGTTACAAGGAGCTCCAATTGGATGCTCAAATCCTGTCTGTCATCAGTGTCTTATCTGTGAAAAGATTTAGAGAAAAGGAATGAGCAAATCAACGAGCTTAGTATAAATTCCCCAACCCACTTAGGCATCGACCTGACACCGACCTACATAATATGCATGTTGCTACACTATATGGCATATTCAATGCTCTCATGTCAATCATCACAAAGTTCAAATCAAGTAGCATGTATTTAATCCATATAGCAAGCTTAACAATTTAAATATATAAGCAACAAGATATATACATCTTCTCGGTCATAATCCGATACATAAACATGATTGGTCAACTCCGACGATCATGTGACATTGGACACCTCCGATGATACCCGTATAATTTTGACAACTCTGAAAGATCATACAACCTTGATAATATGTTAGTTTTCCAAATGCGAGTGGACAACTCCGACACTCACAAGGTTATGGGCAATCTTCGAGTTCTAGACCTTAGCCTTGGTATGATGGGGTAACTTCAATGGTCATACCTATTGGATAATTATACCACTCTCATGACATGGTTGGACAATTCTGAGACCCTATGCACAGTCCATTCACACAATTCTCCAATAATTACTTATATGTGCATTTTAAACACATTTATCACATAGTATACGATTTTCATGCTTTCTCAATGCACATTCTTGCTACAAATATATCTAGCATGCATTCAATCCTCATACACCTCCATTACCAACATATAAACACATATATACTCACACTTATACATATAATTCACACATGCATATAATTCACATCATAGCTAGACGTGCTCTTATTTCTCACACATTACATGTATTCATTTAACACATCATATATATCACAATATACACCATACTATCATGTAAGGATCATAATAAAAGAAGGATTACACTATACCACAGCCCCACCCATTCCTCTCATACATGCCAACTCAACCAAAACCTCCTCAAATTCACCGAAACCCTAGAATCAACGACTAAGAAAGAAGAAACACCCCTACCTCAAATTTAAAGGCTTTCCAAGCTATTTCCAAGAATTCTGATGAGTCCTATCTTGCCAAAATCAAAGTTTGTTCAGTTTAAACTGAAGCCCTTGCCTAGTGATATGAGATGTCCTTCACCAGCAACTCTCGAATCTAAACTGATGGCCTCTGAAATGAAGAGAGATGAAGTGGGATAGAGGGAGAGGGTTTGGCTAGCTATAGTGTCGTGAGAGATATGAGAGAATCTCTACAATTCAGATATTTAAAGTCTTTTGGGTGCAAAATGACTAAAATGCCCTTGAGCCACTTAACGTACCCTCTCGACCTCCGTTTATGATTTTGAAAGCGCCTACAACTCTGAAATCACTTCCTTAACTCTTTAAACATTTCATTTGATTTAAAACCAAAAAAAAATATTTTCAAATTTTTTTCAAATTCTTGGACCCTACCAACCCAAAATTCTCAAATTCACCCAAATGCTCCCAAAACTTTCCAAAACCTCTAAACAAGTTCCAAAACATGTTTTTTATACTCAAAACATGCTAAAATCTATTTAAAATGTTTTTATGGTAAAACTAATGAATAAAATAAAAACTGGCCAAAATTGGTCCCGGTCTTTACATGAGGTGTAATAGATAAGCTTCCACATGATTACCTTCGAGTTTCCAAATTGGAAACAAGCGTGTGACAGATTGGTATTCGAATTAATGATTTAGTTTTATGGGGTGTTGATCGGATAAATGTACTCACTTATGGGGTTCAGGTGCGGAGGAACGGGGATTTCGAGTGCTTGAATTTTGGGACGTGACAGCTTGGTATCAGAGTGCTAGGTTCAAAAACCTAAGGAAAACAAGTTGAATAGGCTTAGTTCGTTCGAGACTTGTTGTGCACATATTATGTGCTTATGTGATAACATGCTTATGTGATATGTGAAATGTGTTATGTGACAAGATGTTTATATGTTGTGTGATATGTATATCATTTCGAGTGCATATCATGTTGTTAATCGATGTCTTGGTTATATATATTTAGCACTATGCCTCCTAAAAGGAATAGAGGAATGGGTGGGGATGAGACCCCTACAAGAAACTGCTTGGTCACCGACATGACCGTCGTTTTAAAGGACTTTATGCGGACTGCAGCCGTAGAAGTTCATAAACTGGCACCACAACCAGAGTTGACTGAAAATAAGAGGCATTTCAAGTATATATCTAAGTTCAAAAAGTCGATGCCTCTAACAATTGAAGGGAGTTTGGGCCCATTGGTGGCGAACGATTGGGTGGAACAAGTTGAGAAGCATATGAGGGCAATATCAGTGCCCAGTGACGGTTGAAAGTTATGTTGACAACTTATCTATTCTTGAAGAGTGCAGAGATATGGTGGAAGACTATCACTGACATTCATGACATGGAGATGATGAATTAAGATAAGTTCAAAACTCTCTTATTTGAGAAGTACATTCTAACGCCAAAGAGGAGGAAGTTGAGGAAGGTGTTATGCCCCGATTTCTGACACCCGGTTAAGAGTGAGAAAAATGGGGGTGAATAGTGAAAATCAAACATTAATACCTCTTACATACAATCCCACTCTGATATCATGCTCTGATACCAAGTTGTTACACCCCAATTTTTGAGTCACCGAAGATTTCATCTCCAAGCTTGAATCCCAAGGGTGAGTTCGTCCATTAAAGCCTAATGAACTATATCAATCTTTAATCAACGTAAACGATTAATCACATACCTACAATTGTAAATGAATAACTCAACATCAATCCATCACTAAGTGCCCGTCAAGTGGCCACACATGTACATCCAAACATCACTTCTATCATAAATCTAGCTGAATCTACGATACATCATAGATGTCTCGTAATAACATGCGAAACGTGCTATTTTTGATCCATTTTCTCAACATTTTTACGATGCATCACCATTGGGTCTTCGATGCATCGCCGAATTATGATACATCATAATAGGGATTAAGATGTATCGTAATCACTCGACCTATAAACCTTACATAACTCTCAAGTGATCGCAATCTACCTAATTCTTATCCCTCAACATACATATGTGATCCATAACATGTAAAACACCATAATCGTCCTCCACCGTCGCTTTATCTGAAAAGGGTTTGGGGGAGGGGGTTGAGCATACAACTAGCCCAGTAGAGATGATCCACCCGACTCAACGTTGACTCAGGCAACCCTGCATGAATGCATAATAAAATCTCTATGCAACTACATGGCATACTTCAACATTCATAAACTTAAGGAATGCTCAACATGTCATAAGTATGATATCACATATCTTATGCATAAAAAGTAGCTCAATATGAATTACGTTCACAGTTAAACTCAACACCACGTATACTATGAAATCAATCAACTAGGCACTTTTGATTATCACATCCATAGTAAGGGTCATGAAGACCACATACTTTGCTTACGTTTTACGGGTTGCTATCCTGACGGAAGTGGTAGCCGCTTGGCCAAGTTTTGGGCCTTTCAGCCTAGGGCTCCAGGCCCTTCTTAATTCTCACCCATGCCCCAAAAATCACCACATAAGTGCATATTTTTCACATATATGCACAAAACTAAGATTGTCAAAAAAAACTCACTCTCAATGCATTACATCAATAGCTAATGCATATACCATCAATATCAAGCATATTTTAATGCAATTCAAATCAATTCCTAAAAATCAAATAAAAATGCATTTTGTAGAAATCTTTTTTATGCATTTCTTCCACATATGGAGTCAAATTTCATATACAATTTTAAATGAACATAATGACTCATAAAGGACTCATGGATAACATTCAACATATGTATAAAACATAATCTCAATCTAGGACATGCTAGACAATCTTAAACTCACAACATACATCAAGTTCTACATAAAGAACTCATGAAAATCTCATATCACAAGTAAGGGACCTATAGAATCAAGGTTAAGAAGCAATTCACAACCCTACCTCAACTTTGAAGCCTCTTCTAGCTAAATCCCAAAATTCTCTAAGTTTCAACTTCTTCCAAATTAGCTTTTGTTCAGTTCAAACAGAGACCCTTGACCCATAGAACACTTTACCCTTTCTTAGGGAACTTTCAAATCTAAGCCCAACACTTCCGAAATGAAGAGAGAGGGAAGCGAGATGAAGAGGGAGAGTAAGAGAGATATTTCAACTGTATGTAATGGATGGAATCTCAGTCTTCAGATATTTATAATATTTAGGGTACGAAATGATCGAAGTGCTCCCAAGTCACTTAACGTATCCTCCCGATAACCGTTTTTGATTTCAAAAGCGGTTATAAATCACTTCCTTAAATCATTTAACATTTCATTTGGTCTAAAATCAAATATAAAAATTTCAAATTTTCAGGCCCACTTAACCCACATTCCGGGTCCCGCCGGCCCGAAAATCTTAAATTTCTCCAAACGTTCTAAAAACTTTCCCAAACCTCTAAACAAGTTTCCAAACATGTTTTTCACACTTAAAACATGCAAAACATCATTTAAATTGCATTTATGATGAAAATGATGAATAATAAGAAAATCGGTCAAAATTAGAACCGGTCAAAATTGGACTTAATCTCTACAACCTCCCAACCTTCAAGGAATTTCGTCCTTGAAATTAAAACGTACCTTAAGTGGTGAATAACATAGGATACTTGGAATGCACTTCTTGCTCCCGCTCCCACGTAGCTTTTTCGACTCCGTAGTGTCTCCAAAAGTACCTTGACCAATGGAATGGTCTTGCCCCAACGTACTTGGTCTCTAGTGTCCAAAATATGAATCGACCTTTTTTCATACGACATGTCTTCCTCCACTCCAAGATTTGTCCAATCTAACACGTATGAGGGATCCGGTTCATACTTTCTCAACATTAAAACGTAAAAAGTATTATGTACACTTGACATTTGTGGTGGTAATGGCAAGTGATATGTAACCTCACCAACTAAATGCAAAATCTCAAACGGACCCATAAATTATGGCGCTAGCTTGCCACTACGCTCAAACCTCATCAAACCTCTCTGTAGCGAGACCTTTAGAAAAACATGGTCTCCCACCTCAAATGACAAAGGTCGTTGCTTTCTATTAGCATAGCTTTTCTGATGGCTCTGAGCAATAAACAACCGTTGCCTTATTACCTTGATCTTCTTCGTAGTCTCTCGGACTATATCCGACCCCAAAGAACTATCTCACCGACCTCGCTCTAACAAACCAGTGATTTACAAGGCTTGCCATACAGCGCCTCAAATAGAGCCATCTCTATACTAGCTTGATAGCTATTATTAAATGCTAACTCCACCAATGGAAGGTGATATTCCCAACTGCCACGAAAATCAAGCACACATGCCCGTAGCATATCTTCCAAAATCTGTATAGTATATTCCAGTTAACCATCCGTCTGAGGATGAAAAGTTGTACTAAAGTGAAGGTTTGTATCTAGTGCTACTTGAAAATCTTGCCAAAATTATGACATAAATCGTGGGTCTGTATTTGACACAATAGATACTGGCACACCATAAAGCCTAAGGATCTGCTCAATATACAACCGATTGAGAGTATCCATATCATCAATCACTTGGATAGGGAGAAAATCAGCCACCTTGGTCAGTCTGTCGACAAGGACCCAAACTATATCGTGACTCTTCTTTGTCCTTGGAAACCCCCATCAAAAAGTCCATAGTGACATACTCCCATTTCCACATTGCCACAGGTAATGGTTGTAACAACCCTGCCGACCTTTGATGCTCAGCTTTCACTTGTTAGCAAGTGAGACACTTTGCTACAAACTAAGCCACATCTTTCTTTATACCCTTCCACCAATATTGTCGGTGTAAGCTATGATACATTTTGGTACCTCTGAGATGAACTGCAAGTCTCGTGCTGTGAACTCTCTAAGGACATCATTTCTACAAGTTAAGGGAACAAACATCTTCTCCTTGAATTTTAAACTCCCATCGAAATGAATAGTCCAACCTTCTACTACCTCACCACCTGTAATTCGAGTGCGAATAGTCTTTATCTCACCATCCTACCTCTGCTCCTCAATCACTCTGCTCACTGGAGTTGGTTGGGTGACAAGGGAAAATAAAGTCGTCGGTCTATCATCCTCACTAAAATATAATCTCATTTCTGAGATATCTTCCATCATTCTTCACTCACGTATAACTATGTTTGTCAAGCTACCAAGTGACTTCCTACTTAAGGCATTTGTTACCACATTAGCCTTCCCCAGATGATATTGTAAGTCAAAACTGTAATCTTCCATGTGCTACATCCCTCTTCGTTGTCTCATATTCAAATCCTTTTGTAAGAAAAGGTATTTAAGACTTTTGTGATCAAAGAACACTTCAAACTTTTCTCCATACAAATAATGTCTCTATACTTTAAGTGCAAAAATTATCGCCGCTAATTCCAAGTTGTGTGTCGGGTAATTTTGTTCATGTGTCTTCAATTGTCGTGAACCATATGCCACTATCCTTTCGGTTTGCATCAATATATATCCCAAACCGAGTCATGAAGTGTCACAATAAATTATGTATCCCAACCCACCTTCCAGAATAATCAATATTGGAGCTGAAGTCAATCGATTTTTCAATTTTATGAAGGCATGCTTGCAAGCATCATTCCATACAAATTTAACTCATTTTTGGGTAAGCTTGGTCATTAACGCCGTTAACCTTAAAAAATCCTTCACGAACCTCCGATAATACCCGGCTAACGCCAAAAAACTACATATTTCAAAAATGCTCTTTGGCCTTTCCCAATTCATCACCATCTCAATCTTGGATGGATCTATTGAAACTCCTCTTTCGGACACAACATGTCCAAGGAATTTCACATCGCTAGCCAGAATTCACACTTCTCATATTTAGCATACAATTAGTTTTCCCTTAGAAGTTATAACACTATCCTCAAGTAACCCTCATGCTCCTCTTCCGAAGACAAGTACACTAGGATGTCATCAACGAACACCACCACAAACTTGTCCAAGTAAACACAAAAAACACGGTCCATCAAATTTATGAAAACTATTTGTGCATTCGTCAAACCAAATGGCATAACTAAGAACTCGTAGTGTCCATATCGAGTGCAAAAAAAGATTTTTTAAATGTCTTCATCTCTTACCCCTAACTGATAATATCCCGATCTTAAATTAATCTTTGATAAACACTTTGAACCCTTGAGTTGATCGAACAAATCATATATCCTTGGCAATGGATACTTGTTCTTGATCGTTACTCGATTCAACTTCCAATAGTCAATGCAAATTCGTATAGACCCATATTTCTTCTTGGCAAAAGGACCGGAGCTCCCCAAGGCGATGTACTAGGACGTACAAATCCCTTGTCTAGCAACTCCTGTAATTGATCTTCAATTTTTTCAATTCTATTGGTGTCATTCGATACGATGCTATAGAAATGGGCGCGGTACCTGGAGCAAGTTCTATAACAAACTCCATTTCACGTTTCGGAGGTAACTCTGTCAAGTCCTCCAGAAACACATCCAAAAACTTTGTACTACATGAAGAAACTCTCCATGTCTCACATCTCCACCATCTACTAGTATACTAGCTAAAAAGTATCAAAGTCCTTTCTGATCACTAGGACTGTGAATAGAAGATAAGTTATCTCGTTCTCCCATAAAGCAAAAACCATCACCTTCCGGTGTGCATAAGGTCACTTTTCCACGATAACAATCAATGTTAGCTTTATGGGTAGATAACCAGTCCATACCCAATATTACATCAAAGTTAGACATGTCGAGGAAAATGAAGTCAAACACTAACCAGTGTCCCAATATCTCAATCTCACAAGACCGACAAACACTACCCAAGGTCACCCTACCACCGATCGGCATATCAATGGACAGTAGTATTGAGGGATGACACATCTAACCCCAAAGTAAAAAAAAATGCAATAGAAGTGAATGAATGAGATGCACCCGAGTAGACTAAAATCCTAACCCAAGAGCTAGAAATTAATAATATACCTCGAAGCACTGACTGTCCAATCGAGGCCTCTCCTAGAATAAGAGTAAAGGCATGGCCCTGTGCTCCCTGACCCTGCTGGCCAGTCCTCTGATATCTAAACTGATGACTGGAAGCACTAGGAGTGGCTCCTCAAGCTGGTGGTCGTGAAATCTGAATAGATGTAACTGCCTGTGGTGAAGGCAATACTCTAAAGCC
This sequence comes from Cornus controversa, assembly GCA_026545225.1. Taxonomy (NCBI): domain Eukaryota; kingdom Viridiplantae; phylum Streptophyta; class Magnoliopsida; order Cornales; family Cornaceae; genus Cornus; species Cornus controversa. The sequence goes on from CM048845.1 coordinate 58,550,468, forward strand.
CGACTGTTGAGTAGTAGGCTGTGTAGGATGCTGTCGTAAAATAACCCCACTTTGAGTACCCTTCTTCTGAGGACAGTTCCAACTAATGTGCCCTATCTTCTGACAATGATAACACTTTTTTTTCACCACTAAAGTAGCCTGCCCTTGTGTACACTCAAACATGTAGTGTCCAAGATGTTGACAGTTGAAACACACCACTCTAGATCGTAAAGATCCTGTGGGCACAGTCATAGATGGTGTCAATAGAGCCTATTGTTTCCCTTGTAAGGAGCTAGACTATCTCATCTAGCCAATTATCTGCCACCGTAGGGTTAGACCCTCCTACGTATGACGGTGGACTGTACTTCTTTACATGTCCCAATGCCAATATCATCCTACTAGGAGCTACTCTAGGTTGAGCTTGGGCCTCCTCTTGTGTTTCTCTAGCAATTTGTCGTATAGTTGTAACCATGTCACGCATAAATTGCTCCCCATCAATAAGGACTGCAGTTGCTTTTCCATGAGCTCTTCGTGGTGGCATCTTGCTATATAAATAACAAGAAGTCACTTAAAACCAAAACATGCATAATATTAACTAACTCTCCTCATGCTTACTCAACGTCATGCCAAGTCACTTCATAAATTAGCATGTTATACCAAATAAGTAATCATGTAAACACATTCCATGTAACATGTCCCATCCTTAAATCTATACTCACAACCTCAAGTTTACATATGGTTCAACCTCACCCATCGTCTAAAGGTATTCAAACCTGGTTGCTCTAATACTAAGTTATCACGCCCCAATTTCTGATGCCCGATTAAGAACAAGGAAAATGGGGGTGAATAGTGAAAATCAAACATCAATACCTCTCACATACAATCACACTCTTATATTATACTTTGATATTAAGTTGTCACACCCTGATTTCTGAGTCACGGGAGATTTCATCTCCGAGCTCGAATCTCAAGGGATAGTCTTTCCATTCAAATCTAATGAACTATCACAATCTTTAATCAACGCAAAAGCTTAATCACATACCTATAATTGTATACATATGACTAAACATCAATCCATCACTATGGGCCCCACACGTGGCCACACATGCACATCCAAGTATCACTATTATCCTAAGTCTAGTTGTGGACTACGATACATCGTAATCTATGATACATCGTAGATGTCTCGTAATAACATGTGAAATGTGTTATTTTTCATCTATTTTCTCAATATTTTTATGATACATCACCATTGGGTTTTCGATGCATCGTAAAAATGGGAATTACGATGCATCATAATCATTCAACTTACAAACCTTGCATAACTCTCAAGTGATCATAATCTACACAATTCTTATCCCTCAACATACATACATGATCCATAACATGTAAAACATCAAAAATGATCCAAAACATGTATGGTATGATCAAAACATAAGACTTTCATACCCAAATGGATCGTATTCATATTATATATACATTGGGATTTCAAAACTATCCTTCATACATTCATTCATTCTCCAAAAGACATGAACATGCCACACATGGCTAATATATAAAAAAGCTTAACTACATAAGAGTTATCCAAATATAAGAAAAATATTCCTGAAATAGTCGACATGCCACAACCCGGCATGGACATCTATATACATATATCCAAAAAAATCCAAAAAGTTCTCACTCGAGCAAATCTAAGCTTCATCCTCCACTAGTGCTTTATCTGAAAAAAGTTTGGGGGAGGGGGTGAGCATACAACTAGTCCAGTAGAGATGATCCACCTGACTCAACATTGACTTAGGCTGCCATGCATGAATGCACAATGAAATCTCTATGCAACTACATGGCATACTTCAAAATTCATAAACTAAAGGCATGTTTAATATGGCATAAATATGATATCACATATGATAAGTGTTCAATTCTATACATTTGAACCCTCTTTATTGCATATGTTAGTCCCATTTTTACGTTTACCGAGATATGTTTATGGTATTTTTGTGTTTTTGATGTATTGCAGGTATTGTAGTAAAAGGAGCAAAATTTGAGGCTTTTTGCAGCTGAAGAGAAAAGTCAGGATTGCAGCCAAGGCATCTCGATCAATCGAGATTCTGCAGAGCCACTTACCCACTTGCTCACCTGCTTTCCCACTTGCAACAAAATCCCCCTTTTTGCACGACTTAGAGGGATTGTCTGACTTGAACAAGACCTTTGGGGACCTTCTTGATATAGTTGGTATGTATATTGATATATATATATATATATATGGTGGGCCCCAAGGTTGAAAAGGAGGCCATAAAGCACAAAAAGAGACATTCGGGAGAGAAGAAGAAGGAGCTGAACCAGACCTTGAAGCTCCAATTTCTTTATCAATGGAAGAGTGCAAGGCAGCCATGAGCAACTAACTTCTCTACTAGGGTGTTGGTGAAACCCCTAGCCATGTAAACTTGTTCATTTTTGTAGCATTTTGGGATTTGTAATTAAATGTTGATTATCTAGTCTAGTGACAATGTACACTTATATATTTCTTATATATATTCATTTGAAGTGGAGTTTATTATTGTCTTAGAGTAGATTTTGTCATATGAATGCACAACATTTGCATATTCCACAAGAAATGCAAATGATGGCTAGGTAATGGTACTTTAAATGAATGTGTAGTGCTTGCTTGTATAAACCATGCCAAGATAAGGTAGTTTGGATGCATGTAGGTTCACTTAGAGAGTAAGGTAATTAGGTAGTTAGTTAGGTTGAAGAGCTATGCTTGTTGAAGATGGATTATGATAGGTTGACACACACATTAATCTTTTGATATGTCATTGAGGTCACAAGCCTAATGACATTGTTAGGCATATAATTTATGAATCCCAAGCTTGCTACACTTATGAACATGTGAATGGCTAGTGGTGGAAACCACCCCTAGTTCTCTCTCCCAACCTTTACTCTTTAAATTTATTGTCATTACATTCATGCAATAGTTTTATAAATAAAACTCAAAAATCTTATTTTTAGGATTAAAGTGGAAGTAATCTTTTTTTAAGATAATTATGACTAGTCCTCGTAGGATTGATACCCTCTATATGGAACCGTATCTACAAAGATTCGTGCTCTTGCGAGTGGTTAAATTATATTTTGATAAAAGGAGCAAAAATAAGCTTACAATATAATTCAAGTTCCAACCACATCAACATATCTCATGCATAAAAGTAGCTCAACATGAATTACGTTCACAAATAAACTCAACACCATGTATACTCTAAAATCAATCAACTAGGGACTTCTGATTATCACATCTATAGTAAGGGTCATGAAGACCATATACTCTACTTACGCTTTACGAGTTGCTACCTCGATGGAAGCGACATCCCCTTGGCCAAGTTTTGGGCCTTTCACTTTAGGGCACCGGACCCTTCTTAATTCTCACACATGCCCCAAAAATCATTAATCACCACATAAGTGCACATTTATCACATATATTCACAAAACCAAGATTGTCACAAAACTCACTCTCAATGCATTACATCAATAGCTAATGCATATACCATCAATCTCAATCATATTACAATGCAATTTGATTCATATGAAAACTGGTCAAAATTGGACCTAGTCTCTATAAAAGGAGTTTGATGAAAATGATGAATAATAAGAAAATCGGTCAAAATTGGATCTGGTCTCTACAGAAGGAGTTTGATAAATTGAAGTCAAAAAATATGACTGTGATAGAGTATGAGAATAAGTTCACTTCTCTCTAACACTTTGCTCCCAAAGTGGTGAGGGATAAAGGGTAAAAGACATAGAGGTTTGTTGACGGCCTTCATTATTTTATCAGGTCCATGGTAGCAATTTTAAACTTGAAAGTATATGCTAAGGCAGTGAGGAGAGCCTTAATGGCAAAGGCTGAGGCTGAGGCAAAGGATAAACAAGAGAGACGGGAAACTTAGGTGCTCCTTCTGAGAACCAAGCAAAGAAGAAGCATAAGGGTGGTCCTTCCCAGTCAGTAGGGTCAGTGGGGCAACGGGTAGCATGCTCTGCACCTACGATTCCTATGCTAGTGGGATCTACTGGGGCTGAGGTGGTATGTTACTAGTGCAAGCAGCCGGGGCACTACAAGACGGATTGTCTAGTGGGTCAGCTTAGTTCGGGGCTTTATTTTGAGTGCGGCCAACCAAGTCACATGAGGAGAAACTTTTTACAGTTTTGTGGGAGTGTAGTTAGAGGAATGGGTTTGCAACAGAGTCAAGATTAGCCTGCAATAGTATAGCCGGGTTTCAAAGCATTACGCCCACCACGACCAGTTATATCCATGTAGAGTGCACAACCTATTAGGGGATCTACTCCTAGTGTATCTACACAGTAGTCTGGCTTTTAAGGTAGTAAACAGCAAGAGTAGAGGACTCAAGGTAAGGTTTATGCAGTTACTCTTGCAGATACTTCAGCTAGACCTTCAGTGGTCCTAGTTATATTCCTTATGTATAGTTCGTGGGCTTGTGTTTTGGTTGATTATGGTGCATCATATTTATTTATTGCTGCATCATTTGCACGAGCATTAGGACTAGAGGTTAGTTGGTTGGGTAGGGCTATTTGGGTTGATACGCCAGTCGATGGTACTGTGATTCTAGACAAGGTATGTCAGAGGTGTGTTAAGTTAGCCGGATGAACATTTGAGTTTGACTTCATTCTTCTTGAGATGACTAGTTTTGATATTATTCTTAAGATAAACTAGTTGTTAGAGTTTCACTCCACCATATATTATTTCAGAAGACGGGTGGCAATTTATATGTCAGAAGGAGATTGTTTTTGCTTTGTGGGGGATTAGAGTGATTCTCATACTTCTCCATTTTATGGCATTAGTGGTTAGGAATGTTAGAGTTTCTTCTTGGCTAGCATTTTTTCCAAGGAAGAGGATGTTCCGAGAGGGATTTATCTGATGGTTTTTTGTGATTTTCTAGATGTTTTTCCAGAGGATTTGATGGAATTACCTCCTAAAAGAGAGGTAGAGTTTGTCATCGACATCATACCTGGTACAACACCCATATTTATGGCGTCGTACTACATGGCACCGACAGAGTTAGAATAATTGAAGAGACATTTGAATGACTTGAAGGCAAAAGGCTTTATCAGACCTAGTGTTTCACTATGGGGATCATTGGGTTTGTAACGTTTGTTTGTTAAAAAAAGGATGGTTCTTTGAGATTGTGCATTGATTACCGCAAGCTGAATCATGCGACAATCAAGAACAAGTATTCGTTACCAAGAATAGACGACCTATTTGATCAATTTAAAGGAGTCATTTATTTCTCTAAGCTTAATTTGAGGTCGGGTTACTATTAGTTAAGAGTAAAGGGCGAGGATATTCATAAGACGGCATTCCGTACATGGTATATACATTATGAATTTCTTGTAATACCATTCGGTTTGACTAATGCACCAGTGACATTTATAAACTTGATGAACCGTACCTTCCAATGAGTATCTTAATATTTTTGTAGTGGTGTTCGTGGATGATATACTTGTGTACTAATCTTCGGAGGTGGAACATGAGTCACATTTGAGGATGGTATTGTAAATTCTAACGGAGCATAGATTGTATACTAAATACAAGAAATGCGAGTTTTGGCTGCAAGAGGTAAAATTTCTTGGCTATGTTGTTTCTGGAGTGGAGTTTCAGTAAATCAATCTAAAATAGGGGCAGTGATGAGTTAGGAAAGTCTGAATAATGTATTTGAGATTAAGAGTTTTCTCAGGTTAGCGGGCTACTACCAGAGTTTTGTGAAAGACTTTTCTCGTATATCAGCTCCTATGACACGACTCACTCGTAAAGAAGTGAAGTTTGTATGGAATGAAACTTATGAATTAGCTTTTCTAGATTTGAAGAGTCGGTTGACTACAGATCCAATTTTGGTGATACCTGAGAGTGGCTTGGGGTATGTGACTTACTGCGACATTTCATAGAATAGACTAAGTTGTGTGTTGATGTAGAGTAATGGAGTGGTTGCTTATGGGCCTAGACAATTGAAAACTCATAAGCACAACTATCCTACACATGAACTGAAACTAGCGACTATGATCTTTGCCCTGAAGGGGTGGAGACACTACTTGTATGGTGAGAGGTTTGAGGTGCACTCGGATCACAAGAGTCTTATGTACTTTTTCTCTCAAAAGGACTTGAACATGAGACAGGCGATAGGTTGAGTATATATAGGACTTTGATTTTGATTTACAGTATCATCCAAGAAAGGCAAATGATGCATTGAGTAAAAAGTCTCACGAGATTTTAGCTAGCATAGCCTTACAGGAATGGAAGATGATGGAGGATTTTTCAGAGATGGAACTATATTTCAGTGAAAATGTTGGACAAGCTACGTTGTTTAGCTTGGTGGCTCATCTTATGTTTGTGAGTAAAGTGATAGCACAAGAGCGGGATCGTGAGTTGGAAGTTATTCACTCACAAATTATTAGTGGTATGATAGTAGAGGATTAGACCTTGCATTCACACGGTGATCTATGGTTCAGAGGGTTGATGGTGGTTCCTTCTGACTATCATGAGGATGTATTACGGGAGTACCACCACTCTCGTCTTATAGTCTATCCCTGTGGTATGAAAATATATCACAATTTAAAACACCAGTATTGGTGTAAGGGTATGAAAAAATATATGGCCGATTTTCCTTTATTTTTCATTTATTGTCATATTAATACTTTAAATGATTATATATGTGTTTTAAATGTAAAATACATATTAGGGACACTTATAAAGGATCTAGGAAAGTTTTGGGAGTGTTTGGTGAAATTTGAGTTTTTTAGGGCGGGCCTGGGACACGGGTCTGGTGGGCTCGAAAAGTTTGAAAATGTCAGAATGACACCAAATTTTGAGGATAGCTTAAATAAAATATTTGATGAGCTAAGGAATCAATTTCGAGTTCATAGGAGTTTTTAAAATTGAAAACGAAGCCCGGGAAGGTTTAGTAAGTGACTAATGGCGTTTTTGTAAATATGAGATGCTAGGTCTATAGAAGAGAAGTAGGAAAACACATCCCTTATTCTCTTATTATATTCATCCGATTAAGAGAGTTATAAAATCCTATATTATTCTTATTCATTCTCCATTGCAATTGAGGAGCTTGGAGTGTGAATTGGACAACGCTGAAGAAAAATGAATTGATCTATACAACAAGGGCTTGAGTTTGGTACGTTCAAAGTCAAATTTGGACAATGTTGATTTCGATGAGATTTGGAAAATTGAAAAATTTTGTTTAGAAGCTTTTCTAAACCTAGGTAGGGATGCCTAACCTATGAAATCCAGAATTTGTGTGAGTATATTGGTTGTCTATGGCAACCAATTGGCTATGTGGTTATAGTTAGATATTTTATTTAAAGTTAAAGCATGCTAGATTATACAATTGAATGAATTCTCAATGTAAGGTGATATAATTATGTGTTTATGAATGCTACATGTGATTATATGATTTGTTGGATGAACAATGTAAGAGGATTGTATATGTTTTATGTGTACAAGTAAATGTGACACTTATGTGTTTGATAAATTACCCTAATGAGCATGATTACATGTAAAACATATTTATATCATTGTAATATTTGCTTTGATGTGAGATGAGATGGACATAAGCATGAGGATTGTAAATTGTTCATGCATTGCACATACATTAGCATGTGGATGTGGAGTCAGAGAGGAACACCAGATAGACCGACAAAGGAGCCTGATAGCAACATTATCGGGTGGGTTGATAAACTCAAATGAGTTTGGATGTTCAAAAAGAGAATGGAACATGAATATTGGGTGGGCCGTCATTGGAGCTCATATTCTAGGTTATGTGTGTGTGTGTAGGACACTTAGAAGAAACATAACATTATGCATATCAATACATGATGCATGGCATGAATATTTGCATATAAAAATTTTGCTTAATATGATTATGTGTTATATGGTACTCACTTGACATGTGGAATCATGTTTTAAAATTTTCTACTGAACATGTGGTTGCTCATCCCATGAGTTTAACTCTTTTTAAGGAAATGGCAAAGATGTGGCGGAGCCTTCCCAACCATGGGTTGGCATGGGTTGTAGTTAGCTTTCTTTAAGACCATTTTGCTTTTTATGATCTAAATGCATGTCCGACATGTGGACTATATGCACATTTTTCATTATGTATATATTCTTGAGTATTTCGAAAACATGCCTATGCTTATGCTTTAACGATTTTGGTTTTTATACATGATATTGAGGAAATGATAGATGTTAAACTTTTGAATTGAGGATTTTATGTTTTCATTTATGATTCATTTGAGCACGTGAGATCTTTGTAGAAATTATTGAATTAATGAATTGACGTATTGGGAAAATAAAACATGAGAATGGACACATAACAGGTTCTACAGGGGAAACTATCGAGGGATTTCAATTGATCGAAACCTCTATTTCGATTAATCAAATTGTGTCAATTAAATGACCATCAATCAAAAATTTTTGATGGAAGAGTGCTAATTGCAGTAGGTTTTCGACGGTACTTCGATCATGCGAAGTTTTTCAATTGAGCGAAGCCTCTATTTTGCACAATTGAAACATGAGGGTTTTGATTAAGCAAAAGGCTCACTTTGATTGATCAAAAGGGGCACAGACTGCATAATTACAAAGGAACCTAGGCATATATGTTGTTTCAATTAGGGAACACTAGTAGGAATTAGGCCATATATGTATGTATGAACATTGTGACTGTGATAATGATTAAGCTTCTGCTGATATATGAGATGATGACCAAGATTAGTTGGTCATGACAATGTTTTGGATAGGAACCGAGGGTGGTAGATGGTAGTTTGCTATGGTTGTCCGGATTGTGGGATGACAATCGGGCATTCATGACACCTTACTACCCGGAGTTCGGGCTTGGACCAAGGGAGTCCCAGCAATCCAGATTTTTGAGGTGTGACAACTTGATATCAGGGCATAACTAGGTCAAATACCTAGGGACGAGTGGTGAGGGTTAGATCACGTGTAGATTCAGAATGGTTAGAACATTTGAGTTCGAAAACCTAAAAACGCGAGTAGACATGACATAATTAATTTAAAAATTTATGTACATGAGAAGTATGCTTATATGATTATATGTTGAGTGCTTATGTGATAACATGTGTTATATGTTATGTGTCGATTTGAGAACATACTTATGTGTTATTTATGCGTTGAAAAACAGGCTAATATGTTAAATGTTGGATGATAACATGTCTTTACATTGCGTAGTGTTTTGATTTAGTTAAGTGTATAGCATGAGATAATTTATTATCATTAACCTATCTATTGGCTATATAGCACTATGCCACCTAAACGTCGTGGAAGAGCAGTAGGGGGTGGGGTTCATGAGGGAACCACTTAAAAATAAATTTTTGATTTTTTTTAATAATAAAAAGTACTACTAAATACCTTTGATCAAATGATGGGAAAAATCTCAAGGAAAGAGAATCCACCACCATAGATTCATATAAATAAAGTTTCTAATATTCTTATCTAATTTTTCCTCCAATAATCAATATACTTCACCAATCCAATTAGAACTTGAAAAGATGAAGGAAAATATGGCATAAAAAAAACATTTGATTATATATGAGAGAGTATTTTTTTATTTAATCTAATATATCTTTACTTAGTAAATAGAGGTAGACATTATTTGAATTACCATTATTTGGCAAACACGTCCTCTCTCTAATTTTTTAAAATAAAACTCAGAATAAAAAAATGCTGTTGAGAGAAAAAAAAATAGACAAGAAAATAAAAGAACTTATTTATATTTCAGCCATGGTGACTTTATCACTCCCTTGAGAAGGATGTTTACACTTGCATATCAACAGAAAAGAAACATATAAAAATAAAACTACTATTCTTCATTAAATAAAGAAAATGAATACACTGTTTGTTTATGCAATTTCTCAATAATTTTCTAACTCCTTCACCAACCACTAAGACCCTCTATTTATAGAGTTAGAGGGGAAATGTTTAGGTGGGAAAAGAAAATTTAAAAATAAAATTCAAAATACCAAATCTGAATTTGAATTTGAATCTCTAACAATAATATATAAACGTCTTTAAAATCCAAGAGAGAGAAGATTAATGGGGAACAACATCCAAAATAGGAAATATACATGTCCATAGTCCTAACATCCATTGTTCTACGCCAATAATCTAAACCTTCTCTAAATGCCTAAACATGGCATACATAAACATAAATATACAAAAACATAAAAGAACGTCCAAGTGCTTCAACCTGAGCACTTCTATGTGTTGTCTACAACCAGTGCCTTATCTGTACAAATGTTTCTGGGGAGGAGATGAGCGACAACATGCCCAGTAGAGATACCCAAACCATCTTAAGATGCAAACGTACATGAAATGCAACATGACATTCCTATCCACTACGTGTTATGCTTTCAATGCTCATTTATGAATGACACCACTATGTAATAAATGCATCAATAAGATTATCCAACAATGCTTAATCAATAGTATAAGCAAATATAACATTTGCAATGACTATCACAAGTTAATCACCTTAACATGAATTCACAATTCAAACAAGACTTAAACACCAAGTCATATAATTCCAAAATCAAATAATTATGGGAGTATTTGTAAGTCCATCGGATAAGTACCATTCTGTCAAATATCCAAAATTCTACTTTATGGGTTACTAACCCGAGAGTCTACAAAAAGTCACACTAGCCAAGTTTTGGACTTACGTAATTCCATGCTAAAACATGTTCTCTCGTGCATATATCAATGCAATGCCAATCCTTTCACAAAACATCAACAAAATGCAATTTTATAGAAAAATTCATTTTCATGATAGTCCATAGACAACTCTATTGGCTGCTTGTCTTTCAAGATCAACATATATGACATATGTAATCATATAACAAGTATAAATCATATTTATACACACCCACTTTCTATGAACAAAATCATCAATACACATATATATATATATATATATATATATATATGTGTGTGTGTGTGTGTGTGTGTGTATGTGTGTATCAATGCAATGCCAATCCTTTCACAAAATATCAACAAAATGCAATTTTATAGAAAAAATCATTTTCATGATAGTCCATAGACAACTCTATTACTATTTGTCTTTCAATGTTATGAAGGAGAGAACACCCCTACCTCAAAATCCAAGCCAAAGAACACAAACTCTAAAAATTCAAAGCTTTAAACTTCACCAATCAGAACTTTTCACGATTAGGATGTAGATGATATGATGTAGAACAACTTTACTTTTTGGTCCAAGACCCAAATCACCTTTCTTAACCCTCAAAATGAAGAAAGAAGCAAGAAGATGAAAAATGGTGGGTGAGAGAGCCATATGGCTAGCCAAGAGAGGTGGGAGAGAATGTGTGGTGTGTGTGGTCTTCAATAGGCTCAAATACATATGTATATAACATATATATGCAAGACTTCATAAGTTGGCCTCGTCTTTATACCCTATTTGATCTTTGTCATTAGAAACTTTTATTTAATCGCAAACTAGCACACCCTCAGTTCCCAAATCTTCACTCAAGTCTCTCATACTTACACATATACCTTAACGCTACTCTTAAGAGCCCGTAGTTACTTTCCAGGATACCCGGACCCGTACCTATCCCACACCCGTACATGAAAACACCAAAGAACCTTGGAAATCATTAAACATGCCATTAAAAATTTAATTAGGCTTAAACTCAATTAATCACATAATTAAAACCAAAGAAAATTTTGGGACTCTACATAATGAATTTATCATAATTAGAAGACTATATTGCACTTAATAGATTGAACAAGTAAGATCAAGGGTTAGGTAATCCTATGCTCCATATAAGATATGTAAGAAATTATTTTGGCCTTAATGCAATATGCAGTGTCCTAAACATGAGCTTTCAGTGCACAAGATACATTTACCATTTTACATTTCATATCCTAGCACACACCCTCCTATACTACCCATATGTTGAACCTTTGTGCAATATGATCATCATAATCTAATGGTCCACATAAGTTTTTGAGTGCTTGAGTCAATATGATATATCTGTGAGATTGTCAAATTCTTCACATTAATAGATTGTGTTACCCAATAATTGTCTTGGGGGGGGGGGGGGTAAATAGGGACAATAGACAAATAATGAAACTTTTTCAGTTAGACTCATTTTGACAAAAGTAGGCTTGTTTGGACTTTTGTCAAATATTTGATGAACTTATGTATTCAATAAGTTGAAGAGGTCTTCTAAGTGCAATATCTAAAACTTATAAGGTGAAAACTATGTTGATTACTCATTTTGTCCAACAAATGTTGTCTAATAAGAATAGACAATTATATAATTAAATAACTAATCAACATTCACAACACAATCTATATAATCCAAGCATTCATCACATCCTCCTCATATGAAGCATTTAAACAACATTCATTAATTAAACAATTATAAAATAAATTCTAGCAAAATAAAAGAGTAAACCTATCAAAAGGATACTTGAGCAATTACCTATGGATATGATGCAAAAAGTAAAACTTACATTGCAATTAATCAAGCACTTGGAGTGCTACTCTTTCATTCATAAAATGGTTCATTGGATAGGGAATGAAATGAGCTAAGTGGATATATGTCTATCAATGCTAAAATGAAAATAAAGCTCATATAGACATTTCATCAAATACATTGTGTGCAATATCTCCATACAATTATACTCTTCGTATTTATTCAAAACATAAAAACATTTAACATGGATAATGAACATAATAATGTAAGGAGAGTAAGGATAGAGAAATGCAAACATTGACATCGATATTTTTACAAGGTTCGTAATTCCATCCTATATTCTTGACTCGAGAGCACCTCCAAAGATTTCACCCAAATCTACTATGGGATTTCCCTTACGGGTGGAAAGCAAACCGTACATCATTTTGCTTATTTGGTGGTGAAACACCATTTCTCTTTTGACAACTAAGAGATAACCATTGCTCACTCTTACCGGTAGAGAGTGCTACCAAATCCGCTCATTATTAGGTTGACGAAAACCTCTTTCTTTTTCGGGCTTAGAGAGAACCCTTACAAAGCTTTCTTGAGCATGCCAAGAGAACCCCTTGGTCTTCTTCTTTCAAGAACAATGAATTGTGTATACAATGAATGTCTCTCAAATATACAAATTAAAAGCTCTCTCAAATCTAAAGTCACAATAGATGAATAAATATGAAATCTTACGTCTAGAATGATAAATAAAATACTATAATGAATTGATCTTTGGAAGAATATGGTCAAGTGTGGTGACTATCTCTATAAATATGAATTCTAAGCTTAAAAATAAATTCAACCAATAATGAATGATCAACTATGGGTGCAGTGGTCTTTTTCACTTGTATAATACATATACAATGTGTATTTATAGCCTCTTTAAGAGATATAGTCATTTATAGCTGTTGGGGGTGGTTGGGAAGCATTAAATGAGTCAAACTAGCCGTTTAGATTTGAATCGCGTAAAAGTAGTCGACTTATGCATAAAGTAATTAACTTATAAGTCGACTATTTATTTAGGAATAGTTAGCTGTTTCATTTTTACAAAGCAAGTTTAGAAATTTTGTAATAATAAGTCGACTTATGGAATTGGGTAACTCGACTGATAAGTAGATTTATTTGAGACATAAGCAGACTTATTCAAGGAATAAGTTGATTATTTTGACATGTTCCAAAAGTTCAAAATGTTTTGTAATAATAAGTCGACTTATGAAAATGCGTAAGTTGACTGATTTATGCTCAACATTAAAAATACAAAACTTTGAAATCTAAATGAGCCTAAACCATTAAGAACTTGTAAGATATGATTCAAAGATGATCAAGTCTTATTTTTACATGTTTAGGGATCATTAAAATGGTATGCAAGAGGTGCATTAGGTCTTAGAATCAACTAGGTTATAGGTAAGGTTCTTTGAATGTTGTGACAAGCTTAAACCTCCTGACTTTACAACTTCACTAAATGTAAATATTGAGTATTTAAAAATAATCCCAATTGGAGATCATCTCAATATTATCTAAGGTACGTTTATCATGATTTGAACATATAAGTTTAGAACTTTATTTCTCTAATTCTTAGAGACCATTCTAAATGATATAAATGAAGTGAATGACCTATTGTTTATGGTTTAAGGACTTATGAATGATATGTATGAAATGCATTGGTCCTAGAACTTTCATGCGAGTACATCAAAGTAACTTTACAAAGATTATTTATACACTCACAAAGACTAAACTACTCAAGTCTTTTAATCTTCAATCTTTAAGCTCTTGGATTTCATCATTATATGGTTTGGATTCACTTTAACTTTGCTATTGATTTTGATTTTTGAGTTCTATGATCACGTGACTTCATATATGTTCTTGTAAGTTGATTTGAAGTCCAAATCTTTTATGATATTTGAGATAATATAATACATTTTAAAATGAACACTCAAGTATACTTATTAGATCTACACTTCAAATCAATATATTGTAATAATAAAAACTATCCAAATAATTTTAAATTAAAACCTTGAAGTCAAGAGATTCTAATAGTTAAAATCACTTAATCAATCTTGAGTTGAAATCTTTGGGTTAACACAAACATTTATATTTGGCTATGAATGTGTTTCATGTAATTGATTTGTATATTGTTTTGTGGCATTGTGCACGGTAAGCTTTGTACTTACAAGTGTTCAGGTAGACTTTGTATTCTATTTATGTCTTAGATATTGTATAGAGCTACGTTTGAATATTCAATTTCATTTCAAAACATGTCCTTCAATTCAACAGCTTTCTGTCACATTAGAATTTCCAACCACATAAGCGCTCTCTCTCTCTCTCTCTATATATATATATATATATAGTTTTCACATACTTTGTGTACATCAAAATGGTATTCATATGTTTAAAAATTATATAATAATAATAATAATTTTTTAAAAAACCTATCTTTTGTTTTCTTGAAAAAAAAAAATTCAATCTTCATCATCATTTTCTTAATTTCATTTGAATTGGTCGGTCACATGAATTTTCTAATTCATATATAAATTTTAATATTTGAATTGGTCAATCATATAAATTCTCTAATTCATATATAAATTTTAATATTTGAATTGGTCAGTCATATAAATTCTCTAATTCATATATAAATTTTACGATTGATTGTTGACTTGACACATTTTACAATTGATTGTTGACTTGACACTAACTCACTTGTTCTTCGACTGTGGATATGATTAATAACAGAGTCAAGATAAAATAAATAAAGAACTATGTAAAAATATAAATTAGTATATAAAATAACAACAACAATAATAATAATAATAATCATAATTACCAGAAAATTTAACAAATAAGAAACAACTAAAGCTAAAAAATAATGGACCAATCACAAGTAAAACTAGAAAATCTCACAAGAAGCAATTGGGTTTCGGGTTTGGGTTCTCATAGCATCGGCTTCTTTAGCCTCTCTCTCTCTCTCTCTCTCTCTCTTCGATCCCTTCTCATCACCGTCATAATACACCGTTAAAAACACACACACACACACATATACCGTCACCGGCGATATCGTCTTGTCCTGTCTATTGTTTCTCTTCTTATTTGCGAAGGAACACAGATCGATACCTCTTTATATCATCACCTAGACTGATCCGAATCGTATTTTCTATTTCTCTCTCTTCTCTCTACCCTCTGGTAAGCATCCTCTCTCCCTCTGTAAATGAAATATTTTCATCCTTATATCTATCTGTCTATCTATATATTATATGTTGTTTCCTTAAAACTAGAAAGATCATGTTTAGGGTTCTCAACGCAAGCTGGCTCGACCAATCGATCAGGAAATTAGTATTTAGGGTTTGGAATGCAATACATGTTCTTACTACAATGCTTATATACATATATCACACATATATACATGCGGAGATGTTGATATAGATAACCTGTTGGCTCTCCCGATTATGTTCGTCATGCCCATCGTGCATAATTTTGGTAAGATTAGCTTTGAACTTATAATCTAGTTCATGTTTAAGTTTCTTGAGGTTTTCTGAGAACAACCTACAATCTTCAGTGGGATTGCATTTATGGCAGTATGAAGGGAAAAAAATTATACCCATTGCTAGTGAGATGATTTTGATGTCTTTGGGTTAGAAATCTTTTTGTTTAGCAGTACCATCATGTCTATCTTTCACTACGAAATTTGATGGAACACTTTCACTCTCCTCTTTATCAGGTACAATATCATTCAACTGTTAAAGTTTCAGAAACTGTCCCTCTCTGCCAATAATCCTTACTTTAGTCATTGGTATTAGCTTTTGACAACTATGTCTTGGGATTCATACCATCAAAGGAAAGCTCGGCCTTGAGTTTTGCGTGTGTAATATTGAGAAGATCTTTGCACCATCTTGGTATTGTTGATGGATATGTGGATTTTATCCCAAATTGATGTCACCTAACTCTCATAATAGTTTCTTCAAACATGTGGTGGACCAATAAGTTGTGATTTTTCTTTCCAAATACGTGGATAGAAAGAAATAGGTGATGGAGGGCGCAATATGTCTCCCAAGCCTTCCATTTGTAAAAGTAGAAGAGGGAATTAAATAGAAGAGTGGGGCAACGGATTAGACGAAATCCATGCTTCTCACGGTTAAACCTCAGAGAGGGGGGGGGAGGGTGGAGAGAGAGAGAGAGAGAGAGAGGCTCTTTCACATATTGTTCTTCAGAATGTATTCATTTCGAAGAGCAAATCCTGTTTTACACCGATAAAACTTATTCATAGGCTTCATAAAATCCTAAATCAATTAGTAACAACTAAACTCTTCCCTCCCACTACAAGTAACATATTAAAATTTGAATTCTTTTCTTGAAACCATCAATAAATCTAAAATAAAACAATATGGTATTTTTATTTAGGACTACTAATCCGAATGAAACTATTTCAACTAAATTGATCGCGACATCATCTGCCTATGCATCCAACAGTAATTATGCCTCGAAGAGTTTATTTTGTTGGTGGTGTCCACTACACCAAAGTAAATATACATGAAAGATCTTCATTTTAAAATATTGTTTACTAAATTTATATTTATTGTCTTATTGTCTGTGGTTTGTCCTCTACTTACTGGATTTTCTACCTTTTCCCTCTAGTTTGAATGACCTTGCGGCTGAATTCAAACAATGACTTCAAATATGATAGCTGGAGAGCGAAGGTATTGAAATGTTTTTTTCTTATTACATTCTTTGCTATCTTTGATTTTTATCAGTCAAGGTCTTCATAGTCACCTTAATGGGGAGTAGCCAACTCAGAAAAGTGAAAGATATATCATTTCAGTAAGACAGTATCTGAAAGATATATGATCCATGTTTGACTTCATGACATACATGCGATATAGGATGGTGAAAAGCATAGCATATTGCTGAGAGATAAGTAATATGGAAGCTCAAGACAGCTTGCTTTAATTACTGAGGAAATAACCTCTTTTATTAGATTTTGAAGCCATAATGTTGTTTAGGGATAAATCTTTAGTTAATATTCACTTGCAACAGTCCAGCTCATAGAAGGGACCCATTTTTGTTATTTCTTTTGATAGTTTTTTAAATTGTGTTTGGCACAATTTGCATGAAGCGGAGAAATAAGTATAATCTTGTAAGTTAAATTTTTTTGTCAAAGGTAACCATGCAAAGGTTGCTAATCTTTTTTGCTTGTTTGTGTGGTCAAATTATTTTAAAGCTGATAACAACAAGATGAAGCATTCACTTCCAGAAATGAATGAAATATTTATTCACTTTGGTGAAGTGGATTATTATGTGATTTTTCATTTTTGAAGCACACTAGTGGCTTCGTGCTCACGCTTTGTTTTATATGGATGATTAATTTTTTACATACCATGTATTTATATGAAGTCACTAGATCACATAATGCACGATATACCTAGCCATGAAAGTAGAATAAGTGCAGGTTGTACAAAATGGAGGCAAGTTAGTGGGATATTGTGTGATAAAAAAGATAACACAAAAGCACTTATCAAAAAAAAAAAGGATAACACATTAAGCTAGAAGGAAAATTTTATAAGACCGTAATTAGACCAACGATGTTATATGGGGCAGAGTGTTGGGCCCTAAAAAAGGGACAAGAGCAACGCCTTCATGTAGTGGAAACGAGAATGTTAAGGTGGATGATTAAAGTGACTAGAAGAGATAAGGTTCTTAACTAGAGTGTGAGAGGAAAATTAGGTGTAACACCCATTTTTGAAAAAATTAGAGAGAGTAGATTGAGATGGTTTGGACACATATATTGGAGACCCAGTGAAGCGAGGAGGACTAGTTGTAATAGAAGGTAGGAGACGGAGAGGGCGACCAAAAATAACATGGGATGAGGTTATTAGAAATGACTTTAAAAAGTTAAACTTGGTAGGGGAAATGACATGTAATAGAAAATATTGGAGAGAGAATTCATGTGGCCAAACCCATTTATATACGCGATTTCTCTATCCTCGTCTCTTCTTCTAGCCTCTGTAGAGAGTTTCTACACATCAATATTTGGTTTCAGGAAGTATTGTATGTATATAACGTCATATTTTTATGCTGATACTTGATAATTTGAGTTATGTCAAGAATATAGGCTAAGTTGAGAGAGAAATCTTAGAGAGAGAGGAGAGAAATAGACTGTTTTATTATGTATTCAAAGAGTGATTACAATCTGAATTTATAATGATCTAAAGAACAAAAATAAGGAAAGCAGTGATTTTGCCCCTAATTAAGGAATAGTTGACTGGCTATAGCTGTATTCTATTCACGACACTCCTCCTTAAGCTGGAGAGTAGATGTCAACAACTCCCAGCTTGTTGCAATTAGAATCAATGGCATGCTTTGGAAGTGCCTTAGTACAGATATCTGCTAATTGATTACCAGATGATATAAACGAAGTCACAATTTCTTTGGAAGTCATCTTAGAATGAATGAAATGACAATCAACTTTAATATGCTTGGTTCGCTCATGAAAAACTGGATTATTGGCAATGTGAATAGCTGCCTGGTTATTACAATAAAGAAGAGATGGGTCTTGAACTGAAAACCCACATTCTTGTAACAGAGTTCTCAACCAAGTTAGCTCCCGGGAAGTATGAGCCATGGCACGGTACTCAGCTTCAGCATTGGACCGTGCCACGACCGACTACTTCTTACTTTTCTAAGTTACTAGATTGCCTCCTATAAAAGTACAGTAACCAGTCGTTGACCATCTGTTTGAGGGAGAACCTGCCCAATCAACATCAGTATAACCTTTGACGTGCAAATGTCCAGACTACTGGTAGAAAAGACCATGTCCTGGAGCCCCCTTAAGATACTTCAAAATTCGTATAACCGCGTCTATGTGAGGGATTCGTGGGCTAGTCATAAATTGACTCACAACACTGGCTGCATAGGTAATATCTGGACGAGTAATGGTTAGGTAAATCAGCTTGCCTACAAGACGTCTGTACATCTCTGGATCATCAACTAAGTCAACAACCTTAGGCAGTAGCTTCAGATTAGTCTCCATGGGGTTCATTGCAGGTTTAGAGCCAAGATAATTCGTATCCCTTAAGAGATCAAGAGTATATTTTTTTTGAGATAAACAAATCCCTTTATGTGATCTAGTAACCTCAATACCAAGAAAATAATGGAGCTTACCCAAATCTTTAGTGAAAAAATTCAAACCCAAATGATGAATGAAGGTCTAAATCCTCTCCTTATCACTCCCAGTAATGACGATGTCATCCACATAGACCACCAAAATTACAATGCCACATTTTGTCTTTTTAAAGAAAACTGAATGATTGACTCCTAGTCATGTCATGAGCAACCACCGCCGTGCTAAACTTATCAAACCATGCACGAGGTGACTGTTTGAGTCCATAAATAGATTTCTTGAGATGACAAACACACTCCCCCTTGGACTCAAATCTAGAAGGCTGAGCCATGTACACTGTCTCAGTAAGATCACCGTGAAGAAAAGCATTTTTGACATCGAGTTGATGAAGAGGCCAGACAAGAGTAAGAGAGATATTTATGCGAACAGAGTTGAGCTTAGCCACAGGTGAGAAAGTCTCAGTATAGTTAATGCCATAGGTCTGTGTGAAACCCTTAGCAACAAGACAAGCCTTTAAACTATAAACAGTGCCATCAGAATTTTGTTTCACTGTGAAAACCCAACGATAGCCAACAATATGAGCACCTGCAGGCTTTGGAAGAATATTCCAAGTACGATTCAATTGTAAGGCATGCATTTCCTCTTTTATAGCTTTCCGCCAGCCAGGATGGGAAAGAGCTTCCTTGTATGACTTAAGAATAGTAACAGATAACAATGATAAAGAGAAAGCTCAAAAAGAAGATAACAAATGGTCATAAGAGACAAAATGAGATATGGGATGATCAGTACAAACCTTTCTACCTTTGCGAAGTGCAATGGGAAGATCAAGATCAGACTCGAAAGGATGAACAACTGGATCTGTAGGCGCTGAGAAAGATAATGGAGGATGCAAGGAAGACTCTACCTTTTCAACTGCTGGGGCAGGTGGCAGAAGAGGTTTGTCCAGGGCAGTGGGAGGAGTAGAAGTAGTATCCCTTTGAGGTCATCGAGTATAAACCCTAGGAGCGGGAGGAGTATCGAGAATCGGAGATGGTGGAACAATTTCTTGGAAAATAGATTCCATCACTTGATTACCCTTCTTAGAATAATATGGAATATGCTCAAAGAATGTTACATCAGCACAAACAAAATGTTTTCTCAAAGAAGTGTTATCCTTTTTGAGTACGAGAATAGCCTAAAAATATGCATTTGTGAGCTCGAGGGTCAAGTTTGTCAGATTTGGGATTTAAATTATGTACAAAACAAATGCACCCAAACACTTTTGGAGGAAGAGAGAATGGGTCTTTTTCAGGAAACATCATCTGAAAAGGTGATTTTCCTTTAAGGACCCGAGATGGCATTCTATTCAATAGATATGTCGCAGTAGTAACTGCGTCTCCCCAAAAATATTTAGGTACATTCATTTGGATCACCAGACCACGGGCAATAACAAGTATTGGTCCATTCTTTCTTTCAACAATTTTGTTTTGTTGAGGAGTATCAACACAGGAAGTCTGATGTGTGATACCCCTCGAGTCAAGAAATTGTTGAAAGGTACCTTCTTTATATTTAAGAGCATTGTCAGTCCTAAGAATATGTAACTTGGCATCAAATTGATTAGTGATTTCAGCATAAAAAGATCTAAAAGCATGAAACACTTGAGATCTATCTTTAAGCACATATAACCAAGTTAAACGAGAATAGTCATCAATAAACGAAACAAAATAATGCGCACCAGACAAACCAGTAGTTCGTGGACCCCAAACGTCAGAGTAAACTAGTTCAAAAGGGTGCAAACAAGGCCCATTAGACCTAAGCTTAAAAAAAGTCCTATGATGCTTACTAAGCTCACAAGTTTTACAATTAAAACTAGAAAAAGAAGGTAAAGAGGGAAGTAAATGCCGAAGATTGTCTAACGAAGGATGCCCAAGACGGCAATGCCACTGATATGGAAAAGTCGTGTTATGGAGTGCAGATGGAATAGGTGAGTGAGATGGTTGAAAGTAGTAGAGGTGAAGCCCTACCAATAATCCTCTTCGTCTTTAGATCCCGAAAGACACAGTGGTTAGGATAAAATGTTATCGAGTAGTTTAAGGCAGAGGCAAGTTTAGGAACAGATAATAAATTAAAGGGAAATTGAGGTCGGTAAAAAACTGAGGAGGTTAGATTAGGTGTGCTAACTGTACCAATTCCTTGGACTGGAGATTTGGTACCTTTAGCTATCGTAACAAACGAGGGAGAGGAAGTATGGGAAAAATCAAAAAGAAGGAAAAAAGTTACCTGTCATATGATCGGAGACCCTTGAATCAATAATCCAAGATGTATTGGACGAGGAAAGAAGACAAGTATTACTTGAACTGAACAAAGTGGTTGTGGAGGTGGATGGAAAATTGATGCGCTTGACAATTGAATCTTACTCTGCCTTGGGAATAAAAACATGTTCCTCAGCTGTGGAGTTAGAGTTCTCCCTCTTAACCGTAGCCTGATTTGTCCATGCGGGCTTGCCGTGGAGTTCCCAATAGTAATCAATAGAATGGTTGGTGCGGCCACAATATGTACACTTCTTGGTACTGCAACCACTACGATCCATGATATCCAAGACGAAGAGATTCGAGATGAGTCTAGATCATATAACCGAGAGTAATGGTGTTGGTATTGTCACCCATGATAGCTAAGACAAGATAATCCGAGACTCTGAGTACAAGTTTCAAGCAAGAAAACTAAAGAATTTGAACATGAGATCAAGAACAAAGATATATATATATATATATTTTCTAGGTCATCTCTGTCAGAATTACAGAGAACAACTTTCTGCCATTTTTTTTTTAGAGACCTAGGGTTCTAGGTCATTCTACCAAAGAAAGAATAGAGAAACAGAATATACATAGAAAGAATAGAGAAACAGAGAAAGAAGAAATTGAAAAAGAAAAAGGAAGAAGAGAAAAGAAGAAGAAGCAACAACTTCTTACATTATGTCTTCAACGTGGATCTTGATGCTTTGACACCATGTCAAGAATATAAGCTAAGTTGAGAGAGAAATCTTAGAGAGGAGAGAAATAGACTGTTTTATTATGTATTCAAAGAGTGATTACAATCGGAATTTATAATGATCTAAAGAACAAAAATAAGAAAATTAACAATATATGGAAAGCAGTGATTCTGCCCCTAATTAAGGAATAGTTGACTAACTATAGGTGTATTCTATTTAAATTTTAAACTTTAGGATATCTCTCAATTATCTCATAATCAAATCGGATATTATCTCCATTATCCAATATTTCAAATATAGACATATATATGTATATATATATTTTATTGAGGTATTACAATTATACTGTTATGTTTAATGTTGTTGTTTTATAAGAATATACTTAATTATTACTCAAATCAAATGGGATATGGTAAAAAGAAAAGGGCTTCATCTATCTCATAGATATGAAACTCATCTTTGCTATACAGTTTAAAATTTTTCTTCTTCTTCAATCATGCAATGTGAAAGATCGGGGTATATATTTTGAGTTCTTATGTTGGACACATAACCTTGGGTTGCAAATAAACCGAGTTGTTCACAAACAACTCGAGCTCGACTCGTTAAAAGCTCGGCTTGTGTTCTTTCATAAAGAAAACGAGCTGAGCTTGAACACATTTTTCAGGCTCGTTTAATAAATGAGCCGAGCCTGAACAATGTTGAGCTCAACTCATACGCTTGTGAACAAGCTCATATGTATATGTTTTTAGTTCATGTTTTTTAAGCCCAAGGTAGGTTAAGCTCAGGCTATACATTTATAACTTATATGTTTAGTCTGAAGTCCTCTAAATTGTTTGTATAAGGCCCATGTGCTTGCCCAAAAAGATTAAAAAAAAAGAGGCTCAAAAGTTTCTCATTTATTACATTAAAAGTAGGTACACAATTTTGCAACACTAACCTTAGATAGGAGAACACTCCTCCCTTGTTACCACTCTGTGGCTTGGCCTTCTCTCTTATCTCTCAGATACTCTCTCCTTTCTTGCGCTCATCTCAAGATTATGTTTCTCTCACTGTTTCACATGTTCCCATATAAAAGGAATACAAGATAGATGGAATACAAGAGAAATATGTCTCTCACTGTTTCACAGCTCTGGTATTTATAGACTAAAAGAGAACGTGTTAATATTACAATAAAGGAAATAAAATAAAATAAAATAATTGCAGATTCTATGCCTACATAAATTCGTAAATAAAGTCAAATTCCATGATTCTAGGCTATCGTATCTGACGAAGCGGAAGTTATGAAATTGTTCGCGCACGAACAAGGGTAACTCTGAATCCACAAAGTTAAGATAAACGCAAATAAAAGTTGCAGAGAAATCTAATTTTGTATTGATAATTGAATGTGTTGATTGATTTTGCCCTATGGCAGTACATATATTTATAATAGAATAAGCAACTTAACCACCAAGAAACCTAACAACATAAGAAACCTAAAAATAAATGGAAAACTAGCCGCACAAGGAAACTACTAAAAATAAATCTTTATTCAAATATTCTAAAAATATTAAATAAGAAACTTAATAATTTAAAACTACTGAATATGAAATTTCAGTCGAATCCGAGTGCGTTTGGTCCACTAACAAAATTCTCGAAATATTGAGCAGTCTTCCTATAGGATGAAAAAACATGATTTTGGAGACCTAGACGAAGGTTTTCTGTCGAAAAATGTCATGGGCTTTTTTTATTGGGTCATTTCCTAGGAAACATGGACACGCCTAAAAAGGCAAAGAATTCGTATTGGACACGGATACGTGTTGGACACGCCTTGACACATGTCGAACATGCCAAAAAACGTATCTAATTTTTTTTTTTTTTTTTTTGAATTTTCGGACACGGCGCGGACACGTGTTTGACATGGCATGAATTTTCAGACACATCGCGGACACATGTTAGACACGCCAATTTTTTTTTCTCTTTTTCCTCTTGTTTTCATGAATCTTTTCTCTTTCATGGATTCTTACTTTATTTTTCACTAATCCCTAATTTTTTTTTGCTTTTTTATCTTTTTTTAGTCTCTTTCTTTCTTTTTCCCAGCAAAACACAAGTTCTAGAAACGTTGTTTTAACAATTCGACTACAACCCATTTCATCTTTTCATCTTTGTTCTTTTTTACTTTTCTTTCTCTTACTATACAACTGCTATATTTTACATGTGACTTTCTGATGATGCTTTTGTATTTGGAGTAAGCTAGAATGATGTTTAAATGATAAGACTAGTTTTTATTCTAAAGTGTTGTTTTGATTTGGTTTTATGACTTTGTGACATCGTTCTCTTATAATTATTGTTGTTGGGGAGTAGATTCAATTGTGTACTTGTGACTTATTATTTGTAAATTTTTTCTTTGTTAGGTTAATGAAAAATAATATTACTTTTAATTATTTAAAATATGACATCAAATATTATATAAAAAAAATATTTATTATTTGCCGTGTCCCTGTCGTGTTCGTGTCATAATTTTTTAAGATTTGTTGTGTCGCCGTGTCTGTGTCATGTCATATTTGTGTCCCGTATCCGTTTCCATGCTTCTTAGGTCGTTTCCGATCAAGAATGGGTCTCATCTCGTCATAATACGGTTGTCAAAAATTCTGTCCTACATCAGTCCCCTCCACTTCAAAAAAAACTTGTCCTCGGGTTTCACTGCGCATATATTGGCTCATCATATATGAGTATGAACAGAATTTTATACCATTGAAGACTTGAGCGATTCACAAATTCTAGCATTTTCTGGGTAGACCAAAATTGTACCACACCTCTTGTTTCAACAAAGACTATTCTCTAAGGAAAATTGGTTAGGAATTTCAGAAGTAGAAAAGAATATATCTTGAATTGCATTAGAACCTATAGGATTTTGTCCTACACAGTAAGCATCCATGTACATCCATTTGTTACTCTTAGGCTTTGTTTGGATAAACAGGAGAGAATAGAAAAGAAAGGATAACATTAGTTATGAAAGAAAAGAAAATAAAAGAGAAGATAACATTTATTCATGTTTGGATAAATGATGAAGGAAATGATTGCATTCTTGTTTAGAAAAGGTAAAGGAGAGAGAAGAAAAGAAATCATTTTAATCAATTTACTATCATGTCCTTTTGTGTTTATATTACAAGATATATTCAAATGTCTTTGAAATTTTGTTCTTTAAAATGTTAAAAGAAAAGAAAAGAAAAGAGAAGATAACATGTATTCATGTTTGGATAAATTATTAAGGAAATGATTGCATTCTTGTTTGGGAAAGGTAAAGGAGAGAAAAGAAAACAAACCATTTTAATCAATTTACTATCATGTCCTTTTGTGTTTATATTACAGGATATATTCAAATGTCTTTTAAATTTTGTTCTATAAAATGTTAGGGTTATTCTTGGTATTATGAAAGATTCACTTATTCTTATCATTTCTTTCCAAATCTTTCCACTTTTGGGAGGATAGCATATGGGAGATTTGGAGGGATAAGCTATCCCTCCAAATCACTTCTAATCCTTTCTTTTCTCTTACTAATGACAATCCAAACACAAAAAATACTATCCTTCCCTTTCTTTTCTTTTCTTTTACTTCCAATTCCTTCAATCCAAACGAGCCCTTAGTGAAAGAATCTTGGTCAATGATTACATTACCCAACCTGTGGACTTGCAAAAGCATGTTGCCAAAGGCATTCCCAATTTGTTCTTCACAGTAGGCATCCTCCCTTTGTCAAAAAAAACTTGTCCTCGAGTTTCACAGTGCATATATTGGCTTATCATATACGAGTATGAACATAATTTTATACCATTGAATACTTGAACGATTCACAAATTCTAGCATTTTCTGGGTAAACCAAAATTGTACCACACCTCTTGGTTCAACAAAGACTACTGCAATTCTCTGTATTCTTGAGGAAAATTGGTTAGGAATTTCAGAAGTAGAAAAGAATATATCTTGAATTGCATTAGAACCTATAGGATTTTGTCCTACACAGGAAGCATCTGTGTACATCCATTTGTTACTCTTAGTGAAAGCATCTTGGTCAATGATTACATTACCCAACCTGTGGAGTTGCAAGAGCATGTTGTCAAAGGCATTCCCAATTTGTTCTTCACAGTAGGCATCCTCCCTTTGTCCATAGTTGAATAGACGTGAATGGAAGTAATGATTATTTGGGATGTGCACGATATCCATGAGAACAAATATATTTCGCTCACTATCAATATGAAGATCATCGTTACTTTTTATGCACTCTATGGCAACCCCTTTAGCAACCGTGACCATCTGCTCAGGCTCTTCCACACTATCTTGGACAACAAACTTGGAAATTTTATTGGCCCGATTGTCAATTGATCCATGTTGCTCACTTTCAACAACTAATTTCTTGTCACCATCTGTTAGGTTGGCTCAAATTCCTATTGTGATTAAGTTTCTATTATAGAGTTGTATTTTATTAGGTAATTTCTTAGTATGCAAGTCTTGGTCTCAAGGAAGGATTACTTGTTAGGCAAGTCTTGGGCTCTAAGGAATTGTAATTCTTGTCCACCAAGGAGTTGGGTTTGGGGCTCCATAAATAGTTACCTATGTTATAAGTTGAGACTAGTGAGAAGAAAAGAGGCAATACTCTCATTGTGTTTGAGCGGTCACTCTCATTGTTTTGAAAAGACAACTCTAGCGTAGAGTTAATACTCTTATTGTTTTTGAAAACAGAGAATTCTTGTTTAGAATTTGTGATTTTCTTTGAGTGAGATTGGGTGTATAAGGGTTGAGAGTTGAGTGTACCCTTGATACAATTCTTCAACTTGTATTGTTACAATCTATATAGTGAAATCAGGCTTTCCGTGGACCTAGGCTTGTCTAGCCGAATCACGTATAATTCTTGTTGTGTTCTTGAACATTTCTTCATGCTTGTCTACTTATCATTATATCGTAATATTTGGTGGTACATGATTGAAGGCTTGTTTCCCAACAAATTACTGTCAGAGAAACCTAATCACAATAGGAATTTGAGCCAACCTAACACCATCCTTTTCTTTTTCCGTGTTGAATTATTTTCTATATGTACCAACTTGTGTTCAACAACTTCAACTACAAGAGGTGAATCAACATAATTTTTCTCGCAATCAATCTCTTGAGAATCACTAGTTGCTTCAACGAAATTTTCGCTATCCTCGATGCTATTATTGTTGCTGTAAAACTTCTCCGTAAACCTTTTAATAGTGGAATACTCCGCATAGACTGGAGGCCCACGTGGAAGTACATGAGCATTAACCACATTCGATTGGCCGTGAGGAACATCCTCGGCTCGAGCCCGAATTGGTTCACGAGCCTGGTTGCCATCAATCCCAAGTCCAGCGACAACTTGTTAGAGATCGTGCAACATATAGTCCATCTGTCCAAACTGCTGTTCCTGAGCTTGCATGGCTGCCTAAAGGGCCTGCACTCTACGATCTTCGTCGCCAGAGCGGTTGCTGCCATCCCCATCTATTGCCATCAAACCACCATCAGACCAAGGTGAATCAAGGCTCTGATACTAACTAACGAAGCAGATCTATGAAATTGTTCGCGTACGAACAAGGGTAACTTTGAATCCACAAATTAAGATAAACACAAACAAAAGTTGCAGAGGAATCTGATTTTGTATTGATAATTGAATGTATTGATTGATTTTACCCTATGGCAGTACATATATTTATAATAGAATAAGCAGTTTAACCACCAAGAAACCTAAAAACAAAAGAAAAACTAGCAGCACAAGGACACAAGGAAATTGCTAAAAATAAAACTTTCTCCAAATATTCTAAAAATATTAAATATGAAACTTCAGTTGAATCCGAGTTCGTTTGGTCCACGAACAAAATTCTTAAAATATTAAGCAGTATTCCTATAGGACGAAAAAATGTGATTTTGGAGACCTAGATGAAGGTTTTCTATCAAAAAATGACATGGCCAGTAACTAAAGCTATTGGGTTTTGTTTATTGGGTCGTTTTCAATCAAGAATGAGTCTTGTCCCATCATAATGCAGTTGTCGAAAATTTTGTCCTACATCAGTATCTTGGCTAATATCGTAAGTCACATCCCATGATTCTAAGCTATTATGTCTCGGCTAACACTCCCCCTCAAGTTGATGTGTGGATACCTGAGACGCCCAACTTGGACAATGCATCCTCAAACACGGTCTTGCTGACGCCCTTTGTAAGAATGTTTGCAAGCTGCTGAGAGATAGTGACAAATGGAGTACAAATTTGTCCGAAGATGATCTTCTCTTGAATGAGGTGTCATTCAACCTCTATATGGTTAGTCCTGTGATGCTGAATGGGATTTGCTGCAATGCTAATCATCATCTATCCAGGCCTCAATCCATAAGTGACCATGATTGGCAAACAAAATACCGTGGCCCAGACACCCCTTCAGGTAGTGTAGAATTCGAATAGCCGCATCAAGGTCAGTGGTGTGAGGAGAGTGCATGAATTGACTCACGATACTCACGGCATAAGCAATGTTAGGTCAAGTCAGGGACAGATAGATGCACTTTCCAACAAGTCGCTAATACTGACCAACATCCGACAATAACTCCCCCTCAGAATCAGCCAACCGATGATTCTGCTCATTAGAGTATCAGCAGGACAAGCGCCAAGCTGGCCAGAAGCAGAAAGCAAGTCAAGAACATACTTGCGCTGAGAGATGAAATGCCAGTCTTGGAGTGAGCCACCTCAATGCCCAAGAAGTACCGAAGAGGACCAAGATCCTTAATCTCAAATTGGCAGCCAAGATAACTCTTAACCTTAGTAATTCCAATAGTTTCATAGTTGGTAAGAACAATATCATCCATATACACAATGAGAGCAACTGTCTTACCGCCTAAATGGCATAAGAACAAGGTATGATCAGTTGCACTCTAATGGAAACCAAACTGGAGCATGGCAGTACCAAATCAATCAGACTAGGCTCGAGGGGACTGCTTGAGGCCATTCAGGGAGTGACAAAGATGACAAACCATCTCGAAATGAGTAGGAGAACAAAAGCCCGGAGGGAAAACCATTTACACCTCCTCATGCGGGTCACCATTGAGAAATGCATTCTGACTGAAATAAAGGCCAAGGGCGAATCACAGCAATGGAAAACAAAATGCGGATGGTGTTCACTATGGCAACAGGGGCAAAAGTCTCCTGATAATTTATGCCAAGAGTCTGAGCATAACCCTTGGCAACGAATCGGGCCTTATAGCGAGTAGCTGACTCATCTGGATTATGCTCAACTTCAAACACCCAACGGTAGCTCACAACCTTTCATCCAACAGGAAGTAGAACCACGTCCCAAGTTTGATTTTTCTCAAATGCTTGTAGTTCTTCAGTTATAGCGTCACACCACTGAGGTTGTGCTAGTGCATTTGCAACACTAAAGGGAAGAGGAACCGATGCAACAGAAGCAAAAAAACTCCGATTGGAGGGTGAGAGAGCACAATTGAAAACAAAATTCGAAATAGGATAAGTACAAGAACGTTTATCCTTTCGAAGAGCAATGGACGATCATCAAGCGGAACAATAACTTGAGTGGGTGGAGCTGGTGCCAAAGGGATAGGGCAATCAGTCTCGTGGGAGTAGAAGCTTGGGCCTGTTGTCTGCAATTATAAACTTGTGGAAAAGGAACAATTCCTCCTACTGGAGGGATATCACGAGGAGGAATAGTAGCAGAGGAAACAGAAAAAGGTAGAGGAGTTGAAGATAGAAGGAGGTGATCATCAGTCGTGTTTAATGGGAACTACTCACTTTGAGAACCAACTTAACCATTATAGTATGGTGTATGCTCAAAGAAAGAGACATTCATGAATATAAACTGCCAACGCCTGAGATGTGTAACCTTTCTGAGATTGAGAATAACCCAAAAACACAAACTTTAATGCCTTGGGGTCAAGCTTTGTACGAGTCTACCTCAACTGCTGAACAAAACACACACACCCAAACACTTGCGGGGGAATAAAAAAAAGAGATTGATTAGGATGTAGGATTGAGAGTGGGGCTGCAAAATTAAGAACCCTAAAAGAGGTCCTATTAATGATGTAGACAATTTTAAGAATTGCATCTCTCCAAAACGACTAAGGAACTTTCATGCCAATGCAGATGGCTTTGGCTAAGTCAAGGATGTCGCGATTCTTTGTTTCAGAATGGCCATTCTGTTGAGAGGTTTGAACATTGGACATTTGTTGCTTAATCCCAAATTTCGTACACAACCATTGTACCTCCCCATAAGTGTACTCCGTACCATGGAATTTTTTAATGGTATGGCCATATTGAGTTTGAACTATTATGAATTTTTTTTTAAAATAGTGGACACCTCATTCTTGGTCTTCATGAGATAGACCCATGTAACATGACTATGATCATCAATAAACAACACAAAATATTGAAATCCAAGACTAGAAATAATTGGGGAAGGCCCTTATATATCTAAATGAACAAGATCAAAAGGTGTTGAAGCAATTTTATTACTACCAGCAGGATAATTGGAACGAACATATTTAACTAGGTGACATGTCTTATAGGATAAATCTGGAACTGTCACATTACTAAATAAAGAAGGAAACAAATGTTTTAAATAACCAAAAGAAACATATCCTAAGCGCAAGTGCTGGCGCATAAGCTGGGCTTTATTAGATGAAACATAACTTGAAAAGGAAACTGAATGTGCGTGAGGTGACAAAGGAGCATCCACCGGGTATAGGCCATCCACTTCACGCCCACTGCCAATTGTCCTCTTCGACACCAAATCATGAAAAACACAGTGAGATTGAAAGAATGTTATGCTACAATATAATTGTTTAGTAATGCTACTAACAAATTTAAGATTAGTAGTAAGTTGTGGAACATGAAGTGTATCTGATAAAGTTAAAGGAGTAACATATATGTTACCCTTTCCAGCAATGGAAGAGAACCATCTGCAAGGTGTACCTTGTGATGGCTAGAGCTTATACTATAAGAGTGGAAGGAGGACATACTTGTCATATTGTTTGAAGCACCAAAATCAATGATCCATGGTGTCGAACATGTAGATATGCTATGTGCAGATTTAATTGTACCTAAGTGGGCATAAGTGGAAGTTGGCTGGGATGATGCCTCCATCTGTTTGAAGAACTGTTTGAACTTGTTCGAATGAGTCAAGGTGTGGCAGAGGATAAAGAGTCAAAGTTGTCAAGAGTCGACAACGAGTCTGGCTGTGTAACAGAATGCACAGAAGATCGAGACTGCTACTGTTTATGTTGTGGCGAACGTCCATGTACTTCATAACAACGAGATTTGATGTCACCAAGCTTCCCACAATGATCACACCGTCCGTGCTGTCGTCTAGGAGGAGGGTCGGTGCTACCGCTCTGAACTGACTGGGATGGCGCAATTCCTGAAGTGTTAGGAACACAAACTGCCTTAGGAGAGTGACTAGTTGAAACAACACCTAATGGATGAGTCTGACGATTCTCATCTAACAACACATAGGAGTATGCATCCCTCCAGAGTAGGGAATGAAGACAAGCCCAATAGATGAACACGAGCATACTCAAACTAGTCGTTTAACCCGGTAAGAAACTGAAACACTTGATTTTTCTCCACAATCCACACATATAAAACTGTATCTTTTGAATCCTTCTAAGAGTAGAAGGAATCATAATATGACATCTCCTCCCAAATAGCACAAAGCCTAGCAACGTAATCAGAAACTGTCGAGTCACCCAGAGTAATCCGGGTGATATCTCACCCCAACTGGAAGATTCTTGCATTATTCTACCTCTGAGAATAAGTGCGTTGTATCGAATCCCTAATTTGCTTAGCGGTCTTCATGAACATATAACAAACGACTATGTTTGGCGACATTGAATTAACTAGCCAAGACATATCCATGGCGCATATGTCTTGTTTGACTTAGTTGGCTCTTTTTCAGAACTAGTAATATATCCAATCTTGTCTTGCTTCCAATGAACATTCCAGCAGATTGTGCCCATATCAAATAGTTAAAACCATCCAACTTTACTATGGTGATATGAAGTCCTGGATTCTTTGATGAGTTGGTGGGAAAAATGGCACCACCACCTACAAAACTCGAGCCATGAGAATTAACAGTCGAGGACCCTAAATCTACCATACTCTGTCACACGACAATAAACAACTCCAAAAAAAAAACAAATCCTGTCAACTAATTAATGTCTCCTTAGACCATAAACAATCAACATCTCCTCAGACCATAAACAATCAACATCGTCTCCTCAGACCATTTCCAGAAGTCCAAATACAAACTTTTTTAGGAGTTTTGTCCGTTTACATATAGCCGAACACAGCCTCCTTCTCAATATCTGAAACCTCTCTGTAGATTCACAAGAATTTACCCAAGCCCTTTTAGGTGTTGGAGACCAACTATACCTTACTTACCCAACCCTAGAATAGTAAAAAAGAACTTGTAAAACTTAGAAACACTTGCTTTTGATCACAAAACAACAACTTACAGGACCAAGTGCAAGCAGCATCACAGGGTGTCGCAAACAACCTAAGGTTGCTATTGCACAAGCCGCATGGCTGCTGGAGGTTATAGAAAGGTGTTGGCTCTGACCTCAAGAAGAAATACAAGATAGAAGAAATACAAGAGAAATATGTAAGAGCTTAAATGAAAGTAATCACTCATTCACAGCTCTGGTATTTATAAACTAAAAAAGCACATGTTAATATTACAAGAAAGGAAACTAAATAAAATAACTACAGATTCTATGCCTAAATAAATTCGTAAAAGGGCCCTTTTGGTAACCGTTTATGTTTAGTGTTTAACAGTGTTTATGTTACGATTTTGTTTACCCATAAACATGAGTATTGTTTGATAATGAAAAAACGTTTGGCTTATTTTAAAAATTATAAACAGAAAAACATGTTTGTTAACCTTAAACTATTTTTTTTTTTAAAATCAACACAATAAACTGAATAAAAAGTCAAGTTCATGCTACAACAAATCCATACAGCAATAACAAAGCAAGAAATATACAAAAAAAAAAGAAATAAATATTATTGGGTTACATATATATCTACACACTGCAAAATATACTATAAAACTAGAATGACCCACAACCCAGAAAGCCCCAACAAGTAGGGGTGCACACCGTTCGGTTCCCAACGGTTCCTTAATTTTGAAATCGGAATCGTTGAGTTCAGTTTAATTCGGTTATTATAGGAGTTGTATTTAACCTTACACTAGTTAGAATAACTCTATTGTTTAAAATTTTTTACATAACAAAAGGTTATTATAACTATTACTATGATTTTATAATAGTTATATATATATATATATATATATTCAATTGTTTCGGTTCCAGTTCTGATTCCAAGGCTTGAAATCGGAATCGTAGTGAACGGTTTCTAAAATTTGGAGCCGGAACCGTAGTGAACGGTTCAACTATAGTTGTTTATGGTTCCACCAGTTCTTTGTGCACCCTTACCAACAAAATAAAATATATATAAAGTTTTTCAATTTGTATGGAGTGAGAAGAGGGATTTGGAGGCATACTCGTGCTCTTGAACTTATGCTACTACTTTATTTTTTATTTTTTTGATTTCTATTTTCCTTTCAACACTGAAAATGAATAAATGATATGAGTACAAAATACCATTCTTGTTTCTTTGATAATGAGATGGTTGGGACTTCTTTGTTTTTTTCCCTCAAATAAGGTATTTTTTAGCATCGGTACCCGTAAGTAACTATTTCTTATTATGAATTATATTCGTAATTATTCATATTGTACCCAATATTTTTTTCTCAAGGCAATTGATGCCCTTTAATTCTGTCTACACTTGATAATTCTAATATTTTTATCGTTATATCAAGCAATAGCCTTTTATAAATTTTTTTTCATTTCATTTTCTCACTTTTAGTTTCAATTTTTAATTAAAATAATATAATCACCATTTTAGATAAAAAAGAAAAAAAAGTTTTTTTTTTAATAAACATATACACTAAAACATCATTTTGGTGTTTAGGATTTGAAGGCTTAGCTACAGTATTGTTTTAAAAGTGTTTTGACAATTTATAAACAAAATAAAAATTATCAAACGTGTTTATCCTAAAAAATTTGTTTTTGTAAGCAATAAACACTAAACATAAATGGTTACCAAACGGACCCAAAGTCAAATCCTATGATTCTAGGCTACCATGTCTCGGCTAATATGGTAAGTCACATCCCATGATCTTAGGCTATCATATCTCGGCTAACATCTTTGATCTTTATATTTTCTATTTAATATGAATCTTGTGAGATGATGATATTGAAACCGTGATGGTGGTCAGAGATGGTTGAAGATAGCTTTGACCAACAACGATGATGGCTTGGAGGATTGTTTTTGCAATTGTGAAAGATGGGTAGATTTGTATGCATATGCCTTCATGCAGTTATGTGTTTGTATTTATATCTATATAGATATATGGATATACAAATTGAAGTTTGAGATGTGAACAATCCCGAGTTGAGCTCGAGCATGGCTAGGCCAAGCTTGTTCGAACTATCTGCCGGCTTTGACAACCCGAGCCCGAACCATTGAAAAACTCGGCTTGGCTCGGCCCAGTTTTGTTTGTTTGCAGCCCTAAATATCTTGTACCCATACCTTTGCTGTGTTGTGTCGTCACTGGTACGTGAAGAAAAATAGAAGAGTCCATGTATTTGAGTTTTTTTGTTTTTGTTTTGAGAAATACTCTCTTGTGGTTGCTCTTGGTGTTTAGGATTGTATGACATTCGGGTTATTTCTAATGCGCAGTTGTTGTATGGTGGGTTTCTGCTTTTATCTTTCCCCTTTTTGTTTATGGTCAATTTCAGTAAATAGCTAGTTGTATGTTCTTTTCCCTCTTTTGATGATGCCTTGTTGATGGGCCTTGTGTGGATTGCCTCCTTACATTTATGTAAGTTAGCACGAGCATTGTGGACTCTCCATTGGATTTTGAAACTGTTCTATTGTATAAAACATTGTCTTGTGTCATTTGGTCATTACTGCAGGTGGGCTTCAGCGAGAAGAGGTGGCATGACTGTTTTGGGGAAAGTTTCCGTCCCGAAACCTCTGAACTTACCCAGCCAAAGGTATCTCGTTTTCTGGTGGACTATTATCTGTTTCTTTTTGCTGAGTTCCTCAGTTTGCTCTCTGAAATTCTTTTCAATGTTGTTTCAAGGTTAGAAAATCATGGTCTGGACCCAAACGTGGAAATTGTTCCCAAGTGAGTGATTCAGATGGTCTAGGTTTTTAGATTCTCTCTCTCTCAGACAGGCACACATGAACATGATTTTTATGATCTTTCTGTTCTCAATGCTATGTTTAATTATATTATTATTTTTGTTCAGAAATTCAACCAGTAACATATTTATATGTTTTGCTTTATATTAGTCGAATTGATTTAGATACTTTTTCTTCACTTCATAGGGGAACCCTTAGCTGGGGCAGTCGTTCATCTTCATCTGCCTCAAATGCATGGGGTTCATCAACACTGTCTCCAAATGCTGATGGTGGTGCTGGTTCACCGAGAAATCTCAGCGGTCGCCCTTCATCCAGTGGAAGCAGCACTCGACCATCATCTGCTGGTAGCAATAGAATACATGAACCTACTCTCAGTGCATGGAGCCCACAATCTAGGCCTTCATCAGCTTCTGGGGCATTAACATCAAATCGAACATCACTGATATCATCGCGTCCTCGCAGTGCAGAAACAAGGCCTGGTAGCTCGCAGCTGTCACGTTTTGCTGGACTGTCATCTGATAATTCAGTACCATGTAGTCCACCTGGTACCACCGAAAAATTGGTATGGTGCTGTAGCTAAGCAAATAAACATTGTTTTTTTTTTGCCCCCGGGGTGGAGTGAGATTCTTCCCTTATTTTTTCGATATTAAATATATGCTACAATACACTGTTGCAGTCATATCATATGAAGTGATTAGTAAAATATATTGGCTGGAGCGCTGCCTGTTTCCAATTTAATCCCTTCTGTTGTTATAGTAGTTTGTTTTACCAAGTTTGCTGCATTGTTTCTATATGGCCTGATTTGTTTTATTTTCTCTCTATTTTACATGTAGGGAGTGACATCCACCAAGAATGATGGGTTTTCTCTGAGTTCTGGAGATTTTCCAACACTTGGTTCAGAAAGAGAGATTGAGCCACAAGGTGATTGGGCTTCCTTATTAAAATTTCTATGCTGTTCACCTTCAGTTTGATGTTTCTTTCTTGGTGATTGTGAATTGTTTTCTGATTTGTGGCAATGGCCAGAGTCAGGGTCATGGTTGTGGTGATGCGAACACTAGGTGTAATGGACGTTTCAGTAATGGTGAAAAATTATCAAAGAGAAAGCATGTTTAAGTAATATCATTGTCTCAATGTTAGATAAGTACCAAATGGAAGGAAATTCAAGGTCGAGAAAGTCAGAAATTGGTTCACCGACAAATCTGACTGATTCACCGACAATTTTTTATAATCTAGCTTCAAACAATAGATCTAGATTAGTGTTGCTAACCTCATAACCCTGACCTAAATCAGTTAAAAAAATATTGAAAAATTCAAAGCTGGTTTCAAACTTACCAAGTGGAATACCCTAGAACATTGATTAAAATCGAAGGATTGATTGTATATATGCTGTTATGGAGGGTTGGAGTCGTTGAAACTACAATTATGTAGCACATCAAAGCTTAAAATTGCAAAAAAGCAAAAAACAAAATAAAAGAAAAGGAATAAGAAGGAAAAATAAAAAAGATGGCTGAAAAGGGCTTGAAACGTTCATGCACCATACAGTAATGTAAGCCTAAATCTTACTTGATGTGTCTGGAGATGTTTACAGGGAAAATATGCAGTACATTTTAAGTGTTGATTTTTATTTCATGTGTTTTTGATTGCTTGATCAACAATTGGTGGCAGAGCATGGCTCTTATGATCGTCCTGGCTCATCATCCAGCAGAATAATATCACCGGCGGAAGAGAGGAACACAACTTCATCAGTTGGTTTGTACAATTATTTAATTTTTCTATTTCCTTCCTTCTTCTGGATATACACATCCTTTACTGATGACAATTTCTATTTGAAATTTCATATTTGAAAAAAGTATGTGAGAATGATGTCATTTCAGGTGATGCTTCTGCAAATGCAAATGCCAGGAGTGGAACTGCGAGTACCTGGAAAAGAGATGGTTCCCGACATGATGAAGATGGGTTTCGGCCTGGAGTAGAGAAATGGCAGGGGGATCCCCAACCATACCTGAACACTAGTGTTCCCCCTCAGCACTTTGATGCCTGGCATGGTCCTCCAATAAATGCTCCTGGTGGTGTTTGGTATAGAGGACCTCCAGGAGGTCCACCATATGGACCTCCAGTTGCTCCTGGTGGCTTTCCTATTGAACCATTTCCTTATTATCATCCTCAAATTCCAGCTACTGCCTTGGCAAACTCTCACCCAATTCCTCCACCAGGGGCCGGACCAAGAGGGCCCCATCCAAAAACCGGAGACTTATACAGACCCCACATCCCTGATGCTTACATTCGTCCAGGTATGCCAATTAGGCCTGGTTTTTACCCTGGTCCAGTGGGCTATGAGGGCTATTATGGCCCTGCAATGGGCTACTGCAATTCCAATGAACGAGATATTCCATTTATGGGAATGCAAGCACGTCCCTCTGTTTATAACAGGTATCCCAGCCAAAATGCTCCTGATCCTAACAATCGCCATGGCACAGTGGGTGCCCATGGATCTACAGGCAAAACCATGGCTTCAGGACAAGTGGAATCTGGTCATCCTGATAATACTCGAGGACCATGTGAAGTTCTTTTGAAGCGACACAATGAATGGGGAGGAAAAGAGGAAGAAGGGAAGTGGGAGCAGACTATACCAGCAAATGCCTCATATCTTGAGAAGGGGGACCAACCAAGGGTGTACTCGTTGAAGAATGAGTGGGGAGCAGACCGCAAAAAGGATGAAAAGATGCACTCAAGAAGATTAACACCAAGTGAAGATGCTCCTTCCCGAACTTTTAACAATCGAGCAGGTTATTCTTCAGACTCTGTCAAACTAAGGTTACCTGAACGTTTGGGCAATGGAAAAGCAGTTGATGACATTTTGGCAAAGAAATCAGGAAATGCAGCATCTGCTTTGCCAGATGTGCCTCAAATAATCCCAGCTACTCCAAAAGATTCAACTTTGATGCAAAAAATTGAAGATCTGAATGCAAAAGCCAGGGCTTCTGATGGACGACATGATGCCACATGTATTTCTAGTAGCGAAGAGCAAAATAATAGGTTACAAGTCGGTGATGCTAAGGCCAACCTTTCTGCAAATGCAGCTGGTTCTGGTGCCATATGCGCTAAAAGAACTTGTGCCAGTGGAGATATTATCACAGTATCCCAAGAAGTGGATGTTTCTGCAAGGGATAAGACCATTCAGACAACAGTTGCCAGTGGGACATCCCTTTCAAGGTTTGTGATTAGCATGCTTCGGCTGACATCATATATGTTATTTCCAATGTTGGGTAAAAGACTCATTTGCAAATTTACAGGAGAGCTAGTCATGGTACCCAAGGCAGAACTGACCATCACGGCAAAAGGTTCAACACTAAGGATGCTGATGGGTGGCAAAAGAAATCTCTTGCTATTGGGTCTTTAAATGCTGTTTCATCTGCAAATCTTGAACCTACTTTTAATGTTCATGTAGAGGAACACCATACATCTGTAGGGGCTGCTGAGAAATCTGGGATTAATCTTCAAAAGAAGGATGAGGAAGAATCTTTGACACCAATGTTTGATCCAAGTGATGGCGATGCACAGGTAATATAATATATAATATATATATTTATGCCTCTAGTTTATGTATTATGAATTTTGATATGGTATTTTCTTTGTATGTATTTTGATTAGCGTGCTAAGATGAGAGAGATAGCCAAGCAGCGTGCAAAGCTACTTCAGAAGGAGGAGGAAGAACGAACAAGAGAGCAGAAGGCAAAGGCTCTTGCAAAATTGGAAGAGTTGAACAGGCGTATTCAGGTGGCAGATGGTTCGACTCAGAAGTTTGAGAGGGTTCTGCCTGGTGCTGCTATGCCGCAAGAGCAAGAAGTATCCCAATCACTTGCTGAACCAGCGATGGTTTCTAGCAAATGTGAAAAACCAAGCTCCTCATTGGTATTTAACCCTGACGTAGTGGCTCAGATTAGTGAGGGCAATACCAGTGTGGTGGAGCCACCAGATACTGCCCAACAGGAACCTGTTGTTCCGTTTGGCCAGCCTGCGGCCTTGCACAAGGATGCTTATAATGCTGGTGCTGCTGACTGTAAAGCTGCTCCCCAAGTTAATGATGGTGGTGTCTCCAGGCAAAAGCGCCTGGGCTTCAAACAAAAGCTCAATGTTCCTTTGGAAAGAAAATTTACTGAGGAGCCCATACCTACTATTTTAACCGAGGCACCAAAAAATCATTCTGATGTAGCTGTTAATGATAATACATCTACTGAGGTTGTTGCCAAAGTTGGCCCAAGTTGCGAGCCTTACTCCCCCATTAACCCAAATATAATGGCCGAGTCCACAACACATCAAAGGAGGAAAAACAACAGGAGCAGCAAGAACAAGCACAAACTGGAGACTTCTGTCACTACTTTACCATCCTCGGTTCCAAAAGAAACTAATCCTGCAAAAACTTCAATTGGAGTTGGAAGGTCAAAGGCATCTGAGTTTGAGTTGGAAACTAGCTTAGCTCAGTCACTGACCGATGCTAAACATGCAATTCAACCTTCAGAGCAGCACTCTGTTTTACCTAGTGAAGAGGCCACTGGTAGAGTAAATAACCAGTGGAAATCTCAGCAGTCTCGCCGGATGCCAAGAAACCCTCAAGCTATCAGATCAGCAAAATTCCATAGCAGTGATACTGTCGTCTGGGCTCCTGTCCAGTTGCAGAACAAATCTGAGGTTACAGATGACAGTCATAAGAATTCATACGATGCTGTTACTCTAACAGCAAAGAGTGAAAATCTAGTGCAAAATAGTCTGAAAAGTAAGAGGGCAGAAATGGAGAGATATGTTCCAAAGCCGGTTGCTAAAGAATTGGCTCAGCAGGGAAGCATCCAGCAACCACTCTCAGCTTCAATCAATCAGACTACATCAGATGAGACTGTTGGGAGAGCAGAACCTAGTTTTCAGAGCATTGAAAGTTCTCAACCTGCTAGCTCAGCAATTGGGAATATTGTGTCTACTGAGAGTGGGAATGGGAATAGTAAGCAGTCAAAAGCACATGGATCGTGGCGCTTAAGGGTTTCATCTGAATTGCCACATGTGAAGGAATTGCAAGATGGATCTTCTTTTACTTCGGACCCGGGCAAGAATGTTCAGGAATCTATTGAACACCAATCTTCCACTCCTAACGTAAATTCAGTTGAAGGACAACCAAAGTTTTCTGACGAGTGGAACACTTCTGAAGGCTATAATACTAAAGATAAGGGAGTAACTGACAGAGGAAAGCGACATCCATTTAAGGGTCATAGGAGCAGCGGTAGTTATCATGATCTTGATCGCAGGAATACTAATAGTGAGAACACGTATAAAAGTTACCAGCAATCTGCAGCCCCAGAAATAAGCCACGCAGACAGAACTGGTTCTACAGGTGAAAACCGTGGCACTGGGGAACGAACATCATCTCATTGGAAACCCAAATCCCAGGCATATTCAGCTCATGACCAACGAGGAAGCAGGTTTTGTGGAGGTCAAAATGTTAATGCTGAAGTTGGTAGGGCTATCAAGAAGGATTTTCCCCCCCAGGATAGGGTGCATCTTCCACCACAACATGACAAGGAGAGCAGTGAAATAACGGCTCAGCCTCTCCCTCATCAATCTCTTCCTGAGCGCAAGAGTGTGGTAGAGGCACAAAATGTAGGGCATCAAGAGGCTAGGAGAGAAAAGAAAGTGGCTTCATTTAAAGGACGTCCCTACTCCCCAAATGAGGGTCCTGTTAACATGGTTGAACCAGCTCCTCCTGCAGATATGGATACTCGACATGAGCAGCGCTCTTCCTCAGGGTTTCACAAGAACGGAAACCCAAATAACCGTTCTGGCAGAGGGCATGAATCTCGTGGAGAATGGAGCTCGGCTGGGCAAGACAGCAAACAGCATAATGCACCTGCAAACCAAGAGAGGCAGAGGCACAATTCACATTATGAGTACCAGCCGGTTGGACCATATAATAATAACAAATCTAAGAATTTTGAAGGGCAAGATGGCTCACATAATACAAGCTCAAGGTACAGAGAAAGGAGTCAGGGTCACTCGAAGCGTGGTGGGGGCAACTTTTATGGGCAGCAAAGTAGCAATGTCAGAGCAAACACCTCCGGTTGTGATTGATGGGGAACTAAATTCTGGAATTGGATACCTTTAGGGTTTGAAAACCATTCCTCCGAACACTTGGTTTTGGTGCAATTAGCCGAGATTTCAGGTATTACCTGTTTAGTTGGTACTGTTTAAATTGGCAGAAATCACTCGTAAGAGCAGAACTAGAGGGCAATGCACATGGCGTTATTGTGAGGTACTAAGATGTTGATTTATTTCTTATTTTAAAATGTAAGTGATTTTAGTATCTTAATTTGGTCATGGCTTGTTAGCCATGGAACCTGTGGGCATTTTCAAGCCTTGTATCCAGTGATCATCATTTATGTATGCACGAGATACGGAATAGTAGTGGGGGAATGAATTAGAGCAAGTAGTTCTTGGTTTCTTTCAGTTGTGAATAAATTTGACTGACTCACTGTTCTTCTTCTTCTTCTTCTTCTTCTTCTTCTTCTTCTTCTTCTTCTTCATTTGCTGTGTTTTGAGAGTTTGATATGGAAGTTTATAAAGCTGTATATTGTGCTTGCTTCTTGGGCTATTTCATTGTGGGAGTCATTATTATGCCAGAACATTGTGACCGACCATGTACTATAATTTTATCATTAAAATCCCCATAGTCTAATTTTATTACATTTTTTAGATTGCATCAGTTTGGGATTGTCTATGTTTGTTGATTATAAAGCTCGTCATGGTTGCATAATTTGGATTATGGTGGCCATGATTTCTTTTTTTCTTTCAGCTTGTCAAATAAATGTTGCTTAATGTCATGCTTATTCATCCCTTCTCTCTAATTGCTCCAATTTATTTTTTTTATTTTTTTGATTAATGCTGCTCAGTGCTCATGCTGAGTCGGCTTATACTAATTTTGATAATGTGTCTATTTATTGATAAAAATAAATAAATCATAATAAAATTAGAAAATGTAACAATTTTTTTTTTTTTTTACTTTGACAAAAAACACTTTGCTACTCTGAAGGGTTGAACCCTTAACCTTCTGCTTTGAAAGGTGAGCATGGACATCGTCACTCCCAATGTATCCAATAAATACATCCTTCCCATGCAGGAGAGAGAGAGAGAGAGATTAGTCATTCAAGTTCACTCAAATGTGACCTTCAAATTAAGGACTACTTAATTGAACAAACAGGAGCTAGCTAGCAGATCGGATCTATGCACCCTTACCACAAGTTCAATTAGAGAAATTATCATGTACTCTTGGAACTAAGATCTTAGTCAATCACAAGTGGGGACACGAGCAAAAATTTATACCCAAGTTGAATTATAGAAATTATTACATAGTCTTGGGACCAATGATCATGGTCAATTACAAGTAGACACACGAACAAAAAGTTAAAAAGAATGAACATAAAACTGACACATTTGATTGCGTGTCCACTTGCGATTGCCCCATATATGATTGCGTGTCCACTTGCGATTGTTTTTTTTTTATATTAAAATTCTTCTTTTCTGCACTCATATATGATATATGTACAATATCCTTTTTTTTTTCTTCTCTCTATTAGTGTGATTTTATTAACTCAATGTGTATTTTATATATTTGAAATTTTTTTTGCAAATAAACTGCACTTTTATTTTTAAAATTTCTGACTTGCTACATTGATAGTTGAAAAAAAAAATTAATTCATCATGTTCAATATGCATCTCCTAAAATAAATTCATGGCTCATTCACCTAAATGGTTGAGCCTATCATAGGCATAGTCAATGAAAAACAGAGGACAACTACTTGGTGTGGCATAGATAACAAGACTATTATGTATCACTTTCAAAAAAAAAAAAAAAAAATTTCTCGTCTGTTTTTTTTTATTTGAATAATCTTTATTTGCGATTGACCCCTGACCAGGGGTGGAGCCACTTAAGGCTCGAGGGGCCCGTCCCCTACCCAAGCCTTGACATACATATATAAATCATCATCATCATCCTTGTCTTAATCTCATATGAATGGGGTCAATCACATAAATTCTTTCCAATTGAGTGATAATTAATCAGGAAGATTTGTCTCAAGTTTTACCGTCTTGCTACCTGACACTAACCCACCTCCTTTTCACATTTGGCATTGGGTACTGACAATGGGTATTATGTAAAAAAATCTTATGTATATACATAATACATATATATATGTATATACATATATATATATATATATATATATATATGTAAAAAAGTATTATGTATATATATCATAAATTGTACAAACTGCCCCCAAAAAATTTCAATTTCTAAAAATATTTCTTAATTTTTTCATTCTTTTCTCTTTTACTCTTCAAATTCATTTTATTCTCTCTCAAAAAAAATTACATTCCCCTTCTTCAATCAAACCCTAATTTTTTATCTTCCAAGTTCACTCATTTTCCTTTTAAAACCTTTTCTTCTTTTATTTTTTTCTTAAAATCCTTCTTTTTGCACTCATGTATTTATATATGTACAATATCCTTTTTTTTTCTCTTCTTATTCTTTTTTTTCTCTCTCCTAATTTAAATTTATTACTATAATTTTATGAACTCAGTGTGTGTATTTTTATATATTTTTTTTACTGTATTTTTTTGTTGCAAATAATGACATACCATTTACACTACACTTCTATTTTTTAAATTTCTGACTTCTATACTATTAGTTGCAAAAAGAAAATTAATTTATCATGTTCAACAACCTCTTGAATTAAATTCCCAACTTAATCACTAATTCTATCGAAACTATCATGCATCGCTAAATCAATTGCGACAAATTAAATCTATGAAAAACAGAAGTCAGCTACTCAATGTGGCATAGATAACAAGACTATTATGTATCGCTTTCAAGTATATATATATATATATATTTTCTTGTTTGCTTTCTAATTTGAACAATCTTTATTTGTCATGTTAGATGATTTTTTTACTTATCTAAATATCATTGCGCCCCTGAAATCAAATCCTGGCTTTGTCTTGATACCCCTTCCCTAATACAAAATATTCTTCTTTACTATGCCATCTCGACAACCAAACCAGGAGAATGTAAACAATAAGATTTGATTATACAAACA
This sequence comes from Cornus controversa, assembly GCA_026545225.1. Taxonomy (NCBI): domain Eukaryota; kingdom Viridiplantae; phylum Streptophyta; class Magnoliopsida; order Cornales; family Cornaceae; genus Cornus; species Cornus controversa. The sequence continues at coordinate 58,595,451 of CM048845.1, forward strand.
ATTGATCTTTTTGTACATTATTTCCTTTGTCATTTCAGAATTTTGATCATTAAACGTCCCCAGTGGGACTACACAATTGAATCATACTGTCAATGAACCACTCTTACCATGTCCTGACTCCTGAGTAAGTTTATACTGCAAGGAGCTTCAGAAACATATATACCTGAAATTACTCACCTTTGTTAGATATTGTTCACATTCTCCCCAACCCAAGATTGTATTTGGAATTACCTTGTTCAGGACAGGCAACAATGCTCTTTTGCTGTTGTTGCCAACAATGTCCTTGTAAAGATTGTTTTGCTTACTCCTTGATGGATAAAAGACTAGGGCTCGAGTCCATTTTGTCATTATAATCATCGACCCATGTCGTGGTATCTTCTTCCCATGCAACTTAACCGTTCTAGCATTGATCATCCGTCCACGTCCACGCTCTTCATCTTCAAGAGTGTGTGCAGGCACAACTAACAAACCTACACAAAAGTGGGCATGGAAGAGATTAGGCAAATCCAACGAGTAAATTAACTACCGAGGAGATACGTTCCACAATTCCAACAACACAAGGTAGAAAGAAATCCAGCTTGCAGACGAAGTGGAAACTATGCATTAAAGCAAGATAACGAACCAACATTTACATATTTACATTATTCTCCCCCTTCACTCTGTCCAACAATTGTGATTCGGCCAATAGCCGGGCGTACTCACGTTGGAACCCTCCTACTTCACTTCTAAGCAGATTCACCTGCACAGAAAATATTAAAATTTTCATTAAATGCTCAAGAAATAATTCTTCAATTTTTTTTTGTCCTTTTCTGGTGAACGTTTAGCAATAATTTATTTGTTCCTATAGAATCCAACATTTTGGAACTCAACCTGAATCGTTCAGGGCTCAAGAATTTATACAAGGCAGAATTTGTGAGGTATTTATTAAATTTTTCTGATATCAGTGAGTGCATTTGGCCAGCAATCATCCAATATGTTTTCTAAGCATCTGAAGTGAGGGTGTTATGGTATATGTATAGGACTATCCTGGGGAAGTTTGCAATAGGTAAAATCCTTTATTTTAAAAAAGTTATCAACTACTCATCTGTGAATTACCATTATTGTGCTCAAATACATATTTGATGAATACTTTATCCCCCCCCCCCCCAAAAAAAAAAAATACATATTTGATGAACTGCCGGAATCATCAACAATGATCTTAACTGAACAAACAAAAGTACGGTATCCTAAAGCCGAAGTACAGGCTTGTACAATGTACAAATGATGATTATTTGGGCTGCTTTAAGTACCTTGAGATTAAGTTCTTCCTCCCTCTTCTTATATTCCAAGCATCTGGGAAACAAAACAAAGTATATTGTATGAACTCTCTTTATAAATAAAATAAAAATTGTAAGAAATCAATATATATATTGCCAAATATGGTCTTAATTCCTCAAAGTCTAGGGCAGAAGTGCCTTCTAATCAGAATTCAGTTATAACTGGACTAAAGAGCATGGCAACTACTAGAGCTATTACAATTGTTCTTATATTGCTGGTAAGATAGGTAAACATAGTCATTTGCTGGAATGTGTAATTTACCAAAATATGACCAGACTATGTGGTCAAACAAGCATGAAAATATCCACAAAAAGTTAGATTTATATATACTCACTGTGCTCGAAGCTTTTTGTTCTCCTGTATAATGTTTATTGCCTCTTGATCTTTCAACTGATTTCCAGTCACAGACAACTACAGACAACGCATGAAAGGTGTTAGCATTTCTTTTATAAAAGATGACTTCACCATTACAAGGTTGGGGGAAAAGAAAAGAATTTGATCCTCAGAATGCTATTAGGGGAACATTAAGTGAAAGTTCACCGAGATTGTTCTGTCTAAACCAAGGAAGACCATTGCAGAAAATCAGTTGAGATATATAATGTAGAACACTAATCATGAAGCAAAATGTTCTAGTTAATTATAGGACAACTGCTTTCTTCAAATCTTTATTAATAAGAGTTTAAATCAATGGACCTTTAAAGAGAGAGGACAGTAATGGGCATCATTTAATAATTAATCTGTTCCTCCCACCACAGGCATAGCAAAATGACGAAGCAGGATTTGTATAGCCACACCAAAACAGATTGAGAAAATTCTAGTTAGTTAAATTGAGATTGTCTTAAAAATTCACTTGTTCATGAAAAAACTAAAACCCATTATTTGTGCACCAGTTAGGTGTCAAGCAGAAGAAATTATCACAATATCGATGTGTCTAGATATATCTATGCAGGAATTAGCAAGATGCAGAAGCTGTATCATACTAGTAACTATATTGATATATACTTGAAAACTCTAGTTGATTCTTATCAACACCCATGATCTACTAAAATGATATATACAAATTATATATTTCACAAGTACACAAATAAATACTATAGTTGCAACAGCATACTTCAAATGTTGAAAATTTCTAAATGTGACCAGTTCCAATACTAAAAAAGAACTTCCACAAGGAAGGTGATGACACCCGTAGAACCAATATACGATGTACAATATGGAAAAGCACTAGCAGAATTTGTCTGCTGCAGAATCCATGCCAAGCAGAAGTGAAGTTTTACAACACTATGGTACAGAATATTAAGGTAGGCAATGAACAAGAAGTTCAGACAATGAGTGTAACTGTAATTACAATGCTTAGATGAACTAAGAGAAAGTTGTTTGAGATGGTCCAACTATGTATCACATAGACCAACTGATGTGCTGATAGAAATAAATGATTGATTCAGGTTGAAGGTGCCAAAGGTCGAGTAGAAGGCTGAAATGAATGTGGATTGGGGTTGTAAGAAATGACATAAATTCTTTTCGTTTGTCCATTGGTTATGACTTTACAGAGAGCCAACAGGAGAAGCATCATCCACATCACTGACATAAGTAGTTAGAATTAAGGCTTATTTACGGGTGTCTTGTATATTATATTGATATAGAGCCTATTTCGAGGGACATGGGAATTATGGCTTCTATGCAAATAATTTTGTGCGAGTTGCAGCCATTGTACCAGATGACTACGTGTTGCGAACAACTTCTATTTAATGCTTATAAACCAATATGCCCTCTTTGTCAAATTATAGATGACAATGTTTTCTCTGCATTAGATACTTGGTCTATGCAAAAGTAGGTGAAAACATCATCATCTGTGTCCATAATTCCAATTAAAAGAGCAGGGATATAGCAATACTGTTATGCTTCTATTTTAGCATCTAAAGGTAATGAGAACGAGACCTATATATATTCTATATATTAATTATATACTCAATATATTAATTAGAATTAATGCATCATTAAATTGAATATACAATTTACGAAATTCTCTCGCATATAATCTGATTCTATTTTTATTTTTTAAAAAGAAACAGAATGAGAAGTTACCATTATCTAATGGATAGGACGAGGTCTTCTAAACTTTTGGTATGCGTTGAAATCCTAATATGACGTTTGCAAATGACACGATCTATTCGACTCAAGGTCCGGCACTAATAGAAGTTGCTTACTCTCTTAAAAGAGAAGGAAAAGGACAAGGCTCTTTTCCTAGTAATAGTCTCATGAGATCCATGCCATCTGTCAGAACCAAAGGGAGGTCAAAGGACCATTTGATTCATTAAGGAGCAAAGATCTATCTTTTTGTGTCCTATTAATTTTTTTTTTATCCCAGTCTTCAGTGTCCTATTGGGTGCACAGTGATTTGATTAGGATTGTTGTAAACATAATAAGACCTTGGTAGCTTGTTTCTGGCTCTCTGCCTTATTGCTTACAGAGTTGCACCAAACTGTCTGTTGGATGAAACATCCTCAAATCCCTCCTTGCTGATTTATAAGATGGGTTAAGAAAATGAATGTTCTCTTGTGCCTAATTAATGGTCCATTACTAATGCTAATTCCCATAAAGTGGTCCTAATCAATGCCAATTCCATGTCCTTCAGAAATGATGACATTGCATTTAAGCCGAGTATCACTGTTTCGTACAATTTTCAAGAACATATTGTAAGCTGGCAATCTAACAGTCAATTCCGAGGAAATATCATATGCACTCCTGATACGAACCTCCAATTCCTGATTGAACCCAGCATTAATTGCAGTGTCTACCATCCCAGTCTTCCTTTTGACCTTTTCAGGTTCTATAAAACAACCATGTTCTTTCCTCTTCAATTGTGCTCCTATGCATGTACAAAGCATCATACGTTAGATCAGAAAAGTTAGTAACAGCCTAAACATTGAAATTCATTGGAACATTTACCTTGTTGAGAGCTTCTTTGAGAGTTGATGATTGATTGTCTGGGTCTTCCAACTAAGCAATTGGAGGAAGCAGCTGATGGAGGCTGAAGGACCTCATCTGCTGATGCTGCTCCTATACTACCAATAGCAGAGGAACTTCTACTCAACACAACAGGTTGTTGTGTAAAAGAATGCGGTCTGCAATCAGATGGCACCTGAGATGGCACTGATGCCCGAGGTTTTTTCTGAACCTGATACCCAATGAGTTCACAATGATAATCCCTGCCAAAGTATGCTTCTCAGATAAGTATTATGTATGCTTACAGGAATTCCATAAAGTACTACTTAATTATATGTGTTTGTACACTACATAGGTAAAAAAATCATTCCATTTTATTCTTCCAGTCTTTAAAAGAACAAATTCATAATTGCATGTAAATATAATCATTCGATTTTGTTGTCTCAAGCCTTTAATGATGACATCATTTTATTTTCTCTGTTTTCAAAGAATAAGATGTAGCATCCTCGAAATGTAGATAAAACAAGACAAAATGTAGGGCTAACAGTTCAAAACGTACTCAGCTACTGCAAGTAGGGACACAAAATACAAAATCCGTCATCTGTACTTCAGTATAACAAATAGCTTACCAGTATTCAAATGTCATTTCCTTCAGACGGCCTTCAAGCTTCTGAAAAACCGAGGTTTTCTCAAAATCTTGTTTACTGTGAGTGGGCTCAATAAAATTTGTTTCCAGAACACCTAAAAGAAATCAGTCAGTCAGCACCTACTCACCGCTATTTGGAGAAAGATAAAGAGAACACCCTGAAAATAAACCATCTAAGTGTAACAAGTGCTTCAAAGGCTTCTCACCTACAACCCCTCTACCTCTGCTGTTGCTGGAGCTTACAACATGCCAAAACGGCTGCAAAGGAATACATTAGCACAAGGATGTAAGAAGTCACTGTCAGCTGAAAACATAGTGTAACATAACACACACACACATATATATATTTGAAAAACAAATCTGCCAAAAGAAAAATGAACAGGGCTGCAATCAAACTGAGCCAAGCTGAGTATATAGCCATTTGAGTTTGTGAAAAGCTCATTAATCGGCTCAATTTGAGTTTGTGAATATGTATATATGGGTAAACTGCAAAAAAAATTCCCTGTCAACTTTCACGGATTTGCAAACACCCCCTAGTGATGCAATTAACGCCCTGAAGTATCAAAAAGTTGCAATTTACCCCAATCTGTTAAATTATGATATTATCCCTGTTAAATTTTACAAAATTAAGGCATAAAATTACAAAAGAACCCACCACCAAAACGGCATCCTTTTGATCTGGCTTTCTTAACGACGTCATTTCATAGGGGGAAAAAAATATTAACATCACATTGTCGTTCAAAACCCAAATAAAAGAGGGTTTCACACTTCATTTCAAGATCAGATTCCAAGTGTGAAAACCAAATACCAGTTCTTGAAAGTTTGTCATACTCTCGCGATCTCTGCCAGTTGTTTTTACATGCAAGTTTGAAGTTTTTGGTTAAGCTATTATCAAGACTATAAGTAACTTTTTTAATCAGGAAAAATATTTCCACCAGCTTGTCTATGTCAAAACGATGTCGGAACAGACCACTACGTCATCATTTCCCCCCTCAACAACCCCACTCCAAATTACTATTTGTTAACCACCATCTACTCTAAAAACTTAAGCTGCTAGAGAGGGTGTAACTTTAATATATAAATCCTTCAACACGCCCCCTCACGTGTGGCCTTCTTTTGGTCCAACACGTGTTACAATTTTAATTATTAGGGTGATAGTGAGATTTGAACACGAGACCTTTGGCTCTGATACCATGTTAACCACCATCTACTCTAAAAGCTTAAGTTGTTAGAGAGTGTAACTTTAATATATAAATCCTTCAACACTATGAAAATCAATTAACTTGAAAACAACCTAGCAAAATAAGAGAGAAAATAAAACCTTTCAATAAATACATAAATATATATTGATTGTTACTTTTGGGGATTTTCTTTTGCTTTTGCTTTTTTTTATTAAAAAAAACAACTAAAAAGCAAAAGGGCAATCAAGAATTCCCAAACCCAACAGAAAATCCATAGAGAAACAATCGTGAGTGTTTCAGATAATTGTTGGAACCGCTTTGTTTCTTCTTTGCAAACCCACAATAACGACACCACCATAACTTCTTTAAATATTTCGTCGGGCGCTGCTAGGGTTTGCCGGATATCGTGCGACCACTGCTGGAGTTTGCTGGAGATCATCATGCAACCATTCTCTCTCTCCAACTCAAATTAGGACTTGCAACTCAACAAAGGTTTGAATAATAGTTGGGTGGGTAATTAGATCCAGATGGATTACCCATTTCTCATTATTGATTTGCATTACGGGTAGATACATGGATATAAAATGATTCAAGGGCATTTTCATTATAAAAAGGGTATTATGGAGATTTTAGGACCACAAATGTACTCTTCAGTCAATTTTGTAATGATCCGCAAGCAGCAGGGGGTGATTTACAACATTTCAGAATAGTTCGAGGGGGTTTTGTACAAAAACAAAAGCTCAGGGGGGTAATCTACGAAATTTTGAAAGTTGAGCCTTTTTTTTTTGTGTTTACCCTATAATAGGCCCATCTTTTTCATATTAACTTAAGGATAAATCCCATTCCAAGCCAAGCCAAGCCAACCCAGATAAATATAACATAAGCCCTTTTAAAAATAAAACAACCCAAGCCATCCATTTAAACCCTTTACTTCACTCTCTCACCCACTATTGACAACCACCTACTCTAAAAGCTTAAGTTGTTAAAGAGGATTTAACATTTAATATTTAAATCCTCTAACACGCCCCCTCAGAGGGTGTAACCTTTAATATTTAAATCCTCTAACACGCCCCCTCACGTGTAGCCTTCTTTTGGTCTAAGTTGTTTTTCAATTTTAATTATTAGGGGGACGGTGAGGATTGAACTCAAGACCTTTGGCTCCAATACCATGTTAACAATCATATACTTTAAAAGCTTACGCAATTAGAGAGGGGTAACTTTAATATTTGAATCCTCTAACACACCCCATATCCATTCCCAACCTTAGCCGCCACCTCCATTGGAAGCAAGAGTAGAGTTCTGGCCTGAGCACTACCCGCAAGCTGCTCATCAACACCGACAACAGCGACCCACTCCATCATGCCTGAAATACATGGTTACCTTTCTCTCTCCCTCTCTATTAGTCATATTTCCCACGATGTCGCATCTCTCTATTTCTATCACGGATAATGCTACTCAGGCAGAATTCTTAGGCAAAATTCGTAAGCAGAAACATTTACATCCATTGGATGCATGCGGTGAGTGTATGTGGTGGGGCCTACCACATGCATCTAATGGATCTAAAAGTTTCTGCCTGTGAATTCTGCCTAAGAATTCTACCCAAATAGCATTACCCTTCTATCACATTGGATGGCAGAATAGGAAGTGAATAATGAATATTGAAGCAACGATCGAAATTTGGGCGGAGAACATTGGTAATTTATTTTAACAGGTACAAATATATACTCACTCGTGTAATCAAATATATATATACACACACACACACACACACACAACTGTTACTGAGATTTTGTTTGTAGTTTGTATCCTATAATCAATCTGGTTCTCGAGCATGAGATCAACTTGTTTATCTAGTCGAGCTACTGGGCCAAGGTCAAACTTTTTCAATCATGGCTGAGCTGAGCTCGAACACTCGTGTAGAAGCTCGAGTTGAGCTCGAACAAACCCCTACTGGCTCATTTACAGCCCTAGGCTGTATAGCTTAGGTGGTATATTGGTGTCTCCTGCTCCTTAGGCAAGATGCATGGTTCAAGTCCCACTCAACTGACACAAGATTGTTCCCCCGCACCCCCTCCATGTTGTGTAAGCATGCCATTGGAGTTTGGACCAAATACAAAAATCTAATAAACTAAAAACTTGGATTTTGATTTTGTGCCCAGAGGCACATTTTAAAAGTACCTTGCCGGAAATATAAACAAGGGGTGGGATGGGTTTGAATGTTGTGTTGAGGGTTTGGGGGTTGGGGGAACTGGGAAGGTAAATGGAAATACAATAATGTGGGAAAGGAGTTTAGTTAGAACTTCAGAGCTTGGGGTTGGCTGACAAAGTCTCTCTTTATGATAAGATCCAGGAAAGAAAAAAAAAAAAAAGATCCTTTAGGGTTTGGAAAATTTGGAATCCGAACCAAGTGGAATAATTTACACCATTCTTATAGAAAGAAAAGCGCTTTCACGTCTTCTTAACCCGAAATGGCTGGGGAGAGGAAATGTTCCTTTTATTGAGGGTGCTCCCGGGAACAGATCCAATGGAGATGGGTTGGGGCTTGTAGCTCAGAGGATTAGAGCACGTGGCTACGGACCATCGTGTTAGGGGTTCGAATCCCTCCTCGCACAACCAGACCAAAAGGGAAGGACCTTTCCTTCTGGGAGTAGGGTAATTATGATCGGGATAGCGGACAAAAAAGCTATGGAACTTGGGTGGGGGTCTCTTGTTGAAATCATGATCAGGATAAGGGAATCATTACACATAGTATGCCCGGCCTTCATCAACATATTTTTTTGTTTTACGCTCCGTAGCTCTTCCTCAACCAGGCTTGGGTAGAATAACAAAGCAAGTACAAGTATTAGTCGCATCACAAAAATGTGTTCCTGGCCATTAATATGTTTGCTCGCAGTAATTGTGGTCTCTCAAGAGAAGACTGCATCTTTGATGCACAGCTAGTACTAGTACATCCAAGAATTCTTAATTGGCTAGTTGTAAATAACCCCAGGGCTATGGAACAAAGGAGTATCCTGGACCTAAACCTACACCTACACCGAGGTATTGAAAGCAATTCTCAAATATCGCAGAACAGTCCACATTTTGAGTTGACTCACTGAGTTTTTCTTTTCCTTATTTTTTTCCCGAGTTTAATTACATTTCCATATCATCGACAGTCAACATTAATTAAATCACTTCTTACACTTCTACTACCCAAAAAACAGAAGCACAAAATTTGTTTAAGGGATGTAAACATATGCTAATAATATAATGTGATGCCAAACCACCAGAGTAAAACAAAATGAGTAAAATTAATCACCAGTATTAAACGATTCTTGTGGTAGACATTGAAGCCATGTATATTGACATTTGGAGCTTCCTTCAGGAACCCTATTGTTGTTACAATTGTACCCTGCATGTTTAAACCAAAAATCAGCAAAGTGAATGATAACCACTATATGTGCAAATCTTTTGGCATAAGCATTCAATCAACCTCTAATGACTTAGAGCAAAATGCAAAGGTAGGGATATAATTAACATCAAGGGGCCACATACAAAGAAAGATACGTAAACACACAAGGTTAGCAGCATCGAGTTACACATGAAGGGAAAAAAATATGTTCACACACAGAGAGACAGAGAGAGAGAGAGAGAGAGTACTGTCACATGGAAAGCATGTCCCTTACATCCCTTAAAACAAAGTCCTAGCCCAGTCAGCACTTAAACTACTCATAAGTTTTATTTTATCCTTCCCTGAAAAAAACCTTAATATTTATCAACTTTTTATAACTTTCAAAATACCTGTTATAATTTTTCGCTTCATATGTATAGAGTGGCAAAAATGCGAATGTTGAGATGGATGTACGGCAAGACAAGAAAGTATAGAACTAGAAATGAACACATTCATGAGATAATTGAAGTAGCAACAATTGGAGATAAAATTGATTAAGATAGTTTGGACATATGTAAAGAAAACCACTAAGTGCACCAGTAGGAAGAGCGACAGGATTAGGGGTGGCAATTCGTGTTCCCGTGTCGTGTTCGTGTCGTGTCGATCTATAAGTATTATACTAAACAGCTCAACCCTAACCCGACCCATTTAATAATCGTGTCAGAGACCCTCAACACTAACCCAACCCGTTTATTAAACGTGTTAGTCGTGTCGACCCGTGTAACCCGTTTAATAAACATTGACACGGCTAATTCAATAACTTTTTTAATCCGTTTAACTTATATCATATGAGTTTCTCTACCCCTAAAAATCTCTCTATAGATCATATAAAAAATAAAGTACATATCAATACATAAATCCTAAAATCAAACTATATTATAAATTTTGTATCTATATATAAACTCTTTTAAGGTGATTCAACAACTTTGAAGGCACCATAATAATCTCATCCTTGCGTTTTATGGTTATATCAGTCCTATAAACAAACAAATAGATTACAAACAATTACAATATAAAACCATGTATATATGAATAACTTGTGTCCTATATAACTATGTATATATAAGTTTATAAAAAATCATAATATATGAATAACTCATGTTGTAATCGTGTTGTAATCGTGTCGTAATCGTGTCACGGGTTAGACAGCTTAAACCCAAACCCAACCCAATTTTTGCGTGTCGTGTTCATGTCAACCCATTTATTAAACGTGTCGGCTTACCTCAAACCCAAACCCGCTTAATTCATGTCGAGTTCGAGTCGTGTTGTCGTGTCGTGTCCAATTTTGCCACCCCTAGACAGGATCCACATTGAGGGTAATGCTAGGAAGTCCAAAAAATAAAATGTGCAGAGTTAGCAAGAAAGATATGGGAAGATGTGGTTTGACTAAGGCTATGACCTTAGATAGAGCGAAATGGAAAAAGAGGATTCATGTAGCCAACCCCAAGGAGTTGGCAAAAGGCTTTGTTGAGTTAAGTTCAATATTCTTTCACTTTATAAGTTCATTCATTTTTCATATGTGAACAAATTAAGGCAGATGACCTCTTCAATATGCACCAAATTCGATTCAGACACGTGTTTAAAAGCAGAAAAAGATAATCAAACTTCTGGACATCTTCTGTGTGTGAGAGGATAATGTGAGCAATATAAAGTTTGACATCAACACAACTCTCATTTAAAAGTGTGTGCTGCTCTAGATGTCAGCATAGATCAGAAAAGTTTGTATCATAAAAGACATTGTTGAAAAGAGTTGACAATTCACATGAGATGCAAGGATAACAGTGGAATCTTAAGTTCAAAAAATAAAATGCTTTCCAGTAAAAATAAAGTTCATGTCCAACCAAAAAAGGAGTTTGTGGTGATTAACTACAACCTCCACACATCGACCAGTTTGAGGTCTATACAAGATGAATTCTGGAAATTTGAGATCATTCGCAATATTATGATATTCAACAACTCGTCCACGCAATATCATCCGGAAACTTTCAGGTATTCGCAAATACAAGATGGACAAATATGCCTGTGGATTGTAGCAGAACAAAATTTAGCAAGTGTTCACTAAACATATAATACAAGTATAAATTCTAAAACTTACACTTACCCGGAGAGAATAGCGAAGTCGATTAGCAAGGTGCTGTTCACTTATGGCCATCCGAGACTTACCTGTCTGAATACTTTTGGCATCGCTACCTATACGAATATCCTGCAACCGTTGTGTCACAAGAAGCTACCTAATGGGAAATGATCGCAGAATGTATTTCAAGAAGAAAAATAAATAGAAAGGGAATGAACCTAACCTCAGTATCTGAGTCGAAATCTAGCTCAATAGTACCCTCGTCATTTAACCATAAATTGTAGATGATGATCTTTGTGCCACGATCCCCAATGTCATCAAACTGCCCACCAAATTGATAAGCCAGTGAAATAAAGCCAAAATTATTACCCGAAACTATTCTCTAGACACAACATCCACAATGTTGTTTTTCTTCTAATTCAATGCTATGCAATTTGCATCATCACTTTTTAGCATCTATTATGTATTTGTTTCACTGTTTGTCAGGTGAGCCCCGTTTTATTTACCTTTGTAACAAAGGCATTTCTCACCCCTGACCAGAATCACAACCAAATCAGCTTCATTCCATCTTGCCCACAAGGCAACCAGTTGATTTATCCAGTCAACAAAATCGATCAAGATCTAAGCCACATATATTGCAAAAGGATATATTAAACTGTACCCTTTCCTTGCCACATATATTGCAAAAGGATATATTAAAACTGTGCCCTTTCCTTTTAGCATTGATAATTAAGTACTTATGAAGAGATGCATTGAAGTACAATTAAGTGTACATTCAATCTATAAGCGGTGAGTTTTCTTTTTAAGGCTTTCCAACCAAGTAATAAACACCAAACTGTCATTCTGTACAGATAATGCAACATATAATCAGACATAAATTCAACTTCTGTCTGCTTTCAGGAAGCAAATGTTTCAGACAATAGTATTCTAACGATTAACAGAAAAGCTAATAAATCAGTATTATGAGGGGCCAAGATAAGATACCCTTATAGCCGTCACAATAAAAGAAAACAAAATGAGATGAAAGCACTGAGGTGGATTTCCTATGACAAGTCCAGGTTGTCCCATGCCCTCAGACCAACAAATCAAAGAGTAGAGTTGTACTGTAACACATTACTAAAACATCATTTGGTAACATGAAATGGAAATTAATTTGAATGTAACCAAATAAACCTCATAAATATTAGCAGAATGATAATCTGAAAGGACAACAAAAGATGTCATGGAAAAAACAGTCAGAAATAGAAATCACAGAAAGAAAAAACCGTGACCACTTACTTGCTTCAGAAGCTCTGCTTCAGTTGAATATGGAGACCACTGCAACAGCATGGAAAGATTAGACACAAAATGTTCTTTACCATAGCGATGTACACTATCCATTGTGCCAGTTGATGTGTTCAACTCATAATCTACCTGCAGCCAATCAGCAATTAAATCCGGATGTCAAATTTGATCACAGAGAGTTGCGAGGAGGAATAAGGTCACATATGGTGCGTGCACTGAGCAATGCATGCACATACAGTCCAGTGGTAAGTTGGAATTGCTATATTAAAAACTAAATGACATTTGCCAATTACTGCTATACATTTCCAAACATCTAAGTTATAACTGACACAGATTGTGCTGTTAGAGCAAATTAAAGTAAACAGAACCAAAAGAATCAGTGGAAATATACACACCCAACTAGAATAGCAGGGCAGGAAAATGTGAACTCACCATAGGAACTACAATTCTGTCATGGCCTGTTTGTGTCAAAAATGTGTAAGATAAAAGACCAATGCTTTGAGTCAATTTCCTGTTCATGAGATAATATATAAGGACATGTAATGTTTAAATGGAAAACGATACGACAAAGTAAACAAATTTATTAGGACAAAGAAAATAAGATTCACAAAGAAAAAAAAAAGGGACACAAATTAATCAAATATAAAAAGGAAATCGCACCTCGCATAACGTTCATGCTAACCCCATTTCACAACTCATGAAACAGATCAAATATAAAAGCCACGGTACTCAGTTGTTTTCTCTAAAAGAAACAGATCTAAGAAAGATAACACCTACATAAAGCGACCTTTGTTAAGCAATTTGTTGTTCTCATTCATTCTTTAAAGAAGGAATGGGCCATAAAGCATATTTTTCTTGAGACGTAAGATCCAGAGAATTTCAATTTCTTCGGAGTTCAACAAAGATTCCAATATTCAAGAGTTACACTTTACTATCAGGGGGGAACTCCATGTGTCTGCGAGGTGACGTCATCTCCACGTGTCTGAGAGTGGCTGTCCATATGACACTTTCTGTTGCAATGCGCCACATGTGCTGGTACAACAATCAGCATGTCACTCTGCCAACTTGTCATGTGCACTCCCCAAAAAGACAATTCTATATTCTTCAGTTGGCACCTGGATAGATTTCCAAGAAATGGTTCTCTTAAAAAACCATGACAAGTGTCACATCTCCATGCCTAGACCTCAGTTTGACAAACAGGCAAGAGCATTGTCGATCTTAGCCAATCCACACTCACCGGCCATGCAAATGGCTAACCAGGAGTGGCTTGCAGAACGCACTCTTTGCTAATTCGTCATGTGGACAATTCTATATTCTTCAGTTGACACCATAATGCTCGCATGTCAGACCATTAATTGATGCAAGTGTTGCCTAGACCTCCAACTTTGACAAACTGGATTGCACAGCGCACTCTTTGGCTGCATGATGGCGGCATCTATATATATGGTTCGACTGTGCACCCTCTGACAGCACAGTTAATTTTCTCCAAAAGATCCTGATCATCTTGCTCTATCCATCAAAAGCTCTCAGTGTCCCCCACACCTTGAAACTGCTTGGTTTAGGAGCAGGGCTAAGTAACTCCTCAAGTTTAGTACATGAAATCGACTTAGGGTATCGCCATAGTACACCAAGTATTACAATTCTTACATTGTTGATGGATGCTAAAATCATGCTACAGTTACACTTAAATTGCTGCCCCAAAATTCAGCCTTGATTTATGTCCACGTGTGGTAAATTGATTCTTGAAATTGTTGTAATCAGTTTTACACAGAATTCTTTTCCAAGGTGAAGTAAATGTAGCACACGTGGACAAAAATCAAGGCTGAATTTTGGGGCAGCAATTTAAGTGCAACTCTAGCATGATTTTAGCATCAATCGACAATGTAAGAATTGTAATACTAAGGATCTTTGTAATTATAGTTTGGAGGCTAAAATCTAGGGCCCATCGAGGTGAGTCCCTATCACACCCTACACCTCAGCCTGTCTTAAAAGGAGAGACACAGCATGACTTCAAAGAATACCCCCTCATGAAGTGACTGTGTCCCAAAGGACTACATCTTTCACATGCACCAGATTTCCTCCATGTGCACCTTTTCCTCTAAATAAGGGATGACACACCATTTTCAAGGATCAAAAGCTTAAAACAGATCACAATGACACAAACTAAAACCTTTTCTAAACTGGAATGAGTCCTAGGAGGGCCGTGGTGACCTCAAAAATCCTTAGTTCTCCTTGTTGCTACCACTCTTTCTTTCTTAAGAGTTAAGACCAACTCAGTTTCCACCCTAACCCAATCCACTGGGACCTCTAATTTTTCTCCATGTCATACTTCCATCACCGCAAGAATCCACACGGTCTTAATATATTTAAAAAGTTAAATATTAATGGAGAGATGGCTTATGATAAAAAAGAATGAAAAAGAGAATTCATGTGGCCGACCCCATTCAAATTGGATTAAGGCAAGGAGGAAGATGATGATGATGATGATCTTCGTTCACACCAAATTTTAAATAATTTTACCTCCATTCTTATTGGTAAAAAAGCAAAAGAGTTTTGGATTCTTAAGTAAAAAAGTTGAGTAGAGGTGATACCACCTGTCCCTACAGTTGGGTATTTTGGATTGTAGATTGTAGACCAATTAATGTACTAGCATGGAGGAGTGATTTGATCCAAGTTGAACGTGTCAAAACAATAAGAGGAATGCAAAATGGTTGAAGCTGTGAGAAGAGACACAATTGCCTTATTTCTCGTTGATTTCAGCTTGAGTTGTAGATTATTTATTTTGGCTTTTGTTTTCATAATAGCGAGCAATCGATACATAATCGAAAAATCATATCCATCCCAACCAACAACCTATTCTAGAAAGATCCCAATTTTGGAAACACAAATTGGAAATCTAAAATCAAACATGCTAAAGTTAAGAGGATTAAAAGTTAGTTGAATGCTTTATGGCTTCAAAGTATGACTTTGACATAAAAGGCATTTGGAAGGGGTTAGGGGTTAAAAGACCTATTTAATTAATGTCAAACTCCATCATATCATATAGGTGGGCATTGAATGATCTATTTTTTCATTTCCAATTTAACACTAGAAATTCTTATAGATAGTGAAATATAAATGTTTCACAACAACTTAAATGAACATATACAATTTAAAGTTCATGTCTTAAAATCACTTCAAATAAATTTCCTATGATATTAATATAGATAAACACACAAAAGCACATACAATCACACGCATATAAAAAAATGTACCACCATGGTATAATAGATGCTAAAGATAAAAGCAATTGGGGAAGGCTGCATGAAACACATGGGCAAACCAGCAAAAATTAAAATTTAATTATACAAGAAAATGAGTGACTTTACTGTCAAATGCAAACCTGTTCTTCAGGTGGCGGCTGAAGACAATAACATCTGCCCCAAGTCTCATAGAACTTGTCTTGAAGCCATTCCCATCTGAAAGGCTACAAGTCAACCAATTAATAGCAAAAGAGAAAACAAGATAAACTGCAAAATGATTGCATATCAGCCTTACACTGTCCAATAGCTGATTTCGACTTCTTATCTGAAAATCCAAAACTCATACAACGCCTAATTGATTCTGGATCCATTCCGCTACCGTCATCTAATTTTGAAGCATAAGTTTATAATCACAAGATAATGGATATCAATATAATTTTTCTAATTATGGTAGTATCAATCAGAAAAACTCCAATATCATAAAAAAAAACACATTTTCTAAAACTGATAGCATAATGGAAATAAAGTACCTTGGATTAATAATGCTGGACTTCCGTTCCTTGGATCTGTGGTTTTATCAACAATGACAAAGGTGGCCCCATTTTGTATCTACCCAATAGATGAACATGGAATGTAAAACATGAAGAAGTTACCATATATTAGAATGAAATGAACAGGGTATTGTATGGACCCCATTGATAAACCTTTAAATCTACACACAGTGGTCCCTACACAGGCTTAACAATCTAAGTCATTTTGACATAAAAATTATAATTTTAATTAACAGACAACCAGAGGCATTAGCACATGCTATGCAAATGCTCCTTACGGACCTTACCTCTTATAGTCTATTCCTTACTTTTTTATTTTTATTTTATTTTTTAAGGGGTTTCTATCTACCCCTTCATTTAGTTATCCTTCGTCACTTACCTCTTTGTTTTAATGGGCACGGAGTTTTTAACTGGATGGATGGGTTAGCAAGAAGTTGAATTATTTGAAATGACTATACCATTTATTTCATTTAACGCAGGATAAGTGTTTTGTAAATGAATTTAGAGGCAATTTCAGGAAAATTTGTGCACACACTATGAACCTCACTTCCCTTTTGATGCATTAGAAGGATGAAGTAATTGCAGCATTATCTTTGTTAAAACTGGGAAACCAACAGGGTGAAGCAAAAAGCATAACAGGCTTCCAAAATTCCTGCAGGAATCAAACAAGGAATACACTAATTTGGTGCTCTTTGATGATTTTTAAATTATCCAAGTGGATCCATTTCGTTTTGATAACTGCGGGGTTAAATATGAAATTAACATTGTTCTTTCTGACTCTGCAGCTTCCTTTATTGTCAATATATCTAGATCAACCTTAACAACCTCTTAGGTGCTTGCGAATTCTGATGAATCATAAATGCCATTATGGAAATGTAAGCCTAAAGAACTAATGTCATCAACCAATTTTGCTTTCCATAGGCTGGGGAGAAAAAAAGTAACCATTAAGAATAAGTAAAGAAAAATTAAAATGAGAAAATGATGCCTGGAGAAAGGTAGCTACACCCACATTACCATAGGGTTGTTCTCTCCCCATCTCTATTGAGAAAATTTTGAATCACCTCTCTCTAAATTTCAATGGTTCATAATATAATAAAAAATCATTTTAAACTACATCCAATTTACAAGTGTAGGTTCATTAAGCTGTCACTTGCTAGTGACGATACATATAAATACCTCTAAACACATTTAAATACTAAAAAAGGAAACAAGATGAGAAGACGAACATAAATATAATTCATACTCAGAATCTACCAAAAATACTCTATTTCATACACCAGATCATTTGCAACACAAAATCAACATAGCCTTGCAGTATCACAGGGAAACCAAAACAACAAATTACACCAAAAAGTTTTGGATAAAATATTACCTCATCAACTGCATTATCAAGCAGCTCCGCAATCGCTGTGGGCACAAGGCAACAAATAAGATGTTGGAGATTGTAGTAATTCTAAAATGCAATATATTTAAGTCATTAGGTGTAAACAGAATTCTACAAGGATAAACTAGCAAATTACAAAAGTAGAACATACCACCAAAGGCCCATTTATGTGAAGTAGCATTTGAATGAAGGAACTTGGGGTGAATGTGAAGATAATTATTGCCATCTATAAACCAAAAAGAAAGATGTCAGAGTAGAATAGATCAAGCAGCTACAAAAATGTTGGATGGACATGAGGGTCCACAGCAAACATCCAACTGATAGCAGAATAGTTTGAAATGCACGTGCACCAAAAATCAAGATACAGTATTTGATAGAAGAATACTTTGAAATGTGGATTTAGAAGCAAGCCCATCATCATAGTTCCCTGCTTTCCAAAATTGCCGACAAAGTGGTGCTGAATATATAGTTGACATAGAAGAAAGGCTTGTATTGTTGATTGGAGACTGCTCCTGATCACTGATGCCACTTTGACCAGTACTTATAGCATTTGAGCTTCTATTTTCTTCAGAATCTTGTCTTCTAGGATAGGCTTCAAGCTCACAATGCTGGGGATGATCAGTTTTATAGTACTCTTTTTGTTGCATTGTGCCCCCAAGCACATCTGGCTCCAGTTTAACAGGTTTCACATCCACCTCTCCGAGTTCATCATCACTACATAAGTTAACAATGTTTGTCGAGCTCATTTTCAGAACTGAAATAAGATAAATACAGGTAGCTAGGCAAAACTATTGCACAAATAAACGGGACACAGAGAAATGGAAAAAAAAAAAAAGGCACGAGCAATACATCAACAGGCAAGCAAGATGGTCAAAAACTTAATTCCTAATGAGGTGGTGAAGATAAAAATGGTGCTTCTCCCACTGAAGCTCTAAGTAACTATGGCAAGGTGTGACTATTGCAACGTCACCAATCAAGACAGCTACGGGAAGGCTAACAAGTTACGGTACCATGCCTAATTTGATTAAAACTATCATGATCTAGAATATTACTGGAGTGTGAATCATGTCATTTGCCACTGAGACGAGAATTATCATCCCAGCTTAATACGTTTAGCATGTGATGACTTGACCAAAACTCTATGATTGCCCTGTGCATTGATAATACAAAATTTGGACCAGCCCGTCTAGTCGGACTGGTCAGATTCCCCCTCCCTCAAATTTTTTTCCCCAGTGCCAGAAACCATCAATGATATGAGCTTGTAGAAAAGGGCTACAAACGATTTTCATCAAATGAATCAGTGACTATGAAATGTAAAGAGAGAAAAACTTTTAACAAATACCAAAGGGCTTGTAGCCCAATGGTATAACCTCCCCATCCTCAAGGAGGAGGGGAGGGGTTCGAGCCCCGGTGTGGGCAAAACAGTGTGTGTGAGTCCCCCCAACTAGGAAAAAAAAAGTTTTAACAAACATTAAACTATCAAATTCATTCATATGTATCACAAAACAGAGTTCCATGCAAAGAGTTATTAAACTAATTAGTAATTGCTATCATGACCAAGATGAAATGAAATTTTGAGCCATGAAATTAGTATTTCTAGTACTCAATGCTAGAAGCAATGATTTAGCAGAACAAGCAACTTCTAGGATACTGAAAGAGTGGCAGACAGTGCGTTGATGGTGATTCCCATTAGGGCCGGGTTGAGGGCCATGGATCCTGCTCTTCGAAGGAGCAAAACCTCCAGGCTACATACAATATGAAGGACCTCGAGAGAAGTGCAGGAGTACGGTGAGCAACTTCTATTTCTGGAATCTCTTGATCCTCAATATTCATTACATCCCTATTTGTATTCCCTTCACTAAAGTTACACTACATAAATTCAGTGTTATTCCAACCTATCTTAAACCTTTTTAATTCTAGAGTTTTCCTCTAAACCTCCAATTTAGCACTTACTCATTCTCTAGTTTCATCAATTAAAAAAAAATATCATCAGCAAATAACATATTACATAGAATCTCATCCTGAATAACCAAGGATAAAAATATCGGCCCATTGATGTATGCTTACAGTGATTGAAAATTCACTTGTTTCCCCAAAGTCATTCTAACTGTCATCATACGTGTCCTTCATTGTGTCAAGATATCCCTTTGACTCTTTTCTTTTCTAAAATTCTCCATGTTAGCTCTGTAGGTACCCTATTATAGGCCTTCTCCAAATCAATAAAAAGTATATAAAGATCTTCATTCTTCTCTCTATACCTTTTCATTAGTCTCCTCAATATATGAATAGCCTTCATAGTTGACCTCTATGGCATGGATCCAAATTAATTTTCCGACACTTCAATTTTCCATCTTAGTCATTGTTCAATCACTCCCTCTCAAAGTTTCATAGTTAGTGTGACTCATTAATTTAATGCCATGATAATTAGTGAAATTCGTATATTCCCTTTATTTTTATATATAAGTATTAAAATAATTTTGAGTCACTCATCAGACAAGCATTCTCTTGTTATTAATTTATTAAACAATTTTGTTAACCAAGACACACTATCATCCCCTAATCACTTCCAAACCTCAATAAGAATGACGCAACATGGTCCTAAAGTCCTTCCTTGTTTCATCTTTACTAATACATCTTAGCCTCAGACTCCTTGATCTTACAAAAAACTATGCTATGTTAAGGTTACATCTTCTAAACCTAAACTTCCAGGATGATTTCATTTAACAATTTCTCAAAGTACCTTTTTCATATTTCTTTCCTTTCATTATCATTTAATAAAACCCTTAAATCTTCACTTTGAGCATTTCTTATGATTAAAATCTCTAGTTTTCATCTCCCTTAATTATGCAAGTTTATATATATTCTTGTCCCCATCTTTTGTGCATAATTTAGAATAAAGATCATTGTATACTCTCTATTTAGTTTCTCTAACTACCTTTTTTAACTTCTTTATTGACATCTTTGTATTTTTCAAAAGTTCTCTGTTCTAGTTATTTACCAAACTTTTTAACATTCCTTTTTTTTATAAGTAAAGATGTCATATAAAGGCGCCCAAACGGGGGACGCGTCCAAAACACAACACACAAGTCAAGGTCTTAAGCTATCTACAAAAGTCAAAAGGGACTCCGAAGAAGTACAAAAGGAACCCACCGACCAAAAGAAAAGAAAATTAAGCATAGAGTATCTAAAAACACCCCAAGGATGTTCAACATCTTCAAAAGATCTCTTGTTCCGCTCATTCCATAAAGCCCACCATAAGCAATGAGAGGCAACCCTCCAAGTATGTCTAATGTCACGCCACACCCGAAAACCATTCCAAGCTATAATACAGCTCGCCACTAACTCAGGTATGACCCACTGAACTCCAAAAATAGTACAAAGTAAATCCCATCCCTCCCTCGCTCTAAAGCAATGAAGAAGAACATGATTAACTCTTTCCTTTGCCCGCTTGCATATACAACACCAATTTGCCAAGATGTGTCCTCTCTTTCTTAGATTATCCATGGTCAGAATCCTCCCCATGGATGCCATCCACACAAAGAAAGCCACCTTCAAAGGGGCTCTAGATCGTCAGATTCCTTTCCAAGGAAAGAATGGCCCGTGAGAATTCACCAAAATCCGATAAAAAGATCGAACCTCAAATCTCCCATGGCTCGATCCGGTCTAAAACTAGTTGCATATGTTGTGATGTTAAAACTTTTTTCTAAAATAACATACAGTATTGAATCGTCGAACCATGACATACGCATCTCACATCTTCACTCACTCGAAGAAGCTCAAGAATGGGCTATTGAAGGAAAATAGACGTTTGCTGGTAGAAAAAAGAGTTCTTCTTGGAAAGGGGAAAGGGAGCTCCGTAATCTTATCTCATATGTCAATTATGAAGGGAGGAGTGGGTCGGAAAGGGGTAGGAGTCAAGGGAGGAGGAGGGAGGAGGAGAAAGCCCTGATTTGTCTATGATGATGCGCATAGTTTCATGGAATGTCCGGGGCCTTAATGATCCGGGCAAGAGGAAGGTGGTGAAATTGGCTTTACGCAAGTGGGGGGCTCAAGTGGTTTGTCTTCAAGAAACAAAGCTGAGCAATGTTTCTAAGGAGTTGGTGAGAAGTGTATGTAGTGGACGGTTCTTAGAGTGGGAAGCGCTTGATGAGGTAGGGACGGCAGGAGGCATTTTGGTGGCTTGGGATAAAAGATGGATGTCTCGAGTGGATGTGTGGAAAGGGAGATTTTCAATCTCTTGCTTGTTCAAGTTGGAAGAGGATGGAGCAGAATGGAGTTTCTCAGGAGTATATGGTCCAATGGAGGATGCGGAGAGGGGCGTGCTGTGGGAAGAGTTGTCCAATGTTCGAAGGCGATGGGGGGTTCCGTGGTGTGTCGGGGGAGATTTTAATGTTGTCAGATCCCCGGACGAGAGGTCTTCGGGGGGGCGATGGACAGAGGCTATGACCTCTTTCTCGGAGTTTATAGATGGCGAGGAATTGATTGATTTATCGCTGGAGGGGGCTCGATTTACTTGGTCCAGTGGCAGAGAGGTTCCGACTTTATCTCGTTTGGATCGGTTCTTGATCTCGGGCGATTGGGAGGAGAGATTCCCGGACGTGGCTCAGATGGCTTTGGCAAGAGTAACATCTGACCATATTCCGTTGTTGCTTGATTGTGGGGGGCTGAGAAGGAGGAAAATACCTTTCAAATTTGAAAATATGTGGCTGCGGGCGGAAGGGTTTAAGGAGATGGTGAAACAATAGTGGATGGGTTATGAGATTTTGGGCACTCCCAGTTTTGTCCTTGTAGGGAAATTACGCAGATTAAAGGAGGATCTAAAGAAGTGGAATAAGGAGTCTTTTGGGAACATTGAGTGGAGAAAGAACATGATTGTGGAGAAATAGCAGAATTGGACAGAAAGGAGAGCTTGGAGGGTTTGGGGGAGGAGGACAGAATGAAAAGGGAGGACTACAAGAATAGATTTGAGGAGATTGCTGTTTTGGAAGAGATTTCGTGGAGACAAAAATCCCATGCTTTGTGGTTAAAAGAAGGAGACAGAAACACGAGATTTGTCCATAGGATGGCAAATGCTCGCAGGAGGGGTAATCACATAGGAAGAATTAAAGTGGATGGAGTTGTTCTGAATACAGAGGAGGAGGTGGCGAGAGGTGCGACATCATTTTATCAACATTTGTATAAGGAGACTTCAGAGTGGAGGCCTCTCCTAGGGGGCTTGGAGTTCGCTATGATCTCGGAGGAGGAATGGTATCGTTTGGAGAGGCCTTTTGAGGAGGAGGAGGTGACTATTGCTCTTCAGAGTTGCCAGGGGATAAAGCCCCGGGTCCGAATGGTTTCTCTATGGCTTTCTTTCATCACAATTGGGATGTGGTGAAGAGGGAGGTTTTGGCAACTATTCATGCCTTTCATGCGAATGGAAAATTTGAGAAGTCCATGAATGCCACCTTCATTGCATTGATTCCAAAGAAGGGAGGGGCAGATGACATTCGAGATTTTAGACCTATAAGTCTGGTGGGAAGCATTTACAAGATTATTGCAAAAATTTTAGCAATCAGATTGAAGGAAGTGATGAAGGGAATTATTTCCGAGTCTCAAAATGCCTTTGTAGGAGGGCGTCAGATTCTGGACTCAGTATTGGTTGCGAGTGAGTGCGTGGATGCCCGATTATGTGCTGGAGATCCGGGGGTGGTTTGTAGCTCGATGTGGAGAAAGCATATGATAATGTGAGCTGGGATTTTTTGATGTATCTTATTGAGAGGATGGGTTTTGGGGAGAAATGGAGGGGATGGATCAGGTTTTGTATCTCCACAGTGAAAATTTTCGGTGATGGTTAATGGTGTCCCGTCTGGTTTTTTTGGTAGCTCGAGAGGCTTGAGGCATGGAGACCCATTATCCCCTTCCTTATTCATTATTGTGATGGAGGCTTTTAGCAGATTGATGAAGAGAGCTTGTGATCTAGGGTTCTACAGAGGCTTCAAGGTGGGAAGGAATCCAGCTTACCAAGTAGAGGTCTCGCATCTGCTATTTGCTGACGATACCATTGTGTTTTGCGACGCAGAGTGGAGGCAATTGAGATATTTGAGAGGAGTTCTGGTGTGCTTTCAGGCTGTCTCGGGCTTGAAGGTAAATTTCGGAAAGAGTGAGATTGCTTCTGTAGGGGAGGTGGAAGGGATTGATCAAATGGCAGATGTGTTGGGTTGTAGAGTGGGATCCTTTCCCTTGACTTATTTGGGTCTCCCGCTAGGTGTGAAGGCGCGAAGAGCCTCTTTGTGGGATCCTGTTGTTCAGCGCTTCGAGAGACGGTTAGCGGGGTGGAAGAAACAGTATCTTTCAAAAGGGGGTAGACTTATTTTGATGAAGAGCACGCTTTCGAGTCTTCCTACCTACTTCATGTCTTTATTCCCTCTACCGATTTCTGTCTTGAGGAGATTGGAAAGGCTTCAGGGGAACTTTCTATGGGGGGGTCTGGGGGAGGAGCCCAAATATCATCTTGTAAGATGGGAGCAGATTTGTCGTCCTACTCAGAAAGGAGGACTTGGGGTGCGGAAGCTGAACTTCTTCAATAAAGCGTTATTGGGAAAGTGGCTGTGGCGGTTTGGGACAGAGAGAGACAGGGTTTGGAGGCAGTTAATAAGCCTCAAATATGGAGAGGATAGAGGGTGATGGAGGTACATAGCGAAGGGTTGGAATGAGTTCTCCAAACACATCCGATTTAGGGTCAGGGACGGTAGATTTGTGAGTTTCTGGACTGACCATTGGTGTGGTGAGCGACCGCTGGAGGGTTCATTCCCGAGACTTGCCAGATTAGCAGTAGATAGACAGGCAATGGTCGCTCAGTGCTATCATCTTGATGGCGGACGACTGGTTTGGGATGTCCTATTTGGGAGGCTCCTGTACGATTGGGAAATGGAGGAAATAACAAAGTTCTTGGCTTTTCTTTACGGACAGGCCTGTCCTGGGGAGGGGCACGATGAGTTGGTTTGGAATGGCACGAGTCATGGGAGATTCGAGGTTCGTTCTTTTTATCGGAGTTTGGTTAACTCCCGCGGGCCCTCTTTCCCGTGGAAAGGTATTTGGCGTTCTAGGGCTCCATTAAAGGTGGCCTTCTTTGTGTGGGCGGCGTCTTTGGGGAAGATTTTGACCATCGATAATCTAAGGAAGAGAGGGTACATTTTGGCAAATTGGTGTTGCATGTGTAAACGGGCGGAGGAAACTGTTGATCATCTTCTCCTTCATTGTCCTAGAGCCAGGGAGGGATGGGATTTGATTTGTGGTATCTTTGGAGTGCATTGGATCATGCCCAAATCTGTGGTGAATTGTATTTCAGTTTGGGATGGTTCTCAAGTGCGACACGATGTTAGACATTCTTGGAGGGTTGCCCCTCATTGCTTATGGTGGGCCTTATGGAATGAGAGGAACAAGAGATCCTTTGAAGATAAAGAGCAGTCATGGGAAGCTTTTCGTTACTCCATTCTTAGCTCTTTATTCTTTTGGTCGGAGGGTTATCTTTGTAACAATTTAGAGTCCCTCCTTTCTTTTGTAAATAATTTAAGCCTTTGTTGATGTTGTTTTGGGATGCGTCCCCCGGTTGGGCGCTTTTTAATAAATCTTTAGTTATCAAAAAATAAATAAATAACATACAATATTTGTTTGTTAATCAGTCCACCTTTCTTATTAAAGAGAGAAAAAAATCGATTTGATTCATGTTTGATCCACCTTTAAAAGTTATCAAATATTCATCTCTCCTTTTAAAATAGGTATTCCCAAGTATAAAATTATGTCACTGCAAAGATGAAGACAACTTCCCAGCGTCATTTCTATCTCCAAATCTGTGTCCACCATGTACCATCAATAATCTTTTCCTACATAACCAATAAAATTTCCTCCAATGTATAACTTTTCTCCTTAGGTTATCTCTTGAATTAATTCATCAATATGCTCCCAAAATCATGCTTTAATGTTTTTGTCTAATCCTACTTAGGAGGCATAACTGCTAACTATATTAACTACATTTTCTAACACTTCCCAAAATCATGCTTTACTGCTCTCTAACCTGTCGAAATCTTCCGACAAACAACCAAACCCTCTATCCCACCATTGTCGAAACCTTCCTGCGAACATCACTGCCGAAACCACCGCTTGACAACCAAACCCCCTATTCTCTCTCTCGCTCTCTATCTATAAATGTATCCAATCCCTTTCAGATTCACACGAACCCAGAGGCCTGGCCTAGTTCCAAACAGACTAAGTCATCGCCATTAGCAAGAATCCGATGATTCCGATCATCGCTCGTTGTTGTGTTCCAAGACCACTGCTTGCCTTCTGAAGCTAAGGGATTCTCTCTGCCCTTTACATCAAAAAGCTCTGATTGGAAAAATCAGATCTGACAGGCTGCTCTCTCTCTCTCTCTCTCTCTCTCTCTCTCTCTCTCTCTCTCACTCTTTACCCTCTATATAAAGTGCACAAATAGTTCTCTCTATATATTGATGATTTGAATCTTGCGTAGTTTCTTAACAAATTGCTAGAATAAATTGTTTTGCATATTGCATGTAAACTTGTCACAATTGTATTTGACATAATCGTTGCATATTCACACGTAAAATTGACACCATCTTCTAACATAATTGACCTGACGGTAGGATTTATTAGTATTATAGATGAGTATTTTTCTGTTAATTAGGTAATATCTAGTTGTCTTGGACATATTTGATAAGTCTAAAGATTGATAACTTAATTTGTTTTTCTTGACTCTACCATTGCCCGAACCAAAGGTCAGATGTGAAAAGAGGCGGGTTGGTGTTAGGTCGACCGTAAAATTCTTGTTAAATCTTGTTTAATGAATTCTCATTTAAATAAACAATATCAAAATAATTAGACACAAAAAATTAAGATAGCAACATGGAACACAGGAACATTAACTAGTAGGTGCAATGAACTTGTGGACACCTTAAAAAGGAGAAAAGTAAACATAATTTGCTTACAAGAAACAATATTGACGCAAATAGCTAATGGTGCTTTGGAAAGTGCCTTGAAAAAGTCAAAAAGTCATTCTTGTTTGTACTAATTAATGAAGCTTTGGAATTACTAAGTGTTTACTTAAGAAAGTGGTAAATTTTTTATTAATGTTGGGTGGGGATTCTAAAAGTCATTCTAGGAGAAATTAGAAGTCATTACTAAGTCACATAGAGCGGGAGCAAGAGCAAGGGCAGCAAATAGAGAGAGTAGCTAAGCAAAAGCACGTGCGGAGCATGAGAGCGACACCCATTTGGACAAATTATGTGACCATTAGTACTTATATTATAAAAGGGACAGCCCTCTCTTTGTTGTAACAAGTCTTCATCAATATAATTTTGAGGATTTTCTTATTAAATACTTCTCTTAAGGTTTTTCCCATATTTCCCTTCACGAATCTAGGCTCCAACAGTGATTGGAGTATTTCTAGTCCATTTTACTGCTATAAGAAGACTTATGTTCATCTCTGTTTGCTTCAAGTGGGATCAAGCCTTTCTGGTAAGAGCTGTCATTATTGTGGATCTATGGATAGGCAAGGAAGCAAAATAGCCACAAAAGAAGACTTCAAGAATTTGTGACATCAAATTTCTTGACTGAAGACTATTTTAGAACAATATGGAATCACTTCTCATCTTAATTTGCACAGTAGAAGACAAAGGGATCAGCAAATGGATGCATATCAATGCAAATATTGGACTAAACAGCCAACTAGAGAAAGAATTCAGCAGCATACGCAGATCAAAAGTGAAAATTGGACTGAACAGCCTATTAGAGAAAGAAATCAGCAGCATAAGCAGTTCAAAAGTGCAAAATTGGCTGCTGCCACATCAGTTAAACAGTCAAAAGAACACTTGGACAGCAATGGTGAACCATGCCAAAGAGTCTGAATTTTGGTACTACAGACACGAGGAGTTGAGATGCAAATCTGCCAAGTGTCCAATAATTTTAGTTAATTGCATGATCAATGCAAAACAATTCTTGATTGAGGAAGTTGTTGGAAATCATGTTGATTTTGCAATTGCCAAATCAGCTTGGGATGAATTCATGGGATGGGAAGATGAAGAATGTGAGAGACTGGACAACTATTCAACTTTCTCATTTCCAGAATTTGACAACAATGAAGAGGAATTTGAAGAAAAAAAATAAAGCAGAAAAAGAGAATTCTGAAGAGGCAGCAAACATGTCAGAAGCTGAGGCAGCCGTCATTATTCAATCTGCATATCGTGGATTTGAGGTAAGAAAGTGGGAACCATTGAAGAAATTGAAGCAAATATCTCAAGTTGATTCTGAAGCTGTAGAACCTTCAAAGCTTACGTTGGTCGACAAACAAATTGGTGAAAATTTTGAAGATAAGACCATTGGACTTCCAATGGTATGTGGTGCAGTAGGAATTACATCAGATTTAATGTCTTGAATAATTTGGATAGAAATGAAGCTTCTTCATTCATAGAGTTGACAAATAATGGATTCCATATGCATGACCTGATTTGGGATGGATTCTTGGCACGACATACAACTAGGAGTTGCTCTAATGTAAAAACCAGAGTAGTTCCAAGTCTTGGTTCATGATTTCTCTTCAAGCAAGTTTTGGAGATTTCACAAAGAGCTCTGAAAGCTTGTTCAAAGTTATTCTTTGTCAGTAACAAAAGCTTACTGTGCTTTAATCAAGTGAAAAGAAGAAAGAAAGATGGGGGAGGCTTTATTCGGGTTCTTAATTGATCATGGTAAGTTGTTTCAAACTCGAGGGCGAGTTTCTTCAAGGAAGAGGATTTGATGCAAATAACTAATGGTGCTTTGGAAAGTGTCTTGAAAAAGTCAAAGAGTCATTCTTGTTTTTGGTTACTAATTAATGAAGCTTTGGAATTACAAGTGTTTAATTAAGAAAGTGGCAAAATTGTTATTAATGTTGTGTAAGGATTCTAAAAGTCATTCTAGGAGAAATTAAGAGTCATTAGTAGTTATATTATAAAAGGTACAACCCTCTCTCCGTTGTAACAATTCTTCATCAATATAATTTGATATAGTTTCTAGTTAAATACTTCTCTCAAGGATCTTTTCCATATTGTCCTTTAGAAATCTAGGCTCCAATGGTGATTGGAGTATTTCTAGTCTATCTTATTGTTGTAAGAACACTTTGTTCTATCTCTGTTTGCTTTAAAAATATAAAGGCGAAAAAGCTAGGGAGATCGGGAAGGGTATAAACTTTTCTATTCGGGAGGTAAGGATAACCAAAGGAATGGAGTAGGCATGGTTGTAGAACATTACATGAGAGATAGAGTGACAGAAGTAAGAAGACAAGGGGACAAACTAATAGCTATTAAAATTGTTTTAGATACGACTATTTTAAATATAATTAGTGCACACTCCTCAGAGCATTAGATGAAGCTACCAAAAAACTATTGTGGGACTCAATAGATAAAATAATGCCATCAATATCAGATCATGAAAGCATATTCATAGGAGGAGACTTTAATGGGCATGTAGGTGTTGATCAGATAGCATACACAAGAGTCGGAGGATATGGTTTTGGAAAGCGAAATGAGATAGGAAAAACTTCATTAGAATTTGCAAAAGCATATGGCTTAGCTAAAACAAATACATTTTTCAAAAGAAGATATCTAATAACATTTAAAAGTGGAATGAATAAAACACAAATTGACTATTATCTATACTATATAGAAGAAGGAATTTGATCGATTGTAAAGATTGTAAGGTGATTCTTGGAGAAAGCCTCATAAATACACATTGAATACTAATCTTAGACTTATTAGTTAAAGGATTGAAATATAAAAAATGACAGAACATGACATAAAAACATAAAATGGAAAGAAATAGAAGGTAGCAAAGAGGTATTGTTTAGAAAACATATATTAAAAGAGGAGCAATGGAATTGGAACAATACTATAAGTAACTTATGATTAAAAATGGCAACTTATATTAGGAATATAGACGACAATATAAATAACTTACGGCTAAAAATGACAACTTATATTAGGAATATGGCGAAATAAATTTTGGGAGAAACCAAAGACAAGAAATTCATTAAAAAGAAACATGGTGGTGGGATGATAAAATACAACAAGTACTATAACAAGAGAGAAAGTTTTTAAGTGGCAACAAAGTAAACAATAAGAGGATTTAGAGAAATATAAGAAATTAAAAAATGACACTAAGAGCATAGTAAGTAAAGTAAACAAAATGTGCATTAAAGGACTCATATGAAAAACTAGGTACAAAAAGGGTGAAAAAGCTATTTTTAAGTTGGCAAAAAATAAAGATAAGTCAACTAGAGACATGGATCAAATTAGATGTATTAAGGGCATGGATCAAATTATATTAGTTAAGAATAATGACATATTAGATCATAGTTGTTAAAGACTCAAGGCACACAAAGGTGCTAAGGCCACCTGGAGCCTGAAGCACAAGGCAAGGCGCGAGCCTGACTGAAGCAAGGCTCAAGTTGAAAATAAAATAAAATTTGTAGCCAATAATACAAAGCTAGCAGCAACAGTTACTTTACAGTCTCAAACTACTATTTAGCCAAAAACATGAGACCATCAACCCACAAAATGAGAATACATAATATTCCAATTTCAGGATTTCTAGTGTTTTTTGTGATAATATGCTTCAACAACTGTCATATGCATTAGAGAAACAAACTACAAAACATAAACAAATTAAGAGTTCATAAAAAAATTTAGAAGAAAAAAGAAAAAAAAGAATGAGAGAGAAAATATCAAAAAGATCATTTAAAGAAAAGAAAAAAGTGAACAGAGAATAAAAAATAGAGCAATAAGAATGAAAAAAAAAACAAAAGAAGAAATTGCCAGAGAACTCGTCCCACTGTGTATTAACTTCCAAAAAGTCCTAAATCGACTAATTTTATTGAATCTATCGATTGACCTTTTTATTTCTTTTACCATTAGGGACTGTATTATATTATTAGAGTCCACCTTAACATAAAAGTACATCACATGCACACAAGTAGGGGGAAAAAAATAAGTGTTTTATATTAGGCGCGCCTGAGGCGCGGCTTGAGCCTGGGGCCTCAAATGCAAAGGCGCGCTCTTTATTGAAGGGGCCTGGCATGGCCTTGGTCAAGGCGCAACTATTGAGCCTCGAGAAGCCTTGAGCCTAGGGCGCGCCTTTGACAACTATGTATTAGATAGACAGAAAATTTATTTCCAACACCACCTATTAACTGAGGAATTTCCTAGAGAAAAAGTAGAGTGCAACAAACTTAATATAGGAATGATAAATAAAGTCAATAATAAGGAAGTGGAAGACATATTTAGAAAGATGGGGAATGATAACGCGGTTGGTCCAGATAATATACCTATAGAGGCATGGAAAATGTTAGAAAATGTAGGAATTGAATGGCTAACAAATTTATTCAACAAAATTTTAAAAGAAGGCACGATGCCAAATAAGTGGAGGAAAAGCATTATTGTATCATCAATTTGGATTTATGTCAAGGAGATTCATAGTAGAAGTTGTATATTTAATAAGAAAAATAGTTGAAAAGTGTAGAAGTAAGCAAAAAGACCTTTACATATGGTTTTCATATATTCAAAAAAAGCACATTATAAGGTAACGAGAGATATAATTTGGTGGAATTTAAAAGAAAACAAATCCCTATGAAAATGATAAAGGATATTTAGGATATGTATACGAGTACAGAAACTAGAGTTTGCATTTGCATTATATATGGTAAGATTACACCAATAGTCGGTACTAAACCCATATCTATTCACAATAATTTTAGATGAAATTACAAATGACTTGCAAGGAAACATTTCAAGATTCATGTTGTTTGCTAATGATATAGTACTATTGGATTCTTCGAAAGAAAACGTAGCAATAAAATTAGAAATGTAGAGAAATGCAATAGAATCAAAAGGTTTAAAAATTAGAAGGACTAAAACTGAATATATGGAATATAAATTTAATAAAATGTCGAATACTATAAATATCATTATCACACTTCAAAACCAAAAAATTATCAATAGTAAAGATTTTATATATCTAGGATCAATAATACAAAAGATGATGAGATAGATGCAATATTATTAGTAGAATAAAGATCAGGTTGGACAAAATGTAGACATGCTAGTGGGTTTTATGCGATAAAAGAATAACAAATAAATTAAGAGAAATTTTTATAAAACATTTATTATATCAACTATCTTATATAGACCTGAGTGTTGAGCTTTAAAAAATAACCAAGAACAACAAATTCATATAGTTGAAATGAGGATGCTAAGATGGATGGTAGGCGTGACTAGAAGAGATAGGGTCACTATTAGAGTAGAGAAATTAGGATTGGCGCCTATTGGTGATAAAATAAGAGAAAGTAGACTTAGGTGGTATGGACATATACAACAAAGACCTATAGATGTACCAATAAAAAGAGGAAGACTAATTTGTACGGAGTGTAAGAAACAGAGAGAGGGCAACCGAAATTAACATGGAATGAGGTTATCAGAAATAAATTTAAAATATTAAATATTATAGGAGAGATGGCTTGTAAAAATAGAAATCATACCACATTCATATGAGATTAAGATAATAATGATGATGAAGAAGAAATTGGTATATCAAACAACACCTAATACACTTTTGGTAAGATATGAAAAATGGATGAAAGGGAAGGAGAAAGAACAAAAAATTGTGGGCGTGATGTCTTATCCTTCCCTCTTCCTTAAATTTGCTACATTCCTCCTCTCTTCCCTCCTCCCCTTTCCTTCCTACCAAATTAGCCCAAGGAATGAACTAAATACTATAACTCAACCAAACATTTTTCTAACTATTTGAATCATGATTTGAGTTTTGCTCTTTCTTGCTCAAAATTATAACTTGCATGAACAACTTCAATTTAGTCCTAGCATTCAAAAGTTCTAAGATTGGGGGAAAAAATGAAAGGTAAATAAAGGAGCAGCATTGCATGACAGCCCAGTAAAAAGAAAAAGAAAAAACTTAAGTTATCTATGCACTTGAAAAAGGTAATAGTGACGTCATATCATCAAATCCACTGCCCATAAACTTAAAAAGAAGAAAACAGAAGCAGAGACAATTATCATGCCCAAAGAAGAAGAAGAAGAAGAAGAAGAAAGGATTAAGCCTCTTACCTTTTCAAAAATAAGGGTCCAAGAAGATCTTATTTGCATTCATGTACAAAGATTCCAAAAATACAAAAATGAAAATTTCAAACAGTGAAAGCAAAATAGATTCTGTGAGCCAGCCCCAATAGATATACCCTATGTCTAAAGATTGAAAAAAGGAAAACAAAACTTCCTACCTATTGATATTTTCTCTCTCTTCTTTGTCACAAGATAGACTTGCTAAGCAAGAAAGATGAAAGCCCTCTGCTTCAGCACTTGTATGAGGTTGTTGGATAGGGCAAAGGGCAAACTAAGGAAATTTATGCAATTGAAGCAAATAGAGTTCAAATAGGAAGGGTATTCATTTTTAAGAAAACAAATGGACACGTGCTTTAATGAAAGGACAGCTGTACCTGTACCGTGGCTTTTAACAGCTGTGGATTCCAAAGTTTTCACATCTGAGTAGAGCTCCGATTTCCGAGTCCCAATCATTTACGGTACAAAGCGCCGGACTCGGGGTGATGAAGATAAACTCAGCTATGGATCAACGGTGTAGATCTATGTTGTGGGTAATCAAGCCGTCAATATTGCTGATTGGGATGTCAAAGAGAAGGATATGATTTGATAAGGTGCAGAGTTCTCATATCACTAATCTATTTCAATATAGATAGACTTCAACTTGTAATAATTCCCTTCTTTCTCCAAAATTCAAACAGCTTGGCAAGTACTATCAATCTCCATCTTCACTCTAATCCTTAGCTTTTCTCTGTAAAACTTTGTTAGAAACTCATTATCAATTGCTTTTTTCTCTCTCTCTCTCTCTCTCTCTCTCTCTCTCTCTCCTACACACACATATAACTCTATACGACCACAGTGCATATTACTGAATCAACAGTTTATGCAAAAGTTGTCTTTGTGCTCCTCTCTTTCTCTCTCCACTTACGCACACATATAACTGTACACCACTACAGTGCATATTACTGTATCAACAGTTTATGCAAAAGTTGTCTTGCCAAATAGTTAGACTAATGCTTTGTTTGGTTGGAGTAAATTCAACATAGTTTTTATATTTTTTTTATCAATAAAAGAAAAATTGGATTTAAGTAATCAAAAATTAAAGATAATTATTTTATAGTAACCATTAAGTTATAAAAAGACGAATAGTTGTTAATTCTAAAATTATATTGTCTTTTAGTGCTCATTTTAGACTCAATTACAAAAATATTATTCCCACATCTCTCTCCTCCAACCGAAAACATTGTTTATACACACCCTTGCATATAGTGGGTATATCAAATACTAATAATATAAATATAGTGAATCTAGATTCTATTTACGACTCTAAATCATTCATTTTTTTAACTTTCTCTTATATGGTATTTATCCATTATTAACTCTCTTGTTCAATTGAATATTTAAATATGATAAATATATAGTGAGGATTTTTCAGCAATTTTGAACTATCGACTTCAACTGTGTATCTCCATAAAATATAATCAAAACCCTAATGTTACATTTGATACGCAGGAATGGAATAGAATATAATGAAGCCGGGAATTGTTTGGTTGCAAATATGAAATGAGGTAGGAATTAAACAAATTTTAAATCAAATTCTCCAAAATATCCCTCCTAGTGACAAATAATTTAAACCAACAAATATGTGGTGGTGGAGGAAGGTGGTGATGTGGAGGTGATGGGGTGGCAGTGGAGGTGGTGTGTGGTGGTGGAGGTGGTGCTGAAAGGTGGTGATGTAGAGATGGTGGTGGTGGAGGAAAGTGGTGATGTGGAGGTCGTGGTAGAGGAAGGTGGCGATGTGGAGGTCGTAAAGTGGTGTGGTGGGGCTGGCGAAGAATGAAATTCACTCCATTCTCCCACGAAGCAAAAACACCCCAAAATCCGGACCACCGGAACTCCCCCGGGCCGACCCGAATCCCGAGTGTGAACCTATTCACTCAACCCCATGAATGACTTTAACCACCTATATGCAATAATATCAAGCTTTGATACCATGTTGTCATGCCTCGGAATCTATCACCCGAAAACCCGAGGTGACATCCATCCATTTACCCATAATTACCGCAGAAGCTTAATCATATTCATGTGCCTATATATACACATAAGTATACGTATGTATATACACACAACTCAACATCAACCAATCCCAGTGGGCCTCCACCATACACCCTTCAAATGATTTCCTCACACAAGCATGGATACATAACTCCTTGTACGTCCACCATCATAGGCTAGAAATAAAACCATTGGAAAGAGGGTTTCAAAATACTCAATTTCAAAAAAGGAATCACTTGATTCGGATTTGAAACGACCAAGTTATGCCTATTTCAAATTTTAAAAATCTGCATCAGTCGACTTATAGAAAGGAATCAGTTAACTTATTGAATGAATCAGTCGACTTATTTACTGCTCTAGAAAGCTCTAAAACACACTGTCCAAATCAGTCGACTTATAGAAAGGGGTAAGTCAATTAATACAACTTGAAAATCCCATTTTACACATTTTTGATCAAAATTCACCCCAAAACTCATATCTAAACCTTTCCAACATGTAAAACTCGTCCAACAACACCCAAATCATCTAGAAACACCATATCATCATACCCATTTATCAAATAACACATTTGAATCACAAAGGTCTCATAATCCACATTCATTCCCATTAACCAACCTCATCTTTATACATACAAGATTCTAATGAAAACACAAGTTACATATATGGTAATGTAACTACAATACTTATATAACC
The DNA here is from genome assembly GCA_026545225.1 of Cornus controversa. Taxonomy (NCBI): domain Eukaryota; kingdom Viridiplantae; phylum Streptophyta; class Magnoliopsida; order Cornales; family Cornaceae; genus Cornus; species Cornus controversa. The sequence goes on from CM048845.1 coordinate 58,631,382, forward strand.
CTAAAACATTCATTGGGTCTAAAATATACATCCCAAATCTAAGTGGCTTCCAAGTTCATAGTCATTACAATAATTTCATGCATAAGGTCCAAAGATGCTAAAAATTCAACCATAACTACAACTACATAGATAACGTGCTACAAGCCGGCACGGATAGCCAAATATACAATATCCAAAATATATCAAAATACTACTAGAGTTCCACTTGGACACTTAAGTTCCGTCCGTCATCGACGCCTTATCTGTAAAAGAGTTTAGAATAAAGAGGTGAGCACCACTGCGGCTTAGTAGAGATACCCCAACCCTCCTAAGTGCCGACCCGACACGACCTACATGACTGCATGTTACTACATTACATGTATCATCCAACATATACCATGTTCATCCACAAGCAATGCATATATATATAAGAATGCATTAAACACATAGCATGCTTCACAATTTAGAATGAAAGCATTAACCACACACTTCTCTCTCTCGAACTCAACCCGAAACCCTAACATGATTCTTGACCAAACTATGTAATCGAGACACTTCCCATACTATTCCAACTCTGCCACCAAGTATTTACCTACTCTAAGGTGGGTAGACCACCGTCATCGAGTATTTACCTACTTCAAGATCACTTGGCCCATTTTCTTTGAATTCTCACCGAGTATTTACCTACTCCAAGGTGAGTAAACCACAATCACTGAGTATTTACCTACTCCAAAGTGATTGGGCATATTTTTGGAATCCCCACTGAGTATTTACCTACTCCAAGGTAGTTAGATCCCGATCACTGAGAATTTACCTCCTCCAAGGTGATTTAACTACTCCAACGCCCTCACCTAGTATTGACATACTCTAGGCGATTCAATCACTTTTCCCCATTTCCTCACAACGGCCCCATATATGCATTTCGAACATATTGTAATCAAGCATTCAATATTCATGCTTCACAATACATTATCTAGTTATAAAGGAACATAGCATGCATTTCATCTCCACAAAACTACACATAGCACATATATGTACATGCATATAACCTCTCATATGCATGCAACTTCAAAATTAGCATACTTTACTCATGCTACACTCAATGCATAATTTTAGCACATAGAACTAACATGCATTCAACCATAACATATCCCACATAATCACATATATGACACAAGGTTACGCATTTGCACACAAACCCCAAATTGAGCACATAACACCTATATATCCAATTTCTTCCATTCACACACTTTAACCCACATGCTAAAATCAACACAAGGAACACCAAATGTGCAAAGATAGGATTCAAGAGAAGGAGAAAATTTGACTCCCACCCCTCTCACTCTCCTAAAGCATGTGATACATAACCTACACCTCTCATCTTCACCCGAAACCGTATAATCGACAATTAGAAGAGAAGAAGAACCTCTACCTTCAAAATGAAGGCCTTCCAATCACTTCACCAAATTTCCAGCGATGCCTACCTTGCCGGGTCACAACTTTGTTCGGTTCAAACCAAAGCTCTTGCCGTCCCCTACGTATCTCCCTTCTTCGGAAAAACCTGAATCGCACCCGAACGGCTCTGAAATATAGAGAGAAGGTAGAAAGGAGAAGATGGAAATGTTAGAGAGAGAAAGATCCGTGTAAAATGGCTGGGATCACTCTTAGCCAGATATTTAAATGGCATCTTGGCGCAGAAAAGACTAAAATACCCATGGGTCACTTAATGTACCTTCCTGGACTCCGTTTTTGATTTTAAAAACTCCTATAGTCTTAAAATCACTTCCTCTACTCTCTAAACATTTCATCTAATCTATTCCCAAAAATAAATATTTGTCAAAATTTTTTTGAATTTTCGGGCGCACTTAAGTCGCATCCTGGGCCCCAGTTTGACCAAAAAGTCAAACTTCTCCAAATCTTTTAAAAACTTACCAAAACCCTTATAACACTTCCCAAACATGTTTCCCACACTCAAAACATGTTAAACACCACTCAAAATGCATTTATGGCAAATATGATGCAAAAAATGCAAAATCGGCCAAAATTGGTCGCAGTCTCTATATGTACACACTGACACTTTTTCTTGGAAGCAATCAATATTGGCTTGAAAAGCAGATAGTCAATCCATTCTGAGAATGACATCAAAATTTGTCATCTCTAGGAGAACAAAATCGAATACCAATCACCGATTCATTATCTCTACCTCACATGCTCGACAAACTATGTGTAGGACCACCCTACCCCCAACTATTGTATCAATACACAAGGCTCTATTCAAGGTCGACCCCTCTAACCCCAAAATAGATGTAAAATCAATTAACATAAATGAATGGGATGCACCCAAGTAAGTTAAGACCTTGGCCTATGAGTTAGATACAAGAAAGATATCTCGAACTATAGAAGAACCCGCTGAAGTCTTAGCTGGAGTAATCGCATAGGCACGACCCTGTATCCCCTATCCTAATTGACCACTCTCCTTATGGCCTGACTATTGAGTAGAAATACTAGGAGTCACTCCCATCACTGGTTACAAACTCTAAACTGATTGTGCAGGCTGTGGTGGCTGAGGAACTCTGAATCCCGACTGTACCCCAAAAGCCTGTAAATAATTTTGTTGTGACCCTGAAGCACCATAAGTACCACTCTTCTTCTGTGGGAAATCTCTCACCACATGACCCACCTAACCACACCTATAGCATTTCCTCGAATCCTCCTCATGTGCAGGTTGTAACTGTGGGCATTCTGACTGGTAATGTCCCATTTGTTAACATTGAAAACACTTCACCTTATCCCGAGAGAATCCCATAGGCATAGAAACTGTAAAAAATGACTGTGTCTGCGGTGGTCCTCGTGAAATGAACTACTCCCCTTGTGTTTCTTCTTCGGATTACCCTTCGAATGAGAAATCACATTTTGAGACTGATTCATCAAGTCCTGTATCCTTTGGATATCATTATTGTTAGTCTCAGCTAGCAATGTTCACCTAACCACCTCCGCATAAATAGGCAAGTCCAAGATAGTGACCTTGGTTATTAACTCAAAGCGAAGTTCCTTCACAAACCTTCTAGCATTTGCTTGTTCATTTGCTACCATCTTCGGTGCAAATCGAGACAAAGTTGTAAACTTGTTATTGTAATGCATCACACTCATTCCTCTCTAAATCAAGTGTATGAACTCATCCTATAATGCTTCTTTCACTGTCTCTGAAAAATACTTTTCAAGAAATAACCTTTGAAAAGTCTCCGGTTCCATGTCCCTTGTTGCATGAATATGGGTCATGGACTTCCACCACAAGTCCCCCCCCCCGCATAAGCTGAATAGGAACCATAGATATTCTAAGATCATCTTCATCAATCCTTAACACATCAAATGCCTTGGATATTTGCTCAAGCCAATCTTCTACAGCCATATGATCTGATCTCCCATCAAACATAGGAGGATTCATCTTTTTGAACATTTCTAGAGCTTTCATTACTTTATCCCCGCCTCCTTGTGCTTGATTTTGAGGTCCCTCATTGAGTGCTCTAACCAACAACTAGATGGCAGCGGTCATCTTTGAGACCAACTGTGCCCCATCAATCAATGGTGGTGGAGCAGGATCCATTACCCTACCACGACCTCTTCTTGGTGACATGATTCTAATAAACATTTTCAAGAGAGATTAATTACATGTATACGTCAATTTATCAATTCTACTCACTTATAAAATTATGTTACTTCACTCAACACAATTTTGAAACATAAAACATAAGAGTCACCTAAACCCCGACCCTTACCTTGCGTTTTTAGGTATCTAAACCTAATATCGAACATCCGACCCTTAACCTACGTCCTCAGGTATTGAACCATATCGCTATGACAATCGACCACTACCATTTGTCCCTAGGTATTCAAACCTATTACTCAGATACCACAGCTGTCACGCTCCAAATTCCTATAGCCAAATCGATATATGAAATGGAGGTGATCAATTCCAACGTCATCACTCCTTAATCTAATTTACACTTTGATACCATGTTGTCATGTTTGTAATTCTACTATTAGGCCCCCCATAAGACACCTAGTAAAGCTAACAAGTCATGTCACACCCTAGAATCCGGACCACTAGGACACCCTCGGTCCAACCCCGAATTTCAGTGTTTGAACCTATTCACTCAACCCTATTACCGATCCCAACAACAATCGTGCTATAGTATCATGTTTTGATACCAAGCTGTCGCACCCCGATTTATGAGTCCCGAAGACCAGAGGTGAACTCTGTCCATTAATACCTTAATGAACCTCCTTACCCTCTCAATACATCGCGGAAGCATAAGTCTATACATGCACTCATGGGTACGTATACTCATCACCATTCACCTCAATGGGCCCCACACTAGTCCATATGCCTATACATGCTCACTCATATCCCAGAAAGCATGAAATTTCATCCCAAGGCAGTTTCAGTTGGCTGATACTACCCTTCGATCGGCTAAAACCTAGGTTCAACTGACCTTCAGGAAACTAATTATGTCAGTTGGCTAGAGAGTGGCTTCGGTCAACTGAAAGGATACTTTCAGCCAGCTGAAGCCCTCTTTCAATCGTTCTAAACAAGTTCCCAAATTTTTAATGTTCTGGATCTCATACTTTCAGTCGGCTGCTGCAGAGCCTAGGCGGCAGGCGACCAAAACTGCTAAAATGTCTATAACCTGTATTTTCCAAGTCCAAAAGCTCATAACAACAATATACAATCATAATCTATTCCAAAGCATAATTAAAATCTATTAAAAGTGGTAAAAATCCATGTGTATCATCTATGAATCCAATTTGGACACTTTGGGCATTTGTCCCTCCATTATCCATCCAACACCATCTAAAAACCTTAAAATCATCCATACAATACATTAACATAAAGAGATTTACAATCCCACAAGTCCATACATCAATTGCCCACCTATTGGGTTCAAAACTTATACCTTATACAAATCCCATAGTCACAATCCATTCATACATTTCCCATCCACCATCCTCATAAGATACATGAATAATCTATTCATACATTTTATAAGAATGTCTTTACAAGTTCATAGTCATAGTTTGAATTACATGCATAGTTCAAAAGCATTAAGAATTCATAAATGACTACAAATAACATAATTCCTCATGCCACAAGTCAGCATGGGTAGCCAAATCCATAATATCCAAAATGAAGCAAAAATGTTACAAAATACTCCACTTGAGTCATTCAAGTCCCATCCGTCATGGGTGCCTTATCTGTAAATAGTTTGGGGAAAAAGGGGTGACCAACTCAACGACTCAGTAGGAATACCACAACCCACCTAGGTGCCGACTCGACACCGACCTATATAAATGTATGCCATTACACTACATGTCATCTTCAACATTCATATATTCATTCAAGCAATGCATATTGAGGAAAATGCATTAAAACATATATCACGCTCAACATATAATCACATAAGCATAAAGATATAATTTCTCTCTCTTGGATCTCATCCGATATCCCAACATGATTTGGACCGCTCTGAAAGATCATATAACTTGGACATCTCTGATACACTCGTATGACGTGGACAACTCCGACAATGTCACACTTCATTGGTAATATTTTGGTTTGCCTCAAGGTGATTGGATAACTCCGACAGTCACCAAATATGGATCTAATCCGATTCTAGTCCTTAGCCCTGGTATGATTGGACCACTCTAATAGTCATACCTCATAGGGTAATAATGCCACTTATATAGCATGGATGAACCTCTCCGACATTCCATGCACGGTCCATTTTCCTCATTCCCTCATAATGGCCCCTTATATGCATTTCAAACATATAAAGTCAAGCAAGTCATTTTCATGCTTCTCAAATGCACAAGCTAGTTCTAAAGGTACATAATATGCATTTTTCTCTACATAAACACATATAATCACATTTACGTCAAATCTCTCATATAAGTCACATATGCCTACAATTCTCCATTTTAGCATATATTATTCATGCTTCACCAAATGCATACACTTGCTACATATAATTAGCATGAATTTCACACCACATCATGAACACATAATCACATACATGTTCATTATTGTACATAATCATACATGCACACAAAAATTAGCATAATGTATTCATGCTCTCAACTTCACACATTTAACATACTAGCCCCTCATGTTATATGTATCACAAGGTATATCAATTTTATATAGGAATAATATAAGGGAAGGAGAAAATATCAAATTCCACCCCTCTCAATAGCCTTATCCATGCAAAACTCAACCTAAACCTCACTATTTCACCCGAAACCCAACTAAAAGAGAAGGAGAACCCCTAACTCAAATTTGGAAGCTTTCCAAGCAATCTCCAAGAATTCCACCGAGGTCTATCTTGTCAAAGTTCAAGATTGTTCGGTTCAAACTAGAGCCCCTGGTGAGCTCTATGCACTTTCCTTATTTGACAAATCCCGAATCCAAATCGAAACACTCCGAAATGTAGAGAAAATGTGGAGGGATGAAGTTGGGAGAAATTAGAGAGAGAAAGTGGTGTGAGAAATGGGTTGAGATCCTCAGCCCTAGATATTTATAATATCTGGGGTGCCAAATGACTAAACGCCCCCAGGTTACTTAACGTACCCTCCCAACCTCTGTTTTTAATTTTGAAAGCTCCTATGACCTTAAAATCACTTCCTTAACTTTATAAACATTTCATTTGATCTAAAACCAAAAATAATTATTGAATATCAAAAGTTGAATCATGTGACAATCAAGAATATGTATCCATTGCCAAGGATAGATGACCTATTTGATCAATTGAAAGGAGCCCACTACTTCTCAAAAATTGATCTAAGGGTGGGTTATTATCAATTGAGGGTGAAGGAGGGGGATATTCATAAAATAGTTTTTTGTACATGGTATGGACATTATGAATTCCTTGTAATGCCATTCGGTTTAACTAACGCACCGGTGACATTTATAGACTTGATGAACCCGCATTTCATGAGTACCTTGATACTTTTGTGGTAGTGTTTATGGATGATATACTTGTGTACTCATTTTTAAAGGAAGAGCATGAGTTGCACTTGAGGACAGTCTTGAAAATCCTTCGAGAGCACCAATTGTATGCCAAGTATGAAAAGTGTGAGTTTTGGCTCCATGAAGTGAAATTCCTTGGGCATGTTGTTTCCAAAGGTGAAGTCTCAGTAGACCCATCTAAGATTGAGGCTGTGATGAGTTGGGAGAGTCCGAAGAGTGTCTTCAAGATTCAGAGTTTTCTTGGGTTGGCAGGCTACTATATGAGGTTTGTGAAGGATTTCTCTAGTATTGCAGCACCTATGACACGACTCACTTGTAAAGGTATAAAATTTGTGTGGAATGAAGCATGTGAGTTGGCTTTTCGTGAATTGAAGAAGCGGTTAACTACAGCTCCTATTTTGGTGATACCTGAGCGTGGCTTGGGATATGTGATTTATTGTGATGCTTCGGGGAGCGGACTGGGTTATGTGCGGATGCAATGTGATAGAGTAGTTGCTTACGGGTTTAGACAAGCTGGAGTCATCTCTCACGGCTTATGAGATGAGAATTGGACCTCCTACTCAAACACGGAGGGAGTCAGCTCTAAAAGCAAAAGAAGTGGAGGTTCTAACTGAAAAGGAATCAAATTCTGATGACTCTGAAGATGAAATGACTTACATAGCAAGAAAGTTCAAAAAAATCAAGATGAGGAGAAAAGCAAAGCAACAGTAAGGACAAGGTTGCTTTGGGTGTGGAAAGCAAGGTCACTACATAACCAATTGTCCAACTTCTCCCAAGAAACAAAAACACAAAAAGTTCAGTGTTTCACAATACAAAAGAAAAGGCAAGAAAAAAGGCCTTTTACACTAGTTGGGATTCAAGCTTAGAAGAAGAGCCACAAGAATCATCAGATGAGAATGACGAAGAGGCATGCTTGTTTATGGCCTTACAATAATCAGATGTGGCTAGTTTAGATTCTAAGAGTGAAGAAGAATCTGATGTTGATGAAGTCCTTGCTGAATGTGAAAGGTTGGCACAGAAGTGTAGTAAACAAAAAAAGCAATTGAAAAGGGCCAACTCAGAACTACATAAATCAAAAGAATTGCTTATCAAGCACTTAAGGGTAAAATTGTCTACCTTATGTGCCATTTCACTTACTTTGTGCTATCTAACGAAATACAGGACTCAAGAACCATATTGGAGCACCAAAAGGTGTAAACTAGAACTGAGTTCATTTCTTGAGGAGAGATCTCAAAAGATGCATGAGATTTGGGAAAAATCTATGAAGCAATTGGGCAAAACAGGTATTGGCTTTCACGACAAAGCCACACAGGTGATATCAAACAAATCTCATTCAATTTTTGTTATTAAAAGTGACGAATTGGGGCTATTTGAGGGACCTTTGGTAGTAGCTTTAAAGAGCTTTTAGAATGGAGAATCATTGGAGAACAAGGCGTAGCAATACTTCTATGGAGATATAGCCTTCTTCCTCAATAGTTGAAGTGTCTTCTTCTATTATGAGCGGCTAGTTCATCCACTAGGGTTTTGATGTAGCCCTAACTAAGCATCAATGATTTAATTGTTCTAATTATTGGGGATTTTGGTATTCATGCATAGATTGTGTAATTTAAAAGATTCATCTTATAGAATTGAGCAATAAGAGTCTTACAAATTCAGTTTCAAGGATTTCTTATCTTGTTTTATATACTTGATTATTGTTATTGAACTCAATCTCTCTTATTTTATGTGATTATAAGAGTGATTATTACACAATAGTTTTCATTGAATATGTCATTAAAAGCTTTGATGGATTATGCTTAGAGAAGATGGACCATACTGCACCCTAGAGTAGAGTAGTCCATGACTTAGCCTTAATCATATGTTATCTTCTTGACGGATGGAGGTGAGCTTGTAGCCGTCGACACCACTTATGCATGACATAATTCCCCATAGTTAGTTCAATTGGCCATTGATTGTGAAGTTAGTGGTGAAGTTAATAACCCTAGATTTATCTCATATTTTCTACACTCAATATTTTCTCTCGCACTTATTTTATTGACTTAGAAGTTAATTTAGAATAAAATCAGTAAACTATTTTCCTTTAATTTAATTAAAATTAATTTCATACATCCAACAAAGTCAGACCACAGTCCCAGAGGATCGACATCTCTTTGATAGCCCTATTCTACAGAGAATTCATTCTATTGCAAAGTGGTATAATTTAATTGATACACTTAGCTATGATCAATTTTTAGCGTTGTTGCTGGGGACTATCTATTTGATTGTTTGGACTACAAAATTAGTTTTAATTGAATTTTTAGTTTAGGAAATTTTTATATTTTGTTTTTAATTTAATTTTTGTTTTATTTTCAGGTACTTTAGTCACCATATGCATGGTCGCCGTTCTGTAGCTGATTATTTGATATCTCTTAATCCTGAGCCTAAGTCTGAGCATTCTCTCAAACTATAAAGGAACATTCCTACTGATCCTATTATGCAAGCAGAAGAAATTATTGACGCCATGGCTGATGTGCGTAATAACAATAATGGCAATAACAATGTTGTGCCTAAATCTGTGGTGGAAGGGGCGAGATTGCTCAGAGACTACTATGTCCCAGAGACTTATACTTCACCAGCTGGATTCCAATTGCCTAATGTTACTGCTCAGAATTATGAGATCAAGCTAGCATTATTTAGATGTTTCCGTCATACTTTGGGTTGACTCATGAGGACCCTTACAAGCATCTGGATGAGTTCATAGAAGTGTGTTCAACTACCAAAATTCACAAGTTCTCTGAAGATGCTTTCAGAATGCGACTCTTTCCATTCTCCTTAAAGGACAAAGCCAAGTATTGGTTTAATTCTAGGGTGTGACACTTAACATATGTAAATGAGGGCAACATCATAATATATTGATCATAATTCAAACCATATCCAAAATACATTCATCCCAAGAGATTCCAATTTGTCCAAAAGTTATACAAGTTTGAGGAAAAATATAAGAAATTCAAAAGAGGAACAATATACATATACAAAACATTTGTCTATGGTTTAATTACACTTGTTCTACATAAATTTCTAACTTGTCCCCTAAAAGTCTAACATGGTGTATATAGTCTAAATACACAAGAACATAATCGTTCGAGTGCTCCAAGGCCAAGGCACTTCTAAGCGTCTTCCACCACAGGTGCCTTATCTGTAAAAATATTTGGGAGATGGGAATGAGCGACAACTTTTCCAGTAAAGATGCTTAGACCAACTATATGATAACTAAGGCAGCTATGCATGAATACAACATTTTATATTTACTCATCTACATGACATGCTTCTAACGTTCATGATAACAATGTCATTTTCATGCTACATATGCAATTTGGCAATCCAACAATTTTTCACATGCATATCATACACATTCACGATTACAATATAATGAACATAGCCACAATTAAACTACTTCAATTGAGCTAAAAAAATTCCCATATGCGGGCCCGAATCCCAGGTATGATTCATTCATTAGTTTTTAGTAAACCATCCATAATTTCTTTAATGCAAAAACATAATCATATCTATATCAATGGGTGTGTATGTATATAGGTCACAAATTATATGAATGGGGCCCATCACTTGGGTTACATACACATTGGTCTTGTATTCAGTTATAAAGAACTTTACTCTTCACAGACCAGTTTTGGTCGGTTGAAGAGTTCATCAGCTAGCTGATGGCCTACGAACTTCTTTGGCCAACTGAATGCCTTGTTTTGGTCAGCTAAAGGTCCTCTTCAGCCGGTTGAAATGATGCTTCAGCTGAACCTAATTTTTCTTAACTCATTAGAATGCAATTGCGAAATCAGCCGGTCGGTTGATAGGGTCCATTAGGCGATCGATGGCACCTTAAACCTGATACTTTTCAACTTCAACCTCTTGTACACCCACATGGACATCCCAACTTAATTGTAGACCAAAAATTATCATTTTTCACATTATAAAACCATTCATTCTCATACAAAAGAACATAAACAAATCCTTATACATTCATCCATAATCCAGTACATGTCCAAAATGGAAATATACACACCCTTAGAATAAAAAGGGGAGAAATTAATGGGGAACAACATTCAAAATAGGAAAGTACATATTTTCCTATTACCAACTTCATTGTTCCACTTCATTAATCTAACTTCTCTAAGGATGCCCCAAACATGACATACATAGATAAAAACATATAAGAATCCAAAAGGGTGTCCAGTGTTCCCAACATAGCACTTCTAAGCATCTTTCATAGCTAGTGCTTTATATGTAAAAATGTTTGGGGGAAGCGGTTGAGTGACAATACGATCAATTAGGTAGCTATGCATGAATGCAACATTTTATTTTACTCAACTAGATGACATGCTTCCAATACTTATAATAACAATGTCATTTTCATGGTACATATATATATACAATTCCTTGCAACCCAACTACTATTCATATACATAGTGTACACATTTACAAATTCAATATGATGAACACAACCACAATTCAACTACTTCTATTGAGCTCATATACATATCTAAAACTCAATAATCACATAATATTCAAAATTAACCAAATGGGAAATTGTCAACTATGGAAAACCACAGTAAGTGCCTTGTAGGCCAAATACTTTTCTTATGCTTTATGGGTTGCTAACCCGACAGTAGCGACATCCGCTTGGCCAAGTTTTGAGTCTTTCACCTCAGGGCTCCGAGCCCTTCTTGCTGCTTACAATATTTCTCAAAATCATCAATCATCACATAGACTCACAATTTCATCAAATACAACCACAACTAAAATTCCATGTTAAAACTGCATATACAACGATCCAATCTCATTCAACCTCATGATATTTAAAATCATGTAATTTTATCAAAAATCTATCTTTCATATCTTCTATCAAACAAATGGGGTACAACATACACATAGTGTTCACGTAGACATAAAATAGGCTCTAAACAAACTTAGTATGTTTTCAAGCTTCAACTACATCTTGTCCAAACCACATTCCAACCAACTCTACACATTTGGACAATCAATATCATATATCTCTCATATATATAGTCTTCAAATTGAACACATAAAGCACATATGTTCCAAGAACAAATAGAAGGCATACATTCATACTTTAAACATAATGTAACATGTGAAAAACTCAAAACTTAGAAAAAATTCATCTTATACAACCAAAGATGCTAAAATTCCAACATCTCATCTAAGTGACCTATAGAATTAAAGAGGAGAAGGAATAGACACCCTACCTCAAATCCAAGCCAAAGAATACAAGCCCTAGAATCACCTAAACTTCAAACTTCACCAAATTTGACTTTGCACCGATCAAATTAAAGAGGAAGGAGAGTATAGCAACTTTTTCTCTTGGAGCAAGCTTTAAATCCCACACAGAGAAGATGAAGAGAAGAAAATGGAGGGAGAAAGAGAGAGAGGCAACCAAGAGGGAGAGAGAGAAGATATAAATTAGATTTATTATTCTTCTCCTAACCTATACATGTATATGTATCTATATATGCAAGACTTACAACTAAGCTCCTCTCTAGTTCCTTTTATCTACTCCTTGTCCCAAGCAACTCTCTAGTAATAACCAACTAGCACTCTCTCATTTCCCATAATTTCACTTATGTCCCTCAAAGTTCACTTATACATTTATGTCACTCATAAAATCTCGTACACACTTTTCGGGTTACTTGGACCTTTTCTGGCCCCACACCCAGACATAAAACTTCTAGAAAAACTTCAAAATCACAAAGCATGCAATTTTAATTATTTAAACATGCTTAACTCATTTCTAAACAATTAAAAATAAAAAAAATTCTAAGGCTTTACACTAAGAATGGTCTTTATTGAGTTTTGGACAATTTGGAATGGTTGGTTGAAAATGATTGAGAATTTGTTGGTAATGGTGGAGTGTAGGAACTACTCCTACCAAAAAGGCGCACGTGCACCCTAATTGAGAAGTCTAGTCATAGGATGTTGCCTAAAAGGTGTATGTGCCCCTTTTAAGGGTGCATGTGCGCTCTATTCCTTGGTAGAAATTTTCCTCCAAACTTCAGCGGATCATAACTCTTTCGTCTTAAATCCAAATTGAGTGTGATTTTTTTTTAAATAGAGTATTGTTGAATCCTCTTTCCAATGGACTAAGTTTCAACTTGAAATTCTAAACATATAAGGAGTTGAGTTTTGAGCTTGAGGGGTTTATGTGTGTGAGTCGGTTTAACTTTTGTTAATCACCCCCATTTTCCTCGCTCTTAACCAGGTATTGGGAACATTTGCAAATAACAAAAGAGAACACATAGTCTCCATGATGTGCCGATGATTTTGCTCAACAACACCATTTTTCTTAAGAGTATTTGTATAGGAAGATTGATGAATAGTACTATCAGATTTCTACATATCAAGGAAAGGACTATAATTATACTCCTCACCTAAATCACATCTAAAGCATTTGATTACAGATGAAAATTGAGTGTGGATCATAGCACAAAAAGAACTAACGATAGAAAAGAATTCAGAGCGATGCTTCATAAAATAAATCCAATATTATCGACTATAATCATCAATAAAGGAAACATAATATTTGGACATTTTCTTAGTAGAAATAGAAATAGGTCCCCACACATCAGAATGAACTAAGTCAAATGATGCCATAGAAACAGTTGAACTCTTAATAAAAGGCAAAACAAAAATTTTTGCAAGTTTGCAACCACTACAATCAGAAATATCATGCCTACTTAAATTACCCAAAACACCAGTAAAAACTAAATACTATAAATGAGAACTAGAAATATGTCCAAGCTGGGAATGCCATAAATAAAAACTAGACGACTTGGGACTTAAACGAAAATATGACAAATCAACAAAAGAGACAGTTATAGCTGCAACATACAATTCCACTAACACATACAATCCTCCCTCTCTATGGCTTGTCCCAATCAGCTTCTTGGAATGATGATCCTATATAATACAATTGGTGAAAGAAAAATGAACATAATATCCAGAATCATACAATTGACTAACAAAAATTAAGTTCGAAGTAAGCTAAGGAATGCAATGGACATTAGAAAGAGACAAACAAGGAGAAATAATAGTTTCAATACCAACCAACGACATGGGTGTGCCATTGGCAGTCAAAACTGAAGCAAATGAAGAAGGAGAAAAGATAGATGTGAACACAAAAGAATCACTAGTCATATGATGCATAACACTTGACTTAAAAACCCAAGTGGTTTGAGAGATACTTGAAGAAATTGGAGAGGATGAACCTATAGAGGGATGAAAGAGCATTCGACTAATGGGTGGAAAGAAGTTTTTGCAACCACTCTGCAATCAACAATAGTGTAGGAGTTGGTGAAGATGTCTCATCCTCATATGGTGCAACTACTGCTGTGTGATGTTCATTATTACTTGAAAATTGTTAATATTGTTTGTGTATTGGATTGAGGCTTAAGAGAAACGGCCAAGACAGTCTGATTGGGTAACGGAAGAAATCCTCTTACTGGGGCAGCTTTGAAACGAACTTCTTCTGCTAACAGTTCATTAACTACTAAATCAACAGAAGGGAGTGGACTCCAATGAATCATAGAGCCATGAAGACTTTCAAAATCATTTTTAAGAGCTATAAAAAATTGTACCAATCTCTGCTCTTCTCTATAGGCATGATACTACTCATTGGAACTCAATCATGTTGGCTCCGTAAGAGCTAATTGATCCCAAAACTCAGCCATAACTTAATAGAACTCATGTATACTCTTATCACCCAGTCTAGTAGTCTGAATCTCGTACTCCAACTGATACCGTTTGGTAAAATTTGATTACACATAGAACTTAGACAAATAATCCCAAATTTCTTTGGCTGTGAAAAACTTAGCCAAATGCACACCAATATACTGATCCAAATAATTATTTATCCAAGTAATAATTTTTACATTATTTACTTCCCAAGTAGATAACAATTCAATGTATTTGTCACCTTTGGTATCTGATGGAATAGTCAAAGTCCTAGTGACATAACCCGACATGTTTTTGTTCAACAATTTTTTTTTTATTATGTATGCCCAATACACAGAATCCCTACTAACCATTTTTTTTAATAGTCAACCAATACTACCCAAAATTAATGTAAATTGGTTCCAAATAGACCACTGCCGTGAATATTTGTGAAAATAGTGAAGAAGAGAATGCTGAGAACATATGCAAAGTTTGGGTGTGATTGCGATTTGGTGATGTAAGCAAACTGGTAGTAAGATCGTGATGCAATGAGAAGAGAACTGATTGTAGCGATATTGTGATTTCTCACAAGGTCACGAACTATGTGATGAATTTTTTATTGGATGTTATAATGCAAAGTTGAAGGAGATGAAAAGTTTGGATTGCAGAATTAGTGTTTCAATTGTAGCGATGTTGCGATGCTCTATGATTAGGCCTATTACTGAGATTACAATGAAACCAAGAACCCAATAGGTGTTGTGATTTTGATGTGATGGGTTGTTTCTGAGATGCGACCTAATAGTGCACTGGTACGATCTCAAACAAGAAGAATGGTATGAAGAAAGATGCGACTGAAGATGAAGCCTTGCAATTATGACAAGAGTTTACAATTGCGAAGTCTTGTGATGCAGTCAAAATTCTTTGCGATAGATTACGATGGACAATATAGGGCCAGAATTGATAAAGCTCTAATACCTTGAAAGCACAATTGCGAAAAAGAGGAAAAATCTCCCACAATGATGTATTACAACAAATATATATATATATACAAAGGGTATGTCCTAATTAAAAAAGGAGAAGGAGAAAAGACAAGACTACCCTCATATGAAAAATACAATTACATGAAACTCTCTAATAATCAGGTGGTGCTAACACCCACCCTTAAATGCCCAAGACCCTCTCCACACAATTTTGATGTAAGACAAGAATCCATGACAATATGCTACAATCTTGTGATCTAAGCAAGGTGGCCCATATGAACTTTTTTATTTTACTTGGTATTGAGGGAAAACATGGCATGTTGCAAGGAGACGAGTTTATGAAATTTAGTTTGCTTGGAGTCTCACGGAGATGTGTGATTGATTAGAAACCCCCCTTTGACTCTTTATTCTCATATATAAAAATCTATAAAGCCATATCCTAAACTAAATTTTCTCTAATTTCCATTCCAAGACGTTAATTCGGTGCTCCCAAGCCCAACATAAGAATTCTACGCCCATGGCTAAAGTTTCTCCGATTGTACATTGAGGTTACCATACCAAACAAGGTCTGTATGGTATTCATTATGAATGAGACTTGGCATATGCTCCTAAAAGGTGTGCACTTCCAAAGGGCAGTGTAGGTACATAAAATTGTTTAACTGATAATCGTTAAACAACTCAATGCGCACACCCAAAAATAATGAACATAATGTTTTCAGAAAAAGAGAAAAGATCTTGCGAGAGGTGGATTCGAGGATCCCTTTCATTGATAATTTCATGAATATTTATACAAATAGGAATTCAAATCCTTTTAGGACTTGAATTTCCTTGTTGACAGCTAACTTTTCTCTTAAAGAATTTGGATTCCTTTTTGAGTTGTAAGTCCGCTTTTGATTTGGGCTTTGCAACCTTGGGGCAGGACGACTAGGCCCTTGATAATTAATGACCCAGCCCTTTTAAGCTTTTTGCTGATACATGGGCTTAAGCCAACGTGGGCCTGGTCCATTTTCTGTATCAGTTCAACCCAATGGATCAAGTGTTAATTTTGCCCCTACACATTGCCCTTAATTCCCTTCAGTTATGGAATTTATCATAATAGAGGGAATTCATTTGGGTTCTATCATGATTTCTTTGTTTGCATCGAGGTTTGTCATTTAGTGCTGGCTGCTAGCTATAGCGTAGAGCACATAAGTTTCTTTATTCACGTTTTCTTTTTTGCATTTTGTGATCATACTTGTCATTTTTCAGCCATAAATCTTCTATGACTGCCTGACTTGCTTTTCAGATTCATCTTCCTTGACCTTCTTGGTGTCGATTCGTTGCTCCAGGTTAGTTTCCGTTCGTTCGCTTTCACCTCTTTTTTTCTTTTGAAAATGTCTTCTAGTGATAACGACCGTGCCTTTTTTGACAACCAAAAGATTGTCATGTCTAGTTCTTCTCACCCTGTTGCGAAGACTGCCCATCCTACCAGGGTGGTTGGAGATGTGGTCACATCTAACCAGGGTGTGGTTACCGTTTCAGTGACAAGGCTATTGGCTAACCTTGATAAGGTCAGAAAAGAATGTAAAATCCCTAGTGAGGTCACTATTGAGGGTTACCCTCTGGATTTTGACTACAGTATTGGGGAAGGAGTTAAGGATGGAGAAGTCATTTTCTCAATTTCCTATCTAAAAGCCTTCAGATTTCCCCTTCATCCTCTTTTTAGTTTTGCTTTGCACAAACTGAAGCTTGCACCAATCATTTCTTGTATGCTTTCCTTGAACCGCCTTCATAAACTTGACCTGAACCTGAACAATCTCCTATTCTATTACTCTCTTCATATGATCAAATTAGAAGATAATCATTACCACCTGTTCCCTAGTAGTAAGGACATGAAACTGTGTTATGGCCTTCCCACTTCTGACACTGGTTCTTGTGAAGGGGCCCTAGAGTGTCACAGTGGCCCAAAAATTCCCCATTCCTAGTGCTTTCGGCCACATTGTGATTCATCAGTTTTCTTTTTCTGGTAAGTTTTTAAGATTTTCTCTTCTTTTTGCTAAGGGCTTACACATTTCGTAATCTTGCTGTGTTCTTCTTTGTTATGCAGACGAATAGATTGTTTATCTAAAAAAAAAGGTGTGGAGCCTTCACTCTTCAGCGAGTAAATACGTATCTCATAGGCAACTTCGAGTTAACGCCACTACTACTCACGTTGAGTCTTGCTATCTTTATCCAGCCTCAGAGATAGAAATGGAACTGCCGGAGCCCAAGACTAGGATGGGTTCTTCTGGTTCTGTCAAGGCAAAATCTGCTGAGGGGCACAAAGGCAAAGCTGTTATTCCTTCTTCTCCTCGGAAGAGGGTCTCTTCTGGTGCTGCTCCAGCTCCTAAGCATCAGAAGCTGATGGTGAGTGCCATAAAGGGCTAGGGTTCTTTCACCCTAGCCTTGCCTGGTGCTGTTAGCGACATGACTGATGAGCCTGATCAGCGTTGAATGTTATGCATTCTAACCTTTTAATTTGTATATTTTATTCTCTTAGTGATAGTTTATATGTGATTTTACTCTGTTTTTGTGTTTTCTGACTTTTTCAGGGCCTTAATGATTATTTCAGATAAAACCATGATTTTGGGCTTTTAAAGATGATATCCAAGAAGGTTATATGAAGCCTACATCTAATGGGTCCATTCAACTCCATATTTCAACTCAAATCAGTCCAAGGAAGAGGTTCAAGAGAATTACAACTGCTTAAGAAGATTACGGGCCTGAAGCCCAATTCTGTGCATAATCCAGTTTTAATCCCGTTTTGGAAAGGGGACCAAAAGTCTTATTTTTTAGTGTTAATTTGACTTAATTTCCATAAAGGTTAAACGAAATTTGATTCTGGACACTTTTGTATTTCACGTAAATTTTGTGAATTGGACTTCTACTGGGTTAAAACTTGAGCCGAATATCAGCAGAAAAATCCACCTGTTTAGGGCTGCGGGAAAACCCTAATTATCTCCTAATTGGATTAGGAATTTATCTCCTAATTGGATTAGGACTTTATGTATTCTCTTGGGGTATAAAGAGGTGAATTGGAGGCTATTTTGGGGGAGAAAAGAAGTGGAGGCCAGGGCAGAGAAGACAGAGACAATCCGGGTTTTATTTATTCATTATGTCTTTTATTATTTTGTTATCTTCTTCTTTTATCATGTGTAACTAAACTCCTCAACTAGGGTTGAGGAGGAAACCTCCATTAATGAAGTGAAGTTCTTTTGTTAATTAATTGATTCCCATGTGTATGATTTAAATGCTTATAATTTTTACTTCTTGTGATTAATTATTTTATAATTCTTTCACCATCTATATCATGTATATGTGGTAGTTAGAAAGTATTATAATTAATCTAAGCTTGGGTTTGTATTTCTTAAAAGTGATAATCTTTGATCTTATGTTTTTCATTAAATTAGATACATAAGATGCTTAGAATTTGACACTAGTGAAACGAAGAAAAATCTACCTTTTTGATATATTTTTCATAGTGCTTTATTGTTAAATCTTGAGTGAGCAATAGATTG
Source organism: Cornus controversa (assembly GCA_026545225.1). NCBI lineage: Eukaryota > Viridiplantae > Streptophyta > Magnoliopsida > Cornales > Cornaceae > Cornus > Cornus controversa. Next base: position 58,650,617 of record CM048845.1, read on the forward strand.
ATTTCTTGATTGCTACTTTAAATTTGGGAATTAATAAATAAATATTAGAAGTTTCATGAATTTAATGGTGGTGGAATCCGAAACCTTAGTTGTTTTCTCTGTTTGATTTCAATAGTGTTATGTTATTTTCATGTTAGTTTAATTTCTCTCAAATCAACCAAAATTTGTTTAAATTAGATTAGTTTTAAATTAATTCGAATTTGTGTTAGTTTTTCTTCTCAAAGCATTCCCTTGGGTTCGACCTCGTTCTTGCTGATCTATACTTCAATAGATTCGTACACTTGTGAGTTATTTTACATTTTTTAAACAACATCAGAGCCGTTCGTCGGATCTTCTAACCTGTAGATTCCAGACTTGAAGAAGTCTGATAGATCTTTTCTGACTGTGGGGGACTATGCTGCCCTTGACTTTAAAGTGATGGGGGTTTTTGCCTATGGCATCTGGCCTCCCAGGGATGAGCTCCGCCAGTAAGAAGCCAACATAGATGAGCTTTTTGGTAATGCACCTCTTCATGCCATAGAGGTTTATTTCACCTCGTTCTTTCATTTGTTCATCTTTCCTAATGCCTTTGTTTGTAATTTGATCTATTTTCTATGGTGTAGGGTGCATATATGACCATCTTCCTCTGCAAAGCTCTGGAAGTCGAACGTCTGAAAAGACGAAAGGTCGAAAGCCTTAAAGGGAAGGTGAAATTCCTAACCAAGTCTCTTGCTGAAAAACAGAAGGCGCTTGGTTATTTTAAACAAAAGGGCATTGGAAACTGAAGAGAAGGTTTTTAGGCTTGAGGTCATGCTTCAAGTTTGCAAGGCTGGAGACCTTGAAATGTATCAGAGGTTTCTGCAGATCCCAACCCTGAAGCTTGCTAATGGCTTCCGCTATTGCTTTGAGCAAGGAGAGAAGTCTGAAGCTAAATAGGATTATGCTGGCCCAGATGAGTTTGATGCCGAATAGGCCATTGACTCATTTGGTGACTACAACATTCTTCCTGTTGGTGAAGCTGAACGTCAGTTTGCGAATTTTCTGAAGAGCTCAAGCTTTGCTCCTCATTTTGCTGTCATTCCTTCAGCCTCTCTGGCCGCTGCCTCAGCTACCCCCATCTCTTCTGATCAAACTCTTTTGGAAGTGCTGCCCCCAGCAAAACAAGGGATTTTGATTATGGATTCCTTTGATTAGGAATTCAGTAAAGAAGATGGGGCAGCTTCTCAAGGTTGATTTTTTCATATTTTGTTTCTTCTTTTTATAATGCTCTGGGAGAGCTTTTTGCTTCAAGGGCAGATTTGCGCCCTTTAATATGTAATGAACACTCTTTTTTTGTTAGTAATACAACTTTTTTGCTTCAAGTCTTGAGGTATGGATTTACACCTCTGCTTCTAATGAATGCTTGTGTTGCTTTAGTCAGATGGGTTTGATTTCCTCCATTGAACTGGGGAGATTTCTTTGTGCGATCGGTCACGTAGACCTTAGCAGTGATAAGTGATAGATCATTTAAGACCTTAGCTGAATTTTGGACCAAGGGCCTCTTTCTATTTTAAGTGATCAGTCGTTCAGACCTTAGCTTTAATAAGTAATTGGTCGTTTAAGACCTTAGCTTTTGATAAGCGATCGATCGTTTAAGACCTTAGCTTGATTTAGGCCAAGGGATTTTTTTTATTTAATAAGCGATCGGTCGTTTAAGACCTTAGCTTGATTTGGGCCTATGACCTCTTTTGTTTAATAAACGATCAATTATTTAAGACCTTAACTTCAATAAGCGATCGGTCGTTTAAGACCTTAACTTGATTTGGGCCTATGACCTATTTTCATTAAGCGATCGATCATTTAAGACCTTAGCTTCAATAGGCGATCGGTCCTTTAAGACCTTAACTTGATTTGGAAAAGTTGGTCATTGTTACTGGCATAAAAACGGGCGCGGGCATGTTATGGCGTATCTTCTTTTTTAGCCGTACCATGTCCACGTCGTACCCTTAAGGGATTTGTTTCCTATTTTTGTATAATAACAGACAAGGACGTTTATCCAATGTGGGATTCCGTCTGTACTTATATTCATAATGACTAACTCAAAAATGGCTCTTATTAGATTTGAGGCCAATCATAAGGAAGGTGAATCCATTCCAGGAAAGATAGTGGAGCTATATTGCCCGTATTTAAATTCCAAACTTTCTTTATATGATAGATTTCCCTTTTCTCCCTGAAGAAAATTAGGAATTATACTTTGCAAAATATGTCATGGTGGCCTTAAAGGCTAAAGTGCCCTTCGAAGTGGTCCGATTAGTTATCTCTGTCTGGCCATTGCCCTGTGGGTAGAATCTGGCAAAGAACTTCTGGTTAATCCCATACTTTCTGAAGAACTTATCTAGTGGTTGGTTGTCAAAATTTATGGCATTATCCATGAAAATGAATACTGGCAGCCCAAACTGGCAGATGATATTATTCCAGCTGAAACTCTTGACTTGAACATGAGTGATTGTTGTATACGCCTCCACCTCAACCTACTTTATGAAGTAGTCGGTGGCTAAGATTACGTATTTTTTGCTGTTGGTAGCCATTGGGAGAGGCCCTATTTGATTCATCCCCCATTTTGCGAATGGCCAGAGGTTGGCCATAGTTGTCAAGTCTTTCGGGGGTTGGTGTGGTATATTGGCTTGTCGTTGGCACTTATCACACTTCCTAGCATACTCTTCGGCTTCTCTTGCCATGTATGGCCAGAAATATCCCTGTGTAAGGACTTTATGGGCCAGTGAACGTCCCCCTGAGTGATTTCCACATACACCTCCATGGATCCTGGAGAGTATCTCCCTTACTTCCGCTGGGCCACACATCTCAAGTACGACCCTGAGAACGACCTTCTGTAGAGGTGTTCGTCGATCATGGAGTATCTGGCAGAGTTCATTCTAACTCTTCGTGCCTCCTCTTTTGAGTCTGGTAACACCCCGTCTACAAGATAGGCTTTGATGGGATCCATCCAACTAGGTTGGTTCTATATGACCAACACCTCTTATTCGGGATGTGTGGTGGGTTCTTGCAAGAACTTGATCAAAGCTATTCTGATCAGATCTGGATAGGCTGCCAAGGCCGAAAATGCAAGTTTGTCGGTGTTCAGGTTCAGATATCTTGAGATTTGAGAGATTCTAACTTGATCGAAACCCTTAAGCAGCTTTTGCACCAGATCTTTATAGGCTTTCATCCGATCATCTTTTGGAAGGTAGTCTCCACTAACCTGTTTCATAATTAGCTGAGAATCACTAAAAGCTTGCAAGTTTTTTTACCTAAAATGTTTGCGCCAATCTCAGTCCTACTAAGAGGGTTTCATAGTCAACTTCATTGTTCAATACAGGGAATTCAGGTGGATTGCCTGTTGTAGGGTTGTTTCGTCTGGGGTCTGGACTTCCGAAACCGACCTCTGATCCTATTCGCGTTGATGATCTGTCGACGAATAATCTCCATTCAGGATGGGATTGAAGTTATGTCTCCTCGTCACTTTTAGGTTCGTATTCTAGTAAGAAGTCTGCAACTGCCTATCCCTTTATGGCGGTTCGAGGTTCATAGGTTATTTCGTAGGCACCCAGCTCTATCGCCCATTTGGCTACACTTCCCGACTGATCAAGCTTATAAAGGATTGCTCTGATCGAGAGTTTAGTTGGGACAATGATCGGGTGAGTCTCGAAGTAATGCCTAAGCTTCCTCTTTGCCTGGACCAAGGCTAGTACAACATTTTTCATCTTTTAGTACCTTTGTTCTGCCTCGGTCATGGTCTTACTTGAGTAGAACTGTAATGCCCGAATTTCCAAACTTCTAGGAGACCGGAGGTTAACCCATCCATTAATCCCAATGGACCCCTTTTTCTTTCTATAATTACCATGAAAGCTTAAATTTACCTTTCATATAGATATACATCATCTAACCTTAATCAACCATCATGGGCCCCAAACCATGCGTCGGTTGTATAACCAACTAGTTGCATCCTACATATTTTCACACATGCGAACCTGTGTGATCATAAGTTGTGGCTGAAACCCACACCATTGGATAGAGGATTTAAAAACACCCAATTTCAAAAAAAACGACACTCAATTTCGATCTAAAACGAAGAATTTACACCCGTTTGAAGTTCGGATGCAAATGGGGCTGCCCAGGTTCCTTTCGGTCGGTTGATGGGTAGTTTCGGTCGACTGAAAGAGGACTTTCAGTCAACCGAAACACTATTCAGTCGACCGAAACCTGTTCCCAACCATTCCAACTCTCGGGATCTTGCACTTTCGGTCGACCGATGCAAAGGGCACTCGACCGAAAGTGTAAAAATGCCTCAAAACCTGTTTTTCCAAGCCTCAAAGCATCCAATCACCTCACCAAACCATAATCCAACTTAAATCAAGACTTAAACCATGATTAAAATCCACCAAAACAATATAAATTCTCATGATCACTCAATGGTTCCAAGTTGAACACCTTTGGGCATGTACTTTCCCCAATGACTTCTCCAATCTCTCAATTGGCATCAAAAATATTTACACTACTTATAACATGTGAATGAAAACATAATTTTATAATTTTTGCATTCCAACTCATCCATTCCATCCAAATCATACTTCAACCATAATTATACAAAACCACAATTAAAGTCCATCCATTCAAACCATATATCCTTTCCATTCATTCCCAACTCTTATACTTGAGAAAGGTCCAAACATAAAGTTATAATATAAGAGGAAACCATAACTTTACAATCCATAATTGAGTTTAGTCTAAGAAATAACCACAAAACATCAAGGTTCCAAGTTTATAGTCATTAAAGGATTTCATGCATAAGGTCCAAAAATGTTAAAAATCCAACCATGACTACAACTACATAGACAACGTGCCACAAGCCGGCACGGATAGCCAAATATACAACATCTTCAAAATATATCAAAAATACTACCAAAGTCCCGCTTAAACATTCAAGTCCCGTCCGTCATCGGCGCCTTATCTGTAAAAGAGTTTAGAATAAAGGGGTGAGCACCACTGCGGCTCAGTAGAGGTACCCCAACCCACCTAAGTGCCGACCCGACACGACCTACATGGATGCATGTCACAATATTTCACATATCATTCAACATACATCATGTCCACTCACAACAATGCACACATATATATATAGATGCATTAAATACATATCATGCTTCATAATTCAAAATGAAGGCAATAATCATATGATTGTCTCTCTCTCGGACTCAACCCGATATCCTAACATGATACTTGACCAAATCATGCAACCGAGACACTTCCCACACAATTACAAAATCCATCACTGAGTATTCTCTACTCCGAGGTGATTGGACCGTTGAGGAATCCGCCACCAAGTATTCTCTACTCCGAGGTGATCGGACCGTTTCAAAGTTTATCACCGAGTATTCTCTACTCTGAGGTGATTAGATTATTTCAGAATTCGTCACCGAGTATTCTCTACTCCGAGGTGATCGAACCATCACCAAGTATTCGCTACACCAAGGTGATTGAACAAGTTACACAACCACTCTCTCTCCCGTTTACCTCACAACGGCCCTATACATGCATTTCGAACACATATGGATCAAGCACTTATATTTCATGCTTCACAATACATAAGCTAGTTATATAGGAACATAGCATGCATTTCACATTCATCAACTCACATATATACATTCCTATATATGCAAACCCTAGCATAATTAGCATATGCCCACAAAACTTCACTTAAGCACACTTTAGCCATGCTTCACTAATACACACATTTTCTATATAAAAATAGCATGTATTTAACTAACTCAACAACATATAATACATACATGTTCAATATAACACATTTTCACATATGTGCACAAAATCTAGCATATATGCATACATGCTAATATCCCTCACACATTCACCTTTTATACCGTATATACAACCATATACATATCTATTGCACAATAGAGACTAAAGAGAGTAGAAGAACACCACATCCCACCACTCTTACCACTCTAAATCATGCAATACACACCCTTAGCTCTCACAACTTCACCCGAAACCCTAGAATCAACAAATAAATAAGAAGGAGAACCCCTACCTCAAAATCCAAGCTTAGAAGTGGAAGACCCAAATTTCACCAAGCTTCAAACTCCTCCAATGGCAACTTTCCACCGATCAAAACGAAGAGGAGAGTGAGGGGAACAACTTTTAGTATTGACTTTACCCTCAAATCTCACTTCTTGGCCCTCAAAACTTAGAGAGGAGAGAAGAGAAACTTGTAGAGAGAGAGAGTAGGAGTCGGATGTAGAGAGAGAAAGAGAAGTGAAAATCTAATTTTTCTCCCCCTCTTTACACATATATATCATATATTTCTCCTTTTGCAACTAAACCCTCCACCTTTTCCTTATTTACTCCTTGTTATGGCCATTTTTCGCTTATTCGCAAATTAGCCTTTCCTCAATTTTTAAAACTTCACTTATACCCTTAAAATTACATCCATACCCCCACACTATTCCCTAGAGTCCGTAGTTATTTCCCCCAGTTACCCGAACCTATTTCGGTCCCATACCCGTAACAGAAAACACAAAAAGATCATTTAATTCCACTAAGCATGTCACTAAACAATTAATCATGCTTAAAAATTCACTTAACTTTTAGTCATAATTCAAAAAAAAATTTTGGGTTGTTACAAGAACACCAGGTATTGCTTTTTGTCAAGTTCTCTAATCAAGATGACACTAGTGGCCATTCAGGATATGTGAGATATAAGTATAGGGACTCTCCAGCATCAGGTGTCGAGAACGTTGGTAGTTGGATTAGATACTACTTCAGCCTTGCCAAGGCTTCACTCTGTTCAGCCCCCCATACTTCTCTTCTTTTCGATCGAATGGCATCGAAAAAGGGCTTACATTTATCCAACAACCGAGAGATGAATCTACTCAAAGCGGTAATACGTCTTGTTAGGATTTGAACATCCCTGTGAGTCTGCGGCTCCTCGTTCTAGAGAATGGCTTTCACCTAAATTGGGCTCGCCTCTATCCCTGTTCGGTTCACGATGTGCCCAAGGAACTATCCTAAGGAAACACCGAAGGTACACTTTGGCGAGTTCAGTCTCATATTATGGCTTCTCAAGGTGTCAAATACTTCCTGTAGATGTTGTATGTGGTCTTCACTCTTAAGGCTTTTCACCACCATGTCATATATATATGCCTCAATTGTTCAGCCCATCAGATTTTTGAAGACTTTATTGATCAGTCGTTGGTAAGTTGCTCCTGTATTTTTGAGTCCGAACAGCATCACCTTGTAACAGTAAGTCCCCTTTTCGGTAATAAAGGAAGTTTTTTCCTGATCAGCCGAATTCATCGGGATCTGGTTGTATCCTGAGTACGGGTTAAGGAATGTCAGTTGCTCGTACTCGGTTGTGACATCAACCATCTGATCGATTTTTGACAAAGGAAAACTATTCTTGGGGTAGACTTTATTTAGATTGGTAAAATATATGCAGACCCTCCACTTATCGTTCTTTTTCTGAACCACCACTACATTCGAGAGCCAATTTGGGAATCGAACTTCTCTCATGAACCCTGCTTGTAAGAGCCGATCTATTTCCGAAGTGATGATCTGATTCTTTTCTATGGCGAACCGTCTCTACTTCTGCTTGACAGGTGGGAAGCTGGGATTGACGTTGAATACATGACATGACACTGAGGGGTTTATACCAGGCATGTCCGTGTTATGCCAAGCAAAAATGTCAACATTCTTTCTTAATAGTTGTACAACTGCGTTATCTCTGTTTGGCATAAAAAGGTCCCTATGTTTGTGGGATCTTTGCCAGGAATGATCTCTACCTCCTCGGTTCCTCGGTTGGGCTTTCCTTTTACCGTTCCTAAGGAACGCTTTTCGGCAGAGAGTTCTGTGATTGCTATTTGGTTGTTTATTCCTACACTACTTTCCCCTTCAGCGTAAGGGCATAACACCTTTTGGCAGCAACCTGATCTCCTATGATATTGACTGTCTCTCCTGTTTGGTACAATGCACCTCATAAGTTGGTGAAGCGTTGAGGGGACTCCTTGCATCCTATGTATCCAGCCTCTTCCCATTATCACGTAATATGAAGAGCTGAAGTGACAATGATGAAGGCCTCAGTCAGTGTTCTTGAGGCTGCAGTAACTAAGAGTTTCGCAACCCCTACTGGAGTCACTTGCTTACCGTCGAAGCCTATAAGTGGTTCGGCAGTACGCCTAATGCGTTCTGGTTCTAGACTTATCTGCTGGAAAGCAGACAAAGTCAGAACGTTGGCGCTACTCCCTGCGTCAACCAATACCCTTTTTTAGCTCGCAGTTGAAAATGATGAGGCTAATTATGAGAGGATCTTCGTGGAGCGTTTGGACCCTACTCATGTCTTTGTCCGTGAAGGTGATCGGCGTATTGGCCGAGCGATCATGTACTGAGTGGACTTCTCCAATTCTCTAGATCTTCTGGGCACTCCTGAGGTTCGACCGCCTTCCAGACTCACTTTCTTTGTCTGAGGTTGGTCGGCCATGAATCATATTGATAATCTAGATCGGAATAGGATTAAGCTGCTAGTTTGCCCTTGTTATGGCTGATCAAAAGTTCTTGTCATTCTTCTTGAACGACGTACTCCGCCAAACCCCCTTATGCGATTAGGGTTTCGATCTGCTGTCTTAAACTCTTGCACTCGTTGGTGGTATGGTCGAAGTCGTTGTGGAAGGAATAATGTTTATTCTTGTCCCTCTACTCTAACAGTTGCCTAATAGCTGGAGGAGGGCGAAAAATTCCTTTGCCCTTGTTTTCATAGTAGAGTCTGGCCGGAGATACTTTTAGAGAGGTGATCTTCTCTTCGATCTTTTGCTTTTTCACAACCTTTGGAACAGATGAGGAAGGCGTGCGAGTTGGCTTCGCCTTAGCCACTTGGCTTTTAGTTTGTTGCGCCAAAGTGATTAAGGTAGATCGTTGCATTCTGGCTGCCTCATCCTCATCTATCCTCAGGTATTTTTGGGCTCGAAAGTTCAATTCGCCCATATCCTTCAGAGCGTTCTTTACCAGGGATTGATGAAACCCTTCTTCCAAAGACACTGTTATCTTAAAAGCTTCCACTGCAGTGTACCTATCGCACGGGGTGGCTACTGCTTGAACCAAAGCAGTGCTGGCCCAGATAGGCTGGACGAGAAGATCTTGCACATAAGTGCATCGTTCTTAACGTCCAGTGTCATCTTCTGTTGGTACTGGTATATATGCTTTACCGGGTTTGTTTTCCCATCGAAGGTAGCAAACGTCGGTAGAGTGAACCTCCTCGGCCTTTCGATTCTAACTATATCCTCGGTGAAGGGGGTTTCGGTCAACCAGGTGGTGCTAAGTGATCGATTGGCTGGATAGCCTGATCTGTCGCACTTTAGCGCGCCGATCTCCCGTTGCATCTGGATTCTCCATTCCTGGAGGAGCTGCGAGGGATCGACTTGACCCTTGCTAGGCCGATCGGGGTGATGGTGTCTACTACCGAATTGGTTGTGATGTGAGGTGCTTAGCAAGCGGTTGCTCGAGCCGACCCATTCATTCGTTGTCGCCTGGGGTTTCTTGCGCTTTCGGCACGATCCACCCTAGCCTGCAAATCTGCAATCTGTTGATATAGAACATCGTTCTGTTGGGTTAACTACTAAATGATAGGGCATGCCAGCGGATCCCGAGCCTTTGGCTATATGGGTTGTATAGGTGGCGTCCTCCTTTGGTTCATGAGGGGTCGACCCAACTCTACCACATCATAGGTATTTTTCCTCTTATCCACCATGGTTACCAGTTTCTTTTATTTGGAAAAAAGACTAAACGCTTTTCAATGACGACACCAAAGTGTAGGTACAAAAAATTGTTCAACTGATAATTGCTAAACAACTCAATGCACACACTCAAAAATAATGAACTGAATGTTTTCAGAAAAAGAGAAAAGATCTTGCGAGAGGTGAATTCAAGGATCCCTTTCATTGATAATTTTATGAATATTAATACAAGTAAGAATTCAAATCCTTTTAGGAATTGAATTTTCTTGTTGATAGCTAACTTTTCTCTTAAGGAATTTGGATTCATTTTTAAGTTTGCTTTTGATTTGGGCTTTACAGTCTTGGAACGGGACGATTAGACCCTTAATAACTAACGACTAGCCCTTTTAGGCTTTCTGCTGCTACATGGGCTCAAACCGACGTGAACCTAATTCATTTTCTATATCAGTTTAGCCCATTGGACCGAGTGTTAATTTTACCCCTATAGGCAAGTTGCTTACTCATCATAATATCTTAAGAAACCAATAAAAATTAGAAAAAAAATGTGATTACTAAGATGAAGACGACCAGCTTTATTTATGGACCATTATCCTCTCCAGTGAAGAGTCTCCTCAAGTCCCTCTAATGCCGATGTTTGTTAAAATCAGTGGTAACTCACATTACTACAATAAGTCACACCAATCACTAGTAACGTTAATTATCACTTATAATTACAAACGTCGTCACTGAAAGAACTGCAAAAAAATCCTAAATGGAGGGAATTTTTACGCTTGTTTATGTTAAATCTTTCTTTATAGAAGACAATCAAATTTAGGCGAAAATCTTTTTTCCTTGGATCGATATAAAACGCCCACGATAATGCCGAGTTGCTCAGCAAGGCAAGGATCGGGTTGAAGCGCCTACCAACCTGGGTTAACTAAAGACCATTTTCAAGGCTAATGATGAACTATTACCAACCAACGTACTCCTTTATTCTGGGGGGGACATTGATCTTTAGCTCGAGTTTAGTTTGCTCTTTACTTTCATCAAAATCCATATTTTTAAGGTCTCAATCAATCAGTCGCTAGGTATTTCATCAAATTTAACAGCACATTGATTTTTTCCTTTTCCCAACTTATAGGACTTGAATCTCTAGATGATCAAATTAAGAATGCTTACCACCACATTGAAGGACAAATGAGGTTTGCTACCCATTTGATTTGGCGACATAGCCGGCCAGCTAGGTTTTCATTTTATTGTTTTTTTAAATCAGACATCACGATTACCCAGATCTCTCTCCTCTCCCCTCTCTCTCTAATCTCTCACCCTGCTCTCTCTCTCTCTCTCACTTCTTTCTTTCTCACTCTAAAAATTTAACCCAAAAACCCATTCCTGCAACATAGAAACTCTTCAATAATTTTTCCGACAACATAAAAACCTTGTGGAAAAAAAAAATCGGCAAACATGTAAACTATTACAGCACTCTTTTGGCAAAGCTAGACAATCAGCACCATAGAGGAACTCTACAGTGAAACTTTCTCCAAGTCAATTCCTCCATTTTCGTGATCGTAGTTCGGTGCAATAATGGAGAAGAAATGATCAATATCTCTTGGCATTTTGGATGTCTGCCACATGCCCATAGCATTAGAGAAGAAGAATGAATAGAAAAGAATAATCAATACAAGGAAGAACAAAAGGGGACAGAAAATGGAGCTTTGATCATCTATTCAGCTCTCTGTTCATGTAATGGAGAAATCTCTGTTCATCCATGATCAAGAAAGAAAGATAGAAGAGAGAGAGAGAGTGAGAGCAGGGTGAGAAATTAGAGCGAGAAAGAAAGAAGAGAGAGATTAGAGATCTGGGTAATCATGACTGATTTAAAAAAACAAAAAACAGAAAAACAAAGCCCACATGGACCGGCTCAGTCGCCCAATCAAATGGTAACTAAGAGAAAACCAGTTATACCGTTTGTGAATTCCCAGAAGGAGAGTTGTTGACACTTATAAGAGAAGTAAGCACAGAAAATGTGCAAAGTGGACAACATCTACACACACTGCACCAGATTCTAACAACCATACTACTTGTAGATCACACAAGAATGGTATAGACCAAATTCAGCTATAGTTTTCCTAATTTCTTGGTCTTGGTAAGTACAACGACAAATTCATGTATACAAATTGTGTGCATATTCTTCCTCTTATATAGTAATATATGTACATGCATAGAGATGGAGAGATTGTGTATACCCAAAGTAAAATCTGCAAAACCAGAAGAACACTCCACATTAACAGATGCAGCTGCTTAGAATTTAAGGTACAAGGTCCTATGCATGATACATGAACAAGCTATTCCCCACAGCACAAGCAATCAAGTTGGTTCTTGGATGCCAAGCCAGATTTAGCAACTTAGAATTTAAGTTGCAAGAAAATTCATTATTTCCAGAGCAAGCATTTTCATACCCTGAAAAAAGAAAGGTAGGATATTTAGCTGAGATGAAACTGAACATATCCAGGATCAAAATAAATAGAATTATATTATTATATCACAGGCCAACTTGACAATGTAATTTTTGTGCAAAGAGGATGATATATATATATATATAGATGTATTTTTTGGTAATGACGTCCACCTGCTAGTTAGTAATTACTGATCACAACTTAGGAAAGACCAGACTAGAACCATATTGATAAATGAAAGAAAGGATTTACTACTCCTAATCTATGATGCTAACACTAACTAAAAAGTGGACAAAATCTTTCAAAGAACTCCTAGTGGGGCCGCTGGGCAATGGTCTACATAGATTGAGAAATGCACCATAAATCCTGAAACAGCATTGCCAATACTTTTTCTGAAACAATACAATCTTAATGCTTGCATTGAAGATAACTCGCCAGAGAGTGCGACAAAATGAAACATCTACAGATTTTTATTAATTGGAAGGCCAAAGTTGCCAAAATTATAGGTCTCCCCAACAAAAGAAACAATACCATAACTATCTTTATTTCAAATGTCATTTTTGTAAATACAAAGGACATTATAGACATTTCAGAATCTGATAAAAACACAATCATCCTACTAAATGTACCATCATACTATCAATCCATTCCCTATACAAAATATTCTTCTTTACAATGCCATCTCAACAACCAAAGCAGGAGAATATTGCACATCAAATTATTCAGGCTTACATAGATTTATTATCATAGAACCCTACTCAACTAGTGATTATCAGATGGGAATTGTCCAAGCAAATACAGACGAATTTTGTTTAATAGTGAAGAACCTGGGATAAATTTATTTGTGATAATCATCAACAAGTTATGTAACTCTATATTCTTCAATACATCTATATGTAAATTATCAACAGATAACACTGTCACATTATCTATGACCTTCAGTATGCTGTTCTAAGTGGAAAACCGGCAAATGCATTCGATTTTAAAACTTTCAGGAAGTAAATTATTATTAACAAAAAAGATTTGATTATTCTAACTGATCATTTTGTACACATTTCCTTGTCGTTTCAGTATTTGTATCATAAAACGTTCCCAGTGGGGCTACACAGTTGAACCATACTGCCAATGAACCACTCTCGCCATGTCCTGAGTAAGTTATAATGCAAGGAACTTGAGAAATATATACCTGAAATTACTCACCTTTGTTAGATACTGTTCACATTCTCCCCAACGAGATTGTATTTGGAATTACCTTGTCAAAGGCTCCAATGCTCTTTTGCTGTTGTTGCCAACAATGTTCTTGTAAAGATTGTTTTGCTCACTCCTTGTTGGATAAAGACTAGGGCCCTTGAGTCCTGTGTCCTTGTAATCATTGAACCATGTCGTGGCATCTTCCCGCGCAACTTAACCATTCTAGCAGTGCCTGCTCAAAAGCATTGATCAACCATCCACGCTCTTCATCTTCAAGAGTGTATGCACACACGACTAACCAACCTACACAAAAGTGGGCATGGAAGAGATCATTATCGTAGATATTTCATTAAAATTCAACCGCACCTCTCTTTTTTAAAGGTTCAAAATTAGCCCTTTCCTTACTGGGGAAGAAAAACATTTGCCCTAATTTTCCCCATTTTTTGGGTTTTTCATTGCAATGACTTGGTCCACGTGAGCCTTACAAAAGGACTATTTTTTTATTTTATTTTTGTAAGTAAACCTTCCAAAAGGATTTAAAACCTGAAAATACAGAATACAATAATGATGTAATAATTTAAAGCAAGATACAAATGAACAATTACATTATTCTCCCCCTTGACTTTGTCCAACAATTGCGATTCAGCCAATAGCTGAGCGTACTCACGTTGGAACTCCCCTAATTCAATTCTAAGCCGATTCACCTGTGCAGAAAATATAAAAATTTCATTAAATGCACAAGAAGTAATTCTTCAGTTTTTTTTCCCTTTTCTATTACATGTTTAGCAATAATTCATTTGTTCTTATAGTATCCAACATTTTGGAACTCAACCTGAATTGTTCAAGGCTCCAGAATTTATACAAGGCAGCATTTGTAGGGCACTTTATCAATTTCTCTGAGATCAGTGAGTGCATTTGGCCAGCAATCATCCAATTTGTTTTCTAAGCATCTGAAGTGAGTAGAATCCTATATTTTGCAATAAGTAGAATCCTATACTCTAAAAATGTTATCAACTACTCATCCTGTGAATGACCATTATTGTGCTCAAATGCATATTTGATGAATACTTTATCAACAAAAAAAATAACATATTTGATGAACTGCCAAAAACATCAACAGTGATCTTAACTGAACAAACAAAAGTAAGGTATCCTAAAGGCCAAGTAAAGCCTAATACAATGTACAAATGATGATTATTTGTGCTGCTTTAAGTACCTTGAGATTAAGTTCTTCCTCCCTCTTCTTATATTCCAAGCATCTGGGAAACAAAACAAAGCATATTATAAAAATTCTCTTCAAAAAATAAAATACAATTTTTTTTTTTTGTAAGAACTCAATATATATATTGCCAAATATGGTCTTAGTTCCTCAAAGTCTAAAGCAGAAGTGCCTTCTAATCAGAATTCAGCTATAACTGGACTAGAGAGCATGGAAACTACTAAAGCTATTACAATTGTTCTTATTTTGCTGTTAAGATAGCTAAACATAGTCATTTGCTCGAATGTGTAATTTACCCAACTATGACCAGACTATGTGGTCAAGCAAGCATGAAAATATTCACAAAAAGTTAAATTTTAAATAATTTAATATATACTCACTGTTCTCGGAGCTTTTTGTTCTCCTGTATCAGGTTTATTGCCTCTTGATCTTTCAACTGATTTGCAGTGTCAGCAAACTACACACAACGCATGAAAAGAGTGCATTAGACTTCTTTTATAGAATAATGACTTCACCATTACAAGGTTGGGGGAAACCAAGGAAGATCATTACAGAAAATCAGTTGAGATATATAATGTAGATCACTGATCTTAAAGCAAAATGTTCTAGTTAATTACAGGACAATTGCTTTTTTCAAATCTTTATTAATAAGAGCTTACATTGATGGACGTTTATAGAGAGAGGACAGTAATGGGCATCATTTACTAATTAATCTGTTCCTCTCACCATAGGCATAGGAAAATGGCAAAGCAGGATTTGCATAGCCACACCAAAACAGATGGAGAAAATTTAGTTAGTTGAATAGAGATTGTCTTAAAATTTCACTTGTTCATAAAAAAATTATAACCAAGTATTTGTGCACCCAGGATTTGCATACCCACACCAAAACAGATTGAGAAAATTCTAGTTAGTTGAATTGAGATTGTCTTAAAATTTCACCTGTTCATAAAAAAATTAAAACCCATTATTTGTGCACCAGTTAGGTGTCAAACAGAAGAAATTATCACAATATTGATGTGTCTAGATATATCTATGCAGGAATTAACAAGATGCAGAAACTGTATCATATTAGATTGATAATTTGACATATACTTAAAAACTCTAGTCAATTCTTATCAACACCCATGATCTACTAAAATGATATATACAAACTATATATTTCGCAAGTAGACAAATAATACTATAGTTGCAATGGCATACTTCAAATGGTGAAATTTTCTAACTGTGATCAGTTCCAATAATATAAAAGAACTTCCATAAGGAAGGTGATGATACCCGTAGAACCAAAATACGATGTACAATATTGAAAAACACTAGCAGAATTTGTCTGATGCAGAATCCATGCCAAGAAGAAGTGAAGTTTACAGAATGTTAGGTTGTCAATGAACAACATGTTCAGAAATAAGTATAGCTGAAATTACAATGCTGAGATGAACTAAGAGAAAGTTGTTTGAGATGGTCTAACTATGTATCACATACACCAACTGATGCGCTGATAGAAATAATTCATTGATTCAGGTTGAAGGTGCCAAAGGCCAAGCAGAAGGCCAAAACGAATGCGGATTGGGGTTGTAACAAATGACATAATTTATTGCATTTATCCATTGGATATGACTTTACAGAAAGCCAAGTGGAGAAGAAACATCCATGTCACTGACATAAGTAGTTAAAATTAAGGTTTATTTAGGGGTGTCTGATATATTATATTAATATAGAGGCTATTTCGAGGGAGATGGGAATTTATGGCTTCTATGCAAATGATATTGAGTGAGATACAGCCATTGTGCCAGATGACTACATGTTGCAAACAACTTCTATTTAATGCTTATAACCAATATGCCCTCTTTGTTAAACTAAAGATGATAATGTTTTGTCTGCATCAGATACTTAGTCTATGCAAAAGTAGGTGAAAACATCATCATCTGTGTCCATAATTCCAATTAAAAGAGCAGCAATATTAGCAATACTGCTATGCTGATATTTAGCATTTCAGGTAATGAGAATGAGACCTATATCCTTTAATATATATTCTATATATTAATATTATATACTCGATATATTAGTCAGAATTAATGCATCATTGAATTAAATATACCAAGGTTATCAGAATCGGGATTCTACGTAGGATCGATTTGGGTTCTGTAGAATCGGATCGTGAATCGTAAGATTCTACAAAACTAGTAGAAAAATAATTCAAACTAACTTTTTAAACAATAATACCTCTAAAATATAACAACAATAAGCACAAAACACAAAAATATATAAAAAAATACCACTCCAAACATATATTGTAATAACTCAAAATTTTTATAAAATCATTTAATTAATTTGTTAGGTCTTGGATTAAATTATATATATATATGATGAATATATATATATATATATATATATATAGGTGGTGGATGCATTTATATATAATCATATATGCTGATAAAGTCCGTGTGGGGCCAGCCATTTTCTGGCAGTGACCATGAGTGTACATCATTTGCATAGAATGTGTGGAGGAAATAAAAATGGTTAACCTTTTCGACTGTGTATGAATATACTTTTATTATTTTATATATATGTGTGTGTGTGTGTGTGTGTAGGTGTCGAAAAACTACCGTTATCAATTTTGGGCTGATAGATACTTTATCTAACACGATATACACTTAAAATTCGAAATCAGTTTAATTGAACACTTGTTATATAACCTTACAGTCTCTTTTATCTCTAAAAAAACTCTCTTTCTATCAAACTAGCCCAAAAAAAGTCCTTCACTTTGGGGTCGTCTTCCTTTTATACTGTCTCTCTTTCTTTGGACTTATCTGTTGGAGCATGAGGTGGTTCGGTGATGATGGGCTTTGTTTTTAGTCTTATCCTCGGTTTGGGTTTGATCTTATCGGTTGGAGCATGAGGTGGGTTTTTGTGATGATGGATTTTTGTGTGGTGTGCTGGGCCGGTGCTGTAGTTGGGCCTATGCTAGATTTGAGCCCTATCTTTGGGCCTGTATGTGTTTGGGCCCACACTTGGCCCCTAATTTCATTCACTTTTGGAAGGCAAAAGGGGAGGGAATTAAATCTGGGTAGCCAAACAGTTCTGACGGTTGAGTTTTCTAGGTGGTCTTGGGGATCACGTTGGTTGTTGTATATATAGGTGGTGACAAGAAAAGGGGTGATTTTTCTTTCGCTTGCCAGAATGCTCTTCAGTAGAACCAGGGTCTGTGTGCGTCGCCATATGCTTCCGTTCAGAGGTCAGTGTTTGTTTGATTGATTTTTTATTATCCCTTTCGGACTGTGCTGCTACGTTTGGAAATGAGGGGAGACGAGAGTTCACCGAGTAGTGACGAGTTCACCAGTAGGAGTGGTAGTGATTCTGGGTCAACCTCTGGGGGTAGGGGTGGCGAGAGTGTAGGTGTGATTTCTGGATCTGTAGGACGAATTGTGGTTGTAAGGTCTGAGGACCCTGAACCGTCCTATCTGGAGGGAAGGAATGACCGGTTTAGTTTGGCCAAACTTCGGAAGGATAGGGAAATTCTGGTGGACGTTTCCCTCAGGCACTACCCGATCACGCATAACTTTCGTGCGGGAGAGGGAGTGAACGAGGGGGAGTTGCTTCTCTCGGTGGGTCACCTCCCTGCTCTTTGCTTTCCTCTTCATCCGTTCTATCACCTGGTGTTGAACACACTCGGTCTTGCACCTTTGCAGGTGAACCCAAATTTTTTCAAGGTGGTGTCTTGTCTGTTGGCATTGAATTGTACTCATTCGTTAAGTTTGGATTTTGACAACCTGATGGTCTGTTACCGGGTAGTGAGGATAAAGGACAAACAAAGTCGTTACCATTTGTTCCCTAAGTCTCGTAGGGCAATTTGCACCGAGAAGCCTTCTTCCGATAAGGGGTGGAAGGGAAGGTTAGTGGTGGTAGGGGGAAATTGGAGGGTGCCTCGCTCAGAGAAGTTTCCCATTCCTAAAAAGTTTGTTCACTTACGAATTATACTTGTTTGTGGTTTCTGTGATTTGGAATTTTCTGATCTGTGATATGTTAACTTTATGTTTGGTCTATGCGGCACACGACTTTGCTATACCAGCGGCAAAAGAGAGTGGTCGAGTGAAGATTGTGCAATCCAGGGTTTGGTCTGATCGACCGAGCGCTAAGGATCTTCTGGCTCCTGCTATACTGAAGCTTATTGCTCAGCAGGCATTTGAGGTAGCGGATATGAGTGTACCGATCACCGTGAGGACGGCCAAAGAACAAGAAGGTCGTTGAGCAAGACTGTAGCACGTTCGTTCCTGCTGGATCGAACAGGGCATAATTGAATTTGAAGAGAAAGGAACTGGTGGTGGAAACATCTGGTACGAACAAGCATCAGGAGCAGCATGTTCAGAAACGCGCTCGGGTGAGTGAAGTTCCTACAGGTGTTGAACCCCTTTCGAGTGACTTGGGCTCGAGAAGGCTATTGCAAGCGCCCACGGTTCATCCTTCCGGGTCAGGTACTACTGCTGCGGCTGAGCCATGGGTGCCGTATTTGGTTAAGTCGAACGGCGCCGTGTTAACTGTGAATGATTTTAGCTTCAGAGATACTAAAAAATCAATCAAACAAACACTGACCTCTGAATGGAAGCAAACAGCGACGCACACAGACCCTGGTTCTACTGAAGAACGTTTTGGCAAGCAAAAGAAAAATCACCCCCTTTCCCGTCTCCACCTATATATACAGCAACCAACGTGATCCCCAAGACCACCTAGAAAACTCAACCGTCAGAACTGTTTGGCTACCCAGATTTAATTCCCTCCCCTTTTGCCTTCCAAAAGTGAATGAAATTAGGGGCAAAGTGTGGGCCCAAACATATACAGGCCGCCCAAAGATAGAGCTCAAATTTAGCACAGGCCCAACTATAGCACCGGCCCAGCACACCACACAAAAACCCATCATCACAAAAACCCACCTCATGCTCCAACCGATAAGATTAAACCCAAACCGAGGATAAGACTAAAAACAAAGCCCATCATAACCAGACCACCTCATGCTCCAACAGATGAGTCCAAAGAAAGAGAGACAATATAAAAGGAAGAAGACCCCAAAGTGAAGGACTTTTTTTGGGCCAGTTTGATAAAAAGAGAGTTTTTTTATAGATAAAAGAGACTGTAAGGTTATATAACAAGTGTTCAATTAAAGTGATTTCGAATTTTAAGTGTATATCGTGTTAGATAAAGTATCTATCAGCCCAAAATTGATAACGGCAGTTTTTCGACACCTACAATATGTATCTTATAAAATAAGAGAAAGCTAGAGAGAGAGAAGAGAGTTAGAGAGAGAAAGAGAAAAGAGAAAGAAGCCGAGAGTATGTCCTTTTTTGAGTCTGTGTATGAATATACTTATATATATATATATATAAATATAAAATATGAGAAAAGCTAGAGAGAGAAAGAGGAAAGTTATGAGAGAAAAAGAGAGAAGAGAAAGAAGCCGAGAGAAAGAGAGAAGAGAAACAAGCCAAGAGGTGGTCGGTAGAACGTGATACACACCGATATGTAAAGAGAGAAGAGAGAAGTGGGTCTTGTCGAAGAGAGAAGAGAGAAGTGGAGTCGTCGGAGCTGCCGGAGAGTGAAGACATCAGACAAGAGACTTCGAGTCTTCGAATCACAGTCAAGTTGTCAACAGTCGACAATCAACAGTTCGCGAAAGACTGAAGGTCTGAAACTTTAGACTCTTTTGTTCTACCCTTCTTCTGATCTTCTATTGTTCTTCGACTCTTCTGATCTTTTGTTCTTCCGTTCTTCTTCAAGAAGATAGTTTTATCACTTTATTAGCAAATGGGCTATTTGGGCTTCTTTCTTTTCCCTCTTAGTCTCTTTATATATGTATTAGCAAAGTGGGCTATTTGGGAAAGCCCAATATGCTTCAAAAAGCTAAGGCCCGTATAAAAAAGATGGAACTGTGATATATTTTTAGAATCGTAGAATCGTACAGAATCGGTAGATTCTATGATTCTTTTTGCGATTCTTATGATTCAATCCTGATTCCATGGTATTAACGATTTCGTTACGATTTGGATCGTTTTTAGTATTTCGGATCGTAGAATCGTACGATTCTACGATCTAACTTGCAATTTTAACAACCATGGAATATACAATTTATGAAATTCTCTCCCATATAATCCAATTCTATTTTGAAGGAAAGAAAAAAGAATTAGAATGAAAAGTGTTCATTATCTAATGGATAATTGTAACGGGTTGAGCGCTTGCCCTCTAACCCAAAAGCTTAAACCATTGGGTAGTGTTGCATACCCACCCATATATACCCAATACTCTTCCTATTCAAATCCCATGTGGAAACCCTCTAACATTCTCTTCCACCCGAACTCGCAACGCCTTCGTTGTGGTTGGACCATCCTATCTACTTGGGGCAGACCCGGACTCCTCCCGACTGGGCGCTTGGCGTGACACCGAATCATAATGGGTCTTGCGCTTGCCCTCTAACCCAAAAGCGTAATGGGTCTTGTGCTTTCTTCAAATTCCATTCAGATCCGATGTGGGAACCTTCTAACAATAGGACAAAGGTCTTCTTAACTTTTGGTATGGGTTGAAATCCTATTATGATGTTGCAAATGACGCGATCTATTTGACTCAAGGTCAGGCACAAATAGAAGTTGCTTATTCTCTTAGAAGCGAAGGAAAAGGGCAAGGCTCTTTTCGTAGTTATAGTCTCATGAGATCTATGCCATCTGTCGTAAACAAAGGAAGGTCAAAGGACCATTTGATTTATTAAGGAGCAAAGATCTAACCTTTTTGTGTCCTATTAAAAATTATTTACCCCAGTCTTTCCGTTTGGGTGCACAGTGAATTGATTAGGATTGTAGTAAACTAATGCAATCAGCTATGAAAGAAAGGCTGAAATCTATAAGAAGGGAAAAGCAGAGAGCTAGATCAAGCTAGGGAATAGCTTAAAACACCCACAACTCAATCCCGAAAGAAAGGGAGAGGTAGAAAGCTGCGATAGCAGGCTAAATATATTGATAATATCCTTGTTGACATGTTCTTTATACTTATGATTGCTCTCCTCGATTTGTTGCCGCACCTTGTTGTGAATTTTTTGATCTAATCCACCAATTCGTCACACGGCCCATGATTGGAAGTGGAACCAGATCTAAAACGTTTTTCGGATTCTGCCCATAAACTATCTCAAAAGGACTCATCTTAGTTGTTCAATTTCTGACTTATTAAAAGCAAATTTTGCATGAGAGAGAACCTAATCCCACTGTTTTAAATTATTCCCAACATGGCTTCGAATCAAATTTCCAAAACTTCTATTAACAACTTCGGTTTGCCCATCGTTTTGAGGATGATAGGCTGAACTGAAGTTCAAATCAAACCCCAATTTCTTCCATAAAGTCCTCCAAAAATGGCTGATAACTTCCCATCGCAATTAGAAGTGCTGGACTTTGGCGCACCATGTAAACGAACAATTTCTTTGAAGTACAGGTTAGCAATTTGAGAGGCATCCATAGTTTTCCGGCATGGTATGAAATGCACTATTTTAGAAAATCTATCAGCAACAACTAGGACAGAATCCATACTCCTTTGTGTTTGAGGAAGACCAAGCACAAAATTCATGCTAACATCTGTCCACGGAGAAGTCGGAGTAGGCAGAGGCTTATATAAACTAGCATTGGTAGCTCCACCTTTTGACACCTGACAAATTTGGCAATGATCAACAAGCGTATTGACATCCCTCCTTAACTTTGGCCAAGAGTATTTTGCATCAACCAAGGCATAAGTTTTGTCTCTGCCAAAGTGTCCCTCATTATGTAACTAAAATAGAATTTTCTCTCTCAAGGAACAATTAAGAATACATAATTTTGCTTCTTAAAGAGAGAACCAGATTGCAAGCAGTAGTCAGTCCTCTTACCTTCCACTACCTCTTCATGAATCCTCCCAAAGAATGGATCAACAACATACAAATCCTTAAAAGTGTCAAAATCCACAACTTGAACTTGTATAGTAGATAGTAAATGAGACCTTCGACTTAAAGCATCAGCCACCTTATTTTGGACACCTGCCTTATGCTTTAAAGTGAAAGTAAACTGTTGCAAGTATGCTACCCATTTTCCATGCCGACGGTTCAACGTATGCTGCCCATTTATGTACTTCAACAAGGTCAGAATACAAAACAAACTCTTTTTTAATCAAATAATGCTCCCAATGGCGGAGTGTCTGCACAGTATCATAGAATTCCACATCATCTGTAGAATAATTCAACCTTGCACCACTTAATTTCTCGCTAAAGAATGCCACTAGACTCCATCCTTGGCTAAGCACTACTCCTATGCCGATCCTAGAAGCATCACAATGGACTTCAAAGAGTTTGTCAAAATCTAGTAGAACAAGGATAGGAGCTTCAGAAAGCTTTTTCTTAAGTAACTGGAAACTTTCTTCTGCTTCATTAGTCCACTTAAATGGTCCTTTCTTCATGCAACTCATAATTGGTGCTGCAATTGAGCTGAAATCCCTGATAAAATGATGATAGAATGAGGCTAAACCATGAAAGTTGCGAACCTCGTGAACATTTGCTCGACTTGGCCACTCAATGATAGCCTGCACTTTGGACTGACCCACTTGGATTCCTCCTGAGGAGACTTCATACCCCCAAAACAACACTCGATCTATCATAAAGCTGCACTTTTTGAAGTTGATGAACAATTTTTCCTCCCTTAGAGTAGTCAAGAGGACTTGTAAGTGTTCAAGATGTTTCTCTTCGGAAGGGTTGTACACAAGAATATCATCAAAATACACCACAACAAACTTCCCATAAGGTTTCAACACATGATTCATCACACGCATAAAAGTGCTTGGTGCATTTGATAAACCAAATGGCATAACCAGCCATTCATACACCCCTCATGAGTTTTGAAAGCTGTCTTCCACTCGTCCCCGGGTCGAATTCTAATCTAATGGTATCCACTTTTGAGATCAATTTTTGAATAAACCTTGGCTCCCGAAAGATGATCTAGCATGTCTTCTAACCGAGGGATAGGAAATTTGTAATTTATAGTAATTTTGTTGATGGCTCTATTGTCAGTACTCATTCTCCAACTCCCATCTTTATTTGGAACCAATAAAGCCAGCACATGGACTCATGCTTTCACGCACATAACCCATCTCTAATAATTCTGAAACCTGCCTATTAAGCTCTTCATGATCTTTAGGACTCATTCGGTAATGTGGCTTATTTGGTAAACTAGCTTCAGGCATTAGATCAATGTGGTGTTGGATGTCCCTCATGGGAGGTAATCCATGAGGTAAATTTTGAGGCATAACATCAGCAAACTCCTCTAAAAGTGGCTGAACAATAGCTAGACAATCTGATCCTACAAGCTTCTCTTTGCCAATTAAAACATAAACCATGCCACTCTCCTCCAATTCCTCCTCAAAATTGGCCATAGAGAGTAAATTAATACCCTCCCCCAATTTAGGTTTAGGTGTAACTTCCTCTTTAGATGGAACCAATATTATCTTTTTCTTATCTTTATAGAAGGTATAAGTATTTTTGCAGCCATCATGTTGCACCTTATTATCAAATTGCCAAAGTCGACCAAATAAGACATGACATGCATCCATTGCCACAACATTACACCATACTTTATCTAAGTAACTATTACTAATAGATAAATTAACCAAGGATCGTTTAGTAACTGATACCTCATTGCCTTTCTTGAACCAAGAGAGTTTGTAAGGTTGAGGATGTGCTTCTATGGATAGATTTAACTTTGACACCGTTTCTTGAGAAATGATGTTTTCACAACTTCCACTATCTATAATCAGCTTGCAAACACAACCATCAATAGTACAAGTGGTTTAGAAAATATTATGTCGCAGCCAATCCTCAGGATCTTCGTGTCGTGGTGCTATAAAGGCCTTTCGCATCACAAGAAAAAACCCTGAATCTCCTCTAACAACAGCATCCTCGTCATCATCATCATAAATAGGTTCATCTTCTTCTTGTGACTGATCTTCTTCTCTACATTCTTCAATGAGAAGCCATTTTCCTTCACAATTGTTTGCTTTTCGACATCCAACTGACTTGTGTCCTGGTGATCCACATTTGAAGCATTTAACTCCTGCCCCACTAGGCTGCAGTTTAACAATAGATGCTCCACCACCTGGCCGTGATTGAGGGGCTGTATTGCTGCCACTTTGAGGCACTGTTGTTGTTGGTCGATTGCTAGCAATCGTCCCATGAGATTGCCCCTTAGAATTAGTAACCCGATTAGAATTAACCTGATTATTTGGTGTTCTATGCGTCCCTCTAGCTTGCTGAATTTCTGCGGCTTTGGCAAGCTGATAAGCTTGAGAAACATTCCAAATATCTTGCTGGTTCAATATGTCTTGCAAGTTAACACGTAATCCCCCTATATACCGTGCAACCTTTTGTTCCTCACTTTCATTTAACTCATTCTTGAGAACAAGTTCAAAGTATTCCTCGGTGTATTCGTCAACACTCCTGCTTCCTTGTCAACAATTTTGCAACCTTTGAAACATTGACTGGATATAGTTGTAAGGAAGAAAAGTCTCTCTTAGCTTCTTTTGCATCTTTTCCCAATCAACAATCTTGGGCTTTCCTTGTCTTTGTCGTGTCATAACGAACTGATCCCACCAAGCTGATGCTCTTCCCCTTAATTTCACCGCAACCAATTTCACCCTTTTGTCTTCGAGTACATCCTTTAGGTTAAAGACTCTTTCCCCATTAAGATCTTCTACAAATTAAGGAATTTCCACCTTGAAACCACCATCCCAACGCCTTTCATAAAATGGGATAGGTGCAGGTCTGGGTGTTGCGTTTCTACGAAAAGGATTAACAAAATCCTCTTCTAGATCCTACTCCTCCTCAGACTCAACGCCATTTTGAGAAGGGGCTGGGGTTGGTGCAAGGCGTTGAGCTAAAGCTTCAATCTACCCTCTTAGATCTTCTACCACAGCAAGCACTTGTTGTTGATCAACTGCTGCGTTCTGATCAGGCCCAACGGCTGGTCTGCGAGGTGGATTTCTTCTCCTTGGTGGCATGTTGCAAAACCTAAGAGTGAGATCTGATAACCTAACACAAACCCACTGGACCAAAACTTACTCCGATACCAACTAATGCAATCAGCTATAAAAGGAAGACTGAAATCTATACGAAGGGAAAAGCAGAGAGCTAGATCAAGCTAGGGAATAGCTTAAACACCCACAACTCAATCCCGAAAGAAAGGGAGAGGTAGAAAGCTGCAATAGCAGGCTAAATATATTGATAATATAAAAAAAAAATTGCTGAATACAACTTGGAACAACCCTTTTATAAGCCACAAGGGATGCCCTAGCAAATATTCAATCCTAGCCCTACATATAAATATAATCTAAGAGCTAATATTCTGTCCAGCAAAATAAAAGGTCCTAAAATGATAAAACAACCATTAAATGGTCACATGACTCATTTAATAGGCACATGACTTATTAAATAGAAGCGAGAATGACAAAAATATCCAACTAAAGCTTAGGCAACATTAAACAGAAAATTAAAACAGATTTAAGACTTAAATAATGACTTAAAACCCAAAAAGCAATTAATGCACTCTCAGCCTAGACTTCTTGCAATGTTCAACTGTTTGACTGCCTTATTGCTTACAGAGTTGCACCAAACTCTCTGTTGGATGAAACATCCTCAAATCCTTCCTTGTTGATTTATAAGATGTGTTGAGAAAATGAATGCTCTCATGTGGCTAATTAATGGTCCATTACTAATGCTAATTCCCATAAAGAGGTCCTAATCAATGCCAATTCCACGCCCTTCAGAAATGATATGACATTACAATTCAAGATGACAATCACTGTTTCATACAATGTTCATGAAAATATTGTAAGCTGGCAATCTAACAGTCAATTCTGAGGAAATACTATATGCGCTCCTGATACGAACCTGCAACTCCTGATTGAACCCAGAATTAATTACAGAGTCTACCATCCCAGTCTTCCTTTTGACCTTGTCAGGTTCTACTAAGCAACCATGCTCTTTCCTCTTCAATTGTGCTCCTATGCATGTACAAGGCATCATACGTTAGATAGAAAAGAAAAGTTAGTAACAGCCTAAACGTCGAAATTCATTGGAACATTTACCTTGTTGGGAGTTTCTTTGAGAGTTGATAATTGATTGTCTGGGTCTTCCAACTAAGGAGGAAGCAGCTGATGGATGCTGAAGGACCCCACCTGCCGATGCTGCTCTTATACTACCAATAGCAGAGGAACTTTTACTCAACACAACAGCTTGTTGTGTAAAAGTATGTGGTCTGCAATCAGATGACGCCTGAGATGGCATTGATGCCCGGGGTTTTTTCTTAACTTGATACCCAATGAGTCCACAATGATAATCCCTGCCAAAGTATGCTTATCAGATATGCTTACAGGAATTCCATAAACTACTACTTCAAATTATACGTGTTTGTAGAATACATAGGTAAAAAAATCATTCCATTTTATTCTTCCAGCCTTTGAAAGAACACATTCATAATTGCATGAAAATATAATCATTCCACTTTGTTGTCTCAAGCCTTTAAATATGACGTAATTTTATTTTCTCTCTGTTTTCAAAGAACAAGAAGCAGCATCCTCGAAATGTAGATAAAACAAGATAAAATGTAGGGCTTAACAGTTTAAAACTTATTCAGCTACTGCAAGATTTCAGCAAGTAGAGACGCAAAATACTTTAAAACTTATTCAGCTACTCCAAGATTTCAGCTAGTAGAGACACAAAATACAAAAATCCGTCATCTGTACTTCAGTATAACAAATAGCTTACCAGTATTCAAGTGTCATTTCCTTCAAACGGCCTTCAAGCTTTTGAAAAACGGAGGTTTTCTCAAAATCTTGTTTATTGTGAGTGGGCTCAATAAAATTTGCTTCCAGAACACCTAAAAGAAACTAAGTCACTCAGCACCTACTCACTACTATTTGAAGAAAGATAAAGAGACCACCTTGAAAATAAAACCATCTAAGTAGTGCAACAAGTGCTTCAAAGGCTTCTCACCTACAACCCCTCTACCTCTGCTGTCGGTGTAGCTTACAACATGCCAGAACGGCTGCAAAGGAATACATTAGCACAAGGATGTAAGAAGCAAGTCACTGTCAGCTGAAAACATATCAGTGTAACATAACACACACACACGCATTATTGAAAAACAAATCTGACAAAAGCAAAATGACCAGGGCTGCAATCAAACTGAGCCAAGCTGAGTATATAGCCATTTGAGTTCGTGAACAAGCTCGTTAATCGGCCCAGTATTAGTTCGTGAATATGTATATATGGGTAAACTGCATAAAAAACCTGTCAACTTTCACGGATTTGCAAACACCCCCTAGTGATGAAACTAACCCCTTGAAGTGCCAAAAAGTTGCAATTTACCCCAATCCGTTAAAGTAGAGTTAACTTGTGTGCTAAATTACGATTTTATCCCACCAAAACAACATCCTAGTTACTTCTAGTCTTGGATTTCGATATTTTGTGTTGTTTATCGATAATCATAGCTGTGTTACATTGGTTTATCTCATGAAAACCAAGAATGAGGTGTACACTGTTTTAAGAATTTTGTGACAATGGTTCAGACTCAGTATAGTCGTACCATTAAAAAATTCAGATTTGATCATGGTACGGAGTACACTTATGGGGAGGTACAATGATTATGTACGAAATTTGGGATTGAGCAACAGATGTCTAATGTTCAAACACCTCAACAAAATGGTCGTTCTGAGAGAGAATGGCCACATCCTTGACTTAACCAGAGCCATCTACATTGGCATGAATGTTCCCCCCAGTTGTTTTGGGAAGATACAATTATTACCGCTATCTACATCATTAATAGGACCCATTCTAGGGTTCCTAACTTTGCAGCCCCACTCTCAATTCTACATCCCAATCAATCTCTTTTTTTATTCCCCCACGGGCCTTCAGGTGTATGTGCTTTGTTCAGGCCATTGGGGCAGACTTGTACAAAGCTTGAGCCCAAGGCATTGAAGTTTTGTTTTTGGACTATTCTCAATCTCAGAAAAGTTATAGGTGTTCACCATCCTCCCAGTCATCAGCAATTTATATCTATGGATGTATATTTCTTTGAGCATACACCATACTATGATGGTTCATTTGGTTTTCAGAGTGAGTGGTTCCCAGTGAACACAATTGCTACTCACCTCTTTTCATCTTCAACTCCTCTACCTTTTTGTCTTCAACTCCTCTACTATTCCTCCTCGTAATACTCCTCTAGTAGGGACTAGGGGGAATTGTTTCTTTTTCACAGGTCCACATTCGCAGACAACATGCTCAAGCTTTTACTCTCGCAGCTGATTGCCCTGTCCCTTCGACACTAGCTCCGCCTTCTCAAACTGTTGTTTTGCTTAATGATTGTCCTATTGCTTTTTGGAAGGGTAAACGTTCTTGTACTTACCCTATTTCGAATTTCGTTTCTAATTGTGCTCTCTCACCCTCCTATCGAAGTTTTCTTGTCTTTGTTGCCTCGGTTCCTCTTCCTTCTAGTGTTGCAGATGCACCAACACAACCTCAATGGCATGATGCATGACTGAAGAACTACAGGAACCTGAGAAAATCAAACTAGGGACATGGTTCCACTTTCTATTGGATGAAAGGTTGTGAGTTGTCGTTGGGTGTTTCCAGTTAAGCATAATCAAAACAGGTCAATTGCTCATTATAAGGCCTGATTGGTTTCCAAGGGTTATGCTCAAACCCATGACATAGATTATCAGAAGACTTTTGCCCTGTTGCCAAGATGAACACAATCCGCATATTATTTTTCATTGTTGCGATTCGTTTTTAGCCACTATTTCAATTGCACGTCAAGAATGCCTTTCTTAACGGTGACTTGCAGGAGGAGGTGTATATGGTTCCCCCACTGACTTTTGCTCTCCTGCTCATTCCAGGATAGTCTGTCATCTTCGTCGCTCTATGTATGGACTCAAGCAGTCCCCTTGAGCTTAGTCTAATTGTTTTGGCGCTACCATGCTCCAGTTTGTTTTCCATTGAGTGCAGCTAATCATACCTTGTTCTCACACCATTCAGCTGGTAAGACAGATGATCTTGTTATGATAAAGAGTTGCGAACCAAGCACAATCACGAAACACAACACAAAACGAAACAAGCACAACAAACAGAACACAAGACTTTACGTGGTTTGACGATGTGCCTACATCCACTGTGAAGATCCAGTGAAAATTCACTATGCGAAAATCAGGAGATTACAAGTTCCAACCCCAAAGGAGGGACCCACTTGTATGAGTTGATATAAATATATATATATATATATATATATACACACACACACACATATACACATTATATGTATGATTATGACTATGCTTCCGCAGTTATAAGATTTCGAATTGATTAAGGATTTGGGTGACGGATCACATCACATTCAATCATCACCACCCCATTTCCCTTGCTCTTAACCGAGTGTCAGAAATCAGAGCGTGACAATTAACCATTTCTTAATACCCATTTGCATTTCGGGTCAATACATGAATAAAAAATGATTCAAGGTCATTTTTGTCTTAAAAAAGGTATTATGGAGATTTTAGGACCATAAATGTACTCTTCCGTCAATTTTGTAACGATACGCAAACAGGGGATGTCTTGCAACAATTTAGAATAGTTTTTTTTTTTATATAAATAAGAGATTCATTAAAAAAGCGCCCAAACGGGGGAGGTATCCCAAGGAACAACAAAAAGATCAAAGCCTTAAACTATCTACAAAAGTTAAAAGGGACTCCGAAGATTTACAAAAGGATCCCTTCGACCAAAAGTATAAGGAACTAAGGATAGAGAATCTAAAGACTCCCCAGGGCTACTCTTTATCATCAAAAGATCTCTTATTCCTCTCATTCCATAAAGCCCATCATAAGGAATGAGGAGCAACCCTCCATGAATGTCTAGCATCATGCCGCACCCGAAAACCATCCCAAGCTATAATACAGTTCGCCACCAACTTAGGCATGATCCACTGCACTCCAAAAATACCTTAAATCAAATTCCATCCCTCCCTAGCTCTGGGACAATGAAGAAGATGATGACCAACAGATTCCTCCGCTCGTTTACACATACAACACCAATTCTGCCCACACAAAGAAGGCCACCTTCAAGGGAGCTCTAGATCGCCAAATTCCTTTCCACGAGAAAGGAGGCCTATGGGAGTCCACCAACCTCCGATAAAATGACCGGACCTCGAATCTCCCATGACTTGTGCCAATCCAAACCAGCTCATCGCACCCCGCCCCGGAACAGACCTGTCCGTAAAGAAAAGCCAAAAACTCTGTCATTTCCTCGATTTTCCAATCGTACAAAAGGCTCTCAGACTGAACATCCAAACCAGTCGTTCGCCATCAAGGTGATAACACTGAGCGACCATTGCCTGTCTATCTCCTGCAATTCTACAATTCTAGCAAGTCTCGAATAGATACTCTCCAGCGATCTCTCACCACACCAATGGTCATTCCAGAAACTCACAAACCTTCCATCCCTTACCCTAAAACGAATGTGCTTGGAGAACTCATTCCAACCCCGCAATGTACCTCCATAACCCAACCCCAACAAGAGTCCTCAACATCAGCGAGCACCATCCCCCTCTATCCTCTCCATATTTGAGACATATAATCCGCCTCCAAAACCTCTCTCTCTTCGTCCCAAACCGCCAAAGCCACTTACCCAATAAAGCATTGTTGAAAAGGTTCAGCTTCCGCACCCTAGCCCTCCCCTCTTAAGAGGTCTACAAATCTACTCCCATCTTAATAGATGATACTTGGGCTCCTCCCCCAAGCCACCCCATAGAAAGTTCCCCTGAAGCCTTTCCAACCTCCTTAAAACAGAAACCAATAGTGGAAATAAGGACATGAAGTAGGAAGGCTCAAAAGCGTGTTCTTCATCAAAATCAATCTACCCCCTTTCGATAGGTACTGTTTCTTCCATCCAGCTAACTGCCTCTCAAAGCGCTGCACAACAAGATCCCAAGAAGAGGCTTTCCGTGCCTTCACACATAACGGTAGACCTAAGTAAGTCAAAGGAAAAGAGCCCACTCTACATCCCAAGGTGATTGCCAAATGACCAATCCCCTCAACCTACCCCATAGGAGCAATCTCACTCTTTCCAAAGTCCACCTTCAAACCCGAGACAGCCTAGAAACATAACAGTACTCCTCTCAGGTACCTCATCTGTCTCATCTTTGCATCACAAAACACAATAGTTTCATCTGCAAAGAGCAAATGAGGGACCTCCATTTGGCAAGCCGGATTCCTCCCCACCTTGAAACCTCTACAAAAACCCAGATCACAAACTCTCTTCATCAGTCTGCTAAAGGCTTCCATCACAATAATGAAGAGGGAAGGAGATAATGGATCCCCCTATCTCAATCCTCTCGAGCTACCAAAGAAACCAGACAGAACACCATTAACCATCACCGAGAATCTCACAGTAGAGATACAGAAATTGATCGAACCCCTCCATTTCTCCCCAAACCCCATCCTCTCTAGGAGATAAATTAAGAAGTCTCAGCTCACATGATCATATGCTTTCTCCACATCAAACTTACACCCTCGGATCTCCTGAACAAGTTCGAGCATCCACACACTCACTAGCCACCAAAACTGAGTCCAGAATCTAACAGCCTCCTACGAAGGCATTTTGCGATTCGGAAATGATTCCATCCATTACTTTCTTCAATCTTATCGCTAAGATTTTAGCAATAATCTTGTAGATACTTCCCACCAGACTGATGGGCCTAAAGTCTCGTATGTCATTTGTCTCTCCCTTCTTCGGAATCAAAGCAATGAAGGTAGCATTCATGGACTTCTCAAATTTTCCATTCGCATGGAAAGCATAGATAGTTGCCAACACCTCCCTCTTCACCACCACCCAATTATGGTGGAAGAAAGCCATAGAGAAACCGTCTGGACCCAGGGCTTTATCACCCTGACAACTCTGTAGAGCAAAAGTCACCTCCTCCTCAAAAAGCCTCTCCAAAGGATCCTTATCCTCCGTCGAAATCAATACGAACTCCAAACCCCCTAGAAGAGGCCTCTAATCCGTAGTTTCCCTATACAACCGCTGATAAAATGATGTCACACCTCTCGCCACCTCCTCTTTATTCAGCAAAGTTCCATCCACTTTGATTCTCCCGATGTGATTGCCCCTCCTTTGGGCGTTGGCCATCCTATGAAAGAATCCCGTGTTCCTGTCCCCCTCTTTTAACCACAAAGCCCGGGATTTCTGTCTCCACAAAATCTCTTCCAATACAGCAAGCTCCTCAAATTCAATCTTGTAATCCTCCCTTTTCGATCTTTCCTCCTCCCCCAAACCCTCCAAACTCTCCTTTCTATCCAAGTCTGCAATTTCTTCCACAATCATGTTCTTCCTCCACTCAAGATTACCAAAAGTCTCCTTATTCCACTTTTTAAGGTCCTCCAATCTACGAAGATTCCCCACAAGGACGAAACTGGGAGTGCCCAAAACCTCATAACTAGTCCACCATCATTTCACCATCTCCTTAACCCTTCCACTTGAAGCCACATATTTTCGAACTTAAAGAGTGTTTTCCTCCTTCTCAAGCCCCACAATCAAGCAACAGCGGGACATGATCTGACGTTACTCTTGCCAGCGCCACCTAAGCCATGTCCGGGAATCTCTCCTCCCAATCTCCCGAGATTAAGAACCGATCCAATCGAGAGAAAGTCAGAACTTCTCTACCACTGGACCAAGTGAAGCGAGCTCCCTCTAGTGGTAAATCAATCAATCCCTCACCATCTATAAACTCCGAGAAGGAAGTCATAGCGGCCGTCTATCTCCCACCAGAAGACCTCTCATCCAGGAATCTAACAACATTAAGATCTCCCCCCACGCATCACGGAACCCCCCATCGCCTGTGAACATCAGACAACTCCTCCCACAAAACGCCCCCCTCTCCGCATCCTCCAACGGACCATACACTCCAGAGAACATCAACTCGACTCCATCCTCTTCCAACTTGAACAAGCAAGAGACTGAATATCTCCCTTTCCACACATCTACTCTAGACATCCATCTCTTGTCCCAAACCACCAAAATGCCTCCTACCACCCTTACTGCATCAAGCGCCTCCCACTCTAAGAACCGCCCACTACATACACTTCTCACCATCTCCTTGGACACATTGCTCAGTTTAGTTTCTTGAAGGCAAACCACTTGAGCCCCCCCCCCCCCCCCCCCCCCACACACACACACTTGCGTAGAGCTAACTTCACCACCTTCCTCTTGCCCGGGTCATTGAGCCCTCGGAGATTCCATGAAACTAGGTGCATCATCATAGACAAATAATGGCTTTCTCCTTCTCCCTCCTCCCCCCTTGGCTCCTACCCCTCTCCAACCCACTTCTCGCTTCATAATTGAAATAGGAAATAAGATTACGGAGTTTCCTTTCCCCCTTCCAAGTACTTTTCTTTCTGCCAGCAAACTTCTATTTTCCTTTAATAGTGCCAGCAATTCCCATGGTCCTCTCATTCTCTCCAGCATATGTCACCCCCAAGCTCTGGCCCATCTCCTCCACATTGCTTCTCAACCAGCTCTCCACTTCCTCATTTACAGTTCGACTTCCCTCATATCCCCCTTCTTCTTCAGGTCCCATAGCTGCCAGAGGGT
Organism: Cornus controversa; assembly: GCA_026545225.1. NCBI lineage: Eukaryota > Viridiplantae > Streptophyta > Magnoliopsida > Cornales > Cornaceae > Cornus > Cornus controversa. Next base: position 58,684,895 of record CM048845.1, read on the forward strand.
GTGTTAGACCCAATCCTTCCCCTTCCCCTTCCTCTTCGTTTCGGGTCACAATAGCATGATTAAGGTCAAAGGGATCAACAGGAAGACCTCCCTCAGCCTCATTCCCGCCAATCCCCCAATCAGAGTAACTCATATCTCCAGTTTCAGGTGCAGCAGTATTTGTTGAACTGGATTCATTCTTGAACTCTCCTAAGTCCACCCCACTATGCATTTTCATTTCACTTAACAAAGCTGTTGCAGCTTCTTTCTGGAGACTCAACTGAATTCCTTTCCCAACACACAAAATAATCCCTCTATAAAGTCTATCCAGCTTGAATGATATTCTCTGTGCAGCATTATCCCTCAGCATGACTTCTCCCCCCACTTTCTCAGCTGCCAGTAGCTGCTTTGCCGCAAGACCTAGGACAACACCCGTCCCATTCCTTCCTCTATTAATCACCCAATTGTCAGCGAAATCCCTTCCCAGTCTCCCTTTAAAGAAAGAAGAAGAAGAAGAGAAAGCAAAGCAAGCAAAAATAGGGGCCAACCACCTGTGCTCAGACTTGCCCTGTCCTGCGTCACTCTTCAAGCCTTGGTCTAATCTCGATTTCATGACCCATTTCTGTTTTTCTTTTCTCGGCCATCTCTTTCCCTTTAAGGATTTTTTTAGAGAAGGATTGAAGCTCCATCACGACTGTATTCCGATCACAACTGGACTGAGCACCTGTGTCCCGTTTGGTTTCAGAGCTTCTGTCCTTCTTACCATAACTGTGCTTCTTCTCCGACCGTCGCCAAACCACCCTGTACTCGTCAGCATCCTTGTTTCTCCTTTCCAGCACCGCCACGTCGTCAACTGATGCTCTAAAACCATCGAAGCTCTATGAGATGCACTAAATGAGAGATGAGGCTCTGCGATGAGGTCTGTTTGTGTGGTTGTTCTTTGATCCATGTAAATAAGTCTCATTAAGCTCAAGCCCAAAGTTTTGTTGGCCCAAACTTTGTGAGCCCAGACGGTTGTAGCATATTTTTCCCCACGTTGGGCTTTTGATGCTTATGGTTTTTCTTCTGGCTAAGAGAGCCCAAATGTCCCTTCCTCGAGTCCAGTCCATTTTGTATTAAAGCCCCATCTTCCTTTGTTGGATTTCTAAAAGGTCCAAAACGATTATAAAGAGAAGGGCCACCTATTTTTGAATTTAAATTTGAATCTCTAATGTCATGTGAGCCCTTAACCACATGCCCCAACCCCTTCGCGCCACGTTGCCCTCCAACTGTCGCCCACTCCATCCGCCCATTGGCTACTGACGACCCACGTGCCCATCTACTTTTTCCTCATAGCCACGCGTTTCAGGCACGTAACCATCCCCTCTTCCCTGAACTCTGCCATTACCACCCTCTGTCGTTCCTTTCTCCGGTCAGTCCCATCAAAGACACCAAAACGGTTCCGACGAGCTTCTTCGTCCCTCAAATTCCACCATTCCTCCTCTGTTATAAGCTCTCGTACGTCTCGCCCTTCAAGAGATGCTTCAGTTGGCACCATCTCCGACAATTTCTCCTCCATAAGGGCCACCTTATAGCAGAGCCGATCATCTTCGATCCAAACAAAGTTTGGAATCCCGCCACCCTCCCTGATCGAAATGGTAACCTTCAAGGCCTCTCTCGTAGCATCGGCCTCCACCCCAACAAAACCCCCACACGCCTCTCCCACAGCGACAAACAAAGAGTCACACCAAACATGGAGCAGCAAGCCGAAGAGTAGTATTCGGCGCTCCTTTCTCACCCTCAACTCGCCAGAGATTCCAGCACGAAAATACCACACATCAATCCTCAAGGTTGCCTCACCCCATGTCCTCCTACCTTCAAGCAGGACTCTGATAGCCTCTGCATGAGACGACAACTAAAACAATAGCATGAGACAGCAATTGAAACAATACCAGGGAGTCCGGCATCGGTACCACCCTTACCCCACAGGATACACGCCAGACCTTAGTTGCCCATTCTGCAATTCTTTCAATCGACCCAACCTCTTTGTCGAATTTCCCGATAAGGCACGCCCTTAGCATCTCTCTTCTATGCCACAAGCCATCATCATCCACTTTGAGGCATAGTCCTCTCGTCTCCGGCGCAGGCAACGCCACAACCTTCCCCCCTGAGAACAGTCTCGGCAGCCGAGTAACCTCCACGGACGAGACCGTCATAGTATTTTCACTCTTTCAACTCAAACATATTTTTATTTCAGAACAGTTCAAGGGGGTTTTGCACAAAACGAAAGCTCAAAGGGGTAATTTATGAAATTTTGAAAGTTGAAGCAGTTTTTTTTTTTCTTTTTTTGTGTGAAGTTTACCACACACACACACACATATATATATATAATAGGCCCATCTTTTTCATATTAACTTAAAGATAAAGCCCATTCCAACCCTTCCATATAAATATAGCATAAGCTCTTTTAAAAATAAAACAACCCAAGCCCATCCATTTAAACCCTATACTTCACTCTCTCACCCCATATCCATTCCCAACCTTAGCTGCCACCTCCCTTGGAAGCAAGAGTAGTGTTCTGGCCAGAGCACTGCTTATGCGACAAATACATAGTTACCTCTCCCTCCCTCTCCATCTGTCATATTTCCCGTGATGTCGCATCTCTATGTTTCTATCATATTGGATGGCAGAATCGGAAGTGAATATTGAATATTGAAGCAACGATTGAAGTTTGGGTGGAGAATAGTGCCAATTTATTATAACAGGTACAAATATATATCCACTCGTGTGTGTGTGTATGTATAGATGAATGTGCACACACATAATTATAGCAACTGTTACTGAGGTCTGTTTGTAGTTTGTATCACATCATCAATCTTGCTCTCGAGCATGAGATCAACTTGTTTATCTAATTGAGATAACGAGCTGAGCTCAAAAATTTTCAACCATAGCTGAGCTGAGCTTGAACACTCATGTAGAAGCTCGAGTCGAGTTCAAACAAACCCCTACTGGCTCATTTACAAGCCTTAGGCAGTATAGCTTAGGTGCTATATTGGTGTCTCCTGCACCCTAGGCAATATGCATGGTTCAAGTCCCATTCACTTCCTCAACCTCAACCCCCCCCCCCCCCCTCTTCTTCCACGTTGTTTAAGAATGTCGTTGGACCAAATACAAAAATCTAATAAACTAAAAAAAACTTGGATTTTGATTTTGTGCCAAAAAGCACATTTTAAACGTACCTTGCTGGAAGAATAAACAAGAGGTGGGATGGGTTGGAATGTTGTGTTGAGAGTTTGGGTGGGGGTGGGGGAACGTAAATGGAAATATAATAATGTGTAAAGGAGATCAGTTAGAACTTCAGAACTTAGGGTTTGGCTGACAAAGTTTCCCTTTTTGATAAGATCCAGGAAAGGAAAACAAAAGTTCCTTTAGGGTTCGGAAAATTTGGAATCCCAACCTTGCTGGAATAATAAACAAACGGTGGGATGGTTTGGAATGTTGTGTTGAGGGATTAGGGGTGGGGTAACGTAAATGGAAATACAATAATGCGGAAAGGAGATCAGTTAGAACTTCAGAGCTTAGGGTTTGGCTGACCAAGTCTCTCTTTTTGATAAGATCCAGGAAAGGAAAAAAAATGTTCCTTTAGGCTTCGAAAAATTTGGAATTCAAACCAAGTAGAATAATTTGGTCCACATTTTGAGTTGACTCGCTGAGTTTTTCTTTTTCTTTTTTTTTTTCTAAAATTGATTAAGTTTCCATATAACCACCAGCCAACATTAATCAAATCACTTCTTGCACTTCTACTACCAAAAAACAGGAGCACAAAATTTGTTTAAGGGATGTATAAACATATGCTAATATAATGTGATGCCAAACCACCAGAGTAAAACAAAATGACTAAAATTAATCACCAGTATTAAACGATTCTTGTGGTAGACATTGAAGCCATGTATATTGACATTGGGAGCTTCCTTCAGGAACCCTATTGTTGTTACAACTGTGCCCTACATGTTTAAACCAAATATCAGCAATGTGAATAATAACCACTATATGTGCATATCTTTTGGCATAAGCAGTCAATCAACCTCTAATGACTTCGAGCAAAACACAAAGCTAGGGATATAATTAACATCAAGGGGCTACATACAAAGGAAGATTCATACACGCACAAGGTTAGGCAGCATTGAGTGACACATGAAGAAGGGGAAAAAATATGTTAACACACACAGAATACTGTCACATGGAAAGCATGTCCCTTGCATCCCTTAAAACAAAGTCCAAATCCAGTCAGCACTTAAAACAACTCATAAGTTTTATTTTATCCCTCCCTGAAAAAAACCTTAATATTTATCAACTTTTTATAACTTCCAAAAAATACCTGTTATATTTTTTCGCTTCATAATGTATAGAGTGAGTCTGGAAAAAATGTGAATGTTGAGATGGATGTATGGCAAGACAAGAAAGTATAGAATTAGAAATGAACACATTCATGAGATAATTCAAGTAGCAACAATTGGAGATAAAATGAGACAAATTTGATAAAGATGGTTTGGACACATGTAAAGAGGACCGCTGAATGCACCAGTAGGAAGAGCGACATGATCCATATTGAGGGTAATGCTAGTGTAAAGGGAAATCCAAAAAATAAAATGTGTAGAGTTAGTAAGAAAAATATGATAAGAGTGGTTTGACTGAGGTTAAGATCTTAAATAGACGATGCCGAAATCTTGGCCCATGATGAGTTGGAATCCCTTGAGAGGCAATTAACAATTGCTAATTGTGAGTTTCGGGTGACAAACAGAAGAAGAAGAAGAGGAATCGGTGCGGTAGTGATTCAGAAAGCGTTGTAAACCTGGTCAAAATTGAGGAAGACCCTACCCTGATGAAACAAAATGACACTAGTGGGCTTGGGCTATGTCCCGAAAGCCAAAAGGAAAGAGGGGACCAAAGCGCTCAAACCCATAATCACTTCAGGAGTGCTAACCACTCAATATATCATGCCGTTGAGAAAGACTCAATGCACATTGGTCGAGTCTTTCTTATAAGGCTTTCCCATTGCCGGCAAGAAATAATGGAGAAAAGGCCCTACACTTCCAACTTCCCAGCAAGGTCTGTGCAGGACTAGCAATCCCGCGCAGATAAACCCTCGGATTGAAATTTTGACTTCGGTTTCTGGTTTGCCTTTATATGATTATGACAATCGAATATGTCAAAGTATTCATGTAGCCGACCCCAAGTAGTTGGGAAATAGCTTTATTAAGTTCAGTATTCTTTCGCTTTACAAGTTCATTCATTTTTATATTTGAACAAATTAAGGCAGCTGACCTCTTCACTATGCACCAAGTTCGATTCAGATATGTCTTTAAAAACAGAAAAAGATGATCAAAATTCTGAACATCTTCTGCATGTGAGGATAATTTGAGTATTAAAAAGTTTGACATCAACACAACTCTCATTTAGAAGTGTGAGCTGCTCTAAATGTCAGTATAGATCAGACAAGTTAATATCATAAAAAGACATCGAAAAGAGTTGACAATTCACATGAGATGCAAGGATGACAGTGGAATCTTAACTTCAAAAAATAAAATTCTTTCCAGTAAAAATAAAAGAGTTTGTGGTAATTAACTACAACCTCCACACATCCACCACTTTGAGGTCTATACAAGATGAATTCTGGAAATTTGAGATCATTGGCAATATTATGAAACTCAACAACTCGCCCACGCAATATCATTTGGAAACTTTCAGGTATTCGCAAATACAAGATGGACAAATATGCCTGTGGATTGTAGCAGAATAAAAATTAGCAAGTGTTTACTATATATACAATATAAATATAAATTCTAAAACTTATACTTACCCGGAGAGAATAACGAAGTCGATTAGCAAGGTGTTGTCCACTTATGGACATCCGAGACTTACCTGTCTCAATACTTTTGGCATCGCTTCCTATACATATATCCTGCAACCATCGTGTCACAAAAAGCTACCAGATGGGAAATTATCGCAGAATGTATTTCAAGTAGAAAAATAAATAGAAAGGGAATGAACCTAACCTCAGTATCTGAGTCAAAATCTAGCTCAATAGAACCCTCATCATTTAACCATAAATTGTAGATGATGATCTTTGTGCCACAATCCCCAATGTCATCAAACTGCCCACCAAATTGACAAACCAATGAAATAAAGCAAAAATTATTACCCGAAACTCCTCTCTAGACACAACATGCAAACAGACATTCCACAGTGTTGTTTTTCTTCTAAGTCAATGCTATGCAATTTGCATCATCATCGTTTTCTTATCTTTGTAACAAGGGTATTTCTCACCCCTGACCAGAATCACAACCAAATCAGATTCATTCCATCTTGCCCATAAGGCAACCAGTTAAGTTATCCAGTCAACAAAATCGACCAAGATCTAAGACACATATGTTGCAACGTATAATCAGACATAAATTCAAATTCTGTCAGCTTTCAGGATGTTTCAGACAATAGTATCCTATCAATTAACAGAAAAGCTAATATATCAGTATTATGAGGGGCCAAGATAAGCTACCCTTAGAGCCATTACAATAAAATAAAACAGGATGAGATGAAAGTACTGAGGTGGGTTTCCTATGACATGGGCAGTGTGTTCCACGCTCGCAGACCAACAAATCAAAGAGTAGAGTTGTACTCTAATGTGTTACTAAAAGATCATTGGGTAACATGAAATGGAAACTAATTTGAATGTAACCAAATAAACCTCATATATATTAGCAGAATGATAATCTGAAAGGACAACAAATGATGTCATGGAAAAGACAGTCAGAAATAGAAAATCACAGAAAAATAAAACCGATACTGCTTACTTGCTTCAGAAACTCTGCTTCAGTTGAATATGGAGACCACTGCAACAGTATGGAAAGATTAGACACAAAATGTTCTTTACCATAGCGATGTAAGGCATCCATTGTGTCAGTTGATGTGTTGAACTCATAATCTACCTGCAATATAGATTAGACACCGAGAAATTAAACTATGTATGAAAAATAAGATCAATTTCAATTTAGAATATCAAAAAAAAAAAAAAAAACAGAAGTTCAGAACATTACAAAAAAAAAAACCAACAAGTGAGAACAGTGTAAAAAAAAAACCACCACAACAAAATGGCAGGGGTTTACAACCTATCGTTCACCCAGCCTCAGCAAAGTAATATGCTATCAAACATGAATATAAGCCCATCCTCCTTCCTTCGGACAGATTGTCAAAATATAGGCCACGACTGGAAAAAAGTATGTCATGTGCAGCTGTTGGAGATCATATTTTACCCAATATAAAAGATTGTTGGAGATCATATTTTACCCAATACATAGTTATAGGATCGCAGCAACTACGATCCTATAATTAAGGTATTGATTTAACTTTCAGTTTTTCATTTATTTAATTTTATTTTTTCCTTCCATGTAATATTCTCAATGTATATAAATATTGATGCAGGCTCCTCAATTGAGTAAGCCATTCTAAAATTCTACTTGGTATCAGAGCCACCGTAGCCTCTTCAGCCCCACCGCATCTCCGCGACCCTTTCTCTCTTCCTCTCTTGGTGCAACCTCCCAGCCCTTCTCCCTCTCTCAACGCAAACAAACACCCCCCCCCCAGTCCTCTCTCTCTCTCTCTCTTGGTGCAACCCTTCTCTTCTCTTTCTTCTAGTTGGAACCAGTGACAGAGCAAGGGAAGGGTTTTAGCCCTCTTTTTGACCCCTATTTAGGGGCATTCCCTTAGTTCACTCTATGAACTATGGGTCCTTTGAAAATTTCAACTTCGTGGGGCTGCCAATGTGTTCGGCAGCATCTTTTAGAATCATTCTTTGCCGATTTTTTTCTCCGGTAGATTTGTAGACTGCTCTTCGGATATTTATTTGTGAACTGATTTTGTGATAATCTTCTTCTGTTTATTGCGAAGTCCTATTCTTATTTATGGGGAATCCTAGTGCAAAATCTGTTGATATCATTCATGCACAACATACACCTGCTCAGTGTGTGACTAGTCTGCTGTTAAATGGTACAAACTTTGCTTCGTTGTCTCGATTATTCCGTTTGTACTTTGGTGGAAAAGGAAAGACAGGTTGGATCCTTGGCACCGAGAAAAAACCTGATGTGGGAGATTCCAAATTTGCCCAATGGGATATGGACAATTGCACTATTTTTGGTTGGCTATTTAATTCTATGGAGCCTAGGATATACAATATGTTCATGTTCCATGATATTGTCTATGGGTGTTGGATTGCTCTGACACAGATGTATGCTCATGCTCGCAATGAAACGAGAATTTTTGAGCTTTACCGAGATATCTCTCGAGCTTCTCAGGCTACCTTGCATTTATCAGTAGCCGATTATTTTGAATATTTGCAGACCAGGTGGAAAGAGTTGGCCTAATATGAGCCCTTGAGTGAGTTTTCTACAGAGGCGGCTTGTCACGCCCCGCAGTTGGAAGCTATGCCACACAGGCGTCACGCGCGCGTGCCACAGGATGATGACATGGGAGTCTGCATGGCAGGAAGCTTCCGGAACATTCTAGACTTTTCTACACAAGTGTGGATTCTTCCAGAATTCTCTAGAATTGTGTGAAACTCTCTAGACTTATGTGGAGTTCTCTAGTATTTTCTAGAACTCTCTAGATTTGTATGGAGTATTCTAGAATTGTATAGGACACTCTAGAATTGTATAGAAGTTTCTAGAGATGTCTAGCATTGTAAAGATATTTCTATGGAGCTTTCTAGAAACCTATTCTAGAATTCTCCTAACCATTAGATTGTTGACACTTGTACATATCTTAGTCATTCATTGCAAGGCCAAGTGCCTATATAAGGAGGTGGGAGTTCATTTGCTCAAGCTAGCAATTCGGATAGGCTGAATTAGCACTTCAAGGGCGCTTGAAAGTGTCTAAGGTCGCACGGGTGCTTAGGAAACTCTAAGTCCGTGACAGGCCGCTATAGTGTTCAAGCGATTTAACCGTCAGCACATGTATCAGTTCTTGATAGGATTGAAGCCTGAGTTTGAGCCTCTTCATGCTCAGATCATCAACACATCACCTATGCCATCTCTATATGAGGCCTTCGCTACTATTGAGAGTGATGAGCGTAGACTTCGCTTCCTTCATATGCCTTTTCCTCCTGCTCCTACCCCTGAGTCAGTTACTGTTCCTGACCAAATGGCTTTTGCTGCTCACTCTGGCTCTCGTTCTACTGGGAACACTCTGATATGCAGTCATTGTGGGGCAACTGGTCATCTTAAGGCCCGTTGCTTCAAACTTCATCCCAAGTTGAAACAGAAATTTTCGAGGAATAGAACCGGAGGATCTTCTCACTTTGTTGCTATTGCTGAGACTACTTCTGGACTAGCCCCTCCTCTGACAGACGTGAGCCAACTTCAGTCACAAATTAGTCTTCTTCAGAGTCAACTAGGATCTCTTTTCCCGAGCCCTTCTGGTACTAGTGCGACTCCTATTGCCACAGTTGCTACAGGTACTCCCTCTGCTTTCCATGTTAGGACTGCGACACCTACTTGGGTTCTGGATTCTGAAGCCAATGATCACATAACAAGTGAGTTATCAGTTTTCTCCTCTTCAGTCACTCCTGATTGTCTGTCGGTTAGTCTCGCTGATGGATCCACCTCACAGATACATAGTAAAGGAGCTATATCTTTGACTCCCCACATTACTCTATCCTCTGTTCTCCACGTCCCACACTTTGCATTCAACTTTTTATCTGTTAGTACTTGCAAAGAATTTTAATTGTGCTGTCATTTTCTTACATGACCGTTGTTTGTTACAGGACCCGAGTACGAGGAGGATTTTTGGCAGGGGATATAAGCGCGATGGGTTATATACTACTTTGGAGATCCTCCAGCTTTACCACCTGATGCATCTGTTCTTCAAGCCACCATGTTACCTGAGTCTCAGTCTTATGTTTTCTCTTTCAAAACATTGTCTTTATGGCATACCCGTTTGGGACATGCAAATTTTCAGTCTTTATGTAAATTGTTTCCCTCATTAATAAAGGCTTGTAAGACTCATAAACTTCAGTGTGTGGTTTGTGAATTGTCAAAACATGTTCGTACTAGTTACATTCCTCACATGCATCGAGCACCTATCCCATTTGATTTAATTCATTCTGATGTATGGGGACCCTCTCCGGTCACTGCCTTATCCGGTCATCAGTATTATGTGAGATTTATTTATGATTATTCTAGATGTACTTGGGTTTATCTTCTTAAGAAAAAATCAGAAATTTCCTTTGTTTTCTCAATTTTTAAAAATGATTCAAACTCAATTCCTTGTCCTGTTCGAAATATTCGATCTGATAATGGTTGTGAATATATTTCCAATGACTTTCGCTACCATTTAAATCAATAGGGCATTTTACATCAACTCACTTGTCCATGCACTCCTAAACAAAATGGTGTGGCGGAACACAAGAACCGTCATATTATGTCTGTTGTTCGATGTCTTTTACGTAGTATGACGGTTCCTAAATATTTTTGGCACATAGCTGTCCTAACTGCCACATACTTGATCAATCACACTGCCAGTCAAGTCTTATCTGGTAAAGCTCCCCTCCAGGTTCTTCAGCCCGATTGTGTTCTTTTTCCTATTCTTCCTAGGGTGTTTGGTTGTACTTGCTTTATCCAAAACCGTAATCCTACTCGCACCAAATTGAATGACAAGGCCGTTCGTTGTGTCTTTTTAAGATACTCTACTATGTCTAAAGGTATTACTGCTATGATCCTATGTCTACACATGTATCACTTATTGGATGTTACTTTTTTTATTGGGAAGAACTTCCATTTTTTGGTAAGTCTGCTCCTGTGCAAGAACCTCTTCCTGTCCTTGTTGAAGAGTCATCCATAGTTTATCCTCTACCCATCTTTGAGTCTCCGCTGGAACAGAAGTCACCTACCTCTGTTCCTCCTCCCCTACAGGTTTACTCCAAGCGCCCTCGTCCTCAGACTCCTCTGCCAAAAGCTCCCTTGGATTCAGGTATACCTTCTTCTCCCACTCTTATTCCTGATCATATTATTACTTCTCGTTATCCCTCTCGTACCGTAAACTCCCCAATTGGTATGGTTTCTCTAACAGCACTCACCATCCTATCTCCCAGTTTGTTTCTTATGATTCTCTTTTAGATTCTTATCAGGCATTATTAGGGAAACTTGATTCTGTTTCCATTTCCCGCTCTATCTCTGAGGCATTTCAGCATCCACAGTCGGTCACTGCTATGTGGGCAGAGATGATGCTCTTCAGCATAATCACACATGGGATCTTGTGCCTCTTCCTTCTGGTAAAAAAACTGTGGGTTGTATGTGGCTTTCAACCTGAAGTATCTGCCTGATGGTTCTATTGATCGATACAAAGCTCGCCTGGTTGCTAAAGGATTCACTCAAGTTCCAGGGAAGGATTTCAGTGCTACTTTTGCCCCTATGGCGAAGTTGACTACGGTCCGCCTCCTTGTGTCACTAGCAACTTCTCATTCTTGGCCTCTTCACCAACTCGATGTCAAGAATGCCTTTTTAAATGGTAACTTGCTTGAGACTATTTATATGGATCCACCTCCGGGATTTCGGGCTAAGGGGGAGTATGCTGGGAAGGTTTGTCATCTCCAAAAATCTCTTTATGGGTTTAAATAGTCTCCTCGGGCATGGTTCAGTCGATTTAGTGATATGGTTTTATCCATGGGCTTCATGCGTTGTCACTCTGACCACACGTACTTCGTTCGTCGGCAATCTGATGGACGGTGTATTATTCTCTCTGTGTATGTTGACAATATTATCATCACTGGAGATAACTCAACTGGTATTGCTCAGGTTAAGAAGGATTTTAGATGCTTCTTTGATGTTAAGGATTTGGGTCTTCTCTGTTACTTCCTTGGAATAGAGGTTGCCAGATCCCGCCATAGGATATCTCTCTCCCAAAGGAAGTATACTTTGGATCTTTTGACAGATACAGAGATGCTAGGATGCAGACCGGCCTCCTCTCCAATGGATCCAAATCAGAAGCTCTTTGCAGAGTCAGGGGATTTACCGGATGATCCTACTTCATATCAACGCTTAGTAGGCCGCCTCATATTTTGACCAACACTAGACCAGATTTAGCTTTTGCAGTTAGTATTGTGAGTGAATTCATGCATGCTCCGCGGACAGCTCACCTGGATGCAGTCTATCACATTCTGCGGTACCTTAAGGCATGCCCAGGCCTTGGATTATTCTATACTTCAGGTAACCAGTTTGGAATCTCCTGTTTTACAGATGCCGACTATGCTGGGTCTAAGACGGATAGACGATCTACTTCTGCTTCTATACTTTCTATGGTAAACATAATATTTCCTTTATATATTATTAATATTTCCTTTATATATTATATATATAAGTATAAATATATATATATACTTAAACGGGGGCGGGTACCCGTCGGGGTAGGGTCTTACTCCGTCCTCGCCCCATTTAAGTGCAGGTTATTTTTCCTAACCCCATCCCCACTCCGTTTCCTTAAACGGTTCTGGAAACGGGTTTTAAAAGGGGCGGGTACCCGACAGGACGAGGCAAATTGCCATCCCTAGGCACAAGGCATATGTGAGCTTCTCTGGATTCGATCTATGATTGCTGAGTTGGGATTTACTCAGATAGATTTTTCTAACTTGTTCTGTGATAACAAGTCTGCTATAATACTTGCTTCTCACTTCCATGAAAGAACGAAACACATTGAAGTGGATATCCACTTTATTTGGGAGAAAGTTCGAGCTAGTATTATTACTCCTTCATTTGTTTCGTCTTCAGAACAGACAGCAGATATGTTTACCAAGTCTGTTGGTCCATCAGTCTTGAAGTCCTCCATAGTTAAGTTCGGCTTGTTTAACATCTTAGCTCCAACTTGAAGGGGAGTGTTGGAGATCATATTTTACCCAATATAGAAGATTGTTGGAGATCATATTTTACCTAATACATAATTATAGGATCGCATCAATTACGATCCTATAATTAAGGTATTGGTTTGACTTTCAATTTTTCCTTTATTTAATTTTATTTCTTTCCTTCCATGTAATATTCTCAATGTATATAAATATAGATGCAGGCTCCTCAATTGAGTAAGCCATTCTAAAATTCTACTCAGTTAAATCCGGATGTCAAATTTGATCATGGACAGTTGGGAGGAGGAATAAGTTCATATATGGTGTGTGCACTGAGCAATGCATGCACATACGGTCCAGTGGTAAATTGGAATTGTTGTATTAAAAACTAACTGACATTTACCAATTACTGCTACACATTTCCAAACATCCAAGTCAGAAACTGACACAGATTGTGTTGTTAGAGCAAATTAGTGTAAACAGAAACAAAAGAATCAATGTAAATATACACACCCAACTAGAATAGCATGGCAGGAAAATGTGAACTCACCATAGGAACTACAATTCTGTCTTGGCCTGTTTGTGTCAAAAATGTGTAAGATAAAAGACCAATGCTTTGAGTCAATTTCCTGTTCATGAGATAATATGTAAGGACAAGTAATGTTTAAATGGAAAACAATATGAGAAAGTAAACTAATTTATTAGGCCAGAAAAAATATGATTCACTTTATCTATTGCATAAAAAGCAGTTTCAATGAGCATATTTTTTTTACAGTAACTGTTGAAAAGTCTTGAAGGATCAAGTTAGCACAGAAAAAAAAGGGACACACAAATTTAATCGAATAAAAAGGAAATCATTATAGCATTCATGCTAACCCAATTTCACAACTCATGAAACAGATCAAATAAAAAAAGCCATGATACTCTCAATTGTTTTCTCTGAAATAAACAGATATAAGAAAATAAAACGCCTATATAAAGCAACCTTTCTCAAACAATTTGTTATTCTCATTCATTCTTTAAAAGAAGGAATAGGAGCCATGAAGCATATTGTTACGACAAACAGCCACAAACCAAGCACAATCACAAAATACAACAAAAAACGAAACAAGCACCACACACACAGAACACAAGAACTTACATGGTTCGGCGATATGCCTACGTCCACGGCGAAGATCCAGCAAAAGTTTTCACTTTGCGAAAATCAGGAGATTACAAATTTCAACCCGAAACCCTAGCTCTCGCTCTCTCACTCGTTTTCTGTGTTCTCTCTCTTAATACCACTCCAAACCCTAGATGCCCTTATATACCAGGCTACAAGAGAGTCCTAAATAGTGTCCAAACCCACAAGCGAAAAACGGGTCATAAATTTTTTGGAGCAAAACGCGACCCAGGCCGAGACAAAATTCGGGTCACTTAACATTACACATATTTTTCTAGAGACAAAATCCAAAGAAGTTCAAATTCTTCGGAGTTCAACAAAGATTCCAATATTCAAGTGTTACACTTAACTATGAGTGGGTAACTCAATGTGTCTGCAAGGTAACGTCATCTCCATGTGTCTGCGAGGTGGCAGTCCACATGATACTTTCTGTTGCAATTTGCCACATGACACCGGCACAACAATCAGCATGTCACTCCAACAACTTGTCATGTGGCACTCTCCAAAAAGACAATTTTATATTCTTCAGTTGGCACCTGGATAGACTTCTATGAAATGGTTCTCTTAAAAACCCATGACAAGTGTCATGCCCTGACATGTGAGAGAGCAAGAACGGGGGTGAACGGGTGAAACCAACCATTAACCCGACCAATAATCAATCCATAATTCACATAAACCGCGAAAGAATATCCATATATATATGTATGCAAATATATATATACCAATAACTCACACTAGTGGGCCACTCAATAGGGAACATGTGAACATTAAATATAATTCAGCCAGTCATTATGATCTATTGTATCAGAGGATACGATCAATCGTAATGAACAATACGATCTATCGTATCATGAAACACAATCTATCGTAATTTACGATCTATCGGACATCTATCGTAGGATGTATCGTAAGCCTCTAGATTTTCAACCAATTCATCCGATTCAATTTCTCAAATTGTCTTGGAAATACATTCAATCGTATTGGAGAATACGATCGATCGTAATTCCCCAAATAATCTTAACTTTCCCTGTCCATTTGAAGTCATATTCTCCATTATTTATATACATGCATTCTATACTACTTCAATACATAGCCAATTGCATCTATGGCATATACATACAACATCGAACTCATGATTACATCATTGAAAACGGAGACCTATCCGAATATATACATTGAGCCCAATTATAACTTGTTTGTCCATATTATATAAACACACATTGAATTCAAAAGGAAGGAGATTAATAGGGAACAATATACAAAATAGGAAATACATATGTTCCTAGTTCTAACGCTCATTGTTCCATGTCATTAATCTAAGTCCTCCATGGATGCCCAAACATAGCATACAAAGGCATAAATATGCACATCCCAAAAGCTTCCAAGTACTTCAACCTCGACACTCCAATATGTACTACAAAACCGGTACTTTATATGTAAAAATGATTGTGGGGAGGAGGTGAGCGACAATATGCCCAGCAGAGATACCCAAACCAACCTATGCATCGACTCGATGCAACGTACATGAAATGCAATCATGGCATTCCTATCTATTACATGACATGCTTTCAGTAATCATACCTCAACGAGATATTTAAGATATGCTTCGACAGAGTATATCAAACATGTTCAAATCATAATAAGCAAGCATACATTACCTATGGACATCACAAGTCCATAATTACCACAATGAATATCACAATTCATAAACAAGACTTAACCACAAAGTCAAATATGTTTGAAACCAAGCAATTATGTGGGAGTATTCGTAGATCCACCGAATGAGTATCATTGGGTCAAGTATCCAAATTCTATCTTTACTAGTTACTAACCCAAGGGTCTAGACGCAACCACATTAGCCAAGTTAAGGGCCTTGCACCCAAGGGCACCAAGCCCTTCTTGTTATTTCCAACCTCCTCCCAAAATCATCAATCAACACAAAGGTTTCACATATGACAACACATACAATTTCATGAACATATCAAGTTCTATTCAAGTGCATCATAAGCCACTTAATTCCATGCTAAAACATGTCATTTCATGCATATATCAATGCAATGTCATTCTATTCTCAAGAATCCAATACAAATGCAATTTTGACGAAAAATCCATTTTTTGCATTTTATCAAACATATGGTGTTCAACACACGCACACACCATCTCAATGACCCATACATGATCCTAACGGGTTACATGTATTCCCAAACTAACAAATACAACATCTATACAAGTACAAAATGCATAAACACATATTTTAACCTACTTTCAATATCTAAAACACCAATATACACATACAATACATATATAAGCCAAAATCATCCTATATCCCATATGAAAAACACATTTAACACATACTTACACAAAAAGAAATGAAAGAACCCGAAGACACATACTTTCTACTACTTCTTAGCATGCTAAACAACCTAAAAGTGACATGAAATCCTAGGGAATCGATGATGGGAAGGAGAGAACACCCCTACCTCAATTCCAAGCCAAAATCAAAGCCTAGAAATCTGTCCCAAGCCTTAGAACACTTCAAACTCCACCGAAAATAAACTTTAATCGGGCTAGAACGTAGAGAATGATGAGAGGAACAACTTCCCTCTTTACCTCAAGGCCCGAATCCAAGTCCTTAGCCTTCAAAATGGAGAAATGAAGCTTGAAGATAAAATGAGAGTGAGAGGGAGAGAGGAGAGAAAATCTGATTTTCTCCACTCACCATGCCTATACATATCTTATATATCTATATTTTAGATATTTATCCAAGACTTTGCAACTTAGTCCCTCAAGTTTCAAGTTTTTCCCCTCTACCCTTTTGTACTTTCTCTTAATCGCAAAATGGCACTCCCTCATTTCACCAAACTTCATTTAAGTCCCTCTTTATTTGCTTATACCCCCACGCCACTTATAAAAAGCAGTAGTCATCTCCCAATTAACCTGAACCCGTACAAGTTCCACACCCGAACCCGAAAACTCCAACGACCCTCAAAATCACTAAGCATGCAATATAATCATTAAATCACGCTTAAGCTCAATTTAAAACATAATTAAAATTGAGAAAAATTCCAAGGCTCGACAAGAAGTCACATCTCCATGCCTAGACCTCTAATTTTGACAAACAAGCAAGAGCATGGTCCATCTTAGCCATTACACACTCACCAGCCAGGACTGGCTTGCAGAACGCACTCTTTTCCAATTCGTCATGTGGACAATTCTATATTCTTCAGTTAACACCTTAATGCTCAATGCATGTCAGACCATGTCAGACCTTTAATTGATTCAAGTGTTACCTAGACCTCCAACTTTGACAAACAGGCAAGAGCACACACTCAACAGCCATTCGAACGGCTATCCAAGACTGGCTTGCACAACGCACTCTTTGGCTGCATGATTGCGTATCTCTATATGGTTCGACGGTGCACCCTCTAACAGCAAAGTTAATTTTCTCCAAAGGATCCTGATCATCTTGCTCTATCCATCAAAAGCTACATTAGTGCCCATACACCTTGACGAGTTAAGGAATGGAGTTGGTAGACACTATGATTTGGAGGAAGATTAATATTATAGGGAAATTGAAGGAAATAAACTATATTACACCGGAAAGGACATACATAGAAATGGAATAGGGATAATCATTGATAAGAATTTAAAAGAAGAGGTGGTAACCATTACTAGAAAAGAAGATAGGAACTCATATTAGGAGAAAATACAGTCAATATAGTTAGCACTTATGCACCCCAACTAGGACTAGATGAAAATATTATAACACAATTTTGGGAACATATGGATGAATTAATGCAAGAGATACCTGAAGGAGAAAAATTTTGTAATAGGAGGAGAATTTAATAGGCATGCAGAAAAAGAGTGTGGAGGATATGAGATGGTACATAGTGTACATTGATTTGGAGATAGAAATGATGTCAGGGAGGTTATCTTATATTTTGTAGTAGCATATAGTCTTATAATTAGGAATACCTATTTTTAAAAAGAGATATAAACACTTGATAACCTTTAAAAGTGGATCAAATATGAGTCAAATCGATTCTTTTTAACTAAAAAGGTAGATCAACAATCGATTAAAAAGCAAAAATTGTAAGGTTATCCTCAGAATGAGTTAAACATCACAACATAGGCTTCTTGGTTTAGATTTATATATAAAAGGACAACCTAGGTGGTGGAATTTAAGAGGGGAGAAAGTAGAAAAAAAAATTAAGAATAAGATGTTAAGAGGACAAACATGGAATGTAGAAGATGAAACGAACTTAATGTGGAATAAAATGACTCCATGTATTAAAAGAGTAGCAAAAGAAGTCCTAGGGAAATCAAAAGGAACGGGACCATTATTTAAGGAAACTTGGTGGTGGAATGAACACATTCAAAAGTTATAAAAACAAAACGGGAATGCCATAAAGTTTGGCAAAGAACTAAAAATAGTGAAACCTTTGAAAAAATATAAAAAGGTAACTAAAATGATTAAGAAAGTAGAAAGTGAAGCAAAACATAGAGCATATGATGATTTTTATTCTAAACTAAGCACAAAAGAAGGGGAGAAGAATATATAGAAACTTGCTAAACTAAGGGAAAAAAAACTAGAGATTTTAACCATATTAAATGCATTTAGAGAAGATTCACAAGTTTTTAGTAAAAGACGATGTAATTATAGAAAGATGGAAAACATATAGCATATGATGATTTTTATTCTAAACTAAGCACAAAAGAAATATATATAAACTTGCTAAAGTAAGGCAGAAAAAAACTAGAGATTTTAGCCATATTAAATGCATTCAGAGAAGATTCATGGGTTTTAGTAAAAGACGACGTAATTATAGAAGGATGGAAAACAGTGACCTTAGAGATAACATATTTTTCCGTGGGAGGATAGAAATGCCTTTAAGGAGATGAAATTGGGAAGGGCTGTAGGATCCAATGGCATTCCTACTGAGGTTTGGAAGGGTCTAGGAGAAGTTGGCTTGTCTTGGTTAACAAAATTATTTAATAAGATAATAACTACTAAGAGTATGTCAAATGAGTGGCGCAACAGTATCCTAATGCCTATATATAAAAATAAAGGTGACATACAAAGTTGTAAATAATTATCGTGGTATTAAATTAATGAGTCATACTATGAAACTTTGGGAGAGAGTGAAAGAACAACGCCTAAGACGAGAGACTGAAGTGTTGGAAAACCAATTTGGATTCCTGCCTAGAAGGTCAATGATGGAGGCAATTTACTTATTAAGGAGACTAATGGAAAAATAAAAAGAGAAGAAGAAAGATCTCCATATGGTTTTTATTGATTCGGAGAAAGCCTGTGATTGGGTACCTAGAGATCAAATATGGAGGGTCTTAGAAAAAAATGAGTCTCAAAGGGATACATTGACAATTGATACAACAAAGGACATGTATGATAGTTGTGTGACTATAGTCAGAACGCATGTAGGGAAAACAAGTGAATTCCCAATTACTGAACGCTTACATCAATGGTAAGCATAAAGCCTATACCTTTTTGCGTTGGTTATGGATGAGTTGACAAGACACATCCAAGATGAAGTTCCATGGTGTATGTTATTTGCCTACGATATTGTTTTAGTAGATGAAACTAGAAAAGGAGTTAATGCCAAATTGGAGGTTTGGAGAGAAGCTTTAAAATTAAAAGGGTTTAAGATAAGTAGAAATAAAATTGAATACATGAAGTGTAACTTTAGTAAATTTAGAAATACAAATGAGCATATAGTGAGGATTGAGAATCAAGAGGTCCAAAAAAGTGAACATTTTCGTTATTTAGGTTCAATTATTCATAATGAAAGACAAATTGGAAATGACATTAATCACAGAATCAAGGCAAGATGCCTAGTGAATAGTCTTTTTCATCTTCCTTCACTCAAAATTTTAAATAATTTTACCTCCATTCTTCTTGGTAAAGAAGTAAAAGATTTTTGGATTCTTAAGTAAAAAGGTTGAGTAGAAGTGATACCTCTATCTATACAGTTGGGTATTTTGGATTGTAGATTGTAGACCAATTAATGTACTAGTATGGAGGAGTGATTTAATCAAAGTTGAAAGCGTAAAAAGAGTAAGAGGAATGCCAAATGGTTGAAGCTGTGAGAAAGGCTTGGTTGTTGCTGCTGTTGTTGTCATACTTTCATCACCGCAAGAAACCACATGGTCTTAATGTGCTAGCAAATTGTCTTTTTCATCTTCCTTCACTCCAAATTTTAAATAATTTTACCTACATTCTTATTGGTAAAGTAAAAGATTTTTGGATTCTTACGTAAAAAGGTTGAGTAAAAGTGGTACCATCTGTCTATACAGTGAGTATTTTGGATTGTGTATTGCAGACCAATTAATGCACTAATATGGAGGAGTGACTTGATCAAAGTTGAAGGTGTCAAAAGCATAAGGCAAATCATGGATTCAGTTTTAATTGCCAATGAGTGTGTTGACTCTAGATTGTCTAGTGGAGAAAAGGAAGTGGTGTGTAAGCTGAACATTGTTATGGAGGCTCTTAGTGGTCTACCAAGGAGAGCAGCGGAGTTGGGCTTTATTAGAGGATTCAGAGTGGGTAGAGATGCCTATAGTCAGCCGAAGATCTCCCATTTGTTGTTTGTTGACGATACCTTAGTTTTTTGTGATACTGACAAGTCGCAGATGAGATACTTGAAATATGTGTTCATTTGCTTTCAAGCAATATCTGGATTGAAGATCAATGTTAGGAAGAGTGTGCTTGTCCCGGTGGGGGACGTCGCTAACATCTCTATTCTAGCCAACACTCTTGGGTGTGGCATTGGGTCTTTCCCCATTACGTATTTGGGTTTACCATTAGGGGCATCCTCGAGGAGAGTGGGAGGTTGGGATCCAGTAATTCAGCGGTTTTAGAGGAGGCTTGCAGGGTGGAAGAAGCAGTATCTTTCGAAGAGAGGAAGGGTTACGTTGATGAAGAGTACTCTTTCCAGCCTTCCTACTTATTATCTTTCCCTCTTTCGTATTCCCTTCTAAGTGGCTGAGAGTATTGAAAGGCTTCAGCGTACTTTCTTATGGGGTGGTATGCGAGAGGGGTTCAAATATCATCTTGTTCGTTGGGAGCAAGTTTGTATGCCGATTCAGATGGGAGGTCTGGGGATCAGGAGATTGGTGTCTTTTAATGAGGCCCTTTTGGTAAATGGTTGTGGAGATTTGATAAAGAAAGACAAACTATGGAGGAAGGTTGGAGGTGAGGATTGCCAGAGGAGTTGGTGTTTGGAAATTCATTCGGAAGGGATGAGATGAATTTTCGAAACATATCAGGATTAAGGTAGGAGATGGCAAGGAGATTCGTTTTTGGGAGGATGTGTGGTGTGGGGACCGAGCGTCGGCACACTCGTTTCCTTCCCTCTATTGGATAGCTCAAAGCAGCCTCTGAACCAAGAATTCTGATAATGATCAAATACAGAATGTCCACTGATAAGAGCAACACCTCTGACGCCTCTTTCGGCCCTAAACAGAATTCTCACAGCGGCCATAGCGGATCTGAAAGTCTCACGTTTTCAATAACTGGACCCAAACTGAACGAACATAATTACCTTCAATGAGCTCAATCGATGATGATGTTCGAATCAAGGAAAGGAAAAGACGACTACCTCACAGGCGCTACTATACCCCCACGGAAGGAAGACCCAAAATTCCGAACCTGAAGATCTAAAAATAACATGGTAATGTCGTGGTTGATTAATACCATGGACAATGAAATTGGGCAGAATTTTATATTCTATGGAACTGCAAAAAAAGTCTGGGATGCAACAAAGGAGACATACTCCGACAACGACAATACGATAGAACTGCTAGAGATTAAAAGAAGCCTTCATGATTTGCGACAAGGGGATCTCTCCGTCACACAATACTACTATAACACGTTTTTGGCAACAATTGGATATCTTCGAAGAACATGACAGGGATTGCCCTAGAGACGCGGCTAAATACAAGAAAATAGTCAAGAAGGAGAGAGTCTCAAAATTCTTACTAGGACTAAACAAAAACATTGATGAAGTTAGGGAGAGAGTGTTCGGGATGAGGCCTTTGCCCTCAATCCGGGAAGCTTTTCAGAGGTGCATCGAGAAGAAAGGAGGAAGAAGATCATAATGGAAAATCAAAGCACTCCAAGCACTACAAATATTCAGAAAGTTCGGCTCTTGCAACTTGTGGAATGAATCCCACCAGTGACAATCGAACCCGCAAAGGCAGGCCTTGGTGTGATCAATGTTGCAAGCCTGGACATACCAAAGAGACATGCTGGAAAATTCATGGAAAGCTAGCCGACTGAAAACCAAATAGACCATCTCAGGACAGAGAAGGTCGTGGTCTTGCAGCCACTATAGATGACCAACCAACAACTGAAGTTGCACCCTTCAGCAAAGAACAGATTGAGACGCTACAGAAGATGCTCAGCCAACTTCAGGCAAGCTCGACAGCACCAATCATTAGCACAGGTTCAATAGCACAAAAAAGTACATTCCTAAGTGCTCTTGGAGCCAAAACCGAGAATCTAACTGCATGGATTATTGACTCTGGAGCATCTGATCACATGACTAGGGATGCTTCCTTATTCCAAAAGTGCAACCCATGTTCTGAAAAATACAAAATGAGAATAGCAGATGGTTCTCTATCCACTGTGGCTGGTATTGGGTCAATTAGCATCTCAAAGACCCTTGTATTAAATTCGGTGTTTTTGGTTCCAAATCTGACATGTAACCTCTTATCCATTAGCAAAATTACTAGAGATATGAACTGCGTTGCTAAATTCTTTCCCACTCATTGTGAATTTTAGGGCTTGGATTCGGGGAGGACGATTGGTAATGCTAAGAAAAGTGAGGGACTCTATCTCCTCAAGAGTGATAATCAACTTGGAAAACAATCTCGAAGTGCTCATTGTGCAGAGAGTCAATCTGTTAGAAATTCCAATTATGTTCCAATTTCCAATAATGAAAGTGCAATCATGTTGTGGCATTTTCGATTAGGTCACCCAAGTTTCATGTATCTTGAAAAGTTGTTTCCTTCTTTATTTATTAATAAAAACTCAAAGTCTTTTCAATGTGAAATTTGTCAATTGTCCAAACATACTCGAAATACTTATCCAATTCAACCATACAAGGAATCACAACCATTCTCAATTATACATAGCGATATTTGGGGACCCTCTCGAGTCAATAGTATTACAGGATCTTGATAGTTTATCTCTTTTGTTAATGATCATTCTAGAGTTACCTGGACATTCCTTATGAAAGGAAAATCTGAGGCAGGACCAATCTTTAAAAAATTTCACTCCATGATCCAAACTCAATTCCTAGCCAATGTTCAAATTTTCATAACGGACAATGCCAAGGAATACTTTCATTCTATTCTTGGGGATTACCTCCTTGATCATGGGATAGTTTATTAGAGTTCTTGCATAAACACCCCACAGCAAAATGGGATAGCTAAGAGGAAAAATCTGTTAGAAGTTGCTCATTCTATCATGTTCACAATTCATGTCCCAAAACATTTATGGGAGGAAGTTGTCCTTACCGCTGCCTGTCTCATAAATCGTATGCCTTCAAAAGTCTCGAAATTCCAAACTCCGTGCCAAGTACTCACTCAAGTCTATCCTCAATCCAGACTCATCTCATCCTTGCCACTAAAAAGTCTTCGGTTGCTCAGCGTTTGTCCACATACCTTCACATCAAAGAAGCAAACTAGATCCCAAAGCCATAAAATGTCTATTCCTTGGATACTCTCCTCACCAAAAAGATTACAAATGTTACTCTCCCACTACTCGGAAGTTCTATAACTCAATGGATGTCACCTTCTTTGAGAATCAGCCCTTCTACTCCAAAACTCATATTCAAGGGGAGAATTCCATAGTGTCAGAAGAATATCAATTTTGGCAAGATGTGGATACCCCATCCATATCTTCCACCGACTCAAGTTCTTCCCCTCTGGGTAACTCCACCACTCTTCAAAATGTGCCTATTCTAATCAATTTGAGCAGTGGTCTGCTTTCTTGAATAAGCAATCCCTTTAAATATCATTGATTTTTCTTGTTGGGTCAGAATCTGAGGACTTTGTGGAGTGGGTTTAGAATGAACGGACTCACTTTTCTTGAACAGAACCAAGCGTCCGCTCCAAATCCAGCCACTTCTACACAAGGTAACAAAGATTCTTATCCTAGTAATGATCTTGACATTCCTATTGCTCAAAGGAAAGGTGTTAGGTCATGCACTCGGCACCCAATCTCAAACTTTGTAACATATGAGAGACTGTCTCCCTCCTACCATATTTTTACCTCAAATCTGTCAAGCATAGATGTTCCAAGCTGCATACAAGAGGCTCTAAAGCACCCTGAATGGAAGGAAGCAATTGATGAAGAAATTCGGGCTCTTGAGAAGAATGGTACTCGGGAACTCACAGAACTTCCCGAAGACGAGCAACATGTGGGATGCAAGTGGATATTCAATGTTAAGCATAATTGTTAAAGGTTCAAAGCGCACTAAAAGCTAAGGCTTCCTGGAGCCTGAGGCACGAGGCGCAAAGCGAGGCGCGGGCCTGATTGAAGTGAGGCGCAAGTTGAATTTTTTTTAAAAAATATAATATTTGTAGTGAGTGAGTGAAACAATGTAGAACAACTACAATTGAGAGCAAATAAAAAGCATATTCATGGCAATTAACAACAAATGACACAGAAAAACATATTCCGGAGTGAGTGAAACAAGTTCTGCAGGCTGCACCTCGCGCCTCGGTGCTTGAGGCGCGCGCCTCTTTCAAAGCGCCTCGCCTGAGCATACCCTAGGCACAGAGTCAAGGGATTCGCTCAAACTTACGGGATTGATTATCAGGAAACATTCGCCCCAATTGCTAAATTAAATACAGTGCGAGTACTTCTATCCTTAGTAGCCAATTTGAATTGGCCTCTACACCAACTTGATGTCAAGAATGCATTCCTTAATGGAGACTTGGAAGATGAAGTCTACATGGAGATTCCTCCTGGTTTTGAGGACTCAAGCAATACCAACCGTGTTTGCAGACTAAAGAAATCTCTTTATGGCCTTAAACAGTCACCAAGGGATTGGTTTGAGAGATTTACTATAGTGGTCAAGAAGCATGGATACACTCAAGGCCAGTCAAATCACACCTTGTTCATCAAGAAATATCCTAAAGGAAAACTTACTATCCTCATTGTATATGTGGATGATATTATCTTGACAAGAGATCATGAAGAAGAGATAAGACGGTTAAAGAGTACTCTTGCAAAGGAATTTGAAATCAAGGATCTCGGTACACTTAGATATTTTCTTGGCATGGAAGTAGCTCGTTCCAGCAAAGGCATTTCTATCTCTAAGTGGAAGTATACACTTGATTTGCTCAAAAAAACAGGTATACTCGGTTGTAAGCCTTCAGATACACCTATGTACCCTTCCAACAAACTCGACCTGAAGGGAAGGTCTACTCAGGTTGACCAAGGGAGGTACCAAAGACTAGTAGGTAAACTGATTTACTTGTCCACACAAGACCAGATATCAATTTTCCTGTTAGTGTGGTTAGTCAGTTTATGAACAACCCTACTAATGAGCACCTTGAAGCAATTTATAGAATTCTCAGATATCTCGAAAAAACTACAGGAAAGGGCTGTTCTTCAAAAAGGGGACAAACCGTAGTATAGAAATCTTCTCAAGTGCAGATTGGGCTGGATCCCTAACTGACCGAAGATCTATCTCAGGCTACTGTTCCTAGGTGTGGGGAAACCTCGTTACATGGAGAAGTAGGAAGCAGTTAGTAGTTGCTCGAAGTAGTGCCGAGGCCGAATTCAGGGCTATGGCTCACGGAATATGTGAAGGAATGTGGTTTAAAAGACTCCTAGATGAACTAACAACTCCTGCTAAAAGTCCAATAAAAATGTTGTGTGACAATCAGGTTGCTATCAGTATTGCGAAGAATCCGGTTCACCATGACATAACTAAACATGTTGAAATTGATCGTCACTTCATCAAAAAGAAGATCGTTCAGGGAGTCATCAAGATAATCTATACTCCTTCTAGTCTCCAAACCGTAGATATCCTCACCAAGGCTCTCAACTGAGATCACTTTGAAGTTCTTCTTTCCAAGCTGGGAATGATCGACTTTTACTGCCCTGCTTGAGGGGGAGTGTGGAATTTCGGATGCGCAATCAGAGGAAATCTTGGATTGCATTTCCTTATTTAGCATATTTTATTAGTTTCCAAATAAAGAGAGGAGGATAATTAGTATCCAGATCTCCATGATTTATGGCTTAGTCAGTTTCTGTTTTTACTTCCTAGAATCAAGAAGTTGAGTTACCTAATTGTATTGGTATCCTCTCCTATTTATTTTTGTATTCTTATCTATCCTAATACAACGATGTGAGAAGAATTTTCTCTTATATTATTCTATAATATCTGTGAAAGAATATAGAGATCTTTGTAAGGATCCATTTATATATAAAAGGAAAAAAAACAAAGCCAGCCAAAAATTTACTAATCACAATTTCAAAGTTTCTCTTCCTTAACTGCACCGACCATCCATTGAAGACATGAAGCTCAATGCACCGATCAACCATCATCTTCATCCACAATCCACCCATGGTCGAGACCCACAAGCTTCAGCTAAACCAATGAGCAGAACCGAGCCACCATTGAAGCATCACTGGCGAAGTATCTCTGCTCCACTGCCCAAAGCCAACCGGACCTCCATAGATGTTGATTTGAGCTTACACTTGGTGGGTCTTTCATGGAGGAAATGATGATGGTGATGAGGAACTTAGATGGTGGCTCTATGCTGGTGATGATGGTGAAAACATGGGTCTTCACAATGGAGTGGAACCGGTGATGGGTCTGTTCGTGGTGGAAATGATGATGGGTCTTTGATAGAGGTTGGGCCATGGTGGTGATCGGGACAACAACAAAGAGGAGCTCGGTTGCGGTGGCATGGGTGGCTGGTTGTGGGTCTTCTCAACAGTGGTCAGAATGGTCATGGAGTGAAGCTTCGCAACGGAGCTTATATGGGCCTTTGCATGGTGGCAATGGTGCTCCAGTGGGTGACTCAGCAATGGTTCGGACATGGTTGCTTCAACATTGAGGTTGGTGGTTGAAGATGATGGTTACTTCATGGTGGACAGTGCACGGCCGAGACCCACAAGCTCCAGCTGAACCAATGCGCAAAACCGAGCCACCATTGAGACCAGACCTCCATGGATGTTGATTTGAGCTTACACTTGGTGGGTCTTTCATAGAGGAAATAATGACGATGGTGAGGAACTTAGGTGGTGGCTCTCGATTGTGCTGTTGATGATGGTGAAGACATGGATCTTCGCAAGGGAGCTTGATGGAACCGATTATGGGTCTGTTCGTGGTGGAAACGATGATAGGTCTTTGATAGAGGTTGGACCATGGTGGTGATCGGGACGGCGGCAAAGAGGAGCTTGGTCATGGTGGCATGGGTGGCTAGTTGTGGGTCTTCTCGTGTCACCCCCCGATTTTTGTTCTCCAGAAACCGAAGGTGAACTCATCCATTAATCCCTAATGAACTCTCATTATTCTCAAATACTAAAGAAGTTTAACTCTTTTCTTGCACATAGATGTGCTAACTCAACCTCACTACAACCAATTTCATGAGCCCACATCAAGCCACACTTACATAACCCCTCAATTCCAAAACTCAACTCCTCGTGTGACTGGAACTCCAAATTGAAACCCTCATCATTGGATAGAGATTCAAAAATACTCAATTTAAAAAAAAACCACACTGGATTTCGATTTGAAACGAAGAAGTTATGCCCAATTGAAGTTTGGGCAAAATTTGAAGCATGCTGTGAATAGTGATTTCGATGGATCGAAATGCTCACTTCGATGGATCAAAATTCTCATTTCGATGCATCAAAACTGCGATGCATCGAACATGTATCGCTCAAAAACCACTCTCAGGACTTTTGGTTTCTCAAAATTCTGCAAGTTTTTCGATGCATTGAAATAGGGACTTCGATGCATCGAAGTCTTCAATGCATCGAAACAAGGACTTTGATGCATCGAAGTCTCTCTCGGCAGTTTTACTCAACTACTTACCAGTTGATACAAAGTCCACGCACTTAACCAACTTTCAACCTAATATTCTCATGCAATCTCCATAGATAGAAGTACATCAAAGGAATGCTAAAAATCATCAAAAACATATCCCCAAACATAAATTCACTTCTCAATCCTCACATCATAGAATCATCCATAATGGAATCAAAACCAATTATTCTCCACTCAAATCCAAAGGTCACATGTGATCCATATAATGTCATTACATCTGAAGCATACGTACATCAACATAAAACAACTATAATTACAATACTTTCATTCAAGTCCACATGCCACAAGTCGGCATGGACATCTATCTACATATCAAAAGGGTCAAAAATCTTTCAAAGGTCCGTCAAGTCAATCATGCCTCATCCTCCATCGGTGCCTTATCTGAAAAGAGTTTAATAATAGGGGGTGAGCACTACGCCGGCTCGGTAGGAATGATCCACCCTTCTCTACTCTAACTCGGGATCCATGCATAAATGCATATGAAATCATTACAACCCTACATGACAATAATTCATGCTTTTTAACCATAAACACTCACGTTTTATAAATCATGCGTAATGCTTCACATAACTCCGAAAATCAATTCAATGGGGACTAGCTTATCACTCCAATAGTAAGGGTCTCTTGGGCACCCAAACTTTGCTTGCGTTTCTCGGTTTACTATTCCAACGGATACGCCATCCTCTTGGCCAAGTTTTAGATCTTTCACCGTAAGGATCCATGCCCTTATCTTAATCCTCAATGTTGTCACGCCCCAAAAACCTCGCTTTTCACATAGTGCACATTATCACATAATTGCACAAATCTACACAATGCAATGCATTTGTCAAAACAACGCATTTTCTTTCCCACCTCAAGCTTGTCACAATGTCATTATACTCATCTCGTGAAAAATCATCATGCTTATGCATTTTTCAAGAAAATCATATCTTTCATGCACAATTCTATATAAAAACTCAGATTTTCATATTCTCATCAATTGAATACAATTTCATCAAAATATATTCATAGGCACAAGATCACATATGCAACATACATAAGCCCTAACTAACATGTTAGACATATGCATATGCATAAATCACATTTATATATATATACATATATACAAACCCTAAACTCAAGAAATCTCAACCTATCTTTCATGTCACAATTTTAAGGACCTATAGAATCAAAGGAAAGAAAGATTTCACACCCCTACCTCGAATTAGAAGCTTAGAAGACAACTTTTGAAATCTCAACCCATTCAACTTCACGAATCGGAGACTTTGTTCAGTTCAAACCGAAGCCCTTGGTGTCCCATACGTACTTCCCTTCTTCGGGAACTTTCAAATCACCCTAACTAATCCAAAATCTAGAGAAAAGAGAGAGAGATGAAGTGGGAGAGTTAGAGCGAGAGTGAGATCTGTAAAATGAAATATCCCATACCTATTTTGATATTTATCTCACTCCTAGGGGCGCGAAATGACCGATTTGCCCCCGAGCCACTCAACATACCCTCCCGACCTCCGTTTTCATTTTCGAAAACACCATTGGTCTTGAAATCATTTCCTTAACACCCTAAACATTTCATTTGGTCCTTAGCCAAAAAAAAAAAATTTGAATTTCTTGGACCCACTTAACCTCATTCCGAGGCTCCCGTTGACCAAAAAGTCAAACTTTTTTAAAACTTCCCAAAACCATAATACAACTCTCCAAACATGTTCCCAACATTCAAAACATGTTAAATATCATTTAAAATACATTTAAAGCAATAAATGATGAAAAAAAAATTTGAAACTGTCCAAAATTGGGCACGATCTCTACATCTCAGCAGTGGCCAGAATGGCAGTGGAGTGAAGCATCACAATAGAGCTTATATGGGCCTTTGCATGGTGGTAGTGGTGCTCTAATGAGTGGCTCAGCAATGATTCGAACATGGTTGCTTTGGCATTGAGGTTGGTGGCCAGAGATGATAGTTGCTTCATGGTAGACAGTGTATGGCTGGAGTTGGGGTGTTTGCTGCACTCTTTCCTAAAAAAATTATACTTCTAATTGTATACCATTAAAAAATTAGGGACAAATAAAACATTTCATATATAAAGTAATGGAGTTAGAAATGGAAATATCATTTGGGGTGTGTATGATAGCTATAAGCAAAGTTTGTCTTCATGTGTAATAAGTCCAAACCTCAGGAGGTGTCAGTGATATTTATCCTAAAAAAAAAGGGTAAGAGGAATGCCAAATGGTTGAGGATGTGAGAAAGGACATGATTGCTTTATTTCTCGTTGATTTCAGCTCAAGTTGTAGATTATTTATTTTAGCTTTTGTTTTCATAATAATGAGTAATCCGATCGTGTCAAATACCACCGAACTTTCCTGGGGAAGTGGTTGTGGAGATTTGGGGTGGAGTGGCAGAGATTATGGAGGAAGTGGTTGTGGAGATTTGGTGTGGAGAGGCAAAGATTATGGAGGGGGGTTATTTCTTGCAGATTTGGGAAGGAGAGGGGTGGTTGGTGCTCTTTTAAGGTGAGGATTCCAGGAGGGATAGGGGTTTGGAAGTTCATCCGGAAAGGGTGGGATGACGTATCCAAACACATCAAATACAGAGTTCGGGATGGTAGGAGCATCCGCTTTTGGGAAGATATTTGGTTTGGCGACCGTTCATTGACTTGAACATTCCCCAGATTGCCTTTGATAGGAATGCCTTGGTGGTCGACTGCCTTTGATAGGAATGCTTTGGTGGTCGACTGATAGCGAGAGGTCACTTTGGAACGTGAATTTTTTGAGACATTTTCAAGAGTGGAAGTTGGACGACGCCATTGGTTTCTTCGTGTTGTTGTATCGCAAGGAAGTTGATGGTGGAAGGCAGGATTCCCAAGTTTGGGTACCCTCATCCTAAGGGAGGTTTGACGTTCGTTCTTCCTATAGGTGCCTCTCAGATGCTTCAGGGCCTGCTTTCCCATGAAAGGCTGTCTGGCGCTCAAAGGCCCCTCTTAAGGAGGCCTTTTTCGTTTAGACAACAATTCTGGGGAGGATTTTGACATTGGATAACCTGAGGAGGGAATAGGTTATTGTTAATTGGTGCTGCATGTGCAAGAGACATGAAGAGTCGATTCATCACCCTCTGTTTCATTGCCCAATGGCCTGGGACATGGGACAGTTGGGGCCTTCAGTGGATCACGCCTCAGTCTTCGAGAGGTATGATAGAGGCTTAGAGAGGTTGTTCAGTGGGTCCCAAGCCCGTGACTTTTAGAGGGTAATGCCTTTTTGTGTTTTGTGGAGGGAGCAAAATAAGAGATCCTTTGATGGCTGGAGACTCCAACTAGGGTGCTAAAATTCTTGATCATTAGCTCTCTTTTTTGTTAGGTTCTTGGGAGAAATTGTAAATTCGTAGGAGAGATAGTTGATTTTTTTTTTTAATTTCATCATCATCATCATCCTCGCCTTAATCCCATATGAATGAGATCGGCCACATGACTTCTTACCAATTGAATGAGAATTTATCAAGAAGATTTGAAATAATTTTTACAATCGATTGTCTACCTGACACTAACTCACCTCCTTTTTACATCCAGCCTTGGGTACCCACAATGGGAGAGTCAAGAATCCGAGTAGGTATACATAACATAATTACATAATATAAAAAACAATATAAAAAATAAATTACATTGAAAGACCCAATATATTATGTAATTACATAATATAAATTACATAATTAAATTGAAAAACTACTATAGTTTGCCAAAAGACCCAATTCACCCGCTCTCTTGGGTTATTGTTTGGGCAACATGAATGTTCAATATAATAACAAAACTAGGTATGTTGCCAATCCACCCCTCCCAAAACCCTCCATAAGAGGTCCTACATCCTTTTCAGCAAGTGATGCTTCCATGCATGTAAACTGCGGCCAGGCTCAAGTAAACTGTATTAGACGACCAGGGGACATCCTATTATTAGTGTGCAGAATATTTCTACCATGTCATGTAATTGCCAGCAACAGATAATTTCGGAACTCCCATTCTCAAGGCAGTTCCTATTATTAGTCTATTTGTCTGTAGAATATTTTTGCCGTGTATTCAGGGGGAAAAAAATATTCAGGTACATCCTATGATTTTTTTCGAGTTTAAGAGCCCTATTGGGTCCTTGAGTAGTTTTTTGGGCTGCGTTCCCCATTTGAACGCTTTCTAATACAATCTTACTCATCAAAATAATAATAATAAGCAATCCATACATAATTGGAAAATCATATCCATCCCAACCAACTACCTATTCTAGAAAGATACCAATTTTGGAAACACAAATTGGAAATCTAAAATCAAGCATGCTAAAGTTAAGAGGATTGAAAGTTAGTTGAATGCTTTATGGCTTGAAAGTATGACTTGTAACCTAAAAGGAATTTTTACTTACTGTCACACTCCATCATCATATCGTATAGGTGGTCATTGAATGATTTATTTTTTCATTCCAAATGTAAGACTAGAAATTCATGTAGATCGTGAAATATAAATGTTTCATAACGAAAATTACAAAAATCAACTCAAACTAACCACCACAGTGTACCATCCCTTAAAATCTCTTATCTAACTTAAATGCACATACACAATTTAAAGTTCCTGTCTTAAAATCACTTGAAATAAATTTCCTACGATATAAATATATATAAACAAACAAAAGCACATACAATCACAAGCATATACAAAAACATACCACTATGGTATAATAGATGCTAAAGATAAAAGCGATTGGGCAAGGCTTCATGAAACACATGGGCAAAATAGCAAAAATTAAAATTTAATTGTACAAGAAAATGAGCGAATTTACTGTCAAATGCAAACCTGTTTTCCAGGTGGCGGCTGAAGACGATAACATCTGCCCCAAGTCTCATAGAACTTGTCTTGAAGCCATTCCCATCTGAAAGGCTACAAGTCAACCAATTAATAGCAAAAGATAAAACAAGATAAACCGCAAAATGATTGCCATATCACCCTTACACTGTCCAATAGCTGATTTTGACTTCTTATCTGAAAATCCAAAACTCATACAACGCCTAATTGCTTCCGGATCCATTCCGCTACCATCATCTAATTTTGAAGCATAAGTTTTATAATCACAAGATAATGGATATAGATATAATTTTTCTAATTAAGGTAGTATCTATCAGAAAAACTCAAATATCATATAAAAACCATACTCTATAACTGATAGCATAATGGAAATAAAGTACCTCGGATTAATAATGCCGGGCTTCCGTTCCTTGGATTTGTGGTTTTATCTACAATGACAAAGGTGGCCCCATTTTGTATCTACCCAATAGATGAACATGGAATGTAAAACATGAAGAAGTTACCACACAATAGAATGAAATGAACAGGGTATTGCATGCACCACATTGATAAACCTTTAAGTCTACATTAACCTTCACAGCGGCCCCTACACAACTTAACAATCTAAATAATTTTGACTTAAAAATTTTGGTTTTAATTAAAAACTAACAGACAACTAGAGGCATTATCACATGATATGCAAATGCTCCTTGTCACCTATAGTCCATTCCTTACTTTTTTCTTTTTTTTTTTAATTTTTTATGGGGTTGCTATCTACCCCTTCATTTAGTTATCCTTCATCACTTACCACTTTGTTTTAATGGGTGAGGGGTTTTTAAACTGGATGGATGTGATTAGCAAGAAGTTGAATAATTTGAAATGATTATACATTTATTTCATTTAACGTAGGAGAAGTGTTTTGTAAATGAATTTAGGGGCAATTTCAGGAAAATTTGTGCACAAACTGTGAACCTCGCTTCCCTTATTATGCATTAGAAGGTTGAAGTAATTGCAACATTATCTTTGTTAAACTGGGAAACCAACACGGTGAAGCAAAAAGGATAACAGGCTTCCAAAATTCCTGCAGGAACCAAACAAAGAGTACACTAGTTTAGTGTTCTTTGATGATTTTTAAATCATCCAAGTGGATCCATTTCATTTTGACAACTGCAGGGCTAAATATGAAATGAACGTTATTATTTCTGATTCTGTGGCTTCCTTAATCGTCATTGCTATCGAGATCAACCTTAACAACCTCTGAGGGGCCTGCAAATTCTGATGAATCATAAATGCCATTATGGAAATGTAATCCATGCTACTAGCTTACTAGCCTAAAGAACTAATGTCAACCACCAATTTTGCTTTCCATAGGCTGGGCAGGAAAAAAGTAACCATTAAGAAGAAGTAAAGAAAATTTAAAATGAGAAAATGATGCCTGGAGAAAGGTAGCTACACCCCCATTACCATAAGGGTTGCTCTCTCCCTATCTCTGTTGAGAGAATTTAAATCACCTCTCTAAATTTTTAATGGTTCATAATATAATAAAAATCATATTAAACTACATCCAATTTACAATTGTAGGTTCATTAAGCTGACACTTGCTAGTGACAAACATATAAATACTTCTAAACACATTTAGCTATTAAAAAATGAAACAAGATGAGAAGAAGAAAATAAATATAATTGACCCTCAGAATCCACTAATAATACTCTATTTCATACACCAAATCATTTGTAACACAAAATCAACATAGCATTGCAGTATCGCAGGGAAACCAAAACAACAAAGTACACTAAAAAGTTTTGGATAAAATATTACCTCATCAACTGCATTATCGAGCAGCTCCGCAATCGCTGCGAGCATGAGGCAACAAATAAGATGTTATTGGAGACTGTAGTAATTATAAAATGCAACATATTGAAGTCATTAGGCATAAACAGAATTCAGTAAGGTTACACTTGCAAATTACAAAAGTAGAACATACCTCCAAAGGCCCATTTATGTGAAGTAGCATTTGAATGAAGGAACTTGGGGTGAATGTGAAAACTATTGCCATCTATAAACCAAAAAGAAAGATAAGAGTAGAATAGATCAAGCAGCTACAAAATGTTGGATGGACACAAGGGTCCACAGTAAACATCCAACTGATAGCAGAATACATTGAAATGCACATGCACCAAAAATCAAGATACAGTATTTGATTGTAGAATACTTTGAAATGTGGATTTAGAAGCAAGCCCGTCATCATAGCTCCCAGATTTCCAAAATTGCCGACAAAGTGGTGCTGAACATATAGTTGACATAGAAGAAAGGCTCGTATTGTCGATTGGAGACTGCTCCTGACCACTGGTGCCACTTTGACCAGTACTTATAGCATTTGAGCTTCTATTTTCTTCAGAATCTTGTCTTCTAGGATGGGCTTCAAGCTCACAATGCTGGGGAAGATCAGCTTTATGGTACTCTTTTTGTTGCACTGAGCCCCCAAGCACATCTGGCTCCAGTTTAACAGGTTTCATATCCACCTCTCCGAGTTCATTATCACTACATAAGTTAACAATGTTTGTCGAGCTCATTTTCAGAACTGAGAAAAGATAAATACAGGTAGGTAGCTAGGTAAAAGTATTGCACAAAGAAATGGTATGCAGAGTAACGAGAAAAAAACACACACAAGCAATTCATCAACAGGCAAGCAAGATGATCAAAAACAAACTACTGATGAGGTGGTGAAGATAAAAATGGTGGCTCTCCCACTAAAGTTCTAAGTAACTATGGCAAGTGGTGACTATGGCAAATTTTTTTTTTTTTGACAAGATCAATAGAAAGCGATCAAATGGGAATGCATCCCAAAAAAACTACACAAGGACCAAATAGGGCCCTTAACCTCTCAAGGTATCCAAAAAATCAACAATCTACCCCATAGATTTACAATTTCTCCCTAGAACCCAACAAAAAAGGGAGCTAAGGATAGAAAATTTAAGCACCCTAATAGGAGATTCCTCACCATTGAAGGATATCCTATTCCTTTCCCTCCACAAGCACCACAAAACACAAGGATTGCACACTCCCAAGAGTTACGAGCTTGGGAATCCACTATCCATCCTCTCCAAGCCTCCATCAAACCTCTCGAGGATTGAGGCAAAACCCATTGGACCCCGCAAAAACCCAAAATCAAACCCAGCTCTCTCACCACAGGGCAATGTAACAAAAGATAATCAAACCGACTCTTCATCTCTCTTGCACAAACAGCACCAATTCACAAGAACCTGACATGCTCCTTCCCTCGGAACCTGACATGCTCATTAATCAAAACATATACAAGAAGGCAAAACAAATTACAGTACCATGCCTAATTTGATTAAAACTATCATGATCTAGAATATTACTAACTCTGCCTGTGTTTCTTTACACAGCCAGTCCCAAGCCCGGATAAAGGAGGAGGGTTCCATTAGGTAGCTTGACAGTCAACATAAAACTTTGTCATGACCAATATGAACATGAATCCTATGAATACAAGAATAAATGCTAGGGCAAACCCCTAATTTTGCTGATGATATCAAAAGAAAATGTAGCAATAAAATTAGAAATGTAGAGAAATGCATTAGAATCAAAAGGCTTAAAAATTAGTAGGACTAAAACTGAATATATGGAATATAAATTAAATAAAGAGTTGAATATTATTCTTGACTCTCTCATTGTCGGTACCCAACGTCGGATGCGAAAAGAGGTGGGTTGATGTCAAGTAGACAACCAATTGTACAAATTTACGTCAAATCTCTATGATGAATTCTCTTTCAAATAAAACAAATAAAATTAACAAAAAACAGAAAATCAAAATAGGAATATGGAAAATAGGGACCTTAACGGGACAATGTAGTGAACTCATGGACACGTTTAAATGGAGGAAAATTAAAATAGCATGTTTACAAGAAACTAAACGGAAAGGGGAAAAGGCAAGAGAGATTGGGGAGGGTTACAAACCTTTTTTCTTCGGGTGGCAAGGATAATCATAGAAATGGAGTGGGTGTAGTAGTAGACCGACAAATGAGAGAAAAAGTTGAAGAAGTTAAAAGAAAAAGAGATAGGCTTATAACCATTAATAGGTGGTGCCTTTTAATAAAGCTCTCCTAGGGAAATGGTTGTGGAGATTTAGGCGAGAGAGGCAGATGCTATGGAGGAGAGTTATTTCCAGTAGGCGCGGGGAGGAGAGGGGGGGTGGTGTTCGGAGGAGGTGAGATCGGCGGGCGGAGTAGGTGTTTGGAAATTTATCCGAAGAGGATGGGATGAGTTCTCCAAACACATTAGATTCGGGATCGAGAATGGAAAAGATATTCGATTTTGGGAGGGCTGGTGGTGTGGTGAGAGATCATTGGCATGCTCCTTCCCTAGTATTTATGGTATTGCTCGTGATCGACAGGCCGTTGTGTTCGACTTCTATCACCTTGACAGGGGTAGGATGACTTGGGATGTCAAATTCTCGAGAAATTTTGAAGATTGGGAATTGGAGGAAGCAATCCGCTTTTTGGAGTTTATTTACCTGCAAAGTGTGTATGGAGGGAGAGATGATTCTGTGGTGTGGGTTCCATCGACTCGTGGGATTTTTGATGTTAGATCCTTCTACAAAACCAGCTTTGGGGCAACAGGGTTGATTTTTCTGTGGAAGGCGATTTGGCGTTCTAAGGCCCTCCTAAAGGTGGCTTTCTTTGGATGGACGGTTGTCCTTCAAAAGATCTTGACGATTGACAATTTTAGGAAAAGACAGAGGGTTCTCACTAACTGGTGTTGCATGTGCAAGAGAGATGAAGAGACTGTGGACCATCTTTTGTTGCATTGCCCGATGGCAAACAACGCTTGGAGTATGTTATTGGAGTTGTTTGGGATACAGTAGGTTATGCCCAGTTCTCCCAGAGGCATGTTGGAGGCTTGGAGAGGGTGTGCTGTTAATGGCCAAGTTCATGATTATTGGAGAGTGACCTCCTTATGCCTTTGGTGGTGTCTATGGAAGGAACGGAACAAGAGATCCTTCAAAGATGATGAGTCTTCCATAGGGGAGCTAGAAAAATTTACTCTTAGTTCTCTTTTTTTCTTGGGTTGAGAATGTGTAATTCTATGAGTGAGATGGTTGATTGGTTGGATGCTTTGAGAGGTTGAGGGTCTCTCGTCTTTTTGTAAGTGGGATGCACTCTCTGTTTGAGTGCCTTTTTATACATCTTTACTTATCAAAAAAAAAAAACCATTAAGCTAGTGTTTGAGACAATGATACTAAATTTAAAAGTTTTTACACGCCTCAAGGAGCACTAGATGAAAATAAAAAGAAGACAATTTGGGAATCTTCAGATCAAATGATACAAAATATAACAAGCCATGAAAGTATTATAGGTGGTGATTTCAACGAACATGTGGGGGAAAAGAATACGGGATACAAAAGAGTTCATGGGAGACAGGGCTTTGGAGAAAGAAATGAGGATGGGAAAACACTCTTAGACTTTGCAAGGGCAGATGATTTAGCTAGCAAATACCTTCTTTAAGAAACAAAACGAACATTTAATCACTTATAAGAGTGGCACCAATAAAACACAAATTGACTATTGCCTATATAAAAGAAGAAAGGAACAAAAGAGGGGGAAATAGCTATTTACAAATTGGCAAAGAATAGAGAGAGGTTGACGACTGCCAAGGGACATAATTTGGTGGGCGTTACAAAGAAAACAAGTACCTATAAAACTTATAAATCTTATCCAAGACATGTATAGTGAGACATTGACTAGAGTCAACACTACATGCGGGAGACTAGTGACTTCCCAATAAAGGTGGGACTACGCCACCAAGGATCGGTGTTAAGTCCATACCTATTTGTGATAATATTAGATGAAATAACGAAAAATATTCAAATAAACATCCCATGGTGTGTGTTATTTGCATATGACATTGTATTGGTATATATTACTAAGGAAGCCTTAGCAACAAAATTGGAAACATGAAGAAAATCATTAGAGTCAAGGGGCCTAAGAATTAGTAAAACTAAAACACAATATATGGCATGTAAATTTGATAAAGTAGATAATAATGACAATATAAATATTACACTCCAAGACCAAATAATTACTCAAAAGAACTATTTCCATTACCTAGGATCAATATTAGAAAAAGATGGGGAGGTAGATGGTGATGTAATAAGTAGGATTGGACCCGGGTGGACAAAATGGAGGCAAGCTAGTGGTATTCTTTGTGACAAACGAATACAAATAAACTAAAAAGAAAATTCTATAGAACGGTTATTAAACCGGAAATATTGTATGGAGTAGAGTGTTGAGCATTGAGAAAGACACAAATACAACGCATTCATGTAGCGGAAATGAGGATGCTATGTTGGATTATAGGAAAAATCACTAGAAAATATAAGATAAATAATGAACAGGTGAGGGAAACATTAGGTATAGCGCCTATAAATGAGAAAATTGGGAAAAGTAGACTAAGGTAGTATAGTCATATTCAACGCAGACATGATGATGCACCTATAAAAAGAGGAAGAGTTATTTGTTTAGGTGGGTAAACAACAAAGAGGCCGACCAAAACTTACAAGGGATGAAGTAATTTAAAACGACTTAAAAAAACTAAATTTAAGAGAGGACATGGCGGATAATAGATGTCGTGAATAGAATACAGCTATAGTCAGTCAACTATTCCTTAATTAGGGTTATATCAATTATTCCTTAATTAGGGGCAGAATCACTGTTTTCGATATACATTGTTTTCCATATATTGTTGCTTTCCTTATTTTTGCTCTTTAGATCATTATAAATTCAGATTATAATCACTCTTTGAATACATAATAAAACAGTCTATTTCTCTCCTCTCTCTCTAAGATTTCCCTCTCAACTTAGCCTATATTCTCTCAACTTAGCCTATATCAAGATCCACGTCGAAGACATAATGTAAGAAGCTTCTTCTTCTTCTTCTTTTTTCTTCTTCCTTTTTCTTTTTCAATTTCTTCTTTCTCAATTTCTCTATTCGTTCTCTGTATATTGTGTTTCTCTATTCTTTCTTTACAGAATGACCTAGAACCCTAGGTCTCCAAAAAAAAAAAAAAAACAGAAAATATTATGTTCTTTCTCTATTTCATGTTCAATATTCTACAGTTCTCTCTCTTGTACTCGGATTGTCTCGTCTCGACTATCATGGGTGACAAATCGGGAAACAAGGACTCTCTTTTTCGACTCAATAACTACTACTAAATTGAATGGTTCCAATTACCTTCAATAGTTTTCGGCAGTTCAAATTTTTCTGAAAGCTCATGGGAAACTTCCTTACATCTTGTCACCCAAACCCAAGGAGGAAAAAGAGATTGATGCATGGAAACAGAAGGATGCAAAGATTATGACTTGGCTATGGAATAGTATGGAACCAGAGGTGTTTAATAATGTTTCGTTTCTGGAGTCTGCTAAGGAGATTTGGAACACACTCAAAAAAATGTACTCATCAGAAAAGAATATTTCTCGCATCTACCAGTTGTACCAGTATATCTTTCCTCTTCAACAAGGTGACCGATCGATTGAAGAATACTACTCGAAATTAAAAGGCATGTGGAAAGAACTTAATGTTTATCAACCTTTGACTACGGATTCAGAGACTCGAAAACAACACAAAGAAGAATTTCGGGTAGAAAAATTTTTATCAAGACTTCAGCCAGAAATTGTTCTCATCAGTTCTCAAATCCTCTCAAGCAAAGATTTGTCGACCGCTAGTGAGACTTTGCTCGTGTTCGACATGCCTCTATCCACTCTTCTACTTCAGAGAAGGAGGATCGTTCTGCCCTTGCTGCTCCAGCTGAGCGATTAGATACTTCACATGGTGGCCAAGGGGGACCTGGTCCTCCTCATACTAGCAGAGGTGGTCGTGGTGGAAGAGGTGGTCGTGGTGGCACACACTGTGGCCGCACCAATCACTCTGTTGATTCCTGTTAGGACCTTCATGACAAGCCTACATGGGCAAATCAGGTTGTGGTTGAGGGGAAAAAACCTAATCTTGCTGCTGAAGAACAGGTTCTTATCTCCAAAGCTAAGTATGATTCAGGTAATACTTGTCTTCATTCTTCCATCAGTACATCTTGGATTATTGATTTCGGGGCCTCAGATCATATGACAGGTAACTTCTCTCATCTGTCTGACATTACTCGTGTATCTTCTCTCTCGTTTGTTACAATAGCTAATGGTACCAAGTCTCTAGTCCAAGGAATTGGTACTGTTAGTACATCTAGTCTAACCTTCTCTTCCATCTTGTATCTACCTCAGTTTCTTTTTAACTTGTTATCAGTTCGTAAAATTACTTCTACTCTAAATTGTTCGATAACATTCTATCCTACTCACTGAATCTTTCAGGATCTAAAGACGAAGAGGATGATTGGTGGGGGATTTGAGAAGGATGGGCTCTACTACTTTCAGTCATCTTGTTCACCTATTACATTTGCACTTCATACCTCGACTTCTCCATATCAGTGGCATTGTCGTCTTGGACATCCTTCATCTGACAATCTTCGGTATTTAGTTCCTTCTTTACCAAATTTTTCTAGTTTTAATTGTGAAACGTGTGAACTTAGCAAGCAATCATAAGGCTACTTTTAAGCTTAGAACTGATGGGCCTTGTTTACGCCCTTTTGAGCTTGTTCACTCTGAAGTTTGGGGTCCAGCTCGAACTACTGGATTAACTAGTACCCATTATTTTATTTTTATTATTGATGATTATTCTCGTTTGACTTGGTTATATATGTTTAAAGATCAATCTCAAGTCTTTCATGTGTTTAAATATTTTTATGCTGAGATAACTAATCATTTGAATGCTAAGTTACACATTCTTCGAACTGATAATGTCCTTGAATATAAAGATGGTCTCTTTCAACAATTTTTTGAGTCTAGAGGTGTCGCCCATCAAACTTCCTGCGAGCTAACTTGGTTGAGAACTTTGTTACAAGAATTTGGGTTTTCAGTTCAAGACCCATCTCTTCTCTATTGTAATAACTAGACAGCTATTCACATTGCCAGTAATCCAGTTTTTCATGAGCGAACCAAGCATATTAAAGTTGATTGTCATTTCATTCATTCTACGGTGACTTCCAAAAAAATTGTGACTTCATTTGTATCATCTGGTAATCAGTTACCAGATATCTTTACTAAGGCACTTCCAAAGCATGCTATTGATTCTATAAGCTGGGAGTTGTTGACATCTACTCTCCAACTTGAGGGAGAGTGTCATGAATAGAATTCATGCTATAGTCAGTCAACTATTCCTTAA
The DNA here is from genome assembly GCA_026545225.1 of Cornus controversa. Classification (NCBI taxonomy): domain Eukaryota; kingdom Viridiplantae; phylum Streptophyta; class Magnoliopsida; order Cornales; family Cornaceae; genus Cornus; species Cornus controversa. Next base: position 58,727,079 of record CM048845.1, read on the forward strand.
TTAGGGTTATATCAATTATTCCTTAATTAGGGGCAGAATCACTGCTTTCCATAAATTGTTGCTTTCCTTATTTTTGTTCTTTAGATCATTATAAATTCAAATTGTAGTCACTCTTTAAAAACATAATAAAACATTCTATTTCTCTCATCTCTCTCTAAGATTTCTCTCTCAACTTGGCCTATATTCTCGACAATAGGAAATAATGAAAAAAGAGAATTCATGTGGTCGACCCCATCTTTATGGGATATGGGATAAAGGCAAGGATGGTGGTGAAAGAGTCAAATATTATAAATATCATTATCACACTTCAAAACCAAAAAATTATCTATAGTAACAATTTTAAATATCTAGGCTCAATAATACAAAAGGATGACTAGATAGATGGCAAAATTATTAGTGGAATTAGATCAGGTTGGACAAATTGCAAATAGGCTAGTGGATTTTATGTGATAAAAGAATAACAAATAAGTTAAAAGAAAAATTTTATAAAACAGTTATTAGACCAACTATCTTATATGGACCCGAGTGTTGGGCTTTAAAAAATAACCAAAAACAACAAATTGATGTAGCTGAAATAAGGATGCTAAGATGGATGGAAGGGGACTAGAAGAGATAGGCTCACTATTAGAGTGAGGGAGAAATTAGGATTGGCGCTTATTGGTGATAAAATAAGAGAAAGTAGACTTAGGTAGTATGGACATATACAACAAAGACCTATATGTACCAGTAAGAAGAGGCAGACTAATTTGTATATAGTGTAAGAGACAACGAGGATGACCGAAATTAACATGGGATGAAATTATCAAATTAATGTTAAATATTATAGGAGAGATGGCTTGTAATAGAAAGGAATGAAAAAAGAGAAATCTTGTGACCGACCACATTCATATGGGATTAAGGCAATGATGATAATGATGAAATTAGTATATCAAACAACACCTAATACATTGTTGGTAAGAGATGAAAAATGGATGAAAGGGAAGCATAAAGAACGAAAGAGTGAATAAATACACTTAAATAAGGGTAATAATGTCTTTTCATATTTATCCAACAAACTCTTTTTTTTTCTTACCTCTTTCTCATATGCCGCCTTACCAAGAGGAGAAATCATTTTCACAACAATATCGAAACGAAATAAAGGACAAGCAAGAGATCAAAGAAGAATTGAAAAGCAAACTTTCGTTGTTGTGAACTTATAACTTCAACCAATAATGAAACCCTAACAATTACAAGGCTCTATATAACGTTTCTTCCTCTTCAATCTTGGTCAGAGATGGCTATACTACCAAATATAAATTAAATCAAAAATAGGGAAGTTGTTGAAATAATGAAAAAATTGCTGAAAATTAGAAAATTGCTAAAAATCATAATTAAATCAAAACTTGCTAGAAACATTTGGTTCTTCTTGCCCTTCTTCTACTTCTTTCCTTTTTTGGGTGTTCCCAAACTTTTAGCAAATCTCCTATTGGGTTCCACAGCTACATCATCCTCTCATTTTTGGATGGAAGCAAAATTATGGGCTACAAAGGATGTCTTATCCTTCCCCTCTTCCTTAAGCTTGCTACATTCCTCCTCTCTCCATCTCCTCCCCCTTCCTTCCTACCAAACTAGCCCAAGACATGAACTAAATACTACAACTCAACAAAACATTTTTCTAACTATTTTAACCATGTTTTTGAGTTTTGCTCTTTTGTGCACAAAATTATAACTTCCATGAACAACATCAATCTAATCTTGGCATTCAAAAGTTCTAAAACAGAAAAAAAAAAATGTAAATAAAGGAGCAGCATTGCATGACAACCCAGTAAAAAAAAAGAAAGAAAGGAAAAAAAAGAAAACTAAAGTTATTTATGAACTTGAAAAAGGTAATGGTGAAGCCATATCATCAAATTCACTGCCCATAAACTTAAAAAGAAGAAAACAGAAGCAGAGACAATGCTCATGCCCAACACATCCAATAGAATGGCTTGAAATTACACCGAGAAGAAGAAGGAATTAAGTCTCTTACCTTTTCAAAAATAAAGCTCTAAAAAGACCTTATTTGTATTGATGTACAAAGATTCCAAAAATACCAAAATGAAATTTTCAAACAGTGAAAGCAAAATAGATTCTGTGAGCCAGCCCCAAAAGATATACCCTGTCTCTAAAGATTGAGAAAAGGAAACAAAACTCCTACCAATTATTGTTCTGATCTCTCCTCATTCTTCTTTGTCACAAGATAAAGTTGGTAAGCAATAAAGATGAAAGCCCTTTGCTTCAGCCCTAATCTGAGGGTTGTTGAATAGGGCAGAGGGCAAAATAAGGAAATTAATGCATAGTTCGAATAGGAAGGTTATTCATTTTTAAGAAATGAGAGGACACGTACTTTAATGAAAGGACAGCTGTACCTGTACCATGGCTTTTAACAGCGGTGGATTCCAAAGTTTCCAATCCTGGGTAAAGTCAGGTTTGGAATGCCAAAATGTAGAGTTTTGACACAAACAAAACAAAATAATCCCTATTCAGATTCCCGAGTCCCAAACATTTACGATACAAAGCGCCGGACTGGGGATGATGAAGATAAACTCAGCTATTAATCAACGGTGTATATCTATCTTGGGGTAATCATGCAGTCGATAATGCTGATTGGAATGCCAAAGAGCAGATGTGAATTGGCATGGTTAAGAGTTAGACTTCTTTGTATATTTTTGTGTTTATATATGGGAAAATGTTGGGTTTTCCAAATAAATATTTTAAAATATATCTTCAATTTATGTGGCATACACGAGAACTCTATATATGAGGAAATTTCACCAATACTAACTTACTATTTATTTTATCTCCTAAAATAATACATTATGTAACATGCCACATAGATTCGAGATATTTATTCCATACGTGTAATATTGCTCTTATATATTATAAAAATAAACAAAAACCCTAGCTTTTAGTAGTTCCCTCTTTCTCCAAAATTCAAAGACTCATGTCTTTCTCTCTCCAATTATATATAACTATATTACATTTAAACATTGTGTTTAAATCTTCCTCCAAAAAAAAATCACAATTTATAAATTCAATATTTAAAATATCTATGAATATCTATGATCTAAAATAATTATTTATCGTCAATCTAACAGTCACGATTCACCCATTACATTCACACTTAATTCACATACACATTCATTTACCCTCACACTCCTAAAATAATTTAAGGTACGGACAATACGCTAGTATAACTATATATGAGAACAATTATATAACTAATCAATTGTTCATGTAGAACGTTGTGCAAATATTGTCTACTTTGTACATTTTGATATTCAGATAATGCTTTATTTTATAGGAAAAAAGAAAATTTGAATAGAGAGAACAGATAAGACATTCCTAAGAAAGAGATAGTGTCCTCATTTCTTTGGTTGAATGAAAGATAAGGGAATAGGTCAATATCTTACTTTATTGTTATAAGAGAAGGGAAGAGAGATTGTTGACATTGGATTTATTTAATAATTATAAAAGGTAATATTGTAATTTAACATTTTCATGACAGTCTTGCTTTTTATTCTTTCTGCGTTTCGTACGCTGGAATGGAATGGGATGAAATGTCTATTCTAATCATTCCTTTGTTTAGCATAAATTTTAAGGTTGAAATGGTCATTCCCTTGGAATGAAAATCCATTTCATAGCTAAACCTATGGAATACTCATTCCATTCCCATGTAAGATTAAAAAAAAAATTGATGTTCCCAATAAACCCTTCATCACATCACCATCTCCACCTCCACTGCCTTCCACCACCGCGTTCTACTATCGCCAACTGCACCGCCACCACTACTGCCACCTTCCACCACCATTGTCGTCATTGTCACCTTCAATCGCCACCACCACATACACCACTACTGCTTTACACCACCACTATCACCTTCCACCACCGTCGCCGTCGTCGCCGCCCACCTCTTCTACCTTCCACCACAATATGTTAGGATTGTATGTCATTTATAGTATCAATTGGGATGTAATGACATTAGCTTATCAATAAGAATCTGTTACTTATCAAAAATATTATTTGTATATTATAATTGTTATGTATTGATTTAATTTAAGACCCAAATCGTAGTGTCCATTAACTACGCAATAACTTGGTGCATACATGGTTTGGTTACCAAAGTCAAGAGCACAAGTCATTTATATTGCGTTACCATAAAGTATTTTGTTCGTTGAACAATATTAGGTCGACTCTCTATTGATAAAGAACAAAATAGGATAGTCGACAAGTCATTATCAAAGTAATTGTAAGGTTGTCATTGCAATTACTACTTGTCAATGTTATGACGAATGTTATCCTCAAATATGAGGGAGTGATGAATCCTAGACATGGTTGGTTAGCACTTTGATATATGTGGTGGGCTTAAGGTCTAAAATTCAAATATGTTAGATGTTGGTTGATCATGTACTTTAGAACATGCTCCCAAGAATTACATCTATGCTAGTTAATTTATTATGACTTGATTAATTTAATCAATGGTAAATCCAAGTGCTTGGTTCACCTTTAATAAAATAGGTATGTATAGTGGCAAAGTGCATAAATTTTATTAAAGGCTTATTGATTAAATAGAAAATAATCAAGTGGCTTAATAAATATTCAATTGTCGATTTGAATTGATTGATACTTATACGTCCATGTCCAATTGTGAATAAAGGGTAATTTCGCATAATTAACACATGTGTTGTGTGTAAAGGTAACACAAGGTTTAAAGACAACACATGGTTCAACCATTATTGAGTTGGAGTGCAACCACACTTATATAGTAAAATTAAGTTGTGGTTAATGTATTATTAAAATTTAGGGTCATGGGATGACCGAATCAATTTATAATCCATTTGAGCCAATAAGAGTTTGGGCCCTAAAATAAGATCCTCACTTCTAATCCACATGGTTGATTTAAAACCAACTGGGTTGTTAAATATGAATTGATTTAATGTGCTAAGGGCATTTGTAATTTAATTACATGCTAAGGGCACAAGTGGAATTATATATAAATATATATTGGATGTTTTAATATCTTGGAATATATATTAATATATATAATTTAAATATATACATAATATCTTATTTTTCGTAGGGAGAATATAAAATATGGAGTGTGTATATATTTTTCTTTTATATGAAGATATGATTTATCATATCTTGCATATATGGAAAGAAAAAGTTGACTTGGGAGATACTCTCTTATAAATATGTCATATTTTCTCCTAAATCAGTGAGGGGAAATTAGTCGTAAGACTAGAATTTTGCAATTACAACAAGAGTGATTGTAGGAGATTGCAGAGAGAAAAATCAATTCACAAACCTAGGGTTCTCCCACAAGAACTAGGTTTCTAGAGAATCAACCTCAAGGATCATAACGGTGATTCTTACGGTTAGTACAGTAAGGAGATCGATTGTTTTACCAATTGTTAAAGATTAGGGGGTCGGAGATTTATCCTCATCAAGGTACATGATCTCTAAATCCCATATTCTCCATGCAATCATATTTGTTAAATAGAATTTTTTTTATTGTTTACATAATCTTTCATACACCAAGAGGTTCGACCAAATTTGTCGATTCATCTCGACACGCTTCTGCAATAATAAAAATTTTGCCTTTTCCCTCCATCACAATCACCGCCTTCCACCACCTACACCATTATTGTCTTCTACCACCATTACCATCACTACATTCCACAATTGTCGTCGTCGCCACCACCTACACCACTACTGCTTTCCACCACCACCATCGATCGTCAACACCATAGTTGTTGCCTTCCACCATCGCCGCCTCCTTCCACAACCACCATATACACCACTATTGTGTTCCATCACCACCACTGTAGAGGTCCAATTTTTTTTTGAAATAGGATTATAAATATATATTCATATGTTTTAAGTGTGATTTACATATGTGGGATCTAATTTAGAGGTCCAGAGAGTTTTCTAAGCCATTTGGCTCGATTTGAGATTTTTGGGTCGGCGAGGCCTGGGACACGGGTTGGGTGGGCCCAGGAAACTGAATATTTTTTTGAAAAAAATTATTTTTTGATTTTATACCAAATAAATGTTAGAAGAAATATAGAGTTGATTTCGGGGCCATAGTCACTTTTGGAATCGAAAACGGAGGTTGGAATGGTACATTAAGTGACGTAGGAGCATTTTGGTTATTTCACGTCCTAGGGCTTATAAATATCACAACTTAGATATTTATAGCCATTTTTTCAGCTCCAAATAGCCGTGTATCTCTATTCTCTTTTCATTTTTGTTCATTCTCTCTAAATTTTGGAAGCTTTAGGGTGAGATTTGGAAGGTACTGGTGAAGGGAAGTTTGTTTTAAGTGGCGAGGGCGTCGTTTTAAACCAAACAAAGCTAAGTTTGAGTGACTTTTGAGTTGGTGGATTTGAGGGTTTGCTAGAGATTTAATCTCTTGAGGTAGGGAGTGTGTGTTGTGTCTTTTATTTCAAGTTTTATGTCATGTTATATGCATAAAATTGATGTTTTCATGTTATATATGAACATTTGAGATTTTATGTTGGAATTCTTGGTTTAAATTGAGGTATATATGTTTTCTTTGATAGAAAATGACTACATTATAATTTAGAATACTTAAATTACAAGTATATGTTTTATGTGACATATATTGTATATATGTAGTTTTGGGATATGTGTTGGAATCCTAGTTTCAACTTGAATGATTTTGCCTAATTTTAATGTAATCATATTGGAATGCTTGAATGTGCATGTATCGATATAGTTCATTGCATGATATGGTAGATGTGAACTTAGGGATGATATGAGTGCTATGTATCTAGACTTGTGTATGTATGTACTAAACGTGATATGTTAGTGTGTGTGGTGATCTCTCAGAAAATGACTCACGTATAAAGTAGAGGGGGAACAGATCCTTCGAGGGTTTAAAGTCCTCAAACTTGCACAAGAAGGGTTTTATACCGATGGGTTAGTAGCTCGAAAATAACTATGGACATGGGATGTGGGGCTTCGGCACGTATCCGGTTTGGGTGTGTGAGAACTATTTCGAGGGTTTATATGAGAGTTATGTGATTTTTATGTTAGATTTGAATTCAAGTCAAAATTTTGTTATATGTTATATATATGATGAAATTGTGCATTGATGTATGGAATAAATTGAGTATTCATGAATTGTCATGTGTTTAGACATGTATGCCATATGAATGAAGGATTGTGGTGTTTGACTAGAGTGCTAGGAAGCATGACACGTAGCTATGTTATGCATATTGATTGAGTTATATATTAATATGAAATGTGAAAACTTGGGTGGATTGCACAACACATGACTTGAGCACATTGAACTTTGTTCATCCCCTACATTAACACTTTTAGGTTATGGCAAGAAAGTAGCCGATGGTGACCAATCTTGACTTGGATTTAGAGTTAGAGGAACTCTTTTTGGTTGTTTTTGCGTTATGCACGTTCGGGATGTGGACATGGTGCATTTAGAAATGTATAAGGAGACTTATATTTTGAGATATTGTATATGGGCACTTGTGCCTCAAATGTTGGTGTTTGGACAAGGAGATATATGTAGAAATAGGGTATGTTTTCAATTGATGAATGTTCTCATGCCTTAGTCGATGTTTATATATGCTAAGGTTGTATTTAGATATGTATAGATGTATGTTAGGTCTTATGAATGTTTGAACACACTTTAATACATGTTTGGACTGATCTGGGGGTTTCGATCTCCTGGTAGAGGCCTGTCAACCGGCTAGCTGATTTAGGAATTGAAACTCAAGAGTTTGAAATTTTAGAGTCAGGAAAACATCATTTCAGCTGACCGAAACTAGGCTTCAGCCAACCGAAACATAGCCACCAGCCAACTGGTAAATGTATCAGCTGGCTAGCTAAATTAGAAATATCAAACCCGAGAGTTGGGAAAATTGGGATCAGGAGAAAACATCGTTTCGACTGACCGAAACAGACCGATTCAGTTGGCCGAATAAATGGTCCGCCGATCGAAACTTGGCTGAAATGGGATGAACTGTTTTGGGAGTGGAACTAATGTAGTGACATATGTAGCTTAGTGTGGGACCAATAGATTGAGTTGTTAACTTCATTATGAGATTTAGAGGGCTATCATGACAAGTAAGAAGATAGATAATAGTCAACGGCAAAAGTGTTGGCGTGTAACATTCCCCACCCTTGATTTCTCGTACCTAGATATACAAAATCGGGGCATGACAGCTATCGCTGCCACCTTCCACCATCACCGCTTTCCACCAACACCACTATTTCTTTTAAAAAGATTATAAAAGAATGTTATTTTGTTAGTTTAATTTATTCGTCATAGAGCCCTATATTTTGGATAATTCAATTTAAACTTTATTTCATTCCTACGTATTTTCATTTTTGCAACCAAACAATAGAATGAGAATGATGATTCCATTCCATTCTCATTCTCATTCCATTCCCATTTGCATTTCATTCTATTCCTACGTACCAAACGTTAAGAAGATTGAGAGAATGGGAGAAATGTCTGTATTTATGGGTGTTCTAAATACATCATGTGAATAATATGATTAATGTACACTAACACTATCTTCCCTCTATGTGGAACGATGGCTCTTTTCTCCTTGTCTCCTCTCTACTAAATGAAGAAAGTTTGTTCCTTCTTTCCAATTTTCCATCCACCCATCTTCCTTCATTCCTATCAAACGAACCATAAATGTATGTCTAAATATATATATATATATATATGAACTACTTATCTTCATTATTTTTCAATCATCGTCTACCATTCAAATCAATTTTCTAAAAGATTTCTAAACTCTTCTCCAAAATGGTAATCTTTCTCTCTGCAACTCTTTTTATTTTTTTGTAAACCCTAACAAATATGGACCTATTTATATTTTTAGGATACTTGAATTGTTTGGTTGATAATACACCATATTCCTAATTAAAGTAGGTTGTTAATAAACTATATTCCTAGTAGAGTTATAACTCATATAATTAATATAGAAATTCATCAAAACTTTTCATAAGAGAAGTTTATATGAAATTTATATAGAAAGTCTTTTAGTACCCCAATTATATTTCTTACTATATATAGACTTCTTTTTTACTAGTATGTGCAAATAATGAGAACTCAAAGAATCCAATTTTTTTTTTATTGACAATTTTGTGAATGGTTCCTGCAGTTGGTGAAAACTAATCATTACACAAGTGTTGACTGTTCCTAACACTCCTCTATATTAATTACACTTATGTTGTTTTACGTAATGACATATAAATACAATATGTATGGTATACATACATTTATCCATATATATTTATATGTATATATTATATATATCTTTGTACATATACATATAAACTAATAATTGATGTAGTTTTTTTTGGCACCCCTCTGATAAGTGTACAAAACTTGTTATTTTATATCCTAAAATAAGTTTTTAATTCATCTTTTATTTTATTTAAATATTCTTATCTTTGCATTTTATGTTTTTTAGGGATTGATTTCCAAATAAGAAGAAAAGTAGCAAAAGATGGCTAAAAAGGATATATATAGCCAAAGATGAACATCAGAAGAATTGTTGGAGAGATGGTATTCTGTGCAATCTACTTCACAAGAGGTTTCAAGTTCAAAACTTTGCAAAATATTTTTTTGCACGGCCACGTCTGCAGTCCAGAATTCAAATTAAAGATATGGAGATCAAATATTAGATATTTAAATTCAAAATTTTGTATTTTGAATTTTTGTTTTTGAATTTTGTATTTTGAATTTCAAATTTTGTATTTTAAATTTTTTCCCACCTAAACCATTCCCCTTTAACTCTATAAATAGGGGGTCTTAGGGGATGGTGAAGGGGGTTAGAAATTGTAGAGAAATTATAGAAAAAAATAGTGTATTTATTTTATTGATTCAATGATGAGTAGTAGTTTCATTTCTATTTGTTTGTTTTTTATTAATATGCAAACATAAACATCCTTCTCAAGGGAGTGATGAAGCCACCATAGCTGAAGTATAGGTAAGTTGTTTTATTTTCTTGTCTACTTTTTCCTCCCAAGAACATTCTTCTACTCTTCTATTCTGGATTTTATTTTCTAAAATTAGAGGAAGGATTCTTCGTGTTTGCCAAATAATGGTAATTCGAAGAATGCCTACCTCTGTTTACCTAGCCAATGTGCATCAGATTAAGTAAAAGAATGTCTCTCTCATATATAATCAAGTCATTCTTTTTTATTCCATATTTTCCTTCATCTTTCCAAGTTCTAATTGGATTGGTGAAGTGTATTGGTTATTGGAGGAAAAACTAGATAAGAATATAAAAAAAAACTTTATTTATATGGATCCATGGTGGTGAATTCTCTTTCCTTGAGATTTTTTCCATCATTTGATCTAAGACATTTAATATTAGTTTTTATTATTAAATAAAAAATCAGAATTTTATTTTTTTAAATATTCATTTTTCATCTCAAGAGATTTAGGGTTTGAAGTTTAGACTTGTTATTGATTCTCACTTGAGAGTGGTTCGACCCTGCTTACTGCTATACAGTTTTTAGTAAAGTTTTTACAGGTTTTATTATTTTTTGTACGAAGTGCAGAAAAGCAATGACAAACATCCAAATATTCTACACCCGTCACCCTCCTTCCCAAATGATAGAATTATAGTTCCACCCTTGTATATAAATATAATAGGTTGGTGATATTGGGTTTGTTTTTGTTTGATGACATGTTATCACCATTGTGCTTTAACTTTTTTTTTCCTAACTCAAAAAATTAAAACGAAGGCTTTGTTGAATTGGGTATATGTTTTTTAACTAAATATTAGTATCATCTTAAATGGCCCGCCAATTAACACTTGAACAAGAGTGAGAATATATTGCAGCTTAAAGAATCTCCTTTTCTGAGAGACGCTTGCCTTCAAATTGGAATTTGTTACAATGTTTCCTTAGGTTCCAACTCATTAATTATATGTGTTTGCACTCAATTTGGTCATTTGGTTGGTCAACCAAAACTAGGTATTTTTTACTCCAGAAAAGGGAGAATTAAAGCAAAAATAGGTTCACAGTTGAACATAGGCCTCAATTGTAAAACCACTCACTCAAGGCAAGTACTAACAATGGAATTGCCTATAGAAATACTAGCATTGAATCTAAGGAAATAAGACATCTATGGCCAACATTCTCGGTAGTCCCTGATATTGCTTATTTTAGCACATTGTTAGATATGAAGATTAGTGTGCTGGTACAATAAAGCTTCCCAGAAGATCACATCGCCAGATAACATCAGTTAGATGAGCTAAGCAATCAACTAGGATGAAATTCCTTCCTGATCAAGTTTAGTTAATCTAACTAACAGTTCGTTGGCACCATTATCTACCATTGAATCAACATACTTATATTAGCCATGTGCTGATATTGAAAAGATAAGGTTATTTGAGTAAAATGGCTGTAACCTTCATTGACTGAAAGTGATGTATATATACAGTATGATTACAAGTATTAGTTCTTTAGTGTAAGCCTATAAAAATGAAGTCGAATAACATCTATAACAAATAAAGATTACAAGGTATTCAATTGAAATTTAAACTGAAGAATCTATTAAGATATTGTTGCTATTTGGCCCCAGCAAGATTGGGGTACCGCAAAGAACACTAATCTTGTAACGTTGTCAAAGAAACGGTTGACGAGACAAAGGCTTGGTTAAGGAGTCAGCAAGCTGATCGACAGTGTGAATATGAGAAACACGAAGCTGATTTTTGGTGACTTGATCACGAACAAAATGGGAATCGATAGCGATGTGTTTCATCCGAGAATGAAAAACAGGGTTGGCACACAAGTACATAACTCCCACACTGTCACAGTAGATGGTAGGAATGACAGATGATGAAAAGTGAAGTTCTGTTAATAAATTCTGAATTTAGTTAAGTTCAGCAGTAGAGGAAGCAACTGATTGATACTCTGCTTCAGTGGAAGAGCGGGTGATGGTATTTTGTTTCTTAGAACTCCAGCTGATCGGCATGGAACCCAAAAACACAAGATATGCGGACGTCGAAGTATGATCATTGACATCACCAGCCCAGTTCGCATCGACAAAAACATATAGATTGACAAAAATAGATTTGGCAATGAGGATACCATGAGTGGACGTCCCTTTGAGATAGCGAAGTACCCTTTTTACAGCAGACCAGTGTTGCATAGTAGGCTGATGCATAAATTGTGATAACTTATTCACAGCATTAGAGATATTTGGTTGTGTCAAGGAGAGATATTGCATGACGCCAATTGTTTGGCGGTACTGAGTAGCATTGGTAGGAGGGCTTCCATCTTAAAAGTAGAGTGGTTTTGTAGAGCTCATAGGACTAGAGACTTCCTTAGAGTCAAGTATGTTGGTGCGATGCAAGAGATCACATATATACTTTTGATGTGATAAGAAAAGACCATATGTGGTAGGAAAAACTTCAACACCAAGGAAGTAGTGGAGAGAACCAAGGTCTTTGAGAGAGAACCGCTTTGCAAGTGTGCCTATGAACTTGTCAAGAAGTGATGGAGAGTTTCATGTGATAAGGATGTCTATCTACAAACACAAGAAAAAACATGGTGAGGGGACCATCAGTATAAATAAACAACGAGGCATCTAAATAGGAGTTAGTAAACTCATTTACAAGAAGAAATCACTGCAGTTTAACAAATTTTGGTGGTTGCTGAATATAGACATCATCAGTAATTGAACCTTGAAGAAACGTATTAAGTATGATACGGATGGTGGTCAGTTTAACAACCAGGCTGAATGTATTATGGAAATCAATGTCTGAACATTGAAGAAATCCTTTAGCAACAAGACGTGCTTTATAACAAGAGATCGACCCATCAGGGTTCCATTTAATCTTGTAAATCCACTTACAACCAACAATGTTTTGTGATGGATGAGAAGGGACAAGGGACTAGGTATTATTATGGACAAGAGCATCAAACTCCTCACACATAGCTTGACGCCAATGGGAAGATTTTTGGGCTTGGGTAAAGGACGTTGGTTCAATTTGTTCAAGGGTGAGAGTGGTTGTAAGGCAATACCTTTTATTTGGCTTGAAAATGTTATTTTTTGATATGGTAAGCATGGGATGAAGTGGTTGGGTAGGTGGTAAGGGTGGAGGTGCGATAGAGGGACTAACCTGATTATTTATTGATGATGGTGAGGAAATGGACACGGGCGTATCAAGAGCCGAGCATAGACAGGGTAGAGGTGTACTATGCGTTTAAGATCCTAGAGAAGAGACACTGGTCACGGGGTTAGACTGAGATAACACATGGTTAAAAACTGAAGTAGAGACCGAATAATGTGGCGGGGAATTAAGAAGTGCCCACTGCTTGATGGAATATGTTTCAATAGAAAAAGACGAGTGTGGGCGACCTTGAAATGGAAAGGAATTTTTGACAAACACAACATGATGAGATATAAAAATACAATTGGTTTGTGGATCAAGACACCTATATGCATTATGCTCTGTAGAATATTCTATAAAGACACAAGGACGTGAATGAGGTTGAAGTTTGTTTGTGTTGTAGGGACGCAACCATGGGTTACACAGACAACCAAATACACGTAATTTGAGGTAATTTGTGAAATATTTTGTGAAATGGAGATTGGTTGTCAAGCATAGGTGTGATGAGATAGGTAGTTGTTTGAAAGGCGACAAACCAATGAGTGAGAGGTATAGAGGCGTGGTGTAGTAATGTTAACCCAATTTTGATAATATGATGATGGCGTCGCTCGACAATGCCAACAAGTTGTGAGGAGGGGATTTTAAATGTTGAATACCATGTTTAGTAACCGCTGAAGCAAGGCCTTGATATTCCCCCCTCCATTCGAGTAAATAGTAGTAATCTTGGACTTAAAAAAAATTTCAACCACATTTTTAAACTTCTCAAAGATGGGAGTGACTTTAGATTTGTGTTTCATTAGATATAGCCATGAATATTTAGTATAATAACCCACAAACACAAGATAATAACGAAAATGATCAAATGATTCAATTGGTGCCAGACCCCAAACATCAGTATATAAAATTTCAAGAGGTTTGTCACACAAAATAGACGACATTCTAAACGGAAGTTTGTGACTTTTATTACAAAGACAAGAGTTGCAGTGACTAAAACTAAACCCTGACAATGGTAAAGACTCAGTAGACATAAGACTTTTGAGAATGTTAAAAGACAGGTGACCAAGACGATAATGCCAGTGACTCGTAGAAGTTTTTATTGTGTGGAAGGCATAGACTGTTTTATTGGTGCTGGGAGAAGACGACCATTCATACATATGCCTAGGGGTGGCAAAATTCAATACGACTCGAAATCGACACAAAGTTAGCGGGTTTGGGTTTGGGTTAAACGGGTTCGGGTCGTAAACGGGTTGACACGATTATGACACGAAAAAAACGTGTCGGGTTTGGGTTTAACCCGCTTAACTCGCCTAACCCGTTTTATTTGACGGGTCGGGTCGGGTCAATGTGAGTTGAATCGACCCGTATAACCCGTTTAGCATTAATATTTATTAATTTATTTTAAAATGTAAAAAATATAAAGTTTAATATTGTAAATTTGTTTTATAATGTTAAAAACATGTAAACATATATTTTTACACTATTTGTGCTGACGTGTATTATATATATATATATATTATATTTTCTAATATGTTATATATAGTATAAATGTTCATTTATTTCATTCTTAAATCTATTAGTATTTATTGATTCATTTAGTAATAAAACAACTACAAACTTTTTTAACGAAGACATTGACATGAAATTTATAAATGAATAATTATTTATGCTAAATGGTCTCCAAAAAATTAATAAAATTCATTAAATTAATTAAAATTTACTAAAAACTCATCTCTATCAAATTCATACGATAATCAATTTTTTTTATGTTATATCAATGTGGGCTTGATTGTGTCATACTTGACCATAAGAGTGATGATTACTGAAGAGAATAATATATTTTCTTTTCTTCCTTATTATTTAATTTTGAGAAGGAGATGTGGATGTATATTAGATTATTGGGGTGCAGGTAATATATATATATATAAAATTATTTATGAATGATGGCCATAATTGTTCTTTAGTGTCTCGAGATATATAGTATATATTTATATCTCCACCTATATATCCTCCATATATATATATTAATATATATATGGAGGATATATAGGTGGAGATATAAATATATAATTATATGTATATTGTGGATATATATATATATATATATATATATATATTTATGAATGATGGCCATAATTGTTCTTTAGTGTCTCGAATATAGTATAAAATATAGCAGTTATAAGTAATATAAGTTAAACCATTTTCTTATATTTCCTTAAATTCTGATTAATTAGCTAGTTAAATGTCTAAAAAATCAATAAGAATAATTGATGAGTTTAAACCATTTAATATGAATATCTAATTTTATGAAATTAAGTTTTCTTTATTCTTTCGAGATATATAGTATAACATATAATAGTTAAAGTAATATAAGTTAGACCATTCCTTTATTTTTTGTCAATAATACTTCAACATTAATATATATTAAAAAAAATATGTTAATTTAATGAGATATATACTTAATGTTTGTTCTAAATGCTTTATTATTTGTGTGGTATTAATATTTTTATTTGATTTCAAGATAGTAAAAATTGTATTTTTGATTTAATTACTTAGTTAATATAATTAATAATATTTGTTTGTTATATTCAAAATGAGGAAAAAATATTATTGTAATTTAATTAATGTTTCAAACTTTCATTGTTGTAGACTAAATATTATTGTTGTGACATATAAATAAAAGTCATTGGTGGACTAGTGGTAGAAGCATTTAACTATCTTAGAAGTTGAACACAGCTTAGGTTCGATTCCTTACAACAACAATCTTTTTAATAGAAGACCCACCTACAACAGTTTATACGGGTCATGTTCGTGTCGTGTCACCCGTTTAATAAATGGGTCATGTCGTGTTCAAGTTACACAACCCACCTATAAACGAGTTACATGGGTCGTGTCATGTCACCTGTTTAATAAGTGGGTCATGTTCATGTTCAAGCTATGTGACACGATTAGTAATCATGTCATGTTCGGGTTGACCCATTTATCAGAATACCCCTATCTCGACACGATCCGCAAACCTGAATTGCCACCCCTACATATGCCCCTTATTCGATCCTTAAATGAGTGATGCCCCCGTGCACAGATCCTTGACAACAAAATAATCTGGCAAAATTGAGATACGGATAAAAGATTTTTTTTTGTAATTTTGGGTGGACACAAAACATTATTTAAGTGGAATTAGAATTAATAACATTAGCGGAACCAATATGGTTTATAGGAACTTGATTACCGTCACCGATGATGATATCATCGTTACCACCATATTCAGAATGCACCGACAGATTTTGAAGATCAAAAGTAATGTGATGGGATGCTCCAGAGTCAACTCTCCAGTTATTGCTGGTATTGGTTCCATGATTAGTATACATGAAGTTTGCATGTGAAGCAGAAAATGGATGAGGCCGAGACCTGCAAGTCTTAGCACTGTGACCAGGTTTGTCACACATTTGACAAATAATACGTGGCTGATTGTTATTGGGTTGAGAGCGCCAAAACTGATTATTGGATGATGGATTGTTGTGTTTAAAAAATTTCTATTGCCATAATAAGCTCTGATGTTGAAGTTCCCTTGATTTGGATATTTGTTTCCAAATTGTGGAGTCATGACTTTATTGTTCATATTATTGCTAAAGTTATAGTTCTTTTCAATGTTGTTATTGATTAAATTAAGCTGTGATTTGTGTCTTCTCTTACTTGGTTTCATTGCATTTCAAAGTCAGCTAATTTGTCATGTAACTCTTCAAAGGAAATGAGTGAATCTCAAGCACGTATTATTGCATTTAGATTTTTGAATTCTGGACCAAGGCTTTTGAGTGCAGCATGAATCAATTCGGCATTGCTCATTGGTGAGCCAGCGAACGCAAGGTTTCAAAAATGCTCTTCATAATCTGCATATAGTCAATTATGCTTAGGTTTTCAGTGGTGGTGTTGGAAAAAATCTCTCGAAGTGCCATAACACGAGTATGGGATTCGCTTGCATATGTTCTCTCTAAATGACTCCATACTTCAGTTGCGGAAGCTACAGAGGTGATAAGAGGAACTATATTATCAGAAACAGATGCCAATATGGCATGAAAAAGAAAACTGTCTTGTCTTCTCCATAATCTGTATGCAAGGTTATGTATGTTTCCAGAATTATCAGAATTGGCTATAGTCGGTGGAGGGCATGGGAATGTGCCATCAATGTAGCATTCAAGATCATAACCGAACAATAAAGACTGGTATTGCACTCTCCATGAAGGGTAATTGATTTTGGTGAGTTTAAGTGGAAGTTTAGTGGCTTCATTAATTGCTACAATTTGATTTGGTGGATTCAGTGCTATGATTGGATTAGCAGCAGAAATTTGGTTGGCATTTGCAAAATTATTTGCGGCCATAGATGGAGGTTGTTTTGTGAATCTTGTTTAAAACAAGTGGTGCTCTAATACCATGAAAAGGTAAGGCTATTTGAGTAAAATGGTCGTAGCCTCTATTGACTGAAAGTGATGAATATATGCAGTATGATTACAAGTATCAATTCCTTAGTGTAAGCCTATAAAAATGAAGTCAAATAACAACTATAATATATAAAGATTACAAGGTATTTAATTGAAATTTAAACTGAAGACACTGTTGAGATATTGTTGTTATTAGATATAACAAGGAGAATCGATCACAGCCGACCACATGGAATCTAATCCGACGAATGACACCTGGTGAAGCCATGAAGCTCCATTTATAAATAAAGGACTTCCTCTATTGGAAAATAGGTCCAACACCACAAACAAAAACAAACTTATCCCCAGTGGATTCCTCTTGCTTTTGAGCAAAGCCCAAGGTCTTACCTTGCCCATCAGGAATTAAATTACATTTACTTTTAATGTCATTTACTACTTTCTCCCAACCCAAGTAGCTCCTTAGCACTCTACTTCTGGTTTTGCCTAAATCCAAGTAGTTTTCCTAGCATCATGCTTTTGGCCTTGCCTAAATCCAAATAGAGGCCATAGCATTATGCTTTTGGCGTTGCTTAAACCCAAATAAATTCCCTTGCATTCTACTCCTGGTTGTGCTTAAATCCAAGTGCCATTTATAGCGTTCCACTCCTAATTGTGCCTAAATCTAAAGTAATCTCCATAGCACCCTATTCTAGCCGTTTTCATAGCACTCTATTCCTGGTTGTATCGCCTTGGTAGTTTCCATAACAATTTACTGCTGGTTTGCTTAGCCCAAGTAGTTTTTCTAGCGCCCTACTTTTGGTTGATGATTTTATTTTATGTGTAATTTTAGGGCCAAGATCTTATAATATTGAAAGAGGTTGTAATAAACTCTCATTCGACATTCAGTGCTGATGATACTATTGTTGCACATCTCTTATTAATGATACTCGATCGACATATTTCAACTCCCGTTTAATGTAAATAGGTGCACACACACACACACACACTAATACTTCGATCCATATTGTTGTTCAAGGCCAAAGTAAGTAACCAGTGAGAGAGTCATTTCATCTACTCCACTATCGCATGAAGTCAGATCACATAAAATCTACTAACCGCCTCGACTGTAGTATTAAGAATATTTGCTTGCTTGGTTTGTCAATACCTAGTGAACTTGGACCTAGTGATTTAGCACACACATTAAGCAGATTTAGACTTAACAGTCATGGCACGCCCACACATCATCGAATTAAAAGGCTGGCTAGTTCGAACTTCATGAGCAAGTGGTTCTGCAAGCGAGCCTGGCCTGCCCTTGAAAATTTGCCAAGCAATATGAATGTCAATGGAATTTCCATTGTTTATTGTATACGAGATGGAGATATGAATACTCATATGGATGAGACTAGGTTTCTTTGTTTATTTATATATGTAATTTGTTGACTATGGTGGCCAAATTTGTGAATGTCAATGGAATTTCCATTGTTTATTGTATACGAGATGGAGATATGAATACTCATATGGATGAGACTAGGTTTCTTTGTTTATTTATATATGTAATTTGTTGACTATGGTGGCCAAATTTGTGAAAGGCAATTCAACTTGAATTTCTCATTAAAGGGCAAGTTACTTGGTTTCCCTAGGCCTTTAATTTTGGGTTTGATGTGTAATTTCTATGCATATCAATTTTGTTGTATTTGAAATTGTAAATGCATCGAAGTCTTGTAAAAATGGGGACCCGCTTCGAATTCTCTCATGGATTGTGGGAGAAGAAGGTGAGTCAACTCGGTTCAAGAGGAGGAGAAGTGGTGGTTCAACCCGTTGGAAAGCAACCCGGAAGGACCCGTTTGGAGACCCATTTGCTGCCACGGTTTTTGTGGGTACTGCTTGATCACTGTGTGGTCATTAGATGGGTCGTGTTTGGTCACTGCCATATATATATATATATATATATATATTCAAGAATTGGGTCATTACGTGGGTATACCAAATCGTGGGTGCATTACACTGTCAATACAGTGCATATGGGTATTATCTATATGGGTTTGCAAATTCAACTATTCAATATGGTTGACAAGTGGCAAGTCATTACCAAATAATTCCATTTGTAGTTGCCATGGGAATTGGCTTTGTGTCATCATGGTTTGTTGTATTCAGTTTGGCTCTCAAAAGAGAATGTATTGGATACCGGGGTACCGGAAATACAGTTTTTATTTTCTAAAATGGGATACTACATAATAAGCACTATTGGAATATTTAAAAAATTTCTGTCACAGAGCACTCGATTATTGAGTAAAATGGACACAAACTGTGATGGGTCTGAAACAAACTCAAACGTCGCTGCCATCACTGGAAGCGACGGGTCAGTTTCTTATTGGTGGTTCCGGATTTTGGATTCGTGTCCGGTCCTGGTTATCTTGGGTACTTTCTTGATAAAAGTGAGTTGAGCCATGCATTTGCATGTGATATATATATATATATATATATATATATATATATATCTTTTGCATTGTCATCATTACTTGCACATGGAAATTGCTTGGAGAACAAAGGTGAGAGAATATGTTTGGTGGATAAGCTTAAAAAAATATATATTATGCAGGGAGACAAGAAAGATGAGGTGACAAAAGACTGTCTTGTGTTTGAATTTTAAAAGAATGTCTCTCTCTAGAATAATCCACTACTACATGCACGGCCAGTTTGCAGCTTTGGCGATACTACTGCGATAGCCTAAGCTCTAGTTAACAGAAGACTCCCCAAAATTATTTTCATTATTTTATATAAAAAAAATTTATTATTTATTATTTTTATTATTAGACCCCAAACAATTTGACAACAAAAATTCTCTCTCCTCGGTATACTTACTCTTAATACTCATTACACTAATCGATAATTTTAGAAAATTAAAAAATTGTAGAACTTTTCATCTCCCATTAATTTTATCTTTTTTTTGTCCCTTACTCTACATGTTTTTGACTTTTTTCCTCTGTCATTGCAACCTTTATCTTTTTTTATTTTCTCACAAACTCTCCAATCTCCATCTTTCTCCTCTTTCAGTCTCTCGAATTTTTCTTCTTCACTCATTACGGTCATAAATTTATTGGAAGATTTCAAGCTACTAGTTACAAAATAATTGAAGAACTTTTGGAGCATTGTGTCAAAATTTTCTAACATCAGGTTCTATTATTCTTTAACTTAAATTATTTTGTAGTCTTATTATTTTTTATTATTATAAAATTGTATATTTTGTTTGTAATCATTGTTATTTATATTATTGAATATACTAGAAAGTATGAATCTGGATATAAAAAACTTAAAAGGAAAAAAAATAGATAAACTAATTCAATCTAAAAAATGAGCTTTTAATAAATTTGTTAACCCTAATAATCAAACAACAAAAAATTTAAGTGAAAATTATACAGAAGAATAAAATATTAAATATTAAAAGGCCACTTCTATAAATTTCGCAAAACTTGAATCCAAGGATCTAATTAGTAACTTTGCATCTCAAAAAGTAAGAAGAATAATTTTTAAATAAGTATTATTAATTATTATTTAATTTTAATATATTAAATATTAAAAAGTGACTTTTATAATTTTCGTCTGAAATCTCAAATTATATTGAGCCGCCCTAAATACATGACATGTTGGGAGGCATATTTAAAGGAATATTCTTTGGAATATGGTTTACGGATGACAACATAAGGTGACAGAATTCTTTACCCATAAAAAGACAAAATAGAATTGAAGTTCTTCAAGTCTACAATATTAGAAGATTGCACACAAGATGACAATAGGTTGAAAAATTTAGATTGTCTCATCCACTGTGCATGTGTGCATGCATTTTATATTTTGGGTAAATTATTCTGACCTTTCTTGATGTTTAGATTAATTACCCTTACATTAAATTTTTTATAAAATTACTCAGACCCCCTTGTCAAATTAACGATTCGTTAAACAAAATCACATATAATATACATCTAGAAAAGAAACCTCAAGTTATAATACTTTTGTGCAAAAATAATCTCAATTTCTAATCCTTTAACTAATATTAATACATATATATATTTTCTCTATTAATGCCACACCAGCACTACTGACACCAAGAATAGTTTTGGCATTTTAATTTTTTATGTTAATTAAGTTTAACGGAGCTGACCGTCAATTAATGACAGGGGTACTCGAAATAAAGTCAACCAAACCTTAGGAGAGGTTGACCACCATATTTTAAAAACTTTAATCTAAGGGTAATTAGGCAAAATCTCAGGGGAGGTCAGAGTAATTTACCCTTATATTTTTCATGATGCTTTATGTATGATGGATGGATTTTAATTGTTGCATGCATTATAATCCATAAAAATTCTATAAAAATTAAAAATGTCATGATTTAATATTGCTAAATTATGAGAAGTAAGTTGTGTTTTGATTTTCTAGTTAATTAAAGGTTGGCCGGATGGAAAATGGTTAAATTATTATTATTCTTTTGAAATTCTTTAATTGGAAAATCATGTGGGCTCATTACTCTCTAAATTTAACAATGTGATTAAATTATGACATTAGCATATGCATATGGTGGATGGAATGCTTGGGGTTGTGTGATGTCCCACATTGCCTGGGGGGTGAAGTTGTTTTGATTTATATGTGTAGATGTCTCATAACTGTGTAGACGCGTTTTGAGAAAAAATTATGAGCACCGAGAGGAGAGTGTGGAAAGTGGACAATATCTAGGACGGATCATGACTATGGTATTAGAGTCAATCCCTAGTCGGAATGGGGGAGCATGCACAAGCCCATGCGGGTCAAGCCAACGAGGACGTTGGGTCCCAAGAGGGGGTGATTGTGATATGCCACATCGTTTGAAAGGAAAGGTTTTTGAGACTTATATGTGTGGATGCCCCTTATTGTGTAGATACATTTTGAACACCGGAGCATTGAGAGGAGGGTGTGCAAAGTGGACAATATCTACACAGGGTGTGTAAAGCCTCGATTTTTTTTTATTTGCTTTTAAATGAGTTAAGCATGTTTAAATTATTAAAATTACATGCTTTATTATCTTGAGGTTTTTCTAGAAGTTATATGTTCAGGTGTGGGATTGGGAAGGGTCCAAGTAATCCGAAAAGTGTTTATGAGATCTTATATGTGACGAGGGTATAAGTGAACTTTGAGGGACATAAGTGAAGTTATAGGAAATGAGGGAGTGTTAGTTGGTAATTACTAGAGAGTTGCTAGGGACAAGGCGTAGATGAAGGGAACTAGAGGGACTTAGTTGCATGTCTTGTATATATAGATACATATACATTTATAGGTGAGGAGAAGAATCAAAAATCTAATTTCTCTTTTCTCTCTCTCCTCTTGGCTGCCTCTCTCTCCCTTTCTCCCTCCATTTTCTTCTCTTTATCTTCTCTCTTCATTTTAGAAGGTTTAGAGTGGGATTTAAAGCTTTCTCCAAGAGAAAAAGTTGCTCTACTCTCATTCCTCTTCAATTTGATCGGTTCAAAGATAATTTTGGTAAAGTTTGAAGATTGGTGATTCTAGGGTTTAAGTTCTAAAGCTTGAAATTGAGGTAGGGGTGTTCATTCCTTCTCCTCTTTGATTCTATATGTCAATTAGGTGAGATATTGGAGTGTTGACATGTTGTTTGTATAAGTGAGTTTTTATCTTTTAATTTCAAGCTCCTTAAATGTTAAATTATGTTTAGGCATGAATGTTAGGCCCCTTACCTCTTTATGAACTTATGTGTATTATGTGTTCAATTGAAGGATTATGTATGTGAGATAGGTGAAATTGTTTTTCCAAGTGTGTAGGAATAATTAAAATGTGATTGAGCATGATGTAATTGTAGTTTGAAGGCATGCTAGGTTTGTTTAGAAACCTATTTTATGTATATGTGAGTAAAGATTACATTTTGTACCCTGTGTGTATGATAAAATGCATGAAAGAACAATTTTGATGAAATTGAATGATTTTGGAATACCATGAGGTTGAATGAGATTGCATCATTGTATATGTGGTTTTAACTTGGAAATATGTTGGTTAATAACTTGTATAGCTTTTGTGAAAATTTGTTAGAATTTTAGTTATGGTTGTATTTGATGAAATTGTGAATCTATGTGATGATTGATGATTTTGAAAAATATCATAAGAAGCAAGAAATGCCCAGAGACCTGGGGTGAAAGGCCCAAAAATTGGCTAAGTGGATGTCGCTATCGTCAGGTTAGTAACCCGTAAAACATAAGAAAAATATTTGGCTGTCAAGGCATTTATTGTGGTTTCTGTAGTCGATAACTCCCCAATTGGTTGATTTTGAACATTATGTGATTATTGAATTTTTGATATTTAAATGAGCTCAATAAGTAATTAAATTGTGGTTGTGTTCATTATATTGAATCTGTGAATGTATACGACATGTATATGAACAATTGTTGAGTTGTGATGAATTGCATATGTGGCATGAAAATGACATTATTATTGTCAGCATTTGAAGCATGTCATGTAACTGAATAGATATAAAATGTTGCATTCGTGCATGGCTGCTTGAGTCATCGTAGGGTCGGTCTAAGCATCTTGACTGAGCAAGTTGTTGCTCACCCCCTCCCCTTAAATATTTTTACAGGTAAGGTACCGGCTATAGACGATGCTTAGAAGTGCTATGTTGGGAGCACTAGACACTCTTTTGGATTTTTGTATACTTTTATTTATGCATACCATGTTTGGGGCATCCTTAAAGAAGTTAGATTAATGAGGTGAAATAATGAATGTTAGTATTAGAAAAATATGTATTCATATTTGGATATTGTTCTCCATTAATCTCTTCCTTTTTTTACTCTAATGACATTGATCTTTCTATTTTTGACATGTAATGGACTATAGATGAATGTATAAGAACTTGTTTATATTCTTTTGTATGGGGATGAATGATTTTGGAATGTGAAAAATGATGATTTTTAGTCTATAATTGAGTTGGGATGTTCATGTGGGTAGAAGGGAGGTTAGAATAGTAAAGTATTACATTCTGGACATTTTCGATCGCTTGGTTGACCCCCTGTCAATCGACCAACTGACTTAGAAATGGATTCCATTGTAGTTGCGAGAAATATGAAGTATTAGGATCATTGTTTTGGCCAACCGAAACAGTGCCTTCAGTCGATTAATAGATTATTCAGTCGACCAAAACTGGGCTAAAAGGAATAAAGCCTTTTCTTAACAGAAAATAAGACCAAAGTGCATGCAACCCAATTGATGGGGCCCATTGACATGATTTTTGATTTATATATATGCACCCATAGATATATGTATGATTATGCCTCCGTGTTGATGAAATTATTACTCGTTCGTCAGGGACTAATGAACGGATCACACTCGGGATTCGGGCCGGAGATGGAGATTTTCGGTGCTTGGATCTTTAAGCGTGACAAGGTGGGGGGGACATGACAAATAGTATCAAAGCCAATCCCCAGCTAGAAATGTGCCTAAGCCTATGCGAGTCAAGCAGCGAGGACGCTGGATCCCAAGAGGGGGTGATTGTGATGTCCCAAATCACTTGGAGGAGAAGTTGCTGAAATTTATGTGTGGATGCCTCTTAACTATGTAGATGCATTTTGAAAAAAAAAATCGTGAGCACCGAGAGGAGAGTGTGCAAAGGGAACAATATCTACACGATGAAAGATGGGTCGTGGCAAGTTGTAACTTATTTTTTGTTAAATTATGAGAGAAATTAGTTTTCTAATTTTATTGGGTTGTTTTCCTTATGAAATAAGAGATTTTGAGTATGGAAAGAGTTTCCTAGGTTAATAATGGAAATAATCTCTTATTTAAACTTCCAAATTGGTTAAGGGGATAAGATCTAAGTTGATCATGTAAAGTGTTTCATAGTTACTCACAGGAGTGTTTTCTAAGTTGGTCAAGGAAGTGGTTTTGATCATGGGATGAGTTTTAAGGCCAATCAAGGAAAAAAAAAATTATTATCAAAAGGGTTTTTCAAGTATTCAAATTTCTATAAATGGAAAAAGATTTTCTATTTTGAAAATTATGCTAAATCTTTTAGAATGGGAAATCATTTATAAAGTAGAACCACTTCTCTCTAAATTTAATCGAAGATAAATTATGACGATTTTATTCTTGCAATGTATGTTATATCTTTGATATATGGGATGCATGGGATGGCTTATATGTTGTTATACTTTGATGCATAAGATGTATGTTGGATTTTGATATTTGTGATATATGGAATGCCATAAAAATTGTCAAGGACAAAAATCAAGGAGGAGCAGGGTCTTATAATACAAAGCTCCATGGCCTTCATTATCAAACCATTGTAATGTGTTTTGAATATTTCCCCCGTCGAGTTTGTTTAAAACACAGAATCACGTGATTGGTTTTCTCATGATAATGGAAGAAATAATAATTTCTCTGTTGAAAAGGCAATGCTGTTTATTCTTATCATTGGAGAGGTGATAACGTTGTACACTTGATAAAAATTCAATAATATATATTTTTTCTATCAAAAAGGCAATATTGATTAATTTTGAAAAGGCCAAATGAAATCGAGAATTATTTATATTTAGCATGAGATGCCTACAAAATATCAATAATGAGGTTATCCCACAAATAACAATAATATATATTCTCTGTTGGAGTTGCACTATCGTGGTAGTAGTATTCTGATTTGTTATTGTTGAACCAAATATTTCAAACCAAGGGTATAATAGTAATTTTGATGATAACAAATTATTAATGATGTTAGGTACTAATATCTACATTGAGTGATTGCTTAAGACAATGAATTATTCAAGATAGCATTCACGTTGAGGATAAAGTCATGAAGATGACATGTTCAAAAGAATCATTTCAATGAAGAAGAAGAGGGCAGAACCCCAAGCTTAAAAAGACATGCCAATGAAGATGTTCTGGGGTAGTTAGAAAATAGTGAGAGCTAGGTACATATTGTAAAGTTATTTTTGAAAAACTTATTTGAAGTTTATTTTCTAAAAACAAGATTCTAAGACCATATGCATTTCATTCTTTTACTTCATTTGGTCCTTAGTATCTTAAAAATAGGACTTGATCACTTCGAATCATATCTTACAAAGTCTTTGATGGTTTAGGCTTATTTAGATTTCAAACTTTATCTTCTTCGTGTTGAGCATAAAGTAGTCAATTTATTCTCTCAGAGAAGTCGAATTACTATTATAGAATGTTTTGAACTTTTGGAGCATAGTAAAACAGTCGATTTATTTCTTAAATAAGTCTACTTATCTTTTGAGATAAGTCTATTTATATTGACAATATCAATCGACTTATTTGTCTTCACAAGTCGATTTATTATTATAGAATTCTTACGTTTGCAAAAACATATTAAAATAACGAACTATTCTCAAATGAATAGTTATGTTTGCAAAAACGTATTAAAATAATTGACTTTTTATGAGAACAGTCGACTTGCTTTTACGGGATTCAAACCTGAATGGCTAATTTGGTGCATTTAATATTTCTCAACCACTCTCCAACAGTCATATTTTTTAAATAACCTATATATATCAGCATTGGTCTGTATTTATGAGTATGAACTACCATTTACACAAACATTCACTATTATTTACTCATCTCGCTCTCTTTCAACTAAGATTTGAGCTTCAACTTGTGAAATAACTTGTATATATAAACCTTGAAGGTAAGACTGCGTACATCTGACCATCCCCAGATCCCACAATAGTAGGATCTTCGTGCACTATATTTGCCCTTTTTAATCTCTAGATGATCAAATTGAGTTTGCATATCACATTGAAGGACAAAAAACCAAGAGAAGACCAGTTATACTATTGACGTCCCACATCGCCAGAAGGAAAAATTGTTGGCACTTGATACCTCCTACATGTGTAAATGCATTTTAAAAACTACGAACATAAAGATTGTGCAAAGCGAACAATATTTATACAATGTGTGTCTAGTCTTGACAAAAGTACTTATAGATGTATTTTTTGAATGAGTTCCCAGTTCATATCTGTTCTCAAGGCACAATAGCTTGCAATTGGGATCCTCGTGCATCCCCATGTGATGCACATAAGAATGGTTTAGACCAAATTCAGCTTCATGTGTACAAATTGTGTGCATATTCTACCTCTTATATAGTTATATATGTACATGTATATAGATGGAGAGACTGTGTATACCCAAAGTAAAATCTGCAAAACCAGAAGAACAATCAATATTAACACATGCAGCTGCTTAGAATTTAATGTACAAAGTACTATGCATAATACATGAACAAGCTATTCCCGGCAGCACAAGCAATCAAGTTGTTTCTTGGATGCCAAGCCAGATGCAGCAGCTTAGAATTTAAGTTACAAGAAAATTCATTATTTCCAGAGCTAGCATTTTCATAACCTGAAAAAAAAAAAGGGTAGGATATTTAGATGAGACGAAACTGAATATATACAGGATCAAAATAAGTGAAAATAAATTAAAAGCACAAAAATGTTGAAGATGATAATTTTTTTTTAAATTTGGAACTGCAACCTTGCCGGGAAAATGCACGTGACAAGTTGCTTAGTGACGACCTTCTAGCCCGTGGAGCAGCTTGGAGATGTGGCTTCCTGTATTTTAAGGTGCAAAAAGAACAAAAATTACAATTGAATGTGATAGAAGCAATATAAGAATGGGTATCCTACTATAACAGTAAAATAGTATAGGTATCTACTGGCGTATTTGTATCTGATGAATCCTTGAAAGCATAATTTACGGAACTTGAGTCATTTTGACCCCAACAATAGAAGAACCTCAGCTTTCCACATTTTCAACCAGTAGAGTGCTTTCAGTTTCAGTATAGGGCCACTTCATGATCCATTGTTGATTTGATGATTGACTCCCTCCCTAGGGAGCATTTTTCCAAAAATGGATCCCCAATAAATATAATGTCTTTGCAAATAGATTCAGCTTTCGGTTGCAAGGTGAAGAATTCTATTCCGGTTAAGATGGGTTGTCCGTGAGTGCCCAAAAAACCCTTGTATACAACATGCTACAGCTAAAAAGTGAAAAAAAGAAAACCATATACAGTGTTGGTCCGTCTTCATGAGGTACTCGGACGGGTGGACTGATTTATGCACAAAGTGGCTGCTTCAGACTCAAACCTGCATTCTCATGCTTAGCAGACCAAGCTTTTACCCTTTTTTTCTTTTGACAAGTCGAGTGCAAATAATAAAACGGAATTATATTATTATATCACAGGTCAACTTGACAATGTAATTTTTTTGCAAAGAGGAAGATATATATATATATATATATATATATATATATATATATATATATATATATATATATATTGGTAATGACGTCCGCTTACTAGTTTTTAGTTACTAATCACAACTTAAAAAAGACCGGACTAGAACCATATTGATAAATGAAAGAGAGGATTTACTAGTCCTAATCTATGATACTAACACTAACTAAAAAGCAGATGGACCAAATCTTTCAAAGAACTAGTGGGGCTGCAGGGCGATGGTCTATACAGATTGAGAAATGTACCATAAATCCAGAAACAACATTGCCAATGCTTTTTCTGAAACAATACAATCTTAATGCTCGCATTGAAGAAATAGAAGAGGTTTGTAGATGACTTGCCAGAGAGACAGTGACCAAATGAAACATCAACCAATTTTCACTAATTGTAAGGCCAAAGTTGCCCAAATTATAGATCTCCCCAACAAAAGAAACAAGTTCGTATAATGATTGATAACATGAGAAGGCAATACCATAACTATCTTTATTTCAAAGGGATGCTACCGCAATTCCTACACTTGATGCTGGAACTCATCCTAAATGGGATAAGCGTAACTTGCTCCTACTGCACTAACTCTACTTCTATATCGTTCTCTTATCACAGGAGGGTAATTTGATTTGAAGGCAGCATCAGGGGTGAAGACTGTTTCAAAAAGATTGTAACTTCTATTTCACAGCATTGAAGGGAGAGGAGCACCTTAGAAAGCCTTTTCAAATGCCTCCACGAGGATCAAAAACTCCCTCTTAAAGCGACAGCATCCTACCAATCCTCACATGCGCTCTCTCGTTGGCTTTGGTATCAGTAGGTAGCAATGGGTGAGGTCAATTATGATTGAGATGGATCATTCACGAACTCCCGTCAATTCTGTAGATAGACTGAAAACTTGCACCTACTTGGCATGTATGACTTTGAGAGATGAACTTGATCCATTGGCCACCACTTACAATTCTGGTAGATGAAATCAAAATGACCATTATTAGCATGTAGTAGATTGGCCCAAGTGCATCTGGAACCCAAGTGTATTGGGAACGTTCTCTCCCAAGGAAATCTGTGCTCCTACGCGTCAACTCAATCTCTAACTGCAAAGCTAAGGCTACCATAGCCCTATAGACAATCTAGTCTACAGAATCTAGATCCCTCTAAGGAGGCGAAGCCAGGTTCCTGTAATTCAAGTGAGTATGTCATGGCACAAAAGCAATTATAATTTGCTATTCACTTGTTCTCCCAGAGTGGGAAGCTGGATCAATTGCAAGATACAGTGTTGAATATGCATAGGATGCGATCTTTTATAGTTCGCTGTTGGTGGAAGCCAATGTCCCCGAGACTCATTCTGAGCATGTGCTTGCCAACTTAAAAGTTCCAGATTTTAGGGAAGCCAAAAAATGTGAGCACTGAGCACAAGCCTTGTGAAAAAGGCTCCTTCCTCCTTGCTAAAGATAAGGTTATTGAAAACTTAAGAAAAGCCATTCCATACATGTTACTCTATAAATGTGCTTGAGAGATAGACAAATGATAGATTTATAAATGCATATATATATATATATATATCTATACACACACATTCTGAAAAAGAGGAATGGAATAGACATCCCGTTAGATTTTTGTGTCCTTTATAACCACCCAATTGTTTAATGTAGCTGCATCCCCTCTCTCTAAAAAATTTGAGAGATTGAAGAATCATTAGCTGAGGATTTAAGATTTGATCTGCAACTACTTCCAAGGGAGTAGAATACACAAAGTTATGGTCTGGATAAAGTAGATCAAAGATGTACAGATATATACCTTTTACTTGAAACCTACAAAGTCACAAACCTGAGCGTGGGAACAGACCCTTTTTAGATTTATTCTTATATTCTGGTCGTTCTCTCCTTTCTCTCTTGTCATTAAATCTCCGCTACCAGACTTGCAACTAGAGCTAGCAGCTTCGCAAGCAAAACTGAAAGAGGGAATTCTCTAATTTTTTTTCCCTGAATGAATTTTCTGATTCAATATCCTTGCAACAAAAAATCCTGCTTAAAGCACTAGCTGAGTTCCGATTTAAAGACTCTTAGAAGTTCAAAACCAAAAAAGACAATGCGAATGACTTTCACGTTCATCAGTAAAGTCAGCCTTTTATAAATTATAAGACAAGGTGCATGACTCTTGCTCTCATTAGTAAAGTCCGCTTTAATAAATTTACTTACTCTAGTTAGAAACCAACATTAGAGCAAACATGGGATCCACTCCGGATTCATTCTTTTAATGGTGACAATCTGTATCAGTATGATCATTTGATTCAGTAATAGTAGAAAAAATTAAAATAAACAGAGAAGAATAATGACTTGGACCATGTATCTGGGGCCAATCTATGATAGAAGACCATAATCTGATTGTTATTTTTTACTTCAAAATGACTCGCCTTTTACCACATAAAAAGGGAATTTTTGTTATAATAGAAGTAGAAGTGATGTGGATCATTCAGGAATCAAAGTCAGTTTGCTTTGTAAAAAGAAGATATCAATCAACTTAGATGAAAAGGTTTTACTGGTTTCAGCAAATTTTCTTGATCATTGGGACTTATCCATTTTTTCTTTTTTTGATAAGTTCGTGAGACGTTGTTGTAATGTTATAATATTACATAATCAATCCACTTATGGATGAAAGCATTTCTAAGAAGACCATCTTGTAACAAAATCAATCCAATAACATAATTCTAACCATTTGCATTAATTTCTAAGAAGACCATCTGTTAATTAATGGTATTATGTAATATTGATTATTTATTCATTTCCTGAATAAGGGAAATGCCTTGAGTTGCTTTCAGGCTGGGCCAGAATGAGCACATGGAGTTCAGAACAGGACAGCCTACCTATATGGCCTGAAGATGATACCACAAAAGCTAGACTAATACCTAAGGGGAAAAGAAACAAAATTAAAAAGAAAAAGAAAAAAAAAAGAAAACCTAGAAGTCTTCACAACCATCAATTGGAACAATTACTATTCGCAATAAAAAAGGATTAATAAGGTAATTTATGTTTTATTGGTTAGTGAATTGAGAAAATGAAAAGGAAAGACTACCTGTTAGGACTTCTGCTAGCTTCTACAGTGATCCCTTCACCTCCGACTCCATATGAAAAAATATGCAAAAGATTGCTAAAATAAGACAGATAATATCAACAGTCAATAGATCTGCGCGAGTTGACATGCAAGATTCAAGAAAAAGCAGGTAGATGACATGGTTCCCATGTGTTGACATGCACCTATAGTTTCAGTAGGAAGGACAAACCTATAAGAACCAGTTGCAAAATCAAGTCCATCTCCACTGACGCAGCAGTCAAATTTATCAAATATGGCATCGGTATTATACAAGTCAGAAAACTGTGCAACACAAGGTAAGTTGTCAACTATAGGAAGACATGAGAATGCAAATGATTTCTAGTAAAATACCAAGAAGGAAATTTACAATTAAGAGCATCACGAGTATATTGCTTGTTTGGAGGATACATCTTTGTCATGGATTAGGGAATCTGATATGAACCCAGTAACCAATCTTTAAGGAATTACGTTCATGGGTTATCATCAACTGGTGAAGCTCAACACAATGATGTATAGTTGTACCGATGTAAATTAGATGAAGTATGCATTGAAGCATTCCGCACATTCCACTAGGATTGCTAAAATAGTAGTATTTGGAGTTGTTTCTCTCAACAACCACCCTTTTGACGCTCTTCTTAAGATGGGATGCTTTCAATTTGGTGGTTTTGGATTTGTAGATTACTAATTCTCTTAAAGAGGAATGATTTGTCTAAATGTAGAACAACTGAGAAAATTTTCTTCGTGGAATGGGTTAAGAGGCAACTTGACATTGGCTTGGTACTTTTAGTAGGAAGTTGCAGAACAAAGGTGCTCTACTTTTGCCTCTCTACTTTGCTGCTTTGGACACCATTGCACCGAATGCCTGGATGTGTGAACCACCTACATATATAATAGAAAGTGGAATCCAGAGGACTGTCACTGACTCACTGCACTACAACCATATTCCTGTACCATCCATCCATAAATTTAACACAACGAAATAAAAAATATAGCCGTTTTCCCTCTCAAAACCTGAATTTGCATTCTATTGAGTTTGGCCTTAATGTCTGTGGCTGATTGTATGCTCTGTATTTTTGTCTTGAGTTTGATTGGATGGGCTAACCACATGAACTTTCACGTATTTTTGACTAACTCAAATATAAAAACAGCAAAGGAAACAACACATGAAGCATTATCTAATATCATTCTTCCAGTAATGCACCCAAAGGAATTACAATAATAGCAGAGTGGGATAACATCTGAAAGAAACAAAAAGGTGACTAAGAACTATACTGTAAAATCAAAATTTTTTTTTCTGACACAAACACAAGTACAGTCTCATCTTCAATATTCAGCACTACGATGTGTAACTTTTCGACACAACAAAAATACAGCCTATGTATACACCTGATGTACGTATAGAGCCTATATACCCCAAAGTATAAGCAAAAGAATCCAAATATTCAAAGTAATCAAAAGAAGTCCCATATGAAACAGCTCCTTATCCCCTTCAAGTGATAACCTATTCATTTTCCCCCATACACCACATCAAACAAACGACTGCAGCATTACGTGCCTTCTTTTTTCTCCGCCCAACTTTACCACCTTTCCAAACTAAGTAAACCCACCATTGATCTAGGGAACAACCATGTCATCCCAAACAAGACCAACAATAAGATCCATACTTATTGAATTGCTCTACAATGAATTAGAAGATGATCCACCAACATGAGCAGCCGACCACATGAAAAATCCCACCTGGAAGGTACCTTAGACCCCCAATACCTTTTCAAGGAAAAGGACCTCATATGTCCACATAAAACCTTGTAAAATGATTTACTTAGAAATCTCCCACTCTTTGGAGCTCTTGATCTCACCTCATTTTGTCGCCTCCTCTTCAGCTACCACTCTACAACATATCAAGAAACTCTATCACGGCCTAAAGCTCCCTATCATGAACCGCCCTATGAAATCTCTGACCTCCCAACCATGCTATTGACAATATGTACAACTGCATCCTTTCTGCTCCTATCCCACAAATTTTAGAATCCTTTAAGAAATTGAAAATGTTATTGGAATAAGTTAAAAGGAAAATTCTAAAAGATAGTCATTTTTTACCAACTATCTTATATGGAGCAGAACAACACATTAAGAAAGAAATAAGGGCAAAACATTAGGAATTGCACCTATTGGTGATAAAATAAGAGAAAGTAGACTTAGGCGATATGGAAATATACAATGTAGACCTTTGGATTCACCATAAGAAGAGGGAGGTTAGTTTGTATAGAAGGTGAGAGACAGAGGCTGACCAAATCTAACATGGAATGAATTAACTAGGATGATGATGACAATGATGATCGATCATAGGTTGGTTACAACTACAGGCGCTGGCCACCCGAAAAATCTTATGAAACAAAATAAGTGTTGACTTCTAGATTGTATGAAGATCAGTAATAACGAGTTGCCATGCCTATGATACTTTTTAAGAAATTCCAGACATTCTTACTTATATTGGTGGATTATTTTATATGAGTGAGTAAAAATGGGGCTGAGAGGCAATACTGTGTGACAGATAGTATAAAGGTCCCGACACTTATTTAGAACAAGTAGAATAGATTGAAACCCACTTGGAAGTTTGCATATTAACAGATTACTGAATGCTGATCTCCCATATGTTGGGTGCTAGGAAGGGTGGACCAGCCTAACCTTTACATTTATTTTACAATCCCAAAGTCGAACTCGTATTTTATTGTTTGGAATCTGAAGCTTCTATTTTCCAACAAGCAATGACCACATAGTAACTTTGAATACTCATGTCAAATTTTTTTAAAGAGCTCTTAAGAGGAGGAACCTTTTAAATTTCATATTCTTTTGAATCTGACTGTAGTAGTGGCTTACGTTACTTCCGCTTGTTAGTCCACATCCAAGTATCCAAGTTGACATGACAATATACGTCTTTTGCTACATGATGGTTTTCAATATGGATGCCATACCCATACCCCTATGTATTCTTCTTGTGTGGGAGTGTTTTTTCACAGAGAGAGAGAATGAGTTCGATCTGTTGGTGACACAATAAATACTTGTTGGGGCAGTTAGGTGGCAGCAGAGGTGGCCGCCAAAGGTGGAGGTAAAAACTAAGATTTCCTCTTGCTCATTCTCATTTGGAGGAAGTGAATAAGGTTTCTTTCCATATCCTTAGTAACTTCTTGGGTTACAAGGTCTAAATAAAAAGGACTGAATTTCAGAGGAAATCATTTCTTATCATATCTGCCATCCATGGATGATGATCTCCCAAGGAATTTTGAAAGAAAATCAATTTCTCATATAGCTCAAAACCCTCTCTGCAATGACTTTAATGCATATTTCCTTGTCACCTGGGGAATAAAATCTTGCATTCCTGTGGTCACACAAGAAACCAGCTGCAATCTGCAATGAAAGTTCGATCACAGTAGTCCAAAGCTTTCCTTCACAACAAGAGCAGTGATCATTTCTGCATCAATTTCAACCACTATCGCAAAATCTTGTGGATTCTCATTTCCAACCACATAGCATTAAAGGCTGTTCTTAGAGAGAAGAAAACCCACACACTGATTCCCCAAAAGCTCATCAAGAAAGGCTTCCATCACCATCAACCACTTATTTCAAATGTTTCCCTAATGTTAAGCTAGCCCAAATTTTAGAAAATGGTAATCAATGAATCAAAAGGAAGTGGTTTTCTAGTTTGGAGAAAGAAGAGTCGATTGATATCCCAGCCAATCCACAAGTCAGATGAAAGGACTCCTCAACAAGCCATGGTTCTCAAATGAAGCAAGGACACCATATTAGTGTCTTTGTATCCTATCTTTCCAATTTCAGAAGAATCTAACACAAAAAATTTTGCATTTGCACCCTATAAGCATTCTCAAGTTCGAGTAAGATAAATAGTGGCTTAAACATGCACTTGCACCCTATTTGCATACTCAAGTTCACACACGAATATCTTACCACATGTTCTTAGTTGTGTTCATGATCCTATATGTGTGGCCTTTGTTAGTTATAAGTCTAGTTTGAGAAGTTAATATTATTAACTTTGGGACCCTAAACTAGTTATAACAAGAGCAAACCAGCAGCCTTTGCACTTCCATTTTAATTATTTTAACCATAACTAACCCTTGTGTTCCATATCTTGCAAGTCTAATAATCCTTCTTATTCAACTCTTTGTATCTTTAGGCTGTTTCCCTGATATACAAAACCTTAAAATTGTTATAGTCTAGAAAAACTTCAGCAACATATTTTCTGGATACCCAACAATTCATTAACTCCGAATCCGGGCCAACTCAAACCCCATTTCATCCATTACCCCCAATACATTTCTCCTTCTGCAGAACTCCAAAACTATAAAATTTTCAAACCATGGCTTGCCCATTAGGCAATTTTATACAGTACTGATTTTTTGAAGTGTTCTACAGTCTGAACCTTGGTGTTTATTTGTATAATGTTTGAAGACCAAAATTAATTATGATCCTCCTCTTGCCACGTCATTTATAGCCCAACATTTTTGTTGTTGCTCCTTTGCCTCTGCTAGAAATATTCCACCAACTCAACTCAGTCACCCTATTAGATATATTTGTTATGTTGTGGCCCCAATTTTGCCTCGACCCAGGTCGCATTGAGGCTTGGTTTTGACCTGAAAATCTGGGAAAAATTTTATGACCCGTTTTTGCTTGGAGGTCTTGGACCTTGATTAGGAATCTCTTGTACCCCGGTATATAATGACATCTAGGGTTTGGAGAGGGATTAAGAAAAAAATATTGAAAATCCCAGAAAGAGAGCGAGAGCTAGGGTTTGGGGGTTGAAACTTGCAATTTTATGATTTTCACATAGTGAAAACTTTCACCAGATCTTCACCTTGGACGTAGGCACATCACCGAACCACGTAAATTCTTGTGTTTTGTGTGTTGTATTTGTTTTGTTTTCTGTCGTCTTTCATGATTGTTGCTTGGTTCGTGGCTATTTGTTGTACCAATATTCTATCGACTTGCCAAGCGTAAAGATAGGGATTTGAATTTGAGACTTAAGAGCAATCATTTCCGGAAGAAAATGTCAAAGATTAAATTTGTATCAAACCACCCTCCTAGCACATTGCAGACACAAGGCCAACACTAGCAAATGGCCTTCTTTTGGCAACTAGTGAGCCAGAACATTTTCCCATTTCAACTTACAGCTCCCTGGTAATGTTGCCCACATTGACGGTATGCTAAGGGAGGAAGAAGATCTAATATTAACGTGGATTGAAATAGTAAATAAAGATATGATTATGTGTGGTTAACTGAAATTATGGTATTAGATATAGCAGAATGGCAAAACAAGCTTTATGTAGCAAACCCTAAATATTAGGACAAGGCTTTGTTGACTAAAACAACTTTCTGACTGATTCCTTAATTGACGATTGCCTTCCTCTTTGGCTCCACACATGCTTCCCTCATTTCCACTCATCAATGTCCACCACTAGCTTCATACTTAGCGCCAGCCTGCTCAATACAATTCGAGGCCCACGGCAAAATTTATAGGGTTCCAATTAAATTTCCAACAAAATTTCTTAAGTTATAGCATTACATTTGGCCCATTATTTTTCATTCTTAGTCAGATTTTTTCCAGGTTTGCCTTTGATTATTTTGAGAAATTTTCAAATACAAATCTTCACACAACGTATGATTTGAGAAATGAAATATTAGGTTTATGACAATAATGACACAAACAGTAAGAAAAAGTTTAGAAGAAGAAAAGGTAATAATAAGTTTTAAGAATTCTAGAATAAAAAGAAATGTATAAGAAAAGAAATTTTAACTGTTATAGAAATTTAAAAATTTAAGAACCGGAAAATATAAATTTTTTAAATTCAAAATTTTATGGGTCCACCATTCACCACATCAAGAAATTGGAGAATATTAAATCAGTAGTAAATGGTCAATGATGCAGTAATTGATCCCACGAAATTTTAAATGGTGTTGTAGTACTCAGACAATGCCCTTACAACTAAAAAATATTTCAGTACTGCCATCTAGCAGATATATTATGAACTCCTCAGAAGCCCCAAGTTGAAATTGGGCCACATTACCAAGTGTTCTCTTGCAGTTTTCTCTTTCTAGGGACTTGTAAGTGTTTTTTACTTTGCCGCCATTTCCAACACCTGATGAAATGGATGACTTGGAATATCTTGGGAGCTAAACTTCTCACGTGTGCACAACTAAGTATCCTAAGTTAGAAGAAATTTGAATGATTCTGAAGTACTCACCTTGTAGTCTACAAACTCTTCTTAATGCTATTTGTTACATAGGTATCAGGGAAGTGGGTTTTGGAATTAGGATCAAAGAAGTCCTCCATTTACCCAGAATCCTTTTTGATAACTTCAAGGCCACAAACTCCATTCCCCCCCCTCTTCCCCCCCAACAACACAAATACAGCGCCCCCCCCCCCCCCCCCCCCCCCCAACTTTTCCTTCCCTTTGTCTATGAGCACCAGGTTAAGGTATTCGATTCAGGTGGAGCTTTGAAGCCAACTGTCTTAAAGCCTTCAGTAGATTTTATAGTGGGCAATACAATCAAGATAATGTGACTTGTGCTTCTGATGTCAATCTCAAAAGAAGTAGAAGGCCAGTTGCTTGTACATTGAAATCTCAGTTCAACTTTTTTTTTTCCCCAAGTAAATCTTAGTTCAACTTTGGCATTCAGTTGTCATGAAGTTTAACAAAGTATGGAGATTTGGAAACTCCGACGAATCTTCAGTGTTTGTCCAAGAACGTTAAACCCAATACCTTAAAATTCAGGTTAACATAGATACAGAATAGACAATGCTAACTTTGAAATCTCATGAAGCATAGTAATAACAACTGTTCAGAATGTCCCCAACTACTCGAAAACAAATTGCTTCATGCTTCTTTTTCCCTTCTTTTTAGGTAAAGCAAGAACTAGTGGGTAAATACTTAATTAATTGGCAATCTGATAAATAAAATCCAAGGAAAGCATTTGTTTATAAATAAAATCCAAGGAAAGCATTTGTCTGAATACAGTGATCCGATGCACAGAATTTCTTACAGTATGCATTAATTAAGCAAAATTAAAGATGTTCAAATCCAAAATAAAATAAAAAAACTAAGCATTTCTTCAGAGAGAGCTATGGATCCACTCATCCTTTTTTGACTCGTGGTATGAAGGTTAAAGTTTTGATCTAGAAACAAATCATTCGACCTGCTGGAATTGAACCAGCAACCTAGAGGATCAGTCCTCTGCTCTTTCCACTGAGCTAAGGTCGACTTTTGGATAAAACTCCAACCTTAATGACAGCAAGTAGCTATACTATCCAAACACACAATAAATATCACCAAAAAAAAAATACGGCCTTTTGCAGCAAAAAAATGAAGCAAGCTCTCTAAGCTTTCACTTGTTTCTATAGCGGTTACCCTAAGAAACCTAATATTGACCTAAATAATGAATGCAGTGAATAATATATTTCCACATATAAAATTATGAATGCATACCCCACAGCGAAAGAATAATATAAAGTCCAATAATAACGCTCAACCATCAAACAGAACCACCAATGGATACGATTAGGTATCTTCTCCAGCTATTTCCCATAAAAATGTGTTGCTTACCTTAGGGCGGAGGTGCTCATGAATCTTATATGTTGCGACTGGAGAAGTTTCCATACGTGTGTCCCACAACTAGAAAAGGTAAAACGAGCATCTATTAGTATGCTTATCGGTTCTCTCCAAATGGTATTATGAGATGATGCACTAACAAAACATGCATTATTAAACAAGGTGTGAGGATATCAGAACTTAGTGTTAGCAAATTTTGTAACAAAAGCCAGATTCTTTCATTTTTATTTTATTTTATTTTCAGAAGTTGGTTTATTTAGTTAGGATTTATCTCGTATCCGTGGACCCTGAAGACAAAGTATTTCAAGATCAAAAGGTTAATTCACCTCTTGAATTACTAATTCATCAATTAGGATTTTTATTTTCTGATTCATATCATTAATCATATTAGGGCTCATTGGATACATGTTTTGATTAATTAAAAAGATGTTTCTGATGCATAAAAGTGCTTTTAAATTCAAAGACCTATGTTTATATAGTACAGGAGTTGGATCGATTAAAGGATAACTAGGTTCGATCAATCGAACTCGAGTCTCGAACGATTAAACAGTAAGTATAAGTTTTGGAAACTTCCAAAAACTTAGAATCTCAAAAAGTTATATTTTCCTACTTCATATAGAACTCTTATTGGCATATAAGGTTGTTGTGAGTACAGCTAAGGATTAGCTATTTCTTAATTAGGGGCATAATTGTTGCTTTCCTTATTTATGTTTTTCTTATCTATGTTTCCTTATTTTGTACTCTTGGGTAGTATATATTCCCACTTGTATACATCCTTTCATTAGTGAAAAATAAAAAAGTCTATTCTTATCTCTCTCTCTCTAAAATTAATTTTTCAGTTAGCTTATACTTTATCATGGTATCAGAGCGTCAAGTTGGAGACCTAATGTAAGTACCTTCTTCTCACTTTCATTCCTTCCTGTACCGGCTACTCTTATCTTGTCTCTCTCTTTCTTCTCGTCTCTCACACCTCTCTCTTTTTCTCTATCATTATGACAAAGATGACCAAGAACCCTAGGTAAGGAAAAAAAACTGTATTATTCTTCTCAATTTCATGTTCAAAATTTTGTAATTCTCTCACTTGAAACTTGTACTCGAATTGTCTCGTCTCGACTATCATGGGTGAAAAATCGGAAAACAAGGACTCTCTTTTTCGGCTCTATGACTAGTACTAAATTGAAGGGTTCCAACTACCTTCAATAGTCCCGGACAGTCCTAGTTTTTCTGAAAGCTCGTGAGAAACTTTTCTATATCAAGTCACCCAAACCTAAGGATTGAAAAATTGATTGATGCATGGGAACACAGATTATGACCTGGTTAGGGAACAACTTGGAACCAAAGGTGTTTAATAATGTCTTGTTTCTGGAGTCTGTTAAGGAGATTCGGAACATTCTCAAAGAGATGTACTTGTCATAAAAGAACATGTCTCGCTTGCGGCTCTAACTAGGCGATCAGATACTTCACGTGGTGGCTGAGGGGAGCGTGGTCCACCACACACTGGACACGATGGTCGTGGTGGCAGAGGTGGTCGTGGTGCCAAGAAATGTACATATTGTGGCCGCACCAACTATTTTGTTGATTACTATAAGAAACTTCATGGCAAGCCTGCATGGGCAAATCAAGTTGTGATTGAGGGGGGAGAACATGTTCTTGTCTCCAAGGCCGAATATTGTGTCGGCGTGGGGGGGGAGAGAGAGAGAGAGATTGTTAAGACTTATATGTGTGGACACCTTCCAACTATGTAGACGCATTTTGAAAACCATGAACACTGAGAAGAGAGTGTGCAAAGCCGACAATATCTACATAGCGGCTCGAGTCGTGACAAATGGTATCAGAGCCAATCCTCAGCTGAAAATGGGGAGCGTGCATAAGTCAGTGTTCTCGCTGGGTCCCAAGAAGGGGTGATTGTGACATCCCACATCGTCTAGGGGGAAAGTTGTTGAGACTTATATGTGTGGACACCTCCTAACTGTGTTTTGAAAACCGTGAGCATTGAGAGAAGAGTGTGCAAAGCAAATAATATGAGTTAATCCCTAGCTAAAAATAGGAGAAGCGTTCACAAGCCCACGTTGGGTCCCAAGAGGGGGTGATTGTAATGTCTCACATCGCTGGGGGGGGGGGGAGTTGTTGATGTTAAACCTCCATGATTTATTAGTAATAATTTTCTAACAGCTGAGACTTATATGTGTGGATGACTCCTAACTGTGTAGACGTATTTTAAGGAAAATCGTGAGCATCGAGAGAAGAGTATGCAAAGCAAACAATATCTACATATCGGGTCAGGTCGTGACAAATATTACCGTGCCAATCCTCCATCCATTTCCATAACCAATTTTGTTGATTCAGGTAATACTTGTCTTCATTCTTCACTCAGTACACCTTGGATCATTGATTCCGGGGCCTTAGATAATTTGACAGGTTACTCCTCTCTTATGTCAGTCATTTCTCATGTGTCTTCTACCTCGTTTGTCATGATAGCTAATGGTACCAAGTTCCCAGTCCAAGGAATTGATACCGTTAGCACATGTAGTCTAACATTCTCTTATGTCTTGTATCTACCTCAATTTCCTTTTAATTTGTTATCAGTTAGTAAACTTATCTTTACCCTAAATTGCTTGGTAACATATTATCCTACTCATTGTGTCTTTCAAGATCTAAAGACGAAGATAATGATTGGGGGGAGCTTTGAGAAGGATGGGCTCTACTACTTCCAACCGTCTTGTTCGTCTACTTCATCTGCTCTCCATACCTCAACTTCTCCATATCAATGGTACATGCTTGAGCATCCTTCGTCTCACCGTCTTCGGCATTTAGTAACTTCTTTACCCAGTTTTTCTAGTTTTAATTGTGAAACGTGAGAACTTAGCAAGCATCAAAGGGCTTCTTTTAAACTTAGGACTGATGGGCCTTATTTGCACCCTTTTGAACGTGTTCACTACGATGTCTGAGCTCTAGCCCGAACTACTGGATTGGTTGGTGTCCGCTATTTTGTTTCCTTTATTGATGACAATTCTCGTTTGACTAGGTTATATGTTCTTAAAGATCGATCTTAAGTATTTCATGTGTTTAAATCTTTTTATGCTAAGATAACTAATTAGTTAGAAGCTAAGTTACATATTCAAATTGATAATGCTCTTAAACATAAAGATG
The DNA here is from genome assembly GCA_026545225.1 of Cornus controversa. Lineage (NCBI taxonomy): Eukaryota > Viridiplantae > Streptophyta > Magnoliopsida > Cornales > Cornaceae > Cornus > Cornus controversa. The sequence continues at coordinate 58,769,758 of CM048845.1, forward strand.
GTCTCTTTCAACAGTTTCTTGAGTCTAGAGGTGTCACCCATCAAGCTTCCTGTGTTGATACTCCCCAACAAAATGGGATTGCTGAAAGGAAGAATGGACCCATTCTTGCCATTGCTTGGGTTGTGATGATTCAAATAAATGTACCTAAACATTTCCGGAGAGACGCAGTTCTTACTGCGGCATATCTATTGAATCGAATGCGATCTCGAGTTTTTAAAGGGAAATCACCTTTTTAGATGATGTTTCCCAAAAATTGCCCCTTTTCTCTTCCCCTAAAAGTATTTGGGTGTATTTGTTTTGTACATAATTTAAATTTGAGATGGGATAAAATTGTCCCTCGAGCTCACAAATGTATATTTTTTTAGCTATTCTCGTATTCATAAAAGATATAGGTGGTACAACCTTCTCTGAGAAAACATTTGTGTGCTGATGTGACATTCTTTGAGCATGTTCTATATTACTCTGAAGAGGGTAGTCAAGTGAAGGAACCTATTCATCAAGAAACTATTCTACCATCTCTGATTCTTGATATTCCTCCCATTCCAAGCGTTTATACTTGATGACGTCACAGGAATACCACTCCTACTCCTACCATTACCTAGGACAAACTTCTTGTGCCACCTGCTCCAACGGTTGAACAGGTAGGGCCTTCCTTGCATCCTCTACCATCTTCCTCGGCACCTACAGATCCAATTGTTCATCCTTTTAAGTCTAATCTTGATTTTTCCATTGCAGTTCACAAAGGTAGAAGGGTTTGTAGGTAGAGCCTTCCTTACATCCTCTACCATCTTCTTCAGCACCTACAGATCCAATTGTTCATCCTTTAAAGTCTAATATTGATCTTCCCATTGCAGTTCACAAAGGTAGAAGGGTTTGTACTGATGATCCCATATCTCGTTTTGTTTCTTATATGACCATTTGTTACCTTCCTTTAGAGCTTCCTCTTTATCCCTGTCATCTATTATTGTTCCCAAATCCTATAGGGAGGCTCTTTTCCATCCTGGTTTGGTAGAAAGCTATGGAAGAGGAAATAGATGCCTTACAATTGAATCATACTTGGGATCTTCTTCCAAAGCATATAGGTTATTATGGGCCTAGAGTTTCTCCGCTACTCTAGCCACACCCGTGCGACACTAACACGTACCTCCTCACGACAAGACCTAGGTCAGCCTGACTCCAACACTCGCTTGTGCTAACACACTCCCACTTATGCTGCTTACTTGTGTTGTAGTGGCCCTCGCTCTCACTCGGCTTGCACACTCACTCACAAGCACTTTGATTGGCAAGAGGAATAACACTTTTATTACTACTTAGAGAAATGTTGTACAAGGCTCTCTTAGTCACTTGGAGCTTCTCACACTTGGAGCTTCAGAGCTTGTTCGTTACAAATGACTCCCTTGCCTATTTATAGGCATCCTCACCACTCTCTAAAACTCTCTACAAGAAAATTCTAGATATTTACAACACTACACTACTCTTTACTCTTCTAGAATATTTTACTCTCTACACTCCACATATTTACCAGCTCTCTCTAGAATCTTCAAACTCTCCCTACTATGCTCCAGATTCTCTACACAACTCTAGAAGTCTCTAGAACTCCACTATCTTCATGCTATATAGACGCCATGTAATCCTCCACTATCCTCAGTGCTCATGTGTCGCCTGCATGGCACAACCTCCCTGTAAAATAAGCGAGGTGTGACAAGGTGCTCATGTTGTTAGTTGTTGTTGGGTTTTCACAATGAAACAAAATCCTAATGGCACTCTTGATCGTTTAAAGGCTAGCCTTGTTGCTAAGGGTTTCACTTAGACCTAAGGGATTGACTATGCTAAGACTTTCTCTCCTATAACTAAGCTAAACTCCGTTCACATCATTATATTTCTTGCTGCCAATTTTTTTTCTTTTCGATAAGTATTCATTAAAAAGCACCCAAAAGGGGGATGCGGCCCAGAACAAATTGCACAAAAAACTATAGCCTCAAGCTATCCACAAAATTCCAAAGGATCTTCATCGATTTACAATTAGAGCCTTGAACCCAAAAAAATAGAGAACTAAGAACAGAAAATCTAAACACACCCCAAGGAGATTCTACCCCATCCAAGGATCTCCTATTCCTCTCTCTCCAAAGATCCCACCAAAGACAAAGGGGGGCTATCCTCCACGCATTTCCAACCTGAGGCCTTACTCAACAGCCATTCCAAACCTCAATCAAGCTACTCGATGACTTTGGCATAACCCACTGGATATCTCTTGCTGCCAATCTTGACTGACCTTTTCATCAGTTCGATATCAAAAATGGTTTCCTTCATGGCCATCTTTTGAGAGTGTACATGGCTCAACCACCTAGGTTTGAGTCCAAGGGGGGGGGGGGGGGGGGGGGTGTTTGTCACCTCAGGAAGTGCATTTATGGAATCAAACAATCGCATCATGCATGGTTTGATAAATTTAGCAAGGCGGTGGTTGCTCATGGCATGACTAGAATTCACACTGATCATTTGGTTTTCTTTAGAAAGACAAAGTGTGGCATTGTGATTTTGGTGGTCTATATAGATGATATCGTCATTACTGGGAGTGGAAGGGGATTCAAACGTTGAACAAAGCCAATTCTAACTACTTTTCATCTTTAAATTCCACAGGCTTTCTCCACATACTAAAAGTCTAAAAGGCTTTCATAGGTGTAATTCTGGCATAAAATCAATCATAGAAAGCACCATTCTAAGTTTCCATTGTTGTACTACATCATTCAATCAATAAGATATTCGAGGACAATCCCTTTCTTTCCGATAGAAGTTCCAAAACTAAGAAAAGGAAGTATAAAAACAAAATTAAAAATATTTATGGGATGAAAAGCTTAGTGCATCTCCAATGGTGTCAACTGTAGAGTCCAACAAAAACATGAATAAAAACGTGCAATTATAAACTCATTTGCTAACAACAAAATAATTATATCATCTCTCCTATTTCTGGAGAACAGAACCAATTTGAGAGGAGAATTTCTGGATACAGCAAATTTAAGTTGTCTATTTCATGCTCAAGTTAGTAGTTAGAAAATACCTTCAGATTCATGTAATCACGGCTTAAGATGTGCCTTCCATCAGTTGCAAACTTTATATCAGATATGGATGCAATGATTTCTGTGAAAAATGATTTAAATCCATGGGATTCCCCATCTTGTAATCTGTAAAAATCACATTTTAAATGACTAGTATCAGAACATGTTATGCATTGTGGTACATTTAGAAAACTTATGACAAGCTGAAAATGACAGCATAAGTCATAACATTGAGGCCACTGGAAAGGAAATAAAAAATCAGCTAAAACATACATCCTCACACTGTGATCACATAATGCTGACTGCCGCATGTCTACTAGCCGAATAAAACCCCTTGAACTGCTGTAAGCAAGCAGATTACAGTGAAGTGGATGAAATTCAGCTGATGTTATCACCTCTGAACCAAAAAAAAAAATCAACCATAAAGATATACTAATTGAGAAATAAAATTAGGTCTTAGAAATGACCATGATGTACTTCAGATGTGTCATCTATTTTTTTCCTTTGACAGATGACTGATAGTTATCATAAAGGCACTGTTGCAACTTGCATGCAAATCACCTAAGACACTTTAAAATGATCCTGGAACAAACAATATTCTGACAAGCATGTTTATTTATGAATCCTTAGCTGTTTGAATCACAAAAATTAAGAATCTTAGGTGTCATCTTCATGTTCTATATAGGTCTATAGCCAATCCACCTCTCTAGCAACCTGCATAAATGGGACCGACACTGCATAAACCTCACAATGAGTCCAATAAACAGATTGTGAAGTTCTTCCTAGTTTATTCTAGAACATGAAGATGACACCTAAGAAATGACATGGAGAAAGACAAGAACCCACTTGTTAAAAAGGAAAAGGTTGATAACATTAAGTAGGGACTGCCTAATTTCATCAAATCGCTTTTTTATCCTCAAGCATGAAATTTGACCTAGTCAAAGGGCATTTGGACATTGGTAGAAATTCTTAAATTATCCCTGAATCAATGGTTTTAGTTCAGATGGTGATTCTATTAACAATCACTGAGAGTAAGTACCGCTAAGGATTTAACAATCTAGTGACTGTAGGTGGAAGTGGTAGGTGTAATACCTTGCAGAAAATGTATTTTTGAACTTAATCACATCAAACTAAATTTGAACGCATTCAAGTAACATAATTGAGTTCTAAAATCAATTCCAAATGCATTTCATAGCTCAATCCAAGTAACAGAATTCAAACTTTGTGGAATTCCAGTATAACAACTGAAATCACATTAAAATCCAACTCCATACCAGACTCCATCAGTTCATGCCTTCAAGATACTATTCTATAGCATTTTTAGGGAACCACGAAGCATGTCAAAGAAATCAATTTTGCGAAGATTATGGGTTTCAACTCAACCTTATACGCAGGTGGAAAGTGGTTGCTAATTATATAACTTAGAAAAAATTCTGTCTTGAAGCTTCTTTTGCTGCATCATTATGATTACGTCCACCCTTTTTTTGATTATTTCAGTATTTATCAAAGATGCAAAATAAAAAATGATAGAACAATAGAATATGTGAAAGATGAATAAACTTAAACAAGATACTATGCAATTTATATAGCTATTATGATGAATACAAGATTACCAAAATTACCTGTAAGATCATCCATGCTCAATGGCTTCATGTCGATAATATTGAAACACTGATCACTGACCTCAAGGTTCCACAAGTTTATCCTTAAGTCATCAGCAGAAACAAATGTCTCGCCATCACTGCACAAGGTTTACAACACCAAGTCATCATCTTAGAGGCTGCAGAAAATTTATCCTTATTAATTACTTTTACTTTTGCAAGATTCTTACAGAGATCACAACATCAAATCATCATCTTAAAAATTGCCATCAATTTATCCCTTGCTAATTACTTTTACTTTACAAGATACTTTCTCACTCTGCAACTTAAAAATATTTCAAGGCAAACACTTGAATTTTGGATAGAGAGACTGGTTTATTTAATCAAATTGAAGCGGAAGAAAGGGGGCAAGAAGAAAATGAACTATGAAGGCTTCCATTTGAATCCTTTTTTGGTATGGCAACTGATAAGAAATCAAGATTAAAGCCATAAAATAAATATATATAGCATAAAGATATTGATTACAAACTTTACCTATTATTTGAGATAGAGTTAATATTAAAATCATGAGCATGAGCGTACACCTTTCGACATCTTGCAAAAGCAGCATCTCCAGTATTTGACATCTAGTTACACAACAAGATGATATTATAATTTCGAATACTACTACTAGCGAAACGGGTACAGCTGAGAAAGAATGATAACAAAATCTTACAAGTGCTCCCCAATACCTACTTTGGTAAGGCCTTCAGGTGATGGCAATATGCTGTTGGCCTTTTTCTCTGTCCATTCCAAACAATAACCATTGGTAAGAGATGGCTTATGCTGCCCACCAACGAAACTCCCTTCAGCCAAAAGTGCATTTTCTGAACACAACAATGGATTAAGGTCCATTTCTTTGACTTTCTTCACCTTGTGTTCCTTGATCTGGCTTTGAAAACCACAAAATGAACAAGTTAGCACAACTACAGTAAAAGACTAGTCGGATGGGTTCCCAAGTCCAATGTACAATTTCTGTGCTAGATAAAGCTACGACTGAAGGAAGATAACTTTCAGACCAGCTTCCAAAGTATAACCTCTGGTAATAATCAATAAAATGGTCCTCCACAAACATTAGTATTTACCTTGCATTCTATTTGGTGTGTGTGTGTGAAATAATTAAAGAAAATAGACCAAGGATCATAAACAGATCCTATGCTCCAGTTCAGCTATTCAGTTAAGCTACAGATCAGAAAGCTGGGCCCCTTTGGCGCATTATTCCTTGTAATCCTTGACTGCGTTTACAGTTCTTTCACGTTCTCTATAGATGAGGATATGATGCGGAACAAAAAGGCTAATAATACCTGGAAATCAACTGACCACGAACCAGAGAGAAAGAAAGAAGAGGATAAGAAGTTAGAAGATGAGATAAGGCTAGAAGAAGGAGATGAGAAGACAGATGAAGGGGTGAGAAATCGGACTGAGAGGGAGAAGAAAATATACAGGAAGGAGTTCACAAACTCACGAAATATTATTCAATCATCAAAAACTGAATTGTTTAGTTACATCGAAGCTTTTATATAGGCAAAACATAAATAAACCCTAAGAAACCCTAAAATAGTAAAATACTAAAATATCCCTTAAAACTAAAACAATGACAAAATAATAAAATTAATCCTAAATTAAATTAAATCCCTAATTCATTTGTCTCGGCCCCTTCTCCAAAAGTAGAGGCGTAACACGTGCGGCTCATCCACAAAAATCATAACTTGTCTTGTGCATCAGGTTACCCCTGCTTTGATTTCAGGTGCATACACAAAAGGTTATGATCCCTTGTTTGCTTCTTTCATATGAGTAGAATCACACAAAAATATGCATCAAGATTTGATCTTGTTACTGTGGTTGAGTTATGTCAATAATAACCATATCAACATTAGAATTTTATTTAATTTCCCATCACTTTGAAGCATGATATCAGCCTTACAGAGAAATCTCAATGCAACTCCAGAGTCATTTATGTTAGAACATATATAGTAAAAAAATGCTCCCCTGCAGTTAAATATATTTTTAAGTGGACATTGATGTTCCATGATATACAAAATTTTCAATTTATTTTTACTTGTGTCTAAATTTATTTGAAGAAAATTTTGTCAGTCCCAGCTTGGTTTCACATACATTTGAAAATGGAATGCAAATTCTGTTATTTCAAAGTCTTTTGAGATCACAATCAAACAACTTGAAAACAGAAAGATAAAAAAAACATAGAAAATGCAATTCATCATGTAAACAATTTCCGGATATCTTAACTGTAAAGAAAGCAAACAGAGAGCCTTAAAATAAGATTTAATTGCTCTAGGAATCCATACCTTCCATAGTTTTATCGTCTTATCATTTGTTGAAAGGATAAAAAGTGATCCATTGGGTGTGTCGCACCATCTCACTTTATTGATCTTCTCTTCAATTTCCAAACTCTTCAGATAATCAAACTATAGAAAAGGTAATACCATCAGGATCTGCTACCCCAAATGCATGAACCATTTTACAAGGCTCATTTCTTGGTGGTAAAGGTCAGACTACCAAGAGTGATGACGAAAAATTTGAGAGCAATCACTTTATGGCAAAATAATGCCAAAAGTTTTGTGCGTCTCCACTCTCTCCCTCCCATCACCCATGCAAGCAGGACCAGCAATATAATGGCTATTTACCCCCAAAAAGAAAATGTAGATGTCATATGCTAACATATAAAGCACACCTCGGGCTCATGACTCTGAAATTCAGTCTTGTATTGAAATTTAGGATGTTGCATAGCCATAAAATCCAATTGCTCCAACTCACTTCGAGAGTAGTGCTTACCAGAAACCTAAGAGAACAAAATTTTAAAAATATAATAAATCAAAAATCTGATTTATCAAACATCGAATAAAATCAATGGATTTGCCAACCTTTTAAAAATGAGATAGCCCAAAATGAATCTAGAAAATCTTGCTAGGTTGTAAACATATATAGAACACAAAATTGTCTACATAACTACCAAGGGTTGTAGCCAAGTGGTACTCCTTCACCTTCCAAAGTAGAGGTCAAGGATTCAAGTCCCCCATAGGGGCGAATTGGGTGTGTGAGTTTTAACTAGGGAAAAATAAATCTCACATTTTTACCAGCCTTGCTTTCAAAAATTACGACACGGCCACCTCGATCACCGACAGCAAGATAATCACCGCTCTTCTCGAATTCAATTGTAGATATGACATCAACTAGAAGAAAAACCAAAAATTTTTACATCAAAAACTGACGAGATAACGTCAAACAAATCTACAACAAAAAATATGAAACTGTAAATTAGTATATTGTAAAATTGTGCAGCTGCATAATATCTTTCACTAATTATCCAATAATTTTAAGAATTTCTTTCTTATTATTTACTAGGTTCAGAATCTGCACTGACATTGCAGTGATGATCTTAAGGCAGAAAAGGGAGTATTATGGTTGAGCTAGCAGTCTGTATAAGCCTTAATAAAAGCTTCACACATTAGTAGCTTACATAGAAAATAGGAACTATAATTAGGAAGGGAAGAGGGGTCTTAATACATGCCATTCATACAAACATACCAATACTGTTAAGACAAACGCCATGCCATGAAACAACAACAAATCAAGAAACTCACGGAACAATAACCATGCAACACACACAGAACACAAAGATTTCCGTGGTTCCGCGTAAAACCTACGTTCACTGACGAAAGATTTTAGTATGATTATAACGGTAGAGAATACTAAACACCGGCCGTGTACCCAAATTCTTGCCACAGAGCTCTTCATGTACCACTCCACTAGACTCCCTCTCCCAATCAGTGATCTCTCCACCCTACCAAACCATAAACCACATCTATACCCGCTTTAAGTGAAATGACAATTAAAAAAAAAAAATCCCACAATTCAAAAGGAAATATTTGGAATGAGGTAGGAATAATGATCAAATACGTTAGTAATAGCAGAAACAACATAAAAAACTGATGTACACAGGCATACCGAAAAATAAACATAGGCTATGAGATTTACAAGAAATACAATAATGTGACACAATAGTGTTAAGCAAGGAAATCTAAACCACTAAGAATCAACTTTGAAAAAGTAGATGGTCTATTCAAGAAATCCTAGTAGTGAGTGAAAACATACTCTAGCTTCAAAATCAGATACACAACAAACAGTTACATCTATATGTGTGTGTGTGTATATATATATATATAGAGAGAGAGAGAGAGAGAGAGAGATGTGACTAACTGTCTTGAACTTCCTCTCCGGGATTTTGTTCGCCGAAAACCTGAGAAAATTTCCACTCTCTTGTAGGAGGAGAGGAGGCTATACTGAAGGTCATGGCTGAGACTACAACGACGACGTTTAATTGGAGCTCACAAGATCGCCATTAGCATGTACTCGGAATTTGCGAACACGCTTGCAACTAAACAAATAGTAGTACTTGTTAGTGAGATTCTGAGCTTTTCTTTTCCATTATCCACTTGATTTTTCTCGGGAAATGTTTCTCAATTTTGTAGTACCACGAAATGTGCCCAGCAAAATATACGAAATTAATAAATATACAAAATTATTGGGCATCACATGTAAAAGACTGATGTATGGCCGAGAATACAATTATAGTGTCATGTAACTTCATTTTAAAAGAAGTGAGAGCGCAATGACTAAAATCTTCTCTCGTGAGACATCCAGTCGGTCCTAGCCGATGCAGTCAAATGAGGTTTTCGCGAAGCCACGTCAGCCTTTAAAATTTTAAGTTACCTACGTCATCGTTTTGACTACTTTTTTCTTTCCAAAATCTCCAACTTAAATGTTCGAGTTTTCATTCGACTCTAATGTGGTTGTGCCATGTTGGACCATCATTTAAAGTGACAGTCTCTCTCTCTCTCTTTCGTCTCTCTCTTTGATTGAAGGTATCAAGAAGCCAAAACGGCATACGCACAATCTCTCTCTTTGATTCTTTCTCCCTAATTTTCGTCTCTGTCACGTCCAAATTTTCAATGCCCAAATTGATATGAGAAACAGAGGTGATCAAGTTCCAACATCATTACTTTTTAATCTTATTCGTGCTCTGATACGACGCTGTCACGTCCCAATTTTTAATAGTGAACCCCATGCAAGACAACAAGTCAAAACTAATAATTCAACCCAACACAATCAACACCTTAGGTGCTTCGATTAATTGAAAGTGGAATTTCGATTAATCGAAGGCCAATATTCAGTTAATCGAATGAGTGGTTTTGATTGATCATAACCCTTCATGCTGAGGTTCTAGTTTCCTTATCATTCCAACTTCAAAAACCAGTTTAAATGCATCAAACTATCCCTCCATCCTAGCATACATCTACACGTGTTTATACACAATCGTAATATGCATAATCGTCAACCGAATTATAAAAAAACTTTATGCTCAGAAACATACACCATTTATACAAAAATTCTTTTGTCCAGAAGCTAACATTTGAGGTATGTATGCACGTACACAATTCTCAAGAATATAAAACCTTCTTATACATTTCTAAATGCACCATGCCCATATCCCGGACATGCATAAAACAAAACAACCAAAAAAAGTTCTTTCAAACTCTGTTTATTGGTTCAAATTATGCATTAATTGTTTCCAATTAATATGAACGCACGTTTGTGTGTGTAGAGGGAGACGTACGCCATTGGATAGATTAGAAAGAAGTCCATTGAATGGAATAGAAATAAGTAAACTAATATAACTATCCTCGATTTGCAATTGAAGTCCACTTGAATAAAACAAAGTAAAAAAATCAAAGTGAATTGATTGAGAGAGATTGAAGGCTTAACTAATTGGTGAATTCATCTTGCATTGGAGAGCAGACATTGAATCGTCTGGAGTTAGGGTTTATTCTTTTCTGCGAATTTACCTCTCCATTTTCATCTTCCTTCTTCCGAATCACATACTTCATATATCATAAGACAAAAGTAATGCTTGAGAAAGCAATGACTGTGCTTATTTTTACTAAGTTTCTTTTATATTTCTTCAATTTCACATAAACTGTAAGGACTGGAATTATTTTGACCAGTTCCGGGCGATTTGGGACCGGATTAAAAATTTTTTCGGATTAATTAAATTTTTGAAAGGTGCAGAAATATACATATATATATGAGATTATATATATATATATATGGAGTATATATATATATGGTGGGCCTGTATGTGATTATACAATAAATGAGGTGCACATATATAATTAATTATATATATGTGGGTGAGTGTGAGTATGTACATACATATGTGTATTATGTATGTTTATTAGATTTATATGAGATAAAATATATGGGATACATATATGGATGGTATATACATATGTGTTATTTTATGTGTATATAATATATATGTGGAGGAGGATAAGTAGTAGAAAGTGTGAACCAAAATAAAAGGAGAAGAGACCAAGTGTGGTCTCGGCTGAAGGGGAAAAGAAAGAAAAGAAGGAAAAGAAAAGAAAAAGAGAAAAAGAAGAAAAAGAAAGAAAAGAAGAGAAGAAGAAAGGGAAAGGTAGAGAGAGAAAGAGAGAGAGAGAAGATGGAGCCGTGAGAGAGAAGGAGGAGCTCGATGGTGCCGGTGATGGTTCCTAGCTGGTGGTTGGACGGCTATGGCAGGGTGGCCGACGGTGGGGGGCACGACTGAGACGTGTTTGGTGTGGCTAAAGTGGCTGGGTCGGTGAGTGAGTTGTGCTCGCGGCTGGGTTTGGTGGTGCTCAGTTTTGTGGCCTTGAATGAGGGCTGTTCCTACCTTGGTGGTGGTGGTTTGGCCGAATATGATGGTGGTGATCGACTGGGTGTTGAGGTTGCTTTATCGATGGTTCCGGATAGTTCCGGCTAGGGACTTGCAGTCGTTTGGCTTGGTGGTTGCGAGTGGCTACCATGCGAGGAATTGGGCACTCACGGCTGTTCGGACAACCTATTTTGGTGGTTCCACGGGTTGAGTTCATGGCTGATTTGTGGGTTTTCTTTGGTTCAGTTATGGTGTATGGTGGTTCTATAGGTGGTGTTCTATGATGGGTAATTTCGGCTAGAGAAGTGGGTTCCTTCATGGCAAATGGTTGGGTATGGCCACTAGTGGTCGACGTTGTGTGAGGTGGCTCATGGTGGCGTGGGCTGTTTGGTTTTGGTGTTGGGCTTTCGCAGCTAATGGTGGTGGTGAGTTAGTTGTTCGGTGCCGGTGACGGTGCTTGGACAATAATGAGACTCGCTGCCATGAGAGGTGGTAGTGCTGACCGTGGGTTCTGCTTGGTGTGTGCATGGCTGTGGTGAGGTACAGTTGAGTGACGATGGTGGGATGGTGTGGTGGTGCATGGGCTGCTGTGAAGGTGGTCCTTGGTTGGTCTCGGTAACCATGTTTTGGGCCGTTTGGAGTGGCAATTAAATTGGACTTGGACATTGAATTGGATTGGTTTAAATTGGGCTTTAGATTTGAAATGGAGCCAGATTGGATTGGAACCAAGACGTGGGTTGGACCAAGCATGGAAACAAAAAGAGATGAAAGTGGGTTCAAATGTGACTTGGACACGGGACTGGACCGGACTTGGTATAATCTGCTCTACAAGCATGGACTCAGTAAAGGCAGGACCTAAGGCAAGTTGATTATTGCCTCTATCTCCTACGTATATACTTTAATTATATTGATTAATTTGCATATGCTCTTAGTTTAATCATATGTGGTGGTTGTATATATATATATATGTGAGCATATGTATATATATAAAGGTGGATATAGTATATGCGTGGGATGTGAGTGAAGATATATATATAGGTGTGTGTGTATATATATATATATATGGGGATGTGAAAGCATGATTTGAATTTAAATGCTTCCTTGCATTGTGATATGCATGTATGGTATAGATTAAAGTTTATGAAAAGTATGCCAATTAATACATGTTTAGCTATTTGTTGTCTTGTATGCATATGTGGCTTTTATGTATGGTGTTAAATATATATGTGATTATATATTTGTGGTGGTAGTGGAAATGTATGCTATATATATGAATATGGCTTTGGCGAGCATTTGAAAAGCATGAAATGTGCTAAGTGTTTTATATGTTCTTAATGCATATATGGTGACGGAATATATATGTGGTTATATATTGTGAATAAAAAGCATGCTAGTTACTTGTAGTAAATGCATGTCTTGAGTGGAAGCATGATTATATTTATACTAGTATACATGCATATGTGACTATATGCAGTATGTGATATACATATGTGTCCATATGTGGGAATGTGAATATGAGATGCATGCTACCTTTATTTATATATATATCGAATGTATGCATGGGTTATAGCATGATAAAAATGTACTAAGTTGAAGTTGTTAGCATATATGAGGTATTATGCGAGTTTTGAACATGTATGCGTTATATGTATTGGAATGTGATGAAAAGCATGCTAAAGACTTCTTTTTAGTATTCATAAGCATGGGTTGATGCATGAAAATATTATGCTATGTATATATGCATCCATATTGCATATATGGGAGGGAAATGACACATATGTGGTTATATGTGAGTTTATGTAGAGAAAAATGCATGCTATATTTTCTTCTAACTAGCTTATGCATTGTGAGGCATGAACATTGAATGTTTGATTATTATATGTTCGAAATACATATATGGGGCCGTTGTGACGAAACAGAAAAGTGTGTTTGAATCACCTGGTAAGACCGATGTTCTTGATGGTGTATTTTGAAATGATCTCATCACTTGGTAGGACCGATGTCTTCGGTGGTGCATATTGAAATTATCTCATCACTTGTAGGACCGATGTTCTCAGTGGTGTATTCCGAAATTATCTCATCACTTGGTAGGACCAATGTTCTCAGTGGTGCATTCTGAAATTATCTCATCACTTGGTAGGACCGATGTTCTCAGTGGTGGATTCCGAAATTATCTCATCACTTGGTAGGACCGATGTTCTTAGTGGTGCATTCCGAAATTATCTCATCACCTAGTAGGACCAATGTTCTCGGTGATGTCAATTCTGAAATTGTGTGGGAAGTGTCTCGGTCACATGATTGGTTGAGAATCATGTTAGGGTATCGGGTTGAGTCTGAGAGAGAGACAAGTGTGTGAACTTGCTTACATTATCTATTGTGAAGCATGCTATGTGTTAAACGCATTCTTATATATGCGGTGCTTGTGATAGAACATGATATATGTTGAATATCTATTACTTTTGAGCATGTTATATGGTTTAAATGCATCTTCATTGCATTTGAGATTGCTACTTGTCGAGTAGGGGACGTGATGATTGATTTACATTGTTTTATGTAAATAGACATATATGTTCTTTATACATATTGGTGCTGGATGTTTTCTACTTTCAAGTATGTTGAAAATGATTTCTAAAATCATGTGTAATAGATTTAAATGTTCATATGTGCTAGAGTAGCCATATACATTGTTGGTTCATGCATGCTAGGAGGAGCATGGTCTTAAATATTTTGATATATTTAAGTGCATGTATATTTTTGAGAATATGTGAGGATCGACTTGCTGCAGCGGTGATAGTATGGTTCTACATACCTTGTTGGGCCTTTGAGCTCACCCCCTCTCAGGTTTTGCAGGTATTGTTGATTACGGAGTTAGTTAGGGGATTGATAGCACCGGTTGCAGAGGTAGTGTCTAGATTCCTTAGAATCTGATGTATGTCCAGGATAATGGATAGATAGATGCATTATATTTCGAATTAAATGTATGGAACGATTATGTTGATTCAGTTCCTTCAGTTGTATTTTATTCATGTGATATATGTATATAATACGGACATTCAAGGACTGAGACATGTATTTTTGATTGTATTAAGCATGTTGTAGAAATACTGGGGGGACATGTGCCCAGAAGTGTCCATTTTTATTGTTAGATATAAATGCTGGGGGGACACGTGCCCAGAAGTGTCCATTCGAATTTAAAGCAGGTATAACATGCCAGGATCTGATTTATTAGAATGGGTCATACCCAATTTTTGTGAAAAAAATAAGAAATTGAGGTGTATGATCAGGTGATGATTATGTCGTGAGGGTGATCTCATGGACTTCACACCTCGGTTTTTGAGCCTCAGAAATCGGAGTGTGACATAAATCAAAGAGAGTTTCAGAACATGTTCAATATTTTGTTGAATTTTTTGAATGAAGGAATTATTTGATTTAAGAAGGATAATTTAGTATTTTGGAATAAGACATGTAATTATTTTGCTAAATTCAATCAAAGTGAAAATTAAACTTTTAAAATACACCACTTTGTTATTTATGATTCCTAACTCAATCTAAGTATAGTTTTTTCTAAATTTGAGGTAATGTGTGTCATTCCCTAAACGTTTCAATTGCTAATAGTATGTCTTAATTTTGTCTTTCCTTTCTGTTTTACTTCTCAAATTCTTTTGATTTTTTTAGGAAAAAAAATTACATTCCCTTTCTTCAATCAAATCTTTTTTTTCATCAAAGTTCTCTCACTTTTCTTTTCTTTTTCTTATTATTTTTCTTTTGCTTTTTTTTTTCCACTTTTTAAAATTCTTCTTTTTGCACTTATGTGTGATGCATGTTGTGTAATTTTTTTCTCTTCTTCTTATTTAAATTTATTATTGTAATTTTATGAATTTAATGTGTATTTTATATATTTGAATTTTTCTTTACTGATTTTTTAAAGAATAATGTCATGTTATTTGAATCTTGATTAATGTACTGTTACCACACTTCCATTTTTTGGATTACTATTGCACTGATAGTCGTCGTATTAATTGAATTTTTTTTTTACTTCATCATGTTCAACATGTTTCCCTGAAATAGATTCTTGGTTTCTTCACTATTTTTTATTGAGGCTAATTAAATCAATGAAAAACAGAGGGCATCTGCCCAATGTGGCATAGATAATTAGGCGATTTTTTTTTCTCATTTGCCTTTTGATTTGAATATTTGTATTGTTAGTTATGTATATATTTTTTATCAAGTACAATATGTTCTCCTGAAATCAAATTCTGACTTCATCTCTAGTTCCAATCAGTCAGATGAAAGAAGTCATGCAATTGAAAATTTGAATAAATCTGACACATTTGATTGCATAACTTCTTCTTAATAATCAGAACCACATCAAACCACTTACCTAATAATTTCTCCAAGAATTTTAACATCGGTTCATTTTTAGGCTTAGCTCGTCTAATTATTCTTTTTGAGGTTTAGCTTGGGTTTGGTTTGAGCTCGTGACATATTTGAAAAACTGGGCTTTAACTCTACTTGAGGGCCGTAGACGATGATACCATGTTACATAACTAATGTAAAAGTATCACCATCCAATACATACAAGTTATGTGCTAGAACATAACTAACTTGAATCACAATACAATAAATATAAGTTATGTTCAACCGTGCGAATGTGTCAGTCAAATTTCTCTAACACATGACTTCATGTATTAGATGATGATAACACGCCAGTGATATGATGTAATATCGAGAAGTTCTCAATTTTATTTTTACTATTAAAAAAAATAGAAAATGTAAAGTAGAAGAAAATACATTTAATCCAAGATCTAGATGAATAGTTGAAAATTGATTCATTTAATAAATTAGTTCATAAATATTAATTAATTCATTCCATTAGTCTAACCCGAACTGTACAATGCACGTTAATATATTTCTAACCTAATAAATAAAAAATAAATAAAATCATTTAAAAGTTATCGTATTAACTACAAACACCTCTTCTATTTTAATAAACACCTTCTTAACTTAATAAAAAACCAAAATTTAAATATTGTTACATTGACATTGAAATATTTGTTCTATCAAATATTACCATCTAAATAAAATATTACATATTGAAATATCTACTGTCATTTACTTCTTAAATTATGATTTAATTTCTCAAACACCACAATGATAGAAAATAATTGTTTTATTATTTTTTCTATAAAAAAAGAAAAAAAACTAGAAATTATTGGTTCTGTTGTAATAGTAAATGATGTACTACTATATTGTAATAGTAGTAGTATATACGAAGGCTTTGTTTGCTTTCTATAATAACAGTGATAGAAATATGATATAAGTAAGAGAGATTGAAAGAGAGTAGGATTAGAGAGAAAGAGTAAGCTTGCTGTATTTTTATTCTCAAAGGAAAAACTACCCACATTGCATATAATCAGATGCCATATATATAGGCAACAGAAAGGAGGTGGGGGAGATTTTTTAGTGAGATATTATCAGCCAAGTGGGAAACCTACGTGGGAGAGGGAGAGAATCCCAATCCACTTGCAACACTCCCCTTTGGGGTTCACGACTCGATAAATAAAACAAGATTCTTGTGCAACTGAAAATGGTATTGCATATACAAGAACTGCCTCATTAAAACCTTGTTAGGAAAACTTAGTGGGATAAAACTTGATCGAAGGAAAAAGAGTGCAGTATGCTAATACCTTTTCAAACAAATTCTCCCCCTCAACAGCATAAAAAATCTTTGAGTTGCCGCATCCCAATATTGTGAACCAATTTCTTGAATGTCGTAGTAGGCAGAGCTTTAGTGAATAGGTTTGCCAAATTATACATGAAATTTGTTGGACATTAATATCACAATTTTTCTAGAAGCTCGTGAGTATAAAAGAATTGGTGAGATGTGCTTGGTTTCGTCTCCTTTGATATAGCCTCCTTTAATTTGAGTAAGACATGCAGCATTATCTTCATATAATATCGTTGGGATATTATTTATTGAGGAGAGTTCACAGTTTTCTCGAATATGCTGTATCATAGATCTTAGCCAAACACACTCTCGGCTCACTTCATGAATTGCGAGTATTTCAGAATGATTTGAAAAGGTTGCTGTCATTGTCTGTTTCATGGATTTCCATGATATAGCAGTGTCACCACAAGTAAATACATATCCTGTTTGTGATCGAGCTTTATATGGATCAGAAAGATAACCTGCATCTGCATATCCAACTAACTAGAATTTTGATTTATTTGAATAAAATAATCCTATATCAGTGGTCCCACAAAGATATCTCATTATATGCTTGACACCATTCCAATGTCTGCGGGTTGGTGCAGAACTGTATCTTGCCAGTAAATTAACTGGAAAAGTTATATCCGATCGTGTGCAATTTGTGAGGTACATCAGTGCACCAATAGCACTCAGATATGGAATTTTAGGATCAAGCAATTCTTCATTATCTTCTCGAGGACGAAATGGATCTTTCTTCACATCAAGTGATCGGACGACCATTAAAGAACTTAATGGATGAGCTTTATCCATATAAAGTCGCTTTAGCACTTTTTCTATATATGTTGACTGATGGATAAGAATTTCGCTTGGTAAATGCTCAATTTGTAATCTGAGGCAAAATTTCATTTCTCCAAGATCTTTCATTTCGAATTCTTTCTTTAAATAATCAGCAGTCGCGATGAGCTCATCAGGAGTTCCCACGAGGTTTAAATCATCAACATATACTACTATAATTGCAAATCCAAATTCTGATTTTTTAATGAAAATGCGTGGACAGATTGGATTATTTACATATCCTTCTTTGATTAAGTACTCGCTAAGGCGATTGTACCACATGCGTCCAGACTGCTTTAATCCGTACAACGATCGTTGTAACTTGATTGAGTACATCGACCGTGGTTTTGAAGCGATTGCTTCAGGCATTTGAAATCCTTTAGGGATTTTCATATAAATATCACTATCAAGTGAGCCATATAAATATGCTGTAACCACGTCCATTAGATGTATATTCAGCCTTTCTGTGACTGCCAAATTAATCAAGAATCGAAATGTAATTGCATCCATTATCGGAGAATATGTCTCCTTATAATCAATACCAGGCCTCTGTGAGAAACCTTGTGCCACTAAGCGGGCTTTGTATCTCATAATTTTATTTTTCTCATTTCTTTTTCGTACAAATACTCATTTGTACCCTACAAGCTTGACACCTTCAGGTATCTGGATTATCGATCCAAATACTTCACGTTTTGCCAGTGAATTTATTTTGCCTGTATTGCCTCTTTCCATTTTGGCCAATCATTTCTGCGTCGAAATACGTCAATGTATTGAGATTCTGGATCCTCATTATCTCTTGCAATTAATATCAAGAGCAATTGCAAAAGAGAATATGTTGTCGACCAGAACTTCATTTTTATTCCATCTCTTTGCATAATTTATTGATATCTCATCATTTTCAGGTACGACTACCTCTTTTTGTGCCTCATCAAGGGCTATCATTTCTTTAAGGGCTATTATTGCTCCCTTTGTAAGTACGGCCTCTTCAGGAGTGCCATCTTCTTTATCTACTTTCTCTTATACTTTACTTTTTCGAGGAATAATATCTTTTGCACTAATAGATCTCCAACACTTAGGTGTGTTTTAGATGCATCTGCTGCAATACTTATAGATTGTCCAACAGGGATATCTATTCGTGCTGGGAAATTGGCAGCAGGGATATGAGATTGTATCACTTTATTTGTATCAGTAAATGCATCAGTAAATCGATTTGCAATACTTTGCAAATGAATGATTCTCTTAACTTCAAGTCCTCTTTGACTTGTAGGGGGATCAAAATGTGATAATGCCATGGCATTCTAAGTGATTCCATGCTATTGTTCAGACTGTGTCATTTCTCCCCCTAATGGTGGGAATACCACCTCATCAAAATGACAATCAGCAAATCTTGCTTTAAACAAATCTCCTGTCATAGGATCAAGATATCTAATGATAGATGAGAGTCAAAACCTACATAAATTTCAAGTCTACGCTGAGGGCCCATTTTTGTTTGTTGTGGTGGTGCAATAGGCACAAAAACAGAACAACCAAAAACTCGTAAGTGAGAGATATTTGGTTGTTGACCAACCATAAGTTGTAGATGTGAAAAATTATGGTAAGCAGTTGGTCTAATACGAACTAATGATGTTGCATGCAATATGGCATGTCCCCAGGCTGACACAGGGAGTTTTGTTTTCATAAGTAATGGTTTAGCAATCAATTGAAGATATTTTATAAAAGATTCTGCTAGACCATTTTGAGTATGAGTATGTGCAACAGGGTATTCAACATTAGTGCCAAAAAATATGCAATAGTCATTAAACATTTTAGATGTAAATTCATCGGCATTATCAAGACGAATTGCCTTGATTGGATAATTCAGGAATTGTGCTCTTAAACGAATTGTTTGGGCCAAAAGTCTTGCAAATGCTACATTTCGAGTAGAAAATAAACAGACATGAGACTATCGAGTTAAGGCATCAATTAAAATTATAAAATAATGAAATGGTTCACATGATGGGTGAATAGGCCCACATATATCTCCGTGGATCCTTTGTAAGAAATCAGGGGATTCAACAACTTTTGAAGGAGATGGCCTCACAATTAACTTTCCTTGTGAGCATGCAGTGCATGTATAATCAATTGTTAAGAGAATTTTCTGATTCTTTAATGGATGCCCATTTGAATTTTCAATAATTCAGCGCATCATTGTTGACCCAGGATGACCAAGGCGATTATGCCATAATATAAAATTCTTTGGGTCAGAGCACTTCTGGTGCATCACTACATGTGATTCAATTGCTCTTATCTTTATAAAATATAACCCAAAAGAGAAAGCTGGGAGTTTTTTTAAAACATGCTTCCGGCATGAAATAGTTGATGTAATGCATAGATATTCCATACTTCCTTGATTTATTATTTCAATATGATATCCATTATGACGTATATCTTTAAAACTCAACAGATTTCTCTTAGATCTGGTTGAGTAGAGAGCATCATCAATATGCAATTATGTTCCACATGGTAACACAATATTAGCCCTTCCAGAACCATCAATCAGGTCTATGGAACCTGATATGGTATTAACATTAGCTTCAGCTAATATTATATAAGAAAAATATTTTCTATCTCTCAAGATAGTATGTGTCGTGGCACTGTCTACCAAACATATATCTTCATCATTTATCTTGGATGTGGGCAATGCATTGATCAAATCTATTTTCTAAAAAGAAACAAACTTCATTACATTAATAAAAGTGTAATTACAAACAAAATTGGAAATAACACACTTAGAAAAACCAAAAGAAACGATATCTAATTGATGTGGACATTTTCATCATCAGTCTACTGATTATTTATTTCAGGGAGGTCTTCATAGAAATCTAAAATATCAAGATGATTGATGGCTACTGGTTCATAATTTTTGATAGCATTTGTTTTAATCTCTTTTTTCTTCCCTTTTTCCTTTGATTGAAGCTTGATATAGCTCAACGAAGTGTTTGGGCGCTCGGCAGGCCTGTGACCAATGCCCTTTCATTCTACAGCGAAAACAAGCATTTTCATATTGCTTAGAGGGTGCATTCGGCACACTTTTCAGTTTTTCTTGCTTAGCCCCACTTGCATTTCCTTCATGATAATATGGTGTGTAGTTCCTACTAGGAAACTGAAATGAAGGATAACCACCATAATTATTATTTCTGCCGCGGCCATGGCCATGACCATGACCAAATCCACGACCACGTCCTCGACCACGTCCACGTCCACGACCGCGACCATTAAAAGATGCTGAATGTGCTTCAGTTAATGAAGCTGATCTGGTCGGACAGGATATGTGATTTTTTAATATCTTGTAAAATATCTCTCTCGATACTGCTGTTGGAGGAGCAAGTTCAAGGGATGAAATGTGGTAAATATTTTTTTTAACATATCCACATCATTTTTAGGCTCTCCACATAAATTCATTTGAGAGCTAATTCGGAATAGAGCTGAATTATATTCTATTACCGATTTATAATTAGACAACTTCAATTTCGACCAGTTATCTCGAGCTCTTGGAAGGATTATAGTTCTTTAATGTTCGACCTTCAAATTTTTCCAGAGTACGGACGAGTCTTTGATTGTAAGATACTCGAATTTTAAATCCTCATGTATATGGTGGTGAATGAAAATCATTACCATTGTCCGTTCTTGCATTGATGCTTTATTTCCTTCTTTGATCGTCTCTCCCAAATTTGTAGAATTTAAATGGATCTCAGTATCGAGAATCCATGATAGATAATTTCTGCTCGAAATATCAATGGCAGTAAAGTTGAGTTTTGCAAGATTTGACATTATCAATATACTATATTAGAAGAGAAATATTGTTAGAATTTTATATGTAAGTATATTGACATAATAAAATAATATAAATATGAACATGTCACTTCGCAATCGGGAAGGATTTTATATATACATATATATGTAAGTATATTGACAGCATAAAATAATATAAATATGAACATGTCACTTCGCAATCGGGAAGGAATTTATATATATATATATATTATATATTTATATGTATATATAAATATATTTATAGGTATATTATATATTTATATATATATATATAGATATATTTATATAAATATATAGATTATATGTATGAGTATATATATATATAGATATATGTATGGATATATTTCTATTGAAATGACATAAACATAATTTTTATACCTTTTACTTGGAAGTGGAAAAATGAAATTGTTTTTCTCCGTTGGTCAGAATCTCGTGCTGATAACGTGTTGTAATAGTAAATGATGTACTACTATATTGTAATAGTAGTAGTATATACGAAGGCTTTGTTTGCTTTCTATAATAACAGTGATAGAAATATGATATAAGTAAAAGAGATTGAAAGAGAGTAGGATTAGAGAGAAAGAGTAAGATTGCTGTATTTTTATTCTCAAAGAAAAAACTACCCACATTGCATATAATCAGATGCCATATATATAGGCAACAGAAAGGAGGTGGGGGAGATTTTTTAGTGAGATATTATCAGCCAAGTGGGAAACCCACGTGGGAGAGGGAGAGAATCCCAATCCACTTGCAATAGGTTCTTCGTTATAAATAGGTTACTTCTATCTGACTTCTATAACGCAGCAACAAACTTTACACTCCCCTTCTCTATACTGTAGTCTGTATATAGACACAACATTACTTACTCTATATATATATATATGTATATATATATATATTGTATATGTATATAACCGTTTGATTTATCTGTTGTTTTGATTTCAGCGTGGACAAAACCCAGACAAAATTAGGCAAGAAAAATGTGTTCATCCATAGAGGTGGATTACTCAATTACCCCCACAATAGCCACAATTCAAAGAAGGTATAGTATATATTACTCATGTTAATGAATCTCTCGTGTACTCTTTTGGTTAAAATATTTCACATTAATTTATTTCTAACATTTATATTAATTTTTTTAAAAGAAGATTGTTTTAGTATTTAATAAAATGATTAGAATAAAAAAATCAACTGAAAAAGAGAATACATGAACCCTTAACTCACCTTCGATCAGTGTTGTGTGGTTAGAAGTTAGTGTCTCTAATCTTGATTATTTTTCTAAAATATAAGTCTATTCAAGAGACAAGAATGCTCTAAATTAAAAGTTCTCTTCATTATTGTAAGTTGAGTTTATATTGTATTGACACGTTTTATATTAGACAAGGATCCTCTAAATTAAAAGTTCTTTACATTATCGTAAGTTGAGTTTATATTGTATTGACACGTTCTATATTTTGTGAATCAATGGTTTATAGACAAAAATTCAAAACTTGCCAAACTTAATAAATTGAGTGCCCTAACGTCTATAAAAGTATCAGTCATCTACTTTATCACATACCACTTCTTTTTGATGCCATCACCACCATATTGCTCCCTTTCTCTCCCTTCATCGTCCACCATCACTAAACACTAACTATCACAAAAATAAAAAATATTTATACCTTAAATAATGCTTGTTTATTTTTGGAGTTCACTCTTTTGTTTATTTTTTTCCTCTCATCTCTTTCTCTAAATCAGTTTAGGCTTTTTTATATCAATATATGCTCTGTCAAAGGAAAACAATGTTTTTGGAATATAAGTTTTGTGTTGAGCGTGAGAGAGAGTTTACCGGAAGATAAAGATTATGACAAACAATAGGAGTGGAGAGGAAGAGAGGCCTAAAGAGATAGAAACTCTGTTATCTGAGTTTAATATGGGATGAATTTGTTTTCAAAACTACGTAATTTTTGGAGTTTTTTTTTTAAAAATAGTGATGTGGTGCATTTTAAGTCATAGATACAAAAGAAATGACTTGTGACAACACAAGAAAAATTCAACTTATGATAAGTTAGCGAACTTCTAATTTAGAGGATCCTGATTCTTGTCGAAGATGGAGACTTCCTTTATGTGAAAAGATTTTTTATTTTATTTTTTTATATACATATGATTATCAAGTTTAACACTTACACTATGACCACTCCAATTAGGAAACAGTTAGAAGTTAATTATTTAATATTTATTGTATATCTTTTCACTTTTTTAATCATCAATATATATATATATATATATATATATATATATATATATATAAATATTGTTCATTATTTGATAAAATATAAGTATTTAATTTTTTTTAAAAATTATATCCTGATTTTATTACTAATGGATTCATTTTTTTGATTTTTTTACTGAAAGTTGAGTTTTCTCAATTTTTTGATGATATAGTAATTATTCACTTGTTATTTAAACATGTTAAATCGATAAATAAATAGACGACCATGTTGAAAGTTGCGAAGTGTAGGAAAGGAAAATTCTAGAATATTGGATATGGAGGGAATTATAGAAAAGTATAGAGTTTAGTTTGGTGAAAAGTTTTAGACCTTCGCCATTAATTGTAATTCATACTCCGTACTATTGATCTACAGGGAAGATGAGATGACTATATATATGAACAACTGATATATATAGTATGATGATGATTAGTACTTAGGAGGTGGATTGGATACCTATATATTTAGAGTGAGGTAACAATTCACTGTGTCCATTTCGGTCATAGAATGAAGATACGCATTAATTTTACTCACTTGAAATTAAACATACAATCAAATCAACCTAAGCATGAAAATTCAAAGAAAAAGAACTGAAAATTTGAATTACCATTGGGAGATTTTTTACCTTGAGAAACCACCACACATTGATTTAAGGATAAAATGCTCTAACAGTCGCTCAGGTTTTCTTTAATTGCTCACATATTAAACTTATGTCAAAAAATAGCCTAAAAACCTCCCCAGGTTTGGTTTATCTAGCCCTAACACCCCTTTATTCCAAAACTACCCTTTCTCTCTCTCTCTCTCCTCTAACCCATCTATACTCTCTCTCTCTCTAACTTTACTCCCCCTGGCGCCGAGTCTCCCACTTCTCTTTCCTTCTATTTTTTTTCTTTTCTTGGTTCTTTTTACTTTTTTTCTCTCTCAATCTCTCTCTCCCTTTCCTCTTCTCACCTCTTATTGTATCTCTCTCTTTTGATTGAACATGATGGTTTTTCAATGATGGAGAAACATTTTAGCAAAATGGTG
This sequence comes from Cornus controversa, assembly GCA_026545225.1. Lineage (NCBI taxonomy): Eukaryota > Viridiplantae > Streptophyta > Magnoliopsida > Cornales > Cornaceae > Cornus > Cornus controversa. The sequence goes on from CM048845.1 coordinate 58,794,798, forward strand.
GTTCGATTAGAGCTTGGTGATGTGGGACTTGCTTGACGGGATGATGGTGGTGATGGGTCGATGATGATGATGGCAGTAGGCTTAGTTTTTGACAGTGGCTGACATCAGAGAAGATGGTGTTTTAGCCTACTGGGTCTTCGGCTGAAATGGTGATCGGAGATGGCAATCATGGTGTTGCTTGCTCGACACCATCATCTTTTTTCTTTTCTTCTTGGCTTCTCGCGGGTCTTCAATGGAGCACACAGACAGTGCTCGGTTGTGGCCAAGGCCGGATGGACCATTAAGTGATTTAGGTGGTCACCTAAGGTCCTAGCTAATAGAAGGCCCCAAAAAATTATTTTTAGCGGAATTGTTGTATTTAATATATACTACCTTTTAATGTTGTATTGCTCATCACAATAATCGATAATTTTAGGAAATTGAAAATTAAACTTTCCATATCCTATTAATTTTATTTTCTTTTTATCCCTTACTTCACACATTTTGACTTTTTTCCTCCTCTATCATTACAACATTTATTTTTTCTATTCTCTCACGAACTCTCTAATCTCCATCTCTCTCATATCTCAGTCTTTCATTGTAACGTATTTTTCTTCTCCACTCATTACAATCATAAATTTATTGGAATCTTTCAAGCTACTAGCTACAAAATAATTGAAGGATTTTTAGAGTATTAGATTGGTTTTTTCTAACATCCTTTTATTGTTCTTTTAGCTTAAATTATTTTGTAGTCTTATTATTTTTTGTTATCATAAAATTGTATATTTTGTTTGTAATTATTGTTATTTATATTATTGAATATCATAATATGTCTACTAGAAAGTATGGATCAGGATATACAAAATTTAAAAAGAAGAGAAGAATAGATAAACTAATTCAATCTCAAAAATGAGTTCTCGATAAATTTGTTAACTACAATAATCAAACAAGAAAACATTTAGGTAAAAATTCTACAAAAAAAGTAATATATTAAATATTAAAAGGCCATGTTTATAATTTTCGCAAAACTTGAATACAAGAATCTAATTTGTAACTTTGCATCTCAAAAAGTAATAAAAATAATTTTTAAATAAGCATTATTAATTATTATTTCATATTAATATATTAAATATTAAAAAAGTCACTTCGATAATTTTTGCCTAACACCTCAAATTATGTTGAGCTGCCCCTCGTTGTGGCAATAGGTGGTTAATGGAGATGGGTCTTCGGTTTAGGCAGAGGTTCTGTAGAGACCGACTCCAATTTTGACCGATTTTCTTTTATTTTCATTTATTGCCATATAAATGATGTGAAATGATATTACATGTGTTCTAAATTTGAAATGCATATTTGGGAACTTGTTTTGAGGTTCGAGAATATTTTTGTGCCCTTCGGCTCATTTTTAGATTTTCAGGTTGCTGGGGCCCGGGGCACGGGTCGAGTGGGCCCAAGAAATCGGATATTTTTTTGAAAAATTTTATTTTTATTTTTAGACCAAATTAAATGTTAAAAGAGTTAAAGAAGTGATTTTGGAGCCGTAGCTGCCCTCAAAATCGAAAACGGAGGTCGAGATGGTACATTAAGTAGATTAGGGGCATTTTGGTCATTTTGCGCCCAAAGTGATACAAATATCTGAGGGGTGGATATTTTCTTCATTTCACACAGCCACTATAGCCATCCATAGCTGCTCTCTCCATCCTCTTCATCTTTTTTTCATTCCTTATTAGTTTTGGAGCCCTTAAGCTTGGATTTGAAAGGTGTCGGTGAAGGACAAAGTGTTCTACGCGGCAAGGGCTACGATTTGAACTTAATAAGGTCAGATTTGGTGGACTTTGAAGCTTGGAGATTTCTAGATTTTTGCTAGAAGGAGCTCGAATCTTGAGGTAAGGGTATTTCTTTTCTCTTAGTCATCGATTTATAGGTTATTGGTGAGTTTGAGAGGGTTTAGTTGACTTTAGCATGCTTGGGAGGGTGGTAAGGTTATCTATAATGATTTCCTCTTTAATTCAGATGAAATAAATGCCAAAGTTGTTCATATTTGTGATATGTGATGGCTGTGAGCTTATAGAGACCGGAACCAAATTTGACTAATTTTTTTATTTTTTTATCATTTTCGCCATAAATGCATTTAAAATGATGAAAGAGATGTTTCAAGTGTGGGAAATATATTTGAAAAGTTGACTAAAGGTTTTTGGAAGGTTTCGAAACGTTTGGACGAAGTTGAAAAATTTGGGTCAACGGGGCTCGGGAATCCAGATATTTTTTTGGAAAATTTTATTTTTGGTTATAGACTAATTAGAATATTTGGAGAGACGTAGAAGTGATTTCGAATCCATAACTTCTTTCGAATTTAAAAACGGAGGTTAGAAAGGTACGTTAAGTGAACTAGGGGCGTTTTGGTCATTTTACAGCCTAGGGCTTATAAATATCTGGGAGATAGATATTTACAGCTTATTTCCTCTCTCTAAACAGCCGTAAACCTCTCTTCTCTCTCCTCTTTGTGTTCTTCTTCTCTCTAGATTTAGAAAGTGTTAGAGCTTGATTCAGAAGGCGCCGAAGAAAGGAAGTGTGTTCTACGTGACAAGGCCGTCATTTTAAACTGAACAAAGCGAGAGGTGGAGAGTTTTTGGTCTGTTAAATTTGGAGTTTTGCTAGAGATTTGATCTCTTAAGGTTGGGTGTGTGTGTTGTGTCTTTCAGTACAAATTTTATTTCATTTTAATGCACAAAATATGATGTTTACATGTAATATATGTATATTTGATATTTTGTTATGAAGTTTATAATTTAAATAATGGTTCATTTGTATTTTCTATGAATAGAAATGATAAAATTGTGAATTAAAATGCAAGAATTGTGTATATATGCCATATGTGATATATGTTTGCATATATAAGATTTAGGTGATGTTTTTATTTAGAAAAAAGGTTTGGTTTTGAACCTTAAGTTCAAGGTAAATTGATTTATTTTTTATGTTGATTATGGTTCCTTGCATGACATGTTAGGGATGCACCTAGGACATGAAATGAGTGTTATTGCATTGAGGACTTGTGTATGTTATGTTCCAAATTGATATAGTTGGTGTTGGTGTGGTGAATTCTTGAGAGTGTCTCATGGGAAATTAGTCGAGGAACATATCCCTGGGGGTTGAAAAACCTCAAACTTGCACAAGATGGGTTGGTTACTGGTGGGTTAGTAGTCCAAAAATAACTAAAACTTGAGGTATGAGGCTTCGACGCTGTCACGACTCGAATTTTGGACCGCCGGGACTCCCCCGGTGATTCGTGTGTGAGTGTGACTCAAAAAGTATATCAATTAAAATTTTTCACACTTCACAATAGAACGAATTTCTTGCAGAATAGGGCTATCAAAAGGGGTATCGTACCTCAGGGATTATGGTCCGATGAGTTGGAATACGGAATTAATTCTAATTAAATTTATAAGAAAAGAATTCTGATTTTTAAACTAAACTAATTAGAAAGATAAAATAAAATAAATCAAAGTAAGATAGATAGTGAAGATAATATGAGAGAAATCTAGGGTGTTTGACTTCACCACTAACTCCACAATCAATGGTCAACTGAATCAACTATGGGGAATTACATCATGCATAAGTGGTGTCGGTGGCTACAAGCTCACCTTCATCCGTCAAGAAGATAATATATGATTAAGGCTAAGCCATGGACTATCTTCTATTGGCATGGGCCATCTGCCTAACTACTCTAATACAGGGTGCAATATGGTTTATCTTCTCTAGGCATAATCCATCAAAGCTCTTAACAATATATTCAGTGATTACCATTGTGTAATAATCGCTCTCATAATCACAGAAAACAAGAGAAATTGAGTTCAATAACAACAACTAAATATCTAAGACAAGATAAGAAATCATTGAGATTGATTTTACAAGACTTTTATTGCTCAATTCTATAATAAGAATCCTCTGAATTACACAATCTATGCATGTATATAAAGGTCCCCAATAATTAAAATAATAAAACCAATGATGCTTTGTTAGGGCTACATCAAAACCCTAGTGGATGAACTAGCCGCTCATGGTAGAAGAAGAAGCTTCAACTGTTGAGGAAGAATGCATCATCTTCATGAATTATGCGTCTGATTTCGTTCTCCAATGGCTCTGCAAATATATTTCTGTTCTCTTCTCAGCCCTCTCAGACTCTCCAATCCCTCTCTCTCTCCCAAAACTCAGCCTCTTATTCTTCACTTTCTTCCCCAAGAGAATACACCAAAGTCCTAATCCAATTAGGAATAAATTAGGGTTTCCCGCAGCACTAATCAGGTGGGTTTTTCCTACTGACTTCGGTCCAACTTTTGACCCACTAGAAGTTCGATTTACGGAATTTTCGTGAAATACAAAAGTGTGCAGAATCAAATTTCGTTCAATCCAACTTAAAAATTATGTCAATTTGAGGCTCGGAAATAAGACTTCTGGCCTGTTTTCCAAAATGGGATTAAGACTGTATTATGCGCAGATTTGGGCTTCAAACCCGAAACCTTCTTAAGCAGCTGTAATTCTCTTGAACCTCTTCCTTGGGCTGATTTGAGTTGAAATAAATGGTTGAATGGATCTCCTTTATGTAGGCTTCCTCTAACCATCTTGGATGTCTTCTTTAAAAGCCCAAAAGCTTGGTTTTAACTGAAATAATTATTAAGGCCCTGAAAATACAGAAAACACTAAAACAAAGTAAAATAACAAAATAATCTATTACTAAGAGAATAAAATACATAAGTTAAGAGGCTAGAATGCGTAACATTCAACGCCTATCACCCGGGCTGACCCGAATCCCGAGTGTGAACCTGTCCACTCAACCCGTGAACGAACCATTTTGACCTTTAGCTCTTGTGGAAGCTTAATCAACTATATATACTGCTGTATACAACATATATCAATGAGCCTCCAACTTACACCTTTCAAATGATTTCCTCACACAAGTATGGGTACATAACTCTTTGTAGAGTCATCAACATAGGCTAAAAATAAAACTATTGGAAAGAGAGTTTCAAAATACTCAATTCAAAAAAAGAATCACTTGATTCGGGTTTGAAACGACCAAGTTATGTCTATTTTAATATTTTGAAAATCTGCATTAGTCGACTGATCAGTCGACTTATAGGGTCTCAGTTGACTTATAAAGTGCATTAGTCGACTAATTTGATGCTCTAGAAAGCTCTAAAACACACTGCTAACGTTAGTCGACTTATAGAAAAGAGTAAGTCGACAAATTCAGCCTAGAACCCCATTTACCCAAAACTCATATCTAAATATTTCCAACGCCTAAAACTCATGCAACCACGCCTAAATCATCTGGAAACACTATATCATCATACCCATTCATCAAAATCATACATTTTAATCACAAAGGTCTCACATTCCATGTCCATTCCCATCAAGGTTACACATACCTATACATATGTCCACAATTCTCATAAAACCAATCTCATCTTTATACATACAAGATTTAAATGACAAACACAAGTTACATATATGATACTGCAACTACAACATTTATATAATCCCAAAAAATTCATTGGGTCCAAAGTATACATTCCAAATCCAAATGGCTTCCAAGTTCATAGTCATTACAAGGATTTCATACACAAGGTCTAAAAATGCTAAAAATCCAACCATGACTACAACTACATAGATAACGTGCCACAAGCTGGCACAGATAGCCAAATATATAATATCCCAAAATGTATCAAAATGCTACTAGAATTCCACTTAGACACTCAAGTCCTATCCGTCATCGATGCCTTATCTGTAAAAGAGTTTAGAATAAAGGGGTGAGTACCACTGCGGCTCTGTAAAGGTTCCCCAACCCTCCTAAGTGCCGACCTGACATGACCTACATGAATGCATGCCACTACATTACATGTATCATCCAACATAAACCATGTTCATTCGCAAGCAATGCATATATATAAGAATGCATTAAACATATAGCATGCTTCACAATTTAGAATGAAAGCATTAACCACACACTTGTCTCTCTCTCGGACTCAACCCAAGACCCTAACATGATTCTTGACCAACCGTATGACCTGGGCCATTTCCCACCCAAATTTTAGAATTTTCATCACCGAGAACATCGGTCCTACCAGGTAATGAAACTATTTCAATACGCACCACCGAGAACATCGGTCGTACCAGGTGATTAGATCATTTCAATACACACCACCGAGAACATTGGTCCTACCAAGTGATGAGATCATTTTCGGAATGCACCACTGAGAACATCAGTCCTACCAAGTGATGAGATATCTTCAGACTACACCACCGAGAACATCAGTCCTACCAAGTGATGAGACCCTTACAAGATTTTCACCGAGAACTCCTACCTCCAAGGTGGTCTAACCACTCCAACGCACTCACCGAGTATTGACCTACTCTAGGCAATTTGACCACTTTTCTCCGTTTCCTCACAACCGTCCCATATATGCATTTCGAACATATTGTACTCAAGCACTCAATATTCATGCTTCAAAATGCATTATCTAGTTATAAAATAACATAATATGCATTTCATCTCTACAAAATCACACATAGCACATATATGTATAAAACATGCATATAACCTCTCATGTGCACTCAATGCATAATTTTAGCACATAGAACTAACATGCATTCAACCACCACATTTTTTACATATAATCACATATATGACACAAGGTTAGACATTTACACATAAACCCCAAAATGAGCACATAACACCTATATACCCAATTTCTTCATTTCACACACCTTAACCCATATGCTAAAACCAACACAAGGAACACCAAATGTGCAAATATAGAACTCAAGAGAAGGAGAAAATACAACTTTCCACACTCCTCACTATCCTAAAGTATGTGATACACAACCTACACCTCTCCTTTTCACTCAAAACCCTAGAATCGACAATTAGGAGAGAAGAAGAACCCCTACCTCGAAAATGAAGGCCTTCCAAGCACTTCACCAATTTTCCAACGGAGTCTACCTTGCCAGATCATAACTTTGTTAGGTTCAAACCGAAGCTCTTACCGTCCCCTACGTATCTCCTTTCTTCAACGAAACCTGAATCACACCCGAACGGCTCCGAAATGTAGAGAGGAGAAGATGGAGAGTTTTAGAGAGAGAAGGAGGTGTGAGAAATGGCTGGGATTCTCAGCCACAGATATTTAAAATATCTAGGACGCACAAAAGATTAAAATGCCCCTGGCCACTTAACGTACCTTCCTGAGCTCCATTTTTTATTTTGAAAACTGCTACGGTCTTGAAATCACTTCCTCTACTCTCTAAACATTTCATCTAAGTCATTTCCAAAAATAAATATTTGTCAAAAATTTTTTAGAATTCTGGGCCCACTTAAGTTGTATCATGGGCCGCGATTTGACAAAAAAGTCAAACTTCTTCAAATCTCCCAAAAACTTTTCAAAACCCTTAAAACACTTTCCAAACATGTTCCCTACACTCAAAACATGTTAAACACCATTCAAAATGTATTTATTACAATTATGATGCGAAAAATGTAAAATCGGCCAAAATTGGTCACGGTCTCTAAAACCTTCCCTCCTTAAAGGAATTTCATCCCAAAATTAGGAACATACCTCAAGTAGTGAATAACTCGGGATAATTTGAGTGGACTTCTTATTCTCGCTCCCACGTAGCCTCCTCAGCTCTGTGATGTCTCCAAAAGACTTTAACCAATGGAATGGTCTTACCCCGAAGCACTTGTTCCCTAGTATCCAAGACCTGTACCAGTTTTTCCTCGTAAGACACGTCCTCTTCCAGCTGAAGATCTGTCTAATCTAAGATATGTGAAGGATCCGATTCATACTTTCTTAACATCGAAACATGGAAAGTATTGTGCATATTTGACAATTGCGGTGGCAATGCCAGACAATATGTAACCTCACCTACACGATCCAATATCTCGAACGGGCCGATAAACCTTGGGACTAGCTTCCTGCCATGCCCAAACCTCATCAAACCATGTCGTGGTAAGACCTTCAAGAAGACATGGTCCCCCACCTCAAATGCCAAAGGCCTTCGCCTTCTGTCAGCGTAGCTTTTCTAACGACTTTGAGCCTTAAGCAAACGCTGCCGTATGATTTTGAACTTTTCTGTAGTCTCTCTGACTATATCTGGCCCCAAAGCCACTGTCTCACCAACCTGTGTCCAACAAATTGGTGACCTACAAGGTCTACCGTATAAGGCCTCAAATGGAGCCATCTCAATACTAGCTTGGTAGCTATTATTGTACGCGAACTCCACCAATGGAAGGTGATCTTCCCAACTGCCTCTAAAATCAAGTGCACATGCTCTAAGCACATCCTCCAAAATCTGTATAGTACACTCTAGTTAACCATCTGTCTGAGGATGGAAAGCTGTACTGAAATGGAGGTCCGTATTAAGTGCAACCTGAAAACTCTGCCAAAATCGTGACGTGAACCTCGGATCTCTATCGGACATAATAGAAACTGGCACTCCCTGCAGTCTCAAAATTTGGTCAATGTACAACCAATTAAGAGTATCCACATCGTCAGTCACTAGAATCGGAAGGAAGTGAGCCACCTTGGTCAATCTATCCACAATGACCCAAACTGCGTTGTGACTCTTCCTTATCCTAGGTAACCCCATCACAAAGTCCATAGTGACGTGTTCTCATTTTCACATAGCTACCGGTAATGGCTATAATAAACCTGGCGGCCTTTGATGCTCAGCCTTCACTTGTTGACAAGTGAGGCACCTCGCCACAAACCTTGCGACGTCTTTTTTCATACCTTTCCACCAATGCTGTCTACGAAGGTTGTGGTACATCTTGGTACCACCAGGATGTACTGTAAGTCTAGAGCTATGAAACTCCCTCAGGACCTCATCCCTACAAGCCAATGGAACAACCATCTTGCCTTTAAACCTCAAACCTCCGTCTGAATGAACAACCCAATCCTCAACTACTTCACCACCGTGATCCGAGTGTGAATATTCTCTAACTCGGTGTCACGCCTCGGCTCCTCAACCACCCTACTCACTAGAGGTGGTTGAGCTATGAGTTGAACAAAGTAGCCTGTCCATCACTCTCACCGAAGTACAATCCCATTTCTGAGATATCCTCCATCATCTTCCACTCTCGGATGACAATACTAGCTAGAGTGCCATGTGACTTCCGGCTCAATGCATCGGCAACCACATTAGCCTTTCCCGGGTGATACTGAAGATCAAAATTGTAGTCTTCCATGTATTCAACCCATCTCTTCTGTCTCATATTCAAGTCCTTTTGTGTAAAAAGGTACTTCAAACTCTTATGATTGGAGAAAACCTCAAACTTCTCTCCATAGAGATAATGTCTCCACGTTTTCAAAGCAAAAATTACCACCGCCAACTCCAAGTCATGAGTCGGGTAATTCTACTCGTGGATCTTCAACTGTCGTGAACCATATGCAATAACCCTCTCAGTCTGCATCAACACACATCCCAAACCATCCCGTGAAGCATCATAGTAGATGACATAACCCAAACCAAGCTCGGGAATAATCAAAATTGGAGCACTAGTCAATATATGCTTCAATTCCATAAAGGAATGCTCGCAAGCCTCATGCCACTCAAACTTAACTCCTTTACGAGTAAGCTTGGTCATCGGCACCGCCAACTTCAAAAAGTCTTTAACAAAATACCGATAATATCCTGCCAACCCCAAGAAGCTACGTATCTCGAATACATTTTTAAGCCTCTCCCAATCCATTACCACTTCTATCTTAGAAGGGTCTACTGATACTCCTCCTTCTGACACCATGTGTCCTAGGAATTTCACCTCCGTTAGCTAAAATTTGCAATTTTCAAATTTGGCATACAACTGGTGCTCTCTCAATGTCTGCAACACTCCCCACAAGTGGATCTCATGCTCCTCCATAGAAGAAGAATACACAAGAATGTCGTCCATGAAGACCACCACAAACCTATCTAAGTACACCCTGAATATCCGATTCATCAAATCCATGAACGCTGTCGGTGCGTTCGTCAATCCAAATGGCATCACTAGAAACTCATAGTGGCTATATCTAGTCTGAAAAGCTGTCTTTGGAATCCTTAAGCTGATCAAACAAGTCATCTATCCTGGGCAAAGGATACTTGTTCTTAATCGTTGCTTGGTTCAACTTACGGTAGTCAATGCATAACCGTAAAGATCCGTCCTTCTTTTTAGCAAATAGGACCGGAGCTCCCCAAGGTGATGTACTAGGTCGTACAAATCCCTTATCCAATAATTCCTGTAACTGATCTTTCAACTCCCTCAACTCTATCGGTGCCATTTGGTACGGTGCCATGGAGATAGGTGCGGTACCAGGAGTAAGATCAATGCTAAACACTATGTCTCTCATCGAAGGCAACTCTGTCAAGTCCCCCGGAAACACATCCACAAACTCTGTAACCACCGGTGGAAATCCTCCACTAGTCACAATCTCTTTCTCTTAGGCTAATAAACTAGCTAGGAAGTATCCAACCCCGTCCCATACACCAGAACTAAGCAATGGCAGAACATAGAAATCATCCCGCTCTCCCACAAAGTAAAAGCAATCACCCTCAGGTGTGCACACTGTCACTCTCCTGCGGAGATAATCAATCATGGCTCTAAATGTAAATAGCCAGTCCATACCTAGAATGACATCAAAAGTGGTCATGTCTAGCAACACAAAGTCAAACACTAGTCGACGCCTAGTAACCTCGATCTCGCAAAACCGACATATTCTATCCAGGGTAACCCTACCCCCAACTGGTGTATCAATGGACAATGGTGACTCCAGTGATGACACCCTCAGTCCCAAGGCATAAGCAAATGCAACAGATATGATTGAATGCGATGTACCTGAATCTACCAACACCCTAGCCTACGAGCTAGAAACCAGGAAAATACCTCTGACCACTGATGGTCCCGGTATGTCCTCTATCGGAACAAGCGTGAACACACGGCCTAGTGACTACTGACCCTACTGGCCAGTCCCCTGCAAACCCGACATTTGACTAGAAACAGGCATAGGACCTCTCACTACCCGAGATCCCTGAGCTGACTGTGCTGGCTGAGGTGGCGGTAGTGCCCTAAAGCTAGACTGAACTGCAGCTATCTACCCAGCCCTCTGCTGAGACCCTGCACCACTCTGCGTTCCCTGCCTCTGTGGGCAGTTAGCCCTCACATGTCCTGGTTGCTTGTAATAGAAGCATACCATTCCTTTCACTGCCCCAGCTGACACTGATGTCACTGCCTGTCTCTGAGGGCAATCCCTACTAAAATGGCCAATCTGATGGCAATTGTAGCACTCCACAAAAGACCATAGAGATCCAGTTGGCAAGGCCAATGAAGGTACTGGGCGAGTTTGCTACTGTACCTGAAAACCTGACCTACTCTCTCTATGCCTCTTTCTCCCCTGGCTAACCGAAGATGCCCCCACACTCTTCGCTTGCTATTTAGACTCCCACATCCTTTGGGTGTCTCTGTCGTCTTCCTCAGCCACTAAGGCTCTATCAACCACTACATTATAGGTCCTCAAACCTATAATGGATACCCTCTTTCTGATAGAGTTTTTGAGTCCTTTCACGAACTGTTTCACCTTCAGCTCCTCGTTCATTACCATCTTCGGGGAGAAATGAGCCAATGATGTGAATTTGGTCTCGTACCCCATCACATCTAAGTCCCCTTGGACTAGATCTATGAACTATTGCCTCATCCGGTCTCAATGTCGTGGGTGTTCCCGATGAACTGCCACCACCGATCTGCCTCTCCTAACAAGTGGAGTATTGCCACTCCCACTTTCAAGTCCTCATCGATTGCAAGAGCAACCATAAGTTTATGTGTCTGATCGATCCAACTTTCTGCAGCCAATGGGTCACATGTCCCATCAAATGTAGGTGGTTTGAATTTTATATATTCTTTCATAGCCATCATCTGACAGCTCAAGGCAACCCTAGGTAATGCCTGAACCTCCTCTTCCCTGGCTTCCCTAGCCACCCGTCTCATAGTATCCACCATATCACGTATAAATTGCGTTCCATCCGTTAGCTCCTGAGGAGCTTCCGCGCCTATGTCTCACACTCTTCTTGGAGGTATTTTACTATATACACGACAAAGAAATCTTAGAACCAATACTCCACACACTTATTCAAATTTCACCATGCTTACACACGCCATGTCAATTAAGTCCATAAAGGCATGTTAAGAAATAGTAAGCATATATCAAGTCCCACGTAAACAATTTACAACTTCAAGTCTAAACCCTCACGTGAGTCCAATCTTCTTAGCTCACACGTGATGCAACCGTCACCCGTTACCCCTTGGTATTCTAACCTAGTGCTTTGATACCATGTTGTCACGACCCGGATTCTAGACCGCCAGGACTCCCCCGGGCCGACCCGAATCCTGAGTGTGAACTTATCCACTCAACCTGTGAACGAACATTTTGACCTTTAGCTCTTGTGGAAGCTTAATCAACTATATATACTGGTGTATATAACATATATCAATGGGCCTCCAACTTATACCCTTCAAATGATTTTCTCACACAAGCATGGGTACATAACTCTTTGTACGCTTATCAACATAGGCTAAAAATAAAATCATTGGAAAGAGGGTTTCAAAATACTTAATTTAAAAAAAGGAATCACTTGATTCGGGTTTAAAATGACCAAGTTATGTCTATTTAAATATTTTGAAAATCTGCATTAGTCGACTGATCAGTTGACTTATAGGGCCTCAGTCGACTTATGAAGTGCATTAGTCGACTAATTTGCTACTCTAGAAAGCTCTAAAACACACTGCCAACGTTAGTCGACTTATAGAAAGGAGTAAGTCGACTAATTCAGCCTGAAACCCCATTTTTTCACCTTTTTTTTTTATTAAAATTCACCTCGAAACTCATATCTAAACCTTTCCAACGCCTAAAACTCATGCAACCACACCCAAATCATCTGGAAACACTATATCATCATACCCATTCATCAAAATCATACATTTGAATCACAAAGGTCTCACATTCCATGTCCATTCCCATCAAGGTTACATATACCTATACATATGTCCACAATTCTCATAAAACCAATCTCATCTTTATACATACAAGATTCAAATGACAAACACAAGTTACATATATGATAATGTAACTACAACATTTATATAATCCCAAAACATTCATTGGGTCCAAAGTATACATTCCAAATCCAAATGGCTTCCAAGTTCATCTTCATTACAAGGATTTCATGCACAAGGTTTAAAAATGCTAAAAATCCAACCATGACTACAACTACATAGATAACGTGCCACAAGTTGGCACGGATAGCCAAATATATAATATCCTAAAATGTATCAAAATGCTACTAGAGTTCCACTTAGACACTCAAGAGAAGGAGAAAACATAACTTTCCACACCCCTCACCATCCTAAAGCATGTGATACACAACCTACACCTCTCATCTTCACCCGAAACCCTAAAATTGACAATTAAGAGAGAAGAAGAACCCCTACCTCGAAAATGAAGGCCTTCCAAGCACTTCACCAATTTTCCAACAGAGTCTACCTTGCCAAATTACAACTTTGTTTGGTTCAAACTGAAGCTCTTGCCATCCCCTACGTATCTCCATTCTTCAACGAAACCCGAATCACACCCGAACGGCTCCGAAATGTAGAGAAATGGTAGAGAGGAGAAGATGGAGAGTTTCAGAGAGAGAAGGAGGCATGAGAAATGGCTGGGATTCTCAGCCACAGATATTTAAAATATCTAGGGCGCGCAAAAGACTAAAATGCCTCGGCCACTTAACGTACCTTCCTGAGCTTTGTTGTTGATTTCGAAAACTCCTACGGTCTTGAAATCACTTCCTCTACTCTCTAAACATTTCATCTAAGCCATTCCCAAAGAAATCACTTCCTCTACTCTCTAAATATTTTATCTAAGCCATTCCCAAAAATAAATATTTGCCAAAAAATTTCTGGAATTTTGGGCCCACTTAAGTTGTATCCCAGGCCCCGGTTTGACAAAAAAGTCAAACTTCTCCAAATCTCCCAAAAACTTTCTAAAATCCTTAAAACACTTTCCAAACATGTTTCCCTCAAAACATGTTAAACACCATTCAAAATGTATTTATGACAATTATGATGCGAAAAATGCAAAACTGACCAAAATTAGTCACGGTCTCTACAGACGCATATCTTGTTTACGTGTGTGGGTGTGAGTACAATTTTGAGAACAATGTGATTTTGTGTTTAGTTGATATTCGATTTGGTTATTGTGATTTTTGTTGCATTATTACATGTATGACTAGATGTGAAATGACTTGTGTATAAATTGAGCATTTATGAATTGTCATGCATTGTGATGTGTATGTCACGTGAATGATAGAAATTATGCATTATTGCATGTTTGAATTGAATTTACGTGGTTGTCAAGTGTTTTGATGTCTATGCTATGTTAGGATAAAGTTTTAGCTTTTGGACTAAAATGCTAGTAAGCATGTCACGTAGATAGGCTATGCATGTTGAAATGTGTTGTGTATTATCATGAAATGTGGGACTTGTATGGATTGCATAACATATAACCTTGTGTCCGTTGAAATTGTTTATCCCCTTACACTAACATTTTCAGGTTATGGTAAAGAGGTGGTTGATGGTGAGCAACCGTGAGTCGGATATAGAGTTAGAAGATTTCTTTTGGTTGTTTTGTGTGTATTCACATCTGAAATGTGGACTAGGTGCATTAGGACATGCGTAACGAGGATTACACTACCTTTTTTGAAATATTGTACATAAGCCCCTATGCTTTGAATTGTGATTTTGGACTTAAATATATGTATAAACCAAACATGTTTCCATTTAAATGGTGTTTTTATGATTTGGTCTTGATATTTACATGTTATGGTTGTTGTTGGATGAGTTTTGTGTTTGGAAATGTTTATGTATGAGGATTGGTGTAAATTTTGGACAAAAGATGTTAAAAAGGGGTTTCCATATTGGAAATAGTTGAGTGTCCCTTTTAGATAAGTTGACTGTTTTTGGTTGAACATTTTTGAGCTTTCTAGAAGGGCAAAATAGTCAACTCACCCTCGGGAAGAGTCGACTATTTTACTGCTCTATATTTTTTAATATTTTGAAACGGACCTAACTTTGTCATCTCAAACCTGATTTAAGTGATTTTTTTTTTGAAATCTAGTATATTGAATCCTCTTTCCAATGGTTTACTTTTCCATTTCAAGTTCTAATCACACAAGGAGTTAAGTTATGGAATTGAATAGTTTATATGTGTGACAAGTTTGTTACTTTTGAGGAATGTATATAATGTATGATTTTGGATTATGTATATAAAATGTATGGGTTTAGCATTATGGATTACAAATGTATAGGTTTTGAGTAGGCTTAGCGATGAATTGTGGTATGAAGTGAATAGTTCACCCCCGCTTCCCGTATCGTTACGGGTATGGGAATTTGGGGTGTGACAGAAATGGTATCAGAGCATGTTTAGTAAGGACATGTCACGCCCCAAAACCCGGACCGCTGGGACTCCCCCAGATAGACCCCGAATCCCGAGTGTGAACCTATTCACTCAACCTCGTGAACTATCTCAATTACACTCATGCATTAGTATCAAGGTTTGATACCATGCTATAACGTCCCGATTTCTAACTCTCGGAGAACCGGAGGTTAAACTGTCTATTTAGCCCAATAGACCCTCATTATCCTCATTCACCATGGAATTTTAACTCAATTCTTGCATATAAATGCACACCACTCCATCTTAACCAATCCCCATTGGCTCTATATCGAATCATACACCTTAGTGGACATTTACTTGCCCACACTTTCAAGAATCCCTCACTTTCAAGCCTCAAAACTTAATGTGTTTAGAATCTAAAACTGATTCCTACACCATTGGATATAGAATCCAAAAATACTCAAGTTAAAAAAAAACCACACTCAATTCCGATCTAGAACGAAGAAATTACATCAAAACGAAGTTTTGAAAAATGCTGTGAATAGTAATTTCGATTGTGCGAAATGGCAATCTCGATTGTGCGAAACTGGCATCTCGATTGTGCGAAGATTTCACCCTCTCGGGACCTTGAACCTGCAATATTTCGCATGATCGAAATGGGGGTTTCGATTGTGCAAAATTGCCCCTGTTTGGACCCTAAAAATCATGATAAATCATCACCCCTTCGCACGATCGAAATGGGGGCTTCGATTGTACGAAATGGGTATTTCGCACGATCAAAATGCTCTCCCCAGGTCCTCCAACAACCCTATACATGGTCTATTTGGAGCCCAATCAACATTCTATCATCCTAGAATCTCTCATACATGATCCATAACATAAATGAAAGTTACCCACATCATTTACACACTCAAAATCATATTCATGATTGAATCATACATCAAAATGAGTCGTCCTCTTCCACAAACACAATCCATTCATAACGGGAACATCATCAAATGAACTAAGTGCCGCCATGGGCATTACATAAATTAAACCGTTATCATTCCACACCCAACAAGTTTAAAATCCAATACATACATCAAAAGTACATTTGTCCAAAGTACAACCATGACTCAAATGTAAGTCACATGCCACAAGCCGGCATGGATAGCCACAAAATGTAAAACATCCAAGAGATAGCAAAAACACCACTAGAGTTCCACTTGGACCCTTATATCCCATCCGTCATCGGCGCTTTATCTATAAAATATTTAGAATAAAGGGGTGAGCACCATTGCGGCTCAATAGAGATACCCCAACCCACCTAAGTGCCGACCCGACATGACCTACATGGATGCATGTCACAATATTTCACGTATCATTCAACATACATCATGTTCACTCACAACAATGTATATATATATATAGGGATGCATTAAACACATATTATGCTTCATAATTCAAATGAAGACAATAATCATATGCTTGTCTCTCTCTCGGACTCAACCCGATATCCCAACATGATTCTTGACCGAATCATGAAACCGAGACACTTCCCATAACATTTCAAATTCTGCCACCGAGTATTTACCTACTCCAACGTGACTTGGCCCCTTTTCTTTGAATTCTTACCGAGTATTTACCTACCCTAAGGTGAGCAAACCACAATCACCAAGTATTTACCTACTCCAAGGCGATTGGGCAACCTTTTTAGAATCTCCACCGAGTATTTACCTACTCCAAGGTGAGTAAACCACTGTCACCGAGTATTTACCTACTACAAGGTGACGTAACCACTACAACGCCCTCATCGAGTATTGACCTACTCTAAGCAATTCAACCACACTTTCCCGTTTCCTCACAACGACCCCAATATATGCATTTCGAACATTCATGTCTCACAATGCACATGCTAATTAATAAAACACGTAGCATGTATTTCATCTTCACAACACCACACATATATTTACCTATACATGTAGAACATAGCATACTATCCACATATGCTCACAAAACTTCACCTAAGTACATTTTAGCCATGCTTCACCAATGCACACATTTTTTATACAAAGATAGCATGCATTTAACTCACTTACAACATATAACACATATATGTCCAATATAACACATTTCCACATATATGCACAAAAGCTAGCATATAAGTATACATGCTAATACCTCTCACACATTCACTCGTTATACCATGTATACTACCATATACATATCTATTGCAAAATAGAGACTAAAGAGAGTAGAAAAATACTACATCTTACCCCTCTTACCACTCTAAATCATGCAATACACACCCTTAGCTTTCACCGCTTCACCCGAAACCCTAGAATTGACAAGTAGATGAGAAAGAACACCCCTATCTCAAAAATGAAGGCCTTCCAAGCACTTCTCAAAATTCCAGTAATGTCAACCTTGCCAAACCATAACTTTGATCGGTTCAAAGGGAAGCCCTAACCGTCCCCTACGTATCTCCCTTCTTCGGTGGAACTTGAATCACACCCGAAGACCTCCAAAACCTAGAGAGGAGGAAGAGAGAAGAAGTGGGAGCAATATAGAGAGAGAAACAGCCGTGAGATATGAAATATCTCTGCAGATTGGACCATTTAAGGTCCCTAGGTCACGAAAAGACCAAAATACCCTCGGGCCACTTAACGCACCTTCCTGGACTCAGTTTTTGATTTCAAAAACTCCCACAGCCTCGAAATCACTTCCTCTACTCTCTAAACATTTCATCTAAAACATTCCCAAAAATAAATATTTTCAAAAATTTTTTGAATTACCGGGCCCACTTAAGTTGTATCCCGGGCCCCAGTTTGACAAAAAAGTCAAACTTCTCCAAATCTTTCAAAAACCTCCCAAAACCTTAAAAACACTTCCCAAACATGTTTCCCACACTCAAAATATGTTAAATATCACTCAAAATGCATTTATAGCAATTATAATGCAAAAAATACAAAGCTGGCCAAAATTGATCACGGTCTTTACAGGACATATGGTACAGAATGGATTGTTCACCTCTATTTCCCATACCAACTTGGGTATCAGGATTTGGGGCATGACAGAAATGGTGTCAGAGCACTAGGATGGAATACCTAGGGACGACGGGTAAATGTCGAAGCACATTTTGTTTTAAAATGATTTGATGATTTCTGAATTGCTAGCAGAGCACTAGGTTGAGATGCCTAAGGATGAAGGGTGAGGGTCCGATCAAGTGATAGTTGAAATTATGTGTTGACATGTAGTTGTCAGAGCCACTAGGTTTGGAACACCTAGGGATGAATTTTGGTATTAGATTCGAAAACTTAAAGACAAAGGTTAATGATTTAATGTTAGGAAATTTGGTTTGAATACCTAAGAACGAGGGGTTAAGGTAAGTTTACATGTTAGTTCGGATTTATGTGCTTAATTTTTGCTTGTCAAGGCGATGGTTAGGAAACTTTTATATTTCATGTTTGTCGAGTGATTTGGCATGAGATGCAAGTGTTAAAGTTGGTTAATTATTTGGCATTTGTGATTAATCATCTTTCCTTGTAATTTTTTAGAAACATGACACCACATAGAGGACGTGGAAAAGGGATAAGTTTTACTCCACAAGCGCCAACAAACGAAGCTCAGTTGGTTAGGGATATGATGACAACCATCCAACAATTGGCTATGATTATCAATGAAAGTGACCAATATCAAGTTGGGGCTAGGGGTTCAAAGAGATTATTTGGTGGGGTTGAGACTCATCTTGAGAGTTATCCATTTAAGAGAAAAAGGGAATCACATGTTATGCAGGGTTATGTGCCAAAGACTTGCTTCAGGTGTGGTCAGTCAAGTCACTTATGGAAGAAGTGTCCACAAAAGATGAGCAATACTCACTATGTAGCGGGACCGCAGCAGGCACGGTCACTACTATCCATTCCTTTACCTATAAAATCCTCTCAGGACAGAGTGAGATGTTTTCAATGCTAACAGATGGATCATTACAAATCAAAATGCCCACAGTTGCATCCTACACCTGAGGAGATTCGAAGAAATGCTATAGGTGTGGACAGGTGGGTCATGTAGTGAGGGATTGCCCATATAAGAAGGGTAATATTCATAGTGCAATGAGGTCACGACAATACTATTACCAGACTTCTGTGGTGATCTTATCCGAAGAGGAAGGGAAACGATCACTATGAAGGGAACGAAATACTTGCTGAGTATTTTTGTTCTTTTAGCTACCCTTCTGGAAGAATTGTGACGTTAGCCGGGAGTCTGCAGTAGTTGGATGTGTTGTCGCAATTGTAAGCCTGAGGTGTTCCGCATCAAGTTCTTGTCAGAGTGGAGTGGGTGTGAGTCTAGGATAGAGTCTGATGTACTTTGCTTCGAGATAGTGGATTGGTTTCTCTGGGGTTTCTGGCTCACCCCCATGGTTTTTCCTGCCTTGGGTTTCCACGTAAAATTCCTAGTGTCATCTCTAACTTTTCCTTACTTGTTTTATTTATTTTGTGATTGGTTTGGATTCTTAATTGATAATAATTGTGGGTAATTAATCAATCATAAAAATTAGGCAAGAAGATCTATTCACCCCCCCTCTAGGTCTAAGGATTAACATCTCACTCTAAATTAACTAAACTGCTTCCGCACCACGAAACTTACAATATTCATTTACTAATTCCCAAATTTAGAGTAGTAATCAAGAAATCAATCTATTGCTTACTCAAGATTTAACAATAAAGCATTATAAAAATATATTTAAAGGTAGATTTTCCTTCGCTTAAATAATATGAAATTCTAAGCATTTTATGTATTTAATTTAATGAAAAACATAGGATCAAAAATTTTAACTTTTAAGAAATACAAATTCAAGCTTTGATTAATTATAATAATTTCTAACTATCAAAAATGTATGATATAAATGGTGAAAGATGTCTAAAATAATTAATCACAAGAAGCAAAAATCATAAGCATTTAAATCATACACATGGGAATCAATAAATGAACAATATAACTTTATTCCATTAATGGTGGTTTCCTCCTAAACCTTAGTTGAGGGGTTTAGTTACACATGGTAGAAGAAGATTACAAAAATATAAAAGATGTAATGAAATAAAACTAGGATCATCTCTGTCTTCTCTTCCTTAGCTTCCACTTGTTTCTTCCTCTGGTTCTCTCTCTCTTCTTCACCCCTCTACCTCTATTTATAGGCTCACTGAAGGGGTATAATCGTAATTTAAATTGACCTTGATAATTATCACATTAATATATTTAATATTTATAATAATTATCATGATTTTATAATAATTATCTAAATAGATATATATACACATGTATATCATTAAGATAATTATTATAATTATCATTTGATCTATTTCAAGTGGGCTTGGACTTTAGGCAATTTAGTTTGATTCATTACTTCATATTTCAGATGGGCCTTGGTGTAGGTTGATAAAAGTTAAAAACATATATGTCATATCAAATTCACCCAGATTTTCGCTACTAGCTTGTCATGGTACTTTGACCCCTTAAATGTCTGAATTTGGACTTTCTCGTGGAATACAAAAACGGTCCTCTATGAATCAGCTTTCTAAAAAGTCTAAAATTGCATTATTCTGACAATTGAGCTGGGAGTTGTGAGCTAAACAGTGAATCTTTCGCAAATGGGTCATTCAACTTATTTGCTGAAATAATCTTCTTTTAAGTGAAAATCTCCAATGATCTAAAAATACATAAAAATACATTTATTGATTAAAATAAAATATAATAAAGTGCTGACAAACATAATTTTAGAGATAAAATTCGTACAAAATATGTACTTATCAACCGCCTCTATCTTGGATGAATCCACGGAAACCCTTCCTTCAGAAACAACATGCCCAAGGAATTTCACCTCTGCTAGCCAAAACTCACACTTCTTGTATTTGGCATACAATTGGTTCTCTATTAGAAGTTGTAATATTATCTTCAAGTGCCCCTTATGCTTGTCACGCCCTGGAATCCAGACCACTGGGACTCCCCTAGACTGACCCAAATCTCGAGGGTGAACTCGTTCACTCAACCCCATGAACAAACTATACCACCCTCGTGCAATCCCAATGGGCCTTGCATCAAATCACATCACCTTAGTGGGGGTTTACTTGTCCACACATTCATGAATCACCAACTTCCAAGACTCAACACTTCATATGTTTGGAATCTGAAGCTAAGACCTATACCATTGGATATAGAATCCAAAAATACTCAATTTAAAAAAAAATCAGACTCAATTCAGATCTAAAACAAAGAAATTACATCAAATCGAAGTTTGGACAAATGTTGTGAATACTAACTTCGATTGTGCAAAAATGAGATTTTGATTGTGCGAAACTGGCATCTCAATTGTGTGAAAAAAAGTTCGATTATGTGAAAATTTCACCTATTCGGGACCTTGAACCAACAATATTTTGCATGATCGAAATGGGGGTTTCGATTATGTGAAATTGCCCATGTTTGGACCCTAAAAATTAATCATTTGTTTAGTACGCTCTGACTGATCATATGTTTGTCTCTTTCTCAAACTCAACCCAATACCCTAACATGATTCTTGACCAAATCATGTAACCGAGACATTTCCCAAACCATTCCAACTCTGCCACCGAGTATTTACTTACTCCAATGTGGGTACACCACCGTCATTGAGTATTTACCTACTCTAATGTGACTCGGCCCCTTTTCTTTTTCTGGATTTTCACCGAGTATTTACCTATTTCAAGGTGAGTAAACCACAATCACCAAGTATTTACCTACTCCAAGGTGATTGGGCATCTTTTTGGAATCCTCACCGAGTATTTACCTACTCCAAGGTAGTTAGATTCTGATCACCAAGAATTTACCTCCTCCAAGGTGATTTAACCACTCCAACACCCTCACCGAGTATTGACCTACTCTAGGCAATTCAACCACTTTTTCCCGTTCCCTCACAACGGCCCCATATATGCATTTCAAACATATAAATATCAAGCATTTAAGTTTCATGCTTCAAAATACATAAGCTAGTTATATAGGAACATAGAATGCATTTCACCTCGACAAAGCCACACATATATTTACCTATACATGTGAAACCTAGCATATCATACACATATGCACATAGATCCACTTAAGCAAAATTTGGTCATGTTTCAACAATGCATACATTTTCTATAAACTTATGTATAGGCGTTGAATGTTACGCATTCTAGCCTCTTAACTTATGTATTTTATTCTTTTAGTGATAGATTATTTTGTTAGTTTACTTCGTTTTAGTATTTTCTGTATTTTTAGGGCCTTAATGATTATTTCAGTTAAAACCATGATTTTGAGCTTTTAAAGAAGACATCCAAGATGGTTAGATGAGGCCTACTTCAACCAGATTCATTCAACCATTTATTTTAACTCAAATCAGCCCAAAGAAGAAGTCTAAGAGAATTACAGCTGCTTAAGAAGGTTTCGGGCCTAAAGCCCAAATCTGCGCTTAATACAGTCTTAATCCCATTTTGGAAAATGGATGAGAAGTGTTATTTTTGAGCCTCATATCAACTTAATTTCAATATAAGTTGAACGAAATTTGATTCTGCACACTTTTGTATTTCACGAAAATTCTGTGAATCGGACTTCTAGTGGGTTAAAAGTTGGGCCGAACGTCAGTAGGAAAAACCCACCTAATTAGTGGTACGGGAAAACCTAATTAATTCCTAATTGGATTAGGACTTTGCTGTATTCTCTTAGGGCATAAAGTGAAGAATTAAAGGCTGAGTTGAGGGGTGATTACAGAGATTGGAGAGTCTGAGAGAGCTTTGGACAAAACAAAAGACATACTTTGCAGAGCCATTGGAGAACGAAGTCATACGCATAATTCAGGAAAATGATGCCTTCTTCCTCAACAGTTGAAGCTTCTTCTTCTACCATGAGCGGCTAGTTCATCCACTAGGGTTTTGCTGTAGCCCTAACAAAACATCATTGGTTTGATTGTTTTAATTATTGGGGACCTTTATATACATGCATAGATTGTGTAATTTAGAGGATTCTTATTATAGAATTGAGCAATAAAAGTCTTGTAAATTCAGTTTCAATGATTTCTTATCTTGTCTTAGATATTTAATTGTTGTTATTAAACTCAGTCTCTCTTATTTTCTGTGATCATGAGAGAAATTATTACACAATGGTAATCGCTGAATATATCATTAAAAGCTTTGATGGATTATGCCTAGAGAAGATAAACCATACTGCACCCTAGATTAAAGTAGTTAGGCAGATGGCCCATGCCAATCGAAGATAGTCCATGACTTAGCCTTAATCATATGTTATCTTCTTGATGGATGAAGGTGAGCTTGTAGCCACCGACACCACTTATGCATGATGTAATCCCCCATAGTTAATTCAATTGACCATTGATTGTGAAGTTAGTGGTGAAGTCAAATACCCTAGATTTCTCTCATACTATCTTCACTTTCTATTTACTTTGTTTTATTTTATTTTACTTTTTAATTAGTTTAGTTTAAAAATCATATTTCTTCTCTTTATAAATTTAATTAGAATTAATTCTGTATTCCAACTCATTAGACCATAATCCCTGAGGTTCGACACCCCTTTCAATAGCCTTATTCTGCAAGGAATTCGTTTCATTGCAAAGTGTGATAATTTTTAATTGATACACTTATTGAGTCACACTCACACACGAATCAATAGTATGCATTTTACTCATACAACATCACATAACACAAATATGCTCATTTAACACATTTTCACAAAAGTACATAAAACCTAGCATATAAGTGTACATGCTCATTTTCTCTCACTCATTCACTCCTCATATCATTCATATGACATATACATTCCCATTGCACATAAGACACTAAAGAGAGTAAAAATCACTCACATCCCAACCCTCTTACCACTCTAAACTATGCAATACACACCCTTAGCTCTCACCACTTCACCCGAAACCCTAGAATCGACAAGTAGATGAGAAAGAACACCCTTACCTCAAAAATGAAGGCCTTCTAAAAACTTCTCAAAATCCTTGCAATGTCAACCTTGCCAAAATGAGACTTTGTTTGGTTCAAACCGAAACCCTAGCCGTCCTCTACGTATCTCCCTCATTCGGCGAGTCTTGAATCCAAGTCGAACGAGTCCAAAATGTAGAGAGAAGAAGAAGGAAATGTTAGAGAGAGAGTGAACTATGTGAAATGGCTAGAATCACTCTCAGCCATGTATTTAAAAGGCATCTAGGCGCAAAAAGACCAAAATGCCCCCAGGCCACTTAAAGTACCTTCCCGGACTCCATTTTTGATTTCAAAAACTCCTACGGCCTCGAAATCACTTCCTTAACTCTATAAACATTTCATCTAAGTCATTCTAAAAAATAAATATTTTCAAAACAATTTTAGATTCCCGGCCCACTTTAGTCACATCCCAGGCCCCCTGTTTGACCAAAAAATCAAACTTCTCCAAATCTTTCAAAAAGTTTTTAAAACCTTTAAGACACTCCTTAAACATGTGCCCAACATTCAAAACATGTTAAACATCACTCAAAATGTATTTATGACAATTATGGTACAAAAAATACAAAATTGGCCAAAATTGGTCACGGTCTCTACAACCTCCCCTCCTTAAGGGAATTTCGTCCCTGAAATTAGGAACATACCTCTGGTAGTGAACAACTCAGGATACTTTGAGCAGACTTCTTGTTATCGCTCCCACGTAGCCTCCTCGACTTCGTGATGCCTCCAAATGACTTTAACCAATGGAATGGTCTTGCCCCGAAGCACTTGGTCCCTAGTATCCAAACTCTGAACCAGCCTCTCCTCATAAGACATGTCCTCCTCCACCTTAAGATCTGTCCAATCTAACACATGTGAAGGATTTGGCTCGTACTTTCTCAACATCGAAATGTGGAAAGTATTATGCACACTTGACAATTACGGTGGCAATGTCAAGCGATATGCAACCTCACCCACACGATCCAATATCTCGAATGGACAGATAAATCATGGGGCTAGCTTCCCACTACGCCCAAACTTCATCAAACCCCGGCGTGGTGAGACCTTCAAGAAGACATGGTCTCCCACCTCAATTGTTAAAGGCATCCGCCTTCTGTCGACATAACTTTTTTGATGACTTTGAGCTGTAAGTAAACACTGCTGTATGATCTTAATCTTTTCTGTAATCTCTCTGACTATATTTGGCCCTAATGCCACAGTCTCATGGACTTCTTTCCAACAAACTGGTGACTTACAAGGTCTACCATACAAGGCCTCAAATGGAGCCATCTCAATCCTAGCTTGGTAGATATTATTGTATGCAAATTCAACCAATAGAAGGTGATCCTCCCAACTGCCTCAAAAATTAACTGCACATGCTCTAAACATATCCTCCAAGATCTGTATAGTACGCTCTGACTGACCATCTGTCTGGGGATGGAAAGCCATACTAAAATGGAGGTCCGTATCAAGTGCAGTTTGAAAACTCTGCCAAAATCACGATGTGAATCTCGGATCTCTATCAGACACAATGGAAACTGGCACTCCATGCAGTCTCACAATCTGATCAATATACAACTGACTAAGAGTATCCACATCATTCGTCACTCGAATCGGAAAGAAATGAGCCACTTTGGTCAACCTATCCACAATGACCCAAACTGCGTCATGACTCTTCCTTATCCTAGGTAACCCCGTCACAAAGTCCATAGTGACGTGCTCCCACTTCCACATGGCTACCTTATCCCTACAAGCCAATGGAACAACCATTCTGCCTCTGGACCTCAGACCTCTATCTGAATGGATAACCCAATCCGCCACTGCTTCGACACCCATAATTCGAGTGCGAATGCTCTTTAACTCTGTGTCATGCCTCTGCTCTTCAACCACCCTACTCACTAGAGTAGGTTGTGCTATGAGCGTGAATAATGTGGCCTGTCCACCACTCTCAGTGAAGCACAATCCCATTTCTGAGATGTCTTCCATCATCTTCCACTCACGGATAGCAATACTAGCTAATGTGCCATGTGATTTCCCGCTCAAGGCATCAGCCACCACATTAGCCTTCCCCTGGTGATATTGAAGATCAAAGTTGTAGTCTTCCATATATTCCACCCATCTCCTCTTTCTCGTAAAGATAATGCCTCCACATTTTTAAAGCAAAAATTACCGCCGCCAACTCCAAGTCATAAGTCGGGTAATTCTGGTCATGGATCTTCAATGGAACCATATGCAACAATCCTCTCGGTTTGCATCAACACACACCCCAAACCATCCCGTAAAGCATCACAGTAGATGACATAACCCAAACCGCACTTGGGAATAATCAATATTGGAGCACTAGTCAATCTATGCTTCAATTCCATAAAGGAATGCTTGCAAGCCTCTTTCCACTCAAACTTAACTCCTTTACGAGTAAGCTTGGTCATCGGAGCTGCTAACTTCAAAAAGTCTTTCACAAAATACCGATAATATCCTACCAATCCCAAGAAGCTACATTTTTTGAATATGTTCTTAGGCCTCTCCCAATCCATTACCGCTTCTATCTCATAAGGGTCTACCGATACTCCTCCTTCTGACACCACGTATCCTAGGAACTTTACCTCCGTTAGCCAAAATTCACATTTTTTGAATTTGGCATATAACTGGTTCTCTCTCAATGTCTGTGACACTGTCCTCAAGTGGATCTCATGCTCCTCTATAGAAGAAGAATACACAAGAATGTCATCCACGAAGACCACCACAAACCTATCCAAGTATACTCAGAATATCTGGTTCATCAAATCTATGAATGTTGTTGGTGCATTCGTCAATCCAAATGGCATCACTAGAAACTCATAGTGGTCATATCTAGTCCGAAAAACTATCTTCAGAATGTCCTCTTCCCTTACCCTCAACTGGTAATATCCCGACCTCAAGTCGATCTTCGAAAAATAATTTGAACCCTTAAGCTGATCAAAGAAGTCATCTATCTTTGGCAAAGGATACTCATTCTTAATCGTTGCTTGGTTCAACTTATGGTAGTCTATGCATAACCGTAAAGATCCGTCTTTCTTTTTAGCAAATAGGACCGGAGCTCCCCAAGGTGATGTACTAGCTCGTGCAAATCCCTTATCCAACAACTCTTACAATTGATCTTTCAACTCCCTCAACTTAATAGGTGTCATCCAGTACGGTGCCATAGAGATAGGCGTGGTACCAGGAGCAAGATCAATGCTAAACACTATGTCTCTCATCGGAGGTAACTCTGTCAAGTTCTCCGGGAACACATACACAAATTCACTAACCACCGATGGAAATCCTCCACTAGTGGCAATCTCATCCTGCTCAACTAATAAGCTAGCTAAAAAATATCCAACCCCGTCCCATACACTAGAACTAAGCAAAGACGAAATGTATAAATCATCCCGTTCTCCCACAAAGTAAAAGCAATCACCCTCAGGTGTGCACATTGTCACTCTCTTACGGAGACAATCAATCGTGGCTGTAAATGTAGATAACCAGTCCATACCTAGAATGACATCGAAAGTGATCATATCTAGCAACACAAAGTCAAACACTAGTCGACGCCCAGTAACCTCGATCTCACAAGACAGACACACTCTATCTAGGGTAACCCTACCCCTAACTGGTGTATCAATGGACAATGGTGACTCCAGTGATGACACCCGTAACCCCAAGGCACAAGAAAATGCAACAGATATGAATGAATGCGACGCATCAGAATCTATCAACACCCTAGCCCACGAGCTAGAAGCCAGGAAAATACCTCTGACCACTGACGGTCCCTATACATCTTCTGCCGAAACGAGTGTGAAAACACGACCTCGTGTCTGCTGACCAATCCCCTATAAACTCGACTGCTGACTAGAAACAGGCGTGGAACCCCTCACTACTCGCGATCCCTGTAATGATTGTGCTGGCTGCGGTGGTGGTAATGCCCTAAAGCCAAACTGAACCATAGTCATCTGCCTAACTCTCTGTTGAGTCCCTATACCACCCTGTATCACCTACCTCCATGGGCAGTTAGCTTTCACATTTCTGGGTTGTTTACAAAAGAAACACTCCCTCTCCCCCACTATCCTTGCTGGCATTAGTGCCACTATATGTCCCTGTGGGCACTCCTTGCCGAAATGACTAATTTGATGGCAATTATAGCATACCATAGAAGATCATGAAGATCCAAAAGTTAAGCCAATGAAGGTACTAGGTGAGCTTGTTGCTACCCTTGAAAACCTGACTTGCCCTGTAGAGACCAGAACCAAATTTGACTGATTTTTAAAAACTTTCATCATTTTTGCTATCAATGCATTTGGAATGATGTTTTGGATGTTTTAAGAGTGGGAAACATGTTTGAAAATATGTTATGAGGTTTTTAAAAGTTTTCAAAAAATTTGGAGAAGTTTGACTTTTTTGTCAAACGGGGGCCCGGGATGCGGTCCGAGTGGGCCCAAAAATCTGAAATTTTTTTGAGAAATAATTATTTTTGATTTTGAGTGTAACGAAATGTTTAATGAGTTAAGGAAGCAATTTCGAGGCCGTAGGAGTTTTCAAAATTGAAAAAAGAGCCCGAGAAGGCACGTTAAGTGATTTGGAGGTGTTTTGGTCATTTGGCACCCCAGATATTATAAATATCTAGGGCTAAGATATCTCAGCCATTTCTTATGGCTCTCTCTCTCTCTAAATCTCTCCCACTTCTCCTCTCTACCTTCTCTCTACATTTCGGGTGCATTCGGCTTGAATTCGTGATTCACCGAAGAAGGAAAGTGTGTAGGGGACGGCTAGGGCTTTGGTTTTGATAAGTGCTTAGAAGGTCTTCCATCTTGAGGTAGGGGTTCTTCTTCTCTTCTATTTGTCGATTTTAGGGTTTCGGGTGAGGAGATGAAGTATAGGGTGTGTTTTGCATATATAAGAGTGGTGAGAGGGGTGGGATTTACTGTTTTATCCTTCTCTTGAGTCTCTTCCATGCAAAATTTATGTGGCTTGTGTTTTGTGAAGCATGAGGAACTAGTATGTATAAATGTGTGAAGTTGAGAGCATGAATGTCTAAATGTCTGTACATGTGAAATTATGTGAAATGATGAATATGTATGTGGCTATGTGTTGAGGTGTAAATCTAAAATGCATGCTAGTTATGTGTAGCAAGCATATGCATTGAGTGGAGCATGAGTAAAGTATGCTAAGTTGGGATTGTAGGCATATGTGACATAATATGCATGTTTTTGACTTATATGCGTTGTATGTGGTATAAGGTGATGAGAGGTATGCTAGACATTTATTTAGCATTGATGAGCATGAATGAAATATGAAAATAACATTCTATGTATATAAGTACCCATGTTTGTATCTTGTGTTGAATGAATGTGGAGTTATTGACGTGGCATGTAGTGTAACAACATGCATTCCATATAGGTCAGTGTCGAGTCGACATTTAGGAGGGTTGGGGTATTCCTACTGAGCCACAGTGGTGCTCACCCCGCTCCCTCAAACATTTTTACAGGTAAGGCAATTATAGATGGACGAAAAAGGACTTGTTTGGTCACTTGGAGCTCATTGTAGCATTTTGGTGTATTTTGAGGTTTTGATGGTGAAATATGTATTTGGCTATCCATGTCGGTATGTGGCATGTGGATTATGTTGAGTTATAGTTACATTCACGTTACATGTAACTTGTATATTCATTTGGACCTTGTATGTATAACAAATGATGTTGGTGTATAGATATTGTGAATGTATACAATGATATATGCATTTTGATAAAAATGTATGAGGATGGTGAGATCATAATGATCCAAATGTGTGATTTGGAATATGTGTGTGATTGTATATCATGTATAGATGATCTTAGTGTTGAGGGAATGGTCCTAGGTGGTTAGAATGAGATTTGGACCTAAAATGAACAAAATGTGAGGTTGCAAGAAATTCTGTAGAGTGCAATTTCGATTGTGCAAAATTGTCATTTCGCACAATCGAAATTTCCTGTTGTGCCCAAACTTCAATCGGCATAACTTCCTCATTTTAGATCAGAATTGAGTGTGA
The DNA here is from genome assembly GCA_026545225.1 of Cornus controversa. Taxonomy (NCBI): domain Eukaryota; kingdom Viridiplantae; phylum Streptophyta; class Magnoliopsida; order Cornales; family Cornaceae; genus Cornus; species Cornus controversa. The sequence goes on from CM048845.1 coordinate 58,825,243, forward strand.
TTTTTTTTAATTTGTGTATTTTTGGATTCTCTATCCAATGGTGTGGGTCTCAGATTCAAGTTCCAGTAATGGTAGGAGTTAAGTCCCGGGATTGAGTGGTTTACATGTTTAGTAGTTGGTAACCCTTGAGAAATGTGCTAGTGTGAGTACTTGGACCTTATGAATAATGTTATAGCATCATTTTGATGTTTGAGAGGTTATATAAATGTATGTGGATGATTTGAATTGCTAGAGTAGATTGTGGTGCATGAGACAGGCTAAGAGCAAAGGTGCAAGAATCTAGACAGAAGGTATTTCGATCTTGCGAAATGACCATTTCGCATGATCGAAGTTTTTGATTATGCGAAATGGTTGTTTCGCATAATCGAGAAAATACAGGTTTTTGAGGATGAAAAGTCCAGAGAGGGTTGATATTTCGATACTACTTCACAAGCATCTCGATTGTGCGAAAGTCTGGTTTCGCACAATCGAAGTTTTGATTGTGCAAAATGCACTTTTCAATTGTGCGAAAATAGGAATTAGTGACCAGTGTTATTCAAGTGTGGCCATGCGTGGGGACTTAGCTAGGGTTGATGTTGGGGCATGCGTAGACATACGTGTGTAGGTATTTAAGCTTTCGCAAGTGTAAGGTGTTGGTGTGAGGATAATTGGTAAGTGACAATCCAGTCACCCTTGGTTTTCAGAGAATGGAAATTGGGGAGTGACAACATGGTATCAGAGCATGGTACTATAGTGAGATTCGAAAGATGAGACGTTGATGTGACAATCCAATCACCCTTGGTTTTTGGAGAACGAAAATCGGGGTGTGACATGCCCTCCCTGTTCTTCTTCCGTCCCTAGCTATCCGAAGATGCCCCCGCATTCTTTGCTTATTGTTTAGAGTCCCATAACCTCTAGGTGTCTCTATCGTCTTCCTCAACCACTAAGGCTCTATCAACCATCTCATTGTAGGTCCTCAAACCTAGGATAAATACCCTCTTTCTGATAGAGGTTTTGAGTCCCTTCACGAACCTTTTTACTTTTAGTTCCTCATTCATCACCATCTCCGGGGCAAAATGAGCCAGTGATGTGAATTTGGTCTCGTACCCCATAACATCTAAGTCTCCTTGGAGATCTATGAACTCTTGCCTTATCCGGTCTCTCACCAAAGTCGAAAAGAACTTGTCAAAAAATAATCCCTTAAAGGTTTCCCAGTCCACGGTCTTGGTGTTGTGGACATTCTTGATGAATTGCCACCACTGATCCACTTCTCCTTGTAAGTGAAGTGTTGCCACTCCCACTTTCAAATTCTCATCGATTGCAAGAACAACCATGAGTTTGTGAGTTTGGTCTATCCAACTCTCAGCCATAAGTGGATCACGCGCGCCATCAAAGGTAGGCAGCTTAAATTTCACATATTCCTTCATTGCCACCATTTAGCTGCTCAAGGCAACCCTAGGCAATGCCTGAACCTCCTCTTCCCTGGCTTCCCTAGCCATTCTTCTCATAGTATCTGCCATGTCACGCATAAATTACGTTCCATCTATTAGCCCCTGAGGAGCATCAGCGCCTATGTCTCGCGCTCTTCTTGGAGGCATTTTTCTATATGCACAACAAGAGAAATTTAGGACCAAGCATTCACACTTATTCAAATTCCTTTATGCTCACACATACCTCATCAATTTAGTCTACAAGGGCATGTTAAGAAAACATAAGCATATAATCATGTTACACGTAAGCAATTCGTAAACCCTAGGTCCAAACCCTCACATTAACCTAACCTTCTTAAATTCACACGTAATGTGACCATCATCCGTCGCCCATAGGTATTCTAACCTAGAGGTCTGATACCATTCTGTCACGCCCCAAAATTTGGAACTCCGGGACTCCCCCATACCAACCCAAATCCCAAGGGTGAACCTGTTCACTCAACCCCATGAATAAACTATACCACCCTCTTGCAATCCCAATGGGCCTTGCATCAAATCACATCACCTTAGTGGGGGTTTACTTGTCCACACATTCATGAATCAGCAACTTCCAAGACTCAACACTTCATGTGGTTAGAATCTGAAGCTAAGACCTACACCATTGGATAGAGAATCCAAAAATACTCAATTTAAAAAAAAATCACACTCAATTCTGATCTAAAACGAAGAAATTACATCGAATCGAAGTTTGGACAAATGCTGTGAATAGTAACTTAGATTGTGCGAAAATGGAATTTTGATTGTGCGAAACTGACATCTCGATTGTGTGAAAAAAAGTTTGATTGTACCTATTCGGGACCGTGAACCTGCAATATTTTGCACGATCGAAATGGGGGTTTCGATTGTGCGAAATTGCCCCTGTCTGGACCCTAAAAATCACCATAATTCAGCACTACTTTGCACAATCGAAATGGGGGTTTTGATTGTGCGAAATGGGCATTTCGCACGATCAAAATGCTCTCTACAGGACCTCCAACAACCCTATACATGGTCTATTTGGAGCCCAATCCTCATTCTATCATCTTAGGACCTCTCATATATGATCTATAACATACTTCAAAGATACCAACATCAATTACATGCTCAAAATCATACTCATAATTGAATCATACACCAAAATGAATCATTCTCTTTCATAACCACAATCCATTCATCATGAAAATATCATCAAATGAACTAAATGCCACCATGGGCATTACATAAACTAAACTGTTGTCTTTCCATACCCAATAAGTTTAAAATCCAATACATACATCAAAAGTACATTTGTCCAAAGTATAACCACAACTCAAAAATAAGTCATATGCCACAAGCTGGCATGGATAGCCATGAAATCCACAACATCCAAAAGATAGCAAGATACTTCTAGAATTCCACTTGGACCCTCATGTCCCATCCGTCATTGTGCTTTATTTGTAAAAAGTTTAGAATAAAGGGATGAACACCATTGCGGCTCAGTAGAGATACCCCAACCCACCTAAGTGTCGACTCGACATGACCTACATGAATGCATGTCACAATATTTCATGTATCAACCAACATATACCATGTTCATTCACAAGCAATGCATATATATAAGAATGCATTAAACACATAACATGTTTCACAATTCAAATGAAAGCATTAATCATACACTTGTCTCTCTCTCGGACTCAACCCGATACCCTAACATGATTCTTGATCAAATCATGTAACTGAGACACTTCCCAAACCATTCTAACTCTGCCACCGAATATTTACCTACTCCAAGGTGGGTAGACCACCGTCACCGAGTATTTACCTACTCCAATGTGACTTAGCCCATTTTCTTTTTCTGGGTTTTCACCGAGTATTTACCTACTCCAAGGTGAGTAAACCACAATCACCGAGTATTTACCTACTCTAAGGTGATTGGGCATCTTTTTGGAATCCCCACCGAGTATTTACCTACTCCAAGGTAGTTAGATTCTGATCACCGAGAATTTACCTCCTCCAAGGTGATTTAACCACTCCAACACCCTCACCGAGTATTGACCTACTCTAGGCAATTCGACCACTTTTTCCCGTTTCCTCACAACGGCCCTATATATGCATTTCGAACATATAAATATCAAGCATTTAAGTTTCATGTTTCAAAATACATAAGCTAGTTATATAAGAACATAACATGCATTTCACCTCGACAAAGCCACACATATATTTACCTATACATGTGAAACCTAGCATATCATACACATAGGCACATAGATCCACTTAAGCACAATTTGGTCATGCTTCAATAATGCATACATTCTTTATAGAAATATAGCATGCATTTAACTCATACAACATCACATAACACAAATATGCTCATTTAACACATTTTCACAAAAGTGCATAAAACCTAGCATATAAGTGTACATGCTCATTTTCTCTCACTCATTCACTCCTCATATCATGCATATGACATATACATTCTCATTGTACATAAGAGACTAAAGAGAGTAGAAATCACTCACATCCCAATTCTCTTAACACTCTAAAACATGCAATACACACCCTTAACTCTCACCACTTCACCCGAAATCCTAGAATCGACAAGTAGATGAGAAATAACACTTCTACCTCAAAAATGAAGGCCTTCCAAACACTTCTCAAAATTTCAGCAATGTCAACCTTGCCAAAATGAGACTTTGTTTGGTTCAAACCGAAGCCCTAGTTGTCCCTACGTATCTCCCTCATTCAGCGAGTCTTGAATCCAAGCCGAATGAGTCCAAAATGTAGAGAGAAGGTAGAGAGAAGAAGAGGGAAATGTTAGAAAGAGAATGAAATGTGTGAAATGGTTGGAATCACTCTCAGTCATGAATTTAAAAAGGCATCTAGGGCGCGAAAAGACCAAAATGCCCCCAGGCCACTTAACGTACCTTCCCGGACTCCGTTTTTGATTTTGAAAACTCCTACGGCCTCAAAATTACTTCCTTAACTCTCTAAAAATTTCATCTAAATCATTTCCAAAAATAAATATTTTTAAAAAATTTTCAAATTTCCGGGCCCACTTAAGTCACATCCACCAAAGAGTCAAACTTTTTCAAATCTCCTGAAAAGTTTTCAAAACTTTTAAAACACTCCCTAAACATGTTTCCCACATTCAAAACATGTTAAACACCACTCAAAATGCATTTTTGGCAATTATGGTGCGAAAAATACAAAATCGACCAAAATTGGTCACGATCTCTACAGTGCTCCTCTTCCGAAGACATCAATGAGCACAACTACAAACTTGTCTAAATGCACATTGAACACACAGGTCATCAAATCCATGAATGTTACCGGTGCATTCATCAAACCAAACAGTATAACCAAGAACTCGTAGTGTCCGTATCGTGTGCGAAAAGCAGTCTTTTGAATGTTTGTCTCCTTAACCCCTAACTATTAATATCCAGATCTTATGTTTATCTTTGAGAAGAATCTGAAACCCTTTAGTTGATCGAACAAATCTTCTATCCTTAGCAAATGATACTTATTCTTGATTGTTGCCCGATTCAACTTCCGATAGTTAATGCAAAGCCATAAAGACTTGTCTTTCTTTTTAGCAAAAAGAATCAGAGCTCCCCTTCTTCACTTTGCAAAAAATTTCCATTAGTTAGAAAATTAAATAAATACCCCCAAAAAATGGTTGTTAAGCTTTTTTTGAAAAATGAATTCAAAAAAAAATATTTATAAAATTGTATTTTATAATTATCTTCATATATATATATATATACATATATATATATATATATATATATATATATATGCAAAAAAAGGTGATTCAATAGTCGCGATTGTTTAAAAAACCAATCATGCGGTTGAAAATATCTTTTGCTATCTACGGTCTAAAATCACCCTTCTTATCTACGATCTAACGCTCACTATTCACTCCCACTAAAATTCAAGTTTAAACCCTCATCAACTCCCTCCCACCTAAATTCAAAATTTAAACATTATATCTTTTTAAAACTTTACCTACTCACGTTAGTCCACCAACTCTCTTTCTACCGCCTCAGATCTCTTTCTACTATTTCTATGTACCCTTTTTATGTGGGTTTACTGAATTTTTGTAAAAAAATATTGATGGAAGGTCTGTATACCTTAGATCTCTTTCTACTATCTATATGTACATTTTATTGATGGGTTTGTTTTGATAGGTTTGTTTTTAATTTTTCAAAATGTTGAGCCTTTAGCTTCAGAGGAAACCGTCATCTTCTTCACACAGGAAACCGTCATCTTCTTCATCGTTTGATCATCATTCCCATCACTGACCGACAGTCATCACCATGGCTCCACCATCTCTTTCATAACTTGCCATGGAAACTCCGATAGTAAACAATCATGAAGGTTCGGCCCCAGCTGTGGCCCACCCCTCGCCGACCTCGAGTTGTTCTTGAACAGCCCTTTTGAAGAGGAAGAGACTGGCGAGGATTAATATTCTAATTTTTTCATTGGGTTTCAATGCCGTAGAGACGCTGGTGGCCGTGGATAGGTTGAATGAGGTGGAGTTTGAGGGGGATGGGTTTTCTGTGTATTACAAGAGAGGAAAAATGGGTCCTATGGAGGATCATTATTCCACAATTGTTGATAGTCAAGGAGCTTTTAAACAGGTACTATGTAAATTAGAAATTTCATATTTGTGTATCAAATCATTTATTTATAGTAATTTTTTTTCATCTTGAATTTCAAATTCTGTTTTATTTCTAGGGAAAAACTAAAATTGTTAGGCAAATACCTAACAGGAAATATAGAGGTGAAATTTTACAATAATTATGTGGTCTTCTCCGCGCTGGCTGCGAGTTCAGTAGCTATGAATGGTGGAATTGAAAGTGGCGGCTGGTGCTACTCCTTGGCTGGTGGCTTAGAACGGTAGTACCGACAGTGGTGGTGGTCGGTTGGAAATTATGGTAGTGGTCGGCTAAAGTTGAGGTGATGGTGGTTTGGATGGACTGGTGATGTACATGGCTGTAATGGGTTACTTGGCTGGCGGCTAAAGTGGGTCTTTTCTTGGTTGATGCTGGTGGAGGTAATGGTGGTGCTTCATGGACTGTTTTTGTTGGTTTGTGCATGAGGAAGATGGTGTTGCAGCTCGCGGTTAATGATGCTTTAAGCTGATGGTTGCAAGCATGGAGGGCGGCTAAAGCTTGTTGTGAAAGGTGGCGGTGCAGCTGTTGGTGAATGTTGCGATGACTGCTCCTCATGAATGCGTGACAGTGGAAGATGGCTGCTCCAATGGTGGCTTCACGGTGAGGGAGTGGGCTGAAATTGGTTTGCAGTAGTGAGTGAAGGTTGGGTAGTGAAGTTTGGTTTTCAATTGGAGTTGGAGCTCTTCACATGTTGCTAATACAAAAAAAAAGTAAATAACTGAATTGCTAAAATTGGGTGATTGTAAAAGTGAATTCTTAGAATTTGTTACTGCATAGGAAAAATCTGGGCGGCTCAAGTTGGGGGAAACAAATTTCTGTCCTGGGCGGCTCAATCTTACCTTTAGATAGAATTGATAAAGCAGTGATTAACTCATTTGTTTGAATTAGTCCAGATTTTAATGTAAGATGATCATTTTGAGATTTTTTCTATCACCTATAGCATCCTACTACTCTGGAGCCAAGCATGTAATGTAATTACTTCCATTGAAGCTTTGTAGATAATTATGTATTGTAACTTCTTCTTCTTTTTTCATTTTTTTGGGGGAGCATTGTTGAATATTTGAGGGTCTGTTTTAGATCCACAGAAGGTTTTGGTACTTTGATGGACGAGTCAATTTTTTTTTACTGAGCAGCTTTTTCTTGAAATAACAATAAACTAGCACAAAAAGCTCATTTCAATGACACCTTTCGAGGTAAGTTTAATTATTAGCAAGTGTTTCTTAAATCTTTGTTATCTTCGTTGATTAAATGAATGGTTTTCTGAATTTTTTTCTCTTTCTTTTGTGACATTCTCGGTGTAAATCATAGCGACACATAAAAGTGAGGTTGAACACAATTATTTCAACCTTGATGGACCTTTTATATTTAGCAAGGTAGAGTTTGAATATTGGAAAAGCTTCATTTTGTTAATTTATTGTTGTGAAGTTGTGACACGAGCTAATTCAATAACTTAATATTATATTAAATACAAGCACATAGTATATAATATATATGTATTGTTTGTATTTAAATTTAAATATCACGTATCAAATAACTATATCCGGAGTATAATATATTCCTAATTGTTGCACGTGAAAGTCTTGAAAAATAAGGAATAAGAATAAGAACAATCCATACACGCAAATGTATTAATTATGTAATTTATATGGTACTCTCAAATCAATACATACTGCAATTATACAGATATTCATGGTTATATATATATAGTAGTATATCAATGCATATATATATATATATACATATATATATATCTATACATATATACATATATATATATATGCATATATATACATATATATATATATATATTACATTTAGGCTTGGTATAGGAAGGACAAAAAGGCGAATCTAACGGTCAAAAGTGGTTAAAAAATCAATCATGTGGTTCAAAATGTCTTTTGCTATCTGCTGTCTAAAATCACTCTATATATATATACACACACACACACACACAATCAATCACTAACTTAACATTTCATAATATAATATATCCACTGACTGACATTCCACATTTCATTTGAATATATATATATATATATATATATATATAAATTATTGCACTATGACAATCAGCCCACTACAACTAATAACTAAACAATAATAGTTACTTTGCCATCACAATAAATAAAGAATAAATATTGTTGACATTCTTTGTGGTTTGCACTTATTACACAAAGAGAAAACAATTTCTTATAATATCATATACATTTCAATTGATATTTTTGTCTATAACTCCATTAATTTAAGTGAAAAATGGCTATTCTCTATTTTTTTCACTTTTTTCTTTTTTTCCCACCAATCACTGATTTTTGGAAGTGCAAGTATACATATATAGGTGTATACACACATACGCAAGAATTCCTATTCTGTTTTCTTCTTCATTGCAACGAAACTCTAAGCCATCATTGTGTTATTCATCTTCTTTTATGATACAAAGACAGTGAGAGAGTTGATGAATTTATTCCTAGCCATACAGAGAGAGAGGTTTGTTAGACGGAAACAATTTATCTTCCGAGTTTATGAAACAGATATATGTATGTATTGTAAAATTAATATCTCCAAAGTGTAATTTGAATTTAATTCATATATTTTAATCACGATTTTAAGAGGGTGTCGACAGGTGATGTTTGTCGAAATTGAGTGAAATCAACTTCTATTGAAGTTCAATAAATTTTTTTGTTATAGTGCCGTAGGCACGGGCAATACCTAGTATATGTATAAATAGACTAATATATATAAATATTTTACAATGTATATATCATATACATATTCTGTCTATATATTTTTATATATTCTTTATATATATACTAGTGTATACCCGTGCCTACGACACTATTATGCACTCACAATACGATGATTACATTATAATTTTTATGATGTCCGAACACTGTTAGAGGTGTACCAACAGTTGAAATTTTTATGAGGTGATAACTGAAAGCCTCGATGGTTAAGGAATGAGAGCCGAGTGTTAGAGACCGGCAAGTTGATAGATTTTATCGGTGGTAAAAAGGGAGTTAGGAGAGGTCAGTAAAGGTTTGTGATGACACTTGGGAACTTGAAGTGTGTTTCTAATTTCAAAGACGAAATTCCTTGAAGGTGGGGAGGTTGTAAAGACTGTGACCAAATTTGACCGATTTTTTATTTTTTTCATATTCTTCTCTATAAATGTGTTTCAAGTGAGGTGATGGATGTTTTGAGCATGGGAAACATGTTTGGAAGGTTGATTAAAGGTTTTTGGAAGTTTTTGAAACATTTGGAGAATTTTGACTTTTTGGTCAAATTGGGGCGCAGGACGCGGTCCAAGTGGACCCAAAAATTCAGAAATTTTTTAGAAAATAATTAATTTTGATTTTGAGTGTAACGAAATGTTTAATAAGTTAAGGAAGTGATTTCGAGGCTGTAGGAATTTTTGAAATAAAAAACGGAGCCTAAGAAGGTACGTTAAGTGACTTAAGGGCAAAATGGTCTTTTACCCTTGGTGAGGTGTCATATATACATATATATATATTGCTGGTGCAGAGGTGATACATACAGATTTCAGCCATTGAAGGCTCTCCTTCTTCCCCAAGCTTCTCTCTTGATTTTCATCACCTTAGAGTGTGATTTAAGGTTTGGTTTAAGAGGAAAAAGTTCTCCTCTCTTCCTCCTCTATACATTGGTGGGTTCAAAGTCCTCCAAGTGAGAGTTCTAAAAATTGAGAGTTACTAAAGTTTGATTTTGAACTTTGTCCAAGAAGGAAAGTGTGTTCTCCTCGACCCGATCTACGGTTCTATGGAAAGAAATCGCAATTTGGACAAACTTAGAGTTTGGTGATTTTTGGAGATTGCTTGGAGGGCTTCCAAACTTGAGGTAGGGGTATTCTCTCTATATTATCATCGATTCCTTAGGAATTGATGTGGGTTGTATTGTTTAACATGTCTAGAATTGTTAGAAAATGAGTCTTGCACTTTTAATTAGGTCAATTCATGTTAATTGATGATATTGTTAAATTCATGTGTATTGAATTGTGTTTATGTGTTATTAATTGTGGATGAATGTTCCTTTATAACATGATTTATAGTGTAGAGACCATGTTGTATATAATGCATGTTATGTGTTTGATTATATGCATGAAAATGATTATTTCCTTCAAATGTTATCTTGTTATATGCATGAAATCACATGTTTTAACATTTGGATTAAGTGACTTATGATGTGATTAAATTATGGAATTGATGCATTGTTTTATGCATGAGATTACATGTGTTAGCATGGAAGTTAAGTGTCTTATAATGCACTTGAATCATGGAATTGTTGCATTATTATATGCATAGGATTATATATTTTAGCATAAAAATTAAGTAACTTATGATGCACTTGAAATTGTATGTGTTGTCATACTTGAACCTATGTGATTGGTTGTTGATTTTGGGAGGAGGTCAGAAAGTAATAAGGGCTTAGATCCCTAGGGTGCAAATCCCTAAACTTGGCCAAGGTGGTTACTCTAGACCATCGGGTTAGTAACCCGTAAAGTCATATTTGGTTACTCTAGACCATCGGGTTAGTAGTCTTTAAAGTCAGATTTGGTTCCTTCTAGACCCTGGGGTTGATCACCCTTCAAGATAGATATTACGGATAGTTGGCTCATTTAGCAATTATCTAGTGGTTCTATGATAACTCCCACCCTTGTATGATTTCAAAATTTATTTGGTTTAGTGCTTAAGTGTTATTGTTGATCTGTGATATTCATATTGACGTTGTGTGGCATTATCCTTGAAATTGAGTAATATTGAACATGTTTTTCATTTAAGCTTTGAATTGAGATACCTTTGAGCATATGCATTGAAGTATGCCATATAATGTAGGAATGTCATGATAACATTTCATGTGTGTTGAGAGTATGTCATATAGTATAGGAATGTCATGCTTGCATTCATGTAGGTCGCGTCAAATCGATGCATAGGTTGGTTTAGGTATCTCTACTGAGTCACCGTGGTGCTCACCCTTTTCTCTCCAAACATTTTTTAGGTATAGTATTGAGAATGAATGCAAAGGACTTGTTTAGTTACCTGGAGCCATTGGTGCATTATGAAGCATTTTAAAGTTTTGTACACGTATTATGTATATTTGGCTATCCATGCTGGCATGTGGCATGTGAATTTGTTTTAAGATTGTAGTTACGTTTATACACATATGTAACTTGTGTAACACATTTGGACTTTATAAATATGAACAATGTATGGATATTGTGGATTATGTTGAACCATGAGATTTTTATGAAAAAGTATAGGGATTGTGGCTTCATAACGATTCAATTGCATGTTTTGGACTAAGTGTATGATGGTATAGCATTTCTTGATGATTAGAATGTGTTAGATGAGTTTTGTGTGTTGGGAAGGTTGATATGTGAGTGTTGGGGTAAACTTTGGACAAAAAGATGTAAAATGAGGTTTCCAGGTTGAATCAGTCGACTAACTCCTTTCTATAAGTCTACTATTGTTGACAGTGTGTTTTAGAGCTTTCTAAAGCAAAAAAATAGTCGATTAATTCACTTGATAAGTCAGCTGATTCATTTGAAAAATCGACTGATTCACTTATAAGTCGACTGTTGTAGATTTTCAAAATATTGAAATAGGCATAACTTGGTCATTTCAAACTCGAATCAAGTGATTCTTTTTTTAAAATTAATTACTTTTGAATCCTCTTTTCAATGGTTTTAGTCTTATCCTTTAATAATGAATGTACAAGGAGTTATGTGTCCGCACTTGTGTAATAAGATCCTTTGAAGGGTTGTATGGTTTAGGTCCATTGAGATAAGTTGTATATACCAGTGTATGTATGTGATTATGCTTTCGCAGTATTTAAAGGTTAAAATGGTTCATTAGGGATTAATGAACTGGTTCACTCTCGGAATTTGGACTTAGATCGGGGGAGTCCCGGTGGTCCAGATTTCGGGGCGTGACAATATATATATTATAACTATTTTCGAAAACCCACTACCCATCACTAACCAAGCCTCATCCTCCTCCAAACTCTCGCACAATAGCCCATTCTCGAGCAAGCACTTGAAGCATTCATTTAAACCATTAAACTTCCATCAAATCACTCTAACATCATACCAATCTATTCACTATCCATCAAATAATTTACAAAAATCCAAAAATCATGAACTATGATGACCTATTTTGATTGTTCCAAGTTAGGTAAAAAAATTATGGTTCTATTACCAACCATTCTATAATTCCTTCAACTCACCACAAAAATACCTTAATCAACCCAACCGAAAACAACTCAATACCATGATGCACTTGAACAACATAATCAGACAATCAATTTACAAAGAAAATCACATCTGCTTAAAATTCCTCATAGATCCATTTTGAGTTTTCCTTATTCATATACATATATTTATATATACACATACATACACATATAGGCACACACCCACTATTTATTTCATGGCAACACTAAAAATTTGAGATCCACACTAATCGGCATCGTTGTCACTGACGGCGATGACACACTCTTTGCCACCACCTTTTGCTCACGCATCCCATACTTTCTTGGTCTCCCTCTCTTTCTCCGACGAAGGGAACAAAGTGAGGGTAAATCATGTGAGGGGCCCTTTTGGTGTTCGACAAAATTCTATTAGTGGGGGAAGTGGTGTCAATAGTAGTAGTGGTGGCGACGACGGTGGTGGGAATGTGATGGTGTTGAGGGTGTGGTGGTTGTGGAGGGTGGTGCTATTGGTGGTAGTAAGACACTTTCATTCGATTCCAGAGAGAGGGAATAGATAGAAAGTGAAAGGTCAAATAATTATGGGTAAAATAGTCCTTTTCAATAACTGATATTTTGGAATAAAAAATAATATAAAATTTAGGTATATTAGATATTTAACACTTAAACTAACGGAATTTGAGACAAAAATATCAATTGAATTTATACGATAGTTATAAGAAAATTTGTTTCTGTGTGAAATAAGTAAACACCACGTGGATTGTCAGTGATATTTAACTTTTGGGAAAATTACACTGACCTCCTCTGTAAATAGGCGAAATAACAAATACCCCCCTGTTGTTTCAAAAATAACACTGACCTCCCCTGTCATATTGTCAGACTTAAAAAGTGATAAAATGACTATTATACCCATGTACTTTTATTGTTAAATAATTAAAAAAATTCTATTATATAAAAAGACATAACTGCCCAAGACCAACATTCAATTTTCATCAAAGCCACCAATATATACAAACGTGTGTGTATATATATATATATAACTTAATCTCTCTTTGGCAGCCTGTAATTATCTCTAAAATAATGACCCCAAAGCTGTACAAATCGTTCTATAGTCTGTGTTCTTCTATGGCTTTGTGTGCGATATATATATATATATATATATATATATATATATATATATGTGTGTGTGTGTGTGTGTGTGTGTGTGTGTGTAGAACAGAGATTATATATATATATGGAATTGAGATTTGTATATGCATGTGTGTGTATATATATGGAATTGAGTATGAAACAGAGATTATAATATATGGAATGTCTAACTACGCTCTCTTTCAGTGATCCGTCTGAGTCGGAACAATCTATACACCACAAATATAGAATTCCTTACAAATTTCATGAATTTGACAGTGTTGCGTCTCAGTTATTGTAATTTGCAAAGAATATTTCCAGACAAGATCTTCCAACAGGTATCAACTCTATAGACGCTTGACTTATCAAACAATGGATTTTTGTAGGGTTCTGTGCCAGAATTTCACCACTACAGTTCGCTTGAGAACTTGGTTCTTAGCGATACAAAGTTTTCAGGGGTATTGCTAAACTCAATTGATAACCTTGCGATGTTGTCCAAGATAGAGCTTTTCAATTGCAACTTCAGTGGACCTATTCCAAATTTAATGGCAAACCTCACTCAACTTGTTTATTTGGATTTGTCTTCCAATAATTTTACTGGTCCAATCCCATCATTTCACAAGTCAAAAAATCTCACCCACATAGACTTATCTCGCAATAAATTGACAGGTCCGATTCAGTTTGATGGCCTTCCAAATCTTGTATATATCGATTTGCGTTACAACTCATTCATTGGGAGTATTCCTTCATCTATGTTGGCGCTCCCATCTCTGCAGAAACTTCAGCTTTCATTCAACCGATTTGGTGGTCAAGTTGATGGATTTCCAAATGCTTCATCCTTTTTATTGGATACACTTGATTTGAGTAGTAAAAATTTGGAAGGACCCATTCCCATGTCTTTCTTTGAGCTTAGAAGGCTTCACATTTTCTTACTTTCTTCTAACAACTTCAGTGGCCCTATAAAACTGGAAATCTTTACTAGGCTCCCAAACTATGTGTGTTTGTGTGTGTGTATATATATATATAGTGCTATATTTTGTTGGTATATATATATATATGTATATACAGTGATGTATTTTATTGGGGAAGAAGATGATAAATAGTGATGTATTTTATTGGGGAAGAAGATGATGAATAGTGGGGGCAAAATTGTCCACAAATAATATGTTAAATGAGGATATTTCAGTCCTTTCATACATTTTAGGGACATTTTGGGGTTTTCAGTCAAATATACAATGACATCATCAATTTTCGTACCTGCATCACTGACAGGGGAGGTCAGTGTTACAAAAAGTACACTGACAAGGGAGGTTAGTGTTATTTTTGAAACTACAGGGGAGGTATCTATTATTTCACCTATTTACAAGGGAGGTCAATGTAATTTTCCCTTAACTTTTTATAAACAATTCTTAAGTCAGTTTCAAAGAAACAAAATAAATAATAGGCAAAAGGGCCAAAAAAACCCCTATGCCTTTAAAAAGGTGCAAGAAGCCCCCCTATACTATATTTTGGACCTTATCCCACCCTCATATTTTCAAAAAGTAAGCAAATTACCCCCTCTTGCACATATTATCATTTTCTATGACCATTTTACCCTTTCTATTATTATAAAAAATAAAGAACAATTGAGAGAAGACAAGTTTTTTTTATATTAAGTTATATCAATTTTCGAAAAAAAAATAAAAATGCACAATTACATAATAAAAATTTTTTAATTTTTTTTTTCCAAAAAAAATTTCATTAGAAAGAGAGGGGTTTTTTTTATATTAAGTTTTTCTTTCCTTAATAAAAGAAAGAGGAGTTTTTTCCTAGGAATTTTTTTTTTGAAATTGTTTCCGAAAAAAACCTAAATATGCCCAATAATAATAATTTTCAGATATTTTTTTTTTATTTTTTCAAATTTTTATTTTCATAAATTATCTCTCTTTCTAATGGAAAAAGTTCCAGAAATAATTTATGAAAAAAAAAAGAAAACGAAATTTTTTTTATTAAGTAATTGCACATATTTAGTTTTTTTCCTCGAAAATTATTTCTTAAATTTTTTTTCTAGAAAAAAACTCCTTTTTTAATTAAAGTAAAATAAAAACACCTTCATATAATAAAACCCTTCTTTCTAATAGAAAATTTTTTCGGAAAACAAAAAAAATTCGAAAACATTTATTATGTAATTGTGCATTTATTAGTTTTTTTTTTCCGAAAAAAAACGTTCTCTTTTTTTAACAAGGTAAAAAAAACTTAATATGAAAATACTTTTCTTTTTTTTATTGTTCTTTATTTTTTATAATAATGAAAATGATAAAATAGTGATAAAAAATGATAAAATGTGTAAGAGAAGATATTGTTTTCACTTTTACAAACGTAGGTGGTAGTCCAAAATATAACATTAATTTCTTGCATCTTTTTAAAATCACCTGTTATTTTTTGCCCTTCTGCCTAGTAATAACACAAGCTTATGCGTTCCGCAACCCAAACTAGTCAAAAACCTCATGTACATTATTCATACAACCCCGCCACTTTGCGAAGGATAATCATAACACACCAAAGAAGCCGCTTCAAGTTCAAGTTCAAGTTCTAAGTTCAAGCTCAAGCAGAACAATAATGGTTTCAAACCCTGTAACTCTTTCCCGTAAAGCTCTACCCTTGTTCAGGGTTCTGGGATTCTCTCGCAAACCCATTTCACATTTTGCTAACCAGACCAAAATCCCCACAAACCCAGTTCAGATAAGTGGCTTTAGGAGTTCTTCAAGCAATTTTCGCCCGTTTCTCTTGAACTATGTTAGTGGGCATGTGTGCAAAGATTTGGGTCGTTTTGGAATTGGGTTTAGACGATTGGGTTTTGATCATCTTCGATTCTCGGCAGTTTCAAGTGGTGGGTCTGGCGGAAGTGGAGGGTACGGTGGTTCCAGTGGTGGAAATTCAGGCGGGAAAGGTGAAGGTGGTGGTGGTGGTGGTGGGAGTGACTGGTCCTTGCTTTCATGGTAAAGTGTAAATTGTATTATTAATGGTTTTTGTTGGGTTCATACCTTTCTCCTTTTCTTCAAATGTAGCATTTCTATTTTATAATAGTAATGATTTTTGGCTGAAAATTTTGGCTTTACATATGTTGAAATAGTGTTATTAGCGGTGGCATATTATTTTCTAAAGCCCGATTATTCTAAAGGCGTCTTCGTTGTAACTTGGTTGATTTATTCTTCTTGCCATTGTTGAGGTGGGCGTAATGAAGCATTTTGCTTTAGGAATTGATTGAGGAAAGATTTCGATCCCTCCAAGAGTCCTTATACATATTGTATTACTTGACCCTTTAGTATTAGAGATGAAATATTAATGAATTAAAACAATTTGGTTAGGTGGATGAGTGGTTTTGACATCATTTGTGATGAATGCATACCTCTAAAACAAAAGGTAAATTTTATAAAACAATAATTATACCAGTCATTAATTTATAAGACAATTCTCAGTGTTTAAAAAATATGTTCATAAAGTGAGCACATTGAAACTTTGATGTTGAGATGGATGTGTTAAGCAAGAATAGATATATACCTGATAAGCTGGAACTGGAAGTGGCAACTATTGAGATATAATGAGAGAGAACCAGCCAGTTACAATGGATAAATCATATGCAGCAAGATGTGATAATGTGTGTGGCATAAGTGAAGTTATGACCTCAGAAAGAGCAGAACTGCAAAACATAACATGGAATTCACTTCAAAAGCTAGGATAATGTTTTTTTTTTTTAAGTTAAATTGTGGTTTTGAGAAGACTTCTAAATGTTTTTCAAGAATGCCTACATATCTCTTGTAGGTAGTAGGACTCTTGTCAAAGATCATCCAGCCAATGTTCTAGATTGTACTTCATCACGTTTTATAACTAAGGCAAAAATGATCGGAAAATGTGAAACGTGTTTGATCTTTGGGTGATGGATGAAGGTCATTTGGTGTTGTGGGCTTATAATTTGTGGTATTGAGGATTATGATCTTTTAGGAATTGGTTTTATAATTTAAGTAATATAAAGATATATGGTTGGAGAACCTGACAAACAGCTTTGAGATTGTTGGAGAATGAAATTCTTTATAGGAAATTGTTTTTTTTATTTTATTTAATACAACTTGCTTTCTAACAATGTAATCTCTTAACTTAGCTTGAAAGTGGATCCACATGTCTTTTTGAAATATGTTTTTTGGATTGTATAAATATTTTATTTTCAAATTGGAGATGTCGTTCAAAACTATGCCGTATTATTCTCAAGGCTAATTGCACTAAGCACGATCTCCCTTATCATGGTGAACGGCATTTATCTGAAAATTATCTAAAATCCAACTGCTGACGAAACATTGTTTGTTCTGCTATGTTTCTCTTCGTGATGCGAATCTCTATCATTTTTATACTCTCCTTTTTCAATGAAATATTTCTGTTTTTTGCCAAAAAAGAAATTACGATGTGGTGCAAATGGGAAACTTTTATGACGTTAATCATGATATATACTCTGCCATTCCAACTTGAGTTTTATTTTATTTCAGGTATCTGACTCTTCTTGAGAAGTATCCTGTGTTAACAAAAGCAGTGACATCTGCATTTTTGACTCTTATAGGAGATCTGATCTGCCAGGTAGACTTTTTGTAGTCCCTATAACTACAACTGTCTAATTAATTTCTTTTTTTCTTTTTTACTTCTTGTTTGGACAGGACACTTGCTAATTGTTTTATACCATTCTTCACTTTTCAGTGATTTATATGCTGAAATAGTGAAACAAAATCTTTTATTATTAATTATTTTTGTTTGTTTTCCTTTTTCTTTATCTTGATTTTAGGAGATTTCCTATGTTGGGAAAGAATATAGGTTTATCTAGAGTTTGATAATAATTTAGAGAATAAAGTCTAAAGGTTCCTTCAAGTTGGAATTTATTAAAAAGTTTTGCAGCTTCTCTTCTGTCTTTAACAACATTGGCATCTTCCCATCCTTATTTTTGTCATTTTAACTTTGTAGGAAACTATAGTAATCCTAGTGTGGGTATCTGGCACCCACCCTCATAAAGGCACCATGGGAATCTGGTACCCATCCTTTACCTTGAGACTTCTACTTCAGGAGTAGGGCTGGCAAAAATTGCCCAAACTTGCCAACCCTCCCAGTATTTAATGGATTTGGGTCAACTGGTTTTTGTTGTGGGTCAAAAATGGGTCAGAGTTATATACCCCTTGACCCCCTTCATTTAACGAGTTGAATATCAACCCATATCCACTCACCCAGTATCACTGTATAAACATGCCCAGCCAAAAAACCTAATTCTTCATCCCCCACCCTCTCTCTCTCCTTGCAGCGCTTCCTTTACCCCTCCCTCTCTACGTCTCTCTCTCTATGCAGTGTTCTCTCTCTCTTTCTCTGTCCGACTGTTCTCTCTCTCTCTGCGCTGTTTTCTCTCTATCTCTCTCTATCTATCTGCGGCCGGATCTCTCTACCCATACAAATGCTGAGGCAAAAGAATGCTCCAGAAACAGATTTATATCACACCCTTTTGAAGTGTTTTGTGGTATTCGGGTGATGGGTATGACGCACAGTTCAGATTGAAAGGTTTGAAGTGTTTTATGGATGGTGAGATGATGATGGGCATGAAGTACAGTTCAGATTGAAAGGTGAGATGGATGTTTTTGTTTTGTATGTGTGTGTTGTGTCCCCAGAAAGTTCACAATAACGGCACATCACATGTGAGGTTGAAGCTTAGGTAATGGGATGAGGTGAGGGCTCATTAAATTAAGTATGGCAAGGGTCCACTTAAAAATACGGGTCTATTTTTTGGGTCGGGTCACAGTTTTGGGTCTGGTCAAATTCGGGTCAGGAGAGTTCAAATTTTAAAGACCAAAAAAAAGGAAAAAGAAATGGTCTCTTACTTTAGTGTGTGTGTATATATATATAGCCAATCATTTTTTTAAACAAGTCGGGTTGGGTCTTTTAAATGGGTCGGATTGTGTACACAGGTTGGACATTGTGAACGGATGAACCCATGCTACCTTGGATTCACCGGATTTGATGGTTGAAATTTCATAAAATATTATAAAATTATTTAAAGAATTATTAAAAAAAGATTGTAGAATTGTTAACCTATTCCTTGCATTCAACCCACTTGAATAGAAGCTAAAATGGATTTTTTTAGTAAATGAAAATGGAATTAGACAAAAAAAACAGTAAGAATGTTTTTTTAAAAACCAAAAAAAAAAAAACGAAAGGGGGAAAAATTGGGTCACTAACGGGTTGGCCCAACACATTTGACCCGACCCATATTCAACCCATTAAAAACAGGTTGAATACAGGTAACAACCCAATTTTGACTCGGCCCAAACCCAACACAACCCGCCCATTTGCCAGGCCTATTTTGGACCTCTATATCAAACTTATCAGTATCCGTATTTTCTGCAGGTTCATTGAACATTTAATCCTCTGATTACACTATTCAACAGGCTCAATGCACATTTCTCTAGTCGTGTAATTCATCTCACGCGAGACAGTATTTGGTTTTCTCTCTATGGTTCTAAATGTAGGGAAACCTTATGATTTTTACCATGTAGACGTTTTCTCTAATTGGGCCCCAACCTTCTAATAGGCACTTATATATTATTGCTAGTACCACTTCCTCATAAATAAGCATTGTTGTCATCTAGGAAGCACGGACACGACACAATACGAATATAGTGATATGGAAAATCTCAAAAAAATAGGATACGGACATGGCAAGGATATGTTTAAGAGTAGAGGAACAAGAGATCCTTATGGTGGGCCTTATGGAACAAGAGATCCTTTGAAGATAAAGAGCAGTCCTAGGAAGCATTTCGTTACTCCATTCTTAGCTCTTTATTCTTTTGGTCGGAGGGTTATCTTTGTAACAATTTAGAGTCCCTCCTTTCTTTTGTAAATAGTTTAAGCCTTTGTTGATGTTGTTTTGGGATGCGTCCCCCGGTTGGGCGCTTTTTAATGAATCTTTAGTTATCAAAAAAAATAAAATAATATTATACATAAAAAATTAACTTTTATTCTTCAATCATGCAATAAATATAATTAAAGCAATTATGCAAAATATAAGAAGTTAAAATCTAGAAATCTCCTTTCTTTTCTAATATTCTTTACAATGACACACTTGTTTGGGGGTTTTAAAAATATTTTTGTTTTATTACAATCTGACCTTCATTTTTTAACATATAAAGTTTTTAATATTACAATCTGAACCCCACTGTTAGAACAAAAAATTATAATTTTGCCCGAAAAGTATCCTAAACGTATCCCCGCGTATCTCAGACATATTTCCGCGTATCCCAAACGTATCCTAAACATTTCCTCCCGTATCCCAAACGTATCTGACATTTAAAAAATAATTAAAAAAATAGGATACTTCCCAGGAGTATCGGATATGTGTCCAGGCGTGTCCTGGGCGTATCCATATCGGATACATGTTCGATACGACCACGGGAGCTTTTTCGGAGTATCCGTGCTTCCTAGCTCTCAACTCAAGCTGTGCACGAGACGTGCCAGGATGCCTTCAATCTCCGAATATGTTTGTAAAAAGATGCAACAAGACTTAATTGTGGAGAAGAAGTCCTCATAATATAATGGGTGACAGCCTAAGAAGCACGGACACTTCTACAATAGTAACGTATTCGTATCGTGTCCGTATCCGATACCGATACTCTTCGGATACTCCCGGATACGTGTCCGATACTTCCTAAGCGTATCCATAATTTTAAAATATATATTTTTATTTCTAACACGTATCCGATACTTCTCAGATACTTTAACCACGTATCCGATACTTCTCGAATACTTCAAAACACATTTTTAACAAGTTTTGAACATGAAAATGTAGTTTTTCCAACAATAATATCATATTATAATTGTTAAGAAAAATTTAAAATTCATTTAAAAAAAAGTGTTGAGATACATATCATGGTTTAGTACAAAATTCATCCATGCTAATTATACAATGATTCTTAACTCTTATTTTGTTTGTTAATGATAATATTTTATAAAGAAATGTTAATAACTCATTTTTTGCATTTATAAAATATAATTTATTATCTTTATATTGTTGTATCCTGCGTGTACCCGTATTCTTTTTTTTTGAGATTTGCCGTATCACCGTACTCGTATCATGTCGTACCCGCGTCTCGTATCCGTATCCATGCTTCCTAGGCTAAAATCTAATCCTACTTGCCAAACAAACGTTCATGCTTAATACTTGGGATTTATTTGTCTTTGATAAAATGATTCGATACTTGAGAAAAGCACAAAGGAAAGTAATCAAGCAATGATTGAAGAACGATAATTACAATCAATTTGACTGTTCAAACAAAAATTAAAAAAACTCCCAATTTCTGACACGAAGGCCGAATTTTTGCAGCCTAGATGTGTTCTTTTAACAATGTGGTTAAAGTTCATGAATTCTGAACTTCCGAGAAAAAAACTGTTACAATTCAAGTTGAGGAAATCCCTATGAAGTGTTTACTTGCTCGATTGGTCGAGTGAGCCAGTAAAGATAAAGGCACTGCTGGTAATCCCCATGAAGTGTTTACTTGCTCAATTGATCGTGTGAGCCAGTAAAGATAAAGGCACTGCTGGTCAGCACCTATTAACCCCAAATTTATCACAACTGAAGGCCAGAAGGATTCTGAATGAAATTTTCCCATATAGATTCTAACAATTGGACCAGTATCTGATGATCTTGTAGCTAATTTTAGAAGTTCAAATGGATGCTAGGATTGCACAATTCCAAATAATATTCTCATATTATGTTCAGTAGCATGGAATTGGTGCCTTGGAATTGGAAATGGACAAACTAAAGCACCAATTCCATGCTACAGAACATAGCATCAAAGTATTTAATGAATCCTGGTATTACTTTCCCTTTGTGTTATTTTAGCTTTTTTAATTTGGTAGTCTTGAAACAACCAAAAGGAGGAAAAAGAATAAGAAAATCTGAAGTGACTTGATGAAGCAAGATGTTGCTAATGAATTTTCAAAACTCTGTGTAGCATGTACTTATCAGTTGCTAAGATGTTAATGTTTCTATACATGGACAATTGCTGACTTCTAGTAGTTATGTGTCTCAGGTTGTGATCGATCAAGTGCCATCACTAGACCTGAAGAGGACATTTCTATTCACTCTGTTGGGGCTGGTTTTGGTGGGCCCCACATTACACTTCTGGTAAAAGCTACAGAATCCAAGTTCTCCCTGAGTGTTGCATATCCATGGTTATAGCAACTTTGTCATTATATTTTCTCATGTGTGTACTTGTCTTTTGTTAGTGTTATTGTGTCTGTTTCACTCCGAAACAGTAATATAATTATAAGCTTCATATTTTTAATGTTGTGGTAACTTATAGTCTCATACTATTCTGTTATTCAAGAAATATGCTGTCAATAGTTATGCCGGCATTGAAACTGAAATTGGTTTTGGAAATACACTTCTAAAATGACATGTTTCTAAAATGGCTATGGTAATTTTGAAAATAATAAGAAATGTAATTCATTTGGGTTTAAAATGAAAATTTTGAAAGCTGTACATCAGATACATGATTATTATTTTATTAAAATATTTATTCAAGTAAAGTAAAATTACTATGCAAATATTTATGCTTACTGATTGGGTTCTTTTGCTATGTCCCTTGGATTAGCAGGATCTAGTTAGATATACATCATCAATGTTCTCAATGAGTGCTTCTAAATTTCTGATGAGGCCATGGGCAATGGAGATCCTTTGATATTCAAACTTTGGGTACTTTTTCTTTAGTTGGTTTGAGCTTTCAAAACCTAAACCTTTAGGTGTGCAAATTATTTAGTTGTTTTGGGTTAATGAAGATGACCACCAAACGCATTAAAACCTAAAAATTATTAGTTGACAAAATATTGTAGCATCTGCTTTTTACTTGAGTTTTTGTGGACTGCCTTTTGAAGTGCACTTCATACAAGTTGATATTTCTAGGTATTTATATCTGAGTAAATTGGTGACTTTGTCGGGAGCATCAGGTGCATTCTTGCGCCTTTTACTTGACCAGGTGACTTCTTGTTTTCAATTTTGTTTTTATTTGTCTTCCTAAATGTTGATTAAGGAACTTGGCATATTTTGCACTTTATTGGAAGAAGCATCTCTAAATGTAGCCTGAATTTGATTTGCAGTTCATTTTCGCACCAATATTCATTGGAGTTTTCTTATCTACACTGGTAACGCTTGAGGGGAGGGCCTCACAAGTGGTGCCAAAGCTTCAGCAGGTGTTAAAAAGTGCTCTTTTTCTTCCTTCTATTTTTAATTGTCCTTTAACTCTGAAAACATGTCACTGAAAGGAACTAGTCCTTTGTTTCCAAAGTTAATATTTTTCATCTCAATGTTGAACTCTCATTTGTAGGAGTGGTTCTCTTCTGTTCTTGCAAACTGGCAACTTTGGATACCATTCCAATTTCTCAACTTCCGATTCGTACCAC
This sequence comes from Cornus controversa, assembly GCA_026545225.1. Taxonomy (NCBI): domain Eukaryota; kingdom Viridiplantae; phylum Streptophyta; class Magnoliopsida; order Cornales; family Cornaceae; genus Cornus; species Cornus controversa. The sequence continues at coordinate 58,849,148 of CM048845.1, forward strand.
AGCAATTTCAGGTTTGAATGGCACAATCTATTTTACTTGGAGAGTTTTGTGCTTATGTGAGACAGCCTCCCTGCCTGTTTCTGACATCTAAAGAAACATCTGAGGTGCTGAGACCCATGGAATGTGGATTGGTGTGGAAGCATTTAGGAAGTTCCATATTTGTATTAAGAATATATTAGCTCAGAAAAATAAATAAGTGTCGAGTAAAATACGCAAGTGACATTTTAACATTCATAGGGATTTAATAGACAAAATTTCAATATAATACATGTATAAAAAGGCAGTGGGATGAAAGTGGGTGTTAACTGTCAAATAGAAAGTGGATGGAACGATTGACTGGTATAAAGCAAGGTTGGTTGCCAAAGGATTCACTTGTACATATGGCATAGATTATTAGGAAACATTTGCACCAACTGCCAAGTTGAACCCCAACAGAGTCCTTTCTAATGTTGCCAACTGTAAATAGTGACTAAATTTGTGCCTTACAATTAGGATTATATTAGCTAGCATTGACTTTCCTTAAATATGGTTGCTGTAATTATGTGATTAGATTAGCTGATACCTTAAAGATAGTTGCTGTAATTATGGGATTAGATTAGCTGTAATTATGTGATTAGATTAGTTGACTTTCCTTTTTCATAGTCACTGTAATAATTCATCCTTGATTGTAGCCACTTTGTTTGCAAAACTTGTACTTGTATTATAAATGGAATGAGAACCAAAGCCATAAGGAATCTTTCACATCAGAAATTCTGTTTTGGCTCTGTTTATCTTCTTGACACCAACTTCGTGTGAAGCCATGATCAGATTTGGGTACAAACAGTCACAAAGATCATACCATGTTCATCAAGAGCAAGAGGCAAGATCAAAGTTTTTATCGTTTATGTTGATGACATCATAGTGACTGGTGATGATACTGAGGAAGTTTTCAGATTAAAGGCTTGTCTAGCTAGAGAATTTGAAATTGAGGACTTCGGATAATTTACAATACTTTCTGGGAGTTGGAAGTTTCAAGACCTAACAAGGGCATTACAGAGGAAGTTTTCATATTAAAGGGTCGTCTAACTAGAGAATTTGTAATCAAAGACTTGGGATAATCTACGATACTTCTTGGGAGTTGAAGGTGCAAGACCTGACAAGGCATTTTCATCTTCCAAAGGAAGTACATCATGAACCTAAGGAGACTCGTATGTTGGGTTGTAAGTCAAAAAATTCTCATATCGAAGCCAATTAGGAACTTAAAGGTGGTGTAGACAACCAATTAGGCAAGGGGAGATATCAGTGACTTGTGGGGACTTGCATGTGTCTCACACACATCTAAATATAGCATATGCAGCTTGTATTGCTAGCCAATTTATGCGTGACCCTTGTACCGCTCACTTAGAAATTGTGTATCATATCTTGAGGTACCTGAAGCAGGCTCAGGGCAAAGGTCCATTATTTTCTAATCATGGTCATCTAAAGCTAGGAGTCTTTATAGATGCAAATTGGGCAGGATCAGTTAAGGATAGGCAATTTAACTGAGTCTTTTAAACCTTCTTGGGTTGAAATCTAGCTATTTGGCAGAGTAAAAGAACTAATAGTGGCTAGATCCAGTACAGAAGCTGAATATTGAGCTATGGGCCTATGGCACATGGAGTATATGAGCTCATTTGATTTCAAACTTTGATGGGTGATTTTTAGTTTGGTTATAATGAACCTTAACTCCATACGGTGATAAAAAGGCAGCCTTCAAAAAGGGTGGCAATGCTTGACACGACTCGAACATGACACGGGAAAAGTGTGTTTGAATTTGGCTTAATTGTGTCAACCCAAATTGACTCACTAATTAAACGTGTCATGTTCATGTTTGACCCGCCAACCCGTTTAACTTAACGTGTCAGATAAATGTGTCGTGTTTGTTTTAGAAATGACCCAAATAATATGAAATTTTAATAAAACGTGTCTTACTGTGTCGTGTCATGTTAGGTCTTGACCCATTTTTTAAACGGGTTATGCGTGTCATGTAGTGTCGTGTAACCCATTTAATAATCATCATGTCGAGTTCGTGTCAAGGTTTCTGACACGAATAATAATCGTATCGTGTTTGTGTTGACCCATATAACAGGATACTCATGTTTTGACACGCCACGCCAACACAAATTTCCACCCCTAGCCATCAACATTGTTCAGTAACCTGGTTCAACATGACAAGACAATACATGTTTAGATTGACAAGCATTTCAGTAAGGAGAAGGTAAATGATTGAGTGATTTGTATACCTTTTGTGAAATCGGAAAATCATTTAGCTGATGTTTTTACTAGGGGTCTTAGCATTTTAATTCAATTGTATGCAAGTTGGGCATGAGAGATATCTATGTACCAACTTGAGAGAGAGAGTGTAAGAATAGAATATTTCAAGAGAAGGGGCATTATTTAATTAGCAGTTATTTGAGTAATATAAATACGGCATAGAATAAGAAATAATCAACTCATTCTCTAAACCCCTTTTTCATCATCTCTCTCATTCTTCCTTCCTCTTTCTCTTCCTCTCTTTTCCCAGAAATCCTAATCTCAGCCATTATTGAGTTCCAACTGTTCTGATATTCTTCAACACCCACTCCTTTGTATCTACAGGAGACATTGATTTTATTTAGCCAAGGACAAAATAAGCATCAGACCATATCTCATCAAGTTTCTATTAATATTTAGCTTCATTCTTGTAAATACTGCTGCTAAATCATGTAGTTATATCAGTGGCGGACACTTCTGTCAGTGTCAGAACAAGTTTTGGAGTTAATATGGTGTGTTGCTGACAAGTGTCTAACACTATATACTTGAAAAAGAAAAAAAAAATACTCGTATAAAATAAATAAATAAACAAAAATCAAAAGGAAATGTCTAACATTGTCTCTTGGGAAAAACAAAATCATTAACAATAATAAATAATGAACCAGTGTCCTCACCGGTGCTTCCTGCTTATATCGGTCACCCAATAGTCAGGTTTTGATAGATATTTCATAATTTAGAATAAGACTCTCTTCTTCTCTATAATGTTGCATGATGCTGTCAATTATTAACTATATCTAGAATGCATATGATTTACTCCTTAGCTTCTCTGTTTGAAAATGAATGGCCACCATAATTGTGCTTTGTATTGTCATTTAGAATAACTCTGCTTCTGTTATATGATTTTACTTTACAATATTAAAGTGCCAACTTTTTCTTCATGATTACAATTGCAGGTCCTTGCTGCCAATTTTATTGCTTTGATATGGAATGTAATTCTCTCGTACAAAGCTCACAAAGAGATCCTGCCAAAATAGGTGTGTTTTCTAAGAAAGATCTGAAAGTTCTGTCCCAACTACTTGTATGTTAGGGTGAAATGATATAAATCTGGAAACTAGATAGTCAATGCATTGATTAAAGAGTGATTATAATAAAGGAAAATCACAAAAAATGAACTTCCAAAAAGCTTCAATTAAATCAACAAACTTTATGCATCTTGCCTTTTTAGTCCATAACTTCTTTCCACCAGATTCTATCCCTAGTTTGAAATCCTTATCTTGATAATTTTACTTTCTATTTTCGGTCCAAAACTATAGGTTGAAAAATAAGAACAAATCTCGTATAAATTTCTTTTAAATGATCATATTATTCTTTTATGCTTTATATTGTTATTGTTGGAAAAACATATCAGTTTGATAATGGATAATGAGGAACTGGACTGTAACCCTAGGCCCTAATAGTCAGAGTACGCAAAGGCCCGAACTAAACCTAGGGTGTGAATAGGTCTTGAAATCTTATTAACTACTTGTAACAAAAAATTAAATTTGAACCAACTTTAACCAAAATTAAAATTTCAACAATTAAGCATGTAAAAATAGGCTGAATACAAAAATATAAAGCATAAAACATCCACACAAATGAACACCGATTTTTAAATCAGAAGAATGGTATAGAACACTAGTTTACGAGACTCTAAATCCAAGAATCCCCTGGTTACCTTTGACCCAGACGCAATCCTGACATTCTCCTCAAACTCTACTGCTACTAGTTAACGAACTCGCTCCTTGCACATTTCTCTTCAATTGGTGTTTTGATCTCCATGACTAGTCACTTCTAAGTCTTTGGTGGTTGTGTGGAATTGGCTTGTGGTGTTGAAATCCTTGTAGCTTTAGGATCATTGATGATCCATACTCAAACCACTCTCACCATCTGCATTAGTGGATGCTGAATGAAACAAACAAAATGATGGAAAATGGGACGTAGTCCGAGAGCTTGAAGTGCACATAACCCGCACCTACTGTTGGAGATGGGGAAATGATAGATAGAATTAGGGATTTTTGTCCATTTATTATTATTATTTTAGTAATGCTTTAATTTAGGGTATTTTAGTAATTTAATATTTTAATTTTTTTTTTGGAAGTAGGATTTGATTAGGGTTCTTCCTTGATGCTCATATGATATCGATTACAGTGATTTCTTCTTCTCCTCCTTTATTCTTCTTCTCTTCTCTCTTGATTTCTCTCATTCTCTCTCTCATTTTACATACATTTTGGTATTGAAGCAGCCTTATCCATCCTGCATCACAAAATCTACAAAGCAATTGCTAGGATGCAGTTAGTTTTGTCTTTCAATGCTATAGAATGCTCAGTGTATGCTTGGATTCGTAATTTCATAGGTTTTTGAAAGCCTAGGGTCTTTTATAGACCTTGAGGCTGAAAGAGAATTTAAAACTTATTTGAAAACTCGTTGTTTGAAGGCTTTGAATGGTTGAAGTTAGGTTCGATCGATTGAATCTAGTCTAGTGAGCTTTGGACGATCTTTCTATTAATCGAATTCATCTGTCGCAGTTCGCATAGGATTTTTGTTTATAAAAACAGTTTTATGCATTCTAAAACACAATTTTATGGATCGAAACATGCAAATTCCAAACTGCAACATGTTTAATATTATGAATGCATACATCTGAACCCTAATTTGGTAAGTGGATAATATTTTTCCTTGTTGAAGCTTTTGATTTACCGTTTCACCTTTGGACAGAGGTAACTCAACTCACAAACTAAAATAAGAGATACAATTCCCGTTATGTACAAAATTAGCCATCCAAACTCCTATTGACCTAACAGATAAAATTATCAAAAGCAATGTCTTAAGCGACAGAAAGGAGTTGCATAGCAGAAATTTTGAGAAAGATCGTCAATTTCCCTTCTATATGGTGGCAATTGTCCTGCAACTTCCATTAGATCCAACAGTATAATGGTCTAAACTGAAGGTTGAAACAGTCAGTCTGTTATTCAAATCTCTCTTTCGAAGCCTGATAGGATTTGAGTGTATGTGTTGGCAAATTCCAGAGCATCCGAGCAAAATGTTCAAGTCATCACAATATTCTGAAGCACGTCAGAAAATACTGGAGGTGTACTAATGTGAGAATTCATATGATGACATCATGGTGACATCATCATGTGTACAGTCATGTTGGGACAAAATTGATATGGACTGATTTTCATTCCAGAATTTTTGAAGCTATTTGATAGCACTTTTTGAATGTTTCTTCTTTATGTATTTGTGGGTGGGGGCGCTGTTTCTCGAATATTTAACTTTTCCCTTTTTGGAGTGCTTGGGTTGAAACTTGATTCAATTCAGTCTGATTGGTCTTCCTAGGCCTAAATAGTAGATTGGAAGGTTTTTGTGCTAAATATATGGTTTGGGTTGTTAAGAATAATGGAATGAAAACAGTGAAACTGTGTATTGTATTGAATAGTACATAATCAGCCTATTTATAGGCATACAATCTTAGGAGGTAACTAAGGGGTATTATGGTTGGTGAGTACTATACAAGGTAGGTGGTAGGTGAGTGCAGTATAAGAAATCAGTCCTATTGTGTGTTTAGTGTAAAATATGAATAATACACATTAGCATCCCCCCTTAAACTCAAGGTGGTCTGATATATACTAACTTGAGTATGGAAATTAAATTCTGAAGTAGAGGGATAGGAAACGAGGTCGGACATAGCGGCGTTGTCGACTATGCAGACGTGTGATGATTTGGTGGCGGTTGATAAAAACGTCCCGGTGGATGTGATTTGGTGAAAATTTTAGCAACTGAGTAGGTTAAACTTTTGGCTGACGTGGATTGTTGATGCAGTAGGAGGTCAGGCTGATGTGGATTGCTGATGTGGCAGTAGATCAAACGCATCAGAGTGTGCGAGGTGGAACCACACGAACAAATCAGTAGATGGGTTTTCACCCATGTTCAGTAGAAGAGTTTTCATCCATGATATAGATGGATTTTCACCCATGATGAGTAGATGAGGTGGATGGAAGTGCAGTGGTGGAGCTGTAAAGATCCGGTATGTTGAGGTGCACGGAAGCGTGTGATTACCACTAGAGACGCGTGGAAGCGTGGTGGCAGAGCTGTGAAAATCCGGCACGTTGAGGCACACAGAAGCACGTGGAAGCGTGGTTGCACAACTATGAAGATTTGGCAAGTTGAGACACATGGAAGCGTGATGGCGAAGCTGTGAAGATCCGACATGTTGAGGCGTATAGAAGTGTGGTGGCGGTGTGTGGAGAGTTTGGAGACCATTGGCGGCGCGTGGAGGCGGGGGTGACGCATGAAAGCAGGGGCGGCACTGGGAAGCGCTTTTTGGGGACGTTTTTGCAGGACTTTAATGATTGGCAGTCAGGGATGAGGCTGATGGTGCCATCCTTGGCAGTGACGACGATGGACTGAGACTACTACCAGTGATCAACGGGCTCTGATACCATGTTAAGAATAATGAAAAATTGTATATTGCATTGATAAATGAACAATACATAAGGGTTAGGGGTTGGTGAGTGCTATACAAGTAAGCTATACAAGGCAACTGGGTTGGTGAGTGTTATATAAGGCAGTAGTGTAGTGTACAAGAAACCCTAGGTGGTAGGTAATAGTAAATGTATAATCTAACATGGGTGTTCACAGAAGGAAACTTTGGGGGGTTTTTCTTGCTGGGTTATTCGATACAACCATGGTTATGATATTTGGATATGATTTGATGAGTTGTTGGTATGCCTATTTATGAATAATTAAAAAGTTGCTATATTTTCTCTTCAATTGTGGATTTTTGGGTTATAGCTATCTTCATGCTATATTGTACTTTGTAGGTGATGTTCTTTTTAGTATTTTGCATGTTAGAAATTAGTGCAGGTTCTAGTGAGAGGGACTCTTGGAGTTAACCCCTTCCAGTGAAGGAGTATTGGATGGAAGTAATTTTTTGGGATGGTCAAAGTTTGCCTATTATCATCAGTTCAGCTTTGTGGCTTGTATAGATACTTGACAGGGGCAAGTAAGAAGTCAAAGTCATCTGGTCCGTCCTGTAAATGATGGATCAGATCAGGAATTTCGTTGATGTCCTAGTCACTCAATGCTATGCTACCATACATGGGTTGTGTTTCTCTTTGATACAACAAATACAATTTGTATTACTATAGCTCAGGATTATTTGCACATGGATAATGATGCCTAAATTTATGAATTGCAGAAAAAGGATTATGAAATTGCCCTATATGACTCTTATTGAGTACTATCTCAAGCTTAATAGTCTGGTTGGAACTAGGTTACTATTAATATTTCCAGACAGATTGGGCAAGTGAAAAAATATGCATAAATTCATAGATTTGCATTCATTTACCTCACCCTTTCTTATGTTAACATGTTGATCATGCAAGAGCGATTATAACTCAATTTTGTTTGACAGAATCAATGTTTTTATGCAGTTTAGACGATTGATATTGCTTAGAAGTCTGCCAACCCAAAAGGCCTGGATGAGACGATGTCAATTACTTTGCATAATTTTTTTTTTCTGTTCTATGATTTCTCTAAAAGTTTGGCATATGGTGTAGTAAAGAACCAGATAAAAAATTGAACATGAGGATGTTTGACTGTGTTGTAGTTTCTTCATCTCTTCTTGGTGCTTTTTTTGTTTTTTGATGGTAAGGACTAACTGTGTGTTGTAATTTCTTCATCTCCTCTTGGTGCTTTTTTTGTTTTTTGATGGCAAGGACTAATACTCACTACAATCATAAATTCTTGTCCTGTGAGAAATTTAATAATACCAATGAGATCTTTAATGGTATATCTGCAGATGAGGTTTTTGTTTAACAGGTTAGATACAAGAAGCCCATAACCATGGATTGGCAACAAGGTTTAGCCGCAATACTTTGCTCTAGTGAACATAATATTGTATTATTTAATTATCTATTACATATTCTCCTATATCCATTTTATAAGTTAGTGATTTTTGTTTAATTTATTGAAAAGAAAAAAGGAAGACCCAAGTCAATTTGAAGAGAGTGTTTTGGTTGAGTGGAAGGGGGAGGAAGAAGGTGACACCTTCCATTGCATTTTGCCAAGGTGTCTCAGTACAGGGCAACTGAGGAAGTGTAGCGCCCTTAGAATCGAAGCCTTTTTAAGCGCCAATAGTTGTAGCTGTGGGTAGGGTTTTTGTATATCATACTGCAGTCCCCTAACTAAAATGGCTGACTTCGGTTCGCTTGTTTAGGCTCAACGCCTCGCTTTACATTAGGTATCTGCCCTCCTAAAAACCAGAAAACGGGAAAGACTACTGGGAATCTCTAATAAGTGAAGTAGTCGTTGTCTGACCAATCGGCTTGAACACCAGACTACTCGTGCCTGCCTATTTAGTTGAAGGGTTGTGGATTCAATCTATTTTGATGGGATTTTTGCTTCTATTGAGTGGGTAAAGAAGGATTTCTCTAGTAGGTAGCCACAAGACCAGATAAGAGGACCATTGCTTGTGCCTGTGACATACAGGGGCCTGTAGGAGGGAAAGGAAGAGAAGGTTTTAGATTTATAACCAGTACTCTCTAAATTAATACATAAATGAATAATCAACAAGTTTTGATCAAAGGTAAAAATGTCACTTCACAATTTTGGAGTAGCTATCCTTCCTTTCCTTCCTCCCTCCCGTCCACCTTTGGATGGATGAAAATTGCAGGGTCCGGACCAGAGGGCTGCTGCATCCATCCATCCTTCATTCCATTCCTTCTCTCTCTCTCTCTCTCTCTCTCTCTCTCTCTCTCTCTCTCTCTCTCGTACAAAACAACAACGGAGACCTCCTCCATCCTTCCTCTCTTCCCTCCCCCACTTCTTTCTTTCCTCCTACCAAACAATGGTTTATCTATGCAGAATAAATGGATGGCATATCACAACACAAATCCTTCAATACTAAATAACCAAGACCATCCCAATGCAAGAGATGATAACAAAAGCATTAGAAGAGAATTCAAAATTTTCTCAACGGCCATAACCTGCATACAAAGAAAGTAAATTGATTAAAATGAGGTCCAATGGCAGTTATGATAAAAGTGATTATGAAGAACCTAGAGGGGGAGGGGCTAAATAGATTCTGTCCAATTCCTTTTCTATTATTTAAGTATGGAAACTAAAAGCAATGGCAATAATCACAAAATAATGGACATAAGGAATTAAAGAGGTAAAACCCCAATGTGGAGAAACATCCTCTTTGACTGTCAAGCTATAACTGAGCTTCATTATGTTTGAAAGAGTAGTACAGTAACTCACCGGTTACTCTCTCACTCACCCAACTCACTACATAATCACTAGAGCTCTCACTCTAGTTCACAGCTTCCCAAGGCTTGAACCACTCTCACGAAACTCACCACAAGCACTCAGCTCTAACCCAACTCAAACTTCCCTAAGCTTGAGTTATCTCTCACCAAACTCACAGTCGCTCCCCCTGTCCAAAGCAACCCTTTGCTTGGACTACAAGTGGAGAATGTGAAGCATATTACAATATAAGTCACCAATTCTCAAGATATAAGATCTTCAGTTGCAAAGCAGAAATTTGAGTTGAATGGGCCACATGAAACTTTGGCAAATTTATAACTCTAAGTTGATAGCATCCATGTGATCCACTCCTTAGCAAATGTTGTGTAGCAGCTACTAAAAGTATATATGTTGATGAAGAGGGTTTGCTATGTTCAATGAAGTACCAGCTAGGTTGATTTGCTTTTGAACAGTGGATTGCGTCTCATTTCAGCAAGATGAACAGTGCTGCAATATGGTCTTGAGAACCTGACTCTTTTCTTGGGAAAACTGTAACTCAACAGGCTAAAAAATGTAGTATAAAGCATGCTCAGATACCTTAAGACCTCAGCAGTTGCAACTTTGGCAGATAGAGCAAAGGTCATTTACAACAGATTTTTATCCACAACATGTGCTCCAAATGACCAAATTTGAATGCAGCAAGATTCTCTTATTCTACTTAGCACATATTACTCAATTATGTCAACACATTTGCTAGAGTTAATTTTGACAGGAACATGCTTTTCTAGAAATTCATAACAGTGCACATGAATTCTGACAGCAAATGTTTGTTCAATGATGACGATTAGGAGGGCAGAATTTAAAGGGACATCATTAGGCACTTTACAATGATAATTGTTATTAAACACAATTCGGTTTAATGCACTTTAGAAACATTTGAACTCACAAAACTTGCTCAATAGAAATGTAAGCATATAGACATGAACTGACAGCAGAATTATGATCAGAGATTAGGGCTTCAAGAGGTCAAATGTGTATGCAGACATTGCAGCAACTTCATTTCAGTAAATACACATAAGATCAGCTTAAATACATATGTAATGATGATAAAATTAAGACCTGAACCTAGTTAAAACAGTCTGACAGTGTTTGAACAGATTTCAACTATGAACTGTGCATCATATATCAGGATGACCACCTAAACTATGAAGCATATGTGTTGCTGACAGAATATAGCTACATTATGTCTTAGTATGTATAATGTGATATGTTTATGCATTTAAAGTACATTTTAGCTTACTGAAATCTGAATTCACCTCATTGCAGTAATAAATCTACCAATGCAGTAATAAATCTACCAAGTTTAGGCTTCTAGGCTATGAAGCATGGATACGGATATCAGATACGGATATGACACAATATGGATACGGCGATACGGCAAATCTCAAAAAAATAGGATACGGGTACAGCGGGATACGGCAAATATATATATATATATATATATATATATATATATATATATATATATATATATATACAAAAAAAATTAATAGAACACAAGTTAAGTTTTAAGTTTTAACTTAAAGATTTTTTTTTTCAACATTAAAAGATCTTTTGATTTATTACAAATTAAGATCCACCTTTTAACTAAGCTTTTTAATATTACAATATGGCCACCATTTTTTTTTTATAAAAAAAAAAAATATACAAATTTGCCCAAACGTATCCCAAAAGTATTCACCACGTATCTGAAACGTATCCTGGCGTATCCGAAACGTATCCTCCTGACGTATCCGAGACGTATTCGAAAATAAAAAAATTATTTAAAAAAATCAGATACTTCCCGAGAGTATCCGATACGTGTCCGGCCGTATCCGTACCGGATACGTATCCGATACGGCCACGGGACCTCTAGGGAAGTATCCGTGCTTCATAGCTTCTAGGTGTCAAATTTAGGGAAATAAGGTTGTCTTCTTGTATTGGACTCAAAACAATACTTAAGGGCTTAATTATATATGCTCAAAGTATTTTCAAACCAATATAATCAATAGCATACCATTAAGTGCATTCAAGATCATGACAACAACATTTCTAGCATGACAGACACTGTTCACAGGAGCCAAAGGAGGTTCAGGGTATGAATTTTTAGAACAGACTCTATTTCAACTTCAATAGGGTTTATACAGCATAATCATGATATGATATTTTTGTTTAAAGATCAAGAAGCTACCCACAACTAATTCTAATGAAATGAAAGCTCAATATACACTTTTTGACAATAAAGCTTAACTGAAATGAAATTCAGAACTCTAGAATTATTCTCTCTCTAATTCAGCTCATGAAATGTCTAATACAAAATATAAATCAGATTAAAGATAGGAGCTAACAACTCAGAGATTAAGCATAATGAGCACAAAAGATTCATATACATTCATGAAGGAAAAGAAGACATCAGTAATAAGGTCTGAACTTCTGAGGTTTGGAGTATGAAAACAGAAAAGATCATTTCATAAAGTTCAACAGCTTAAAAAATGGTGTTATCATAATCAAATATACATGCTCAAATTATTTCCAAAGACTTAAGATCAGAATATAACAAGACTTTGAAACTCAGCAGATTTTAGCTATTCAAAATCTGCTGAAATCAGTTATGCAGCTGCTGCTTTCAAGAACCAGCTTCTTAGTTGAACTCCAAGGCATGAAATAGCTCCATCTTGCTCCCCTTTCAGTCCTGGCTCATTCTATTATTTTCACTATGTTTAGATCAAAATGCTGTTTTCCTCTCACTCTTGCTCACTCTCAATTTAGCTGCCTTTCTCTATTGTGCTCAAACCCTAGCTAGTAGCTGCTGTCTATAGTAGCCTATCTATAGAACCAAGAAAAACTTCCGACGGCTCGAAAGAATAGGATTGACAGCTCATTCTCTTGTCTTGTAGCTCATTTCAAAAAGAACCAATGATTGGCTCTTTCTTTATATGGCAAGAGTGTCCTTTATTCAAATTTCATGTCTGTAATCATAAGAGCAGCTTAGAGTATATTCTGTACAACGACCAAACAAGATCATTCTATAATTCATGACCTGAGATGCCACGTGTTAGCCTCCTCTATTTGCACTGACATTACAAAAATGTCTCTATGTTGGCTGTTTTTGCAATATATATATATATATATATATATAGGAGGCTGCAATTCCATTAAATGTGCAAAGTCAAGATGTTCTAACATGAAACACATAATGTAAATCACATAAACACAGAAATGGCCATCCACACATTGCCTTAGCAAGTGAAATGACAGAAATGCCCTTTGATGGACTTTTTGAGCTAATGGGATCAAATATAGGGTTGTCATGACAGAAATGAAATAAACAGAAATTATATATGCTTAGACATGATTAAGTGAAAAATGAAATGTACCTAAGCATACCATAGGCTGTGAAATAACCAATATGCCCTTGTAATGGAATAATGACTATAATGCCCCTAGAGGTTCCTTTTGACATTAAAACTTGGGCAAACATCTCAGGGGTCTCATAAAGTACATTCAAGTGAAAGATTTATACGCCAAAAATTGTTGGATATCTTCCATCAGGACTCCATAAGAGTGCCCTAATCTATTCATCATCATGACTCTGCAGAAAATCCACTAGAGTCCATCGACTCCAGAACCTTTAGAGAGGGTGCCTGAGGCAACTCCAGATCCCACAGTTGCTGCATTCCCGGGGTAAGAAGCAGTCCAAATGCAAATTCCACGCCTTTGCAATCCAATTAATGAAAATATACCCAATAAGAATCAACAAAAATTGTTGGTAACTCTTTCAAATAAAATTGAACCAAACTTAATTAACTAAACTAACAGTGATTTAAAAATGAGAATGTGGCAATACTATGATGCTTGCAAGCTACAGAAGTGTCCTCCCACCATTCGGTCTCCATGCAAGCAGCTTAATGTCTCTCTGGGACTCATTTGGTCAAAATACAAAGGTCCTTCCCCTCTTAAAAAGATTCTTAAAAAAAAGTTTTGAGTTAACTAGAACAGAGTGTGGCATTTGACAGAATACAAGAGAAGTAGATGTATAGCTCTTTAATAATGCAAGTCCTAAAGAGAGAGGAAAATCCACAACTCAAGTACGTAATGAGTTACTCACCTGAATCCTCATAATCATGAACTGTAACATAGTTTGGCCGAGAGATAAATGCTAAAATATACTTATGTTGGTTCCAACTTATGCCCTGAAAGTCAACATCTGGTACAAATTTTACCTGATAAATTTAGGGCAACTTTGTTTAATAACTCAAATGCACAAGCTCCACTGACATTATTATCTCTAAGATAGATGCAAATCATTAAGTTATGTTATCAGCACATTCAATAATAAAGATAGTAGTTCTGCGTACCTGACAAACACAGAGTTGTACACTTAGCAAAACTCCTTGTGATGCACCTCTAACCAAGTTGATTAAACAAAGGATACACATATCAGTTCAGAATTTTCTTTTATTGCTTTTCCCACTTCAACTTACTCTTGTTTATTTTAGTTGAATTAAAAGTGTGTTATAACTCACAAATGGTCCGTGTGTCAATAAAATATAGACACATTGACAGCTATACCCACAGCAAAAAGGTTAAGCCTCAACAACCCATAATCAAACAATTTGAGTTAGTTTGTGAAGGCGCTTATATCATAGCTCTCCAGTATAAAATAGGAAGAGTTCCACAAAATGTGAAGGAAACATAGAATATTTAAATAAATCATTTGAAAGAATTGCAGCAAAGCGTGGTAATGAGATAAACAAGGGGATGCCAACTCTTTGTGGATAGTAGGTTTCTTTTTCTTTTTTTATAAACAAGGGATGCTCACAGTTTTGCATGGCCATGAAACAAAAAGATTAATAAAGCCCTTAACTTTCAAATCATCAAATTGACGCTTCAATTCTGCCAACTCTGCCGGTGCCATCCGATATGATGCCATAAAAATGGACGCCGTACCGGGTATAAGATCAATACCGAACTCTACCTCTCTTTTGGGAGGTAAGTCCATCGAATATTTCAAAAATACATCAAAGAAGTCATATACCACCGCCAGATATAACTCTCTCGGAACCTCCTCTCCCTTGGCTAATAGACTAGCGAAGATAAAACTGTGTCGCTCCCGACTACTAAATCCATATCATAGAGAAGTATAGGAATCACTCTGATCTCCAACAAAACAAAAACAATCGCCCACATATAAATCGTCATTCTCCCTCTAAAACAATCCATGGTTGCAAGGAACTCCGACAACCAATCCATCCCAAGGATAATATCAAAACTACTCATGTATAGGAGAATAAAATAAAACTCAAGTGTCCCCCCGACTATCTCAATAACACATCCCCAACACACTCTGTCAAGGATCACTGTACCTCTCACAGGTGTATTAACACAAACAGCTTTACCCAATGGACTAACCTTTAGCCCTAATGCCCGTGCAAATGATGTTGCAATAAATGAGTATGACGCACCCAAATTAATCAATACACGTGCTCTAGAACTGTACACTAGAAATATATCTCTAACTACTAAAGGTCCTACCGAGGTGTCTGCGGGTGTCACAACGTATACCCTGCCCTTTGCTCTACTAGCCCAAAAACCTGACTGCTGTGTGGATGCACTAGGGGTAGATCCCCTCACTGATCTCACACTCTGAGCAGATATAGCTGGCTGTGGTGGAGGCACTGCCCTATAGCTCGATTGTACATATATGGTCTTAGCCGGTCTCTACTAAGCACTCTGTCCACCCTTAGCATTCCCACTCTGCTATGGGCAATGCCTAATCATGTGTCCCTGATGTCTACAACCAAAGCAAGCAGTCGTGCTAGGCGGACCCACAGGCTGGCTAGAGGACAATTTGACTTGTAGTGTTCCGGTTACTTACACTTGAAGCATACCACTTCTACCCTAGCATATGTCACACCCCAAAATCTGACTCCTAGAGATTGAGGGTGAACCCATCCATTAACCCTAATGAACCTTCTTTACTCTTAAATACCAGGGAAGCTTCACTCTATTCTTGCACATGGATGTGCACAACTTAACCTTAACTAACCTCAAATGGGCCCTAAACCAAGCCACACTTGCATAGCCAACTTGTAGTGGCCTGCAATTTTTTGCACATACGACCTTATGTGACTAGAACTTGAAACTAAAACCTACACCATTGGATAAAGGATTCAAAAAACACTTGATTTTAAAAAAAAAACCACGCTCAATCTTGATCTAAGATGAAGAAGTTACACCCGATTGAAGTTTGGGCGAAATCCAAAAATTTCTAAAATTCCTGTTATTCTCTCAGTCGGCTGGAAGGTAGTTTCAGTTGGCTGAAAGCTCTACTGAAACTGGTACCCATTTGCAAACATTTGAGATCTCACACTGTCAACTGGCTGCTGCAGAGCCTAGGCGACCGAAAGTGCCCAAAAGCCTAAAAACTTGCATTTTTCCAATCCTTATGCATTTCATCACCTTCCCAACTCATACTAAAATTCAAATATATTTAAAACTTGATGGAATTCATACATTCATCATTCCTCAACATTACAATACACACATCTCACAAATGTAACCTAAAGATATACATTTGTGTCCATTCTCCTCAATCAATCTCAAGCATGTCTCATTCCATCCATCCAAACTCAAAATACTTTAAAAACATCTATAAAATGTCACAGGATAACATGATGTCATAACCTTATGGTTTCATACATCACAAGCCCCTAATCATGAATTTAATCAAAATCATGCATTCCTCATCATAAAATACATTTCCATTGACACGCCCTGATTTTTGACTCCTAGAAATCAAGGGTGATTAGGTTACATGTCATCACCTCTCATCTATAATCTCACTATGGTACCATGTTTTGATATCAATCTATCATGCCCCAATTTCTATTACTTGAAAATGGGATGATTGAATCACATGTCATCACCTCACATCAACTATTACCAATATGTTATGCCCCGATTGTCGGGTCATGACAAATTACGAAAGCCTTTAAATTACCATCGCCAATTCCTTATCTCATTCATCAATTTCATAACATAGCGAAAGCTTTACAATCTCACCATGGGCCCCTAAGTTGAACATATTAACTCTTAACACTCAACAAAACATTTTTTTTAAGCTCACATTCAGGTTTCGGTCTGCTGAAGAATGTTCCATCAGTTAGCTGAAACTAGGGCAATTTATTGGTTGATTACCCTTCAGCTTCGGTCAGTTGAAGGAGGCCTTTCGGTCGGCAGAAGGGCTGTTTCGGTCGACCGAAACAGGTACCTGCAGAGTCTGTAGATGCGAATGTTCGGTATCTCACCATTTCGGTCGGCTGAAATATGTTTCAGCCGGCTGAAACCCTCCAGAACCTATTTCTCACTGTTTCAAGCCTTAGTTTACCCTCCACAATGTTCATAACTCAAAGGAATCATTCTAAGCATACATACACCTCATTTTACCAATGTATCAACACAACCATTCTCACAAGTTTATATATGTGAAAATTAAACATATATGAAGAATCATCATTTAACATCTAACATTCTACCATGCTCATAATGTATGAAACCATAAGGCATTAATAACACATGCTTGAAAATGTATTTAAACGTATACAACCACAAAGCATAAATAATACATGTTCTCAAAACACAAATGGTCTTTACATATTTTTCACATGCATATAGTCTATAATCTAGATATGCATTCAAATAAAGTAAATAAGTCATTAATGAAACCAAAATCCATTCCACGCCAACTCTACCATTGGGTAGACTCCACCACTTCTTTTTCATTTCCTGAAAAGAGTTAATCCTCATGGGATGAGCAACTACACGCTTAGTAGGAATGTTTAAAACACAATTTCGCAAGTTTCGTGAATACCACATAAATATACAATTGCATTTAATCATGTTAATCAATATCCATATATCACAACCATATTATAAGCAACGTGTAAATATAACATGATATGTACAATTCCCTTATCCTCTGCACTCATCCATTGGTCTCTAATTACCCTTAGACAAACCAATCCCACCTATTCGAGATTCTTATACCACTCCATCTTATGGAAGGACTCCATTTTTGGGAGTTTTCTCTTCCAATGTAATTGGGGCTCCTTTACCGGTCCACCCCGTGAGGGTTTCATATACCGGATTACCTCACCACTCGTCAAGAGGGCTTACTACCTAATTGAGCTCACCACCCTCACCGTGCCAATAAAGATGCATCCCATATGTTCAATCCAATGCATGTCCATAATTTAAAAACCAATGAGGTATTCAACAATTATACTTATACAAATTCTCATTTAATCATCACATGCATTTACATTGAACATGCTTAACATTTTCATATTTCACATAATGTCATATCTTCCACATTTCATATAATTCATATATTAACAATCAAACCATGATTTTCATTCAATATGCTTCCAAGACAATTTATCAAACACATAAGCATCACATTCACAAATATACATGAATTTGCACTATTCTTTCATAATTCAATCCCAACATGCTTCATAATTAATTATGGCAATTATAAACATATAATTATGAAATCTAATATAATGAATTCATCAATTTGTATAATTAAGCGTGCTTTACTATTGAAAAAATCTAATTATACCACATAACCAATTGGTTGCCTTAACAACCAATATACTCACAAAAATCCCGGATTCTATGGGTTAGGCATCCCTACCTCAATTTGGAAGAGCTTCCAAAGGAATTTTCCCAAATTCTCACCAAAACTCAACTTCCTCCGAAATTGATTCCGAACTGATCAAACTCAAGCCCTTGACACATAGATCATTTCTCTCTTCTTCGATGAACTCCACAAACACTACCACAAAAGTATCAATGTACTCAATAAATGCGCAGTTCATCAAATCAATAAATGCCATTGGTACATTAGTCAAACCGAATGACATTACAAGGAATTCATAGTGTCCATACCACGTACGAAAATCCGTTTTATGAAAAAATATCTCCATTCAATTGATCAAATTGGTCATCTATCCTCGGCAATGGATACTTGTTTTTGATTGTTACATGATTCCATTTTTGGTAATCAATGCACAATCTCAAAGTACCATTTTTATTTTTTGCAAACAACACCAGTGCTCCTAACGGTGATGCACTCGGTCTAATAAAGCATTTAGCTTTCAAATCATCCAATTGACGCTTTAATTCCACCAACTCTGCTGGTGCCATATGATATAGTGCCATATAAATGGGTGTCGTACCGGGTATAAGGTCAATGCTAAACTCTACCTCTGTTTTGGGAGGCAAATCTGTTAAATCCTCTAGAAAGACATCCGTGAACTCACACACCACTATCGAATATATCTCCCTCAACATCTCCTCTCCCTCTGCCAATAGATTAGCCATGATAAAACTGTGTTGCTCCTAACTACTAATGCTATAGCATGGAAAATACATAAATCACTCTGATCCCCAACAAAACAAAAATAATCGCCCTCGGGCGTGCAAATCGTCACACTCCCTCTAAAACAATCTATGGTTGTATGAAACTCTGACATAAGGCATTAAGTTAAGAAAACCTTGATAGAAAACCGGACAGACAGGGGGCAAGCCCTCCATACAAAGCTCATTCCAAGCTCTCTCATATAAAATATCCTTGGCATGGGGGTAAGATTCACGCCTGTCTTTTAAAAAGGCCTACACATTTTCTCAAACCTGAAAATAAGAAAGAAGTCCCAAGAAGGAAAGAAAAAAAAACAAAAGCATAACCAAAATGACGAATCTCGAGGATTTGTGTTGAAGATGCAATATCAAAAGAATCCGTCAAATTCCATTCAAACGACTTCAAGTAAGAGAGTTCAAAATACCGTGCTTACTTGGAGGCCAAAGAAGAATGCTCAAGAAGGGAATGGTTCTAAAAAGATCTCACAAGAATCAGTGTTTGAAAATATACAAATGTCAGCTCAAGTAATTCCTTCCCAACATGTCGTCAACAAGCACCAAGGTAAGAGTCTGAAACTACAAAATGAGGAACAAGAACAAAATCATCTACAATCCCATATGGAACGAGAGGCTCAAAAAATCAAAAGACTAGATGAAGGAAAAGTGTGGGGACCAAAGCCTGAAGATGCTGTCTAGATCAAATCTCGCAGCGGAATGAAAGCATATTGGGTGAGGTTCAATCCTCCTACATGGACCATGATGAATGAAATATCTCTTCTTCTGGGTGGGGAGACAAGTTCGAAGAAGATGTTTCTTCTCAAGTACAAGAAGAGTATAATGAAGAAACAAAACAAGAAAGAAATCTCCAAATTGACACCGAGCTGTTTTACACTTTTTAACGCAAGTTTGGATTGTCTTCTGAGCTTTGCAAAGTTAAAAAGTAATTGCAACTAAGCTGCTCCCCGATACAAGCCTAAATTGTCAATGACACTCTATAACATGAGTATAAACTGTCTACAAAAAAAAAAAAAAATTTATTGACACGAGTATAAACTCTCTACATAAAAAACAAAAAAAAAAACCAAGAACTCCTTGACACGAGCATAAACTGTCTACCAAAAAAAACTCATTGACACGAGTATAAATTGTCTACCCAAAAAAAAAACAATCATTGATATGAGTATAAACTATCTTTATGAACAAAAAAAATTGAACTACGTAAATGACTTGATTCTTCTTTGAGGGTACGTAGGTAACTTAGAGCTTCATTCTAAGTTCAATCGACCTAAAAAAAAAATTTGTTTTGGTCTGCCGCTAAGATATTGACGATGTCTGTCGCACTGTGGTGACTTGGTCTGCCGCTAAGATGTTGACGATGTCTGTCTCATCGTGGTGACTTGGTCTGCCGCTAAGATGTTGATGATATCTGTGGCACCGTGGTGACTTGGTCTGCCACTAAGATGCTGACGATATCTGCCGCACCGTAGTGACTTGGTCTGCCGTGAAGATGCTGACAATGTCTTAAGATGTTGATGATGTCTACCGCACTGTAAGGACCGGAATTATTTTGACCGGTCCCGGTTGAATTTTGACCGGATTGAATTTTTTTCGGATTAATTAAATTCCGGAAAGGGTGTGGATATATTTCCATACAAGTGGAAGGCATATGTATATGTATATATATATATATCTAAATATATATATACATAGTACCTATATTTATACTCAATTATAAATATACGGGGGGCTTTATGTAATTATGAAGAAATAGAGGTGCACATTCCTAATTTTGTGCATGTGGAGGGGCAAGAGTATGTGGTGAGGTATATACATATGTGTATATATAATAATATGCCCATGTGATAAATATATATATATATATATATATGTATTATATACATGTGGTTGTAAGTGGCTAAAGAATAGTATGTGGACCAAAATGATGAGAAGATAAGAGAGCATGTGGTGGTCAGCCGAAGAAGAGAAAAAAAGAAGAAAGAAAAGGAAAAAGAAAAAGAAGAAAGAAAAAAAAAAGAAAAGAAAGAGAAAAAGAAAAGGAAAAAAAGAAAGAAAAAGAAAAGAGGAGAGAGAAGGAGAAGTCGGGGAGAGAGGGAAAGAGAGACCGAGTGAGATCGGGGAGAGAGAAACCCGGGGAAGGAGGGGCCGCCGATCTCGGCGCCGACGGTGGCGTGGCTGTCGGCGGTTTGCGGTGGCCGAAGGGGTTGAGGTGGCGTGCCGGTGACGCGGGGTGGCTCGGTGCGGCGGAGCCGTTCGCGAAGAGGGTTCGTCCGGCAGCTGGTGCGCTCGTCCAGCAGGGGATTCACGGCCGATGAGGCGCCGTTCAGCCGGGGTTGAGCTCGGCTGGTTCGTGGGTTTGCTGGCGGTTGGAAGAGACTTCCGGGGGTGGAGAGCCTTTGGTTGCTCACGGTGGATCTGGGTTTTCACGGCTGTTCGGACAGCTTATTGGAGTGGTTCTCGGCTGTTGCAGCTGGGTTCGGCTGAGGTCCTTCTTGGGCTTGGCTCGAGCTGGCCGATGGGTCCGATTGGAGGCTTCGGCTAGTAGATCCGTTATGGTGAGCCGTTGGGTTCAGTTGTTGAGTTGAGTTGGGTTCATGGTTTGGCTGGGTTTTCAGGTGGCTTCGGTGTGATGATCACGGCTGTGTGGTCTTGGGTTTGATTGAGGTGTTCGATTTCAGTTGAGGGTTGACTGAGTTTTGGGTCCGATCATGGTGGATTTTCTTGGTGGTCGATTTGGTTTCGGGTCGGCTGAAATGGGTGAAACATGCAGTGGCAGCCACGGATGGCTTCGACTGGTTGGGTGTTGTATCCGTGAGGTTGCAATGGTGACACTGAGTTCGGTTCACGCATGGCTTGGCAGTCATGGATAGTTGCTGAGAGGCTTGTGGATCTTTGGTACTCCATAGTTTGGCCGTGTATATAGGCTTTGTTGGTTCACTTGGTGAGTTCAGTTGGTGGCTCACGGTTGGATGGTGGTGGAACTTCAGCTTCATAGCAGTGGTTATTTGACGGCGTGCCGGCGGTGAGGGTCACGGCTTGGCCGTGGCATGGGCTGCCATGGTGGTCCAAGGTGGTGGTAGTGGGTGGCCGATTATGGGTCTACATTGTATGCTGGGCTTGAAAGTAATGGTTTGTGATTTGGGCCCTCATTAATAGCGGGCTTGGACCTTGGAGTTGGGTTGGTTCACTTTATTTGGGTTGGACCAAAAATTAAAAAGGAAACGAAGTGGCCCGATGGATGGTTCGGGTGGGTTGTGACACAGGATTGGACCGGACCGGACTTGGTAGAGGCCGATTTGCAGGCACGGGCCGGTTGAGAGCGGGACCTAAGGCAAGTTGATTCTTGCCTCTATCTCTTACGTACATTTTAATTACGTTGAGTAATTTACATATGTCTTAATTTGATCATATGTGGTATGTGTATATACATATATATGTAGGCGCTTATATATATATGTGTATAGGGAATGTGGTACATACATGGGATGTGAGAGGATATACATATGTGTGTGTGTATATATATGTATGTGCGGGTTTGGGAAGCGATAACGTGTTAGATTTATCGCCTAATTGCATTGTGACATGCATGTATGTATAGATTAAAGTCTATGAAGAGTATGCTAAATAATACATGTTTAGCTATATGTTGTCTTGTATGCATATGTGGCTTTTATGCATGACGTTCAGTATATATATAGGTGATTATATATATGGTTGCAACGGTAGAAATGCATGCTAAGCATGAATTTACTTTTGGCGAGTATTTGAAAAGCATGAAATGTGCTAAGTGTTTTATATGTTCTTGATACATATGTGGGTGATGTAATATATATGTGTATATATATTGTGATTAGAATGCATGTTAGCCACTTGTAGTGAATACATGCATTGAATGAGAGCATGACTGTATGTATGCTAGTATATGTGCATATAGGACTTATATGCAGGATTGGACATATATGTGATTATATGTGAGAATGTGAATATGAGATGCATGCTGGCTTTATTTATATATATCGAATGTGTGCATTGATACTAGCATGATAAAAATGTGCTAGGTTGAGTTTGTTGGCATATATGACGTATTATGCAGGTATTGAACATATATGTGTTGGAATGTGATGAGAAACATGTTAGATACTTCTTTTTAGTATTCATAAGCATGGGTTGAAGCATGAAAGTACTATGCTATGTATATATGCATCCATATTGCATGTATAGGAGGGAAATGACACATACGTGATTGTACGTGGGTTTACATGTATAGGTAATTATATGTGTGGTTATGCGGAGACGAAATGTACACTATATTTTCTTAAAACTAGCTTGTACATTGTGAAGCACAAAATTGAATGCTTAGTGTTTATATGTTTGAAATGCATATATGGGGCCGTTGTGAGGAAACGGGGAAGTGTGGTTGAATTACCTAGAGTAGGTTAATACTCGGGTATGGTTGTGGTCATAAAGTAGGCAAATCACCCAGAGTAGGTCAATACTCGGTCACGGTGAGGGCGTTGGAGCGGTTATGTCACCTTGGAGTAGGTAAATACTCGGTGACAGTGGTCTATCCACCTTGGAGTAGGTAAATACTCGGTGGCGGTGCTGATATGGTCTAACCACCTTGAACTATCTAAGACTCGGTGACGGTGCTGATATGGTCTAATCATCTTGAGTCAAAATAAGCTCAGTGGCGGTGCTGATATGGTCTAACCACTTCGAGTTACCCAATACTCGGTGACGGTGCTGATATGGTCTAATCACCTTGAGTAGACAAATAATTGGTGACGGTGCTGATATGGTCTAATCACCAATGGGCAAACCAAAATATTGCCCCGGAAGTATGACGTTGGCGGAGTAGGTCAAGGTCATAGGATGGTTATTGGAGTTGTCATAGGTCACATGATCCTCGGAGCGGGCCAATCATGTGGGGTATCGGATGAGGACCGAGAGTGAGAGTACGTGCAAGCTTTGATGCTTGTCCTATGTATCGGATTATGACCGTGGAAGGTGAAAAATACATTTATGCTTATGTGTTTATCTGTTAAGCATGTTTTCCTGTTTAAATGCATCTTCATTGCATTTGGGATTGCTACTTGTCGAGTATGAAATGTGGTAGATGATTTACATTGGTCATGTAAATGCTTTGACATATATGTTCTACATACATATTGGTGCGGAATGTTTACTGCTTTCAAGCATGTTGAAAATGATTTCTAAAATCATGTATAGTGGATTTTGTATGTTCATATGTGCTAGAGTAGCCATGTACATCATTGGTTCATACATGCTAGGTAGAGCATGGTCTTAAATATTGTGATATATTTAAGTGCATAAGTATATTCTTGAGAATATGTGAGGATCGACCTGCTGCAGCAGTGATAGTATGGTTCTACATACCTTGTTGGGCCTTTGAGCTCACCCCCTCCCAGGTTTTACAGGTATTGCTAGTTTTGGAGTTAGTTAGGGGACTGACAGCACCGGTTGCAGAGGTAGTATCTAGATTCCTTAGAATCTAGTGTATATCCAGGATAGTGGGTAGATAGATGCTTTACATTTGGATTAAATGTATAAAGCGATTCATATTGATTCAGTTCCTTCAATTGTATTTATTCATGTGATGTATGTATTTAATACGGACATTCAAGGACTGATGCATGTATATTTATGATTGTTTATGCATGTTGTAGAAATATTGGGGGGACACGGGCCCAGAAGTGTCCATATTTACTGTTAGATATAAATGCTGGGGGGACACGTGCCCAGAAGTGTCCATATAAATTATGAAGCAGGTATATCATGCCAGGAGCTGATTATTTAGAATGGGTCATGCCCGATTTTCGTAAAAATCATAGGAAATTGAATTGTATGATCAGGTGGAGGTTATGTCGTGAGGGTGATCTCACGGGGTTCACACCTCGGTTTCCGGGCCTCGGGAACTGGGGCGTGACACGCACCGT
The DNA here is from genome assembly GCA_026545225.1 of Cornus controversa. Classification (NCBI taxonomy): domain Eukaryota; kingdom Viridiplantae; phylum Streptophyta; class Magnoliopsida; order Cornales; family Cornaceae; genus Cornus; species Cornus controversa. The sequence continues at coordinate 58,874,143 of CM048845.1, forward strand.
GGTGACTTGGTCTGCCACCAAGATGCTGACAATATTTGCTGCACTAGGGTGACTTGATCTGCCACCAAGATGTTGACGATGTCTGCCGCACCATGGTGGCTTGGCCTGCCACCGAGATGTTGACGATGTATGTCGCACCGTGGTGACTTGGCCTGCTGCCGAGATATTGACGATATTTGTCGCATCGTGGTAAAATGACCTCGAAGGACACTAAGGGACCCCGAATGAACAATAAAGTGACATCGAAGTGCACTAAGGGACCTCGAAGGGATAATAAAGTGACCCTGAAGAGATAGTAAAGTGACACCAAAGTGCACTAAGGGATCCCGAAGGGACGATAAAGTGACCCCGAAGGACACTAAGGGACCTCAAAGGGACAGTAAAGTGACCCCGAAGAGCATTAAGGAACCCCGAAGGGACAACAAAGTGACACTGAAGTGCATTAAGGACCCTGAAGGGACAATAAAATGACACTGAAGGGCACTACGGGACCCCTAAGAGATGATAAAGTGACCCTAAATGGACTAAGGGACCCCGAAGGGACAATTAAGTGACCACAAAGGGACTAATGAATGGCGTCTGGAACTCCATATTCTAAGAGAAGCGATTTGACTTACAAGATTTGACCCAAAAAAAACATTAAAACTTGCAAGAGAATAGTTGAGTGACTCACGTAAAGTTATCTTCCTCGATGAGTTCAATGGACCTGTATATTTCCAGAGGCAACACAAAGCTCGGGCAAAGCCTACAAGTAGAAGCTGATCTGAAAAAAAATAAATAAATAAATAAATTCTTTTCGAAGTTTAGCATATGTATACTCGGTTGTGAAGATTTATAATACATGTAATAGTCTACGAGAGATGGTTTGGTGTTATAATAACATTTCATGAGGTCTTAGGTTCAAAACTTGAAAGTAGCATAAAAATCTTTATATTATTTTTACACATCCAATCGTCTGCCATGTCATCGTCCAATTAGCATTCAGTGCCTAATCAGTCGCTATGTCACTTCCTGCCATATCAGCAAAAACAAAAAAGAAGAGGCAAGCATGTTGAGGGAAAGAAGAAAAGGAAAAAGAGAAAATAAAAAAAGGAAGAAAAAAGAAAAAGGAGAGAGAGAAACATAGGCGTGAAAAAAAAGAAAGAGAAACAGTGGCGTGAAGAAGGGAAAGGGAAAAAAAAAAGAGGGAGAGAGAAAAAAAGAAAAAAAAAAGTAAAGGAAAGAAAGAGAAAAAAAAAAGAGAAGGCAGTGGTGGTAGAAGAAAAAAAAAGAGAAAGAAAGAAAGAAAAAAGGAAAGGAAAGAAGGGGAAAAAAAAAGAAAGACGAAAAAAAAAAGAAAAAAAGGAGAAGGCAATGGCAGTAGAAGGAAAAAAAAAGAAAGAAAGGAAAAAAAAAGATGTTACAGAAAGAAAGAAAGAAGTGCTTACAGTTGCTAGAGTTCATGGAATTTCTTTCAATTATTCTTCGATATGAAGAGTCTAAAGCGCAAATTACATATATATAATGGTATTTGCCATTGGATTTTCAAGACTCCGATTCCGTTTGAACATGAAAAATTAAATCCTATTTCAGATTGGACAAGGAAAAAAAATCATATTTGCAATAGGATCCTCAAGTCTTCAATTCCACTTGGACAAGAAAAAAAATCATATTTGCAACATGATCCTTAAGTCTTCAATTCCACTTGGATAAGAAAAAAAATCATATTTGCAACAGGATCCTCAAGTCTTTAATTCCACTTGGAGAAGAAAAAAACCTTTCTATTTCTAATAGGATCCTTAAGTGTTCAATTTCACTTGGACAAGGAAAAAAATCCTATTTACAACAGAATACTCAAGTCTTCAGTTCCGCTTGGACAAGGAAAAAAAATTCTATTGTTTTCAAGACTTCAATTCAACTTGACAAAGAAGACATCTTCTTTGCAATTGGATTTTCACAAGGAAAAAAAATAACTTTGCGAAAATTGAATACTTCAAGTCCTGCTTTAGATACATGACAAACTCGATATAGTGTGAGACTTGAAGTGGGGACAATTTTAGACATTAAAAAATTACATGATGAATCCAAAATATAATTTGGACTTATCTTCATTTTAGCCTACTTTGGAATATGGCCCAATGAGTCAGATAATTTGAAGCCCAAACCCACCACAAATAAATGGGTCATGGATTGATCCAAATTGTCTAGAAAATGTTCAAGCCCACTTGAAAATGGGTCAAATAGATACTTAAATATATATATATATATATATATATATATATTTATTTATCATTAAAGATAATTGTTATGTATATATTAGATAATTGTGACAATTATCATAATGGATAATTATTAGAAGAAAAGAAAGTTACAAATCTACCCCTCCAAGAAGTCTATAAATAGAGGTAGAGGGTGAAGAAAAGAAGACTCTGATAGAATACTGAAGCTCTACCAGACTTTACCTTCAATTAACACTTGAAGCTCTAAAGACATAAGTTCATCCAACCTTCAAAGTTTTGACGAAGAAGAACAACAAGCACATTCTACACTCCTTAGTTTCTCTTGTTTTATTTTAATTGCTTCATTAATTAATTTAATTATAAATATCAGTAACCAATTATTTCTTAATTTAATTAGAATTAATTCCGTATACCAACTCATTCAGACCATAGTCCCTGAGGTTCGACACCCTTTCGATAGCCCTATTTTGCAAGGACTTTGTTCTATTGTGAAGTGTGATAATTTAATTGATACACTTACCAATGAATCACTAGCTTGTGGGCTAGGGTATTAATATATTGAGGAGCATAACATTCATTCATATCTGCTGCATTTCCTTGTGCCTTGGGGCTAGAGAAATCATCACTGGAGTTACCATTGTCCATTGATACACCTATTAGGGGTAGAGTTACCCTGGGTAGAGTGTGTTGGTCTTTCGAGATCAAGGTTGTAGGACGTCGGCTAGTGTTTAACTTTGTGGTACTAGATATAACCGTTTTCAATGTCATTCTAGGTATGGATTAATCGTCTACATTTAGAGCCACGATTAATTGTCTCCTTAGGAGAGTGACGATATGCACACCCGAGGGTGATTACTTCTATTTTATGGGAGAGAGGGATGATTTCTGCATTCTGTCATTACTTAGTTCCGATGGTTAGGATGGGGTTGGATACTTCTTAGCTAGCTTGTTAGCCGAGGAGGATGAGATTGTGACTCGTGGAAGGTTTCCACCTGTGGTTTATGAGTTTTTAGATGTATTTTCGGGGACTTGACAGAGTTACCTCCGATGAGAGATGTAGTTTTTAGCATTGATCTTACTCTTGGTACTGCGCCTATCTCTATGGCACTGTACCATATGGCACCGGCAGAGTTGAAGGAGTTGAAAGATCAGTTGCAAGAGTTGTTGGACAGGGGGTTTGTGCGACCTACCTCATCACCTTGGGGAGCTCCGGTCCTATTTGCTAAGAAAGACAGATCTTTGCAGTTGTGTATAGACTATCAGAAGTTGAACTAAACGACAATTAAGAACAAGTATTCTCTACCAATGATTGATGACTTGTTTGATCAGCTTAAGGGTTCGACTTGTTTTTCAAAAATTGACTTAAGATCAGGGTATTACCAGCTGAGGGTAAGGGATGAGGACATTCCAAAGATAGCTTTTTGGACTAGGTACGACCACTATGAGTTTCTAGCGATGCCATTTAGTTTGACGAACGCACCGGCATCATTCATGGACTTAATGAACTGAGTCTTTAGTGTGTACTTGGATAAATTTGTGGTGGTATTTGTGGATGATATTCTTGTGTATTCTTCTTCTATGGAGGAGCATGAGATCCACTTGAGGACGATATTACAAATTTTGAGGGAGCACCATTTGTATACCAAATATAAAAAATGTGAGTTTTGGCTAACGGAAGTGAGTTCATAGGACACGTGGTGTCGGAAGGAGGAGTTTCAGTAGACCATTCTAAAATTAAACCGGTGATGAACTAGGAAAGGCCTAAGAACTTATTCGAGACACATAGCTTCCTGGTATTAGTAGGGTATTACCGACATTTTGTAAAGGACTTTTCAAAGTTAGCAGTGCTAATGACCAAACTTACTCGTAACGGAGTTAGGTTTGTGTGAAACGAGGCTTGCAAGCATTCCTTTATGGAATTGAAGAGTAGATTGACTAGTGCTCCTATATTAATTATTCCCAAACGTGGTTTGGATTATGTCATCTAATGTGACTCTTCATGGGATAGATTGGGATGTGTACTAATGCAAACCAAGAGGGTTGTTGCGTACGGTACCTGGCAGTTGAAAACACATAAGCAGAATTACCCGACTCATGACACGGAGTTAGGGGTGGTAATTTTTTCTTTGAAGATGTGGAGGCATTATTTGTATGGGGAGAAGTTTGAGGTTTTCCCTTATTACAAAAGCTTGAAGTACCTTTTTACTCAAAATGACTTGAATATAAGGCAAATGAGGTGGGTAGAGTACATGGAAGACCACAACTTTGATCTTCAGTATCATCAGAGGAAGGCTGATGTGGTTGTCGATGCTTTGAGCAAAAAATCACATGGCACCTTAGCTAGTATTGCTATCCGATAGTGGAAAATAATGGAAGACATCTCAGAAATGGGATTGTACTTTAGTGAGGTTGGTGAACCAGTGACTTTGTTCACAATCATTGCATAACCAACTCTAGTGAGTAAGATGGTTGAGGAGCAGAGGTATGATAGTGAGATGAAGATTATTCGCACTCGAATTATGAGTGGCAAAGTGGTAAAAGATTGGATTATCCATTCAAATGGTGGTTTGAGGTTCAGAGATAAAATGGTTATACTATTGGTTTGTAGGGATGAGGTTTTGAGAGAGTTTTATAGCTCTAGACATGTAGTGCATCTCGATGGTACTAAAATGTATCACAATTTGCATAAGCAATATTGGTGGAAGGGTATGAAGAAGGACATCGCACAATTTCTGGTGAGGTGCCTTACTTGTCAACAAGTGAAGGCTGATCATTAGAGATCGGTAGGTTTGTTATAGCCATTACCGATGGCTATGTGGAAGTGGGAGCACGTCACTATGGACTTTGTGACGGTGTTGCTAAGGACAAGGAAGAGTCACGACATAGTTTGGGTCATTGTAGATTGATTGACCAAGGTGGCTCATTTTCTTCTAATTCGAGTGATAGATGACGTGGATACTCTTATTTGGCTGTACATTGATCAGATTTTGAGACTGCACAGAGTGCCAATTTCTATAGTATCCGTCAGAGATCCGAGATTTACATCACGGTTATGGTAGAGCTTTCATAGTGCACTTGACACAGACCTCTATTTTAGTACGACTTTTCATCCTCAGACAAATGGTTTGTTATAGCGTACTATACAGATTTTGGAGGATATGCTTAGGGCATGTGCACTTGATTTCTGTGGTAGTTGGGAGGATCATATTCTATTGGTGGAGTTTGCATATAATAATAGCTACTAAGCTAGTATTGAGATGTTTCCATTAGAGGCCTTGTATAGTAGACCTTATAGGTCACCGATTTATTGGACAAATATTGGAGAGATAGTGACATTGGGCCCCGATATAGTTTGAGAAACTATAAAAAAGATAAATATTACAAGGCAACGATTGCTTATGGCTCAGAGTCATCAGAAAAGCTAAGTCGACAAAAGGCGGAGGCCTTTAGCATTTGAGGTGGGGGACCATATCTTCCTAAAGGTCTTGCCATCATGAGATTTGATGAGATTTAGGCATAGCGGGAAGCTAGCGCTGTGGTTTAGTGATCCGTTTAAGATATTGGATCGGGTAGGGGAGGTTACATATTACTTAGCATTGCCACAGCAAATGTCAAACGTGCATAATATTTTCCACGTTTTGAGGTTGAAAAAGTATGAACTGGATCTTTCACATGTGCTCGATTGGACAGGTCTTAAGATGGAGGAGGACGTGTCTTACAAGGAGAGACTGATCCAGGTTCTGGATGCTAGGGAGCAAGTGTTTCAGGGGTAAAACTATTCCGTTGGTTAAGGTGCTTTAGAGGCATCATGGGATCGAGGAGGCTACGTGGAAGCAAGAACAAGAAGTCCACTCAAAATACCCCAATTTGTTTACCACTTGAGGTATGTTTCTAATTTTGAGGATGAAATTGCTTGAAGGTTGGGGGAGGTTGTAGAGACCGCGGCCAATTTTGGCCAATTTTCCTTTTATGCATCATAAGTGTCATAATTGCATTTTATGATGTTTTGTCACATTTTGAGTGCGGGAGACATGTTTGGAAAGTGGAATAGACATTTTAAGAAGTTTTGAGAACATTTGGAGAAGTTTGACTTTTTGGTCAACGAGGACCTAGAACGCGGTCCGAGTGGGCCTGGGAATCCAAAATTTTTTTTAAAAATAATTATTTTTTATTTTGAACCAAATGAAATGTTTGGAGAGTTAATGAAGTGATTTCTAGGCCATATGAGGTTTCAAAATCAAAAATAGAGGTCGGGAGGGTACGTTAAGTGGCCGGGGGCATTTTAGTTATTTTGTGCCTCAGATATTATAAATATCTAGGACTGAGAAATCTGAGCCATTTCTCATGACTGCATCTCTCTCTACTCTCTCCCAATTTTATCCCTCTACCTTCTCTCTACATTTTGAGTGGCTTCAACTTAGATTCGGGATTAGCCAAAAAAGAACAACTTGTAGAGCTCGGCAAAGTAGACCTCGGTGAGATTCTTGAAAATTTCTTAGAAGCCTTCCAAATTTGAGGTGGGGGTTCCCCTTCTCTCTTAGTTGTCGATTCTAGGGTTTTGGGAGGGTTGGAAATGATTAAGTGGTGTAAGGGGTGGGATTTGATGTTTTCTCCTTCTTTAGAGATTCTTATGTGCAAAATGAACATCTCTTATGACATGTATAATGTGGTGAATGAGTATGTGCAATGTGTACAATATGAAAGCATGATTATATTTATGTTATTTTGTGTGCATATGAGATTTATATGCAAGAATTGACATGTATGAGATAATATGTGTTTATGTGGTGAGAAATGCATGCTAGGTACTCATACAACTAGCTTATGCATTTGAAAAGTATGGAAATGACATGCTAGACATTATATGTTTGAAATGCATATATGGGGTAATTGTGAGGAAATGGGAAAATGGATCTTGCATATATGGAATGTGTTGTTCAACTATACTAAGTGAGTGGCATTATTATCCATTGAGGTATGATCTTCGGAGTAGCCCATCATACCAAGGCTAAGGCCTAGAATTGGAGTATGTCCATATTTGGTGAGTTTTGGAGTTGCCCACTCACGATTAGGGCAAATCAATGTATTGCCAACGTAGTATGACTTCTCGAAGATATCTAAGTTATAAGGGTGTTATCGGAGGTATCCAAGGTCATATGATCATCGGAGCAGTCCAAATCATATTGGATTAGGGCTGAGAGAGAGAAATTATATCATTATGCTTATGTGATTAATTGTTAAGCATGATATATGTTTTAATGCATTTATTTCAAATGTACATTGTTTTGAATGAACATGTGAGTGTTGAAGGTGACTTGTAGTGTAGCGACATACATTCATGTAGGTCGATGTCAAGTTGTCACTTAGCCAGGTTGGGGTATCCCACTGAGCTGCTGAGTTGACCATCCTTTTATTCCCCAAATTCTTTATAGATAAGATGCCTATGATGGATGGAACTTGAATGATCAAGTGGAGTTCCTCATTGCATTTTTGTTTTATGTTTTGGATATTGTGGATTTGGTTATCCATGCTGGCATGTGGCATGATGAACTGTGTTGTCATAGTCATATACGAACTTTAAATGCTTTTGGACTATACACAAGTAATTCAAACTATGACTATAAACTTGTAAGGACTTTCTTATGAAATGTATGAATAGGATCATTTGTGTATTTTTGGTTGATTTTCTTTTTATTTTCATTCAAATTCATATAAATGATTATATATATTTTTTAAATGTAAAATACATGTTTAAAGAACTTATTTAAGGTTTGGGAAAGTTTTCTGAGCATTTGGGAAAAGTTGACTTTTTCGGGTCCAGTTGACCCGGGGCGCGAGCCCTATGGGCCCCAAAAATTGAAAAGTGTTAGAATGAGTTCAAATTTGGAGGGCTTAAATAAAATATTTTACACGCTACAGAATCAATTTCGTGTCAATCGGAGTTACGAAACTCAGAAAACGAATCCAGGAAGGTTTAGTGAAAAGGTAGTGGCATTTTTGTAAATAAGAGTAGGTTGGAATTCTATAAATAGCAAAGGGAGAATTCAGCTTTTCATTCTCATTCTCCATGGAGCTGTGAAGGATATATATATATATATACATACATACACATATGTATAGAAACATCTTCTTCTTCCCTTCTCCATTCATTTTGAAACCTTGTCTAAATCAGACCTTGTTCGGTTCAAAACGTCGCCCTTAACCTGTAGAACACAAAGTCCTTCACCGGCACCTTCCGAATCAAGCCCTAAGACCTCCAAATCAGGAGAAAATAAAGAAGGGATAAAGAAGAGGGAGAGAGCAGCTATAGCTGGCTATGTGAAATGAAAAAATATACATCCCTCAAAAATATCACTTTGAGCACGAAAAGACCAAAATGCCCCTAAGCCACTTAACCTACCCTCCCAACCTCAGTTTTTTATTTCGAAAGCGGCTACAACTTTGAAATCACTTCCTTAGCTCTTTTAATATTTTATTTGGTCTAAAACCAAAAATAATATTTTCTAAAAAAATATTCGGTCTCTTGAGCCCACCCGACCTGTGTCCCGGGCCCCGCTAACCCGAAAATCTCAAAATGAGCCAATTGGCTCAAAAACCTTTTCGGACCTCCAAACGAGTCTTTAAACATGCATTTCATATTTAAAACACATGTAATATCATTTATATAGCAATAAATGGAAATAAAAGAAAATCAGTCAAAATTGGATCCGATCTCTACAACCTCCCCACCTTCAAGGAATTTCATCCTCGAAATTAGAAACATACCTCAAGTGGTAAACAACTCGAGGTAATTTGAGTGAACCTCTTGTTACCTTCCCCAAATAGCCTCTTTGACTTTGTGATGTCTCCAAAGCATTTTAACTAATGGAATGGTCTTGCCTCGAAGTACTTGCTCCCTAAAGTCCAAAATCTGAATTGATCTCTCTTCGTAAGATACATCCTTCTCCACCTCAAGAACTGTCCAATCTAACACATGTGAAGGATTCGGCTCATACTTTCTCAATATGGAGACATGAAAAGTATTATGCACACTTAACATTTGCAATGGCAATGCCAAGCGATATGCAACCTCACCACACAATTCAAAATCTCAAAAGGACCAACAAATTGTGGCCATAGCTTGCCACTATGCCTAAATCTAATCAAACCTTTCCATGGTGAGACTTTAAGAAAGACATGGTCTCCCACCTCAAATGTCAAAGGTCACCACCTCCTATTGGCATAACTCTTTTGATGACTCTGAGCATTATGCAACCTCTGCCTTATTACTTTAATCTTTTTTGTAGTCTCTCGGACTATATCCGATCCCAAAGCAACTGTCACACCGACCTTTGTCCAACAAATAGGTGACCTACCATATAATGCCTCAAATGGATCTATCTCAATACTAGATTGATAGCTATTATTGTATGCAAACTCCACCAATGGAATGTGATCCTCCAAACTACCACAAAAATCAAGCGTACACGTCCGTAGCATATCTTCCAAAATATGTATAGTACGCTCTGACTGATGATCCGTATAAGGATGAAAAGTTATAGTAAAATGAAGATCTATATCCAGTGATGTCTAAAACTCCACCAAAATTATCAATATACAACTGAGTGAGAGTATTCACAACATCAGTCACTCGAATAGGGAGAAAATGCACCACCTTGGTCAATCTATCCACAATGACCCAAACAATATCGTGGCCCTTTCTCGACCTTAGCAATCCTGTCATAAAATCCATAGTGATGTGTTCCCACTTCCATATAGCTACCGATAATGGTTGCAACAAACCTGCCAGTTGTTCAACTTTCACTTGTTAGCAAGTTAGACACCTTGCCACAAACTGTGCAACATCCTTCTTCATACCCTTCTAGCAATACAGTTTACACAAATTTTGATATATCTTGGTACCACCAGGATGAACTGTTAGTCTAGAGTAATGAATCTCTCCAAGGACCTCATCCCTACAAGCCAATAGTACAACCATTTTCCCTTTGAACCTCAAACCTATCATTGGAATTAATTGTCCAACTTTCCACTACTTTGCCACCCAAAATTTGAGTGTGAATATGCTCCATCTCACTATCATGTTTATGTTCCTCAATCACTTTACTCATTAGAGTCAGCTGAGCAATAAGAGTGAACAAAGTCATCGGTTCACTACCCTCACTGAAATACAATCTCATTTTTGAGATGTCTTCCATCATTTTCCACTCATGGATGGCAATGCTTGCCAAAGTACCATGTAATTTTTTACTCAAGGCATCAGCTATCACATTAGTCTTTCCTAGGTAATACTGATGATCAAAGTTGTAATCCTCCATGTACTCTACCTACCTTTATTGCCCCATATTCAAGTCTTTTACGTGAAAAGGTATTTCAAGCTCTTATGATCAGAGAAAAGTTTGCAGGGTGATACTTAAGATCAAAGTTGTAATCCTCCATGTACTCCACCCACCTCTGTTGCCTCATATTCAAGTCTTTTGTGTGAAAAGGTACTTCAAGCTCTTATGATCAGAGAAAATCTCAAACTTTTCTCTCTACAAGTAATGCCTCCATGTTTTTAATTCAAAGATTACTGCCGCTAACTCCAAGTTATAAGTCGGGTAATTCTACTCATATGTCTTTAGCTGTCGGGAACCATATGCAACAACCCTCTCAGTTTGCATCAATACACATCCCAAACTATCACGTGAAGCATCACAGTAGATCACATAACCCAAACTACGCTCGAGAATTATCAATATTGGAGCACTAGTCAATTGACTGTTTAATTCCATAAATGAATTCTCACAAGCATCATTCCACACAAACTTAACTCATTTACGAGTAAGTTTAGTTATAGGCGCCACTAACTTCGAGAAGTCTTTCACAAAACGTCGGTAGTAGCCCACTAGTCCCAAGAAACTATGTATCTCAAATACGTTCTTTAGCCTTTCCCAATTCATCACCGCTTCAATCTTAGAAGGATCAACATAAACTCCTCTTTTCGACACTATATGTCCAAGCAACTTCACCTCCGTTAGCCAAAATTCATATTTTTCATACTTGGCATACAAACAGTGCTCCCTCAAGATTTGTAACACTATCCTCAAATGAATCTCATATTCCTCTATAGAGGATTATTATACTAGAATATCGTCCACAAACACTACTACGAATCTATCCAAGTAAACACTGAAGACTCGGTTCATTAAATCCATCAATGCTACTAGTGCATTCGTCAAACCAAATGGCATAATTAAAAACTCATAGTGTTCATATTTAGTCCAAACAGCAGTCTTTAGAATGTCCTCATCCCTTACCCTCAATTGGTAATACCCCGATCTTAAGTAAATCTTCAAAAAACACCTTAAACCCTTGAGTTTATCAAACAAGTCATCTATCCTTGGCAAATGATATTTGTTCTTAATCGTTGTTTGGTTCAATTTCTGATAGTCTATACACAATTGCAAAGATTCGTCCTTTTTCTTAGCAAATAAGAACAGAACTCCCTAAGGTGATGTACTAGGCTATACAAATCCCCTATCTAACAATTCCTATAACTGATCTTTCAACTCCTTCAACTCTGCCGGTGCCATACGGTATGGTGCCATAGAGATAGGCGCAGTACTAGGCTCCAGATTAGTACTGAACATTACTTCCCGCATCGGAGGTAAATCTGTCAAGTCCCCCAAAAACACATCCAAAAAGTCACAAACTACCAGTGAAAACCCTCCACGAGTCATAACCTCTTCCTCCTTGGCTAAAAAGCTAGCCAAGAAATATCCAATCCTGTTCCGAACACTGGAACTATGTAATGATGGTATATTGAAAATCATCACGTTCTCCCATAAAATAAAAACAGTCACCCTTCGGAGTACATACTGTCACACTTTTACGAACACAATCGATCATGGCTCTAAACATAGACAACCAATCCATACCTAGAATGACATCAAAACTAGACATATCTAACACTAACCGACATCCACGAGTCATAATCTCGCAAGACTGACAAACTCTACCCAGGTTAATTCTACACCAACAGGCGTATCAATGGACAATGGTGACTCCAGTGATGACACCTCCAGCCCTAGGGCACATACAAATATAGCAAATATGAATGAATGAGATACACCCAAATCTATCAACACCTTAGCCCACGAGCTAGAAACTAAAAAAATACCTCTGACCACTGATGGTTCCGGTATATCCTCTACCTGTGTTAATGTAAAAGTATGACCCTGAATCTGCTGACCCCGTTGACCAGTACCTTGAAATCCAAAATGCTGATTAGACACAGCAGGTGTGGCCTCTTTCATTGCTTGAGAACCCTGAACTGACTAAGCTAGCTAAGGTGGCGGTAATGATGGGGAAGAGATATTTGTCTTTTGTTGAAGCATGGTTCATCGAAAATAATCAAACCCCTTGATGTATGAAAGATTATGTAAACAACAATTTTTTTCCTCTTGAACACAAATATGATTGTATCGTAATGTTCTGGATTTAGCAACAAAGCTCCGTCAATTTTATGATACATCGTAATGTAGCCTACGATGCATTATAATACATATTACGATTCATCGCAGCTATTTGGACAACACTTCCTCTATGTAACACTAGATCCAATTGGTACTTAATTCATTCATTGCCTCTTATGCATTTTTTTCTATAATCACACACACAACCGCAAGTATCCATAACACATAATTATAATGACCGAATTGCAAAACATCATTTAAGACAGATCCATGTTTAGCATACATGCATTACATTTGATTGTACAACTATTCAAAGTTTAAACGTCAAAAACAACACATCCCAACAGTATAATCTTTTATATAAAATCAAAAGCATTTGGTTCACATTTCAGACATGCTTAAAATACAAAATAACCATAAACCTTCAATTCTCATCCGTGCTCCAAAACATACTCAAGGTTCCCGAGGCTTCGCTACATCCTTGCCATTACCTGAAAAAGATTAATATATAAGGGATTGAGCTTTTGCATGCTCAGTAGAAATGCTTAAGGCACATTTTCTATAATCCCGTGAATACCACGTAAGACATATAAAATGCAAGAATCACATAATCGCATAGTCAATATAAATTAACATTACCAAGAAACCTATCATGTATGCCTTATGCATATGCCATTTAATTCTACCGTACCTCTCACACGTACACATCCAACAATTCGAATTCTGAATGGATCATCCGACTTTCCTTGGCCAAAACCTTCTATGCCAAATCTTTCTATAACTCGTATTCCTAATAAGGATTATCTGGTCATTCTCAACCAAACCTTAACAATTCCATATCATTTCCCTTACCAAACCTTACACGTCCCTCTCTTACCATCACACGTATACAACCTAATCGCGTGCAATGTATAATGTCACATTTCATTTTATAATGCACATTCATGCTCACAATGTAATTTGCATGCTTTCAAAACTCAATTACTCATTAGGAAACATATTATGGCACATAATTATGCTCACATACTCATTTAGGCAATTTATCAAACATATAAACCTCAAAACCCACAATGTGAACTAAATCACCCTTAGAACCCAAATTTCTCCCAAATCATGCCTACATAAATTACATAGAATGCATATAAACACATAACTCACATTTACATACCATTTATATCATGTAATTCCACCTATATACATGCTAAAATTCATATAAATCATTAAAAGCATACATATAGCTAGTTGGATGCTCTAAGCATTCAACATACTCACAAAAAAGTAGGAATTCATGAATTAGACATCCCTACCTCAATTTGGAAGAGCTTCCAAATTTTTTTCCCAAATTTTATCGAGTCCAACTTTGTCCAAAATTAATTTTATTCTGATTGAATCGAAACCCTTATTGAGGAGAACAACCTTTCCTTCTTGGACAACTTCCAAATCTCACTTCTAGGCCTTTATATTTAAAAAATAAGAAGAGGAGAAATGAAGAATGAGAAGAGAGAGCCAGCTATTGGTCTATTGTTTCTGCCCAGAATATTAGCCCTATATGTGTATTTATAATGTCTTAGGCACAAAATAACTGAAATGCCCCTAAGTCACTTAATGTACCTTCCCGGCCTTCATTTTCAAATTTGAAAACTCCTAGAATCTCAAAATTGATTCCATTTTTCATTTAATATTTTAAATGGAGATCTTAAAAATAATTATTTTTTGAAAAATTTCTGGTTACCTGGGCCCACCTGACCCACGTCCTAGGCCCCACTGACCCGAAAATCTCAAATTGAACCGAATGGTTCCAAAACCTTCCCAAACCTCGAAAAAAGTTTCCATACTTATATTTCTTCATTAAGACATTTGAAAAATCATTTACATCACTTAATTTGATTATCACGCCTTGATTCCCAACTCCTGAAACCAAGGGTGATTAAGTAATAAACCACACTCTTAAGCATAATCACTTTTCGATATCATGCTCTAATATCATGTTGTCATGTCCCGATTTCTACCACTCGATTAAGAGTGAGGGAAATGGGGGTGAATAGTAAAAATCCCAATCGGTTCGCACTCATGAGCCGCTTAATTCTAGAACTTAATTTCTGGTGTGTTTGAAATTTTAGTGTGATACTTAGTCAATTGGAAAGAGAATCCAAAAATAGTCAATTTAAAAAAAATCACGTTCAATTCCAATTTAAAATGAAGGAATTATACCCGATTGAAGTTTGGACCAATTTCGGAGCTTACTCGTAATTACAAGGGCGATTTTGTCTATTAAACTCTAATACACTACTTCAATCACTAAATCAATGTAGCATCATAATTACATACATACATTTACTTATATATGACTCACCCTCAATAATGCATTATGGCCCCACACATTGTATTCCCAAATAATTTCCTATTTCTATCTCAACAATCCACCCCAGTCACACATTACGATGCATCATAATATTTGTTACGATACATCGTATTTATGATGCATCGCACAAGATGTTTAACATCCTACAAAATCCACTAGAATCCCACTCAAAAATACCCAACTGAGTATGATGCATCGTAATGGGGGTTACAATGCATCGAAATCATTTACCTTGCCACATTAACAACCCACCAAGTGATTAAATTTGTCATTCTTATCCCTCTACTCATCCTAAACATACAATCATAGAACATAATTATCATTCTTTGCATATTCCAAGCATCCCAATCATGAATGAGATGTCAAAACTCCATACATTCCATATAATTAACCTTTAAGTCATAAACATACTTGGACATTAATAAAAATACAAATCATCACTTGTAAAGTTAAACATTAACCATGTTCAAAACATAAATATAAGGTATGGAATTGCAAATACAACCATAACATATTCTTGAAATATAAAAGCAACATATCAAGGTCTAAGTTTCCATATATATATATATCAAATTGCACTATGTCCATATCCCGGACGTGCATAATAACAAAAATAACTCAAAAAGGGAGTTCTATGACTCCGAGTCCATCTCATGGATGTTCCCCATCGATTACTTTCTTGCCATGTCATGTAGGGGGATAAGCAAGTTCGACGGTTCAAAGTAAAATGTTGTGCAATCCATTCAAGTTCACATTTCATATTTTCGCATAAAAGTAATTTAACATGCATAGTCAAGCTAGGTATCATGCTTCCTAGCATTCTAGTCAAAGTTATAACATTCATTCCCATGGCATGCTCATCAAATATATTTGAGAACCACAATATTCATAACATGTTTCATTGCACAATCCATCATATCTATAACATATGACATAACCGAATTCATACACAATTTCACTCAATTCACATAAGTCACATTATTTCAATACATATCCTATGTCCATTTTAGCATGTCATGTAATAAATTATAATGACAGATGTATACATTCCAATTCCAAAGTTATGTTTTTCAATAAATTCACCAAAATTTCACATATATAAGACAAGTCCCAATTTACACATTTGAGCAATTCATCCATTCTATAACATTTATCAATCATTTCCAATTCAAAGAAACATTCATAAACGATCTAATACAACAATTTATATCCAAAATCTCATATCATCATATATAGCATGAATACATTAATTTTATGCTAAAAATATGAAATTACACTTAAAATGTAAGACACAACACACACCCCCTACCTCAATAGCTATAGTTTCAAGTTATTCCTTACTTTCACCCAAAAATCAACCTTCTCAAAAATTGATTTCGGACGATCAAACTCGAGCCCCTAGTGCGTAGACCGTTTATCTCTTCTTCGACAAACTCCAATTATGGACCTAAGCCCCTCAAAATCAATGGAGAAGGGAAGAAGAAGATGTTGCTATATATAGATATATATCTAATACTCCATTCAGCTGAGCAAGAATGAGAAATGAGGACAGGGTATTCTCCTCCTATTTATAGAATTGTAACCTACATTTGTTTACAAAAGTGCCACTACATTTTTACTAAACTTTCCTAAACTCAATTTTGGAGTTTCATAACTCCGATTGACACGAAATTAATTTCGTAGAGTGTCAAATATTTTATTTAAGTTACCTTCCAAATTTGGAGTCATTCTGACACTTTCAAATTTTTTGGGCCCACGAAGCCTGCGTCCCGAGTCAACTGGACCCAAAAAAGTTAATTTTTGTCAAACGCTCTGAAAACATTCCAAAACCTTAAATATGTTCTCCAAACATGTATTTTACATTTAAAATACATAAATAATCATTTAACACATTAATATGACAATTAAATGAAAATAAAAGAAAATTGACCAAAAAGGTCCAAAAGACCCAGTCCTTACAGAGTTAGTTCAAGCTTTTATAAGCTTTGGAGAACTTAATTATTAAGTCATAACTAGGACCATGTATTTCAATCATATCATTTGGAATGGTATCTGAGAATTAGAGCAATAAGGCTTTAACATTATATATTTAAATAATGAAAAGTCTTAGGTAATATTGAGATGATCTCCATTTGGGAATATCTTTAATACTCAATATTCACATTTAGTTAAGTTATGAAGTCAAGGAACTTGGATCAGATTGATTCATACAAGTCATGCCCAGAAAACTAACGGTATACGTCTTGTGATCATTCTATGACATCAAAACTTGTCATGCATAGAAAACTAAGTCGAACCTCAATCGTCATCCCAAAACCTCGATCTCACAAAGCTGACAAACTCCAACTAGGGTCACACCACCCCTAACTGGTGCATCCTTTGACATAACTGCATTTAGAGATAAAAACTCATATCACAACAGATGCAATAATGGACAAAATTATGTTTAAAATGACACTCTTCTATGAAGACAAATCCATAATGTATAACCTTCCAAAGACAAAAACTATTTCTTCAAGTACTCTAACAAGTACCAGAATATACTACCTCAAGAGTGGCTTCAAAACTAACATACTCTTATCGTCATGAACATTTTGATAAGCACTTTCCCTAACCATATACCTCGGTAACATTTTTAACATGTTACACTAATCTTTCTCAATCGTACACTAACCCACGAGCAAAATTTATTTATTTTTACTCAAAACACTCAAACCTCAATTCTTTACTTGTTAATACTTAATAAGTCAACTCAATAACTACCTAGACCCGACACATTGTAAGAGAAGTACTAATCTAAGAAAAATGCCCGATCGGACCATTTTTCCTCACTAGCCTAACTCTGGTAACATGTCATTTTTGTCCTCACATTTTAGGTTCAATAAGAACCCAATCATATCACCACAATCCAATGCCAAATTTTCACACTAAAAATACTAAGGCATATCGAACCTTTTCCAACATACCTTGTAACCAGATCTTAAGCTTTACCAACCTTAATAATGTCCCTTGATAACACGCAATCGATAAGTATAAGATCAAACATTTCTTTAAGTTTTCCAAGTCTCCAAGACTAGAATCCCAAATGGTGACACATTCCAACCAAGTTATATGCAAAATGTAAGAGAAATATCTAATTACCATGTGCAATCACATATGTCATGCTCAACACATAACACGCAGTACATTGTATAATCCACATGCTATAAAACATACTTTTTTAAATACAATCACAATAATGCGTGATATGCAACATGATGCATGTATGCTAAGTACATCTCACAAACTCTCATAAACTACTAGTCTAGTAACGTCTCATGTCGACATGCGACCAAATATTTATCCTCATTCTAAGGTTCTCAAATCTAACTCTAGATAAGCTATAAGTTAAACAATGGTTCTTAATCCATAAGTGATTTTACCCTCATTTGTCATCCACAAGTAATTGTACCTAATGCTCTATCAAACTATCCATTAATACACAACTTCAAACAAATCTGTGATCCGAGCCTTACCCTTCGTCCTTAAGTATTCAAAACCCGGTTGCTCTAATACCAAGCTGTCACACCCCGATTTCTGACACCTGGTTAAGAGTGAAGGAAATGGGGGTGATGATGAATGTGATGTAACCTGTCACCCGAACCCTTAATTAATTCAAAATCTCATAACCGCGGAAGTATAGCCATAATTATACATACAATGCATATGTGTGTACATATATTAACTTATACAAGTGGGTCCCTCAATTTCCATATACAACTGATAGATCCATATACATATACCCTAATGAGGGACTGTCACGCCCCGATTTTCAACACCCGATTAAAAGCAAGGAAAATGGGGGTGAACGGTAAAAGTCAACCATCAATATTACTCATCACTAATTTTTCTCTAATACATCTCACATATCTAATCTCATTATGGTACCATGCTCTGATACCATGTCGTCACGCCTCAATTTTTGACACCTGGTTCACACTTATCAACTCCTCAATTCCAGAACTCAATGTCCTGTGCATTTGGAATTTCAGAGTGATACTTAGTCCATTGGAAAGAGAATCCAAAAATACTCAATTTTAAAAAAAACAAAACCACGCTCAATTCTAATTTAAAACGAAAGAATTATACCCGATTGAAGTTTGAACCAATTTCGAAGCATGCTGTAAATAGTAATTACGGTTCATCGTAATTACAAGAGCAATTATGTCCATTAAACCCAAATGACCAACCTCAATCATTAAATCAATGCGAAAGCGTAACACCTACATATGTTTGCCTATGCATGACTCAACTACAATAACCTGTTGTGGGTCCGTTATATGATGTCACTTAATTCTCCAATTCTATCTCAACAATATCCCACCTACCTAACGCCAACTCTTCCTAAGGATTTATAACACAATCCTCAACCAGTTCGACCACGTCCCTCTTTCTAACAAGAGTATAGAGATTTCCTTTAGGGTGGCGTCTCAAGATGCATGAAACTCTCATTTCTCCAAATTTCACAATTGATCCTTAAACCCTTTTGATTCCACCTATACCACAAGGTATGGTCCATAGTGGCGTAAAATTAGCATAAAACATTACTACTTACTTGTCTTATGCTTTCCTCAGTTAGCAACTAACCAAAACAAAACTAACGGTCCGTTCACCATCATCCTTCTATGACATCAAAACTAGTCATGTTCCAAAACTGACTCAAATACATCAAACTTCGACTTCTCAGGGTCACACTACCCATAACAGTTTATCAACATACTAAGTTGTGTCTAGAGATAAAGTCCCACCTCAACAAGTGCGTCAATAGACAAGGTCGTGCCTTAAGGACACTCTTTCACGAATCCTAAAATTCATAACTTTCTAAGGATTCCAAACTGTCTCCTCAAGTACCCTAACAAGTACCACATCAAAACCTTAAGAGTGGTTTAAAATTAACCCACTCTTATCATCATGAACCTATTCATTAGCATTTTTCTGTTCATCTATAACCATACACTCCGGTAATACCTTACACAAACCTCTCTCAGTCATATACCCATCTGTGAGCAAAATATTTTATACTAAAAAACATCCATACCTCATTTTCTTACTCGTGAATACCTAACGAGTCAATTCCATAACTACTTGGACCCAACACATTATAAGAAAAGTACTATCAAGAAAAATGTCTAGTCGGACCATTTTTCCTCGTTAGTTCAACCTCGACAATATGCCATCCTTGTCCTCCCAACTTTGGTTCTATCAAACCTGTACTACAATCAATTCTCATGTGAAAAACACTACATTTAAACTTTCTTTAGGTCCTAGGCTTTCACAACCGGAGTCCATCACGACTCATATTACTCAACTATTGTGAGTTTTCTCAAACTCAAATCTTTAGCCTGTCTCATCAAATCCCCGAAACTAGAATCTCTTGGCGTTAATAATACGCCTACACACCTCACATGACATCTAACATAAACACTTATACACCCCGTATAGTCACATAAGCCATGCTAATAATCTAGTATATCAAATACTACATATAATATACTCTAAGGTTTTCCAAAACTAATCCAAACAGGACATTATTCTCGCCAATAATCTCCACTTTCTCTTCCCATACACACTAGGCGTTACACTCTCAACACTTAAGTCACAACACTAGAGTTTAGCATAATCGGTGTATCTCAACTGCTCTAAAGCAGTATAACCACGGAATGATCTAGCTAATGTGAGTGGACAACTCTGAGATAGTCACAAGTTGCATAGATAATTCCAAATGATCATACAATCCCGTCAATATGTTGGTTTTGCCAATTGTGAACGGGCAACTCTGAATCTTCACAAGATTATGGACAACTCCGAATTCTAGGCTTCGGCCTCGGTATGATGAGATAATTTCAATAATCATACCCTAGTGGATTATTATACCACTTCCGTGACATTGTTGGGTAACTCCGAACCCCATGTACGGTTCATTTACACAATCTTCTGAAGCACTTACTTCCTAGAGTCCATAATCTCTACCTCAAGACCTATCTAGTCTATCTCTATCTTTAGTTTAAAGTAATATCCTCGACTAACCATATCAATCACCCACAGTGATACTTCCCTATCATTGGGATCACCAGTACTCAAAAGTTTTCCTTCATTGTCAAACATGATTTTCCAACTGGCACACCATTCCGGGCATAGTCCAAATACCCCATGCATTGTCAGAACACCCTCATCAATCTAGTGCACTTATAATAATGGGTGCATTAGCTAAAAGAAGGCACATAAAGAGTGCACTTGTCAAAATAACCCACATAGCTCAGTCTAGTTTCATAGACTATAATCTGTTGGAATCCAATGCCAAATCTCGGATCTTGCATCCTACTGATTTCACAATCTCATTACATTATATCTCATTCCATTTCTCCACTCCAAGGAACCGATTAACAGTTAGAAAGAAGTCCTTTTATAGAACACTTCACTCTAGGCAACCATTGTTAACACGAGTTTGAGGTCACCTACAATTACCTACAGTAGCTATACAGCAACCTCGGCCTGCTGCGTCCACTATGTCCATTACGTCCATCTCTTCCCCCTTATGGAAAGAATTCATTCTCACTTCAGACACCATATATCAGGGTCCTCACCCACCATCAATTTATCCTTCATTTAACATCATATCTACACTTATGATACAACTTTCAACTCATCTCACGTAATCCAAAAGTTTTATTTTCAAACGTACAATGTCATCACACGTTCATTACCTCAAAAGAAAATACATCAATTCCAAGTCCTCATCATACTATCTCAATAGTATGCCTTAGACACCCCCTGTCTAGATTCCCGGTATCACAATCCCACCAAAATAGCCCTAGTCAAGTAACTGACTTGTAGTTCTCAATAATTGTGTAAAGATCACGACGCTAATATAAACCATTACCAAATTTTCGATTTGGAAAAAATTAAGGTAAATAATACCTTTCTTAATAATCCCAAACTATACTCTCAAAGTCTATCATATCATGTATATCTCAACATTACAATTAACTCAATTCCAAACCTTTACCTAGGTTTACCAATCCTCAAAACTAGAAATTCTAGGTGGTGACTACATGTCACTACTAGCCATACGACACATAATGCAACACTAAAGTGCGATGCTCAGTCATATGAATCACATATTCCACATAGCATATAACATACAACATACTAAATCAATTATAACTCACTCTATGCATGATATGACATATGATGCATCTAAACAAACCGATACCCTAGCCATCGGGCTAAAACTAGGAAAATACCTCTAACCACATACAGTCTTAGTGTATCCTTTGCCTAAGCAAGCGTGAAAACATGGCCCAATTTCCCCTAGTATACTAACACATACTAGAACATACCACATCAAGAGTGGTAGTTTCAATCCTCAACCTCAAATGAATCTATAATCATTCCTTATCCTTTGTCCAAGGTATGCAACCCAAAGCTTTGATAAGCTATATGTCAACACATAATTCCAACCTAATACATGATTGGACTTCACCCTATGTCTTTAGGTTTCCAACCTATTGCTTTGATGTAAATCTAGTACTCAATGTACCACCTCAAATCCACACGTAATCTGACCGTTACCCTTCGTCCCTAGGTATCCCAACCTAGTGCTTTGATAGCAATCTAGAAATTGTCAAATCCCTTCAAATCAAGATGGTTTTCAACCTTTACCCATCGCCCCTAGATATTCCAACCTAGTACCTTGACAACTACATGTCAATACACTTCCAACAAATACGTGATTGGACCCTCACCCATTGTCCTTAGGTTTTCAAACCAAATGCTCTGATATCATTCTATTACGCCCTAATTTTTGACACTCGGTTAAAAACGAGAAAAATGGGGATGAACGGTGAAAGTCAACCATCAATATTACTCATCACTAATTACCCTCTAATACATCTCACATATCTAATCTCATTATGGTACCATGCTTTGATACTAAGTCGTCACACCCTAATTTCTAACACCCGGTTCACACTCATCAACCCCTCAATTTTAGAACTTAATGTCTTATGCATTTGGAATTTTAAAGTGATAAATAGTCCATTGGAAAGATAATCCAAAAATACTTAATTTGAAAAAAAAAACCACGCTCAATTCCAATTTAAAATGAAGGAATTATGCCCAATTGAAGTTTGAACCAATTTTAGAGCATGCTGTAAATAGTAATTATGATCTATCATAATTACAAGAGCGATTATGTCCATTAAACTCAAGTGAACAACCTCAATCATCAAATCAATGTGGAAGCATAACACCTACATACGTTAGCCTATGCATGACTCAAACCCATAACTTGTTGTGGGTCCATTACATGACATCTCTTAATTTTCCAATTCTATCTTAACAATATCCCACCCAGCTACACATTACGATGCATCATAATATTGGTTATGATTTATCGTATAAGTTGCGTAACATCCTGCGAAATCCTCTAGAATTCTACTCAAAATACTCAACTATTTACGACGCATCATAATTGGGTTTACGATGCATCGCCTTATCACGATGCATCGTAATAGGGATTACGATACATTGTAATCACTCAACCTATTAGAACAACAAATCCACCAAGTGATTGTAATTATCATTCTTATCCCAATTCTCAATCCATAACATAAGTACATCCACTATAGTAAGTAAAACATTGAAATGCCACACGCATACTTCACATGGTCCCAAACATGTAAATTGATTCACAATATTCTCAAAACCATCATACATTTTCATCAAAATATATAAATCCTTACATATCCATAATGTATATCATCCAATCTCATTGTATATACATACAAGGTTCAAATGAATCATAAGTTATATATAAATGAATGTAACTACAATATCTACATTGTCACACCCCAAAATTTGGATTACCGGGACTCCCTCGGGCTGACCCCGAATCCCGAATGTGAACTCATTCACTCAACCACGTGAACTATTCTGACACCAATCTCACCTTGATATCAAGCTTTGATACCATGCTGTCACGCCCCAATTCTCGAGTCCTGAAAATCGAAGGTGAACCCGTCCATTAACTCTAACGAACCTTTCCCATTTTTTATATCCTGCGGAAGCATACTTTTCAAATGTACACGTATGTACATGCACTGTAGACCATACTAACCTCAATGGGCCCCTCAAACATCCCCTTACATCCTTCGGTAAGAATTTAGAATCCATACCCTTCGATGTATCAAAGTGATGATTTTGATTCATCGAAAGTTCGATGCATCGAACAAGTATCGACAATACAATGACCAAAACACACTATCGGGACTTTTGACATTCCAAAAATCCTATAGGTTTTTTTTATGCATCGTACTTGTCATTTCAATGCATCGTAGGATCGATGCATCGAAATGCCCAGACTGGTGCACCTGCAGAAAATCCTGCAATTATGCATTTGCCTCTTTTTGGCATTCCAAGTCTATCCAACCACCTAATTCACTCATGCCACCTTAAAATCATACATAAAAGGAACTTACATCATTCACAAGTTCTAACTGATGCTTGCAATTAAATCATACATCAATCTGAATCATTCTCCTTCACAACTACAATCTATTCATATTGAAAACATCAATCAAGTGAACTAAGTGCTAGCACAAGCATTATGATAAGTGTTAAATTCTATGTATTTGAACCCTCTTTATTGCTCTTTATTGCATATGTTAGTCCTGTTTCTACGTTTATCGAGATATGTTTACGGTATTTTTGTATTTTTGATGTATTGCAGGTCTTGTAGTGAAAGGAGCAAAATTTGAGGCTTTTTGCAGCTGAAGAGAAAAGTCAGAATCGCAGCCAAGGCATCTCGATCAATCGAGATGTTGATCTCGATTAATCGAGATCTCAATTGATCGAGATCCAATCTCGATTGATCGAGATTTTGCAGAGCCACTTGCCCACTTGCTCACCTGCTCTCCCACTTGCAACAAAATCCCCCTTTTTGCACGACTTAGGGGGATTGTCTGACTTGAATAAGACCCTTGGGGACCTTCTTGATATAATGGATATATATATTGATATATATATATATGGTAGGCCCCAAGGTTGAAAAAGGTAGCCATAAAGCAAAAAGAAGCCATTTCTCACATATCTCTCACACACATCAGAATATACAAGGAGAGACATTTGGGAGAGGAGAAAAAGGAGCTGAACCAAACCTTGAAGCTCTATTTTCTTCATCAATGGAAGAGTGCAAGGCAGCCATAAGCAACTAACTTCTCTACTAGGGTGTTGGTGAAACCCCTAGCCATGTAAACTTGTTCATTTTTGTAGCATTTTGGGATTTGTAATTAAATGTTGATTATCTAGTCTAGTGACAATGTACACTTATACATTTCTCTTATATATTCATGTGAAGTGGAGTTTATTCTTGTCTTAGAGTAGATTTTGTCATATGAATGTACAACATTTGCATATTCCACAAGAATTGCAAATGATAGCTAGGTAATGGTACTTTAAATGAATGTGTTGTGCTTGCTTGTATAAGCCATGCCAAGATAAGGTAGTTTGGATGCATTTAGTTTTAGGTTCACTTAGAGAGTAGGGTAATTAGTTAGGTTAAAAAATTATACTTGTTGAAGATGGATTATGATAGGTGGCACACACATTAATCTTTTGATATGTCATTGAGGTCACAAGCCTAATGACATTGTTAGGCATTTGATTTATGAATCCCAAGCTTGCTACACTTATGAACATATGAATGGCTAGTGGTGGAAACCACCCCTAGTTCTCTCTCCCATCCTTTACTCTTTAAATTTATTGTTATTACATTCATGCAATAGTTCTATAAACAAAAACTCAAAACCTTGTTTTTAGGATTAAAGTGGAAATAATCTTCCTTTAAGACAATTACGACTAGTCCTCGTGGGATCGATACCCTCTATATAGAACCGTATCTATAAAGATTCGTGCTCTTGCGAGTGGTTAAATTATATTTTGATAAAAGGGGCGAAAATAAGCTTACAATATAATTCAAGTTTCAACCACATCACATTACATAAACAAATCTATTGTGTTATCATATACAACAAGCTTATAGTTCAAGCATACAACACAAGTCAGCACGGATAGCCACAATATATACAATATCCAAAATATAGCAAAATACTACTAGAGTTCCACTTGGACACTCAAGTCCTATCTGTCATCGACGCCTTATCTATAAAAGGAATTTGGGAAAAATGGGTGAGCACCACAGCGGCTCAGTAGAGATACCCCAACCCACCTAAGTGTCAACTCGACATTGACCTACATGAATGCATGTCGCTACATTACACATATCATCCAACATGTACTATGTTCGTTCACAAGCAACGTATATATAAGAATGCATTAAACATATATCATACTTCACAATTAACAATGTAAACAACTTCATACACTTGTCTCCCTCTCGGACTCAACCCGAAACTCTAACATGACTTTGACCAATCATGTGACCTGGGACGCTCTCCACATAAATTCGATACCATCACCGAGTATTTACCTACTACAGGTGACTTGGCCCTTTTTTTTTAGAATATATCACCGAGTATTTTCCTACTCCAAGGTGATTAGACCGTTATCACCGAGTATTTACCTACTCTAAGGTGAATAGGCCATCTTGGAATCATCACCGAGTATTTACTTACTCCAAGGTGATTTGATCCCTTTTTAGAATTTATCACCGAGTATTTACCTACTTCAAGGTGATTACACCGTCATCATTAAGTTTGTACCTACTCTAAGGTGAATAGGCCATTTTGGAATTATCACCGAGTATTTACCTATTCCAAGTTAATTTGACCACTTCACGGCCACAACCATAACCGAGTATTGACCTACTCTAGGTAATTTAACCACCTTCCCCCGTTTCCTCACAACGGCCCCATATATGCATTTTGGACATATAGAGATCAAGTATTCAACATTGATATCTCACAATGCATAAGCTAATTAATAGAATAAATAACATGCATTTTCATCTCCACAAAGCCACACATATATTTACTTATACATGTGAAACCTAGCATATCATACACATATGAACATAAATCTCACTTAAGCATAATTTGGTTATGCTTCACCAATGCATACATTTTTTATATAAAGATAGCATGCATTTAACTCACATAGCAACACATAATACATATATGTCCAAATATATCACATTTTCACATATGTGCACAAAACCTAGCATATAAGCATAAATACTAATTTCTCACACTTTCACCCCTTATAACATGTATACTACCATATACATATCACTAGAGATTTAAGAGAAGTAGAAACCCAACACATCCCACCCTTCTTACCACTCTACATAATGCAATACACACCCTTACCTCTAACTGCTTAACCTGAAACTCTAGAATCGACAAATAAATGAGAAGGAGAACCCCTACCTCAAGTTTGAAGGCCTTCCAAGAACTTCACCAAATTTCTAGCAATGTGTATCTTCTCGAAAAATGCATTTATTCGGTTTAAACCGAAGCTCTAACCATCCCCTATGTATCTCCTTTCTTCGGTGAAACCCGAATCATAACCGATTGTTTCTGAAATCTAGAGAGAAGGAAGAGAGGAGAAGAGGGAAGAAGATGAGAGAGAGATAGAACCGTGAGAGTGGATGACCCTATCTCAGCCACATGTTTTAAATGACATCTAGGCGCGCAAAATGTCCAAAAAGCCCCTAGGTCACTTAACGTACCTCCCCGGACTCTGTTTTCAATTTCAAAAATTGTTACTGTCTCGAAATCACTTCCTCTACTCCCTAAACATTTCATCTAAGCCATTCCCAAAAATAAATATTTTCAAAAAATTTTGAATTCCTGGGCCCACTTAGACGCATCATAGACCTCGGTTTGACCAAAAAGTCAAACTTCTCCAAAGCTTCCTAAAACTTACCACAACCCTTAAAACACTTCCTAAACATGTTCCCCACACTCAAAACATGTTAAACATTACCAACAACGCATTTATGGCAATTATGATGCAAAAAATGCAAAACTGGCCAAAATTGGTCATGGTCTCTACGTACATGAACCATATGCCACAGGCCGGCATGAATAGTCAACTATACAATCCATACATTAAATCTCTAAAATGCATCAAAATGCACTAAAATGCTCCAATGAGCTCTAAGTGACCAATCAAGTCTTTTGTGTTCGTCCTCAATGCCTTAGTTAAAAATAGTTTGGGAAAACGGGATGAGCAACTCAATGGCTCAGTAGGAACATCCCAACCTACCTAGGCATCGACCGACACTAACTTACATGTCGCTACGCTACATGGCATGCTAGTGCTTTCATGCCAACAACACAATGCAAGTCAAGAATGAATGCATTTAACACGTACATCATGCTTAACAAATTAACCACATAAGAAACAAAATATAAACTTTCTCTCTCTCTTAGCCCTAATCCGATACTTATACATGATTGGCCACTTTGGAAGATCATGTGCCCTTGGACCCTTCCAATGACGACTGTATAATTGGGACAACTCCTAAAATCATACTACCTTGGCAATGTATTGCTTTGCCAAAATGTGAGGGGACAACTCCGAGGCTCACTAGTTATGGACATACTCTGATTATAGGCCTTGGCCTTGGTATGACAGGCCCACTCCGAGGGTCATACCTAGTGGATGGTTATGACACTCTCACAATACGGTTGAACCACTCTGAAGTCCCGTGCACGTCCCATCTAAGCCATTTTCCTATAACCTCTTATATACGCATATATATATATATATATATATATATATATATTATAAAGCATATCATTTTATGCTCTTCAAATGCTTATACATGCTATAATCATTTCTAGCATACATTTTCTTTACACTAACCATATATAACCACATATATATATTCATACTCTCATATATGCATTTTAGACATATATCACACTTAGCATATCATATTCATGCTCTTCAAATGCCATTCATGCTACAATGTACCTACCATGCATCTTCACTACTTTACATCACATATAACCACATATATCTCACACAACATGCATATCACTTTCATATACACACAATTCACAACTAAGCATATTTGGTTATTGCTTGGTTAATACACATACCTGCTATAATTATGTCTAGCATGTACTCAACCTTTCTATACTCCACAACCCACATATAATCACCTATATGTACACAACTATGTACACATTTCACATATGAAAAAAATTACTACATGCCTAGGCATGCTCTCACATTACACAGAACACATATATTTCTACCATACATCACATATATCATCACATGTATTTATCTAGCATGTGAAGAGCATAAGAGAAGAGGGATACACCAATTTTTAGCCCCCACCCATCTCTAACATACAAACCACTCAATCAAAACCTCTCTAATTTCACCTAAACCCTAGAATTGACACTTAGGAGAGAAGAAACACCCCTATCTCGAAAATGAATGTTGTTCAAGCTTTCTCCAAGATATCCACCGAGTTTCACCTTGCCGAAACTCGAGTTTGTTTGATTCAAATCGAAGCCCTTGTCGCCCTCTACGAGTTGTCCTCCTTCGGCAACTCCCGAATCATGCCCGAAAGCCTCCGAAATGTAGAGAGAAGGAAGAAGGAGAGATAGAAATCCATGGCTGGCTGCTGAGACAAGAGAGATATGAAAATATCTCTGAAATTTTGACATTTAAAGTACCTAGAGCACAAAATGACTAAAATGCCCTTAGACCACTTAACGTACCCTTCCAAGCTCCATTTTCGAATTTGAAAATTCTTACGGTCTCAAAATCACTTCTTAACTCATTAAAAATTTTGTCAAGTCCAAACTAAAAAATAATTACTTTTCAAAAAATTTCTGAATTCCCAGGCTGCGTCCCGGGGTCCCGTTGGTCCAAAAAGTCAAACTTCTCTAAATCTTTCGAAAACTTCCAAACACCTTTAATCAACCTTTCAAATATGTTTTTCACGCTCGAAACATCCATAACATCATTTAAAACTCGTTTATGGCAAAAATGATTAAAAAAATGAAAATCTGTCAAATTTAATTCCGGTCTCTACAGGGACCCACTTGTATGAGTTAATATATGTACACACATATGTATTGTATGTATGATTATGGCTATGCTTCTGCGACTATGAGATTTTGAATTGATTAAGGATTCGGGTGACGGGTTACATCACATTCATCATCACCCCCATTTCCCTTGCTCTTAACCGGGTGTTGAAAATCGGGGCGTGACACAGAGAGAGAGAGAGAGAGAGAGAGAGAGAGAGAGCTAGCTAGCTAGCTGGTGTAGACTTTTTATAACTTATGTAAGCTATATTGGATAGAGGGTCAGGTGTAAGGCTAAGCTAAACTAAATGAGGCAATTCTTAGGAAATATAGTTTGGAATATGTTTCTTTGAAAAATAATAGTCTAGAACTTATAAGCCTACTGTGAATTCATTCGGGATTGCTTTTCAATAACTTAAAAGTGTTTTTATTTTTTAAATTTGTGTTTAGATGTGTTTAGTAAATCATTAGAAGCGCTTATAATAGTTATCAATTTTAGCTCAGTAGAGCTTTTGAATGTAACTACAATTTGTGGCTTTTAAAACTGCGTTCAGAGTAGAAGTTTTATATATTAGACAACTATTTCTCCTTAGACAATTTTATCATTTTTATTATTTTAAAGACAGTTTTACCCCTTCTTTTATAAAGTTGTTATTATAAAATTTATTAACATGCATTATTGTAAAATTAGCAATATAAGTATTTTAAAAATATTATTACCAAATATATTAAAAATAAAAAGTACTTTATACAATATATTATCAAACACTTAAGATTTTTTTTACCAATAATATTTTTGCAACTCTATTGACAAAAGCTTTTTTTTTTTTTTTTTCAAACAGCAATCCCAACGGGCTCCGCATATCATGTATGGGAGATCACTTTTCTGCATAAAATATTTTCATGTCATCTTTACTACTTTACTTAACACTTCTACATTTACTTGGAGAACACTGCTATATCGCTGACATTCGGTTGCCCCGACTCCTCACATAGGCAACCAGCTCGAAATAAAAAAAAATACTTAAACATTTTATCACAATTGAAAAAGAATTAAAATTATTAATTATTTAGTCATAATCTAGTAAAGGAATTTTACTATCTATGTGGATGTTATTTTTTATAATTGATTTGAGTTTCTGCAGCATAATCTTCTATTGTTATCAAGGGCTTAGACAATAAACCTACATTTTTTTTTTATGAAGAAGTAAATATAATTCGTGTATATATTATTTTTCAATAACTGTTTTAGCATCATATAACTCTTCATATCATTTCCATTCTATAAAAGCATTTTTGTTCATAAAGTGTGATCTCATACATAATACAGGACCAGTAATCATCTACCATGAAATCAATCTAATTTCTTATGTAATAATTAGCAACGTTATACTTAGAAAGCATGGACACTTTATCGATGGTGTCTTACTAGTGTCGTACACTCGGACACCGTGTTCGACACTTGGATACTCCTCGGACACGTGTCGGACACTTCGTAGAAGTGTCATGACATTTTTTAATTTTAGGACATTTCTCGGATACTCCTTGGACACTCATTGGACACTCCTCGAATACGTGTCGAACACTTCGTAACAGTAATGTATCTTCAAGTATTTCAAAAGGAAATTATATGCGATCAAGTTATTATTAAAAATCTAAACTAAATATATGTAGATGAATAAATAAGTTTGGTTCTTTAATTTATTTGTCTACTTTTGTTTATAGTTTGTTTGGTTATTAATCGCTTGATGATGAATTAAATTATGTATGTAATGTAATATTTTTTTATTAAATAATTAATATATATTAATATATTATATTATAATTTTATAGTCGTGTTTTCGCCGTTTCTGTATTCTTTTTTTTAAATTTTTTTATATTGCCATATTCGCATCATGTCGTACCCGTGTTTCATGTTTGTTTCCTTACTTCCTAGCTGGAGAGTAATATGGGCCGGGTATTGCTAACTGAGTGATCCGAAACCAAACCGACATTGGAGTCGGTGTCGGGTAAGGGTCCAAGTATTGAAGACGCACGCACATATATATCCCATATATATACATACCACTTCCCGCAGAAAGGATCAGATCGCCACTCCATATCACAGCAGAAGATCTTCAACCATTTCACCACAAATACGACTGTGGGACTCTAATCGGCCGAGCCAAAGCATATCCCAACAGTTAAGTCGCCTGAAAACCCCAGTTTTATTGCTTTCCACAACACACTGCGGTCTGTATATATTGCATAATATATATATGTATAGCTCTTTGCTATTCATTTAGGATAAGTTGTAATTGTACTTCTGTTTTGTTTTCACTAAGCTTGATATACATGTCTATGGGATTAAGGCAAGGATGTTGATGATATACATATCTAGTTTTTTCTACTGATTCACGATTCGGTAAGATTCAGTTTTGTTTTTTTGTTTTTGTTTTCTGTTCTCATAGTATAAATATTTCGTTGTTTAATTGATTTCTAATACTTTTAATTTTAACTTTTGGATTTAGGTCTTCATTTTCACGATTTCCCGGTGGATATTGATTGATTACGAAGGAGTCTTGGAAGTGAGAATTAGGGTTAGGTTTAGGTTTTGAAATTTTGATTTGGGAAAAATCAGATTGAATTGATTCGAGCATATAAATATGGATTCTGTGGATCCTGAGATTGCAAAGACCCAGGAAGAGAGGAAGAAGTTGGAGCAACAGCTCGCTTCGCTCAATTCAGTCACCTTCGATACTGATCTCTATGGTGGCAACAACCCATTTGAGGGTTATGAGAAATCGATACCTGTTAACGATGACGAGGAGAACCTTGATGCTATGGACTCCGAAGTAGCAAGGAAATTGGCCTCGTACACGGCCCCAAAGTCGATTTTGAAGGACATGCCCAGGGGTGCGGATGAAGACGAGGCCATGGGTCTCAAGAAACCTCAGAGAATCATTGATAGGGAGGATGATTATAGACGAAGAAGGTTGAATCGGGTTATTTCGCCGGAACGACACGATGCATTTGCAATGGGAGATAAGACACCGGATGTGTCTGTAAGAACTTATGCCGATGTGATGAGAGAGGAGGCTTTGAAGAGAGAAAAAGAGGAGACTTTGAAGTTAATCTCTAAGAAGAAGAAAGAGGAGGAGGAGAGTAAGACAGTGGAGAAGGAAAGGGAACCAGCAGCTGCACAGCCAACCCAAAAGAGGAGGAACAGGTGGGATCAGTCTCAGGAGGACAGTGCGAAGAAAGCAAAGACTGCATCTGATTGGGATTTACCAGATTCGACTCCCGGGATTGGAAGGTGGGATGCGACCCCAACACCAGGGAGGGTTGGTGATGCAACGCCCTCAGTCTCGAGGAGGAACAGGTGGGATGAGACTCCCACCCCAGGTCGGTTGGCGGATTCTGATGCAACTCCGGCTGGTGGTGTTACTCCTGGTGCCACACCTGCTGGTATGACTTGGGATGCTACACCTAAACTTGCTGGGCTTGCAACCCCAACCCCAAAGCGTCAGCGGTCAAGATGGGATGAGACTCCAGCTACTATGGGAAGCGCCACACCGATGTCTGGTGCTACACCTGCAGCAGCATACACGCCTGGTGTGACTCCTATGGGAGGGGTTGAACTTGCTACGCCAACTCCAGGAGCTATTAATTTGCGTGGTGCCATAACGCCAGAGCAGTATAATTTATTGAGGTGGGAGAAGGATATTGAAGAGAGGAATCATCCGTTAACAGATGAAGAGCTTGATGCAATGTTCCCGCAAGAGGGTTATAAGATTTTGGAAGCCCCGTCTTCCTATGTTCCGATTAGAACACCTGCAAGGAAGCTTCTTGCTACACCAACTCCAATTGGTACTCCTCTATATTCTATCCCTGAAGAAAATCGGGGTCAGCAGTTCGATGTTCCGAAAGAATTGCCAGGTGGGTTGCCATTCATGAAACCAGAGGACTACCAGTACTTTGGTGCATTATTGAATGAAGAAGACGAGGAAGAGCTATCTCCTGATGAACAGAAAGAGAGAAAGATTATGAAGCTACTGCTTAAAGTCAAGAACGGGACACCACCACAGAGGAAAACGGCTTTGAGACAGCTCACTGATAAGGCTCGGGAGTTTGGTGCCGGCCCACTATTTAATCGTATTTTGCCGTTACTCATGCAACCTACATTGGAAGATCAGGAGAGACACCTTTTGGTGAAGGTGATTGATAGGGTGCTATATAAATTGGATGAGTTGGTGCGTCCTTATGTGCACAAAATTTTGGTTGTGATTGAGCCTCTGTTGATTGATGAGGACTATTATGCCCGCGTTGAGGGAAGAGAGATCATTTCCAATCTCAGCAAGGCAGCTGGCTTGGCCACAATGATTGCTGCAATGCGTCCAGATATTGATAACATTGATGAATATGTGAGGAACACCACTGCTAGAGCCTTTAGTGTTGTCGCCTCTGCACTTGGAATCCCTGCATTATTGCCATTCTTGAAAGCTGTGTGTCAAAGTAAGAAATCTTGGCAAGCTCGTCACACTGGCATCAAGATTGTTCAGCAGATTGCTATTTTGATAGGCTGTGCCGTTCTTCCACACTTGAGGTCTCTTGTAGAAATCATAGAACATGGTCTCAGTGATGAGAATCAGAAGGTCAGGACTATAACCGCATTGTCTTTGGCTGCTCTTGCTGAGGCTGCTGCCCCATATGGTATTGAAAGCTTTGACTCCGTTTTGAAGCCTTTGTGGAAAGGTATTAGATCACATCGTGGGAAGGTTTTGGCTGCATTCTTGAAAGCAATTGGTTTTATCATTCCTTTGATGGATGCTATATATGCCAGCTACTATACCAAGGAAGTGATGATTATTTTGATTCGTGAGTTTCAGTCTCCCGATGAAGAAATGAAGAAAATTGTGCTGAAAGTGGTTAAGCAGTGTGTGAGTACAGAAGGTGTGGAGGCTGATTACATCCGAAGTGATATTCTTCCTGAGTTCTTCCGGAACTTCTGGGTCAGAAGGATGGCCTTGGATCGGAGAAACTATAGGCAACTTGTTGATACCACTGTAGAGATAGCTAACAAAGTTGGCGTAGCTGATATAGTAGGTAGGATAGTTGAGGACCTGAAAGATGAGAGTGAACCATATAGAAGAATGGTTATGGAAACAATTGAGAAGGTGGTTGCCAATCTGGGTGCATCTGATATTGATGCTCGGTTGGAAGAGCTTCTTGTTGATGGAATCCTTTATGCCTTCCAAGAGCAGACCAGTGACGATGCCAATGTGATGCTTAATGGGTTTGGCGCAGTTGTAAATGCTTTTGGGCAGAGAGTGAAACCATATCTCCCCCAGATATGTGGTACTATAAAGTGGCGCCTGAATAACAAGAGTGCAAAGGTTAGACAACAAGCAGCTGATCTCATATCCCGGATTGCAGTGGTCATGAAGCAGTGCCAAGAAGAGCAATTGATGGGCCATCTTGGGGTTGTCTTGTATGAGTATTTGGGAGAGGAGTACCCAGAAGTTTTGGGATCAATACTGGGAGCTCTCAAGGCAATTGTCAATGTTATTGGTATGACGAAAATGACTCCTCCAATAAAGGATTTGCTGCCTCGACTAACTCCAATCTTGAAGAACCGTCATGAGAAAGTTCAGGAGAATTGTATTGACCTTGTTGGTAGGATCGCCGATCGTGGAGCTGAGTTTGTACCTGCGAGGGAGTGGATGAGGATCTGCTTTGAGCTTCTTGAGATGCTTAAGGCCCACAAGAAGGGTATTCGCCGAGCAACAGTCAACACTTTTGGGTACATTGCGAAAGCCATTGGCCCTCAAGATGTCTTGGCAACATTATTGAACAATCTCAAGGTGCAGGAACGCCAGAACCGCGTTTGCACTACCGTGGCAATTGCAATTGTTGCAGAAACCTGTTCGCCGTTCACAGTTTTGCCTGCCTTGATGAATGAATATCGTGTGCCAGAGCTTAACGTCCAGAATGGTGTTCTGAAATCCCTCTCCTTTCTGTTTGAGTACATAGGTGAAATGGGGAAAGACTATATATATGCAGTGACTCCATTACTTGAGGATGCTCTCATGGACAGAGATTTGGTTCATAGGCAGACTGCTGCTTCTGCTGTCAAGCACATGGCATTAGGAGTGGCTGGGTTGGGATGTGAGGATGCTTTAGTCCACTTGCTGAACTATGTTTGGCCAAACATTTTTGAGACATCCCCACATGTTATAAATGCTGTCATGGAAGCCATTGAAGGGATGAGGGTGGCATTAGGGGCAGCTGTAGTGCTCAACTACTGTCTTCAGGGGTTGTTCCACCCGGCCAGGAAAGTTAGGGAGGTATATTGGAGGATTTACAACTCACTCTATATTGGCGCTCAAGATGCACTTGTAGCTGCTTATCCAGTGCTGGACGATGACGAGCCAAACATATATAGTAGGCCCGAGTTGATGATGTTTGTGTAAGATGCAGTCACAACTGTTTGTCAAGACTTGTATCTGCTTCTCTCATTTCTTTCTGGATTTTGCTGTCAACCTTTAAATTTGAAGCCTTACTGAAGTAGGTTGACTGAGATATTATCTGGTCTGTAAAAATATTGATATGCTGCTTTAAACTGATATTGCTGCTATTTCTGTTCTCATTCCTATTTAAAAGGCCGTATCCAGTGCACAAGGCTCCCGCTTGAGCGGGGTCTAGGAGAGGTAGATGTTGGCTAGCCTTACCCCCATATAATATATATTATATATTGTGCAAATCAAACTGCCTCTGTGAATTTTTCTCTCTGAATAGTTTCTGGCTTTTGCTGTGCCTTCAAATTTGTAATCATAATAAAGTAGATATCTCTGATATTATGTGCTTGTGTAAAAATGTTTGCACGACCTTTTTGTTTTTTTGAAAGGCTAGGAACCAACCATAGCTTTAGAGGGCTGGGACTTCTGCTGCCTGTTCCATGTGTACATTGATTTCCATATTGCCAATGATGAGATTCAACACGGTTGGTATGTTTGCTAAACTCTACTTTTTAATTTTGTTAAGTTGCCAAAAATTCTTATGTTCCATTTGAAGTTCGTTATTGTGATCTATATATCTGTTCCATTTTTGGATGAATTTATTCATTGGTTCCAGATTTCCAATTGCACATTATTGATCCAGGTGAGATTTCTTTTACTTATGAGGCTGTGCTTAGGCCCTGGCACCGAGCACTTGTGAACGAAAAGTGTCAATATGCCTTGTGATGCAGTAGGCTACTTCATGTAACACCAGTTCATGCCTCTTAAAGATATATATTAAATAGCCATAGTGGAAAGCTTATAGCTTATTTTGAAGGTACAAACTGGTCTTCTCTATTAGAATAGTTTTGGTATTTCTATCGATAAAAAGAAGGCAAAGCACTCTCTTTGACTAGCCGACCTGAAGATTAAGGCTAATATGAAGAAAAAGAAGAAGAAGACAAGGGGCATCTTTAAAGACACACACATAGGCATTGCTAAGAATTTCCTTTGATATTAATCTTGCCTTAAAAATAACATACTACATTGACATATTTAATATTCAAGAGATTTTTAAATCATGGGACCAATTATCAAGAAAAATCCAATGCAACTGTACATAAAGTTATATAAACAAACATGTGTGTTCATGACAGACCATTATGTGACATTATAAGGATAGCCATGTTTGACATTACATCCAATTCGGTCTGAAAATCATAGCTTGTACTAATTTAGTAATTTGTCCTTGAATACATAGGTCCTCATAGTCTTTTCTTATTCCATCTTTTATTGTATGTCCAATCATCAATGCGGCATCTTTATTTCAGCTGGTATAATCTTATTTACACATTATACATTTTTCTGAATCATGAAGCTTATATTTGTTCTATAAATTTATTCTCTTAAGTTGACAGGAATTCATTATCTTACAACTTCATAGAAGCAAATCTTCACTTGACCATTTTGAAGTTATTCTATGTGCAATGTCTTCCTAAATTTTCATTATGCTTGAATGAATGCAAGTCAAATGGTCACTTTTGGGTATCTTTTGGCATTTTACTGTTCGGAATTCATAATCTTACCGCTTAGTAGAAGCA
The DNA here is from genome assembly GCA_026545225.1 of Cornus controversa. Lineage (NCBI taxonomy): Eukaryota > Viridiplantae > Streptophyta > Magnoliopsida > Cornales > Cornaceae > Cornus > Cornus controversa. The sequence goes on from CM048845.1 coordinate 58,912,308, forward strand.
AATCTTCAGTCGACCATTTTGAAGTTATTCTATGTGCAATGTCTTCCTAAATTTTCATGATGCTTGAATGAATGCAAGTCAAATGGTCACTTTTGGGTATCTTTTGACATTTTACTGTTCCCTTTTTTTTTAATTCTTAGTTACATTATGTGTTGTCCTATGCCTTTATTCCTTGTTTCTTTAGCTCAAATCTTTCTGCGACTTTGAATAAGATGTATAGTTTTATCAATTAACATTGTTGACTGCGCTGGGCACTTCTTCCTAAATGTACCACGTATATTAATGGATGGATACTAGATGCAAAAACAAGGCGCAGTAGTTGCGTCTGGACCAAGGCTAGGCCACGCTCCTTCAATAAGGTGCGCGCCTTTGCATTTGAGGCCCCAAGCGCAAAAACACTTATTTTTTCCCTACGTGTTAGCATGTGGTGTATTTTTGTGTTATAGTGAACTGACCATTTAATACAGTCCATAACGGTAAAAGAAATAAAAAGGGTCGATCGATAGATTTGACACAATCAGTCAATTTAGGCTCTTGAAGTCAATACACAGTGAGACAACAGAATGAGATTTGGGCTTTTTGGACGTCGAGCTCTTCTTCGGCAGCTTCTTCTCTGCTTTTTGTTTCTTTTTTTTCTCATTGCTCTGGTTTTGTATTCTTTTCTTCTTTTTATTTTTTTATGAACTCTTAATTTGTTTATGTTTTGTAGTTTGTTTCTCTAATTCACGTAATAGTTGCTAAAGCATATTATCACAAAAAACACTCAAAATCCTGAAATTGGGATATTATGTATTCTCATTTTGTGGTTTGATGCTCTCATGCTTTTGGCTAAACAGTAGTTTGAGGCTGTTAAGCGACTGTTGTTACTGACTTTGTATTATTGGCTACAAATTTTATTTTATTTTTCAACTTGCGCCTCGCTTCAGTCAGGCTCACACCTTGTCTTGCGCCTCAGGTTCTAGAAGGCCTTAGCGCCTTGAGCCTTTAACAACTAGGATATATATATATATATAAATCAGCAAGAACTGTGAATATTATATATAATAGTCACAGTTCTTGCTGATTCATGATTTGTCTAAGAATTATTCTTTGTTAGGGTTGATGAATCTTGTTGTGGCATGTCTTTGAACCATACTTGTTATGTTGGTCTGCATGTCTGTTTTATTGTTTTTTTTTTCTTTTTTGGGTAACAGACACAATTTTATCTCAATTGGGACTTGAACCCTCAGCTGCTTCCTTGGGAGGTGGAGGAGATGTTATTCAAGCTTATAGTTGGTGGTCCTCATTTCCCATTGAGCCATGGTAATTAGATGAGATCTCATTATTGTTGGAATTGTTCCTTTTTTTTTTGGTATGATGTATTTTGGTCTAATTACTGGATAAATTATGCACATTTGGAGATTCTGCAAAATCCTGGATCATTTTGATTTGTGTTGCACATCTTGCATCCTTTTGTCCTAATTACTTATCTCTTCATATGGTTTTATATAGCTATAACCTAAATGAGGTAGCCGAAGTTAGTAAGATACTCTAGAACTAATATAAAGGCCACTGGTTCTACTTCTACTTCAAACTAACTTTATTCAATGGGTGTGTGGTCCTCTTTGTGTGTCCAGGAGTATTGGTCTTCTCCTCGAGAGAGGGTGAGTTATCCTATGATGCATAGAAAAGGAAAAGATTCTATTGATGCTCTGGGTTTCTGCTGTATGGTTATTTGGAATTGGGTTAGGCACAGGGAACAATTAATGGGGTATTTGGAAACTGTTGCATTGGTTTAAAAGACAGCTGCATTGGTGAGAGGTTAAACAAGAAATTTGGGTTTAATTCAGGACAACAATGAATTGCATGTACAAATGTGATTATGTTTGTGTATTTCTTGATAAATGGAATTCTGAAGTTGTATTTCTTGGCATCACTTTGAGATGTTTTTGAACCTGAATGTTGAATTAACCACTAAATATCCTTTGGTGTCCAAAAAAAAAAAAAAAAATCTTCCTGTAGTTTATTTCATTGTTAAAAATTGATTGATTTGAAATTTGTGCCTGATGTAAGTAAAAGTTCTGTGCTAATCTAGTGGATAATGTTTCTTAGAATTTGAGTGGAATTTGGTGCCATCTTTGTCCTGGACGGAAACAAAAATGTAAAATTGCATTTAAAAATTGCCATACTTATTTGAAGATAGCTTCAAAAATTCCAATTTTATTTTCTTCTCTTGAAAATGTTACCTTTGCAACAACTGTAGTTTTTGCTCATTCTTGTGGGCAACATCAACAGTCAAAGTCAGGCATTCTGTCCACACTCAACAGCCTTGAGTCTTTTTTCTCTAAAATTGTGTGAAATATTTGAGAGCAATAACAAGATTATTGTTTCACTGCAATTTTGCAGGTTGAATTGAGCTGCATGCACCAAGAGGAACTCTTGAGATGACTTGTGTATATTGTCTCACTCTATCCACTAAGCATGGCAAACATCAATTATAGTGAATAACAACGGTCCTCGTAAAGCCGTTATTCTAAGAGTGAATATCTCTAACCTCTCCTGAGGTTTCGCTTATTATCTCTGGGATGAAACTTTTTGTAAAATGATAGTCAACCTCCCTTGAGGTTTGTCCAAATATCTTTGACCTCCCCTGATGTCAGTTAATTATTTCTAAATGTCGAAACTATCCTTAAAATAGCAAAATGACTATTCTAACCAATTATTTTCTGACAATACTACCCCCACTCTCAAACCCATTTGGAAGACCCACTAGATTCTCTCTAACATAGCACAACTCTTGTATATCAATATCTCTCTCTTTCTCTCTCCCTCCATCTCTAACCCTCTCTCGATTGCTCTCTCTCTATATTCTTCTTCCTCTTCTAAGTGACATAAGGTGGTGACGAGGACGGCGGTGCTTAAGCTTGGTGGTGATGTTGAAGCTCGGTGGCGACGCAATGTGCTCAGGAGTTGGACTGTGGAGCTTCGGCTATGGTGGTGTTAACTCATCTCCACCCATCATCGTTGAAATCCATGCTCTACACGATTTTTTCTCTCTTTCTCCATTTCTCTCTCTTCTCCTCTTCTTCATCACCGGACAGTGGCTGTGGGCTCGTAATGAATGGTGGAGTTCCTCAGTGTTTTCGGACAGTGGATGGTGGAATAATGATGAGACAGCCCAGCTTTTGGTAGCCATTGTGTTTGTCGATGATGGTCATGGTGGATGAATGGTAGTTGTCAATGGTGGCGGGTCTCAATGGTGGACTTCCGGTGTGGGCGGTTATCATGGTTCTCAGCAATGGAGATTGTATTGTGGTCGTGGTGCTCCGGTTGTGATCTTTTAAAGGTGGAGAGGTGTTCATGCAACTTCGGTGGAGATATGGTTGTGGCAGTAACGAAGATGGATCTTCACGGGCTCTGCCTTTGATGATCGGCATTAGGGATGAAGCTCCAGCTGTGGAAGATGGTTGACCATGGAATGGGTCTATGGGTCGAGTTGCTTGTCAGGGAAGGAATGGAGACAACAACAATGCTTTGATGATGCTTGACATTGAGCTTCAGCCGTGTACGATGGTTATACAGGTGAGCTTCAAGAGGTGACGGGTTTCTACGGGGAAGAAACAATCATGGGAATATGGTGGAGTGCTCAGTGGTGATGAAGATAGGTTTGGACAGTGGAGTGCTCTGCTTCAATGGCCACCCTCTCTTTGATTCTCTCTTTCTACTTCCATTTCTTTCTTCATGGCTGCTCTGGTCTTTGGTGTTAGGCTGTTAGTGAAGGCCATGGTGGTCTTTGCATGCAAATGGAGTTTCACGGTGAAGATTGTTGATGCATGGTAGAGTGATGGTTTTGGTGGTGAGCTTTGGAGAAAAGATGGTGGACTCCGTGATGGGGCAGTGGTATGCTTCGGTTGGGCATGGAGCTTGGTTGATGATGAAGATGGTAGTGATGGTGTCTCACGGCGGAGGAGTGTCGAAGATGAAAGTGGGTTTGTCATGGAGTGGAAGAATTTTCGCTTGCAGTGATGGAATTGGATAGTGAGGTGGTTCCGGTGGTTGATTTCGTTGGTGTTGCAGGTTGTTAGGTTTGCTTTGTGGATTCGATAGTGGAGTCTCACGGTAGTTGGTGCATAGAGAGGAGGTCCGACATTGGTTGGCCGAAGCCACTGCCACCTTTTGGGTCAACATCTTCCGACGAAGTTCCACCACAAAGCTTCACTGTTCATTGCCGAAGACCCATCTTCATCAGCTGGGTCTCTTTTGACGAAGCTCAAAGCCACCATCGAAGCTCTAATGTTAAACACGACTCACCGTAGAGTCTCTAGCAAACTCCATGGTCACTGACCGGAGCTAGGCATGATGGTTAGCAGTGGCTTCAATGGATGGTGAAGATGATGGTATTGATGGTGCTGACAGTGATGCTTGGTTGTTTCGAAGGTGGAGACCCAAATGGTGTGTCTCCAGATGATGGTGTTCCACGATGAGCTTGCTTCGGTGGAGTTTGTAGGTCTTTTGTGGACTGTTCTACTTTTATATATATATATGAGTATATATATATATATATAAGAATAATATATGGAGATAAGATGGTGTGGAAGGTATAAATGTAAATTTACATTTTTATAGATGACATCATCATACATGTCATGTTTGACTTCTAATGAGGGCAAAATAGTAATTTTACATGTGATTAATTTCTGACAGGGGAGGTCAGATAATTTTACAAAAAATTTCATCTGAAGGATAATAAGGCAGACCTCAGGGGAGGTTAGAGATAATCACCCTTAATCTAAACACTACTATACTTGGCCATTTCAAATTTAAGAAAAGGGGCCGACCACGTTTGTACGGGATAAAGGCAAGGATGTTGATGAAATTTAAGAAAAGGGGTGGGACAGCGGTCCAGGGACTTCGGAGATGCTCTTACTTACTACACACACCCTCCATTATCTTCGCCTTTTGAAATTTTATCTCCAGCTGAATCAATGAAATCTGAGGATACTGGGTGGTTCACATTTGGCTCGGCCTAAAATGAAGCTAGGGCTTTGGACTGTGCAAGATGTGCCATTGCCCCTCCAATGAAAGGAAAGATTGAAGGGATTTTATAACACCCCACCTTCAAAATGAGACCATTGATCAGGTAACATTAACTTCTTTATATCCAAACCAATTTTAGTAGGTTACAACTTACAACAAATACAATGATCATTACCAATGTTAGTCCTTAATTGTTGTTCAATGGCTCTGGAAATTGTGGAATGTTATTGATCTAAACTTTGACATTATTTTTGTGCACAAAAAGTGGCTTTCCCCGTACACAAATCTACAAATTTATTTTCGTGCTTGACTTACATAAGTGAAGAGCATGCATATTAAAATCTTTTGGGATGATTGGATGAAGTGCATTACAAGAGAGAATCTTAGCCATTTATTGGGAATATTGTGTCATAAGTTGGACATAGTGTGGGATTCAATGAATGTACATAATATGATGTTTTAAGCAACATAGCCAGGAAATTTGGAAGGAAAAGACTTTGGAGTTATGAGTGAAAGTACTTGTACATTCTTCTAACAAATTGCTAGTCATTTATTCAGCTATATTGTTACACTTTACAACATGAAGTTACAAAAACAACAAAGATTATCGATCTAGCTAGCTTCAATTTTGCAATTCAAAATGTGAACTCCACATGTATTTCATTCTTGTTTGAACTTTTTAGTGTGAGATTTGTATGCTCATAATGAATGTGCTTGCATTTTCACTTTTCTCTGCTGGTCCTTTTTCAGGGACGCCAACTCTTCTTCAGGGTAAGACATACGGATTGGCTTCGAAGACATTTACTTACCAAGCCTTGGTTCCATATCGGAGGAGTATGGCATGGCATGGCATGGCATGGACTATTTTATCTGCACTGGCCCTGCTTCAATGTTGCTTCCAGTGGTTGGAGAGAAATTCAAGTACTATCTTGAACTTTACAAAATATATAGTATAGTGTGGTTATTCCTTTTCTATTAATGCAGGCAGATTTGCCAAAGCTGGAAAATATCGTGTTCTTGTATGATTTGTTTATGAGAGTTGCCTACGGATACCATGTTCTACTCGCTGCTGAGTTGATTCAGTGTTTTGATCTGGAATATATATATATATATATATATATATATAGAGAGAGAGAGAGAGAGAGAGAGAGAGAGAGAGAGAGGGGTATTTTTTACTTCTGTGAATTGATCAATGCAAAATGTACACAAGTGAAGAAAAAGGAAATTCTTAACTGCTCAAACAATGGAGTTGTTTCCCTCATTGTCAATTAACAAATAACTACTACTTTACACAGTTTGTACTCGCATAGTATAAAGAGGACTAGCATTAACTGAAACCTTGCATGAGTACTTAAGTAACCTATTAAAGAATCAAATCAACCTTTTCCCCCAACTTGTGTGTTATGTGGAAGGAATAGAACAGCCAAACAATTTAATAATTCCATACAATGTATTGTATTTACTATTTATTGTGGTAATTGTCTGCAGGAAAACCACTTTCCTCTGAATCTTGTCTCTGGTGTGAGCCCAACACAGAGTGGTGGAACCATTCACCTCCTTGGCACTGTAAAGGAGAACAAAACATACTAAAATGTAAATAAGCAAGAGGTAACAATTATTTTAAATCTTTGATCCAGAGAAGAAAAAAAAAATCAAATCTGTAAAAATTTTCATAAATTGTGATGCCTAGAGTCTACTTAAACGGATATCCTATTTTAAAGCCTTGTTTGGTAGAGTTTTTCTTTCGATTTTTACGCAGAAGAAAAAGAAAAGTAAAAGTTAAATGAGGAAGTTGATATCCATTAGCTTCCTTTGAACGGTCTTTTTGAACTCTGAAACTCTTCAACCTCATCAATTCAAACACTTTTCAAAATGACTTTTGAACTTGAAAAGTTAAAAGCTGTTTTTCAAAAGTCAATCCAAACAAGCTTTAAGTCTCTTGAAATGAATGTAACATTACTTCGAACTCAATTTTTTTGATAAAATGATTTTTTCTCTCTCTCTCTCTTTGATAAAATGAATTAGAGCAACTGACTTAGACTGCTGGCCAATGTCACACATTTGCTTCTCGATGCTTGCATGCCCATTTTATCCCTCATGCATGCAAGGAGGAATACAAAATTAACCCCCAAGGATTAGTAGTAAGCATTAGATTTAAGGATCATCATTTTGGGTGCAAACAAATCTTTAAGGTTGGCTGTGTGTGTACCAACTAGAAAAAAATTAAGAAAAGAAAGAAATGTTTAGTGATATATAAGATACGACTGCAACTTGGATGGATTGGACGAGATAGAGATACAACTCGGACTCGACCCTACATATGAAATGTTGAATCCTAATCCGACTTCCAACCCTAACCCAATCCATCCTTAAAAATGAGTTGAGATTTCGGGTTAGAAAGTCGGATTATCTATATCACCAGTCTCTACGTTGAAAATTTAAAGTGATTTTTAATAAGTTTCACATTAGATTACTCATAGACACCAAAAAATTAAGAACTTAATGTAAATTTCTAAAAAAATACAAATATTTTTTTAGGAAATTAATTATTAAAGTGTTAATATATAATAAATTAAGATTTAAATAAAGGAAGTTGAAAAGAAAAAGATTATTATATATAATATATTTAAAATAAAAAATATGTATACAAATAATATTACAATATGGATTCGGGTTAAGTTCGGGTTGTTGGCACCTCAACTCAAGTCCAACCCTAATTAAGTTCGGGTTGTTGGCACTTCAACTTAAGTCCAATCCTAATTAAGTTCGGGTTGAAATTTTCAATTCAAACTCAACCCTAATTATAAAAATAGTTATCTAAGCATATAAAAAATCAAGTTGGCCTCAGATAGTTCGAGTTGCCGAACCCATGTTGCACCGGTAATGTAAGAGGGGTAGTGAAAGGAATATATATATATATATATATATATTACACCAAAGAAAGAGTTATATGATTATGGGCACATTTCTGTACATCAAGACATTTGCCTTTCCACCCCGCACTTCATTGGTTTGTACATCCCTATCCATGCTTATAATCGCAACTTGTAGGGGTTTTCTGTGTGACAAGTATTGACGATGTAGAACTAGATAACAATAAGAAAAGAGAATAGATGCAGAAAGAGGAAGAAAAGGAGGCAAGAGACAGGCAAGAAAATTGTTATTATTTCAATAATGGATAATGATTTGTAAAGTAAATAGTTATCACCGTGTATAGTGAATTGTGAAAGTGAAGATCCCACTTGCACTATCTAAAGATGAGAGTGATTCATTTTTTTTTTAATTTCGAGCCTATCATTACTTCTCAATAATTTGAGAACACAAGTTACTGCATAATCCAAAATAGATATATGCTGCTTAGTTTTGACAATAAAGGGCTAAGGTCTTGAAAGAAGTTAAATTATTCTTGGTTCCATCACTTTTTGTTGGAAGTGTCATTATGCATTGCTTACTTGGGTGAAAACCATCCTACAGATGGATTAATTAGTGTAGGAGAATCAGTACGTTTGACAATTGTTTTGAGATTGATTCATTTCATTCTTTGACCCCTTTCAGTATGTAACACCGCGAGTTCTTCAGATTTTGAAAGGTTCATTTGAATCTCAGTTCCATCTCAAATGCATCTTCACATTTTGCAGTGAATTCTTCGTCAACAACATTGCAAGTACAGTATAAAAATATGGCCAAGTCTGCGCAGAACTGGTCATTGGAGTTTTTATTAGACGTCATTTCCTGTACAATATATTTAATCTTACGTGCCATTATGGATTGATTCTCAACCCAACTACTAATGATCATCTTTAATTCTGTCCTTGTGTGTGTGTGTTAGGTCTGGCTCATCTGGTCCAGAGCAGCCAATCTGTTTTTTTGATTCGGACCACCCAGTTACTTGGACTAGGTTTGGACACGGGCTAGCTGGTCTGTGTTAAGTTGAATCTGGGTTTCTGCCTGTTGGTATGGTGGATTTTGGCTAACTTCTGGCTGGGTTTGTTTGTTTCATGGCCGACAACAAACAAGCAGTAGTTGGGTAAGAGATAGAAGGGGTGGTGGGGGTGGGGGTGGAGAACCGAGAGAGAGAGCAAAGAATGGGCACAGAAAGACGAGAGTAAAATAGAGGACGCATAGTAGAGTGAAAGAGAATAGATAGATATTTGAGAAAGAAAAGAACTAGAAAGAATAGATTGATATTAAAAAAAGGACAATACTTGGGTCCAACCCTATCCAAACTAAGTTGGTTCTCCTAAGTGATATTGTCCAATAAAAGTGTGACACGTGTTTAAAAGAAAAAAAAATTAAAAGTGGGTATTACCCATTTTTTTACAAGTTGAACCGAATGACAATGTTGGACTCCGAGCCTCCAATCAATGCATCTTAACATTTGCCATTGTTAAATTTTTCACAAATTTAATACAACAAAACTCAAATTCTCATCTCCAAAAATGGCATAGATCAATTAGATTTAAAACAAACCATCATATATATATATATATATATATCGTTATAGAAATATATATTAATTGTTACAAAAATACCATATATTGTGTATATATATATTGATTATTACTGAAATATATATACAATATTGTTACAGAAATACATATGGGTATATGTATATTAATGATGAAAGGGAGAGATAAGGATGGGAGAGAAATATAATTTGGATCAAGCCGAGAGAGAGAGAGACATGCATAAGAGAGAGTTTGCTGCAGATGAGAAAGAGCAAGAGAGAGAAATATAAATGAGAGAGATTGTTACAGATGAGAGAGAATATGGTTCGGGTTACGGGTTAAGCTGTTAACAAAATAGATTTATTTCATTTTTAACCTCTTTTAATATTTTGATAAATTTGGGACATGTGTCACACTTTTATTAAGCCACATCACTTAGAAGAACCAACTTGGTTCGCATAGGGTTGAACTCAAGTATTGTCTTTAGAAAAAATGGAAGGCTTACACTTCTCGAAAATGGATTATTATATATACATTGACTCTTGGAGAGCAATTTACCACTTGGTTGAGTCAAAGTCCTGATGTTTTAAAAAAATGAAGTTGATCCAAAAGCTTATGTGGACATGGAAATTTATTATGCAATTTAATGAGTTGTCCAATATACCCTTTTTTACTATTTCGTGAAAATACCTAAATACTCGTCCCCAACTTTACCTTTTACCCACTCAATCTCTCTCTTCTTCACTCTTTCTCTCTCACCAACAAAGGTAAAGTACGTCTCTCTGTCTCTCATTCTCCATCTCTCACGTAAATCTCTCTATTTCACCAGATCTGGACTTTCTTTTTCTAGCGAAGGATCTCACAACTCACCAACAATCTCATGTATCTCCCTCAGGTACATTCTCTCTCTTCCTCACAAGTGGGTATGCTTTCGCGTATCACATATAGCGTTGCTAATATGTATATGTGTATTAAGATTTCTTGGATGTGATGATGGCAATTTCATGGACATCTTTATCTTTTCAGTTTTATGCTTTTATGTGCGTTGATGACCTCATGATCTCTATTTTGATTGATATATGATTTTTTACATGTGATCTTCATTTGCTTTAAGGATTTAGAATGTTTCAAATGTTGTGAGTACTTCTTCACTTCTTATAAGAAATGCGCATCAGGATTCATATCAGCATATTGATGAAATTAATTGTGAGGGTCAGCTCTTTAAAAGCCCAGATGATTTCAAAGATGCGCTCGTTTTGTTTGGACTTCGTAATCATTTTTGGTTCAAGTACATGGATTATAGCAGAAAATATTATAGAATTTTGTGTGATGTTAAAGGTTGTCCATGGAAATTGACGACTGGTTGTGAAGGCAGTAGTGAACTAGTGAGAATCAAACAATTTAATAATGTGCACGCCCACACTGCTGAAGATATTTCAGATTATAAACTCATTTTTCACTTGAAGGAAATGGGTCGAGCTATTTTGAACAAGGTCAGGGACAATCCTAAATACACACCCAATTCTATTTCCATGGATATAGAGAGTGATTTTTCTATTATGATGACTTACATGCAATCGTGGAGAGCTAAGGAGTGTGCACGTCATGTCATTAAAGGGCGTCCAGAGGACATCTACATTTTAGTCCCGTGGTTATGCAAACGACTAATAGAAGCAATTCCCTGGAAAATTACATCTTGGGAGTGCACAAACGATAGGAGATTCAAGTGATTCTTTGTAGCTTATGGATGCTCCATACAAGGGTTCATCGACTATTGTAGGCTCATCTTATCAATTGATGCTTGTCACTTAAGTGGCAATTATAAAGGCACAATGCTCAGTGCAACAAGTTATGATGCGAACGAAGGTTTGTGGCCTTTGGCATATGCTATTGTTTCCAGTGAGAATAACGAGGATTGGTATAGGTTCCTAAACAAGGTGAAACAATTTAAACATTGAGAAGTGGACCATCCCGGTTAGGAAGCGCATTGAGAAGAAAATTCAAAATGAGCAAGATTTTGCACTTGGTTTTAGTTTGGTTCGTGTTTCTAATACCGAGTGTACAATATTTGATAAAAAAAAAAGACCATTCAAGGTGGTTTTCACCTGAACAATATTATAATTGTTTGAAGTGGACTATGATTGGGATTCCTTGCTCGCATGCACGTTATGCCATACAACAATATTCTTTAAATATTTATGACATGATCCAAGGTTGGTTTAGGGTTGAAACACAGCAAGAATTATGCAAACATCTCATGTCTTCAGTCCCCATGCATGACATGTTAGTTCCAGGTGATGTTGATGAAGGTACTTCCGATCTTAGGCCTCCTGTGGTAACATATCCCCCTAGACGACCTAGCGTTAGACGAATTGAATCACAATTTCAAAATGTGAGGCCAATGCACTGTTCGCGATGTGGTGAGGCTGGTCATAATCGCCGAAACTGCAAAGCGGCTTTACCTGGATAAGAGATTTGTATAACCGCTAATTCCTTATTATAACTATGTTCTTGTATGAATCTCTATCATGTTATAATTGTAACTTTGAAGTAATAGTTATAATTAGATATGGTGACGTAATTTATTCGTTTTCACTTTTATCAATTTGTTCAATTAGCCTAATAGTATTTTTCATTTATGCTCAATGATTAGGTGGAAACCATATTTGAAAGGAGGAAGTGAAGGATGATGATGAAGATGAAGATTTCATCTACATAACTTTGTTTCTCTTATTTATTTAATTTTCTATTTTCATCTTTTCTTTTCTTCGGTACTTCCTATGGTTATTTCTAGCAAATGTAATTACACTTTGTAGTCTAGGACATCAAAATATATGGAGCTGGATTGTTAATCTAATGGTAAATGTTAAATTTGATGAATATGAATTTCACAATTTGGTTAAGTTAGTGGATTTATGGTCCTTGATGGATGATTCTATAGAGTATATAGCTTTAGCTTCTGGTTTGTGTTGGCTTCTAATTTATGCGGGTCGGCTCAACCTTTAGGCCTTGATACTTGATATAAGAAATTGTGATTTGTTGTAAAATAAAATGGGATGTTAGCCTTAACTCAGGCTTTAATACTTGATTTGAGAAATTGAGATTTGTAGTCAAATAAAATGAGATGTTAGCTTTAACAAAATCCTTGACACTTGATATAAGAAATTGTGATTTATTGTAAAATAAAATGGGATGCTTGCCTTAACTCAGACCTTGACACTTGATTTGAGAAATTGAGATTTATAGTAAAAAAAACCAATAGAATGTTAGCTTTAACAAAGTCCTTGACACTTGATATAGGAAATTGTGATTTATTGTAAAATAAAATGAGATGCTGGCGTTAACTCAGGCCTTGACACTTGATTTGAGAAATTGAGATTTATAGTAAAAAAAAAAAAATGTTAGCTTTAACAAAGTCCTCGACACTTGATATAGGAAATTGTGATTTGTTGTAAAATAAAATGGGATGCTAGACTTAACTTAGGTCTTGACACTTGATTTGAGAAATTAGGATTTGTAATCAAATAAAATAAAATGTTAACCTTAACTAAGTCATTGACACTTGATATGAGAAATTGTGATTTGTTGTAAATAAAATGGGATGTTAGCCTTAACTTAGTCCTTGACACTTAATCTGAAAAAATGAGATTTTTAATGAAATAAAATATAATATTAGCTTTATTTAGTTATTGACATTTAATAAGAGAAATTGAGAATTTTAATGAAATTAATTGGTATGTTACATTTACCATCATTGCAATGAATTTAAAATACTTTTACAGTCAGTCATTGACAACCAGTAATTTATGCAACAATAATGACTCCCTAAGGTCATACAAATGTTGCATTAAAATTATTAATTGAAAAAAATGACAAAAATTTTTTTGGTTAGGTACCACTTTTGTGCACGTATGTACCAATTTTTGTGCAATCATATACCATTTTTAATGCACAATACTTTTCACGATCAGTGATCAAATGGACCAAAAAATGTTTTAATTCTAATTGCATCTCTAAAAATTGTTTCATAGCTCTAGGGTCACTTTTCTCATTTCTAAAAACTCAGTCATTCCTATCATTCCAAATGGACCAACACAAACTAAAAGCCAAAGCAACATACCTCTGTAGAATCATCCATCAAGGACCATAAATTCACTAACTTAACCAAATTGTGAAATTCATATTCATTAGACAAAAATGTAACCAGCTAAAACAAAGTAAAACTATGATATATCAATGTCTCTGATACTTCCTAATTCATCTCGTCTTTCAAGAAATCAAGAACATAAAAAAGTAACATTTTCAAAGTTTGATACATAATGCGCAATTGCTATTTAAGTGGGGAGCCTTTAAAGAATGATAACATGGTTTTAAAACCAAGCCTCACCATCTATACAACACAAGCACATACACACACAAGAACTAATAGAATTATTTATATGGTTGCATTCAATAAAGTTATATAACAATTGAAGCCCAAGTTTACTGCATAGTTCACCAAAATTTACCATGTACCGTTGGATTAACAATCTAGCTTAGTATGTTTATTGACCTAGACTAAAAAGTGTAATTACATTTTTCAGATATAACCATAGGAAGTATCGAAGTAAAGAAAAGATGAAAATAGAAAATTAAATAACCAAGTGAAACAAAGTTAAGTAGATGAAGTATTCATCTTTCAAAACATTCCTCTTCATCATCATCCTTCACTTCCTCCTTTAAAATATGGTTTCCACCTAATCATTGAACATAAATAAAAAATACTATTAGGCTAATTGAACAAATTGATAAAAGTGAAAATAAATTCTCTTCAAATCATGATGAGATCATAGCATTTTAGACACAAAATTTTTAAATTTCAAAGTTTGCATTTTTTCCAACCCAAAACTAAATTGGGAGGTGAGTGAAACAAAATAGTCCAACCCATTCACTATGTGGATTAGTTTGACTATGTAAGGAATTGGTTTATTGGAGGTTCCAAAACTGGATTGTCATATTCTGAAAATTTTATCACAATGCACATTTCAAATCCAAGCAAAAGAACAAAAAAAATGAGTAAATGCATAAATTTTTTTAGTGCAGTGTGCATGTATATATTCAGAGAGAATTGATATTCCTACTTTACACTTTTTCACTTGTAATGTACTTGAAAATTTTATTAAAAAAATTTTAAAAATCATACCATTAATCCAATAACTCAAATGAAATTAGCAGATTAAACAGTTAACAATAACCCAAATATATCGGCCCTTATTGGACTATCTATTTCTCTATATATAAATACACAGACAACACACAAACAATTTCATACATTCCTAACTATAAATCCCTTAAACACGATATATGTCATAATTGATTGGGTTAGAGAGAGCACAAATCATAGAAAAACTCACATATACATTTATACACACATTTAACTAACGATATATGGGATACCCAAAAGCAGACCCACTTGTGACGAAGAGAGAGAACGTACCTGAGGGAAAGAGACGTGAGACTGTTGGTGAGTTGTGAGATCCTTCGCTAGAGAGAGAGTCCAGATCTGGTGAAATAGAGAGATTTACTTGAGAGATGGAGAATGAGAGATCTTGAGCATAGAGAGAGAGACGTACTTTACCTTTGGTGGAGAGAGAGAAAGAGAGTGTAGAATAGTGAAGAAGAGAGAGATTGAGTGGATAAAAGGTAAAGTTGGGGAGGGGGTATTTAGGTATTTTCACGAAATAGTAAAAATGGGTATATTGGACAACTCATTAAATTGCACAGTAAATTTTTATGTCCACATAAGCTTTTGGGTCAATTTCATTTTTTTAAAACATCAGGACTTTGACTCAACCAAGTGGTAAATTACCCTCCAAAAATCAATGTATATATAATAATCCCTCTCAAAAATACCACATCATCAGTATCCCCAGTATTGTATACTTTCTCGAAAAAGAGATATAGAAGTGCAAATCAGGGAAGAAGAAAAATCTCAATAATCATTCATTATTAATGTGTTTAGTACACGTAAATGGAATGGAATGGAATGAAACTCGTAATGGAATGAGAATGGAATGATCATTCTTATTTTATTGTTTGGTTATAAATATAAAATAAGGTGGGAATGAAATAAATTTTAAATCAAATTCTCCAACCCCTCCTAGTGACAAATAAATTAAACCAACAAATAAGTGGTGGTGGAGGAAGGTGGCGAGATGTGGTGGTGGAAGTAGTGAAGGAAGGCGGTGATGTGGAGGTGGGGGCAGTGGAGGAAGGTGGCGATGAGGAGGTGGGGGCAGTGGAGGAAGGTGGCGATGTGGAGGTGGTGTGATAGGGGTGGCAGTGGAGGAAGGTGACGATGTGGCAGTGGTGTGATAGGGGTGGTGGCGGCGATGTAAAGACCGAATTATTTTTGACTGGTTCAGGTGATCTTTCACCGATTTTCTTTTTTTGAATTATTTAATTTCAGAAAGGTGCGAATATTTTTATATATATATATATATATATATGTATGTATGTGTGTGTGTGTGTGTATGGACATATGTATATTTATATATAGTGGCTTTATATGTAATTATAAGGGAATGAAGGTACACATATATACATATATATATATGTGAAGGAAAATACATGCATATATACATATGTGGTACAATGTGTATATAATATGTGTATGTGTGTGATTAGGGTTAGTGGGGAGGATGTGTGGACCACAATGAATGAGGCTAGGGTAAAGAAAATAAAGATAAGGAGACCAAGTGAAGGGTCAGCTGAGAAGAGAAAAGACGAGAAAAAGGAAGAAAAGAAAAAAAGAAAGAACAAAAGAGGAAAGTTAGAGAGAGAAGGGAGAGAATTCTAGAGAGAGAGAGATGAAACAGAGAGGGAGAACCGATGAGAGAAGGAGAGCTCATAGTGGTGGGCTAGTGGTGGTGGCTATGAGGCGGTCCGATCATAGTGGTGGTTGTGGTTGTCTCTCTTAATTGGGTTCGTCCATGGTGGGTCTTCTATGGAGCTCGGTTCGCAGTGAGCTGTTGTGGGTCTTCCATGGTGGTTGGCGGTGGTCGTTGATGGTGGTTTGACTGTCGACGGTAGTGGGTTTGTCTTGGTGAGCCTCGACTGGGGGTGAGGTATGGCTGCTATGGCCGTGCAGGTGGTGTCTGTGGCGAAGAGGCAGTCCAACGGTAGCTGAATGGTGGCAGTTGATGGCAGTGGTTGGGTGTTGCAGGTGGTGGCGACAGGTGGTGGCCGGTGATTTCGACAGCCCGTGGTGATGCTCTGGTGGTTCACGATTAAAGAGAGAGAGAGAGAGAAGAGCTGAGAGATAGAGAGAAGGATGGAGGCACAGTTATGGGCTGTGATTTTTGGCTACGGGACTGGGTTTTCATGGGTGGTTCTTGCGGCTAAGGAGGGTGGTTCTTGTGATGGGCCTATGCACGTTAGGTGCTGGCCATGGAGTTTGGGTTCGTGAGGTTCAAGTAAGATGGTGGATGTTTCACGGCTTGGACAATTAAGGTTATAGGTCTTGCATGGAAGCTCCATTTGGAGGCTAGAAATGGTGGCTGGTAGTTCACAGTTTGGTCATGGCATGGGCTGCCATGGGTGAAATACCCCCTATAAAATTTCACGCATGAGGTGGCCAGTCTCATACATAAACATAAGAGATATCTGCAACTGATAGCAAACAAGCATAGAATACAATGACAAAAGAAAAATAATTATAAATGTTGAAAGGAAAGTCTAACTGAAATAAATAATAATGTTAAATAACATAGTACTAGTCTGAACGATACAACTTGGAAGTTCCGTAACTCAAGGACCCCTTAATCAAAAATCATAAAAGTAAATACTTTATGAAGAGATCTAAGTCCCTACACTGAAGTCTGGTAAGGAATAGATGACCGCCACGCTCTAACCTTGAGGTGGAAACTGCTTAGGACCTAAAATATCAACAAAATGGGTTAAACCCACGAGCAAGTCCTCTCTACTACAACTCAATCAGAGAACCGGTAAACATACCCTCTATATAAGGACAATAAAGACATATAGATATAATTATACCATTTAGTCATTTAATCTCCTCCATTATCACAATAAAGGTAGAACAAATTTCTAAATTCAATCCATAGGCAATCCTAACATGCCTGAACACACTAAGTTTTCTAATTAGATTCTAGGCAATCCCACCATGCCTATGCCTTATAAGGTCTTAGGCAAACCTATCCTGCCCCCCACTAATAATTCTTTCCCAGAACGCTAAATTTATATTTATATACAATTAAATATAACCTACTAACTCATAGATATATCCCCACTTAACCCTGTGATTCAAAAATAGAGCAACCCCACACACTACACTAACCCATCAGTTATCTCTATGCGAGTGCAGACTAGTTTTACGTTTACACAGGAAGCAATCCTAACATGCTCGAATATATAAATAGAACTTCCTTATTAGATAGTAGGCAATCCTGACATGCCCCAAACAAAATATAAAGATACCTTATTAGGTACTAGGCAATCCTGACATGCCCTGGCAATCCCAATATGCCAAATATAATGCATAGATACCTTATTAGGTATTAGGTGATCCCGACACACCTTGGCAATCCCAACATGCCAAATATAATGCATAGATACTAATAAGTGTTCAATACTATGCATTTGAACCCTCTTTATTACATATCTTAGTCCCGTTATTATGTTTACCGAGGTACGTTCATGGTATTTTTATGTTTTTGATGTATTGTAGGTTTTGTACCAAAAGGAGTAATGTTTGAGGCCATTTGCAGTTGAAGAGCAGAATTCAGAATTGAAGCTAAGGCATCTCGATCAATCGAGATGTTGATCTCGATTAATCAGAATCTCGATTGATCGAGACATGCATTTCGATTAATCAAAATCTCGATCAATCGAGATTCTGTAGACCCACTTACTCACTTTCTCGCCTGCTCTCCCACTTGCAACAAAATCCACCTTTTTACACGACTTGGATGGATTTTCTGACTTGAACAAGACACAAGAAGATATTATTGACTTAGTTGATATATATATTGCTATATATATATACATGGTGGGCCCCAAGGATGAAAAAGTAGCCACAAATGCACAAAAGGAGCCATTTTCTCTCATAACACATATACCATACATTAGAGATTCGGGAGAGGGGAAAAGGGAGCTGAACCAGACCTTGAAGCTTCATTTTCTCCATCAATGGAAGAGTGCAAGGCTGCCATGATCAACTAACTTCTCTACTAGGGTGTGGGTGAAATCCCTAGCCATGTAAACTTGTTCATTTTTGTAGCATTATTTGGGATTTGTATTTTAAATGTTGATTACTTAGTCTAGTGATGATGTACACTTATACATTTCTTATATATATTCATATGATGTTATTTTTATTCTTGTCTTAGAGTAGAATCCATCTTATGAATGCACAACACTTGCATCTTCTACAAAAAGTGTAAGTGATGGCTAGGTAATGGTATTTAAATTGAATGTGTTGTTCTTGCTTGTATAGACCATGCCAGGATGAGGTAGTTTGGATGCATTTAGGTTCACTTAGAGAGTAGGATAATTAGTTAGGTTGAAGAACTATGCTTGTTGAAGATGGATTATGATAGGTTTGCACACACATTGATCTTTTGATATGTTATTGAGGTATAAGCCTAATGACATTGTTAGACATTTAATTTTATAAATCCCAAGCTTGCTACATTTATGGACATGTGAATGGCTAGTGGTGGAAACCACCCCTAGTTCTCTCTCCCAACTTACAACTCTTTAAATTTAGTATTTTTACATTTCATGCAATAGTTTTAAAATAAAAATCAAAACCTTATTTTTAGAATTAAAGTGAAATTAATCTCTCTTCATGACAATTAACAACTAGTCCTCGTGGGATCGATACCCTCTATATAGAACCGTATCTACAAAGATTCGTGCTCTTACAAGTGGTTAAATTATATTTTGAAAAAGGGCAAAAATAAGCTTACAATTACAATCAAGTTTAGCCACATCAGATACCTTATTAGGTATTAGGCGATCCCGACACGCCTTGACAATTCCAATATGCAAAATATAATGCATGGATACCTTATTAGGTATTAGGTGATCTTGACACGCCTTGACAATCTTGACATGCCAATTATAATGTATAGATACCTTATTAGGTATTAGGCGATCTTGACACGCCTTGACAATCTTGACATGCCAAATATAATGTATAGATACCTTATTAGGTATTAGGCGATCCTGACACGCCTTGACAATCTTGACATGCCAAATATAATATATAGATACCTTATTAGGTATTAGGCAATCTGCCAAATATAATATATAGATACCTTATTAGGTATTAGGCAATCCGCCAAATATAATGAATAGATATCTTATTAGGTATTAGGCAATCCCGACATGTCTGACAATTCTGATATGCCAAATATAATGAATAGATACCTTATTAGGTATTAGGTGAACCTAACATGCTTGGTAATCCTGGCATGCCAAATATAATGTATAGATACCTTATTAGGTATTAGGCGATCCTGACATGCTTAGATAATTAACATTTAAATAAAAATCTAACATACTTAAAAGCATGCTAATTAATATCATGTAAATCCTATCGTCCCATTTATTAATTTAAACAATTAAAAAATAACACAACATACTATGAATGTAAATAAGTTTATCATACTCTTATAAACTATTTTAAACACTATACAATTAATCAAGAACATTTATTAAAGAAAAGAAATAATTAAAGGAAATTAAACAATTAATTAAAAGAAAACCCCACAATAAAGCCAACACTTCAATTTAACCATCAAGTATTTAAACCTAGCTCTAATCGTAGGTTTCCATGCAAAAATTGTCTTAAAAAGACTTAATTTACCTTTATGAAATTTTCTGAAATTTTTCGATAATTAAAGAAATTTTTGAAACAAAAGAAAATAAAATTCCAATTTTCGAAGAACACTTTTGTGTACTAGTTCTACAACAAGGAACACTTATTTTGTCTTGAAATTTAAAACCCAAGTGTATTCTGCCCCTAAAAGATTATTTAAAAGTTTTGGAAATTTTCTGGAATTTTTTGGTATTTTAAAAAAACATTTTTCCTAATTTTTTATATTTAAAAATGATTTAAAATTTTAAAAAAATATTAAAATATTTTGGACTGTTCATGAATACTTGATAATTGAATGGGTTGCATGATCTACTCTCCACCATACATGCATTTATTATAAAGAAATCCTAATCCTAACAACACAAGAAAACCTAAAAACAAAAGAAAACTAGCAGCACAAGGAAATCGCTAAAAATAAATAAACTTCAAAAATTCTGAAAAAAAAAAACATAAGAAACCTAATAATTAAAAACTACGAAATATTAAATTTCAGCCAATTATGAGTTCGTTTGGTCAACGAACAAAAATTTTAAAATATTTAGCAGTCTTCCTATAGGATGAAAAAATGTAATTTTGGAGACCTAGATGAGAGTTTTCAGCTGAAAAAATGGCACGGTCCAGTAGCTAAAGCTACTGAGTTTTGCTTATTGGATCATTTATGATCGAGAATGATTCTCATGGGGTCAAAATATGTTTGTCAAAAAAATTATGGACATCGACACTGTTCACAGAAATTAAATGTAAATACATACGACACGATTTAATTTACTACATATAAATTCCATAAATGAAATGCTAGATTTAGGTCAACATACATATCTCCAAAAACAAAACCCTAGTTTCAATCAATCTATAAAATAGAAATGAAACCCTAGTTTAACACAATACATTAATGCTTAATCAAACAAAAATTCCTTTAATATGCAATTAAGCAAAAATCCCAAATTGTTAAACCTAATCATACATAAACCTATATGCATAAACATGTATATTCATGAAATCAAACAATACAAATATTTATATATATTTACAAGTTCAAAGGAGAAGTGAAGAGATTGAACTTGCCTTGTGATGTTGAGCAAAATCACTTTTTCTCCTTTTTCCTGGCGTCTATCGGTTCTCACTGTCTATGCGTAGAAACCCTCTGTGCATAGAAACTACTAAATCCTAATTTCTTTTCTCTTATTTAATATTCCTAAATAATTAAACTAATAAATATAAAATATTTAGCCCAACTATATATAAATATATATATATAGCCCAACCCAGTAGTCTAGCCCAACCTGATAATAATTAAAAATAAAAAAAAGAAACGCAGCCCAAACCTACATATTTTTATTTAAAAGAAAAACTATATTTAAAATAAGTATTTCACACACAATTAAACTCAATCAACACTTAGCAACAATTCAAACATCCACATTAAACACATAAAAACAAGCATTGACAAGATTAATTAAAACATTTAAATAATTAAAAATTCAATCAAATAAATAAAAAAAATCCAATTTAAATATCCTTAAATTATGGGGTATTACATTCTTGCCCCCTAAATAGAGGAATTCTGTCCTTGGAATTCACCTCATATCTGAATTAAAAAGCTCTGAATATTTTGCCTTTATTTCATCCTCCCTTTCCCAAGTGGACTCTGCCTCATTATTGTGGCTCCATTGAACCCGAACTAAAGGAATGGTCTTGGGACAATGGATCTGATTCCTATGGTCAAGAATACAGTAAGGTTGCTCCACATATGTTGCATCTGGCTGCAACGCAATCTCCCCAACCTCAATATGCTGGTAAACATCCTCATCCCTAAGGAATTTTTGCAACATAGACACATGAAAGATGTTGTGCATCCTGTGCAATGTGTTTGGTAACGCCAATCTGTATGCTACCACTATAACACCATCAGTAATCATAACCCACAAAATGAGGCGAAAATTTTCTCTTTTTCCAAACTGCGTCACTCCCTTCATGGGAGAGACCTTAAGCAACACCTGCTCCCCCACTTTGAACTCTAATGCATGACTTTGACGATCATCATAATACTTTTGGCTACTCTGGGTAGTGTGCATACGATCCCTAATGAGAGCAATCCTCCCAAGAGCATTCTTGTACACTTATATTCTGAATTTAAATATCTAATATTTGATCTCTATATTTTCAATTTGAATTATGGACTGCAGACGTGGCCGTGTAAAAAATATTTTACAAATTTTTGAACTTGAGACCTCTTGTGAAGTAGATTGCACAGAATACCATCTCTCCTACAATTCTTCTTATGTTCATTTTTGGCTATATATATATATCCCTTTTAGACCTTTTTGTTGCTTTTCTTCTCATTTGAAAATCAACCCCTATAAAACATAAAATGCAAAGATAAGAACATTTAAATAATGTAAAAGAGTAATTAAAGACTTATTTTGAGATATAAAATAGTAAGTTTTGTGCACTTATCAAATTATCCCCAAACGAGCTTTCGCTAGTCCTTTAGCAAATAGAAGTAAAATAGATTAGTGCACAAAATTGATAGTTTTATTTAACTCATAACTAAAGATGTGTCAGCATTGCCATAGAATCAAGCTGACTTACCAAAAACTGATTTGTGTGATAATGAGATCATGTCCCACCCTGGACACCTTGTCCTCGAGGACAATCTAACTGGATATGGTGTAGAGACAAGAACCAAATTTGATCAATTTTTAAATTTTTCATCATTTTTGCCATAAATGAGTTTTAAATGATGTTATGGTTGTTTTGAGAGAGGTAAACACATTTGGAAGGTTGTTTAAAGTTTTTGAAAGTTTTTAAAATATTTAAATAAGTTTGAGTTTTTCGATCAATGGGGCCCTAGGACGCGGTTTGAGTGGGTCCGAGTATCCAAAACTTTTTTTGAAAATAATTATTTTTTGGTTTTAGACCAAATAAAATGTTTAATATTTAAGTAAGTGATTTCATAACCATAGCCGCTTTCGAAATTGAAAAAGGAGGTCGGGAGGTTATATTAGGTGACTTGGGAGCATTTTAGTCATTTCGCACCCCATGAGGATAAAAATATCTCTAGCTAGGATCTCAACCATTTGGAAATACAGAAAATATCTCTCTCCCTCTTCTTCCCTCTTCATTCTCTCTTCATTTCGAAGACCACGAGCTAGTATTTTGGAGTTGACAAACAAGGATAAGTCATAGAGCTTGGTGAGGGCTTCAATTTGAACTAAACAAACTTGAGTTTTGGCAAGGTGGAACTCATTGAAAATCTTGAAAAGTGCTTGGAAAGTCTTCAAATTCGAGGTAAGGGTGTCTTCTCATTCCTTTCGTCGATTCTTTAGGGTTTTTGGGTATTTCAAGAGGGTTAGCATGTATGAGAGACATGGGGAAGGGCTATGGTGTTTAGTTTCCTCTCTTTCCTTATGATTTTTCATGCTAGTGTAATTCATATTGATATATATATATATGATGTGTGGACTGAATTTGTGCTATGTGTACAAAATGAGAGCATGTTTTGCAATAATATAATTTTTATCCATAAGTGAAGTTCTATGCCTAATTATGTGTACATATATGTTTATGTGTTAGTTGAAGAAGCATGAGGCTCATTAGGTTTACTTTGAGCCATGATTTGAGTTGGTTGCATTTTGCATGCCATATGTTTGAGAAAATGTATCAAATGAAGTGATTTTCTATGTTAATGCATTTGATGATAGTTGTGGGTGAAAATTGCATGCAATGCAATATGTATGTTATGCTTGCCTAGTGTAGGTCGTTCTTAGTAGGAAGTGGAATGAGTGTTGAGGAAGTCAAACTATGAGAATGAATACACATTGGAGGTGTGATGAGGTTGTGTTTCTAATTGACATATTTCAATTGGTGGAAAATAGACTCCTTTCTTTTAATTGGCAATTTTCAATTGATGAGGAACCGTAGTGACAATCTTGAGGTTGATAGGTGTCAACATGTGATAATCTTGATGGTTGTGAAAATCTTGATTTATGAGGTTGAAAGGTTCCGTTGTGACATTCCAGGAATTTGTGGAGTTTGAGCAGTTGGGTTAGTAGATTGAGTTCGGTTCATGAATTGTGAATTCATGTTAATATTTTGGTTTGTGAATTTGAGGTACATGTTGTGTTGTTTCAAGTTTATGCATGGTTAAATGAGTAATTGTTCTTTTGATGCATATTTAACTTGTTGATAGCATGGACGTTATGAGCATGCCATGTTGTATAGGGATGACATGATGCATATCATGTAGGTCGGCGTCGATTCGATACTTAGGTGGGTTTGGTCATCTCTATTGGGCATAGTTATATGCTCACTCTACTCTCCCAAAACTTTTTACAGGTAAGGCAAGATGACAAAAATGAATTTTGTTAAATGGAGCTCATAGAAACACTTTGAGATGTTTTGGATTATGTTTATGGATGTCCATGCCGACTTGTGGCATATGGACTAGTTTTCTTTGGAAACATTATCTTTTCATTTGGTTTATCTTGATGCCTTTAGATTTCTAATGTAATCTCCATACGTGGCATATGTATACTTTTGAGGAATGATGAACATTTTAGAATTTCAATATGTATGAGATTCTAGATAAGACCATTAGAAATGAGACTTATGTTTTTTTCTTGTTAGGCACATTAAGGATCATTTTTAGATGTTTTATGTTCAAGAGAATGTAGCCTTAGCATCTATGAGACATAATTTTATGGATTTTATTGAGTTTTTGACATGTTTAGAGTGGGGAATGAGTGTGTGAACATAGAGAATACATCTAGATTTGAAATATTTAGGTTTTGAGGCTTGATAAAACTAGCGGTTGCCTAGTCTCTGTAGCAGCCGACCAAAAGTGTGAGATCCCAAACATTTGTAATTGGGGTACCTGTTTTAGACGACTGAAGAAGGGCTTTAGCTAGCCAAAAGCTCTATTTCGGTCGATCGAAGCTACCCTCTAGTCGACTAACGGAGCTAAGAACTTGAAGGTCAGCTAAACCCAGGTTTCAGTCGAATGAAGACATTCCAGCCAACCAAAATTGGACAAAATTGGAATTCCTCAAACCTTGGAATATGAATGAGTACGTACGGATGCATAGACCAATGAGGAACCATTAGGACAGATAATGATGAGTATACACTTACGTAATAACATATGAATCAAAATCTTATGCGATTGTATGATTGATATTTGATTTCATCGTTCCTCCCATTTCCCTTGCTCTTAACCGGGTGTCGAAAATCGGGGCATGACATATGGCCAGTTTGCTAACAGGGGTAACAAATTTGCTCAATCATTGGTGCTAAATGTATGCTGGGACACTCAGACCTATAGTGACCTGGCTATTAACAGTGGTGACACACCACCCTTAAACTTAGCCGTTCTAACTGACATAGAATTTGTAGGGATAGAAAGCATCGTCTGCTGCCTCACTCATCCTACCGACTGTGAAGGAGCACCCTTGTGTTTCTTCTTTGATTGATCCTCAGAAGAACCAGTGCCTTCCTCTTTGCCTCAACATAGACCTTTAAGTCTAAAATCACAACAACTAGCCTAATGGAATGACGAAGGCCATTCACAAATCTCTAAGACTTTTCTGCCTCATCCCTTACCACTTTAGGAGCGAAGGGTGAAAGAGAGTTAAATTGGTTCTCATATTCTAAGACCGTCATACCCTCGTGTTTTAACTCATCAAACTCTTTCGTTAATGCCCTCCTCGATGGTCTAGGAAAGTACTTCTCAAGGAAGAGAGTCTTAAACTCCTCCTAACCCACATCTTCAACGTCATGAAACTCTGTGATCATCTTCCACCATATCTCGGCATCCCTTGAAAATACATAAGTGACTAACATTGCCTTTATCCCATCATCGGGCACTGACATTGCCCTAAGATGATTCTTAACTTACTCAATCCAATCATCAGCCATAACCAATCCGAGCCACCTTCAAAAGTTGGTGGTCCCAACTTCTTAAACATTGTAATGTATTTAAACCTTTTATCCAATTTTGTTTCTTTCGGCTATGCCACCGGTTGTTGTACCTCTAGAGTAGTCATCCTCACAAAGTCCCTAAGGGCCAAGGTAATATTAGTGACCACACGTCCCTTTCAAAAATCTCACCCTCCCCAGCTCGTCTGCATCATCTAGGAGGCATCGTGCTATATAGTTAAGAGATAAATTAATAACAATTAAATATCTCATGTTATGCACCCGACATAACCAACATACTATACAACACCTAAGCATGTTATCACAAAACTGGTTGTCACATAACATATAGCACGCAACATGTTATCACATAAACACATAACACTTAAACATGTTATTAAATAACCACATAGCATGTGCACTCAACCTTGCAAAAGAGTCTACACAAGAATTAACAAGTAAACATGTCTCAAAACAATCCATATGGATGGGTCCCACAAGCGACTCCCTAATGCAATCCCAACTAAAGAGGTACCTCCCTCACATATTACGCGAAATCTTAATGGGGATTACGATTCCATGTAATCTCTGTTACGGTTCTGCGCGGTTGTGAGTCCGCACACAATTCGCGTAATTACACTAATTTTTTATATTAGTTTTTCCCATTTTTATGATTTCTCGTAATGCTCATCGACTGAAACTTACATTTTTACTCAAAGTCCATACATGGCCACTTCTCAACCTCAATTGAAATTCACTAGATTCGATGCAATACAAGTGTATTTAAGCATAAACAATCTTAAAAGATTATTCAAATCATCTCACATTCATTCATATACATAATTGAACTAAGAACACCATTCCATAGTTTGTACATATACTAAATGGAAGGACCCTCTTACATATTATCATAATTCCAACTATCCATACATTCACAATACTTATGACACAAAACTTCTTCTCTAAAATATAATGTATTACATACATAGCTAAAAATGCATCTAGTCCACATTCGGGACATGCATTCCATAGTAACTATGAAAACGTCTCAAAAGCTCATCAATGCTCCAAACCAACTCATGATTTGTTATGCTCAGCTACTTCTTTCCCATTACCTGAAAAAGATTTATATATAAGGGATTGAACTCCTACTTGCTTAGTAGAAATGCCTAAAACACATTTCCTAAGTCATGTGAATACCACGTAAACCATACAACATACCAAGAATCAAATAATCACATTCTCAATACAATTCAACATACCACAAAACTTATCATGTATGCACTATGCATATGTCATGTAACTCTCTCGTGCCTCTCACACGTATGCAACCAATAACTCGAATTCCAAATATGGATAATCCGACTTTCCTCAACCAAAATATATCCATGCCAAACCTTTTCATGACTCGGATTCCAAAATAGGACCATCTGGCTTTTCACAACCAAAACCTATTGATACCAATCCTTTTTCCTTCTCTTTCACCAGCACACGTCCGCCACCTAGGTATGTGTAATTCACAAATGCCAACTACGATACACATTCCTATTAAAATCAATTAGCATGCATTTCCAAATTAGAGGCCTCAAAATCTAGACAAAAGCATGAGAAATGAAGGAGAAGAGAGAGAGAGAGAAGGTTGTAGGCTATTTTAGAGAGTGAGAAATGAGAGAAAAATTAGCTCTCAATATTTATATGCCCTAACCAATAAAATGACCAAAATGCGATTTATCACTTAACGTACCTTCCTAACCTTCATTTTTAATTTCAAAAATTCCTTCGATCATGAAATTAATTTTAATCTTCTTCTAATATTTGAAATGGTCTAAAATCAAAAATAAATATTTTTAAAAAAATATTCGATTTGTCTGGCCCACCTGATTCTTGTCTCGGGCCCCACCGACCTAGAAATCTTATAGTGAACCAAATGGTTCTAAAACTTCCCTGAACTTCAAAACAAGTCTCCATACTTCTATTTCATCATTAAAACCTTTGAAAAATCATTTCCATGCATTAAATTGATAAATAGAAGCAAAAAAAAAACCTGTCCAAAAAGACCTAGTCTTTGCACAAGTACATTGTATATTGATGAACCTAGAGCGGGAGGGGGTGAATAGGTTCTTTTATTTTTCTTCCTAATATTGCAGGTTTGGTTGGCACATGCAATCACACAATTTGATGGGGACACAAATTTATAGAGGAAACCCCAAGGTGGGAAAAAACCTCTTCGAACTGAGCTCCACTATGTCTGAAAGGGTAGTACAGTAATTTTTTCAATCACTCTCTCACTCACCCAACTCACAACATAGTTCGCTCCAGCACTCACCCAGTTCACAGCCTCCCTAGGCCTGAACCACTCACACCAAATCTCACAACAACTTTTTCGCTCTCAATCCCAACTTAGGCTTCTAAAGCCCAAGCTATCTCACCTCATCTCACCACAATCACTCACACTCCCCCTGTCCACAGTATACCAATACTTGGACTAGACATAGTGGTACTGGAGTCAGTTCGATGTCTTGAGCAGCGGCAATGTCTTCAAGCTTTGTTTGTTTGGTCTTCAAAATAAGTCTTCAAATCTGATATGGTCTTCAAAGGTTGATCTTTAATTCTTCAAAATCTGACAGTTAGTCTTCAAGGTCCGGTATGACAAATGACACGGTCACTTGTTTTCTTGGCAGATCACGACACTTGAACTTCTTCAACAATAGGCTTCAATAAATACACCCTTTGGTGTAGCTGCAACGGTCTTGTAGAAGTTTGCGCTTTCAAGGAATCCCGTCATTAGCTTCTTAGTCTTCCATTCAACTTGGTGTAATTCTTTTTAACAGCTGTCCTGGTATTCACGGTTTTTGTACCTGTTCTTAATATAGACACAACTGCAACTAGAGTAGAAATTAGTAACGTAGGCAGTTTAAAAGATAGACTGGAAATTCAGCATTTAGAACAGTAATTAATCAGGATTTTAGACAGCAATTAAATCGCAATTTGGACAGCAATTATCGGTCCAAAACTTCAGCACTTATATTTCAGCAATTTTCAGCCCAATATGGCAGCAACTATTCCAACAAATTTCAGCAATTAATACAAGCATATAACCATTTATCGGTCCAAAAATTTAGCAACACAAAGACTTCTATTCAGCAATATAATAGACAGCAAATCTCAGCAATACACATTCTAATATCCAGCAATTTAAACTCAGCATTATCAGCATTTTAATTCAGAAAATCAGCAATAAATAGCACATAGAAATTAGCAAATTCAGCCACAAAAAAAAACAGCAGTTTAGCATATGGAAATCAGCAAATTCAGCCACAAGAAAAACAGCTCTAATCAGATAGCATTTCAGCACTAAGTCATCAATTTCAAATCCACAATTCAGCAATATTTATTAATTCAATGATTTCAACACCATTAAAGCAGCACAAATTTAGCACACAAGAGCAGCATATTTGAAGATAGCAATAAAATTTCAGCACATAAGAATTTAGCATATGATAATTTCAGCAATTTAAGCTTCCCAAATCAGCATTTAGATTCCACAAAATCAGCAATATAAAAACCAGCATGTAATCAAATTCAAACCAGCAAATTTTTCCAGCAAATTTGTTTTCAAAACAACAGAACATGCATATCAACAATTATAGAGGTGCGCCTGTGAAGTGAGTGTCAACACGAAAACCACAACTGGTGTACCTGTGTCTGTGTACATTGTTCATATGAAATAAATCTAACACTGAAGACCATACTCACAAAGTGGATGATACATCCAACGCCTCAATTTTTTTGCATAGAGAAGAAGAAGAACCCAGATTTGAACAGAGGTGGCTCGATGTTGACTGTTGCTTCAGATCTATAGCCATGAATGAAGCAAATTGTAAGAACTGCAGCATATAGAGTTTCGATCACTACCATGAACGCCGGTGATGACAGTGGCGAAGGGGCTCTCATCTTCTTCACCATTTCGGCACCGATCTCACCCTCTTCTCTTCCCTGTTGCTCTCTCTCTCTCTCTAGCGCCGATCTCACCTTCTTCACTACTCTGTTGCTCTCTCTCTCTCTAGCGCCGATCTCACCCTCTTCTCTATTTTTTATTTTTCGACGCACTTAAACCCAGCAGAGAAATCGAATATTTACAGGGCTCCTCGTTCATTTTATCTTACCCTTTTCACCTAATCACATCTATCACTTGAATCCGAAAATACCCTCTCAGCTCTCTTAACCTTTATATAAAATATATATATACCTCCGTCCCATAATTTTAGTCCACTATTTTTTTTTTGGATGTCTCAAAATACATGTTCATTTTCTAAAATGGATTATATGATTCCTAAACTACCCTCTTTAAACTCTACAATCCTAAAAGTTGGGCCCACTATATAATAATAATACTAACTTTTAAACAAGGACTAATATGTAAATTCATTCATTATCACACTAAAAAGTGGGTCCCACTATAAAAAGTTGGATTCTACAAACATCCCACTATCCTAAAAGTTGGGCCCACCATATAATAATAATACTAACTTTTAAACAAGGACTAATACGTAAATTCATTCATTATCACACTAAAAAGTGGGTCCCACTATAAAAAGTTGGATTCCCCAAACATCCCAAGAAGTATGGGACGGAGGGAGTATATATCATCTATATATCTATCCAATCTATATATCTTCAGCCGAAACACAAGGGGTCTATCCAAACCTTTTCCTTTTAATTACAAAACTAAAACCCTCTCTTTTTTTTCTTTTCTTTTTCTTTGATTTTCTTTCACCAATTTTTGAATCTCTTAAATCTCTCTTTGTGGGCCACTTGTTCAAAACACATATCATCACCTCATATATACCTATCATATGTAATGATCCTTTCAACAAACAACCAAAAAAAAGTTGGTCTCCTTTTTTTTTAATTCCCAAGTCGCCCCTGCACTTTGTTGTTCTAGAATTAATTTCCAAAGTGTCCTTGCGATTTAAATACCCAGCATGTCCCTGCAATTAGGTTAGTACACATAAAATAATAACAGGATAATTAACTATATCATGAATAGCAAACCTGAAATTTATCATTCAAAGTAAAATGACACTAATGCCCTTAAGATCCTTTTGACATTAAAACTTAAGCAAACATGCTCATGTGCTTCCTGGACCATCATATATATACTATAAATATTTGGAATTTTATTATGCATCAGAAGCTGAAGGAATGTGCAAGCTAGCAACTAGAAGCTTCGCAAATAACTTTTGCTAAGGATGACATTTTCTCCAAAGTGTTGGGCCAAGAAAGACATGGTCGTGTTCGTACATACGGGTTAGGTCCGTCCCCATCAGATCTTTGGGGCACAACACCTAGTTATGTTAAGATAATAAGGATGGCTTCAGAGGCTAGATTGGCTGCAAATGAAGAGGTGCGCGAGCTAAAGGATCAAATACAAACAATGATGCAAATGGTAACCAAAATTGCAGCAGCAGATTGATTTAAGGGATAACCAGAACCAACAATCTATCCCGACTAAACTTCATTATATTAATTATGAGCCTATTAATACCCATACCCATCTGGTAATGTTCATTAATCTCATATATTTGTTGTTTGATTACTAGCGTTCTTGGAGATTCAATTTATGTTCTATTGTTATTTATGGATTGGAAATGCTAAAGATATTTTATTTTCTGTAATGAAATAGACCTAAGTATAGCTTAACCTATGTTGGTCACTTATAAAATTTAAAGTAAGAATGTTGTCAGTTCTATACTTGGCATGGCTATGCACATGTGCTGGCTATTAAATAGGCATTAGTGTTGTTGTTAGACTAACAACTAATCTTATCAATTTATACAATCTTTCTTTGATGCTACTATTGTGCTTATGTGGGATTCATATATGATAGCTCAGTAAGAAAGTTCAAATGCTATTTAACCAGTTTTATTTTGAATAAATGAGAGAAAAATTTAATTGTTTACATAATTGTATGCTCTTCCTAGGTTTGCAATGAAGCTGGATCTTCTTATGCATCACAAAATCCCAAAACATCCTCCTTTTCATCTTCTTGTATCATCACCAAACTAGAACTTCTTATGCCTAAGCATTGCACATTCTATGGCTATAGACTACAAATATGTGGTGATGGTTGGACTTTTTATCATCTTGAGGTCAATTTAGCAAGATGGTATTTCCTGCCTTGGGCCTTTGAAATATCTTAATGTAAAGTTATCTTATCTCTAAATAGTAACTTTTTTGTCTTCCTTATTTATATCAAATTGGTTTTTATATCTTATGTATACTTGTTTTGTATAAGGTATAAGGGAAGTTATTTTGTTAAGCCCCAGAACGCTTGATGTTTGTAGCTCGAGGAGTGATTTTGAGCAAGAACCCACATATATAGGCGAGGGCTATGGAATTATGACCTGATAATTAGGAAATAAGTAGTTATATTACAATAGTGTGGGAAGAAACATTGCCCATACCTTTGACACATTTCAAACAATTTGGAGATGCAGAGCGAGTGTTGCTTGGCCTTCTACCTGTGTAACTAATTATAATATTACTCATTTTATTTTATTAAAATCAATGTTTAAGTTGTTTAGCTTATAATCTATTTTTGATTGGTCTTAATTAAACAACTGATAAGTGTTCAATTCTATGCATTTGAACCCTCTTTATTGCATATGTTAGTTCCATTTTTGCGTTTACCGAGATATGTTTACGGTATTTTTGTGTTTTTGATGTATTGCAGGTATTGGAGTAAATGGAGCAAAGTTGGAAGTTTTCTGCAGTCAAGAGATGAAATCAGAAACTGTTGCCAAGGCATTTCGATCAATCGAGATGTGGATTTCGATCAATCGAAATTTCGATTGATCGAAATCTCATTTCGATTGATCGAAATCTCGATCAATCGAAATGCAATTTCGATCAATCGAAATGCTGCAGAGCCCACTTGGCCACTTGCTCACCTGCTCTCCCACTTGCAACAAAATCCCCCTTTTTGCACGACTTAAGGGGATTGTCTGACTTGAACAAGACTTTTGGGGGCCTTCTTGATACAAGAGATATATATAATGATATATATATATATATGGTGGGCCCAAAGGAGCCAAAAAGCATACAAAAAGCACCAAAAGCCACATATCTCATATCTCTCAACATATACAAATCAGAAGAAGAAGAGAGAGACCTTCGGGAGAGGAAGAGGAAGGGCTGAACCAGACCAAGAAGCTTCATTCTCTTCATCAATGGAAGGGTGCAAGGCAACCATGAGCAACTAACTCTTCTACTAGGGTGTTGGTTTCAACCCCTAGCCATGTAAACTTGTTCATCTTTGTAGCTCTTGGGACTTGTAATTAAATGTTGATTATTTAGCCTAGTGATTATGTACACAAATACATTTCTTTTATATATTCATTTGATTTGGAATTTATTCTTGTCTTAGAGTAGGTTTTGTCACTTGAATGCACAACATTTGCATATTCCACAAGAAGTGCAAATGATGGCTAGATAATGGTGTTTAAATGAATGTGTGATGCTAGTTTGTATAGACCATGCCAAGACAAGGTAGTTTGGATGCATGTAGTGTTCACTTAGAGAGTAGAGTAAGTAGGTAGTTAGTTAGGTTGAAGAGCTATGCTTGTTGAAGATGGATTATGATAGGTTAGCACACACATTGATCTTTTGATATGTCATTGAGGTCACAAGCCTAATGTCATTGTTAGGCATTTAATTAATGAATCCCTTGCTTGCTACACTTATGAACATGTGAATGGCTAGGGGTGGAAACCAACCCTAGTTCTCTCTCCCAACTTTACTTTTTAATTTTATTGTCATTTCCTTTATGCAATAGTTTCTAAACACAAAACCAAAAATCTGTTTTGTTTGAATTAAAGTAGAATTAATCTTTCTCTATGACAATTAACGACTAGTCCTCGTGGGATCGATACCCTCTATATAGAACCTTATCTGCAAAGATTCGTGCTCTTGCGAGTGGTTAAATTATATTTTGATAAAAAGGGCAAAATTAAGCTTGCAATATAATTTAGTTCCGACCACATCAAAATTTTGGCGCCATTGCCGGGGACTCTACGGTTTAATTGTCGCCATTGGAAGATTAAATCTGGTTTAATTCTTAGGCTAGAAATTCTTTCATTCTTTTTGTATATATTTCTTGTTCTTATATCTTAAACTTCTTGATTTTAGGTATACCACATTGCGGGCATCTAAAAGAATTCAAATTGGAACCCTTTGTGAGTATAACTTCAAAAACTGGTGGTTTGAGTTCATTCACATTCTTTTGTATATATTTTTGTTACTTTTGTGTATAGCGGTGTTGTTCAATTGATAATGCATGCTAGGTAGACGGTCATTGTCACTTCCTTTGCTTCCTTGTAATAGTGAACTTGAACGAACACTTAGACGACGTAGAGGAACCTCTAGGGACCCTATTTTGCCTAGGACTGAAAACATGGATCCAAATGAGAGACAACCTCCCGGTCTACCTCCTTTTAATCATGAACAACCGCCTCCACCACCACCTCCTCAAGGAGAGTTGCTTATGGACTTTTACCTTCCGACTACATTTGAAGTACCTTCGTGTATTCAATTTCCGGATGTAGCGGCAAATCAATTTGAAATAAAGTCCTCCACCCTCAACCTTCTTAACAGCTTTCACGGTCTTCCTAATGAGGATCCATACCGGCACTTAGATTACTTCTTTTCCGTGTGTTCCACCATTCGTGTACCACACCTTACGGAGGATGATCTAAAGTTACGTATGTTTCCATTTTCCCTAAAAGATAAGGCTAGAAGTTGGTTCAATTCCCTAGAACCCAACTCAATCCATTCTTGGGCGGAAATGCAAATAGAGTTCTTAAAAAAATACTTCCCAATGGGTAAGACAAGTGATATTCGGCGAGCAATCACCGGATTCACCCAAATTGACCAAGAACAATTCCATGAGACGTGGGAGAGGTTAAAAGATCTCTTAAAATCTTGTCCGCATCATGCTGTCCCAAAATGGCAGCTAGTGCAAAGTTTTTATGATGGGGTGAGTGAGCAACATAGACAAATGATAGACTCCGCGTGTGGGGGTGGGTACCTTTTGAAAAGCCCCGATGAGGCATGGAAACTTTTTCAAACCCTAAGCAACAATTCAGCTCAACGCTCCTCCACTAGGAAAGGGAAGGCCACCCAACCTTGTAGAGGAGTGCATGAGATTTCACGGGTAGATGAGGTAGCCATGCAAGTAGAAGCCTTGTCCCGAAAAATGGATTTAATCATGAAAAATGGGCTGCCTACTCCTAACCAATCTGTCCAAAATCAGGAGGGATGTTCGTTTTGCTATAGCACTTCGCATTTTGTGCGAGATTGCCCTATTGCCGGGCAATCTCCCGATTATGCTCAAGAGCAAGCGAATGCCTTGTACGCTAAACAAATGAATGATCCATATTCGAACACGTACAATCCTGGTTACAAGAATCATCCGGCTTTTTCATGGAAGAATCAAGAATCAAGTCCCCCTTTCCAAGGGCAAAATTCTTTTAATCCCCAATCTCAACAGCCGCATTATAGGCCAAACCCTCAACCTTACAATCAAAGATCTAATTACCAACAACCACCACCTCCTCCGAGAAGCCAAAGCTTTGAAGATCGAGTGATAAGCAATCTTGAGGCCAACACCCGCTTATTGCAAACTCATTCTCAATCAATCTCTAAGCTAGAAGCCAATGCTCAATCTATGGCTAGGTTAGAAGCTCAAATCGGGCAACTAGCTAATGCCTTAAATAGAAGGGTGGAAGGTAAGTTGCCAAGTCAACCGGTGGCGAATCCCAAGGGTGTGCATATGATTGAAGATCCATCATCTTCAACTTGTAATGCTCCTCCAGAGCAAGTTCAATCAATCACAACCTTGAGGAGTGGAAAAATCATTAACTCCAAGGTAGGGGAGGAAGAGAGAAAAGAATTTCAAGAGCAACCTAAAAATCCAAAAGAATCCCAATTAAATCCAAAATTGTTACCGTTAAATCCAAATTTGCAAAATACCCCTTCAAATCCAAAAGGAAAGGCAAGTGAAGTTATGTCACCATCGATTCCAAATCTTGACACCTCTTATGAACCTCCGGTTCCTTTTCCTCAACGATTGAAGGAACCTTCTCATTTCGGGAAGCAAGGAGAGAAAATCCAAGACATGATGGAGATCTTCAAACAAGTAAAGATCAATCTCCCTCTCCTTGATGCTATTCGACAAATTCCCTCTTATGCGAAATTCTTGAAGGACTTATGCACTCAAAAGCGCAAATCTAGGAATAATGTTCCTAAGAAAGTCCTCTTAACTGAGCACATAAGCTCCATTTTCCAACATCAAGCCCCTCCTAAATTCAAAGATCCGGGTGCTCCGACCATTTCGTGCACTATCGGAAATCAATCTTTTGAAAAAGCACTTCTTGACCTAGGGGCTAGTGTCAATTTGCTTCCATTCTCAGTTTACCAACAACTAGGTTTGGGGGAACTCAAGCATACCACGGTTGTGTTGCAACTTGCCGACCGTTCGGTGAAGCAACCACGTGGCATCATTGAGGATGTCATCATTCAAGTGGACAAATTCTATTTTCCGGTGGACTTCATAGTCCTTGACACGGAACCGGTTCAAAATCCGAATCATCATATTCCTATCATTCTAGGTCGTCCATTCTTGGCCACGGCAAACGCTTGCGTTAATTGCCGTACTGGAGTGATGGACATCTCTTTTGGGAATATGAAAGTCCGCTTGAACATCTTCAATGCTTCCCACCACACACCCGACGATGAAAGTGAGTGCTTTTGTGTCGATGTAGTGGACGACCTTGTTCAAGAAGCACTTCCTTCTATTCTTTCCACGGACCCCTTAGAGGCATGCCTAAATCATTTTAACCATGACGATTTTGACATTGAGCAATCCATATGTGAAGTCAATTCCATGCTCGATGTTAATACTGTCATGGATTTGCCTAAGTGGAGAGTTCCGAGAGAACCCTTGCCCCCTTTGTCCAAAACTCCCCAAACTCCTTCTTTAATTTCCCCACCACAACTTGAGCTCAAGCCTCTTCCAGCTACACTCAAGTATGTTTTCTTGGGCGCAAATGAGACCCTTCCAGTCATTATTGCTTCCAATCTCACAAATGCTCAAGAATTGGAACTCATAAAGGTGCTCAAAGAGCACAAAGAAGCAATAGGATGGAGTGTGATAGATCTTAAGGGAATAGACCCTTCTGTTTGTATGCATCGCATACACTTGGAAGAGGATGCAAAGACCTCAAGGGAGGCACAACGTCGATTAAATCCAAATATGAAGGACGTTGTCCTGAAGGAGGTGGTGAAGTTACTAGATGCGGGGATCATATACCCCATCTCTGATAGCAAGTGGGTTAGTCCCACTCAAGTGGTTCCAAAGAAGTCTGGTATTACGGTGCAACCTAATGATAAGGGTGAATTAGTTCCCCAACGCACCACCACAGGATGGAGAGTGTGCATTGATTATAGGAAATTAAATTCAGCCACTCGGAAAGATCACTTCCCCCTCCCATTCATTGATCAAATATTGGAGAGATTGGCCGGGCAAAGCTGTTATTGCTTTTTGGATGGATATTCCGGCTATAATCAGGTTGCTATAGACCCGAGGGACCAAGAGAAAACCACCTTTACATGTCCCTTCGGCACATTTGCTTATAGACGCATGCCCTTTGGGTTGTGCAATGCACCGGCAACTTTTCAACGGTGTATGATGTCTATCTTCTCGGACATGGTGGAAAAATTCTTAGAAGTGTTCATGGATGATTTTTCCGTTTTTGGACCTTCATATGAATCATGCCTCCAAAATCTAGCTTGTGTTCTCAAAAGATGTCAAGAAACCAACCTAATTCTTAGTTGGGAAAAGAGTCACTTTATGGTTCAAGAGGGTATTGTCCTAGGGCATATTGTGTCTAAGCGAGGAATAGAGGTTGATAAAGCCAAGGTTGAGCTCATTTCCAAACTTCCTCCACCATCCACGGTGAGAGAGATTCGTTCATTCCTTGGGCATGCGGGATTTTATCGCCGTTTCATCAAAGACTTTAGTAAGATTTCTCGGCCTTTGTGTCGCCTTCTTGAAAAAGAGTCTTGCTTTACCTTTGATGAAGCGTGCCTTGACGCTTTTGAAAAACTCCGCGCCATGCTTACAACCGCTCCAGTTCTAATCCCTCCAAACTGGACTCTCCCATTTGAGATTATGTGTGATGCATCCGACTATGCCATGGGTGCGGTCTTGGGGCAACGAGTAGACAAGCTGCCACATGTCATCTATTACGCAAGTAAAACCCTTTCCGAAGCTCAAATCAATTATACCACAACGGAAAAGGAATTGCTTGCGGTAGTATTTGCATTAGACAAATTTCGAGCTTATTTATTAGGTTCAAAGATCATTGTCTATTCGGACCATGCTGCCCTCCGGCATCTTTTGACGAAAAAGGACACCAAGCCTAGGTTGATCCGCTGGATACTCTTGTTGCAAGAGTTCAATTTTGAGATTAGAGACAAAAAGGGAACTGAAAATGTGGTAGCTGACCACCTTTCTAGAATTCTTGTTGAATCCCTCCATAATTCCATTCCAGTTTGTGAATCCTTCCCGGATGAACAACTCTTTGTCATCTCTCAAGAAAGTATCCCTTGGTATGCGGATGTGGTTAATTATTTGGCAACCGGTAAAATACCATCTTCTTGGACCAAACAAGAGAAGGATCGTTTTCTCTCCCAATCACGATCATATTATTGGGACGATCCTCAATTGTTCAAATACTGCCCCGATCAAATAATTCGTAAGTGTGTACCCAACAGTGAATTCCAAAGCATTCTTAAATTTTGTCATACACTCGCTTGTGGGGGACACTTTAGTGCTAAGAAAACCGCAGCAAAAATTCTTCAATGCGGATTTTTCTGGCCGACACTTCATCGGGATGCATATTCATTCTGCCGCTCGTGTGAGCGATGTCAGCGCCTCGGCGCGATGTCTCGGAAGGACATGATGCCTCTTAACCCTATTCTTATCATTGAAATATTTGATGTGTGGGGCATTGACTTCATGGGACCATTTCCACCCTCTACTGGTCATGAGTACATACTTGTGGCGGTGGACTACGTATCTAAGTGGATAGAGGCCGTTGCTACCAAAACCAACGATCACGCAGTCGTGGTTAAATTCATACAAGCTAACATTTTTAGCCGGTTTGGTACGCCTCGGGCCATCATCAGTGACGGAGGTAAGCATTTCTGTAACCGGTTCCTTCGAACCTTGCTTCTCAAATACTCCGTCACACACAAAGTAGCCACCCCCTACCATCCTCAAACTAGTGGCCAAGTAGAAGTATCCAATAGGGAGATTAAGAACATTCTTCAGAAAACTGTTCGGCCTGACCGGAAGGATTGGTCATTGCGACTAAACGACGCATTATGGGCATACCGAACCGCATACAAAACTCCCATTGGAATGTCACCTTATCGGTTAGTTTATGGCAAGGCGTGCCATCTTCCGGTTGAATTGGAGCATAAAGCTATGTGGGCCACCAAGACCTTCAATTTTGACATGAAAAAGGCCAGCTCTAATCGAAAGCTTCAATTAAATGAATTGGAAGAATTGCGACATGACGCGTATGAGAACGCGAAAATCTATAAGGCAAGGTCCAAAGCCTTTCATGATCGTAATATTCGAGTCAAAACATTTTCGCCGGGCCAAAAAGTTTGGTTGTACAACTCGCGCCTCCATTTGTTTCCCGGAAAACTTCGCTCCCGTTGGGATGGACCATTTTTGGTTAATTCCGTCGCCCCCCACGGAGCGGTGGAATTGAAGGACTTGAAAGATGGCTCGATGTTCAAAGTAAACGGGCAGCGCTTAAAAGTGTGTGTGGATGACCAAGTCACCACCGAATACGTGGATGTCGTCACTTTGACGGATCCCGTGTATTTTGACTCGTGAGCCGATCCGGACGTCGCGCCATAGACGTGTAAGGTGGCGACGCCATGGTCGCTATCAAGCTTCCATGGTGTCCCTTTAATCCAAAGTAGGTTTGTATCTAAGCAATGTAGTATCTAATTCCCCAATATCCAAGTCTCTGAAGCATATTTTAAACTGACTGTTTTTGAGCATTTCGATTGATCGAAACCAAAATTTCGATCAATCGAAAATTTCGATTGATCGAAATTTTGGTTTCGATTGATCGAAAAATTGCAGAGATTTGCCAAGTCCAAAGTCCCGAGAGGTGATATTCTTCGATTGCACTTCGATAGGTCTTTGATCGATCGAAACTTTCGATTGATCGAAATTGGATTTCGATTGATCGAACTAAAAGTTCGATTGCATCAATTAAATGTTCGATTGATCGAAGTAAAAATGTGATTTAGGGAAGGAATGTTCGATTAATCGAAGAGACAATCTCAATCCATCGAAGTTAGTTTCGATTGATCGAAGCAAGATTTCGATCAATCGAAATTTCGATTGATCGAAATGCACATTTCGATCAATCGAAATGCACGCGGAGCCTGCACGTGAGCCGAAAATCTATTTAAACCGTTGGGCTTCCCTCCCATTTTAAAAGACCATCCGACTTCTTCTCTCCCTCTGTGCGATCCAAGCCCTATCCAAGCACTCCCGAGCACTCGATCTTCCATTCCCGATCATCCGCCGCCATCCGACGCAGTCCGATCCGCCGCAAGCATCTGCGCGATCTTCTCTTCGCGGCTGCGCGTGGAGTTTTCTTCGGTTGAGCCGTTCATCTTCTTCCTCACGAGGTAAGTGATGCATGGCTACTTTTTGTTTATTCTCTCGCCATTTTTGATAGTTTTACAGCGGAATAAACATAGTTAGATCATGTTGGGGTGGATGGTTGCGAGTGCGATGTCCGAATCTAGTTTTTGTGGGTTTCGGGGGGGGGGGGTAGGAATTCAAGCGGGAGTGGGATTTGGCATTTTCTTCATTTCAAACGCTTAGTGTTCGGTGTATAACCGTGGCACCTTCGTTTCGGTTGCGCCCGTTCACATTGCCTCTTCGAGTGCAACTTTTTGCATTTTTGTCAGTACCTTGGACTAGGACTTCATTTTTATTTTTT
This sequence comes from Cornus controversa, assembly GCA_026545225.1. Taxonomy (NCBI): domain Eukaryota; kingdom Viridiplantae; phylum Streptophyta; class Magnoliopsida; order Cornales; family Cornaceae; genus Cornus; species Cornus controversa. Next base: position 58,953,674 of record CM048845.1, read on the forward strand.
TTTATTTTTATTATTCTTTTAGTCTAGTAGTAGTTTCACTTTCTTCTTATTCATCTTTTATTTACGTACCTTTTGGAATCCAGTGCAGACTGTTCCGCGGCCATGGCAAGAGTGAAGAACGCCGCCGGTGCTGTTCGTGACGTGCCCGGGCGAGCCTTCCGGTCTCGGAAGTTCCACCCGGAGCAGGTTTTCGACTTAGCCGAGTTTGAGAGGCGTCCCGACACCGAGTGGACGGTTGCCGAGCTCAGGAGGCGTCGCCTCGACCGGCTATGCGTGCCTCCCACAGACGTGGCACACGAGCGCCTAGTGCAGGTCTTTTACGAGCATATGACCTACTCCTGCACAGCGCCAGATACACTCGAGACTACCGTGGCCACAGTCACGATCACGATTACGCCGAGCCGGATTGCTCATATGCTCGGCATTCCTCACCAGCAGCCGCCGGACATGGTTGGCCCGGACGGTCAGCCACTCTATAGTGCCGCGCTCCCAGCAGATACCACGCTCTTCTCGATAGTGATGGACATGTGTGGCGGGGCGTTTACCACGCCCAACCACAACTGCACGTCCAAGTCGATGTGCCCGAGCAGATATTGGTTCCTGGACACCGTTCTCCTCAAGAACGCGTGTCCGTTGCAGCACGTGGCCGAGCGCAGGGGTGACCTCCTCCGTTGCCTCTATGCTTTCCATACAGGCGCTTGGTTTTCTGTCCCATCGCTTATCTGGGGGCAGATGCACAAAGTTTGGGATGGCCTCGTCAACAAGAGGAAGAGGAGAACAGCGAGTTGGCGGCTTCCCTTTCCATTCCTGATCGCCGCTTTTCTCAGCAGTGCCAGTATACCAGTCAGTCGGACTGACATTCAGTTGGCACCGCCCACCCGCTTCACATCTACTCAGTGGGATCGGGTGAGGCGACACTTAGAGCGACAGGACCATCAGGGTGATCCACCAGACGATGTAGATATGGATGCCCCAGTGGAGATGGATGAGGGAGAGCCAGCAGGGGCTGAGGCGGAGGACGAGGAGATGGAGGAGGAGGAGATGGATGTCGCTGCAGAGCGGCATGATATCTTAGCGACAGGCTATTCCTGCCTGGCGGCTGACGTAGAGCGGCTCCAGCAGGGTTTTGACGAGCACGTCCAGGTGACGCAGAGTCAGCTGGCGGGTATTCGGACGGACATTTCTTCTCTGGTGCAGGGCCAGAGAGCGATCTTAGATGAGTTCCGAGCCTTCCGGCAGGATCTGCAGTTCCTGTTCGCAGGTCGAGCCTCCACCTCCACTTCTGCTCCCACCGAGCCACCACCACCACCACCCGCCCTCGAGTAGCTGCACTTTATTCACCTTTTATACTTTACTTTCTGTATTTTACTTTCTTTATTTTTGATAGGCCATGTTGGCCATGTTTAGTTTCTTTTTTGCGTATTCCGCCTACATGTACCCTTTGTACTGAAACGCATTTTCATCTTTATGGAATACATTTATATTTGCTTTTATGACATGTGTTATCTTTACTGCCTTTTCTTTTTGCTTTCCGTCAATTTATCTGTTCTCTAGACTTTGACTATGTATGTAGTACCACTTGTCTACTTGTTATATGCGATTCAGTTGATGATTTCCGTTTATTACCGCCTGGTTTTAATTCCCAATACTGTTGAGATTGCTTCAACACAGTATGGCGGTAATAAAGAAAGGCAGCCCCTTTGCGTGCTATACGTTAGCGCGCCTGGATAGTCAATATCTTGTCGCATAGACCTCTTAGACAATCGGGAAACACCAGTTCAGACCATTAGATTTACAGTGATATTGGCATTGTCTGTTTGTGCATAAGTATTTCATTATGTTCTATTTATCTACTTTTTGTTCCTCGTAATGCTCGTGGTATCCAGTTGGTATTCTGTGCAGATTTTTCTTATTTACAGGATGACCGCTGCTGTGGACTTCCATTTTTCTCGCATTCTGCCATCCCGGTAACTTCTTTCCTTGCTCTTCTTGTCCAAGCATTGAGGACAATGTTGCATATAAGTTTGGGGGTGCGGTATGCTATACCACTTGCATATGCATGCAATGTTCAGTCATTATATTGAGTGTCATTGTAGAGCAGTTTTTTCTGTGATATTTTTGCATGCTTGCTATGATGTCTTGCTTTGTAAAGGAAGATCATTCGAATAAATGTCCGAGGTAAATGCAGCAGGTAGTTAAGAACTTTAACATTGTAAATACCCGCACTTTTGCAAGCTTTATAGTAGGCTAGAGCGGTCTACATTTTTGTCCAAACTCGAGCACGTACAATTCTTGCCCTAAATTTGTCCTTAACCGCACAAATTCGCACACATGCAGTTTAAATTGTGGGGTATAAGTCTGAGGGAGAATTTTTGAAAATTTCTGTTTTTATCTGAACATCTTAAAGAATAAGTTCTTCCGGTTGTTGTAAAAAAAAAAAAAAAAAAAAAAAAAAAGAAATAAAAAGAGAAAAATATGCAATAAGCCTTCTCACTAAATAAACCGGATTTCTATGCCTCAAAGCAGGAAATATTCGTGTAAAAGTGTGTAAGGTTGAGCAGTAATAAGCGGATGGCTTGCTTACGCTCATCGCCTTGTAAGCTCGGTTATTAAGTCCGAGGGGTGCTTCTTCGCCTAATGCCCTAAAACCAATTGGTTTGGGAGTCATTGGCCCAATGCCGCTACGTGGGCTTACAAGAAAGCAAAAAGAGCTAAGCATTGCACAGTCATCCGCACATGAGCAATCATGAATGTTTTGTGATAATGAAACAGCCGGGTTGAGCATTTTCAATGAGTTTTTCTCTTAAAAACAGATTTGTTCGTTTTCTTCTCCAAATATGACAAAAGCCGCACGTTAGAATGCATGTTCACTTTTCAAAGAGGATTTTGGGGTTGGAATTGTTATAGTTGTTCGGGCTGGCCAGCATGTGGGGACTGTCGTTCATTTATAGCTTGTGAAAGTCCATTTTTGCTAATGGCCGCATAGTTCTGTAATACTTGTTGCATTTGCCAATTGTGAAATGAATGGATGAGCGCCCTTTATCTAGTTGATGACTGAGCATGATTAAACTTTTGTATAAGATAGTTAATTTCATTTTTGTAATATTGTATTGCTAAGGGACTAGCAATATGTAAGTTTGGGGGTGTGATAAGTGTTCAATTCTATGCATTTGAACCCTCTTTATTGCATATGTTAGTTCCATTTTTGCGTTTACCGAGATATGTTTACGGTATTTTTGTGTTTTTGATGTATTGCAGGTATTGGAGTAAATGGAGCAAAGTTGGAAGTTTTCTGCAGTCAAGAGATGAAATCAGAAACTGTTGCCAAGGCATTTCGATCAATCGAGATGTGGATTTCGATCAATCGAAATTTCGATTGATCGAAATCTCATTTCGATTGATCGAAATCTCGATCAATCGAAATGCAATTTCGATCAATCGAAATGCTGCAGAGCCCACTTGGCCACTTGCTCACCTGCTCTCCCACTTGCAACAAAATCCCCCTTTTTGCACGACTTAAGGGGATTGTCTGACTTGAACAAGACTTTTGGGGGCCTTCTTGATACAAGAGATATATATAATGATATATATATATATATGGTGGGCCCAAAGGAGCCAAAAAGCATACAAAAAGCACCAAAAGCCACATATCTCATATCTCTCAACATATACAAATCAGAAGAAGAAGAGAGAGACCTTCGGGAGAGGAAGAGGAAGGGCTGAACCAGACCAAGAAGCTTCATTCTCTTCATCAATGGAAGGGTGCAAGGCAACCATGAGCAACTAACTCTTCTACTAGGGTGTTGGTTTCAACCCCTAGCCATGTAAACTTGTTCATCTTTGTAGCTCTTGGGACTTGTAATTAAATGTTGATTATTTAGCCTAGTGATTATGTACACAAATACATTTCTTTTATATATTCATTTGATTTGGAATTTATTCTTGTCTTAGAGTAGGTTTTGTCACTTGAATGCACAACATTTGCATATTCCACAAGAAGTGCAAATGATGGCTAGATAATGGTGTTTAAATGAATGTGTGATGCTAGTTTGTATAGACCATGCCAAGACAAGGTAGTTTGGATGCATGTAGTGTTCACTTAGAGAGTAGAGTAAGTAGGTAGTTAGTTAGGTTGAAGAGCTATGCTTGTTGAAGATGGATTATGATAGGTTAGCACACACATTGATCTTTTGATATGTCATTGAGGTCACAAGCCTAATGTCATTGTTAGGCATTTAATTAATGAATCCCTTGCTTGCTACACTTATGAACATGTGAATGGCTAGGGGTGGAAACCAACCCTAGTTCTCTCTCCCAACTTTACTTTTTAATTTTATTGTCATTTCCTTTATGCAATAGTTTCTAAACACAAAACCAAAAATCTGTTTTGTTTGAATTAAAGTAGAATTAATCTTTCTCTATGACAATTAACGACTAGTCCTCGTGGGATCGATACCCTCTATATAGAACCTTATCTGCAAAGATTCGTGCTCTTGCGAGTGGTTAAATTATATTTTGATAAAAAGGGCAAAATTAAGCTTGCAATATAATTTAGTTCCGACCACATCAGGGAGTTTCCATTCCCTACTATCATTCATCAGTTACTCATTGCACAGGGATATGTAGTCGATGAAGACGAGCTTATTTTTTTCACGTGATATTCATTATAGCACGCATGACTGGAATTTGAGCCGATCTCATATGCATCAAAGAGTCATTGTTGTGCCAGGTGAAGTATATCAATTTGCTCAGGGAGGGGAAGTTGTAGACATACCACCACCGGTGGAGGATCTAGCAGAGATAGAAGAAGAAGAGGATGTCTATGCACAAGCTGGTGGATATGATTATTATTATTTAGAGGGGCGGATTGCTGGGTTGACAAAATACGAAGGGGACAAAATACTTGCTAAGTGTTTGTGTTCTTCTAGTTACCCTTCTGAAAGATTTTGATGTTAGCCGAAAATCTGTAGCAGTTGGACGAGGTAGTCGCAGCCTAAGGTGTTCCGCATCAGAGTTCTTGTCAGAGTGGAGTGGGTGTGAATTTGATACAAAATCTATTGTACTTTGCTTTGATGATAGTGGATTTGCTTCTCCAAGGCTACAAAGCCTTATCTGTGATTTTTTCCAGATTTGGGTTTTCCACGTATATCTGGTGCAATATTTACTTTACTGCACTTTTATTTATTTACTTGCTTTGTGGAATTGCTTAAATTTTAATTGGACTTAAAATTAGATAATCTGAATAATTAAGCAAAAAATGAGTAAACCTAATCACTCCCTATCTAGGTTTTAAATCTAACTTTCGCAGCCGCTTTCGCACCGCATAACTCACAATTGGTATCAGAGCAATGTTCTCTAATTTGTTAGCAGTTCCTTACGAAGTATTTTTAAAATCAAAATTTAATTTTGTTTTAAAAAATCTTTATGAAATCTAATAAGAGAGATGATGAATTGATTCAAAAATCTCATGTATGTGATGTGTTAAACCATAAGGATGACATAAATCTCTTTATTAGAAAATATGGGATAATCTTAAGAATAAATAGAATGGAAATTTTAGAAAAGAAAATTCTTCTAAATGCAGAGTTAAAAATAACAAGAAAGATATTTTTGTTACTTTTTCCACTATTGCTCATGTTGATAATGATACTGCTAATGATTCTTTTTTTGATGCAGGTAAATTTGAAAAATATGCAACATTGAGTAAAATTGGTTCTAATGATAAGAAAGCAGATGAAGAACCATTTGAAAGCAAGTTGCAAGAAGTCTTTGATAAATTATTAAAGGCTTATAAGAAGTAGAGCAAAAAGCTCAAATTAGTAGAAAAAGAGAAAGAAGCATTTAAGAAAGAGAATGAGCAAAAACAATAATTGATTGATGATGAAAAAACTGTCAATCAAAACCTCCAAAATAAAGTGCAATCTGAGAAAGAAACTTTGAAGAAAAAGAATGAAGATCAATTGAAGTTGATTAAAGAAAATAAAGCTGACATTCAAAATCTTTAAAGTAAAGTCAAGTTTCTCGAAAGCGAGATAAGTGAAGCTATTTCTGGTAAAGATGTTCTTGTTGCTAGAATTAATTTTCAAAAGCCTGAATAAAAAAATCACAAGAGAAATTAAGTGCTTTTACTTCTAGGCAGATTAAACTTGATAGCATAATTAGTGTTTGTAAGCTTGTAGGAGATAAGACTGGACTAGGTTTTGTTGGGTCATCATCTAAGGGTAAAATTATTTTTGTTAAACCCAAGAACTTTAATATGTCTACACCCAAACCTAAGCTTCAGGTTGAGTCTATGCATGCTAATGTTGTGTCGAATGTGTTTCATTGTACTTTTTGTGGTAAGAATAAACATAGTTAACACTATTGCTATAAGAAGAGAAAACATTCTAATTCTGATTTTCATGTGCATAATTATTTTTCTAAGAATAGGGTTCATACTAAAAAGCCACATTATTGGAACTGTAACGCTCCGGTTTCCTGACTCATAGAAGATCAGATATTAACCTGTCCATTAAGCCCAAATGGATCATCTTTACCCTCAATACCATGGGAGCTTAACTTTATTCCTGCACATAGATGTGGATAACTCCACCTTATCCAACCATAATGGGCCCCACATCAAATCGTATCACCTTAGTAGAAATTTTATTTATTCACACTCATGATCCTCTCATCTCAAGGACTCAACACTTCGTGTGATTAGAAATTGAAGCTAAAACCTACACCATTTGATAGCGAATCCAAAAATACTGAACTTAAAAAAAAACACATTCAATTCTGATTTAAAACGAAGGAGTTATGACCGATTGGAGTTTGGGCAAATTTTGGTGAATGCTGTGAATAGTGACTTCAATGCATCGAAGTGATGATTTTGATGCATCGAACAAGTATCGAACATGTATTGACCAAAAGTCACTCTCGGTACTTTGACATTCTAAATTCCTGTAGGTTTTTTTATGCATCGAAATGTGCATTTAGAAGCATTGAAATGAGCAGTTCGATGCTTTGAACTGCCAAGATTCTATAACTTTGCAAATGGTCATTTTTGACATTCTAAGTCCTTTCTACCCTCAAAATTCATTCGTACCACCTTGAAATCATACATGAAAGGAATCTACAATATTCACAAGTTCTAAATCATACTCATAATCAAATCATACACCAATATGAGTCATTCCCCATCATAAATATATTCCAATTTATATTGAAATCGTCCATCACTACATTAGTCCATCAAATAAAACTAGATGCTCTTAAAAAATATTACATAAATAAGTCTATTGTCATATCATATTTAACAAGCTATAGTCCAAGCATACACACATGTTACATTTGTCCAAAATATAACTACAACTCAAAATGAAGTCTCATGCCAAAAGCCAGCATGGATAGCCAACATATATATACAATATCCGAAATATATCAAAATGCTACTAGAGTTCCACTTGGTCACTCAAATCCCATCGGTCATCAGCACCTTATTTGTAAAAGAATTTGGGCAAAAAGGGGTGAGCAACACGGCGGCTCGGTAGAGATACCCCAACCCACCCAACTGTCGACCCGACACCGACCTACATGAATGCATATCACTACATTACACGTATTATCCAACATATAACATGTTTCTCCACAAGCAACGCATATATAAGAATGCATTAACACATATCATACTTCATAATTTTAATGTAAGCAAAGTCATATCCTTGTCTCTCTCATGGACTTAACCCAACACCCTAATATGATTTTTGCTAACCATGTGACCTGGGAAGCTCCCCCCCTAGAACTTCAAAATTGTCACCGAGTATTTACCTACTCCAAGGTGATTAGGCCACTATCACCGAGTATTTACGTACTCCAAGGTGACTTGGCCCCCTTTTTAGATTTTATCACCTAGTATTTACCTACTCTAAAGTGATTAGACCGTCATCATCGAGTATTTACCTACTCCAAGGTGATTTAACCACTCCAATCCCATAACCGAGTATTAACCTACTCTAAGTATTTTAACCACCCTTCTCCCCGTTTCCTCACAACGGCCCCCTATAAACATTTCGAACATGTAATATTCATGTTTCACAATGCATAAGCTAGTAATGAAAACACTTAGCATGCATTTCACCTCCACAAGCCACAAATATATTTACCTATAGATATAAAACCTAGCATAAAACTTACATATGCTTATAAACTCACTTAAGCACATTTTAGTCAGGCTTCACCAAGGCACACATTTTCTATATAAAGATAGCATGCATTTAACTGATATAGCAACACATAATACATACATGTCCAATATATCACATTTTAACATATGTGTACAAAACCTAGCATATAAGCATATATGCTAATTTCTCACACTTTCACCCCTTATAACACGTATACTACCATATATATATATATATATATATATAATTATTGCTCACTAGAGATTTAAGAGAAGTAGAAACCCAACATATCCCACCCCTCTTACCACTCTAAATCATGCAATACACATCCTTAGCTCTCACCGCTTCACCCGAAACTTTAGAATCGACAAATAAATGAGAAGGAGAACTCCTACCTCGAATTTGGAAGATATCTAAGCAATCTCCAAAATTTCTAGCAAGGTTTACCTTGGCAAATGTTGAGTTTGTTCGGTTCAAACCGAAGCCCTTGCCGTCCCTTACACATTTCATTTCTTTGACAAAACTCGAATCCAAGCCTCAGGCCTTCAAATTGTAGAGAGAAGGTAGAAGGGGAAAGAAGAGAAAGAGAGAGAAGTTGGGTGTGAGATATGAGAACTAAAATATCTCAGCTGAATTGCCCCTTTGAAGCCCTAAAGCTGCGAAAAGACTAAAAACCCCTTGGGCCACTTAACGTACCTTCCTGGACTCCGTTTTCATTTTTAAAACTCCCATGGTCTCAAAATCACTTCTTTAACTTATTAAACTTTTCATCTAAGAAAATCTCAAAAATAATAATTTTTTCAAAATTTTTTAGATTTTCGGGCCCACCCGGATCGCATCTGGGGCCCGATTTGACCAAGAAGTCAAACTTCTCCAAATCTTCCAAAAACTTTTAAAAACCTCATAACATGTTTCCAAACAGTTTTTCCACTCTTAGGATGTCCATTACATTTTCAAAACATGTCTACAACGAAAATGATGTCAAATTGAAAAACTGGCCAAAATTGGTCATGGTGTCTATAACCTCCCCACCTTCAAGGAATTTTGTCATCGAAATTAGGAACATACTCCAAGGCTCCAAAATTTGTCAGAAAACCTTTATTGACCCCTCTATACTGATGGAATGTGATTTGAGCTCAAAGTGAGTAAGGTGAGAGGTTGTAGCATTTTCTACAGGTGCATCAATCCAGACACTTCGATGCATTGATCCTTCGATGCATCAAAATGAAAGGAACGATGCATCAAAAAACATTTAGGATTTTGGAATGTTAAAAGTCCCAAGAGTATGTTTTTTTTTATAGGTGTTTGATATATATTCAATGCATCGAAATCATCATTTTGATCCATCGAAATGCATGATGTTGAATTCTTGTAGAGAGGTACAAAGGGATGTTTAAGGGGCCCATTAGGGTTAGTAAGGTCTGCAGTACAAGTACATGCATTCACATTTGAAAAGTAGGCTTCTGCGGTATATAAGTGATAGGGAATGGTTCGTTGGAGTTGACGGATAGGTTCACACTCGAAATTCAGACTCAAACCGGGGGAGTCTCGATAGTCCAAATTTTGGGGCTAGACAGTAGGCCTCTCGAGTTATTTTGCTGCAGAATTTCTCATTTGGTCTTTCTCATAACTTGGTTCTCATTCTTATCATGCCATACTCCTTAATTTACCAATTCATCAACTCAATCAATCTCACCAAGTTTATACTTGCATAAATGGACTTAAACGGAAAAATAAATCCTCATTCACATCATTTAGCATTCACCATACTCAAACACTGCAATTAAATGTATGTAATCATAATTTATAATTATAAATATTTTCTCAAAATATTAAAGGTCATATACATGATCAACATATGAATATACTCCACATCCTGGACATACATTCAAATATAAATACTATGTGTTCTCAAATCCAAGCTAGCTATACTCAACGCCAACTCACTTTTGAGAATTATATAATTATACAAAATTAACCAATTGGTTGCTAAAGATAACTAATATACTTATACAAACCTCAGATTTCTTTAGAAGAGCTTCTAAAGAAATCTCTAATTCTCACATAAATCAAATTTGTCAGAATTTGACATCGAACAGATCAAACTTGAGCCCTTATTACATAGATCAACTTTCCCTTCTTTAGCTCTTTCCAATTCAAGCTCCACGTCCCTCAAATCTAGAGAGAATGAAGAAGGATATTGTAGAGAGATATAGTTCTCTTGCTCGACTGATATAGAATTAGAGAATGAGAGTTGTATTATTCTTTCTTGTGTTTATAGACCTAGACTCTCCTATTTATAAAAATGTCATTAGTCACTTACGGTACCTTCCCGGACTCCATTTTCACTTTCGATAACTTATATGAGCTTGAAATTGATTCCATAGTTTGTTAAATATTTTATTTAATATAAATTAAAAATTTGGTGTCATTCCAAAATTTTTAGATTTTCCAGGCTCACCGAACCTGCGTCCTAGGCTTGCCCGATTAAAAAATCTCAAATTTCACCAAACACTTGCACAACTTCCTCAGACCATTATACAAGTATCCAAAAATGTATTTCAGATTTAAAGCATACATATAATCATTTATATGACAATAAATGAAAGTAAAAGAAACCCTTGCAATGTAGCTTTCCCTTCTTAGGCTAGATTCAAATCTAGCTTCTTAGGGTTCAAAATATAGAGAGAAGATTAGGATAACAGTTGGAGAAGAGAGAAAAGAGAGAACTGATCCTTAACTTTGTGATATCTAATCCCTAAAGCCAAAAATCTGTATTTGTAATATTTATATTGGGAAATGACCAAAATGCCCCTTTGCCACTTAACGTACCTTTCCGGCTTCTTTTAAACTGTAGAAACATTTATGGTTCCGAAAATCATTGTGTATTTATTCTAATAATATTAAATGAATTAAAATAAAAAATAAAAAATTCTAAAAAAGAATTCGGTTACTCGGGCCAACCCGTCTGGCACCCTCGACCCCACCGACCCAAAAATCTTAAAATGAGCTATATGACTCAGAAAAATTTTTGGACTTCAAAATACATGTAATTCACATATATAAAAAATGAAATATCCATTTATAATTATTTCCTAGCAATGAAATAAAAATGAAGAAAAAAAATGAAAGTTGTCAAAAAAATGGATTATGCCTCTACATAATACCATAACTATCATTTATATTATCAACTTCAATTATTTTTACCTTATTTATAGTTAACCTTTTCCTTTGGTCATTATTTTTTTTATCTTGTCAAAAGATCAAGATACTTTATTCAATAAAAAATTGTTTGAGAAATTGTAAATGTTCAATAAAAAATGTTTTTTTAGTTCATGTGAAGTGTGTTGGGAATAAATCAAAAATCGAAAATGAATGCAAGAGATAAACAATTATACAAGACACAAATTTATATGATTTAGCACAAGACTTTGCCTACATTCATAGAGTGCATCAAAAAATTCATTATCAACAATAATAGAGGTTTACAATAGAGAACTCTTTGAAACCTCACAAGAAATGGTTGCCACTCTCACTATACATATGAAACCCTAGATCTCTCTCTCTCTCCCTCTCTTTCTCTCTCTCTCTCTCTCTCTCTATATATATATATATAAAACTAAACATAATAGAATTGAACCTCGAAGCCCATAGAACAATATTTGGGCCATAGCAACATCTAGGCCACAACAATCTCTATAAGAATTTCTACCTAGGCGCACTACCTTCTAGACCCGGCGAGCTCAATCCCCAACTGGAGTCCATGAAGTGGTAACATAAATTGGGCTTGTGATTCAGGCTCCACAACCTCAACAAAGTGAAGTTTGTAATAAAAGATTGATTTAAGAAAAAAAATTTCAGTTGATATCGTAAAAAGAAACTATTTTTTCATTTTCTTAAAAATGTATAATTAGTGGTTAATTTTTTACTATTAGTGCCAGAGACAAGACACATAACATGCTAATTCCATATCCATGTTTGGCCAAATTACTCGGATTAGTATGTTTTTGGTACAAACAATTTGGTGAAAATGAACATTAAGATTATGATTTTGATAGTTAATCTTCACCTACTAAGGAGATAAAGAGAAGTCACACCCCTCTATTTTGCAAGAAGGTCAAGCCATGCATACATCATTCACACACAACACATGACATGTATGTCTACATGCATGTCAACAAAGTCTAGATCGTCTGTAAATTTAGAATTATTTGGAGTGTCCTAAAATGGCATAGAAATGTAGATTCATATTTTGTAATGGGTCCAAATTTTTTGGGTCGAAGAATTATGCAACATTAAATTTGTATGTTAAGGAGACATAGTAAAAGACTCATTTGCATCTCTGATGCTCCTAAATTTGAACCTATTTGATTAGTATTAGTTACATACATACAACCCATCTTTTCTATTTAATTACTCATTTTCCTCCATGGGTCAATTGTGAGATAGCATGCAATTCATAAAACCTATCTTGATTCTAATAATCATTTATAGCATAGCATTATGTGGATCAAGTTAGTTTGTGCAATCTTATTCCTAGCTAAATTGTAAACCTCTAGTTTTTCCATAAATTCAGGTTTACCGCACATAACAAACCTTAACTATATATAATATATCATCTATATATGCAAGGCATTATAAATAAGCCCGTGTTCTCATTTATCAAAACTCGGGAAACATTGAAATAAAAGAGAAGAACAGGAGGAGGAATGGCCAACAAGCTTGTTACCGTGTTTCTCATGTGTCTTGCTGTTATTGCAATAGCAAGCAATGATCCTATAGGTGATCAATATGACAAGGACTTTGTCCCAGTCATGGAAAATAAAGCTCAGGATCCTTTAGCTAAACAATATGACGTTCCAGTCGCCGGAGTGCCACCTAGTGATGTTATAGACAATCAATATGACAAGGACTTGGACAACCCCAATGAACATATCAAGGACTATGTCCCAGTCATCGGTGCTTAATTAGCTAGCCGATCAACAAATATACATACATTATATACTAGCTAGCAAAGCTCATACTCCATAATTCATAATAATCAATCGACCTTGATTGTGGAATGCTACATTGATGTTTTTGTTTCGCTTTGAATTACTAATAAAACCTATTACTTGAATACTTCATTCATTTACTCATTTGTGTATGTATTATACAAATTATGTTGCATGATTTAAGACAACTTTGTCTGGATCTAGGCCTATGATCACGAAATGTTCTTTTTAATAACATGATAATTGGCCAATCTATGAATTTTTATTTTTTTTGAGCGAATTACATTAAATCCTCCTTGACTTGTATCATTTTGCATTAAACCTCCCATTTGTTTTTTTTTTTGAGGATGCATCATTATTCATAATTTTTTGATGTAGATATTGTGAGTTGCGCGGGGTGAAAGTAGTTGCGAAAATAATTCAAAACTTAGAGGAGGGGAGGGGGAAGGGTTAATAGGTTCACTTGCTTGTTTGCTTAATTTTCCAAATTAATTCAATTTTAAGTCCAATGAACAATTAATCAAACTTAAAAAGCAAGTAAAAAAATAAAATGCATGTAATTTAAAGAATGCAACAGATATATGTAGAAAATCCAAATTGGAAAAAAACCATTAGGGAGGCAGAAAACCTCACTATAATGAAGAAAAGTACAATAGACTATTTCTCACTCTCACACCCCTCTTCACTCTGTCAAGCATCTAATGCGTAATACCTTAGATTTACAATTCTTTATTAAGCTTTTAAAAGGATATGTTGTTTAAGTAATGTGTAGGTACAATTTTTTCTTCTTGTCTTCAATCTGTGTATTTTTGGGCAACATTGTAATATAATTTTTCCAATGGGTTAGGTTATAAATTGTCTAGGTGGTTTTGTCACAAAATTTCCAAAGGGGGAGATTGTGAGATATAAATTTGTAACTCGCATATTTTTGATGATCAAAACTTGATTGATCGAGTTATAATTTTGGCTTATTTTATATAATCGATCTGGAACAACTTCGAGTTGATAATCAAGTGCATGGACACAGTTCAATTGATAAAAACACCACATAGTACAAGTAAGTATGGTGAGGACACTCTACACATTATATTTTTGAGCCTATTTTAAAAAACTATTCTCGGTATGATAGGATTGGTCCCAATATTTAGGACCGGTTCAACTTTTCTAAGTACTTTTGGTTTCTGCAGTTTCTTTTTAAAAGTCCCACCGATCCTATTATTTGGGCATTGGTCCCACTTAGCCTATTCCAAATAGGAAACAACTTTGACAATAATCCTAATTCCTATTTTGTTTGAAAACTTCTAAGAGAGTTCTATTTTGGTATATAACTTCTTTTCGAAGCAGAATTAGGACTCACTTGCCTATATATATGTATTTATATTTTCTCTACAATTAGGCCTAGAATATTATTGTTTTTAGAGAGAGAAAGTATATACAATATAATTAGGGTAGAATACTTTTGAGAGCACACATCTGTATTTCACGAGTGATGTTTAGGATGCTGTTCTACTACTAATTAGCTTCTTAGAAACTACGTCAAATCATTCGTTGATTAGAGCACTAGATTCATGGCTCTTCTCTTACTTGCTTAAGAAGAAAGGTGACCATATCGCACTATGAGGGGAACATAATACTTGCTGACTATTTTTGTTCTTCCAGCAACCTTTTTGTAAGGATCGTGACTTTAGCCGAAAGTTTGCACCAATTAGACTGGAGGTCACAATTGTAAGCCCGAGGTGTTCCACATCAGATTCTTGATAGAATGAAGTAAGGTGTTAGTCTAAGACAGAGTCTGTTGTACTTTGCTTCTTTATAGTAGATTGGTTTCCTATGGCTTTCTGCCTTTCCCATAATTTTTTCTCGATATGGGTTTCCCACGTATATCCGGTGCATTCTTTACTTTACTTGCATTTTAGGTTATTTACTTGCATTTATTGTTTGGTTAGTTATTAATTAGATTTAAAAGTGAATTAGTTTGGAAAATTAAGCAAACAAGCAAGTGAACCTATTCACCCTCCTTTAGGTTTTAAAGTACTTTTTGTAACTACTTCCACATCGCACAACTTACAATTGGTATCAGAGTAGTGTTTTTTATTTGTGAGTAGTTCCTTGCGAAGTCTTTTTAAAATCAAAATGTATTTTTGTTGTCAAAAATCTCTAAGGAATCTAGTATGAAAGAGGGTGGATTGATTTATTAAATTCCTTTGTTTGATGGTTCAAATTATATTTTCTAGAATTCTCGTATGAAAGCCTTTTTAAAATCTCAAGCAGAGAGAGTTTGGATGGCTATAGAGAATGGCTATAAAATTTCTACCCCTACGACTGGTGATGGTGATGCTGCTATGGCTATAGAGAATGATAAAGCAACATGGTCTAATGCTGAGCATGAAGATGCTAACAAAAATAACAAGGGTTTATATACTATATTTAATTTTGATGTTCCTTTTGAATTTGCTAGAATGTCTGCATGTTCCACTTTGAAAGTAGCATGTGATATTTTACAGGTAACTCATGAGGGTATCACCAAGGTAAGGAAATCTAAGTTACAAATGCTTGCCACTAAATTTGAAACAATTAGAATGGATGAATATGCGATTTTTATTCTAGACTAAATGATATTGTTCAAAGTAGTGCTAACTTTGGTGGGAAAATTTCATTTTTTCAGATTATCATAAAAATCATGAGATCATTGTCTGATAGATTCCAAGCTAAGTTGGAAGCCTTAGATGAAAGCAAAGATATAGATTCAATGGAGGTGGCTAAGTTAGTTGGATCAATTCAAACTTTTAAGATGAAATATTCAAAGCTTCAGAGATCAAAAAATTTGGCCTTAAAAACCTCAAAGACTTCTAAGTCTTCAAGTGTGTCAAATGTTTTAAATTCTTCAAAATCTGAAGTTGAAAAAGTTAAAAGTTTTGAATATCATTTAGATAATGATGTTGCTCTCCTTGCTATAAAATTTAGGAAGATTCTTAACTATCAAAAAGGCAAAAATTTTAGAAAAGGAAATCCTTCTAAATTCTGTAATCAAAGCTCATTATCCAAAGGTAAGGAAAGGAAAGAGAAAAAAGATGACTATAGGGGGAGAATGAGATCACTTGTTGGACATGTGGTGGTAAAGGTCATACATAAAATCAATGTCCAAGTCCTAAGAAAAATAGCTTTAGTGCAACAAAAAGATCAAACACTAAAAAGGAAGCCATGAAAGCTATTATTTCTGAGTTTGAGTCTTCTAACTCTGATAATGATTCTTCTTTTGAAAATGATTCTCTTGTTGTTGTTGCTTTAGTGAATGATGATACTGCTGATAATCATTCTTCTGATGTAGGTGAAATATAAAAGTTTACAACTCTATGCCAAGTTGGGTCTGATGATTCAGAAGATGAAGAAAAAGAACCAACTAATGAAGAATTGTCCAGGGCTTTTGAAGAGCTGTTTACAGAAACTGTCAAGGTCAAAAGAGCCTACAAAAAGTAAATCAAACAGTTTGAGGTGGTGGAAAGTGAAAAAGAATCTCTAATGAAAGAAACTGAGAATGTCCAGAAGAAAATTGAAGAAAGTATAACAAAAATTCTAAATCTTCAAGACAAAGTCAAGTTTCTCGAAAGCGAGGAAAGTCAAGCTAACTCTGCTAATGAATATCTTATTTCTAGAATTAATTTTCTCAAACCTGAATTGAAAATATCACAAGAGAATAAATTGCTTTTACTTCTGGGCAGATCAAGCTTGACAACATGATTAGTGTTGGTAAGCCTATAGGAGATAAAACTGGATTACGTTTTGTTGGGTCATCATCTAAGGGAGAAACTGTTTTTCTTAAACCCAAGAATTTGAATGTGTTTGAAGACAAACCTAAGCCTCAAGATGAGTTTTTGCATGTTAAAGTTTTGTCTAATGTGCTTTATTGTTCTTTTTGTGGTAAGAATGGATATAGTCAACACTACTACTACAAAAAGAGAAGACATTCTAATTCTGATTTTTATGTGCATAATTCTTTTGCTAAGAGTAGGGTTCATGCTAAAAAGCCACACTATTGGGACAAACCCAAACTTTCTTAGGCTAAAAAGAATTCAAAAAAAAAAAGAATGTTTCTGATTCTCCACAATACTTTTTTGATAAATTGCATGTTAAAACTATCGGGATGAAAAAGGAAAATTTAGAGAAGTTTGTGCCTGTTGATACTTTGAAATTTATTCCTAATAGGTCTTTGGATGCAAAACCCCCTAACTAGTTCATTAGGACTTTGATGGTCATGGAGAGAGCTTATGTTCATTTTTTGTTTTCCATTGGACCATATCTTTTAGTATAGGTTACGTTTTTGTTTTTTTTTTTTTGTAATAATCTTATGAGATTATGAGAGTCATATTTTTCTAAGAAATAATATGAATTCTTTATATTTCTTTTCAATTTCACCTTGATTTGTGAATGCATAATTGGGACACTTAGTTTGTCAAATAATGAAGTACTTGATTTTATGATCTAGACATTGATGACTAATGTGCTGTATTTATTTCTTTTTAGAGGTGAATTTTTTGAGTCCATACAATTTGTGCACTCGTCCAACTCTGAGAGAATTAATTGAAAACTAATGAAAAGTTGACTAGAATGTATTGTATGAATAACTTTGAAAGCTTAAATGATCAATAAAAAAATGAAAAGAAAAAGATTCTATTCAGCATGAAAAGAAAAAGAAAATTAAAAAACTGTTGAAAATCTAAGGCAAAAAGGAAAAGGCTACATTCGGGATGTGTTCGAAGCTTCCACTACAATAGAAATCTCCAATGAGATATCTTTTTTTTTTTTTTTTTAAAAAAAAAGAGTTGTTTTGAGGAAAATAACTGGCTGCCCATAAGCATTAAAGTCACTGTCTTAGAAATAAATAAATAAAAATGTGTTTGATCATGTGTAGTTATTTTTGCTTCATCCAATATGTTTTAGAAGACGAATCAAAGAAATTTTATTAATTTTTGATGAGGTTGGATTGCACACACACACATGAATTTATTAGATAAATTTCTAACATTTTATAAACATTGGTATGTTAGAAGTTGTGCCATGATCATGAATTTGAGGATGAATTTTATCGACAATCTATGGGTTTTAAAATTCTATATTTATAAGTATTTGAAAATTTTCAAACATTTTAGGACTCATATTATTCTCTGAAAAAATGTGTTTTGATTATTCTCATGAGATTATTTATTTTTTTTGGAGATTATTTTTTATTATTTTGTCTTCAAAAATTCAAAACTCCAAATATATTATTTTCTTTTATTTATTCTCTGTTTAATTTTTTTTTACCTTAAGTGATCAATTGTCAAATCAGGTTGAAATGAGGTGTATTTGGTGAAATAGAGGTCCAAAGTGTATTTTGTTAATTTTTACAAAAAGGGGGTGTATTATAGATTTGTGTTTATATTTCTTTATTAAGCATTTCACAGGTTGTGTTATTTAAGTTATGTGTACGTACAAGTTTTTCTTATAAACCATCTTGAACACACAAGTGAAGCGTCTTTGATTAGCACCTTATTTCTGTGTATTTTTGGACAACATTGTAATCTAATTTCTCCAATAGGTTAGGTTATGAATTGTCTGGATGGTTTTGTCACGAAATAGCCAAAGAGAGAGATTGTGAGATATAAATTTGTAATTGGCATATTTTTAGTATTCAAAACCTAATTGATCGAGTTGTAATTTTTATCTTATTTTATATAATCGATCTTCAACAACTTCGAGTTGATATTCTAGTGCATGGACATAGTTCAATTGATAAGAACGCCACATAGTGGAGGTAAGTATAGTGAGGACACTGTGCACTTTATATTTCCGAGCAAAATTTGAAAAACTAGGGTTTAATGAAAAATTTAGGGTTTTTCAAGAAGGACTGGTGCTTAATATTTAGGACTGGTCCAACTTTTTTTGGTACTTTTGGTATCTGCAATTTTTTTAAAAAGTCCCACCAGTCGTATTATTTGGGCACCGGTCCCAATTAGCTTATTCCAAATAGGAAACAACTTCAACGAAAATCCTAATTCCTATTGGGTTTGAAACTTCTAGAAGAGTTATAATTTGGTATATAACTTCTTTTCAAAGTAGAATTAGTTCTCCCTTGCCTATATATATGTATCTTTATTTTCTCTACAATGAGGCCTGGAATATTATTATTTTTAGAGAGAGAAAGTATATACAATATAATTAGGGCATAATATTTTTGAGAGTACACATCCATATTTCATGAGTAATGTTTAGGATGGTGTTCTACTACTGATTAGCTGTTCAGAGAATTCATCAAATCATTCGTTGATCAGAGCACTGGATTCATGGTTCTTCTCTTACTTGTTGAAGAAGAAAGGTGACTATATCACATTATGAAGGGAATATAATACTTGCTGAGTATTTTTGTTCTTCCAACAACCTTTTTGTAAGGATCGTGATATTAGCTAGAAGTCTGCAGTAGTTAGACTGGAGGTCGCAATTGTAAGCCTGAGGTGTTCCGCATCAGATTATTGACAGAGTGAAGATAGGTGTGAGTCTGAGATAGAGTGTGTTGTACTTTGCTTCATTATAGTGGATTGATTTCCTGAGGCTTTCTACCTCCCCCGTGATTTTTCTCGATCTGGGTTTTCCACATATATCCGGTGCATTCTTTACTTTACTTGCATTAATTGTTTGGTTAACTATTAATTGGGCTTAAAAGTGAATTAGTTTAAAAAATTAAGCAAACAAGCAAGTGAACCTATTCACCCCCTCTGGGGTTTAAAGTACTTTTTGCACGACTTTTGCACCGTTCACCCCCTCTGGGGTTTAAAGTACTTTTTGCACGACTTTTGCACCGCACAACTCACAATTATAACCTAACCCATTGGAAAAATTATATTACAATTTGCCTAAAAATACACAAAAATAAAGAGCTAATCCATTGAAGCTTCATATGTGTGTTCAAATTGATAGAAGTAAAACCTGTATCTATACATCACTTGAACAACAGAACTTGGGAAAAGCTTAATAAAGAAATATAATTAGAAATACATAGAGATTACTCAATGCTCACCTTTAAACAAAATATATCTCCCCCTTTTTGTAACAAATTGACAAATAATGAATGAATAGAGTAATATAAATAAGAAAAGTAGTTGATCACTAAGAAAGAACAATAGAATATCAAAATAAAAATAGAATAATCACTGATCAAAACATAATCATAACACCAATTTGAGAACTAAAAAAAAAACATAATCAGCAAATCAAAATAATCTAGACATCATAGCTAAATAAGTCATATCTAATCTAGAACAAAACAAAACAAGGCCTGCAGCCTCTGTCTAATCATCATCATTAGGAGCCTCATCAGAAATAGCAGGGTCAATCTTATCTATCCTGGCATGAAGTCTATCAAACCCTTGTTGTATGAACCTAATAACTTGGTTCATCTGATTTGCATTCATTGGTGTGTTAGTCGCAGGAAGATGAAAAATTTCATGACCTCCTAGTACAGCCTGTCCAGCTCTTTGACCTAGCTCATATGTCTTCCTATGCTTCTCTTTTTTGTTTATCGAATGAGTGATCAAAGTAGAATCAATCACCCCTTTTGGTCTCTCAATGTCAGCTCTTTTAAGGATAAGAACCCTAGCAGCCGTCAGAATAGTCATCATAATCTATGGAAAAGGCAAGGTTGAGGTGATCTAGAATGTCGAGTAGCTAGTATCATGGTACCCATGATTGTTGTGGGTAGGTTGATGGGATCCTCTTGAACAATGTGGTATAGCATCTTAGCACAACTCTTGATCAAACTGCCTTTGTGGTCATAACGATCAATATTGTATGAGGCCACCAAATTCAATGCCGAGATGTTGTGTATGAGGTAGAAGGAAGTCAACCTATCTATTAGCCTCGGGGCATTGGGTATGCACAACTCCATAATTATGTCATCCATGGTCGATTGGTTTGGATCGTCAACTTGATTAGGCAAGACTATGTCATTTTCAATCTCTGCTACTCCCAAAATATCCGTAATGGTGTCCTTCGTAATCTCAATCCGAACGCCATAACACTTTGTCACAAAGGTTAGGTCTACCAAGTTAGATGTGATTGTATTTCCATAGAAATATCTCACCATTTTCGGCTTGACTATCTCCTGAATATCACACAATGACTCCCAACCATTATCTTTGAAGTACTTAACAAACTTTAATTAGCATTAAACTTTAATTAGCATTCTCGTTTGATTGCAACAAGATTAACTTTACGTTCTATCCTAATAGCCTAACAACCAGTGACATTTAGAAGGTTGTTGAAGTTGAAATCGTCTTCAAACATGTCTCGAGTAAATATAATGTGGTTCTCCGCACTCATGGATGCCTCAGTGCATCCCCGTTTATGTGCCGTAAGAACCACAATGAATAGAACCAAGAATAGTGTCAAAAGTTCTATTGAGTCAATTTATTGAACATTTGGTATGCAAAGCTAAAATCCTCAAATTTTAAAGAACTTTATTTGTTCAATTCACCACAAACACAAACAAATAAAAAAAATCTCCAAAATGATTTAATCACAACCTCCAATAATCAATAATCACAAGAAAATAAGGAAGGAGAAGAGTGTGTGAGAGATGTGAGTTTGAGTGCGTTTTAGATTGTATTGAGAGTTTGAGAGTTGCATGAGAGTGAAGTGTACGCACATGTGTGTGACAGAGAATTTTGACAAAATATACGCGCGTTGAATTGCCAATTTTTGGGCATCCGCTAAGTGTGACCAGTGCTCGGATATGAGGATCGGTCCAAAAATTTTTGGTATCTCTAAACTTGCAGAAGTGCAATTGGTCCTGGTATATGGGGACCATCCCACTTTGGGAATTATGAAAATTTTCACTTTGGACCTCAATTCACTAAAACCTCATCTCAACCTATTTTAGCACTTAGCACCATGCTAAAAAAAAATATAAGAAAAACAAACAAAACAAAAAATATATATTTTAGGATTTTTGTTTCTCTGAAAACCCAACAAAAAATATAGTCTTATGAGAATAATCAGAACATATTTTTAAGAGAATAAAACCAGTTCTAAAATTTCTAACAAATTTCAAAATATTTATAAGTGTAGAATTTTAAAACGCATAATTTGTCAATAAAATTCATTCTCAAATTTATGATCACGACACAACTTCCAATTCACAAATATTTATAAAAATTTAGAAATTCATCTAACCCATCCATGTGTGTGTGTGCAATCCAACATCATAAAAAATTAATCAAAATGCTTTGATTCATTATCTAAAACACATTGGATGATAAGCAAATAAAACTACACATGATCAAATTATTATTTTCAATGAATTTCATTATTATTTTTTAATTCTAAGATCGTGGCTTTCACGCTTATAGGAAACCAACTATTTCCTCAAAACAACTTCTTTTTAAAGATATCTCATTGGAGATTTTTGTCGTAGTGGTAGCTTCAAAACAAATTCTGAATGTAGCATTTTTCTTTTTGTCTTAGATTTTCAATAATTTTTTTTTTCTTTTTCTTTTCATGCTGAATAAAAATAGAATCTTTTCTTTCATTATTTTTTATTAATCATTTAAGCCTTCAATGCTACTCATATAATATGGTCTAGTCAACTTTAAATTAGTTTTCAATCAATTTTCTCAAAGTTGGACTAGTGCACAATTTGTATGGACTCAAAAGATTGATTACTAAAAAGATATAAATACAGCACATTGGTCAGCAATGCTTAGATTACAAAATCAAGTACTTCATCCACTAAAAAACTAAGTTTCCAATCATGCATTCACAAATCAAAGTGAAATTACAAAGAAATATAACGAATTCCCATTATTTCTCAACAAAAAAAAAAGATTCTCATAATCTCATATGATTATCACAAAATGGTCCAATGGAAAATAAATAATGAACATAAGCTTAGTCCATGACCATAAAAGTCCTAATGATCTTGTTAGGGGGTTTTGCACCCAAAGACCTATTAGGAATAAATCCTATAGTATCAATAGGCACAAACTTCTCCAAATCTTCCTTTTTCAGCCAAATTGTTTTAACATGCAATCTATCAGGGAAGTACTGTGAAGAAACAGAAATATTCTTTTTATGTTTGAATTCTTTTTATCTTGAGAATTTTTAGGTTTGTTCTAATAATGTGGCTTTTTTTGCATGAACCCTATTTTTAGCCAAAGAATTATGCACCTGAAAATCAAAATTAGAATGTTTTCTATTCTTATTGCAATAGTGTTGACTATGTCTACTTTACTACAAAAATTACAATGAAGCACACTGGACGTAACATTAGCATGTAAAGACTCAACTTGAGGCTTAGGTCTGGGTGTTGACACATTCAAGTTCTTGGGTCTAATAAAAACAATTTTCCCCTTAGATGATGACCCAACAAAACCTAATCCAATGTTAGCTCTTATAGGTTTGCCAACACTAATCATGTTATCAAGCTTAATATGCCCAGAACTAAATGCAATCAATTTCTCTTATTACTTTTTTCAATTCAGGCTCAAGAATATTAATTCTAGCAATAAGAACATCTTTGGCAGAGATAGCTTAACTTACCTCACTTTCGAGAAACCTGACTTTACTTTGGAGATTCAGAATTTTTGATTTATTTTCTTCAATCTTCTTCTAAATCTTCTCACTTTCTTCTATCAGAGATTCTTTTTCACTTTCCACCATCTCCAACTACTTGGTTTGTTTTTGCAAGCTCTCTTGACTTTGACAATTTCTGTAATCAACTCCTCAAAAGCTTTGGACAGTTCTTCCTTGGTTGGTTCTTCTTTTTTTTCATCTTCAGAATCATTAGCAGTACTATCATTCAGTAAAGCAACAAAAGTAAGAGAATCGTTCTCAACAAAATAATCACTATCATAGTTAAAAGACTCAGACTCAGACTCAGGCTCAGAAAAAATAGCTTTCATGGCTTTCTTTTTAACCTTTGAATTTTTCTTTGCACTAAAGTTATTTTTCTTTGGACTTGGATATTGAGTGGATGTATTATCTTTACCACCACATGTCCAACAAGTGATTTCAGAATCCTTAGAGTCATCAACTTCTTTTTGTTTCCTCTCCTTACCTTTGTATTATGAGCCTTGATTTCAGAATTTAGAAGAATTTCCTTTCCTAAGATTTCAATGTTTTTCATATTTAAGGATCTTCCTAAATTTCCTTGCATGGAGTGCAACATCATTCTCTAAATCATATTCAAAACTTTCAACATTTTTAACTTTAGATTTTGAAGAATTTAAAACATTTGACAAACTTGAAGACTTGAAAGTGTTTGAGGTTTTTGAATCCAAACTTTTTGTTTTATGAAGTTTTGGATATTTCATCTCAAAAGTTTGAATTGATCCAACTAATTCTGCCCCCTCCATTAAATCAACATCTTTGCTGCTTTTATAATTTTTCTGATAACCTAAAAGGATGGAATTTTCTCACAATGGTTAGCACTACTTTGAACAATATCATTAAACCTAGAATAAAAATAAGAAAATATCTTATCTTCATCTATTCTAATTATTTCAAATTTAGTTGCAAGCATTTGTCGCTTTGATATCCTTACCTTGGCGGTAACCTCATAAGAGTTACATGTAAAATATCCCATTCTTCTTTTGAACTGGAACATAAAGGTGATAAGCGTTGAATGTTATACATTCTCATGACTTTACTTCTATATTTTAATCCCTTAGATGCACATATTGTACAATTTTTATGTGTTTTATGTTTTTGATGATTTCAGGTTCAAAGTTAGTTTTCGGCGTAATTCGACTCCATTAGCAATTCAAGAATGCATTCCTCAATCCGAGCATTCTTTATGGAAGATTTTTAGCAAGGATTGGTGAATTGCGTATACCAGAGTCGAGAAGTTGAAGAGTCGAAGGAGAGCAGAAGCAGGCACTTCGATCCATCAAAGTCACAGATTTGATCCAGCAAAGCTTCGATCGCATCGAAGTCCCTACTTCGATGCATCGACCAATCCTGCAGAAGATATTTTTTTACAGATATTTTCTTCACTTGCCACTTGTCCAATTCTGCATGGATGAAGCCTTGAACGAAATTTCTGTGATATTTGAGCCTGAAGTCAGATATATGTGTAAGAAATATGTAATAATTAAATATATCTAATCTTTCTTGTAAAGAAGAGCATATATAGAAATTCTAGGGAGAGAAACTAAAGTTCTAGAGAGGGAAAGCTCCAAAAAAGGCTTTGTAAGGCCTTGAAGATTATTTTGAGTATGGATCTACCTCTGTCTATGGAGTGCATCTGACCTACCATGATTAACTAATCCTTCTCTAGGGTTTTGACAATCCCTAGCCATGTAAGAGTGTTTTAATTATGGTGAATTTGGGTTTTTATATAATCTTTGTGTATATGTCTCTTGCCTTGAGCCTTATTTTAATATAAGTTTACAAAATTTATCTGCTCATGTGTTGTGATTTATCTTCTTGTCTTAGAATGCTTAAATTTATCACATGATCTTCAAACACTTGTAAGTTTCACAAGGACTACAAGTGATGGTTTGAGACTAGTTTGTATTTTCACATGCATAGCTAGATTTGCATAGTGTAGGCTAAGAGATGGTAAATTAGCTACACTTAGTAATTAGGTAACTAGGTAAGTAGGTATATAGGGAATTTTCATGTATCGAAGATGGACTATGGTATTTTAAGGTGCATGTATCCTCTTGATGGTTGCATTGTAGGCCACAAGCCCAATGCACCAATTATTACACATTTGCATGAATCCCCCAATTTATTATAAGTTTGACATGTTATGAGGCTAGTGGTGAAGTCTCAACCCTAGTTCCTTATCTTTTTCTTAACTTCCCATTTTAATTACAATTTATGGTTTTTAAAGTAGAGTAAACAAACAACTTAAACTTGTTTGTGAATTAAACGAGAACAAACCTTCAATCTTTAGCATATTATCCCTACTAGTCTTTATGGGATTGACACCCTCAACTTAGAACCTTATTCTTCAAGGATTCATTCTATTTTGAGTGGTAAAATATAAATATAAAATTGATTTCCAAGCACATAGCTTAGGCCACAACAAATTTTTGGCACTGTTGTTGGGGACTACGGTTTAAGTGCTAAAAGTAGAAGATGGAGTCTAGTTTAATTTTTAACTTAACTAATAATTTACATTCTTTATTTGTAATTAACATTATTCTTACGTATTAAGTGCTTCATTTTAGGTACTAATTACAAGCAAAGCCTCTATGACTTAAGCTTGGACCCTTTGTGAGTATTGTACCCAATTTTATTGTACTTCAATATTAAATTTGTGTTTTTGCATATAGTTTAGATTTTGTTTTCTTCACATGCAAGGTAGGAGAAGTTCTTCAAGATTTTTATATTCCATTTACCTATGCATCTCCTTCTTATATTCGTTTTTCGAATACAGGGAGGAATAATTTTGTAATTAAATCATCCACAATTAATCTTCTAAATTGTTTTCAGGAGCTTCCTAACCAAGATCCTTATAAACATATAGATGAATTCTTAGAAGTGTGTTCGACTCTACAATTGAATGCCCAAGCAGAAGATAACTGAATACTTCATCTTTTCCCCTTTTCACTTAAGGATAAAGCCAAACAATGGTTTAACTCCTTACAGCCAAATTCCATTAACTCTTGGACAAAAATGCAACGAGAATTTCTAAAGAAATACTTTCCAATGGAAAAGACTAATGATGTGCGGAGAGCCATCATTGGTTTCTCTAAAAGTGAAGGAGAAAATTTTCATGAAATATGGAAGATAATGAAGGACCTTTTGAGGTCATGCCCACAATATGTTATTCTCAAATGGCAATTGGTGCGAGGATTTTACGATGGTTTAAGAAAGTCCCACAAACAAATAGTAGATGCTAGTTGTGGGGTACATTCTTTCTAAAAAGTCTCGATGAAACATGGATTCTCTTTGAGAACTTGAGTGAAAATTCGTCTCATCGTTCGTCTAATGAAAGGAAGAATAAGGTAGTTTTCCCACTTAATGCCCAAACTAAAAGTGTTTTTGAAATGCATAGGTAGCAAGTAACTGATAGGAAGATAGAAGCCCTAGAAAAGAAACTTGACCAAGTTATGTCTTCTCATTATATAAAGGATTGTCCTCATGCGGGGCAATACCCTGAATTTTCATAAGAGCAAGCAAATGCACTTTATTCTAGGTCAGGTCAAGGTTCTTATCAAAACTCCTATAATTACAGATGGATGGATCAAAATCAATTTCAATATAGAAACCAAGGTCAATATCAAGGACCTCGGAGACCACACGGACAGCAAGGTCAATCTCAATTCCAACCTAGACCTTATCAATCAAATCCAAATTCAAGTTTCGATTACACCCCCAATCAACCACCTCCCCGAAACCCCCATTTTGAGGATCAAGTTTTGGTTGCCTTAGGCAACATTGAAGGTAATACCCAAAAGATCAATGCCCACTCACAATCCATTGCAAAGATAGAATCCTAATTGGGACAACTTGCTAATGCAATGAAACAACAAGAGGGTGGAAAATTGCCTAGCCAAACAGTAGCAAATCTTAAAGGACAGGTAGTTGGTGATGTTTTCCCATCTTTTGAGTTTACTCAAAACCAAGTTAAATCAATTACTACTTTAAGGAGTGGTAAAGTTTTAGAGAATCTGGTTAATAAGATAAGAGAGAAAGAATATGAGCATTTGATGAATCCAAAAATTCCTATTTTAAATCCAAATGATTTTCTTATAAATCCAAAAGAGACTTCCAATAATCGAAAAGAAAAAGGAAAGCAAAATGAAGCTTTATTCTAATTCAAGAAGCTTTATTTGAACCTCGAGTTCCCTTTCCACAAAGATTAAGGGAAGCTTCTCAATTTAGGAAGTAAGGAGAGAAATTTCAAGATATGATAGAAATTTTTAAACAAGTTAAAATTAAACTTCCTCTCCTAGATTCTATAAGAAAAATTCCCTCCTATGTTAAATTTCATAAGGACTTATGCACTCAAAAGCATAAATCTAGGAACCAAGTTCCTAAGAAGGTCCATTTAACTAAGCAAGTAAGCTCAATTCTTCAACATAACACCACTCCAAAATTCAAAGATTCGGGTGCCCTGACAATATCTTGTGTCATTGGTGACCAAGAATTCAAAAGGGCCCACCTTGATTTGGGAGCAGGTGTTAACTTACTTCCTTACTCAGTTTATCAAGAATTGGAGCTAGGAGAACTTAAGTCAACTACCATTGTCTTCCAATTTGCCGACCACTCGGTGAAGCAACCTCATGGTATAATTTAGGATATTCTAATCAAAGTGGACAATTTCTATTTTCTAGTGGACTTCATAGTCCTTGAAACCAAACATTTCCAAGATCCTACCAGGCATATTCCAATCATTGTAGGTCGTCTTTTCTTGGCTACGGCTAACGCTTGCAGTAACTATTGTACTGGGGTGATGGACATCTCTGTCGGGAATATGACTGTGAGGTTGAATATCTTCAACGCATCCCACCACACATCCATTTATGAAAGTGACTACTTTTGTATGAATGTTGTGGAAGAACTTATGGAAGATATACTTCCTCAAAGCTTGTCTAAAGATCCACTTGAGGCGTGTTTGAATCAATTTAATTTTGAACACTTTGATATTGAGCAATCAATTGAAGATATAAACACAATGCTCAATGCCAATGTCATTAATGACTTTTCGAAGTGGAAAACACCAATTGAGCCTCTTCCTACTCTTTCAAGTACTCCTCCCAATCTATCTCTCATGTCTCCCCCTCAACTTGAGCTTAAAACTTTACCATATAATCTCAAGTATGTGTTTCTTGGCCCAAGTGACACTCTTCGAATCATTATAGCTTCAAATTTAACCAATGACTAGGGGTGTTCACTCATAATGGTCTTAAAAGAACACAAAGGAGCCATAGGGTGGACCGTTTACCGACTTAAAAGGCATTAAGTCTTCCATTTGTATGCACCACATATATTTGGAAGAGGATGGAAAGACCTTGCGAGAGGCACAATGTAGGTTAAACCCTAATATGAGGGAGGTAGTCATAAAAGAAGTTATCAAGCTGCTAGATACTGGTATTATACACACCATCTCGGATAGCAAGTGGGCAAGCCCCACACAAGTGGTGCCAAAGAAATCAAGCATCACCGTGCTTCTAAAAAAATAAGGAGAATTAGTTCCTCAATGCACCACCACACTACAAGAAAATAGGTTTTTTTCCCACGGACCATTTTCCATAGTTTAAATTTCGTAGTAAATAGTAAGGTATTTGCTACGAAAAATAAAATCCGTGGAAAATACCCCTTCGTATTTACCACAATTTTTTTTTTTGTAGTAAATACTAGGGTATTTACTACGAAAACTTGATTTCGTAGTAAATACCATTTTTCGACGAAATTAATGTCATAGTAAATCAGGTATTTACAACAAAAAGTTAAATCCGTAGTAAAATATATATTACTACGATTTCAATTTCGTAGTAAATAGTAAGGTATTTGCTACAGAAAATAAAATTCGTGGAAAAAAGCCCTTCGTATTTACCACGAAAAACATTTTGTAGTAAATACTAGGGTATTTACTACAGAAACTTGATTTCGTAGTAAATACCCTTTTTCGACGAAATTAATGTCGTGGTGAATAAGGTATTTACTACGAAAAATTCAATCCGTAGTAAAATAGCTATTGCTACGGAACACTGAATCCGTAGTAAATACTCTATTTTTTTTCTATTTATATATATGGGTGTTGTGCTTGGAAAGGGTATTTTGTTTTACCAAAATAATTCTTGTCCAATTCTTAATAAACCACTCGCAATAGCACGAATCTTTGTAAGATAGGGCTCTTGTGAAGGTGTCGATCCCACAGAGAATGTGATTAAATTAGTCTCATTTGATTCATTGAAGAGAGGTTGATATTTTTGGTATTTGTTTAACATAAAATAAAGGGCACTAGTTAAAGTTTGAATTGATAAATATAAGAGGGACTAGGGTATTGATTTCACCACTAGCCTCACATCAATGGAAGAATGTATTTCAACTTGGGAAAGTTACATATGTATAATCATGATTCATGGGATTTGTCACATACCACCATGATATCTTCAAGAAAATACATAAATCAAAAGATAAGAATAATTCATCTCTAGTTAGTATGAATCGTCTACCTAACTACTTAAATAAAAGACATAACATGAAATTAAAAGTGTAGAACGATTCATCTTCCTTAAGCATGAATTATCAAATCTAATGAATTTATGTTCTAATAAAATTATTGTATAACTTTCATACTTTATAAGATAAGAGAAGAATGAAGTCAAGATTAAACATAACTTTATACTTCAATTACAAATGTAATCCTCAAAGTTATACAACTTATTATACACATATAACAATCCCAAATAAAAATATTATTATCATACCATTGATGCTTGGCTAGGGCTACATCAATGCCCTAGGAAGAGTTTTAGCTCCTCATGGCTAACTTACAAGTCTTCATAGTTGAAGAACACTTCATATTTCTATATGTGTGCAGAATATTTCCACTCACTTCTCCCCCTCTACACTACTCAATTCCCCTCAATTTATAGCCAAAGTTAGTGCAATATGAGTGTCCACCATTTCTTCCACTAAAACTCATCCTATGGCCTAAATAGCTCCATATGTATTCCATTTTAGAAGAATTGGATCATCTCCCTCCATGTGTATAGCACTTTGGTGAATTAATTGAGTGGGGTGGTTGCTAGTCATCTCATTGGTCACTTGTCACAAAATTTTCAAAGCAACCAAAGAAAAATCTGCCCAGAATATTTATCCTACTGTTTTGTCCACTTTCAACCACCAAGATGTCATATTTAGAGATTTCTCAAAACTAAACGTATTTAGAACTCTCTTTTATCTTTCCATAGCCGCAAAAATCACCTTAATTGGAGTTTGGAGCATGAAGTTATGGTCAAAATACAAACAGTGCGCAGATCAGAATTTTGAACGAATTTTGGGCTTGAGATTAGTCTTGCACTTGTACTTGACCCAATGAATGAACCAATTCAGAAATTTGGCCCCTTTTGCATTAAATCTTCAATATAGCTTGGCCCAATCCATGGACTCATCATTGGAATTTGGCCCAAACTAATGGCAATTTCTTCTTCTTATGGAAGCCTCATTTAAAGCCCAAGAACCATGGAATTAACCACTATTTCATCTAAGGATCTGAAAATGACAAAAACAAAATAAAACTATAAAAATACTAATATAAACATAATTAAAGGATTAACATATGTAAATTAGAAGGACCGAATGCACAACATTCTGTGCTTATCAATGGGATTATATATAAGTGGAGGATATATGGAGATATGTATATGTGTGTGTGTGTGTGTGTATATATATATAGTGTGCTTATATGTAATTATACATTAAATGAGGTGCCCACATGTAATTATATTTATGTGGAGGGGTGTATATGTGTGTGTGTGTGTGTGTATATATATATATATGTTGTATTATATATATATACATATATGTATGTATGTGTTATATTATATATATGAGTGGATGAGAGTTGTTTAGAAATGAGTCGTGTACAATAAAAAGAGATTTAGATTCAAAATTTAAAAGAGACCATGTGATGGTCTACTGAGGAAGAGAAAAGAAAAAAGAAAGAAAAGAAGAAAATGAAGAGAAAAAGGAAGAAAGAAAAGAGGAGAAGAAAATGGAGAGTGAAGCCGAAAGAGAGAGAAAGTTAGAGAGGGAGGAGCACGACGGTGGCTGCTTCTCGGGCGGAGACTCAGCTAGGTTCCTCCACGGCAGGTTGATGCTCCATGGCTGTGGTGGTTTTCTGGTGGTGGAGCTTGAAGGTTAGTTGTGGTTGGAAAATTTCCCAAATTGTTTGCTGAGTACCCAAAATTTACTAGCCTTTGTCATTATTTAAAATAATATTAACTAATTGCATGTCATGAACTAGCTGCAAGTATTTGTGAATAATTTCCCTATTTTAGTGAAAACACTAGAATTATTCGACACGTATCTAATAGACAACAATTGTTTCTTTCTTTTCAGACAGATCATTCTTCCCATTCTCAAAATAATTCTTTAAATTTGGTTTCATATGCCCACATTTTATTAACTAACTAGTAAAATTTAATTATTCATGGTTTCAGAAAGCCAAATTCCAAATTAACTATTATGTTCTAAGGTTTAGATATGCATTTTTACGTTTTTGTCAGGATTAAATACTTTATGTTGGTCATGTACTTAGGTTGTTTTACATTGTTCTAAAATCCCCATGGTACTTATGTAGCCTGTTATTAGCATATGTGTTGGCAATATGGGGAATTGCAGGGATGGCAGGGTGGGTGGGTGTTGGCAGGAGACTTGTCTATCTTTCCAACCACAAGTCTAGATCTTAAGAAACTAAAATTTGGAAGTTGGCATACTAGCATATTGTATATTTTATCTACATTTAGAACTGAATTTTATTTTTCTTGGTTACTCTTTTGACCTGTGCATGATTTATCAAGTTGCCGGCCCCTAATAGTTTGGGCAAGGTTTTATTTTGTTGAATTAATTGAGTTGTATATGATGATATTTCCCATGCTGAAAGTGAAAGCAACTTCTTCAGGAATAACTTATTGAATCCATTCTTTATTTTAATAGTGTCTTCCTAGAAGGAACTTGGTCACTTATTTTCTCCAGATGAGCTAAGAGACGTCAGAGACTCATAAAGGAGCTCATACTTCCACTTCCACTTCCAAAGAATTGAGTAGTTCAAGCTGGAAAGCTGCTCTTCACACCCTCAGACATATATGCTTGTGGTGCACTGTGACAACCTTTGAATGTAGGACTGCAATATTTTGGTAGGAAATAAATTAAAGATCCTTTCATTAGGTTATGTAATATTAAATAATGACTAATACTATTTATTATAATAATTTCTAGTGGCTTAATTGAGGCAATTCAATAATCCATTTATTATTATTATCATTATTTTTTTTGTTGTAATTTTTGTCATTCAATAATGCCATGTTTTACATGTCATAGTACTTGTGGGCTGTTGTCTTTATAATGAAATTCAAAATGAACTTTTGTCCAATAAGAAAATGAAGTTACACAATTAGATATATGTTGTATTATATATATATATATATATATATATATAACATTTCCTGTTATTTAATTTTCATGTACACCACTCATTACCAAACCACTATATATATATGTTTGTGTATGTATATATATATATTATAGTATTATAATGAGCTTTCTTGATATTAGTGGAACTTGTAAAAAAGAAAAAGAAAAGAATATAAAATAGTGATTATATAAATTTGTATAATCACTGTTTTATATATTTTTTTAAAAATAATTATAATTTGCTACGGTCTTTTTTCGTAGTAATTACTAATTTTCAACGATTTAATTCGTAGTAATTACTAATTTGCGACGAAAGGAATTTCGTAGCAAATACATTTATTTCCAACGGAATACTATTTCGTGGGAAATAATAAGAATTAGCGACGGAATATTATCGTAGCAAATAATTATATTACCTACGAAATTTTACCGTAGTAAATAATAAGTATTGCGACGAAATATTTTCGTCGCTATTAGCCCATAACTTGCGATGAAACATGATTTCGTCGAAATTTACAATTAGAGACGCCCCATATTGCAACGGTTAGTGCTACGAAAAATTTCATGGCAAAAACTCTTTTGCCATGAAATATTGACTTTTTGCCATGAAATATTACGTGGAAAAAACCCAATTTTCTTGTAGTGCCATAGGCTGGTGAGTGTGCATTGACTATAGGAAACTAAAATCCTCAACCAGGAAGGATCATTTCCCACTCCCATTCTTTGATCAAATCCTAGAAAGGCTTGTGGGCCAAAGTTTCTACTACTTTTTAGATGGATATTCTAGATATTATCAAGTCATAGTAGACCCGTAAGACCAAGAAAAAACCACATTCACATGTCCATTCGGCACCTTTGCATATAGACACATGCCATTGGGCTATGCAATGCACCGGTGACTTTTCAATAGTGTATGATGTCACGCCCCGAAA
The DNA here is from genome assembly GCA_026545225.1 of Cornus controversa. Classification (NCBI taxonomy): domain Eukaryota; kingdom Viridiplantae; phylum Streptophyta; class Magnoliopsida; order Cornales; family Cornaceae; genus Cornus; species Cornus controversa. Next base: position 58,987,895 of record CM048845.1, read on the forward strand.
TCCGGACCGCCGGGACTCCCCCGGACCGACCGAACCCCGAGTCGCGAACCCATTTACTCAACCTCACACTATAACCACCACCTGATCATACAATCTCAATTTCCAATTATTTTTACGAAAATCGGGCATAACCCATTCTAAATAATCATCTCCTGGCATATTACACCTACTTTACAATTCATATGGACACTTCTGGGCATGTGTCCCCCCAGCATTTATATCTAACAATAAAAATGGACACTTCTGGGCACGTGTCCCCCCAGTATTTCTACAACATGCATAATAGAATCAAAAATATACATGTCTCAGTCCTTGAATGTCTGTATTATATACATACATCACATGAATGAAATACATCTGAAGGGATTGGCTCAACATAATCACTTCATACATTTAATCTAAATGTACAACATTCATCTACTATCCTGAACATAAATTAGATTCTAACGAATCTCACTACTACCTCTGCAACTGGTGTTATCAGTTTCCCCAACTGACTCCAAAACTAGCAACACCTGCAAAACTTGGGAGGGGGTGAGCTCAAAGGCCCAACAAGGTATGTAGAACCATACTATCATCGCAGCAGCAGGTCGATCCTCACATATTCTCAAAAATATACATGCACTTAAATATATCACGATATTTAAAGTCATGCCCCTCCTAGCATACATGAACCAACAATGCACATGGCAGTTCTAGCACTTATGAACATTTAAATCTAATACACCTGATTTATAAAAATCATTTACAATATGTTCGTGAGCAATACACATCCAGCATTCATATGTATAGAAAACATATATAAATAGAGGCATTACATGAACAATGAAAACCAAATACCACGTCACCTACTCAACAAGATCCATTGAATCATGCATAAATGCACATGCTCATGCATTTTTACCCAAACATCCACATTTTTCAAATCGTGCATGATGCTTCACATAAAGTGCAAATACATACGTATATAACTCACACCAAATTAATTCATAGGGGGTTTTCTCATCACTCCAATAGTAAGGGTCTCTTCGCCACCCAAACTCTACTTGTGCTTTATCGGGTTACTAACCCGAATGGAGCACCTCCTCTTGGCCAAGTTTTGGGTCTTTCACCCTAGGGGCCTTCCCCTTATCTTAATTTCACACTCATGCCCCAAAATCATATATATAGTGCGTATAATCACACCCATGCACTTATCCACACCATGAATGCATTTTTGTCAAATCAATGCATTTTCCTTTCACCTCAAGATTGTCACAATGTCATCACACTCATATCATGGAAATCATCATGCTTATGCATTTTTTAAGAAAGTCATATCTTTCATGCATAAATCTATAAACACCACATTTTCACGTTTTCACCAATGAACACATTTTTCACCAAATCATTCATGGTCACATTTGCACATACACAACATATATATGTCACATCATGCATGTAATCACATATATACATATATTAACATAAATATAATCATGCTTTCATTCCAATCATGCATTTACTATGAGCAACCAACATGCATTCTTACAACCATATGCAATCACGCAAGTATATATATATATATATATATATATATATATATATATATATATCATGTTACCCATATAGGTAGTAAAAACATACATAACGCTTCACATACTTCGTGCTTTTCCAATGTCCTTCTAAGCCATAATCAATTTAGCATGCATTTCTACTACTGCACCACATATATAATCACGTATATACTTACATATATTCAACTCATGTATAAGAATCGTATATGCATGCAAGGTAACATCTAGCTAAATGTACATATATAATTTAGCATACTTTACATGGCTCAATCCCTAAATATGCATATAACAATGCAAATCAACATTTGAATTTAACAATGTTCTTACTCTCCAAGCCCACACATATATATATATATATCTACCCGCACATATATATATCCTCACATTCCACGTATATATATATATATATATATATAAGATCCACCTTTATATATATATATATATATGTACATATATATATATATATATATGCAAATGCCACATACGATCAAATTAAGAGCATACGTAAAATTAACCAACATAATAAAAGTATTTATAAGAGATAGAGGCAAGAATCAACTTGCCTTAGGTCTCGCTTTTACTGTGTCAGCGCCCACAAAGCGGTCCATTTCCTTGCTCGATCAAGTCCAGTGTCGAAGTCCACACAAACAATTCCATGAACCACTTCATCTCCTTTTTGTTTCCATGCTTGGTCCAACCCACGTCTTGGTTCCAATCCAATCCGGCTCCATTTCAAATCTAAAGCCCAATTTAAACCAATCCAAAATTTAATTCCAACCCAACTCCAAGGTCCAAGCTCGCTATTAATGAGGGCCCAAATCCCAAACCATTACTTTCAAGCCCAATACCAAGCTGTCACCTTTCAGACTTTACAAACTATGGCAGCCACCATAGGTGGCTGAAACCACCACGAACACCATAGCCAATCTAACCTTCACTTTCACATGTGAACCACCACTAGCCACCATCAGCCGGAGTCTTGCACCACCTCCATCAACAATTGAACCCGAAATAAGCCACTCCCGGCACCAACTCCACTGGAAACAACAAAGGAGAACCCAAGTGAAACTCATTCGAAAACCAAACCCAAGCTGCAACACAAGAAACCCAGTTGACCCAACACGAACCCGTTGCTGAAAACATTTCTACAATCGAGTCAAACGCCACCGTGTCACGGCCAAACCCAACACAAGCCACTGGCCACCATCACCGGCAGCCCCTCATCGGTACAACCACAGTTGACCACCAACCAAACCGAAAACAAGGGAGTCAAAGACCGAATCCCATCGGTAACACGGTCGAACCCCGTCGAGCTTAACCCCTAAATCGGACCAAACCCAGCCCCATCCGAAGCTTTTGCCATCGCCGGAGTGCCACCTCAACGGCCGTACTCAGCCGAAACCAACAAACTGAACTCATAACAGCCACAATCCAAAACCTAATTTTTTTGAAACCCACTGCCGAAACCTATGTTTGGCACTACCAAGATCCAGCCACCATAGATCCATCCGGGCTCGATCCAAAATCGAACCACCTGAAGCCAACCCAAACACGACCCAGTCGTGTCTCGACCCATAAACCCTAGCTGCGAACAACCCCCTTCGGTCTGAGCACCACGCGACACCGGGCAACTTCACCCCACGTCACCACCGTTGCCAACTGCCGGCCGAAGCCCCACCATGAGAACCCACCTGCCGCCGTTGCAACTTCTCTTTCCTCTCTCCCGATCCCTCTTCTTGGTTCTCCTTTCTCTCTCCCTGACTTCTCCTTCTCTCTCTTCTTTTCCTTTTTCTTTTTCTTTTCTTTTCTTTTCTTCTTTTCTCTTTTTCGGCAGATCCCCTCTCCTCCTCTCATTTCTTATCCCCTTTTTCTTCTCTTTTGGTCCACACATATTATATATATATATATATATATAATATACCACACTATACACCCAATACATGTATTCCATGTATTTTATTCCACTTAAGTCCAATATACATACACAATACACATATGTATACCCATTTATCTAAACATCCACTTCTATACATATATATATATATAGTTCCATTTATATATATATATATATCCACATATTTTTTTGAAATTAATTTATTCAAAAAATTAAATCCGGTCAAAATCTACCCGGAACCGGTCAAAAAAATTCCGGTCCTTACATATGATGTCTATCTTTTTAGACATGGTGGAGAAATTTCTTAAAGTGTTCATGGATGACTTTTCAATCTTTGGACCTTCCTTTTATTCATGCCTTCATAATCTTACCCTTTTACTCAAGTGTTGTAAGGGCACGAATCTTATTCTTAGTTAGAAAAATAGTCATTTCATGGTTTAAGAGGGAATTGTACTTGGGCTTATTGTGTCCAAATGAGGTATAGAAGTTGATAAAGCCACGGTCGAACTTATATCTAAGCTTCTTCCACATTCTTTAGTGAGGGGCATCCATTCATTCTTTGGCCATGCGGGTTTTTATCATTGTTTCATTAAAGACTTTAGCAAGATATCTCGACCCTTGTGGCAACTTCTTGAGAAAGACACTTCTTTTCACTTTAATGAAGCGTGTCTTAAATCTTTTGAAACACTTTGCACACTTCTATCAACCGCTCTAGTTCTACTCCCTTTAAATTAGGCTCTCCCATTTGAGGTCATGTGCGACGCATCCAATTTTGCTATGGCTACTGTCTTAGGGCAACGTGTGGACAAGTTGCTTCATGTTATTTACTACGCAAACAAATCCTTTTCGACTGTCAAATGAATTATACCATAATAGAAAAGGAATTACTTGTGGTAGTCTATGCTTTGGATGAATTCCAATCATACCTTTTAGGGTCCAAAGTAATTGTCTTATCCAATTATGCAACTTTAAGGCATTTACTAGCCAAAAAGGATACAAAACCCCAGCTGATCTGATGGATACTTTTGTTATAAGAGTTTGATTTTGAGATCCGGGACAAAAAGGGTATCGAGAATGTGGTCACCAATCATTTATCTTGGATTCTTGTAGAAGGCCATCATGCCCAAATTCTAGTTCATTCATTCTTTCTGGATGAGCAACTGTTTGAAGTCACTCACGAGAAACTTCCTTGGTATGCTAACATCTTTAATTTTTTAGCAACTGGGAAAAGTCCATCCTATTGGTACAAACAAGAAGAAGATCATTTCCATTGTCCTGACAAAATCATCCACCGATGTATGCCTGAGATTGATATTCTTAGTATTCTTACTTTTTGTCATACACTCTCATGCGGAGGTTATTTCAGTGCTTAGAAGACCGCTTCCAAAATTCTTCAATGCAATTTCTTCTAGCCAACCATGCATCTAGATGCATTCTTATTCTACTGCTCGTGCGAGCGATGCCAGCGCATTGGCGCTATGTCTCATAAAGATATTATGCCCTTGAACCCAATTTTAATCGTCAATATCTTCAATGTTTGGGGCATTGACTTCATGGGCCCGTTTCTAAAATCCTCCGGTTTTGAGTTCATACTCGTAGCGGTGGATTACGTATCTAAATGGGTTGAGGCCTTGGCTACTAGAATGAATGACCGCGTAGTCATGGTCAAGTTCATCCAAACGAATATCTTTAAGCATTTTGGTACACCACGTGCCATCATGAGTGACGGCATAAAACTCTTTTCCAATCGTTTCTTACGAACCTTGCTATTTAAGTACTCCGTTACTCATAAGGTTGCTACACCTTACCACCCTCAAATGAGTGGCCAAGTACAAGTATCTAATAAGAAAATTAAGCACATTCTTGAAAAATGTGTTCACCCCGATTACAAGGATTGGTCACAACAACTAAATGATGCTTTGTGGGCATATCGTACTACCTATAAAACCCCGATCGGTATGTCACCATACCATCTTGTGTATGGTAAGGCATGTCACTTACCAGTTGAGCTTGAGCACAAAGCTTTCTAGGCTATTAAAAAGTTCAATTTCGATATAAAATTGGCCAGCTCTAACCAGAAGCTTCAGTTGAGTGGATTAGAGGAAATACGGAATGACGCATAAGAAAGTGCAGAAATCTATAACTCAAAAACCAAGGCTTTCCATAATCATCATATCCGTTCCAAATCACTCACTCTAGGCCAAAAAGTTTGTCTTTATAATTCTAGGCTTCACCTATTTCTCAAAAAACTTCGTTCCCGATGGGACGATCATTTCATTATCAACTCTGTTACTCCCCACAGTGTGGTGGAACTAAAGGATCCCAAGGATGGAACACTTTTCAAGGTTAACGGACAAAGGGTGAAACCTTGCATTAATAGCCAAATACAAATGGAATACATGTATATCATCAAATTAGTGGATCCTTTATATTTGGATGTCTGATCTATTTTCACGTCTCACTGTAGATGGTAAACTTGGCATTTTTGCAGTCTTATCATGTTCTGTGTGACCCTTTAAATCCAAAAGGAATGTATCTATATGCTTTTTAAATGTATCTATGTGTGAGATGTGTGATTATAAGCATTGATCAAAGTTTTCAATACTTAGGACAATTTTACAATCTAACAATCATAAGGCACATTGATGCATCAAAGTATAAACTTCGATGAATCGATCCTTTGATGCATCGAAATCAACTTCAATGCATCAATCCTGAGTTTCCAAGAGGAAATTTTGTTGTATTTTGATTCATTTTGGATATCGTACATATTGGGGTAATTCATGCCGGCTTGTGCCATAAGACTTCCTTTGAGTTGCAGTTATATTTTGGATAAATGTAGCTTTGATTTATGTTTGTACTATAAGCTTCTTGTATATAAAAAGACTTTGGATTCGGTTATGTAACATTTGTGTTGCACTTGGTTCATTTGATGGATACTTTCAATATGAATGGGTTTCGGTTGTGAAAGAGAATGGTTCACCTTGATTCATGATTTGATCATAAGTATGATTTAGAACATATGATTGATGTTAGTATTTTCCATTTATGTTAAGAATAATGTATGAGAAGTTCTAGATTAATGAAATGTGATTTGAGCTCAAAATGAGTAAGGTTAGAGGTTGTAGCATTTTCTGCAGGTGCATCAATCCAGAGACTTTGATGCATTGATCCTTCGATGCATCAAAATGAAAGGAACGATGCATCAAAATCATCATTTCGATCCATCGAAATGCATGATGTTGAATTCTTGTAGAGAGGTACAAGGGGAAGTTTAAGGGGCCCATTAGGGTTAGTAAGTCTGCAGTGCACGTACATGCGTTCACATTTGAAAAGTAGGCTTCCGCGGTATATGAGTGATAGGGAATGGTTCGTTGGAGTTAACGGATAAGTTTACACTCGGAACTCAGACTCGGACCAGGGGAGTCCCGACAGTCCAAATTTTGGGGCGTGACAGCAGGCCTCTCGAGTTATTTTCCTGCAAAATTTCTCATGTGCTCTTTCTCATGATTTGGTTTTCATTCTTATCATGCCATACTCCTTAATTTACCAATTCATCAACTCAATCAATCTCACCAAGTTTATACATGCATAAATGGACTTAAACGGAAAAATAGAACCTCAGTCACATCATTTAGCATTCACCATACTCAAACATTGCAATTAAATGTATGTAATCATAATTTACAATTATAAATATTTTCTCAAAATATTAAAGGTCATATAAATGATCAACATATGAATATACTCCACATCCTAGACATACATTCAAATATAAATACTATGTGTTCTCAAATGCAAGCTAGCTATACTCAACGCCAACTCACTGTTGAGAATTATATAATTATACAAAATTAACTAATTGGTTGCTAAAGATAACTAATATGCTCACACAAACCTCAGATTTCATGGGTTAGGCATCGTTACCTTAGTTTAGAAGAGCTTCTAAACAAATCTCCAATTCTCACATAAATCAAATTTGTCCGAATTTGACATTGAACCGATCAAACTTGAGCCCTTATTACATAGATCAACTTTCCCTTCTTCGGCTCTTTCCAATTCAAGCTCCACGTCCCTCAAATCTAGAGATAATGAAGAAGGATATTGTAGAGAGATATAGTTCTCTTGCTCAACTGATATGGAATTAGAGAATGAGAGTTGTATTATTCTTTCTTGTATTTATAGACCTAGCCTCTCCTATTTATAAAAATGTCATTAGTCACTTACGGTACCTTCCCGGTCTCCATTTTCACTTTCGATAACTTCTATGAGCTTGAAATTGATTCCATAGTTTGTTAAATATTTTATTTAATATAACCTAAAAATTTGGTGTCATTCCAAAATTTTTAGATTTTCCACGCTCACCGGACCTGCGTCCTAGGCCTACCCGATTCAAAAATCTCAAATTTTACCAAACACTTGCAAAACCTCTTCAAACCATTATACAAATATCCAAACATGTATTTCAGATTTAAAGCATACATATAATCAGTTATATGATAATAAATGAAAGTAAAAGAAACCCTTGCAATGTAGCTGTCCCTTCTTAGGCAACATTCAAATCTAGCTTCTTAGGGGTCAAAATCTAGAGAGAAGATTAGGATAATAGTTGGAGAAGAGATAAAAGAGAGAACTGATCCTTAACTTTGTGATATCTAATCCCTAATGCCAAAAATCTGTATTTATAATATTTATATTGGGAAATGACCAAAATGCCCCTTTGTCACTTAACGAACCTTTCTACATTCTTTTAAACTCTAGAAACATCTATGGTTCCAAAAATCATTGTGTATTTATTCTAATAATCTTAAATGAATTAAAATAAAAAATAAACATTTCTGAAAAAAATTTCGGTTACTCGGGCCCACCCGTCTGGCACCCTAGGCCCCACTGACCCAAAAATCTTAAAATGAGCTATATGACTCAGAAAAATTTTTGGACTTCAAAATACATGTAATTCACATATATAACAAATGAAATATCCATTTATAATTATTTCCTAGCAATGAAATAAAAATGAAGAAAAAAATGAAACTTGTCAAAAAAATGGATCATGCCTCTACATAATACCATAACTATCATTTATACTATAAACTTCAATTCTTTTTACCTTCTTTATAGTTAACCTTTTCCTTTCGTCACTATTTTTTTTTATCTTGTCAAAAGATCGAGATACTTTATTCAATAGAGAACTTTTTTTGGGTACTTTTTTATTTTCTTATCAAAAAAGAACTTTTTCAACACAGAGAATTTCTTTTGGGTCTCTCCTTTTTTTTTTTTTTCCCTTATACCATACTTTTTTTCCAGTCCTATCAAAGGTGATATATTATTCAACAAAAAACTGTTTCATGGGATCTTGTCAAAGTGATAATTTATTCAACAGAGATAACATTCTTAACATATGTAAAATTTCGTGTTAAGTGAACTTGTTTGAGATAAAAAAAAGATTGAAGGATGATAATTTCAAGAATTTGTATGGTTAACTTTATGGATCGGAATATTTACATGATGATTTTGTGGAAAAAGAAATAGTAAAATTTCTCTATAAAAAGTTTTAGGTCTTAGAGGTGCATAGACTCCAGATACAAAATTGTATGATCATGAGGCATTAATATATTGATTTTAAATGATAAACATGATATTCAAGTTCCTAGAGGTGCATAGATTCCAAGGACAACTCTAGTGTTGCTTTTGCATTTGAAATTTGTGTGTTCGTTCTTTTCTACATTACTCCTAGAATGAGTTTGTTTTATTAGTCAATTTTCATGCGTTAGAAGTTATTATCAATATTAATCTTCAGTAATTAGATATAACTTGTGTTCACGTGTAGTGATGTTATAATTTAGTGATTTACTAATTGGCATGTTATGTGTATTGTGTCTCGCTACTAATTATACATTTCTAAGAATCTAACATTGATTAAACTTGTTTGAGAAATTTTAAATGTTAAATAAAAAATGTTTTTTTAGTTCATGTGAAGAGTGCTGGGAATAAATCAAAAATTGAAAATGCATTCAAGAGATAAACAATCATACAAGACACAAATTTACATGATTCGGCAAAAGACTTTGCCTACATTCATAGAGCGTATTGAAAAATTCATTATCAACAATAATGGAGGTTTACAATAGAGAACTCATTGAAACCTCACAAGAAATGGTTGCCTCTCTCAATATACATATGAAACCCTAGATGTCTCTCTCTCTCTCTCTCTCTCTCTCTCTCTCAATATATATATATATATATATATATATATATATATATATATAGAACTTAACATTATAGAATTGAACGTCGAAGCCCACAGAACAATATTTGGGCCACAGCGACATTTGGGCCACAACAATCTCTATAAAAATTTCTACCTAGGGGCACTACCTTCCAGACCCCGCGAGCTCAACCCCTAACTAGATTCCATGAAGTGGCAACATAAATTGGGCTTGTGATTCAGGTTCCACAACCTCAACAAAGTGAAGTTTATAATAAAAGATCGATTTAAGAAAAAAAATTTGAGTTGATATCGTAAGAAGAAACTAGTTTTTCAATTTCTTAAAAATGTATAATTAGTGGTTAATTTCTTACTATTACTGCCAGAGACAAGGCACATAACGTGCTAATTCCATATCCATATTTGGCCAAATTACTCGGATTAGTATGTTTTTGGTACTAACAACTTGTTGAAAATGAACATTAAGATTTTGATTTTGATAGTTAATCTTCACCTACTAAGGAGATAAAGAGAAGTCGCACCCCTCTATTTTGCAAGAAAGTCAAGCCATGCATACATCATTCACACACAACACATGACATGTATGTCAACATGCATGTCAACAAAGTCTAGATCATCTGTAAATTTAGAATTATTTGGAGTGTCCTAAAATGGCATAGAGATGTAGATTCATATTTTGTAATGGGTCCAAATTTTTTGGGTCGAAGAATTATGCAACATTAAATTTGTATGTTAAGGAGACATAGTAAAAGACTCATTTGCATCTCTGATGGTCCTAAATTTGAACCTATTTGATTAGTATTAGTTACATACATATAGCCCATCTTTTCTATTTAATTACTCATTTTCCTCCATGGGTCAATAGTGAGATAACATACAATTCATATATCCTATCTTTATCCCAACAATCATTTATATCATAGCATCATGTGGATCAAGTTAGTTTGTACAATCTTATTCCTAGCTAAATCGTAAACCTCTAGTTTTCCCATAAATTCAGGTTTACCGCACATAACAAACCTTAACTATATATAAAATATCATCTCTATATGCAATGCATTATAAATAAGTCTGTGTTCTCATTTATCAAAACTCGGGAAACATTAAAATAAAAGAGAAGAACAGGAGGAGGAATGGCCAAGAAGCTTGTTGCCGTGTTTCTCATGTGTCTTGCTGTTGTTGCAATAGCAAGCAATGATCCTATAGGTGATCAATATGACAAGGACTTTGTCCCAGTCATGGAAAATAAAGCTCAGGATCCTTTAGCTGAACAATATGACGTTCCAGTCACCGGAGTGCCACCTAGTGATGTTATAGACAATCAATATGACAAGGACTTGGACGACCCCAATGAACATATCAAGGACTATGTCCCAGTCATCGGTGCTTAATTTGCTAGCTGATCAACAAATATACATACATAATATACTAGCTTGCAAAGCTCATACTCCATAATTCTTAATAATCACTCGACCTTGATCGCGGAAGGCTACATTGATGTTCTCAGGGGTGGAGCCAGGAAAATTTTTTTGGGGGGGCCAAATTTACATTATGTAATTGAAATTTAAAAATATTAGCAATCAATTGTAATATAATTTTTTAAAATTTTAGTTATAGTATATATATGTTGAGAAATTTGTTTAGGAAAAAAAATTTCAAAATTGAGAAAAATGTAACTTAAATAATTAGATAGAAAATTGATGTGAGAATGAAAAAAATTGAGAAGATGAAACTATAAGTTACAACGAAAAAGTGAAGAGGTAAAGAAAAAAAAATTAGAGAACCAATTTTTCTTCAACAATTAATTGTTTCAGCTTTTCAAAAATCCAATTTTTAGAAAAAGATTTTGAGTAATTTGATTCCACTTCGAAAAGATATATCTGATAAAAAAAAAAATTTAACTAAACAAAATCTCACAAGTTTTAACAAAATAAGATTATTTTTTTAGTGGCTTATACATAAATTAGTCATAGAATTTGTTATTTGTTAGTAAATGACCATTAAAAGTTTTAGTATATATGATGATTGTTGTTTATAATTTCACAACACTTGTTTTTCCTCTTTTCAATTTGTCATTTAGCAAATGAAGATTGATATATAATTCTAGATGTTTTTCTTGTAAACATCAATTTACAAAAATATTTGATAAGAAAGATTCATGCAGGGACATTAATGTATTTCTCTTTTGAATTAATATAATAGATATTGTACATGTGTATATGTAAATAAAATAACGATTTGTTGTGATAAGGATTACAATATTAATGAACTTAAATTTTTATTTCACAATATTTGGGCGTTCAAAAGTATGGCTACAAGTTATAAGTTTAATTTTTTTTATATAGTTTTCAAGGAGACACAAACTAAATTTATTTTTAAATTTCCTATTTGAGGTCAATATATGAGTTTTTTGAAAAGATTTGGGGGGGCCAAATTGAAATTTTTAATAAATTTTAAGGTACTATTTAAAATTAATTATTGTTTTTAGGGGTATAAAAAAATTTAAAAAAACCTATTAGTTGAATGCTTCATTCATTTACTCATTTGTGTATGTATTATAGAAATTATGTTGCATGATTTAAGATAACTTTGTCTGGAACCAGGCCGATGATCACGAAATGTTCTTTTTAATAAAATGATAATTGGCCAATCTATGAATTTTTATTTTTTTGAGCGAATTACATTAAATCCTCCTTGACTTGTATCATTTTGCATTAAACCACCCATTTGGTTTTTTTTTTTTGGAGGATGCATCATTATTGATAATTTTTTGATGTAGATATTGTGAGTTGCACGGGGCGGAAGTAGTTGCGAAAGTAATTCAAAACCTAGAGGAGGGGAGGGGGAAGGGTGAATAGGTTCACTTGCTTGTTTGCTTAATTTTCCAAATTAGTTCGAGTTTAAGTCCAATTAACAATTAATCAAACATAAAAAGCAAGTAAAAAAATAAAATGCAAGTAACATAAAGAATGGAACAGATATACGTTGAAAATCCAAATCGGAAAAAACCATAGGGGAGGCAGAAAACCTCCGGAAACCAATCCACTATAGTGAAGAAAAGTGCAATAGACTCTTTCTCAGACTCACACCCCTCTTCACTCTGTCAAGCATCTAATGCATAATACCCTAGATTTACAATTCTTTATTAAGCTTTTAAAAGGTTATGTTGTTTAAGTAATGTGTAGGTACAATTTTTTCTTCTAAACTGTCTTCAGCACATAAGTGAAGCTTCTTTGATTAGTTCTTTATTTCTGTGTATTTTTGGGCAACATTGTAATCTAATTTTTACAACGGGTTAGGTTATAAATTGTCTAGGTGGTTTTGTCACGAAATTGCCAAAGGGGGAGATTGTGAGATATAAATTTGTAATTCGCATATTTTCGATGATCAAAACTTGATTGATCGAGTTATAATTTTTGTCTTATTTTATATAATCGATCTGCAACAACTTCTAGTTGATAATCAAGTGCATGGACGCAGTTCAATTGATAAGAACACCACAGAGTATAAGTAAGTATGGTGAGGACACTCTGTACATTATATTTTTTAGCCTATTTTGAAAAACTATTCTTAGTGTGGCAGGACCGGTCCCCAATATTTAGGACCGGTTCAACATTTCTCGGTACTTTTTGTTTCTGCAGTTTGTTTTTAAAAGTCTCACTAGTCCTATTATTTGGGCACCGGTCCCACTTAGCCTGTTCCAAATAGAAAACAACTTTGACAATAATCCTAATTCCTATTCTGTTTGAAAACTTCTAGGAGAGTTCTATTTTGGTATATAACTTCTTTCCAAGCAGAATTAGGACTCACTTCCCTATATATATGTGGGGATGGCAACGGGGCGGGTATAGCACGGGTTTGCCTAAACCAGTCCCCGCCCCGCCGCCTTCAACATAATTTCCAAACCCGCCGCAGGTTTGGAACGGGATGGAATTTCAAAACCCATCCCCGCCCCGTTGGAAGAAACCCCACCCCGTCCTCGCCCCGCCCCGCACCATTTAAAATTTCAAAAGGGACGGAATGAGACGGGGCAAGGCAATGCCCCTCCCCACGAAATTGTAACCATATCAAACATTAACAAAAATTAATTTTTTCAAAAGATATGAGCCTAGTGGCTAGTACCAAGTTTGATACTATAAAATTCAAAGTAGTATAACCTCTGTTTAAGAAGTAAAATGAAAAGATTCCACAATTAAATAGCCTATTACAAAAAATACATTCCACAACTAAATAACTCAGTAACAAGTTTGATCCAACAATTAAAGAAGTCTTACTGCAACCAAAAGATAAAACGAAAACATAAGTCTTAATACAACCAAAATATAAAATGAAAACATGGTCCAGACACAACAATTAAGAGGCTTAATTTGTATATATATATAATATATATATATACATATAAATATATTTATAATAATAAAATATATAGGCGGGGCGGGGCGGGTACTTATAGAGTCCCGTACCCACGGCGGGTTTTGAATTTTTTTATCATACTCGCCCCTACGAAAAAAAATTGACTCCCTTACCCGTCCTATACGGGGCGGGATGGGGCGAAAACCCGGCAGGGTGGACAAAATTGCCATCCCTATATATATGTATCTATATTTTCTCTAAAATTAGGCCTAGAATATTATTGTTTTTAAAGAGAGAAAGTATATACAATATAATTAGGGTAGAATATTTTTGAGAGCACACATCTATATTTCACGAGTGATGTTTAGGATGGTGTTCTACTATTGATTAGTTTCTTAGAGACTACATCAAATCATTCGCTGATTAGAGCACTAGATTCATGGTTCTTCTCTTACTTGCTTAAGAAGAAAGGTGACTATAACGCTCTATGAGGGGAACAGAATACTTGCTGAGTATTTTTGTTCTTCCAGCAACCTTTCTGTAAGGATCGTGACGTTAGCCAAAAGTTTGCACCAATTAGACTGGAAGTCGCAATTATAAACCTAAGGTGTTCCATATCAGATTCTTGATAGAGTGAAGTAGGGTGTGAGTCTGAGATAGATTCTATTGTACTTTGCTTCCTTATAGTGGATTGGTTTCCTATGGCTTTCCGCCACTCCCATGGTTTTTTCTCGATATGGGTTTCCCACGTATAGCCGGTGCATTCTTTACTTTACTTGCATTTTAAGTTATTTTTGCATTAACTGTTTGGTCAGTTATTAATTAGAATTAAAAGTGAATTAGTTTAGAAAATTAAGCAAACAAGCAAGTGAACTTATTTACCCTCATCTAGGTTTTAAAGTACTTTTCGTAACCACTTCTACATCGTGCAACTTACAGTTGGTATTAGAGAAGTGTTTTTTAATTTGTGAGTAGTTCCTTGCGAAGTCTTTTTAAAATCAATATTTATTTTTGTTGTCAAAAATCGTTATGGAATCTAGTATGAAAGAGGGTGGATCGATTTATTGAACTCCTTTATTTGATGGGTTAAATTATATTTTCTGGAATTCTCACATAAAAGCCTTCTTAAAATATCAAGCAGAGAGAGTTTGGATGGCTATAGAAAATGGCTATAAAATTTCTACCACTACCACTGGTGATGATGATGCTGCTATGGCTGTAGAGAAGGATAAAGCAACATGGTCTAATGCTGAGCATGAAGATGCTAACAAAAACAACAAGGGTTTATATACTATATTTAATTTTGATGTTCTTTTTGAATTTTCTAGAATTTCTACATGTTCCACTTTGAAAGAAGCATGTGATATTTTACAAATAACTCATGAGGGTATCACCAAGGTAAGGAAATCTAAGTTACAAATGCTTGCCACTAAATTTGAAACAATTAGAATGGATGAAGACGAGATTTTTATTCTAGACTAAATGATATTGTTCAAAGTAGTGCTAACCTTGGTGAGAAAATTTCATCTTTTCAAATTATCAAAAAAATCATGAGATCATTGCTTGATAGGTTCCAAGCTAAGTTGGAAGCCTTAGATGAAAGCAAAGATTTAGATTCAATGGAGGTGGCTGAGTTAGTTGGATCAATTCAAACTTTTGAGATGAAATATCCAAACCTTCGGAGATAAAAAAATTTGGCCTTAAAAACCTCGAAGACTTCTAAGTCTTCAAGTTTGTCAAATGTTTTAAATTCTTCAAAATCTGAAGTTGAAAAAGTTAAAAGTTTTGAATATGATTTAGATAACGATGTTGCTCTCCTTGCCAAAAAATTTAAGAAGATTCTTAAATATGAAAAAGGCAAAAATTTTAGAAAAGGAAATCCTTCTAAATTCTAGAATCAAAGCTCATCATCCAAAGGTAAGGAAAGGAAAGGGAAAGAAGATGACTCTAGGGGGAGACTGAGATCACTTGTTGGACATGTGCCGGTAAAGGTTATACATAAAATCAATTTCCAAGTCCTAAGAAAAATAGCTTTAGTGCAAAAAAAACTTCAAACACTAAAAAGGAAGCCATGAAAGCTATTATTTTTGAGTTTGAGTCTTCTAACTCTAATAATGATTCTTCTTTTGAAAATGATTCTCTTGTTGTTATTGCTTTAGCGAATGATGATACTGCCTATAATCATTCTTCTGATGTAGGTGAAACAAAGAAGTTTACAACTCTAAGCCAAGTTTGGTCTGATGATTCAGAAGATGAAGAAAAAGAATCAACCAATAAAGAATTGTCCAAGGCTTTTGAAGATCTGGTTACAGAAACTGTCAAGGTCAAAAGAGCCAACAAAAACTAAATCAAATAGTTGGATGTGGTGGAAAGAGAAAAAAAATCTTTAATGAAAGAAAATGAGAAGATGGAGAAGAAAATTGAAGAAAGTATAACAAAAATTCTAAATCTTTAAGACAAAGTCAAGTTTCTCGAAAGCGAGGAAAGTCAAGCTATCTCTGCTAATGATTCTCTTATTTCTAGAATTAATTTTTCTCAAGCCTGAATTAAGAATATCACAAGAGAAATAAATTGCTTTTACTTCTGGGCAGTTCAAGCTTGACAGCATGATTAGTGTTCGTAAGCCTGTAAGAGATAAAACTGGATTACGTTTTATTGGGTCATCATCTAAGAGAGAAATTATTTTTGTTAAACCGAAGAATTTGAATGTGTTTGAAGCCAAACCTAAGCCTCAAGATGAGTCTTTTCATGTTAAAGTTTTGTCCAATGTGCTTTATTGTTCTTTTTGTGGTAAGAATGGATATAGTCAACACTACTGCTACAAAAAGAGAAGACATTCTAATTATGATTTTTATGTGCATAATTCTTTTGCTAAGAGTAGCGTTCATGCTAAAAAGCCACACTATTGGAACAAACCCAAAATTTCTCAGGCTAAAAAGAATTCAAACAAAAAAAAAGAATGTTTCTGATTCACCACAATACTTTTTTGATAAATTGCATGTTAAAACTATGGGGATGAAAAAGGAAAATTTAGAGAAGTTTGTGCCTGTTGATACTTTGGAATTTATTCCTAATAGGTCTTTGGATGCAAAACCCCCTGACTAGGTCATTAGGACTTTGATGGTCATGGACTGAGCTTATGTTCATTTTTTGTTTTCCATTGGACTATATCTTTTAGTATAGGCTAGGTTTTTTCTTTTGTAGTAATCTTATGAGATTATGAGAGTCATATTTTTCTAAGAAATAATGTGAATTCTTTATATTTCTTTTTAATTTCACCTTGATTTGTGAATGCATAATTGGGACACTTAGTTTGTCAATAAATGAAGTACTTGATTTTTTGATCTAGACATTGATGACAAATGTGCTGTATTTATTTCTTTTTAGAGGTGAATCTTTTGAGTCCATACAATTTGTGCACTTGTCCAATCTGAGAGAATTAATTGAAAACTAATGAAAAGTTGACTAAAATGTATTGTATGAATAACTTTGAATGCTTAAATGATCAATAAAAAATGAAAAGAAAAAGATTCTATTCAGCATGAAAAGAGAAAGAAAATTAAAAAAATGTTGAAAATCTAAGGCAAAAAGGAAAAGTCTACATTCGGGATGTGTTTGAAGCTTCCACTACAATAGAAATCTCCAATGAGATATCTTTTTTTTTTTTATAAAAAAAAAGAGTTGTTTTGAGAAAATAGCTGGCTGCCCACAAGCGTGAAAGTCACCGTCTTAGAAATAAATAACTAAAAATATGTTTGATCGTGTGTAGTTATTTTTGCTTATCATCCAATATGTTTTAGAAGACGAATCAAAGAAATTTTATTAATTTTTGATGAGGTTGGATTGCACACACACACAAGGATTTATTAGATAAATTTCTAACATTTTATAAATATTGGTATGTTAGAAGTTCTGCCATGATCATGAATTTGAGGATGAATTTTATCGACAATCTATGGGTTTTAAAATTCTATATTTATGAGTATTTGAAAATTTTTAGACATTTTAGGACTCATATTATTCTCTAGAAAATTGTGTTTTGATTATTCTCATGAGATTATTCATTTTTTTTGGAGATTATTTTTTATTATTTTGTTTTCACAAATTCAAAAATCAAAATATATTATTTTGTCTTTTATTTATTCTCTGTTTAATTTTTTTTTTACCTTAAGTGATCGATTGTCAAATCAAGTTGAAATGAGGTGTATTTGGTGAAATAAAGGTCCGAAGTGTATTTTATTCATTTACAAAAAGGGGGAGAAGTGTTTATCAGATAATTTTGTTTGAGGGGGAGTATTATAGATTTGTGTTTATATTTCTTTATTAAGCATTTACCAAGTTGTGTTGTTTAAGTTATGTGTACGTACAAGTTTTTCTTATAAACCGTCTTGAACACATAAGTAAAGCTTCTTTGATCTGCACCTTATTTCTGTGTATTTTTGGGCAACATTGTAATCTAATTTCTTCAATGGGTTAGGTTATAAATTGTCTAGATGGTTTTGTCACGAAATAGCCAAAGAGAGAGATTGTGAGATATAAATTTGTAATTGACGTATTTTCAGTATTCAAAACCTAATTGATCGAGTTGTAATTTTCATCTTATTTTATATAATTGATCTTCAACAACTTCGAGTTGATATGCAAGTGATGGACATAGTTCAATTGATAAGAACACCACATAGTATATGTAAGTATAGTGAGGATATTGTGCACTTTATATTTCTAAGCAAATTTTGGAAAACTAGGGTTTAATGAAAAATTTAGGGTTTTTCAAGAAGGACGGAGCCTAATATTTAGGACAGGTCTAACTTTTGTCGGTACTTTTGATTTTTGCAGTTTTTTTTAAAAGTCCCACTGGTCCTATTATTTGGGCACCGGTCCCAATTAGCTTGTTCCAAAAAGGAAACAACTTTAACGAAAATCCTGATTCCTATTGGGTTTGAAACTTCTAGAAGAGTTATATTTTGGTATATAACTTCTTTTCCAAGTAGAATTAGTTCTCCCTTGCCTATATATAAGTATCTTTATTTTCTCTACAATTAGGTCGGGAATATTATTATTTTTAGAGAGCGAAAGTATATATAATATAATTAGGGCATAATATTTTTGAGAGCACACATCCATACTTCACGAGTATTGTTTAGGACGGTGTTCTACTACTGATTAGCTGCTCAGAGACTGAATCAAATCATTCATTGATCAGAGCACTGGATTCATGATCTTCTCTTGCTGAAGAAGAAAGGTGACCATAACGCATTACAAAAGAAATAGAATACTTGCTGAGCATTTTTGTTCTTCCAACAACCTTTTTGTAAAGAACGTGATATTAGCTTGAAGTCTGTAGCAATTAGACTGGAGGTCACAATTGTAAGCCCGAGATACCTTAATTTTTTTTATCTTGTCAAAAGATCGAGATACTTTATTCAACAGAGAACTTTTTTTGGGAACTTTTTCAACACAGAGAATTTCTTTTGGGTCTCTCCTTTTTTTCCCCTTATACCATACTTTTTTTTCGGTCCTATAAAAGGTGATATATTATTCAACAAAAAATTGTTTCATGGGATCTTGTCAAAGTGATAATTTATTCAACGGAGATAACATTTTTAACATATGTAAAGTTTCGTGTTAGTGAACTTGTTTGAGATAAAACAAAGATTGAAGGATGATAATTTCAAGAATTTGTATGGTTAACTTTATGGATCGGAATATTTACATGATGATTTTGTGGAAAAAGAAATAGTAAAATTTGTCCATAAAAAGTTTTAGGTCTTAGAGGTGCATAGACTCCAGATACAAAATTCTATGATCATTAGGAATTAATATATTGATTTTAAATGATAAACATGATATTCAAGTTCCCAGAGGTGCATAGACTCCAAGGACAACTCTAGTGTCGTTTTTGCATTTGAAATTTGTGTGTTCGTTCTTTTCTACATTACTCCTAGAATGAGTTTGTTTTATTAGTCAATTTTCATACTTCAGAAGTTATTATCAATATTAATCTTCAATAATTAGATATAACTTGTGTTCACCTGTAGTGATGTTATAATTTAGTGATTTACTAATTGGCATGTTATGTGTGTTGTGTCTTGTTTTAATAGTGCAAAATTAAACTAATTATACATTTCTAAGAATCTAAAATTGATTAAACTTGTTTGAGAAATTTTAAATGTTTAATAAAAAAATGTTTTTTTAGTTCATGTGAAGAGTGTTGGGAATAAATCAAAAATTGAAAATGCATGCAAGAGATAAACAATCATACAAGACACAAATTTACATGATTTGGCAAAAGCCTTTGGCTACATTCATAGAACGCATCAAAAAATTCATTATCAACAATAATGGAGGTTTGCAAAAGAGAACTCATTGAAACCTCACAAGAAATGGTTGCCTCTCTCAATATACATATGAAACCCTAGATCTCTCTCTCTCTCTCAATATATATATATATATATAGAACTTAACATTATAGAATTGAACGTCGAAGCCCACAGAACAATATTTGGGCCACAGCGACATTTGGGCCACAACAATCTCTATAAAAATTTCTACCTAGGGGCACTACCTTCCAGACCCCGCGAGCTCAACCCCTAACTAGATTCCATGAAGTGGCAACATAAATTGGGCTTGTGATTCAGGTTCCACAACCTCAACAAAGTGAAGTTTATAATAAAAGATCGATTTAAGAAAAAAAATTTGAGTTGATATCGTAAGAAGAAACTAGTTTTTCAATTTCTTAAAAATGTATAATTAGTGGTTAATTTCTTACTATTACTGCCAGAGACAAGGCACATAACATGCTAATTCCATATCCATATTTGGCCAAATTACTCGGATTAGTATGTTTTTGGTACTAACAACTTGTTGAAAATGAACATTAAGATTTTGATTTTGATAGTTAATCTTCGCCTACTAAGGAGATAAAGAGAAGTCACACCCCTCTATTTTGCAAGAAAGTCAAGCCATGCATACATCATTCACACACAACACATGACATGTATGTCAACATGCATGTCAACAAAGTCTAGATCATCTGTAAATTTAGAATTATTTGGAGTGTCCTAAAATGGCATAGAGATGTAGATTCATATTTTGTAATGGGTCCAAATTTTTTGGGTCGAAGAATTATGCAACATTAAATTTGTATGTTAAGGAGACATAGTAAAAGACTCATTTGCATCTCTGATGGTCCTAAATTTGAACCTATTTGATTAGTATTAGTTACATACATATAGCCCATCTTTTCTATTTAATTACTCATTTTCCTCCATGGGTCAATAGTGAGATAACATACAATTCATATATCCTATCTTTATCCCAATAATCATTTATATCATAGCATCATGTGGATCAAGTTAGTTTGTACAATCTTATTCCTAGCTAAATCGTAAACCTCTAGTTTTCCCATAAATTCAGGTTTACCGCACATAACAAACCTTAACTATATATAAAATATCATCTCTATATGCAATGCATTATAAATAAGTCTGTGTTCTCATTTATCAAAACTCGGGAAACATTAAAATAAAAGAGAAGAACAGGAGGAGGAATGGCCAAGAAGCTTGTTGCCGTGTTTCTCATGTGTCTTGCTGTTGTTGCAATAGCAAGCAATGATCCTATAGGTGATCAATATGACAAGGACTTTGTCCCAGTCATGGAAAATAAAGCTCAGGATCCTTTAGCTGAACAATATGACGTTCCAGTCACCGGAGTGCCACCTAGTGATGTTATAGACAATCAATATGACAAGGACTTGGACGACCCCAATGAACATATCAAGGACTATGTCCCAGTCATCGGTGCTTAATTAGCTAGCCGATCAACAAATATACATACATTATACACTAGCTAGCAAAGCTCATACTCCATAATTCTTAATAATCACTCGACCTTGATTGTGGAATACTACATTGATGTTCTTGTTCCGCTTTGAATTACTAATAAAACCTATAAGTTGAATGCTTCATTCATTTACTCATTTGTGTATGTATTATAGAAATTATGTTGCATGGTTTAAGATAACTTTGTCTGGATCCAGGCCGATGATCACGAAATGTTCTTTTCAATAAAATGATAATTGGCCAATCTATGAATTTTTATTTCTTTGAGTGAATTACATTAAATCCTCCTTGACTTGTATCATTTTGTGTTTAACCTCCCATTTGTTTTTTTTTTTTGGAGGATGCATCATTATTCATAATTTTTTGATGTAGATATTGTGAGTTGCACGGGGCGAAAGTAGTTGCGAAAGTAATTCAAAACCTAGAGGAGGGGGAAGGATGAATCAGTTCACTTGTTTGTTTGCTTAATTTTCCAAATTAACTCGAGTTTAAGTCCAATTAACAATTAATCAAACTTAAAAAGCAAATAAAAAAAAATGTAAGTAACATAAAGAATGCAACAGATATACGTAGAAAATCCAAATCGGAAAAAAACCATAGGGGAGGCAGAAAATCTCAGGAAACCAATCCACTATAATGTAGAAAAGTACAATAGACTCTTTCTCAGATTCAGACCCCTCTTCTCTCTATCAAGCATCTAATACGTAATACCCTAGATTTACAATTCTTTATTAAGCTTTTAAAAGTTTATGTTGTTTAAGTAATGTGTAGGTAGAATTTTTTCTTCTAAACTGTCTTCAACACGTAAGTGAAGTTTCTTTGATCAGTTCTTTATTTCAAAAGCGAGGAAAGTCAAGCTATCTTTTCTAATGATTCTTTTATTTCTAGAATTAATTTTCTCAAGCCCGAATTAAAAATATCACAAGAGAAATAAATTGTTTTTACTTCTGGGCAGGTCAAGCTTGACAACTTGGTTAGTGTTGGTAGGCCTGTAGGAGATAAAACTGGATTACATTTTGTTGGGTCGTCATCTAAGGGAGAAACTATTTTTGTTAAACCCTAGAATTTGAATGTGTTTGAAGCCAAACCTAAGCCTCAAGATGAGTCTTTTCATGTTAAAGTTTTGTCTTGTCCAATGTGCTTTATTGTTCTTTTTGTGGTAAGAATGGATATAGTCAACACTATTGCTACAAAAAGAGAAGTCATTCTAATTTTGATTTTTATGTGCATAATTCTTTTTCTAAGAGTAGCATTCATGCTAAAAAGCCACACTATTGGAGCAAACCCAAACTTTCTCGGGCTAAAAAGAATTCAAACAAAAAAAAAAGAATGTTTCTGATTCTCCACAATACTTTTTTGATAAATTGCATGTTAAAACTATGGGGATGAAAAAGGAAAATTTAGAGAAGTTTGTGCCTGTTGATACTTTGGAATTTATTCCTAATAGGTCTTTGGATGAAAAACCCCCTAACAAGGTCATTAGGACTTTGATGGTCATGGACTGAGGTTTTGTTCATTTTTTGTTTTCCATTGGACTAAATCTTTTAGTATAGGTTAGGTTTTTTTCTTTTGTAATAATCTTATGAGATTATGAGAGTCATATTTTTCTAAGAAATAATGTTAATTCTTTATATTTCTTTTTAATTTCACCTTGATTTGTGAATGCAGTTTGTCAATAAATGAAGTACTTGATTTTATGATCTAGACATTGATGACTAATGTGTTGTATTTATTTCTTTTTAGAGGTGAATCTTTTGAGTCCATACAATTTGGGCACTTGTCCAACTCTGAGAGAATTAATTGAAAACTAATGAAAAGTTGACTAGAATGTATTGTATGAATAACTTCGAAAGCTTAAATGATCAATAAAAAATGAAAAGAAAAAGATTCTATTCAGCATGAAAAGAGAAAGAAAATTAAAAAAATGTTGAAAATCTAAGGCAAAAAGGAAAAGTCTACATCCGGGATGTGTTTGAAGCTTCCACTACAATAGAAATCTCCAATGAGATATCTTTTTTTTTTTTTAAAAAAAAAGAGTTGTTTTGCGAAAGTAGCTGCCTGCCCACAAGCGTGAAAGTCACCGTCTTAGAAATTAATAAATACAAATGTGTTTGATTATGTGTAGTGATTTTTGCTTATCATCTAATATGTTTTAGAAGACGAATGAAAGAAATTTTATTAGTTTTTGATGAGGTTGGATTGCACACACACACATGGATTTGTTAGATAAATTTCTAACATTTTATAAATATTGGTATGTTAGAAATTGTGCCATGATCATGAATTTGAGGATGAATTTTGTAACGCCCCGATCCCCCGTCCCCCGGGCAACCGGAGGTTAACCCGTCCATTAGTCCCAATGGACCCTCATTACCCTTATTCCCTGTGGAAGCTTAACCTAATTCTTGCATATGAATGCACACAAATCCATCTTAACCAACCCCCATGGGCCCTACATCAAATCACACACCTTAGTGAACATTTACACGCCCACACTTTTAAGAATCACTCACTTTTTAGCCTCAAAACTTTCTGTGTTTGGGATCTGGAACTGAGACTTACACCATTGGATAGAGAATCCAAAAATACTCAAGTTCAAAAAAAACCACGCTCAATTCCGATCTAGAACGAAGAAATTACGTCGAAATGAAGTTTTGGAAAAAAGCTGTGAATAGTAATTTCGATCAATCGAAATTGGCATTTCGATCAATCGAAATGCATCTCGATTAATCGAAATTTTGACCCCATCAATCGAAGCAAACACCCTCTCGGTATCTTGGACCTGCATTATTTCGATTAATCGAAACTGGGACTTCGATTGATCGAAATAAGGCCTGAAAATACATAAAATCTCGCAACCATTTCGATCAATCGAAATGGGGGTTTCGATTGATCGAAAGAGGCATTTCGATTGATCGAAATGCACTACCCGGGACCTCCAACAACCCTATACATGGTTCATTTGAAGCCCAATCAACATCCTATCATCCTAGAACCCCTCAAACAAGATTAATAACATAAATGAAAGGTTCCAACATCAATTTCACTCTCAAGATCACATCCATAATTGAATCCATACACCAAAATGAATCATTTTCTTTCACAAACACCATTCATTCATAAGGGAAATATCATCAAATGAATCAAGTGCCGCATGGGCATTACATAAATTAAACCGTTGTCTTTTCACACCCAACAAGTTTATAATCCAATACATACATCAAAAGTACATATGTCCAAGATACAACCACGACTAAAAAGGAAGTCACATGCCACAAGCCGGCATGGATAGCCACAAAATGTGCAACATCCAAAAGATAGCAAAACCACTACTAGAATCCACTTGGACACTCATGTCCCATCCATCATCGGCGCTTTATCTGTAAAATATTTAGAATAAAGGGGTGAGCACCACTGCGGCTCAGTAAAGGTTTCCCAACCCTTCTAAGTGCCGACCCGACACGACCTACATGGAATGCATATGAATACACTACATGCCACGTCCACAATTTCACAAACACATCAACAAATGCAATTAAAGAGGATTGCATATATCACGAATCATGTATAACATGTTCAAACATAAAAGCATTAAAGTGAGTAAATGCTCTCTCTCTCGGTCCTCATCCGATACCCTACATGATTGGTCCGCTCCGAGGATCATGTAACCTTGGACAACTCCGATAACATCCAATGACCGGGACAACTCCGAAAGGTCATTCTACCATAGCAATATATGGGATTGCCATAGAGTGAGGGGGCAACTCCGAGGCTCACAAGTCATGGACATTCTCCGATAATCATCCTATGACCGGGACAACTCCGAAAGGTCATTAGTATTGGACATACTCCGATCCTAGGCGTTAAGCCTTAGTATGGTGGGTCCACTCCGAGGGCCATACGTAGTGGATAATTTTACCACCTTTCACAACACGGTTGGACTACTCCGAAGCCCCGTGTACCTCTTTTGCGTCATTTTTCCCGCAACTTCCCACATATGCAATATGAATGCATAAACACATGATATTTTGTTTTCATGCTCAACTCATGCTCATTGATACTAAAAAGAAGTAATAAGCATATTTTCCATTACCACATACCACATATAGCACATATATGTATAGCACATGCATATATCATCTCATATGCATACAACTTCAAAATTAGCATATTTTACTCATGCTACATTCAATGCATAATTTTAGCACATAGAACTAAACATGCATTCAACAACCACATTCCCACATATAATCACATATATGACACTTGGTACACATTTTTCCACATATACACCAAATTGAGCACATAATATCTATGTGTCAATTTCTTACACTCACATACTTCAAACCCACATGCTACCACCAACACAATATACACAATTGTGAAAAGATAGGACTCTAGAGAAGAAGAAAACACAACTTTCTACACCTCTCACCATCCTAAAGCATGTGAAACACAACCTACACCTCTCTTCTTCACCCGAAACCCTAGGATCAACAATTAGAAGAGAAGAAGAACCCCTACCTCGAAAATGAAGGCCTTCCAAGCACTTCACCAATTTTCCAGCAGAGTCTACCTTGCCGAATCACCACTTTGTTTGGTTCAAATGGAAGCCCTAGCCGTCCCCTACGTATCTCCCTCCTTCGGCAAGTCTTGAATCCAAGCCGAACGGGTCCGAAATGTAGAGAGAAGGGAGAGCTTTGAAGATGAAGAGCTTTAGAGAGAGAAAGAGGCGTGAGATATGGCTGAATATCTCTGCCACTGATATTTAAAATATCTAGGGCTTGCAAAAAGACCAAAATGCCCCCCGGCCACTTAACGTACCTTCCCGGGCTCCTTTTTCGATTCTGAAAACTCCTACGGTCTCGAAATCACTCCCTCTACTCTCTAAATATTTCATCTCAGCCATTCTCAAAAATAAATATTTCCGAGAATTTTCCGGACTCCCGGATCCACTTAGGTCACATCCCGGGCCCCGGTTTGACCAAAAAGTCAAACTTCTCCAATTCTCCCGAAAACTTCCCAAAACCTTAAAAACACTTCCCAAACATGTTTCCCACACTCAAAACATGTTAAACACCGCTCAAAATGCATTTATGGCAATTATAATGCAAAAAAATGTAAAACCGGCCAAAATTGGTCACGGTCTCTACAAATTTTATTGACAATCTATGGGTTTTAAAATTCTATATTTATGAGTATTTGAAAATTTTTAAAAATTTTAGGACTCATATGATTCTCTGAAAAATGTGTTTTGGTTATTCTCATGAGATTATTCATTTTTTTTGAGATTGTTTTTTATTATTTTGTCTTCACAAATTCAAAAATCAAAATATATTATTTTGTCTTTTATTTTTTCTATGTTGAATTTTTTTTTACCTAAGTGATCAATTGTGAAATGAGGTGTATTTGGTGAAATAGAGGTCCGAAGTGTATTTTGTTAATTTTTACAAAAAGGGGGAGATGTATTTATCAGATAGTTTAAGGGGGAGTATTATAGATTTGTGTTTATATTTCTTTATTAAGCATTTCACAGGTAGTGTTGTTTAAGTTATGTGTACGTACAAGTTTTTCTTATAAAGCGTCTTGAACACACAAGTGAAGCTTCTTTGATCTGCACCTTATTTCTGTGTATTTTTGGACAACATTGTAATCTAATTTCTCCAATGGGTTAGGTTATAAATTGTCTAGATGGTTTTGTCAGAAATAGCCAAAGAGAGAGATTGTGAGATATAAATTTGTAATTGGCATATTTTCAGTATTCAAAACCTAATTGATCGAGTTGTAATTTTCATCTTATTTTATATAATCAATCTTCAACAACTTCTAGTTAATAATCAAGTGCATAGACATAGGTCAATTGATAAGAATGCCACATAGTATAGGTAAGTATTGTGAGGACACTATGCACTTTATATTTTTGAGCAAATTTTGAAAAACTAGGGTTTAATGAAAAATTTAGGGTTTTTCAAGAAGGACTGGTTCCCAATATTTAGGAGTGGTCCAAATTTTCTCGGTACCTTTGATTTCTGCAGTATTTTTTAAAAGTCCCACTGATCCTATTATTTGGGCACCTGTCCTAATTAGCTTGTTCCAAATAGGAAACAACTTTAACGAAAATCCTGATTCTTATTGGGTTTGAAACTTCTAGAAGAGTTATATTTTGGTATGTGATAGGCGTTGAATGTTACGCATTCTAGCCTCTTAACTTATGTATTTTATTCTCTTAGTGATAGATTATTTTATTATTTTACTTCGTTTTAGTGTTTTCTGTATTTTCAGGGTCTTAATGATTATTTTAGTTAAAACCAAGGTTTTGGACTTTTAAAGAAGACATCGAAGATCGTTAGATGAAGCCTACATTAAAGGGAACCATTCAACCATTTATTTCAACTCAAATCAGCCCAAGGAAGAGGTTCAAGAGAATTACAAGTACTTAAGATGGTTTCGGGCCTGAAGCCCAAATCTACGCATAATACAGTCTTAATCCCATTTTGGAAAATAGGCCAGAAGTCTTATTTGTGAGCCTCAAATCGACATAATTTTTATGATGGGTTGAACGAAATTTGATTCAGCACACTTTTGTATTTCATGAAAATTTCATAAATCGAACTTCTAGTGGGTCAAAAGTTGGGCTGAAGTCAGCAGGAAAAACCCACCTGATTAGTGCTGTGGGAAACCCTAATTTATTCCTAATTGGATTAGGACTTTGGTGGATTCTCTTGGGGAATAAAGTGAAGAATAAGAGGCTGGAGTTTGAGAGATTACAGGAGATTACACAGATATTGGAGAGTCTAAGAGGGTTGAGAAGAGAACAGAAACATATTTGCAGAGCCATTGGAGAATGAAGTCATACGCAGAAGTCATGAAGATGATGCCTTCTTCCTCAATAGTTGAAGCTTCTTCTTCTACCATGAGTGGCTAGTTCATCCACTAGGGTTTTGATGTAGCCCTAACAAAGCATCAATGGTTTGATTGTTTTAATTATTGGGGACCTTTATATACATGCATAGATTGTGTAATTTAGAGGATTCTTATTATAGAATTGAGCAATAAAAGTCTTGTAAATTTAATCTCAATGATTTATTATCTTGTCTTAGATATTTAGTTGTTGTTATTGAACTCAATCTCTCTTGTTTTCTGTGATTATGAGAGCGATTATTACACAATGGTAATCACTGAAT
Organism: Cornus controversa; assembly: GCA_026545225.1. Classification (NCBI taxonomy): domain Eukaryota; kingdom Viridiplantae; phylum Streptophyta; class Magnoliopsida; order Cornales; family Cornaceae; genus Cornus; species Cornus controversa. Next base: position 59,016,952 of record CM048845.1, read on the forward strand.
ATATTATTAAGAGCTTTGATAGATTATGCCTAGAGAAGATGAACCATACTGTACCCTAGATTAGAGTAGTTAGGCAGATGGCCCATGCCAATCGAAGATAGTCTATGGCTTAGCCTTAATCATATGTTATCCTCTTGATGGATGAATGTGAGCTTGTAGCCACCGACACCACTTATGCATGATGTAATCCCCCTATAGTTGATTCAATTGACCATTGATTGTGGAGTTAGTGGTGAAGTCAAACACCCTAGATTTCTCTCATATTATCTTCACTATCTATTTTCTTTGATTTATTTTATTTTATCTTTTAATTAGTTTAGTTTAAAAATTAGAATTCTTTTCTAATAAATTTAATTAGAATTAATTCAGTATTCCAACTCATCAGACCATAATCCCTGAGGTACGATACCCCTTTCGATAGCCCTATTATACAAGGAATTCGTTCTATTGCGAAGTGTGAAATTTTTTAATTGATATACTTTTTGAGTCAGACTCACACACGAATCAATTTTTGGCGCCGTTGCCGAGGATTATCTATTTGATTGATTGGATTTTACAGAATTAATTTTAATTGGATTTTTAGTTTAGGAAATATTTATATTTGATTTTTAATTTTGTTTTTGTTTTCTTTTCTGGTGCTTTTGGCTAATATATGCAAGGTCGTCGTTTTGTAGCTGATCCTTTGATACCTCTTGATCCTGAGCCTGAACGTACTCTTAGACAACAGAGGAACATCCCTGTTGATACAATTGTGCAAGAGGAAGAATTAATTGAAGATATGACAGAAGAGAGGAATAACAACCTTGTTCCTAATGGTGATGCAGAAAGAGCTAGATTGCTTAGGGACTACTATGTTCCTGAGACATATACCTCACCAGCAGGTTTTCAACTGCCCAATGTCACAGCACAGAATTATGAGATCAAGTCCAGCATTATTCAGATGCTACCATCTTATTTTGGGCTGACTCAAGAAGACCCTTACAAGCATCTGGATGAATTCATTGAAGTGTGCTCAACTACAAAAATTCATAACTTCTCTGAAAATGCTTTCAGAATTAGACTTTTTCCATTCTCCTTAAAAGACAAAGCAAAGTATTGGTTCAATTCTCTACCTGCAGGTTCTACCACGACTTGGACTCAGATGCAACATGAGTTTCTCAAGAAGTATTTTCCAATAGAGAAGACCAATCAGTTCAGACGTGCTATCACTGGTTTCTCCCAACATGAGGGGAAACAATTTTATGAGACATGGGAAAGATTCAAGGACCTTCTAAGGAAGTGTCCCCATCATCAAGTTCCTAAGTGGCAACTAGTGGAGAGTTTTCATGAAGGGCTCACAGAAGCCAACAGATAGATGGTTGATGCATCTTGTGGATGTACTTTTATGTTGAAGAGTGAAGAAGAGGCATGGACCTTATTTGAAAATCTTAGTGACAACTCTCTACAACATGTGTCCTCTACTCGTTCTAGCAGACATGCCACTACAAGGAAGACTGATGGGATTTATGAGGTTGGTGCTTCAGAAGCTATGCCAACTGATATTGATTTAATTGCAAAGAAGGTAGCAGCAGTTATGGCTGCCAATCAAACTCCTTCTGCTTCAAATTCTTCATTGCTAGGCCCTTGTGAATTTTGCTCTAGTCCTATGCATAATGTGAGCAATTGTCCTTTAATGGGGCAATTTTCTGATATTCAACATGAGCAAGTCCAAGCTACATTCACTAGACCAATGAATCCTCCACGAGGTAATACTTACAATTCTATATGGAGGAATCATCCTGGTTTCTTTTACAGTAACCAAGGGGTAGCAATGCAACCATCATATCAACCTAGGACTTTTGTGCCTCAACAGCAATATCAAACACAAAGTCCTATGGCCCAAAGAATTTCTGCTATTGAAGACAAGCAGACACTTACCTTGTCAAAATTCGACAAACTTGATTCTCTTATAGAGACAGTGCATGCTACTACAGCAACAGTATAATCTATAGTTCAGCTAGTGCACTCGCATTCTCAATCCATTGCCAAATTGGAATTTCAGTTTGGACAGCTTGTTACTTCATTAAGTAGAAGAGAAGAAGGAAAGCTCCCTAGTCAACCAATTGCTAATTCTAGAGGGATGGAAGCTTCCACACGTAACCCACACCATGAGTAAGTTCAAGTCATTACCACTTTGAGGAGTGGGAAAATAATTGATAATAAGGTGGGTGACAAGAAAGAAGAAGAAAAAGTGGCCACAAGTCCAAGTGTTGAAATTCCTTATGAGCCCAAGGCTCCTTTCCCACAACGTTTCCTTGAAGAATCTAAATTGGGGAAGCAAGGGGACAAGCTGCATCACATAATGGAGGTGTTTCGACAAGTAAAAATTAATTTGCCACTCTTTGATGCCATCAAGCAAATTCCTCCTTATGCTAAATTTTTGAAGGACTTGTGCACTCAGAAAAGGTGTTCTAAAAGCCATGCGCTAAAGAAGGTGATGCTGCCACAACAAGTAAGTTCTATCATTCAATAGTGCACTCTTCCCAAGTACAAAGATCCTGGTGCCCTAACTATCTCATGCATCATTGGGGAGCACTATGTGGATAAAGCTCGTCTTGATTTGGGTGCAAGTGTGAATTTGCTACCCTATTCAGTCTACTTACAATTGGGCTTGGGAGAATTGAAGCCTACCTTGGTGGTATTGCAATTTACAGACAGATCAACAAAGCAACCCCGAGGAATCATAGAAGATGTGCTCATTAAAGTGGACAAGTTCTACTTTCCTATTGATTTTATTGTACTTGACACTGAGCCAATTCATAATTCGAAGAGGCACATTCCAGTGATCCTTGGTCGACCTCTCTTAGCTACAGCTGATGCTTGCATAAATTGTAAGTCGGGGATCATGGATATTTTATTTGGCAACATGAAGGTTAAGCTTAATATTTTCAATGCTATTGAGAATCCTCCACCTCAGACTGATGTTTTCTTCATGGACTCTGAGGATGTGGTTGAATCTACAGATGAAATATGGGTGCAAGAAAAACAGAAGGAAAAGATGGTGTTTGAAGATCAATTTTCTACCATGGTGGTAAATTCTGTTTACACTACACTTTCCAAAACATTTCGAAGTGAGCAATTGTTTGGTGTATCCGACAACTCCACACCATGGTATGCAGATATTATGAATTACTTAGTCACGGGAAAAGTGCCAAGAGACTAGACCAAGCGAGAACGTGATAGATTCTTCTCTAAAGTTCATCATTACTTTTGGGAGGATCCAGAGTTATTTAAATATTGTCTAGATCAAATTATTCAGCAATGTGTCCCAGACCATGAGTTTCAAGATATTCTCAAATTCTGCCACTTATTGGCATGCGGAGGCCACTTCAGTACAAGGAAGACAACAACAAAGGTACTTCAATGTGGATTCTTTTGACCTTCTCTTTTTCATGATGCATATGTTTTCTGTAAAACTTGTGATCACTATCAAAGATTGGGTTCAATGTTGAGGCGAGATATGATGCCAATGAGCCCCATTCTGGTGGTTGAAATTTTCGATATTTGGGGAATTGATTTTATGGGACCCTTTCCACCCTCTTTTGGCTACGAATACATTCTGGTTGGTGTGGATTATGTTTCCAAATGGGTGGAGGCCATTGCAACTCGAACCAATGATCACAAGGTGGTAATCAAATTCATGCATGAAAATATTCTTAGTCGATTCAGAATTCCTCGAGCCTTGATCAGTGATGGTGGTTCTCACTTTTGTAATAAATTCTTGAGAGGTTTGCATGCTAAATATTCAAGGACATATAAGGTGGCAACGCCTTATCATCCTCAGACAAGTGGGCAAGTAGAGCTGTCTAACCGAGAAATTAAGCATGTTCTCGAAAAGACAGTGAGATTGGATAGAAGAGATTGGTCATTGCGACTGAGTGAGGCACTATGGGCGTATCAAACTACTTACAAGACTCCTATTGGTATGTCACCATATTGATTGGTGTATAGGAAAGCATGTCAACTTCCAGTAGAGATTGAGCACAAGGCACTCTAGGCGATCCAAAAATTTAATTTCGATGTAAAAAGAGCTGAGGAAGAGAGAAAGTTACAATTGAATGAATTAGAAGAGTTTAGATGTGATGCTTATGAAAGTTCATAAATTTACAAAGAGAGGATGAATGTATTTCATGATCGACATATCTCACGGAAGTCCTTCTCTCCAAGTGATAAAGTGTGGCTTTTCAATTCAAAGCTTCGGTTGTTTCTGGGAAAATTGCGTTCAAGGTGGGATGGACCATTCCAAGTGATTTCGGTCTTTCCTCATGGTGCTGTAGAAATTTGAAGCTTTCGAGATAATACTTTGATGAAAGTTAGTGGGCAAAGGTTGAAACATTGTGTGGAAGGATGTGTGCTAAGAAGAGACGTAGAGTCCGTTGACTTGACGGATCCTGTCTATCCGACTTAATCCTTTTGGAGAGTTGCTCGTCCCCTATGGACGTTAAATTGTAGGTTTTGTATGTATTTCTATCCTTTAATTTCTTTAGTTTCAATTTTTAGTTTTATTAAGTTTTCTATCAATTCTAGTTGCGTTTTGATATTTTTTCTTTGAGTTTTTGATGTATAAGTTACTTTTGAAGGATGCCAAGAGGTGTACCAAGGTATTTGGACTCAAGACGGGTGAAAAAATGTGCTCTCAGTCGACCTTGCGCGATGGAGACTTAAAAAAAACAAGTCCCGGTCAACCTTGGGCGATGGAGGGTGAAACAGGTCTGCAGAAGGGGGATCGATCACCCCAATTGGGAGGGATCGATTGCCCCTTGATATTTTTCAAGGAGGACCACCACCAGCTGGGCGATCGATCACCCATGGCTGGGGGATCGATCGCCCAAGCGCAAAGGTGGGCTGGCCAAGAATCCCTCTATATATGGACTCCCTCTTCTCCTTTGTTGATACTACTTGCATCTTTGACCTCTTTGAGCTCCAATTCAAGTCCTACTTCAACCGGAAAATTATTTTCTTCAATTGGTGATTATTAAACAAGAATTCAACATTGATCATCATCAACATCAACATCAAACCGGATCAATAAAACCTCTGTGAACTTGTTTGAGATAAAAAAAAAAGATTGAAGGATGATAATTTCAAGAATTTGTATGGTTAACTTTATGGATCGGAATATTTACACGATGATTTTGTGGAAAAAGAAATAGTGAAATTTGTCTATAAAAAGTTTTAGGTCTTAGAGGTGCATAGACTCCAGATACAAAATTGTATGATCATTAGGCATTAATATATTGATTTTAGGGATAATTACACTTACCTCCCTTCTAGTTTGGTTTTATAACACTTACCTCCCCTGTGTTTTGGAATATAACACTTACCCCCCTCTAGTTTGCACATTGGTAACAAATACACCCTTTTGTCAATCAAACTAACAGTTATTGCTAATATCATCAAAATTTAATCTTAAAAGGACAATTATACCCTCAAAAATGTTGCAACTGAAGTTAGCGGGTCTCGATTTCAATGACAGCTCCGACATTGGGATAGTAGTGGCTAGTGGTTTGGTCAGAGCTGGGTCTTCTCAGCAATGGGATGGCATTGGGATGGTAGTGGCTAGTGGTTTGGCTAGAGCTGGGTCTTCTCGGCAATGGTTTCAATGGTGATTGTTGATGGTGCAGATGGTGGGTGGTGACTCTTCTGGAGGTGATGTTGCTATGGTTGAAGGTCCGAAGTGGGTCTGCTCAAAATGGTGGCTCATAGTGGGGTATAATTGTCCTTTTAAGATTAAATTTTGATGATATTAGCAATAACCGTTAGTTTGATTGACAAAAGGGGGTATTTGTTACCAATGTGCAAACTAGAGGGGGGTAAGTGTTATATTCCAAAACACAGGGGAGGTAAGTGTTATAAAACCAAACTAGAAGGGAGGTAAGTGTAATTATCCCTTGATTTTAAATGATAAACATGATATTCAAGTTCCTAGAGGTGCATAGACTCGAAGGACAACTCTAGTGTTGTTTTTGCATTTGAAATTTGTGTGTTCGTTCTTTTCTACATTACTCCTAGAATGAGTTTGTTTTATTAGTCAATTTTCATGCATCAGAAGTTATTATCACTATTAATCTTCAATAATTAGATATAACTTGTGTTCACATGTAGTGATGTTATAATTTAGTGATTTACTAATTGGCATCTTATGTGTGTTGTGTCTCGCTTTAATACTGCAAAATTAAACTAATTAATCTAACATTGATTAAACTTGTTTGAGAAATTTTAAATGTTTAATAAAAAATATTTTTTTAGTTCATGTGAAGAGTGTTGGGAATAAATCAAAAATTGAAAATGCATGCAAGAGATAAACAATCATACAAGACACAAATTTACATGATTCGGCAAAAGACTTTGCCTACATTCATAGAGCACATCGAAAAATTCATTATCAACAATAATGGAGGTTTACAATAGAGAACTCATTGAAACCTCACAAGAAATGGTTGCCTCTCTCAATATACATATGAAACCCTAGATGCCTCTCTCTCTCTCTCTCAATATATATATATATATATATATATATATATATATGTAGAACTAAACATTATAGAATTGAAAGTCAAAGCCCACAGAACAATATTTGGGCCACAGCGACATCTGGGCCACAACAATCTCTATAAAAATTTCTACCTAGGGCACTACCTTCTAGACCCCGTGACCTCAACCCCCAATTGGATTCCATGAAGTGGCAACATAAATTGGGCTTGTGAGTGAAGTTCCACAACCTCAACAAAGTGAAGTTTATAATAAAAGATCGATGTAAGAAAAAAAATTTTAGTTGATATCGCAAGAAGAAACTATTTTTTCAATTTCTTAAAAATGTATAATTAGTGGTTAATTTTTTACTATTACTGTCACGCCCCGGTTTCCGACACCCGGTTAGGAGCGAGGGAAACGGGGGTGAATCCGTAATTTCACCTCAAGTTCCCACACCTTAATCTCATTTTAATCTATTCTATTGCGGAAGCATTCTGTATGGACACCCTTCAGGTGACATAAGATCATCAATAGCCCTTGCAAATGATTTTCACAAAAATTGGGCATGACCCATTCTAAATAATCAGTTCCTGGCATGTTACACCTGCTTTACAATTCATATGGACACTTCTGGGCACGTGTCCCCCCAGCATTTATATCTAAACAATCAAAATGGACACTTCTGGGCTCGTGTCCCCCCAGCATTTCTACTGCATGCATAATAGAATCAAAAATATACATGCCTCAGTCCTTGAATGTCCGTATTGCATCTATACATCACATGAATGAAATACATCTGAAGGAACTGAATCACCATAATTGCTCCATACATCTAATCCAAATGTCCTAGTTATACATTAAATTCTAAAGAATTTAACTACTACCTCTGCCTCCAGTACCATGAGTCCTCTAACTGACTCCGTAATCAGCAATACCTGCAAAACCTGGGAGGGGGTGAGCTCAAAGGCCCAACAAGGTATATAGAACCATACTATCATCGCAGCAGCAGGTCGATCCTCACATATTCTCAAAACTATACATGCACTTAAATATATCATAATATTTAAAGTCATGCCCCTCCTAACATACATGAACCGATAATGCACATGGCAGTTTTAGCATTTATGAACATTTACATCAACTATCCATGACTTATGAAATCATTTACAACATGTTCAAGGCAGTACACATCCAACGTCATTATGTATAGAAAACATATATGAACAGAAGCATTTACATGAACAATGAAAATCATATGCCACGTCACCTACTCAACAAGATCCATGGAATCATGCATGAATGCACATGCTCATGCATTTTTACCCAAACATCCACATTTCTCAAATCATGCATTTTTTACCCAAACATCCACATTTCTCAAATCATGCATGATGCTTCACATAAGTGCAAATACATACGTATATAACTCACACCAAGCTAATTCATAGGGGGCTTTCTCATCACTCCAATAGTAAGGGTCTCTTCGGCACCCAAACTCTGCTTGTGCTTTATCGGGTTACTAACCCGAAGGGAGCACCTCCTCTTGGCCAAGTTTTGGGTCTTTCACCCTAGGGGCCATCCCCTTATCTTAATTTTCACACTCCTGCCCCAAAATCATATATATAGTGCATATAAGCACACCCATGCACTTATCCACACCATGAATGCATTTTTCTCAAATCAATGCATTTTCCTTTCACCTCAAGATTGTCACAATGTCATCACACTCATATCATGGAAACCATCATGCTTATGCATTTTTCAAGAAGAAAGTCATTTCTTTCATGCACAAATTTGTAAACACCACATCTTCACGTTTTCACCAATAAACACACTCTTCATGGAAATCATTCATAATCACATTTGCACATACACAACATATATATAGATGTCACATCTTGCATATAATCACATGTATACGTATATTAGCATAAATATAATCATGCTTTTACTACGAGCAACCAACATGCATTCTTACAACTATACATAATCACGCAAATATATAAATATATATATACATCATGTCACCCATATAGGTAGTAAAAACATACATAACATTTCACATATTTCATGCTTTTCCAATATCCTTCTATGCCATAATCAATTTAGCATGCATTTCTACTACTGCACCACATATATAATCACGGATATACTTACATATATTCAACTCATGTATAAGAATCATATATACATGCAAGGCAACATCTAGCTAAATATACATATATAATTTAGCATGCTTTACATGTCTCAATCTCTAAACATGCATATAACAATGCCCTAACCCTGCAAGCCCACACACATATATATATATATATATATATCTACCCACATATATATGCGTCTTCACATCCCACGTGTCTATATATATAAACACCTTTATATATATATATGCACATATATATATATGCAAACGCCACATATGACTAAATTAAGAACATATGTAAAATTAATCAATATAGTCAAATATACATAGAGATAGAGGCAAGAATCAACTTGCCTTAGGTCCCGTTTCGCCAAGTCCGCGCTCGCAAAGCGGTCCGTCTCCAAGTCCCGGTCCAGTACCGTGTCGAAGCCCACACGAACAAATCCACTGGGCCAGTTCATTTCCTCCTGGCTAATCCCTGTGCTTGGCCCAATTCGTGTTGTGGCCCAATCTTCATCAAGTCCATTCCAAGCTTAAACCAATTCCAATATGAAATCAAATGGAAACCAACCCAAATTTAATTCCAACCCAACTCCAAGGTCCAAGCCCGCTATTAATGAGGGCCCAAATCGCAACCCATTATTTTCAAGCCCAATATACAATGCAGACCCATAATCGGCCATCCACTGCCACCACCTTGGGCCACCATGCATCAACCATGCGAAGCCCAACCAAAACCTAACTACAACCACTACCCAAACCAATTCAGTTTCCAATACCAAGCTGTCACCTTTCAACTTTACAAACTAAGGCAGCCACCGTCATCACCACTTCGGTGAAAACCCATAGTCGAGCCCAATCCGCAAGTTACGACCACAAAGGTCACCTAATCCACCATCTTCGGCCAACCAAGCTGCCGCCATATTTAATCCAAGCTCAAACAAATGTTCCAGTCAAACCCACCATTGAACTGTCAAACCAAAGCAACCCCAAGTTCTCACCCTTAAGGCCATTGTGAACCTAGCCCATGGAAGACCCACCTTCGGTTGCACTTTCACCAAGCTCAACAATGAATAACCCTCCTCAAGTCACACCAAACAACCTCAATTAAAGTAGCCGAGCAAACCCAACCGAACCCAACCACCACGTCATCCAGCCACTGTGAACAGCCACCATAGCCGTGAGCCTCCAATCTTCATACCCAAATGGAACCCATTCAAAAACCATACCCAACCAACCAGCAACTGAACCCAACGGCTCACCGTAACGGATCTACTAGCCGAAGTCTCCAATCGGACTGAACACAACCCCGTCGCGCTCAACCAAAATCGGACCACCCGAAGCCAACCCCAAGCACGACCCAGTCGTGTTTCGACGCCACCACCACCGAAGAAACCACCGCGAACCACCTGAAAACCCACAAAATCCAACCGTAAAAACCCCCCCCGTCGTGAACCGCTCAGCTGCACCGAGCCACCACGCGACGCCGGCAGCTTCACCCCACGCCACCACCGTTGCCGACGGCCGGCCGAAGCCCCGCCGTGAGAACCACCTGCCGCCGTCGCGACTTCTCTTTCCTCTCTCCCGATCCCCCTTCTCGGTTCTTCTTTCTCTCTCCCCGATCTTCCTTCTTCTCTTCTTTTCTTTTTTTCTTTTCTTTTCTTTCTTTTTCTTCTCTTTTTCTTTTCTTTTCTTTTCTTTCTCTTTTCTTTCCTTCTTCGGCTGACCACTTCTTCTCTTCTCTACACCACACATTTTGGTCCACAAGTCCTTAATTAATTCTCCTCCACAAGTTATATATATATATTATTTATATATATACATAACATCACACAATACATGTATTCACATGTATTTCCCCACACTCACCTATATAAATACAAAGGCCCCTCTCAATTTATCCAAAATCACATATAGGCCCACCATATATTTATAATTAAATATAAATATATGTACCACATATATATATATATATATATATACACCTTCCACATATATGAAGTGTATCCACACCCTTTCCGGGATTTAATTAATCTGAAAAAAAATTTTAATCCGGTCCGAAATCGCCGGGAACCGGTCAAAAAATTCTGGTCTTTACAATTACTGCCAGAGGCAAGGCACATAACATGCTAATTCCATATCCATGTTTGGCCAAATTACTCGGATTAGTATGTTTTTGGTACTAACAACTTGTTGAAAATGAACATTAAGATTTTGATTTTGATAGTTAATCTTCACCTACTAAGGAGATAAAGGGAAGTCACACCCCTCTATTTTGCAAGAAAGTCCAGCCATGCATACATCATTCACGCACAACACATGACATGTATGTCAACATGCATGTCAACAAAGTCTAGATCATCTGTAAATTTAGAATTATTTGGAGTGTCCTAAAATGGCATAGAGATGTAGATTCGTATTTTGTGATGGGTCTAAATTTTTTGGGTCGAAGAATTATGCAACATTAAATTTGTATGTCAAGGAGACATAGTAAAAGACTCATTTGCATCTCTGATGGTCCTAAATTTGAACCTATTTGATTAGTATTAGTTACATACATACAACCCATCTTTTCTATTTAATTACTCATTTTCCTCCATGGGTCAATAGTGAGATAACATACAATTCATATTTCCTATCTTGATCCTAATAATCATTTATAGCATATCATTATGTGGATCAAGTTAGTTTGTACAATCTTATTCCTAGCTAAATCGTAAACCTCTAGTTTTTCCATAAATTCAGGTTTACCGCACATAACAGACCTTAACTATATATAATATATCATCTATATATGCAAGGCATTATAAATAAGCCCGTGTTCTCATTTATCAAAAATCGGGAAACATTAAAATAAAAGAGAAGAACAGGAGGAGGAATGGCGAAGAAGCTTGTTGCCGTGTTTCTCATGTGTCTTGCTATTGTTGCAATAGCGAGCAATGATCCTATAGGCGATCAATATGACAAGGACTTTGTCCCAGTCATGGAAAATAAAGCTCAGGATCCTTTAGCTGAACAATATGACGTTCCAGTCACCGGAGTGCCACCTAGTGATGTTATAGACAATCAATATGACAAGGACTTGGATGACCCCAATGAACATATCAAGGACTATGTCCCAGTCATCGGTGCTTAATTAGCTAGCCGACCAACAGATATACATACATTATATACTAGCTAGCAAAGCTCATACTCCATAATTCTTAATAATCACTCGACCTTGATTGTGGAATGCTACATTGATGTTCTTGTTCTGCTTTGAATTACTAATAAAACCTATTAGTTGAATGCTTCATTAATTTACTCATTTCTGTATGTGTTATAGAAATTATGTTGCATGATTTAAGATAACTTTGTCTGGATTTAGGTCGATGATCACGAAATGTTCTTTTTAATAAAATGATAATTGGCCAATCTATGAATTTTTATTTTTTTGAGCGAATTACATTAAATCCTCCTTGACTTATATCACTTTTCATTAAACCTCCCATTTGGTTTTTTTTTTGGAGGATGCATCATTATTCATAATTTTTTGATGTAGATATTGTGAGTTGCGCGGGGCGGAAGTAGTTGTGAAAGTAATTCAAAACCTAGAGGAGGGGAGGGGGAAGGTTGAATAGTTTCACTTGCTTGTTTGCTTAATTTTCCAAATTAATTCGAGTTTAAGTCCAATTAACAATTAATCAAACTTAAAAAGCAAGTAAAAAAATAAAATGCAAGTAACATAAAGAATGCAACAGATGTACGTTGAAAATCCAAATAAAAAAAAAACCATAGGGGAGGCAGAAAACCTCCGGAAACCAATCCACTATAGTGAAGAAAAGTGCAATAGACTCTTTCTCAGACTCACACCCCTCTTCACTCTGTCAAGCATCTAATGCGTAATACCCTAGATTTACGATTCTTTATTAAGCTTTTAAAAGGTTATGTTGTTTAAGTAATGTGTAGGTACAATTTTTTCTTCTAAACTGTCTTCAGCACATAAGTGAAGCTTCTTTGATCAGTTCTTTATTTCTGTGTATTTTTGGGCAATATTGTAATCTAATTTTTGCAACGGGTTAGGTTATAAATTGTCTAGGTGGTTTTGTCACGAAATTGCCAAAGGGGGAGATTATGAGATATAAATTTGTAATTCACATATTTTCGATGAGAGCACACATCTATATTTCATGAGTGATGTTTAGGATGGTGTTCTACTACTGATTAGTTTCTTAGAGACTACATCAAATCATTCGCTGATTAGAGCACAAGATTCATGGTTCTTCTCTTAATTGTTTAAGAAGAAAGGTGACTATAACGCACTATGAGGGGAACAGAATACTTGCTGAGTATTTTTGTTCTTCCAGCAACCTTTCTGTAAGGATCGTGATGTTAGCCAAAAGTCTGCACCAATTAGACTGGAGGTCGCAATTATAAACCTGAGCTGTTCCACATCAGATTCTTGATAGAGTGAAGTAGGTGTGAGTTTGAGATAGAGTCTGTTGTACTTTGCTTCCTTATAGTGGATTGGTTTCGTATGGCTTTCTGCCTCTCCCATAGTTTTTTCTCAATATGGGTTTCCCACGTATATCCGCTGCATTATTTACTTTACTTGCATTTTAAGTTATTTACTTGCATTAACTATTTGGTCAGTTATTAATTAGATTTAAAAGTGAATTAGTTTGGAAAATTAAGCAAACAAGCAAGTGAACCTATTTCCCTCATCTAGGTTTTAAAGTACTTTCGTAACCACTTCTACATCGTGCAACTTATAGTTGGTATCAGAGAAGTGTTTTTTAATTTGTGAGTAGTTCCTTGCGAAGTCTTTTTAAAATCAATATTTATTTTTGTTGTCAAAAATCGTTATGGAATCTAGTATGGAAGAGGGTGGATCAATTTATTGAACTCCTTTGTTTGATGGGTTAAATTATATTTTCTTGAATTCTCACATGAAAGCCTTCTAAAAATATCAAGTAGAGAGAGTTTGGATGGCTATAGAGAATGGCTATAAAATTCCTACCACTACCACTGGTGATGATGATGCTGTTATGGCTGTAGAGAAAGATAAAGCAACATGGTCTAATGCTGAGCATGAAGATGCTAACAAAAATAACAAGGGTTTATATACTATATTTAATTTTGATGTTCCTTTTGAATTTTCTAGAATTTCTACATGTTCCACTTTGAAAGAAGCATGTGATATGTTACAAATAACTCATGAGCGTATCACCAAGGTAAGGAAATCTAAGTTACAAATGCTTGCCACTAAATTTGAAACAATTAGAATGGATGAAGACGAGATTTTTATTCTAGACTAAATGATATTGTTCAAAGTAGTGCTAACCTTGGTGAGAAAATTTCATCTTTTCAAATTATCAAAAAAAATCATGAGATCATTGCTTGATAGGTTCCAAGCTAAGTTGGAAGCCTTAGATGAAAGCAAAGATTTAGATTTAATGGAGGTGGCTGAGTTAGTTAGATCAATTCAAACCGTTGAGATGAAATATCGAAACCTTCGGAGATAAAAAAATTTGGCCTTAAAAACCTCAAAGACTTCTAAGTCTTCAAGTTTGTCAAATGTTTTAAATTCTTCAAAATCTGAAGTTGAAAAAGTTAAAGTTTTGAATATGATTTAGATAATGATGTTGCTCTCCTTGCCAAAAAATTTAAGAAGATTCTTAAATATGAAAAAGGCAAAAATTTTAGAAAAGGAAATCTTTCTAAATTCTGGAATCAAAGCTCATCATCCAAAGGTAAGGAAAGGAAAGGGAAAGAAGATGACTCTAGGGGGAGATTGTGATCACTTGTTGGACATGTGCCGGTAAAGGTCATACATAAAATCAATTTCCAAGTCCTAAGAAAAATAGCTTTTGTGCAAAAAAAACTTAAAACACTAAAAAGGAAGCCATGAAAGCTATTATTTCTAAGTTTGAGTCTTCTAACTCTAATAATGATTCTTCTTTTGAAAATGATTCTCTTGTTGTTATTGCTTTAGCGAATGATGATACTGCTGATAATCATTCTTCTGATGTAGGTGAAACAAAGAAGTTAATAACTCTAAGCCAAGTTTGGTCTGATGATTCAGAAGATGAAGAAAAAGAATCAACCAATAAAGAATTGTCCAAGGCTTTTGAAGAGCTGTTTACAGAAACTATCAAGGTCAAAAGAGCCAACAAAAGGTAAATCAAATAGTTGGATGTGGTGGAAAGAGAAAAAAAATCTCTAATGAAAGAAAATGAGAAGATTGAGAAGAAAATTGAAGAAAGTATAACAAAAATTCTAAATCTTCAAGACAAAGTCAAGTTTCTCAAAAGCGAGGAAAGTCAAGCTATCTCTGCTAATGATTCTCTTATTTCTAGCATTAATTTTCTCAGGCCTGAATTAAAAATATCACAAGAGAAATAAATTGCTTTTACTTCTGGGCAGGTCAAGCTTGACAGCATGATTAGTGTTGGTAAGCCTGTAGGACATAAAACTGGATTATGTTGTGTTGGGTCATCATCTAAGGGAGAAACTATTTTTCTAAACCCAAGAATTTGGATGTGTTTGAAGCCAAACCTAAGCCTCAAGATGAGTCTTTTCATGTTAAAGTTTTGTCCAATGTGCTTTATTGTTCTTTTTGTGGTAAGAATGGATATAGTCAACACTATTGCTACAAAAAGAGAAGACATTCTAATTCTAATTTTTATGTGCATAATTCTTTTGCTAAGAGTAGCATTCATGCTAAAAAGCCACACTATTGGAACAAACTCCAACTTTCTCAGGCTAAAAAGAATTCAAACAAAAAAAAAAGAATGTTTCTTATTATGCACAATACTTTTTTGATAAATTGTATGTTAAAACTATGGGGATGAAAAAGGAAAATTTAGAGAAGTTTGTGCCTGTTGATACTTTGGAATTTATTCCTAATAGGTCTTTGGATGTAAAACCCCCTAACTAGGTCATTAGGACTTTGATGGTCATGGATTGAGCTTATGTTCATTTTTTGTTTTCCATTGGACCATATCTTTTAGTATAGGCTAGGTTTTTTCTTTTGTAGTAATCTTATGAGATTATGAGAGTCATATTTTTCTAAGAAATAATGTGAATTCTTTATATTTCTTTTTAATTTCACCTTGATTTGTGAATGCATAATTGGGACACTTAGTTTGTCAATAAATGAAGTACTTGATTTTATGATCTAGACATTGATGACTAATGTGCTGTATTTATTTCTTTTTAGAGGTGAATCTTTTGAGTCCATACAATTTGTGCACTTTTCCAACTCTGAGAGAATTAATTGAAAACTAATGAAAAGTTGACTAGAATGTATTGTATGAATAACTTTGAAAGCTTAAATGATCAATAAAAAATGAAAAGAAAAAGATTCTATTCAGCATGAAAAGTGAAGGAAAATTAAAAAAATGTTAAAAATCTAAGGCAAAAAGGAAAAGGGTACATTCGGGATGTGTTCGAAGCTTCCACTAAAATAGAAATCTCCAATGAGATATCTTTTTTTTTTTCTTAAAAAAAAAGAGTTGTTTTGAGAAAATAGCTGCCTGCCCACAAGCGTGAAAGTCACCGTCTTAGAAATAAATAAATAAAAATGTGTTTGCTCATGTGTAATTATTTTTGCTTATTGTCCAATATGTTTCAGAAGACGAATCAAAGAAATTTTATTAATTTTTGATGAGGTTCGATTGCACACACACACATGGATTTATTAGATAAATTTCTAACATTTTATAAATATTGGTATGTTAGAAGTTGTGCCATGATCATGAATTTGAGGATGAATTTTATCGACAATCTATGGGTTTTAAAATTCTATATTTATGAGTATTTGAAAATTTTCAGACATTTTAGGACTCATTTTATTCTCTGAAAATTGTGTTTTGATTATTCTCATGAGATTATTCATTTTTTTTGGAGATTATTTTTTATTATTTTGTCTTCACAAATTCAAAAATCCAAATATATTATTTTGTCTTTTACTTATTCTCTGTTTAATTTTTTTTTTTTACCTTAAGTGATCGATTGTCAAATCAAGTTGAAATGAGGTGTATTTGGTGAAATAGAGGTCTGAAGTGTATTTTGTTCATTTACAAAAAGGGGGAGAAGTGTTTAGTAGATAATTCTGTTTAGGGGGGAGTATTATAGATTTGTGTTTATATTTCTTTATTAAGCATTTACCAGGTTGTGTTGTTTAAGTTATGTGTACGTACAAGTTTTTCTTATAAACCGTCTTGAACACATAAGTAAAGCTTCTTTGATCTGCACCTTATTTCTGTGTATTTTTGGGCAACATTGTAATCTAATTTCTTCAATGGGTTAGGTTATAAATTGTCTAGATGGTTTTGTCACGAAATAGCCAAAGAGAGAGATTGTGAGATATAAATTTGTAATTGACATATTTTCAGTATTCAAAACCTAATTGATCGAGTTGTAATTTTCATCTTATTTTATATAATTGATCTTCAACAACTTTGTGTTGATATTCAAGTGATGGACATAGTGCAATTGATAAGAACGCCACATAGTATAGGTATGTAAAGTGAGGACACTGTACACTTTATATTTTCGAGCAAATTTTGAAAAACTGGGGTTTAATGAAAAATTTAGGGTTTTTCAAGAAGGAGTGGAGCCCAATATTTAGGACCGGTCTAACTTTTCTCGTTACTTTTGATTTCTGCAATTTTTTTTAAAAGTCCCACCGGTCCTATTATTTGGGCACCGGTCCCAATTAGCTTGTTCCAAAAAGGAAACAACTTTAACAAAAATCCTGATTCCTTTTGGGTTAGAAACTTCTAGAAGAGTTATATTTTGGTATATAACTTCTTTTCCAAGTAGAATTAGTTCTCCCTTGCCTATATATATGTATCTTTATTTTCTCTATAATTAGGTCGGGAATATTATTATTTTTAGAGAGAGAAAGTGTATACAATATAATTAGGGCATAATATTTTTGAGAGCACACATCCATATTTCACGAGTAATGTTTTGGACGGTGTTCTACTACTGATTAGCTTGTCAGAGACTGCATCAAATCATTCATTGATCAGAGCATTGGATTCATGATTCTTCTCTTACTTGCTGAAGAAGAAAGGTGACCATATCGCATTACAAAAGAAATAGAATACTTGCTAAGCATTTTTGTTCTTCCAACAGCCTTTTTGTAAGGATCGAGATACTTTATTCAATAGAGAACTTTTTTAGGGAACATTTTTGTTTTCCTATCAAAAAAGAACTTTTTCAACACAGAGTATTTCTTTTGGGTCTCTCCTTTTTTTTTCCCTTATACTGTACTTTTTTTCGGTCCTATCAAAGGTGATATATTATTCAACAAAAAACTGTTTCATGGGATCTTGTCAAAGTGATAATATATTCAACAGAGATAACATTCTTAACATATGTAAAGTTTCGTGTTAAGTGAACTTGTTTGAGATAAAACAAAGGTTGAAGGATGATAATTTCAAGAATTTGTATGGTTAACTTTATGGATCAGAATATTTACATAATGATTTTGTGGAAAAAGAAATAGTAAAATTTGTCCATAAAAACTTTTAGGTCTTAGAGGTGCATAGACTCCAGATACAAAATTGTATGATAATTAGGCATTAATATATTGATTTTAAATGATAAACATGATATTCAAGTTCCTAGAGGTGCATAGATTCGAAGGACAACTCTAGTGTTGTTTTTTCATTTGAAATTTGTGTGTTCGTTCTTTTCTACATTACTCCTAGAATGAGTTTGTTTTATTAGTCAATTTTCATGCGTTAGAAGTTATTATCAATATTAATCGTTAATAATTAGATATAACTTGTGTTCACGTGTAGCGATGTTATAATTTAGTGATTTACTAATTGGCATGTTATGTGTGTTGTGTCTCACTTTAATAGTGCAAAATTAAACTAATTATACATTTCTAAGAATCTAACATTGATTAAATTTGTTTGAGAAATTTTAAATGTTTAATAAAAAATGTTTTTTTAGTTCATGTGAAGAGTGTTGGTAATAAATCAAAAATTGAAAATGCATGCAAGAGATAAACAATCATACAAGACACAAATTTACATGATTCAGCAAAAGACTTTGCCTACATTCATAGAGCGCATCAAAAAATTCATTATCAACAATAATGGAGGTTTACAATAGAGAACTCATTGAAACCTCACAAGAAATGGTTGCCTCTCTCAATATACATATGAAACCCTAGATGCCTCTCTCTCTCTCAATATATATATGTAGAACTAAACATTATAGAATTGAACGTCGAAGCCCACAGAACAATATTTGGGCCACAGCGACATCTGGGCCACAACAATCTCTATAAAAATTTCTACCTAGGGGCACTACCTTCTAGACCCGGCGAGCTCAACCCCTAACTAGATTCCATGAAGTGGCGACATAAATTGGGCTTGTGATTCAGGTTCCACAACCTCAACAAAGTGAAGTTTATAATAAAGATCGATTTAAGAACAAAAATTTCAGTTGATATTGTAAAAAGAAACTATTTTTTCAATTTCTTAAAAATGTATAATTAGTGGTTAATTTTTTACAATTACTGCCAGAGACATGGCACATAACATGCTAATTCCATATCCATGTTTGGCCAAATTACTCAGATTAGTATGTTTTTGGTACTAACAACTTGTTGAAAATGAACATTAAGATTATGATTTTGATAGTTAATATTCACCTACTAAGGAGATAAAGATAAGTCACACCCCTCTATTTTGCAAGAAAATCAAGCCATGCATACATCATTCACACACAACACATGACATGTATGTCAACATGCATGTCAACAAAGTCTAGATCATCTGTAAATTCAGAATTATTTGGAGTGTCCTAAAATGGCATAGAGATGTAAATTCGTATTTTGTGATGGGTCCAAATTTTTTGGGTCGAAGAATTATGCAACATTAAATTTGTATGTTAAGGAGACATAGTAAAAGACTCATTTGCATCTCTGATGGTCCTAAGTTTGAACCTATTTGATTAGTGTTAGTTACATACATACAACCCATCTTTTCTATTTAATTACTCATTTTCCTCCATGGGTCAATAGTGAGATAACATACAATTCATATATCCTATCTTTATCCTAATAATCATTTATAGCATAGCATTATGTGGATCAAGTTAGTTTGTACAATCTTATTCCTAGCTAAATCGTAAACCTCTAGTTTCCCCATAAATTCAGGTTTCCCGCACATAACAAACCTTAACTATATATAATATATCATCTATATATGCAATGCATTATAAATAATCCCGTGTTCTCATTTATCAAAACTCAGGAAACATTGAAATAAAAGAGAAGAACAGGAGAAGGAATGGCCAAGAAGCTTGTTGTCGTGATTCTTCTGTGTCTTGCTGTTGTTGCAATAGCAAGCAATGATCCTATAGGTGATCAATATGACAAGGACTTTGTCCCAGTCATGGAAAATAAAGCTCAGGATCCTTTAGCTGAACAATATGACGTTCCAATCACCGGAGTGCCACCTAGTGATGTTATAGACAATGAATATGACAAGGACTTGGACGACCCCAATGAACATATCAAGGACTATGTCCCAGTCATCGGTGCTTAATTAGCTAGCCGATCAACAAATATACATACATAATATACTTGCTAGCAAAGCTCATACTCCATAATTCTTAATAATCACTCGACCTTGATTGTGGAATGCTATATTGATGTTCTTGTTCCGCTTTGAATTACTAATAAAACTTGTTAGTTGAATGCTTCATTCATTTACTCATTTCTGTATGTATTATAGAAATTATGTTGCATGATTTAAGATAACTTTGTCTGGATCCAGGCCGATGATCATGAAATGTTCTTTTTAATAAAATGATAATTGGCCAATCTATGAATTTTTATTTTTTTGAGTGAATTACATTAAATCCTCCTTGACTTGTATCATTTTGCATTAAACCTCCCATTTGGTTTTTTTTTTTTGTTTTTGTTTTTGGAGGATGCATCATTATTCATAATTTTTTGATGTAGATATTGTGAGTTGCGCGGGGCGGAAGTAGTTGCGAAAGTAATTCAAAACCTAGAGGAGGGGAGGGGGAAGGATGAATCGGTTCACTTGCTTGTTTGCTTAATTTTCTAAATTAATTCAAGGTTAAGTCCAATTAACAATTAATCAAACTTAAAAAGTAAGTAAAAAAATAAAATGCAAGTAACATAAAGAATGCAACAGATATACGTAGAAAATCTAAATCGGAAAAAAACCACAGGGGAGGCAGAAAATCTCAGGAAACCAATCCACTATAATGTAGAAAAGTACAATAGACTCTTTATCTGACTCACACCCCTCTTCACTTTGTCAAGCATCTAATACGTAATACCCTAGATTTACAATTCTTTATTAAGCTTTTAAAAGGTTATGTTGTTTAAGTAATGTGTAGGTACAATTTTTTCTTCTAAACTGTCTTCAACACATAAGTGAAGTTTCTTTGATCTGTTCTTTATTTCGAAAGTGAGGAAAGTCAAGCTATCTCTGCTAATGATTCTCTTATTTTTAGAATTAATTTTCTCAATCCCGAATTAAAAATATCACAAGAGAAATAAATTGCTTTTACTTCTGGGCAGGTCAAGCTTGACAGCATGATTAGTGTTGGTAAGCCTGTAGGAGATAAAATTGGATTACGTTTTGTTGGGTCATCATCTAAGGGAGAAACTATTTTTGTTAAACCCAAGAATTTGAATGTGTTTGAAGCCAAACCTAAGCCTCAAGATGAGTCTTTTCATGTTAAAGTTTTGTCTTGTCCAATGTGCTTTATTGTTCTTTTTGTGGTAAGAATGGATATAGTCAACACTACTGCTACAAAAAGAGAAGACATTCTAATTATGATTTTTATGTGCATAATTCTTTTGCTAAGAGTAGCGTTCATGCTAAAAAGCCACACTATTGGAACAAACTCCAACTTTCTCAGGCTAAAAAGAATTCAAACAAAAAAAAAAAGAATGTTTCTGATTCTCCACAATACTTTTTTGATAAATTGCATGTTAAAACTATCGGGATGAAAAAGGAAAATTTAGAGAAGTTTGTGCCTATTGATACTTTGGAATTTATTCCTAATAGGTCTTTGGATGCAAAACCCCCTAACTAGGTCATTAGGACTTTGATGGTCATGGACTGAGCTTATGTTCATTTTTTGTTTTCCATTGGACCATATCTTTTAGTATAGGTTAGGTTTTTTCTTTTGTAATAATCTTATGAGATTATGAGAGTCATATTTTTCTAAGAAATAATGTGAATTCTTTATATTTCTTTTTAATTTCACCTTGATTTGTGAATGCATAATTGGGACACTTAGTTTGTCAATAAATGAAGTACTTGATTTTATGATCTAGACATTGATGACTAATGTGCTGTATTTATTTCTTTTTAGAGGTGAATCTTTTGAGTCCATACAATTTGTGCACTCTTCCAACTCTGAGAGAATTAATTGAAAACTAATGAAAAGTTGACTAGAATGTATTGTATGAATAACTTTGAAAGCTTAAATGATCAATATAAGAATGAAAAGAACAAGATTATATTCAGCATGAAAAGTGAAAGAAAATTAAAAAAATGTTAAAAATCTAAGGCAAAAAGGAAAAGGGTACATTCAGGATGTGTTCGAAGCTTCCACTACAATAGAAATCTCCAATGAGATATCTTTTTTCTTAAAAAAAAAAAAAAAAGAGTTGTTTTGAGAAAATAGCTGGCTGTCCATAAGCGTGAAAGTCGCCATCTTAGAAATAACTAAGTAAAAATGTGTTTGCTCATGTGTAGTTATTTTTACTTATCATCCAATTTGTTTCAGAAGACGAATCAAAGAAATTTTATTAATTTTTGATGAGGTTGGATTGCACACACACACATGGATTTATTAGATAAATTTTTAACATTTTATAAATATTGGTATGTTAGAAGTTGTGTCATGATCATGAATTTGAGGATGAATTTTATCGACAATCTATGGGTTTTAAAATTTTATATTTATGAGTATTTGAAAATTTTTAAAAATTTTAGGACTCGTATGATTCTCTGAAAAATGTGTTTTGATTGTTCTAATGAGATTATTGATTTTTTTGGAGATTGTTTTTTATTATTTTGTCTTCACAAATTCAAAAATCAAAATTAATTATTTTGTCTTTTATTTATTCTCTGTTTAATTTTTTTTTTACCTTAAGTGATCAATTGTGAAATGAGGTGTATTTGGTGAAATAGAGGTCGGAAGTGTATTTTGTTAATTTTTACAAAAAAGGGGAGAAGTATTTATCAGATAGTTTAAGGGGGAGTATTATAGATTTGTGTTTATATTTCTTTATTAAACATTTCACAGGTTATGTTGTTTAAGTTATGTGTACGTACAAGTTTTTGTTATAAACCGTCTTGAACACACATGTGAAGCTTCTTTGATTTGCACCTTATTTTTGTGTATTTTTGAGCAACATTGTAATCTAATTTCTCCAATGGGTTAGGTTATAAATTGTCTAGATGGTTTTGTCAGAAATAGCCAAAGAGAGAGATTGTGAGATATAAATTTGTAATTGGCATATTTTCAGTATTCAAAACCTAATTGATTGAGTTGTAATTTTTGTCTTATTTATATAATCAATCTTCAACAACTTCGAGTTGATAATCAGGTGCATGGACATAGTTCAATTGATAAGAACGCCACATAGTATAGGTAAGTATAGTGAGGACACTGTGCACTTTATATTTCTGAGCAAATTTTGAAAAGCTAGGGTTTAATGAAAAATTTAGGGTTTTTCAAGAAGGACTGGTGCCCAATATTTAGGAGTGGTCCAAATTTTCTCGGTACTTTTGATTTCTGCAGTTTTTTTTAAAAGTCCCACTGATCCTATTATTTGGGCACCGGTCCCAATTAGCTTGTTCCAAATAGGAAATAACTTTAACGAAAATCCTGATTCCTATTGGGTTTGTAACTTCTAGAAGAGTTATATTTTGGTATGTAACTTTTTTTCCAAGTAAAATTAGTTCTCCCTTGCCTATATATATGTATGTTTATTTTCTCTACAATTAAGCCTAGAATATTATTATTTTTAGAGAGAGAGAGTATATACAATATAATTAGGACATAATATTTTTGAGAGCACACATCCATATTTACGAGTAATGTTTAGGATGGTGTTCTACTACTGATTAGCTGCTCAGAGACTGCATCAAATCATTCGTTGATCAGAGCGTTGGATTCATGGTTCTTCTGTTACTTGCTGAAGAAGAAAGGTGACCATATCGCATTACGAAGCGAATAAAATACTTGCTGAGTATTTTTGTTCTTCCAACAACCTTTTTGTAAGGATCATGATATTAGCTAGAGGTCTGTAGTAGTTAGACTAGAGGTCGCAGTTGTAAGCCCGAGGTGTTCTGCATCAGATTCTTGACAGAGTGAAGACAGGTCTGAGTGTGAGACAGAGTGTGTTGTACTTTGCTTCATTATAGTGGATTGATTTCCTGAGGCCTTCTGCCTCTCCTTGATTTTTTCTCAATCTGGGTTTTTCAGGTATATCCGGTGCATTCTTTACTTTACTTGCATTAATTATTTGGTTAATTATTAATTGGGCTTAAAAGTGAATTAGTTTGAAAAATTAAGCAAACAATTAAGTGAATCTATTCACCCCCTCTAGGTTTTAAAGTACTTTTTGCATGACTTCTGCACCGCACAACTCACAATTATAACCTAACCCATTAGAAAATTAGATTACAATTTGCCTAAAAATACACAAAAATAAAGAGCTAATCCATTGAAGCTTCATATGTGTGTTCAAATTGATAGAAGTAAAACTTGTATCTATACATCACTTGAACAACACAACTTGGGAAAAGCTTAATAAAGAAATATAATTAGAAATACACAGAGATTACTCAATCCTCACCCTTAAACAAAAAATATCTCCCCCTTTCTGTAACAAATTGACAAATAATGAACGAATAGAGTAATATAAATAAGAAAAGTAGTTGATCACTAAGAGAGAACAGTAGCATATCAAAACAAAAATAAAATAATCACTGATCAAAACATAATCATAACACCAATTTGAGAATAAAAAAAAAAATACATAATCAGCAAATCAAAATAATCTAGACATCATAGCTAAATAAGTCATATCTAATCTAGAACAAAACAAAACAAGGCCTGCAGCCTCTGTCTAATCATCATCATTAGGAGCCTCATCTGAAATAGCAAGGTCAATCTTATCTATCCTAGAATGAAGTCTATCAAACCCTTGTTGTATGAACCTAAGAACTTGGTTCATCTGATTTTGCATTCATTGGTGTGTCAGTCACAGGAAGATGAAAAATTTCATGACCTCCTAGTATAGCCTGTCCAGCTCCTTGACCTAGCTCATATGTCTTCCTATGCTTCTCTTTTTTGTTTACTGAATGAGTGGCCGAGGTAGAATCAATCACCCATTTTGGTCTCTCAATGTCAGCTCTTTTAAGGATAGGAACCCTAGCAGCCGTCAGAATAGTCATCACAATCTATGGAAAAGGCAAGGTTGAAGGTGATCTAGAGTGTCGAGTAGCTAGTATCATGGTACCCATGATTATTGTGGGTAGGTTGATGGGATTCTCTTGAACAATGTGGTATAGCATCTCAGCACGACTCTTGATCAAATTGCCTTTGTGTTCATGAGGATCAATATTGTATAAGGCCACCAAATTCAATGCCGAGACGTTGTGTATGAGGTAGAAGGAAGTCAACCTATCTATTAGCCTCGGGGCATTGGGTATGCACAACTCCCTAATCATGTCATCCATGGTCGGTCAGTTTGGATCCTTAACTTGATTAACCAAGACTACGTCATTCTCAATCTCTGCTACCCCTAAAATATCTGCAATGGTGTCCTTCGTAATCTCGATCCGAATGCCATAACACTTTGTCACAAAGGATAGGTCTTCCAAGTTAGATGTGATCGCATTTCCATAGAAATATCTCACCATTTTCAGCTTGACTATCTCCCGAATATCACACAATGACTCCCAACCATTATCTTTGAAGTACTTAACAAACTTCAATTAGCATTCTCGTTTGATTGCAACAAGATTAACTTTACATTCTATCCTAATAGCCTAACAACTAGTGACATTTAGAAGGTTGTTGAATTTGAAATCATCTTCAAACATGTCTCGAGTAAATACAATGTGGTTCTCCGCACACATGAATGCCTCAGTGCATCCCCATTTGTGTGCCATAAGAACCACAATGAATAGAACCAAGAATAGTGTCAAAAGTTCTATTGAGTCAATTTATTGAACACTTGGTATGCAAAGCTAAAATCCTCAAATTTCAAAGAACTTTGTTTGTTCAATTCACCACAAACACAAAAAAATAAAAAACAAAATCTCCAAAATGATTTAATCACAACCTCTAATAATCAATAATCACAAGAAAATAAGGGACGAGAAGAGTGTGTGAGAGATGTCAGTTTGAGTGTGTTTGAGATTGTATTGAGAGTTTGAGAGTTGCGTGAGAGTGAAGTGTACGCACATGTGTGTGAGGGAGAATTTTGACAAAATATACGCACGTTGAATTGCTAATTTTTGGGCATCCGCTAAGTGTGCCAGTGCTTGTATATGAGGACCAGTCCAAAAATTTTTGGTATCTCTAAATTTGCAGAAGTGCAACCGGTCCTGGTGTATGGGACCCATCCCACTTTGTGAATTATGAAAATTTTCACTTTGGACCTCAATTCACTAAAAACCTCATCTCAACCTATTTTAGCAGTTAAGCACCATGCTAAAAAAAATATAAGAAAAACAAACAAAACAAAAAATATATATTTTAGGATTTTTGTTTCTCTGAAAACCCAACAAAAAATATAATCTTATGAGAATAATCAGAACATATTTTTAAGGGAATAAAACCAATTCTAAAATTTCTAACAAATTTTAAAATATTTATAAGTGCAGAATTTTAAAACCCATAATTTGTCAATAAAATTCATTCTCAAATTTATGATCACGACACAATTTTCAATTCACAAATATTTAAAAAAATTTAGAAATTCATCTAACCCATCCGCGTGTGTGTGCAATCCAACATCATCAAAAATTAATCAAATTGCTTTGATTCAATATCTAAAACACATTGGATGATAAGCAAATAAAACTACACATAATCAAATTATTTTTTTCAACGAATTTCATCATTTTTTTTATTTCTAAGATCGTGGCTTTCACGCTTACAGGAAACCAACTATTTTCTCAAAACAACTTCTTTCTAGAGATATCTCGTTGGAGATTTATATCATAGTGGTAACTTCGAAACAAATTCTAAATGTAGCCTTTTTCCTTTTGTCTTAGATTTTTAGTAATTTTTTTTCTTTTTCTTTTCATTATGAATAAAAATAGAATCTTTTCTTTCATTGTTTTTTATTAATCATTTAAGCCTTCAATGCTACTCATATAATATAGTCTAGTCAACTTTACATTAGTTTTCAATCAATTTTCTCAACGTTGGACTAGTGCACAATTTGTATGGACTCAAAAGATTCATTACTAAAAAGATATAAATATAGCACATTGGTCAGCAATGCTTAGATTACAAAATCAAGTACTTCATCCACTAAAAAACTAAGTGTCCAATCATGCATTCTCAAATCGAAGTGAAATTACAAATAAATATAACGAATTCACATTATTTCTCAGAAAAAAATGATTCTCATAATCTCATATGATTATCACAAAAAATAAACAAAACCTGACCTAATCTAAAAGATATGGTCCAATGGAAAACAAATAATGAACATAAGCTCAAGCAATGACCATAAAAGTCCTAATGATCTAGTTAGGGGGTTTTGCACCCAAAGACCTATTAGGAATAAATCATATAGTATCAATAGGCACAAACTTCTCCAAATCTTTCGTTTTCATCCAAATTGTTTTAACATGCAATCTATCAGGGAAGTACTATAAAGAAACAGAAATATTCTTTTTCATGTTTGAATTCTTTTGATCTTGAGAATTTTTGGGTTTGTTCTAATAATGTGGTTTTTTTGCATGAACCCTATTCTTAGCCAAAGAATTATGCATCTGGAAATCAAAATTAGAATGTTTTCTATTCTTATTGCAATAGTGTGGACTATGTCTATTTTACCACAAAAATTACAATGAAGCACACTAGACATAACATGAGCATGTAAAGACTCAACTTGAGGCTTAGGTTTGGGTGCAGACACATTCAAGTTCTTGGGTCTAATAAAAATAGTTTTTCCCTTAGATGATGACCCAACAAAACCTAATCCAATGTTAGCTCTTGCCAACACTAATCATGTTATCAAGCTTAATATGCCCAGAAGTAAATGCAATCAATTTCTCTTGTTACTTTTTTCAATTCAGGCTCAGGAATATTAATTCTAGCATAAGAACATCTTTGGCAGAGATAGCTTAACTTACCTCACTTTTGAGAAACCTGACTTTACTTTGGAGATTCAGAATTTCTGATTTGTTTTCTTCAAACTTCTTCTAGATCTTCTCACTTTCTTTTATCAGAGATTCCTTTTTACTTTCCACCATCTCTAACTACTTGGTTTGCTTTTTGCAGGCTCTCTTGACTTTGACAGTTTTCGTAAACAACTCCTCAAAAGCTTTGGACAATTCTTCCTTAGTTGGTTCTTCTTTTCCTTCATCTTCAGAATCATTAGCAGTACTATCATTCAGTAAAGCAACAAAAGTAAGAGAATCATTCTCAACAAAATAATCACTATCATAGTTAGAAGACTCAGACTCAGACTCAGACTGAGACTCAGAAAAAATAGCTTTCATGGCTTTCTTTTTAACCTTTGAATTTTTCTTTGTACTAAAGTTATTTTTCTTTGGACTTGGACATTGAGTGGATGTATTATCTTTACCACCACATGTCCAACAAGTGATTTCAGAATCCTTAGAGTCATTAACTTCTTTTTGTTTCCTCTCCTTACCTTTGTATTATGAACCTTGATAATTTAGAAGAATTTCCTTTCCTAAGATTTCAATGTTTTTCATATTTAAGGATCTTCCTAAATTTCCTTGCATGGAGTGCAACATCATTATCTAAATCATATTCAAAACTTTCAACATTTTTAACTTTAGATTTTGAAGAATTTAAAACATTTGACAAACTTGAAGACTTGAAAGTGTTTGAGGTTTTTGAATCCAAACATTTTGTTTTATGAAGTTTTGGATATTTCATCTCAAAAGTTTGAATTGATCCAACTAATTTTGCCCCCTCCATTAAATCAACATCTTTGCTGCTTTTATAATTTTTCTGATAACCTAAAAGGATGGAATTTTCTCACAATGGTTAGCACTACTTTGAACAATATCATTAAACCTAGAATAAAAATAAGAAAATATCTTATCTTCATCTATTCTAATTATTTCAAATTTAGTTGCAAGCATTTGTCGCTTTGATTTCCTTACCTTGGTGGTACCCTCATAAGAGTTACATGTAAAATATCCCATTCTTCTTTTGAACTAGAACATAAAGGTGATAAGCATTGAATGTTATACATTCTCACGATCATTGATTGTGGAGTTAGTGGTGAAGTCAAATACCCTAGATTTCTCTCACATTATCTTCACTTTCTATTCCCTTTGATTTATTTTATTTTACTTTTTGATTAGTTTAGTTTAAAAATCAGAATTATTTTCTCTTAAATTTAATTAGAATTAATTCCGTATTCCAACTAATCAAACCATAATCCTTGAGGTACGATACCCCTTTTGATTGCCCTATTCTACAAGGAATTCGTTCTATTGCGAAGTGTGAAAATTTTTAATTGATATGCATTTTGAGTCACACTCACACACGAATCAATTTTTGGCACCGTTGCCGGGGATTATCTATTCGATTGATTGGATTTTACAGAATTAATTTTAATTGGATTTTTAGTTTAGGAAATTTTTATATTTTGTTTTTAATTTTGTTTTTGTTTTCTTTTCAGGTGCTTTTGGCTAATATATGCAAGGTCGTTGTTCTGTAGCTGATCCTTTGATACCTCTTGATCCTGAGCCTGAACGTACTCTTAGACAATAGAGGAACATCCCTGTTGATACCATTGTGCAAGAGAAAGAATTAATTGAAGACATGGCAGAAGAGAGGAATAACAACCATGTTCCTAATGCTGAGGGAGAAAGGGCTAGATTGCTTAGGGACTATTATGTTCCTGAGACATATACCTCTCTAGCAGGTTTTCAACTGCCCAATGTCACAATACAGAATTATGCGATCAAGTCCAGCATTAGTCAGATGCTACCATCTTATTTTGGGCTGACTTAAGAAGACCCTTACAAGCATCTAGATTAATTCATTGAAGTATGCTTACCAAAATTCATAACTTCTCTGAAGATGGTTTCAGAATGAAACTTTTTCTATTCTCCCTGAAAGACAAAGCAAAGTATTGGTTCAACTCTTTACCGGTAGGTTCTATCACGACTTGGACTCAGATGCAAAATGAGTTTCTCAAGAAGTACTTTTCGATAGGGAAGACCAATCAGTTCAGACGTGCTATTAGTGGTTTCTCCCAACATGAGGGGGAACAATTTTATGAGACATGGGAAAGATTCAAGGACCTTCTTAGGAAGTGTCCCCATCATCAAGTTCCTAAGTGGAAACTAGTGCAGAGTTTTCATGAAGGGCTGACAGAAGCCAACAGACAGATGGTTGATGCATCTTGTGGAGGTACTTTTATGTTGAAGAGTGAAGAAGAGGCATGGACCTTATTTAAAAATCTTAGTGACAACTCTTTACAATATGTGTCCTCTACTCGTTCTAGCAGACTCACCACTACAAGGAAGACTGATGGGATTTTTGAGGTTGGTGCTTCAGAAGCTATGCCAACTGACATTGATTTAATTATACTCAAGGTAGCAGCAATTATGGCTGCCAATGAAACTCCTTCTACTTCAAATTCTTTATTGCTAAGCCCTTGTGAATTTTGCTCTATTCCTATGCATAATGTGAGCAATTGTACTTCAATAGGGCAATTTTCTGATGTTCAATATGAGCAAGTCTAAGCTACATTCACTGAACCAATGAATCCTCCACGAGGTAATACTTACAATCCAACATGGGGGAATCATCGTGGTTTTTCTTATAGTAACCAAGGGGTAGCAATGCAATCATCATATCAACCTAGGACTTTTGTGCCTCAGCAGTAATTTCAAACATAAAGTCCTATGGCACAAAGAATTTCTGCTATTGAAGATAACCTAACACTTACCTTGTCCAAATTTGACAAGCTTGATTCTCTTATAGAGACAGTGCAAGCTATTGTAACAACAGTACAATCTATAGTTCAGCTAGTGCACTCGCATTCTCAATCCATTGCCAAACTAGAATCTCAGTTTAGACAGCTTGCTACTTCATTGAGTAGAAAAGAAGAAGGGAAGCTCCCTAGTCAACCAATTGCTAATCCAAGAGGGATGCAAGCTTCCACAAATAACCCACACCATGAGCAAGTTCAAGCCATTATCACTTTGAGGAGTTGGAAAATAATTGATAATAAAGTTGGTGAGAAGATAGAAGAAGAAAAAGTGACCACAAGTTCAAGTGCTAAAATTCCTTATGATCCCAAGGCTCCTTTCGCACAACGTTTCCTTGAAGTATCTAAATTGGGAAAGCAAGGGGACAAGCTGTATGACATGATGGAGGTGTTTTGACAAGTGAAGAATAATTTGCCACTCCTTGATACCATCAAGCAAATTCCTCCTTATGCTAAATTTTTGAAGGACTTGTGCACTCAGAAAAGGCGTTCTAAAAGCTATGTACCAAAGAAGGAGATGCTACCACAACAAGTGAGTTCTATAATTCAGCAGTGCACGTCTCCCAAGTACAAAGATCCTGGTGCCCCAACTATCTCATGCATTATTGGGGAGCACCATGTTGATAAAGGTCTTCTTCATTTGGGTGCAAGTGTGAATTTTTTACCCTATTCAGTCTACTTACAATTGGACTTGGGAGAATTGAAGCCTACCTTGGTGGTATCGCAATTTATAGACAGATCAACAAAGCAATCCCGAGGAATCATAGAAGATGTGCTCATTAAAGTGGACAAGTTTTACTTTCCTATTGATTTCATTGTGCTTGATACTGAGCTAGTTCATAATCCGAATAGGCACATTCCAGTTATCCTTGGTCAATCTTTCTTAGCTACAGTTGATGCTTGCATAATTTGTAGGTCAGGGATCATGGATATTTTATTTGGCAACATGAAGGTTAAGCTTAATATTTTCAATGCTATTGAGAATCCTACAAATCAGACATATGTTCTCTTCATGGATTCTGCGGATGTGTTCGAATCTACAGATGAAATAAAGGTGCAAGAAGAACAAAAGGAAAAGAAGGTGTTTGAAGATCAATTTTCTACCATTGTGGTAAATTCTGTATCCATTACACCTTCCAAAACATTTTGGAGTGAGCAATTGTTTGGAATATCCGACAACTCCACACCATGGTACGCAGATATTGTGAATTATTTAGCCATGGGAAAAGTGCCATGAGACTGGACCAAGCGAGAACGTGATAGATTCTTCTCTAAAGTTCATCATTACTTTTGGGAGGATCCAGAGTTATTTAAATATTGTCCAGATCAGATTATTCAGCGATGTGTCCCAGACCATGAGTTTCAAGATATTCTCAAGTTTTGCCACTCATTAGCATGTGGAGGCCACTTTAGTGCAAGGAAGACAACAGTAAAGGTACTTTAATGTGGATTATTTTGGCCTTCTCTGTTTCATGATGCATATGTTTTTGTAAAACTTGTGATCGCTGTCAAAGATTGGGTTCAATGTCAAGGCGTGATATGATGCCAATGAGCCCCATTCTGGTGGTTGAGATTTTTGATGTTTGGGAAATTAATTTTATGGGACCCATTCCACCTTCTTTTGGCTACGAGTATATTCTGGTTGGTGTGGACTATGTCTCCAAATGGGTGGAGGCCATTGCAACTCGAACCAATGATCACAAGGTGGTAATAAAATTCATGCATGAGAATATTCTTAGTCGATTCAGAATTCCTCGAGCCTTGATCAGTGATGGTGGTTCTCACTTTTCCAATAAATTCTTGAGAGGTTTGCTTGCTAAATATTCAGTGACACATAAGGTGGCAATGCCTTATCTTCCTCAGACGAGTGGGCAAGTGAGCTGTCCAACTGAGAAATTAAGCATGTTCTCAAAAAGATAGTGAGACTGGATAGAAGAGATTGGTTATTGCGACTGAGTGAGGCACTATGGGTGTATCAAACTGCTTACAAGACTCCTATTGGTATGTCACCATATAGGTTGGTGTATGGGAAAGCATGTCATCTTCCAATAGAGATTGAGCACAAGGCACTCTGAGCGATCTGAAAATTCAATTTCGATGCAAAAAGAGCTGGGGAAGAGAGAAAGTTATAATTGAATGAATTAGAAGAGTTTAGACGTGATGCTTATGAAAGTTCATGAATTTACAAAGAGAGGACGAAGGCATTTCATGATCGACATATCTCACGAAAGTCCTTCTCTCCAGGTGATAAAGTATGGCTTTTTAATTCAAAGCTTCGGTTGTTTCCCGAAAAATTGCGTTCAAGGTGGGATAGACCATTCCAGGTGATTTCAATTTTTCCTCATGGTGCTGTGGAAATTTGAAGCTTTTGAGATAATACTTTGATGAAAGTAAATGGGCAAAGGTTGAAGCATTGTGTGGAAGGATGTGTGCCAAGAAGAGACGTAGAGTCCGTTGACTTGACGGATCCTGTCTACCCAACTTAATCCCTTCGAAGAGTTGATCGTCTCCTACAGACATTAAATTGTAGGTTTTGTATGTATTTCTATCCTTTAATTTCTTTAATTTCTTTAGTTTCAATTTTTAATTTTAGTTTTCTTAAGTTTTCTTTCAATTCTAGTTGCGTTTTAATGTTTTTTCTTTGAGCTTTTGATGTATAAGTTGCTTCCGAAGGATGCCAAGAGGTGTACCGAGGTATTTGGACTCAATACGGGTGAAAAAACATGCTCTCAGTTGACCTTGGGCGATGGAGACTCAAAAATAACAAGTCCCGGTCGACCTTGGGCAATGGAGGGTGAAACAGGCAGTAGAAGGGGGATCGATCGCCCCTTGATAGTTTTCAAGGAGGACCACCACCAGCTGGCTGATCGATCACCCATGGCTAGGGGGATCGATCACCCAAGCCCAAAAGTGGGCTGGCCGAGAATCCCTTCTATATATGGACTCCCTCTTCTCCTTTGTTGATACTACTTTCATCCTTGACCTCTTTGAGCTCCAATTCAAGTCCTACTTCAACCGAGAAATTATTTTATTCAATTGGTGATTATTAAACAAGAATTCAACATTGATCATCATCAACATCAACATCAAACCGGATCAATAATCACTAGTTCTCAAAGGAAGCTCTCACTTTTTCAAGTTCAACATCAAAGTAAGTGAAGTTTTTCTTTGGTGAAATTGTACAAATCTTTTTGAGGGCTTTTGAAGACCAAGTTTGGGGGATCAAATTGGTGCATTTAATTGTTCACTTTGGGTGAAAAAATTGCCGAAAAGAGGAGGTTGAAGGATACAATTTTATTGTGCACGCCAAGTGTTTGGTTTAATTCCTCAACCAAACCTTTTCTATTTCTATGGCACCAAAGAGAGCAAGTCACCAAGGTGTTTCAAGTTCACGCAATCCTCGCCGAGCGAGGCATGATCCAACCACCGGTTCTTCGAGATCTCGCCGAGAAGGTATTCATGAGAGATGGCATCCAAGGGCTTTAAACTTTGAAACCACGTTTGACATCGCCGAACTCTATGGTATGTTTCCTGAGACATGATGGGGGATTTCTAACATCCGTCATCGTCGGTCAGCATCAATTCTGTTCCACTCTCTTCTACTATCTACCCGAGGCTTGTCAAGGTATTTTATTAGAACTTAATGCCGAAACTTGATGAACGGGATGTGCTTATATCTTTAGTAGATGGAACAGTAGTTCAAGTGGATATGTCATCCATTACTATTGCCATGGGTTGTCCTCATAAGTGCCCAGATGATTTGAGTCATATCTATACTCCTCTACCCGATGATTTGTTAGTGGGTAATTTAGTTACACGTTTATGTGTTAATCAATTTTTCGGGCCGAAAAAAAATACAACTTCCAAGTTTTCTATGCCAAATCACTTATGGTTCCTTGATGCTATTCTACTCAAGAATATATGTCCAATTGGACATAAAACTGAGAGACGTCAAGAGTTCTTTCAATGCTTATATGCCATACATTTTAGGCATTGGCAGTCGTTCCCACAGATTGTCTGGGGCCAGATGGAAAAGTTCTTTTCCAAGGTTATGGTCAAGGCATCGAACAGTGCAAGTGACTGCGAGTTTCCATTCCCGACTATCATTCATTAGTTGCTTATTGCACAAGGGTATGCAGTCTATAAAGACGAGCTTGCCTTTCCACAGGATATTTATTATGGCTCGCATGACTGGAATTTGAGTTGATCTCATATGCACCAGAGAGTCATAGCGGCGCCTGGTGAAGTGTCTAGATTGGCCCAGGGACGAGAACATGTAGATATACCACCATCGGTTGAAAATCTAGAGGAGATGAAAGCAGAGGAAGAGGAGGTGCATGCAGAAGCTGGTGGCCATGATTATCAGTATTTAGAGGGGCAGATTGCTAGGTTAACAGCCCAGTTTGGCACCGTACAGACAGAGGTATCCACACAGTTTGGAGCAATGAGGACTGAGATGGCAGATCACTTTCGTGATACTCGCCAAGACCAACTAGAGATGAGGAGGATGCTGCGTGCACTGATGCGCCAGGCAAACTTGAATCTGGATGCTTAGTCACCACCACATCCTTGACAGGAAGGTAACTATCTTTTGTATTTTTTTTTATTTTATTCTTAGTTTTTCTTTTTCTTTTTAGTTTTATTTTTCTTTCTATAGTTAGATTTTTATTATAAAAAAATAAATAAAATCCAATTTTTTTTAGGATTTTTCTCTTTCATATTTATTTTCAACCATACTATTTCACTTGATCTTTGGGGTATAGTGGTTTGTTTTGACAGGTTGTAACATTCAAGTAAGGGGGTGTGCTTGCATTGCCTTCATACATATTGGTGTGCTCTATTTTCTTTCCACTTCTCCGGGTTTCTAGTAACACCATTCTTACTCTTCTCTATACTTTTATTGGGTGTACATTGAGGACAATGTACAGTTTAAGTTTGGGGGTGAGGTGATGCCTATTTTTTATGCTTTATTGCATATGGGGGAAATCTTTGTGAAATTCTTCTTGTGTTAGGATTTTATTTTATTTTATTTTCTTAGTTTATTTATTGTATTTTCTTTTGTTTTATTCTTAGATAGAATGTTTTGATATTTAAGGGATAACCTTATGTAGGTGCTTAACTTGCAATTTTTTACTATGTTTTTACTTTTTGGAAACTATGGTTTAAATTAAGTGGTTTTAATCATGGTTTGCAATAACATGTATTGGAGTTATTGATTTTAGTTTCCTTACATGCACAAATACACTAGCATAATCTTGTGGGGTATAAACTTTGGTTTTGAGTTATTGAGTTACATATGCTTGATATTAATTAGTGTCTCTTGAGAATGAGTACCAATGATGTGTTTTACTTGACTTCAATGAAAAAGAAAAAAAAAGAAAAAGAAAAAAAATGTGATGAATAAGCAAATCAATTTGATCCATTTCATGAGTAACCGAGCCTCTATGCCTCAGGAAGCACGGAGTGTTCGTGTCAAAAGTGAAAGGGTGAGAAAAGATGAGCATTGGTTGTCTTCATTTGTAGCTTGACTGATTCGAGTAATTAGGTTCTTCGGAGTATCTTTAAGTCTAGTGCCCTAAAGCCATCTGGTTTGGGAGCCACTGACTGAAAGCTTGCTACATGGATCTTTCAGAAAGCTTAATAGATCAATACATTGCACAACCAATAAAGCAATGAAAAAAAAATAGGGAATGAAAAAAAAAAGTGAAAAAGTCATGTATTCATGTTTGGAAGTATGATTTCAATAAGGGGAGCTAGTGAGTTGAAGGGGTATGTGCCTTAATATATTTAGAGCTGGGTTATGCTACATGAAAGGACTGCTAGTTCACTTTACACGAGGGAGCTAGAGTTGATTATTTTGAGATATGTTGATTATGCATGGGGACCATTGATTTGAATTATAGAATTTGAAAGTTTGAAATTATTCTTGAATGCAAGTTTGTAACTATATATTGTAATCTTCTTCTTGAATTAATGTTGAAACAAAATTTTGAATGTTTGTGGGTAACATTTTTGGAAACCCTCACGAGACTATACTCGTCCACTAGGGGAAACCTAGGGGTTTAAAGGCTTGTTGCATATGCTAAATGCAATCGTTTCTCCCACGAAAGTGGAGTTGGGTAGTTTAGTTAGTATTTAGTAGTTTCTTTGTTTTAGTTTTGTTTTATTCTATTGCTAAGGGACTAGCAATATGTAAGTTTGGGGGAGTGATAGGCGTTAAATATTACGCATTCTAGCCTCTTAACTTATGTATTTTATTCTCTTAGTGATAGATTATTTTGTTATTTTACTTCGTTTTAGTGTTTTCTATATTTTTAGGGCCTTAATGATTATTTCAGTTAAAACCATGCTTTTGGGCTTTTAAAGAAGACATCCAAGATGGGTAGATGAAGCCTACATTAAGGAGATTCATTCAACCATTTATTTCAATTCAAATCAGCCCAAGGAAGAGGTCCAGGAGAATTACAGCTGCTTAAAAGGTTTCGGGCCTGAAGCCCAAATCTGCGCATAATACAATCTTAATCCCATTTTGGAAAATGGACTAGAAGTCTTATTTTCAAGCCTCAAATCGAATTTATTTTTATGCAAGGTTGAACAAAATTTTATTCTACACACTTTTGTATTTCACAAAAATTCCGTGAATTGGACTTGTAGTGGATCAAAAGTTGGGCCGAACATCAGCAAAAAAAAACCCACCTGATTAGTGCTGCGGGAAAACCTAATTAATTCGTAATTGGATTAGGACTTTGGTGTATTCTCCTAGGGAATAAAGTGAAGACTTGGAGGCTGAGTTTAAGGGAGATTATAGAGATTGGAGAGTCTGAGGAGGCTGAGAAGAGAACAGAAACATATTTGCAGAGCCATTGGAGAACGAAGTCATACGCATAATTCATGAAGATGATACCTTCTTCCTCAACAGTTGAAGCTTCTTCTTCTACCATGAGCGGCTAGTTCATCCACTAGGGTTTTGATATAGCCCTAATAAAGCATCAATGGTTTAATTGTTTTAATTATTGGGGACCTTTATATACATGCATAGATTGTGTAATTCAGAGGATTCTTATTATAGAATTGAGCAATAAAAGTCTTGTAAATTCAGTTTCAATGATTTCTTATCTTGTCTTAGATATTTAGTTGTTGTTATTGAACTCAATCTCTCTTGTTTTCTGTGATCATGAGAGCGATTATTACACAATGGTAATCACTGAATATATTATTAAGAGCTTTGATGGATTATGCCTAGAGAAAATGAAACATACTACACCATAGATTAGAGTAGTTAGGCAGATGGCCCATGCCAATCGAAGATAGTCTATGACTTAGCCTTAATCATATATTATCTTCTTGACGGATGAAGGTGAGCTTGTAGCCATCGACACCACTTATGCATGATGTAATTCCCCATAGTTGATTCAATTGACCATTGATTGTGGAGTTAGTGGTGAAGTCAAACACCCTAGATTTCTCTCATATTATCTCACTTTCTATCTACTTTGATTTATTTTATTTTATCTTTTTAATTAGTTGAAAAATTAGAATTCTTTTCTTTATAAATTTAATTAGAAATAATTCCGTATTCCAACTCATCAGACCATAATCCCTGAGGTACGATACCCCTTTCGATAGCCCTATTCTGCAAGGAATTCGTTCTATTGCGAAGTGTGGAAAATTTTAATTGATATACTTTTTGAGTTACACTCACACACGAATTACTTATGTATTTTAATCCCTTAGATGCACATATTGTACAATTTTTATGTGTTTTATGTTTTTGATGATTTCAGGTTCAAAGTCAGTTTTCGGCATAATTCGACTCCATTAGCAATTCAAGAATGCATTCCTCAATCCGAGCATACTTCATGGAAGATTTTTAGCAAGGATTGGTGAATTGCGTATCAGGACCAGAGTCGGGAAGTTGAAGAGTTGAAGGAGAGCAGAAGCAGGCACTTCGATCCATCAAAGTCACAGATTCGATCCACTGAAGCTTTGATCACATCGAAGTCCCTATTTCAATACATCGACCAATCCTGCAGAAGATATTTTTTGTAGATATTTTCTTCACTTGCCACTTGTCCAATTCTGCATGGATGAAGCCTTGAACTAAATTTCTATTATATTTTGAGCTTGAAATATGTAATAATTAAATATATCTCATCTTTTAAGTAAAGAAGAGCAAATATAGAAATTCTAGAGAGAGAAACAAAAGTTTTAGAGAGGGAAAGCTCCAAAAAAGGCTTTGTAAGGCCTTAAAGATCATTTTAAGTATGGATCTACCTCTGTCTATGGAGTGCATCTGGCCTACCATGATTAACTAATCCTTCTATAGGGTTTTGACAAACCCTAGCCATGTAATAGTGTTTTAATTATGGTGAATTGGGGTTTTTATATAATCTTTGTGTATATATCTCTTGCCTTGAGCCTTATTTTGGTATAAGTTTACAA
Organism: Cornus controversa; assembly: GCA_026545225.1. Classification (NCBI taxonomy): domain Eukaryota; kingdom Viridiplantae; phylum Streptophyta; class Magnoliopsida; order Cornales; family Cornaceae; genus Cornus; species Cornus controversa. The sequence goes on from CM048845.1 coordinate 59,056,290, forward strand.
AATCTATATGTTCATGTGTTGTGATTTATCTTCTTGTCTTAGAATGCTTAAATTTATCACATAATCTTCAAACACTTGTAAGTTTCACAAGGACTACAAGTGATGGCTTGAGACTAGTTTTGATTTTCACATGCATAGCTAGATTTGCATAGTCCAAGCTAAGAGATGGTAAATTAGCTACACTTAGTAATTAGGTAACTAGGTAAGTAGGTATGTAGGGAATTTTCATGTATCGAAGATGGACTATGGTATTTTAAGGTGCATGTATCCTCTTGATGGTTGCATTGTAGGCCACAAGCCCAATGCACCAATTATTACCCATTTGCATGAATCCCCCAATTTATTATAAGTTTGACATGTTATGAGGCTAGTGGTGAAGTCTCGACCCTAGTTCCTTATCTTTTTCTTAACTTCCCATTTTAATTACAATTTATGGTTTTGAAAGTAGAGTAAACAAACAACTCAAACTTGTTTGTGAATTAAACGATAACCAACCTTCAATCTTTAGCATATTTTCCCTACTAGTCTTTATGGGATTGACACCCTCAACTTAGAACCTTATTCTTCAAGGATTCATTCTATTTTGAGTGGTAAAATATAAATATAAAATTGATATCCAAGCACATAGCTTAGGCCACAACAAATTTTTGGCATCGTTGTTGGGGACTACGGTTTAAGTGCTAAAAGTAGAAGATGGAGTCTAGTTTAATTTTTAACTTAACTAATAATTTACATTCTTTATTTGTAATTAACATTATTCTTACGTATTAAGTGCTTCATTTTAGGTACTAATTACAAGCAAAGCCTCTATGACTTAAGCTTGGACCCTTTGTGAGTATTGTACCCAATTTTATTGCATTTCAATTTTAAATTTGTATTTTTGCATATAGTTTAGATTTTGTTTTCTTCACATGCAAGGTAGGAGATCATTGTCATTACCTTTATTGTCTTGTGATCTTGAACTCGAAAGAACTCTTGAAAAACATAGTAGCGCTCCTAGGGACCCTATATTGTTTAGAGAACATAGGAGAGAAACCATGGCAAATAATGATAATCAAAATGTTCAAAAAAATCTTGTTTTACCACCCCCCCCCCACCGGTTGGTGAGGTTCTTTGAGATTTTTGTATTCCATTTACCTATGCATCTCCTTCTTGTATTTGTTTTCTAAATATAGGGAGGAATAATTTTGAAATTAAATCATCCACAATTAATCTTCTAAATTGTTTTCAGGAGCTTCCTAACCAAGATCCTTATAAACATATAGATGAATTCTTAGAAGTGTGTTCAACTCTACAGTTGAATGCCCAAGCGGAAGACAACTGAAGACTTCATCTTTTTCCCTTTTCACTTAAGGATAAAGCCAAACAATGGTTTAACTCCTTACAGCTAAATTTCATTAACTCTTGGACAAAAATGCAACGAGAGTTTCTAAAGAAATACTTTCCAATGGAAAAGACTAATGATGTGCGGACAGCCATCATTGGTTTATCTCAAAGGGAAAGAAAAGCTTTTCATGAAATACGAAAAAGAATGAATGACCTTTTGAGGTCATACCCACAACATGTTATTCTCAAATGGCAATTGGTGCAAGGATTTTATGATGGTTTAAGAAAGCCCCACAAACAAATGGTAGATGCTAGTTGTGGGGGTACATTCTTTCTAAAAAGTCTCAATGAAACATGGATTCTCTTTGAGAACTTGAGTGAAAATTCATCTCATTGTTCTTCTAATGAAAGGAAGAGTAAGGTAGTTGCCCCACTTAATGCCCAAACTAAAAGTGTTTTTGAAATGCGTAAGGAGCAAGTAACTAATAGGAAGATAGAAGCCCTAGAAAAGAAACTTGACCAAGTTATGTTGGCTGAGTTTTCTTCTTCTCTATCTTCATTTTCTTTTCCTCATAATCTTTCGAATCCCACTCTTCATCCCACTTATGATGTGTGTACATTCTGTGCTAGACCTTCTCATTAAATCAATTACTACTTTAAGGAGTGGTAGAGTTTTAGAGAATTCGGTTGATAAGATAAGAGAGAAAGAATGTGAGCATTTGATGAATCCAAAAATTCCTATTTTAAATCCAAATGATTTTCCTATAAATCCAAAAGAGACTTCCAATAATCGAAAAGAAAAAGGAAAGTAAAATGAAGTCGAATTTTTATCTATTCCAATTCAAGAAGCTTCATTTGAACCTTGAGTTCCCTTTCCACAAAGATTAAGGGAAGCTTCTCAATTTGGGAAGCAAGGAGAGAAATTTCAAGATATGATAGACATTTTTAAACAAGTTAAAATTAAACTTCCTCTCCTAGATGCTATAAGAAAATTTCCCTCCTCTGCAAAATTTCATAAGGACTTATGCACTCAAAGCATAAATCTAGGAACCAAGTTCCTAAGAAGGTCCATCTAAAAAAGCAAGTAAGCTCAATTCTTCAACATAACACCCCTCCAAAATTCAAGGATTCAGGTGCCCCAACAATATCTTGTGTCAATGTTGACAAAGAATTCAAAATGGCCCTCAATGATTTGGGAGCAAATGTTAACTTACTTCCTTACTCAGTTTATCAAGAATTAGAACTAGGAGAACTTAAGCCAACTACCATTATGTTCCAATTTGCCGACCGCTCGGTGAAGCAACCTCATGGTATAATTTAGGATATTCTAATCAAAGTGGACAATTTTTTTTTCTAGTGGACTTCATAGTCCTTAATACCAAACATGTCCAAGATCCTGCAAGGCATATTCTAATCATTGTAGGTTGTCCTTTCTTGGCTACGGCTAACGCTTGCAGTAACTGTCATTCTGGGGTGATGGACATCTCCTTCGGGAATATGACTGTGAGGTTGAATATCTTTAACGCATCCCACCACACATCCATTTATGAAAGTGACTACTTTTGTATGAATGTTGTGGAAGAACTTATGGAAGATATACTTCCTCAAAGCTTGTCTAAAGATCCACTTGAGGCATGTTTGAATCAATTTAATTTTGAAGACTTTGACATTGAGTAATCAATTGAAGATGTAAATACAATGCTCAATGCCAATGTCATTAATGAAATTTTCAAGTAGAACACACCAATTGAGCCTCTTCCTACTCTTTCAAGTACTCCTCCCAATCTATCTCTCATGTCTCATCCTCAACTTGAGCTTAAAACTTTACCATCTAATCTCAAGTATGTGTTTCTTGGCCTAAGTGACACTCTTCGAATCATTATAGCTTCAAATTTAACCAATGACTAGGGGTGTTCAGTCATAATGGTCTTAAAAGAACACAAAAGAGCCATAGGGTGGACCGTTACCGACTTAAAAGGTATTAAGCCTTCCATTTGTATGCACCGCATATATTTGGAAGAGGATGCAAAGACCTTGTGAGAGGCACAATCTAGGTTAAACCCTAATACGAAGGAGGTAGTCATAAAAAAAGTTATCAGGCTGCTAGATGCTAGTATTATGTACCCCATCTCGGATAGCAAGTGGGTAAGCCCCACACAAGTGGTGCCAGAGAAATCAGGCATCACTGTGCTTCTAAAAAAACAAGGAGAGTTAGTTCCTCAATGCACCACCACAGGCTGGCGAGTGTGCATTGACTATAGGAAACTAAAATCCTCAACCAGGAAGGATCATTTCCCACTCCCATTCTTTGATCAAATCCTAAAAAGGCTTGTGGGCCAAAGTTTCTACTATTTTTTAGATGGATATTCTAGATATAATCAAGTCATAGTAGACCCGTAAGACCAAGAAAAAACCACATTCACATGTCCATTCAGCACCTTTGCAAATAAACACATGCCCTTTGGGCTATGCAATGCACAGGTTACTTTTCAACAGTGTATGATGTCTATCTTTTTAAACATGGTGGAGAAATTTTTTAAAGCGTTCATGGATGACTTTTCAATCTTTATACCTTCCTTTTTTTCATGCCTTAATAATCTTACCCTTGTACTCAAGCGTTGTAAGGACACGAATCTTATTCTTAGTTGGAAAAATAGTCATTTCATGGTTCGAGAGCGAATTCTACTTGGGCATATTGTGTCCAAATGAGGTATAGAAGTTGATAGAGCCACGGTAGAACTTATATCTAAGCTTCCTCCACCTTCTTTGGTGAGGGGCATCCATTCATTCTTTGGCCATGCGGGTTTTTATCACTGTTTCATTAAGGACTTTAGCAAGATATCTTGACCCTTGTGTCAACTTCTTGAGAAAGACACTTCTTTTCACTTTAATGAAGTCTGCCTTAAATCTTTTGAAACACTCCACACACTTCTATCAATTGCTCCAATTCTACTCCCTCTAAATTGGGCTATCCCATTTGAGGTCATGTGCAACGCATCCGATTTTGCTATGGCTACTGTCTTAGGGCAACGTGAGGACAAGTTGATGCATGTTATTTACTACGCAAACAAATCCTTTCTGATTGTCAAATGAATTATACCATAACGGAAAAGGAATTACTTGTGGTAGTCTACTCTTTGGATGAATTCCAATCATACCTTTTAGGGTCCAAAGTAATTGTCTTCTCCAATTATCCAACTTTAAGGCATTTACTAGCCAAAAAGGATACAAAACCCCAGCTGATCTAATGGATACTCTTTTTATAAGAGTTTGATTTTGAGATCCAGGATAAAAAGGGTATCGAGAATGTGGTCACCAATCATTTATCTTGGATTCTTGTAGAGTGCCATCATGACCAAATTCTAGTTCGTTCATCCTTTCCAGATGAGCAACTATTTGAAGTCACTCACGAGAAACTTCCTTGGCATGCTGACATCTTTAATTTTTTAGCAACTAGGAAGAGTCCATCCTATTGGTCCAACAAGAAAAAGATCATTTTCATTCCCAAGTACGTTCGTATTTTTGGGACGCTCCTCATCTATCAAGTATTCTCCTAACAAAATCATCCACCAATGTGTGCCTAAGAGTGATATTCTTAGTATTCTTACTTTTTGCTATACATTCTCATGCGAAGGTTATTTCAGTGCTTAGAAGGCCACTTCCAAAATTCTTCAATGCAGTTTCTTCTAGCCAACCATGCATCTGGATGCATTCTTATTCTATCTTGTGTATGGTAAGGCATGTCACCATACCATCTTGTGTATGGTAAGGCATGTCACTTACCGATTGAGCTTGTGCACAAAGCCATCTGGGCTATTAAGAAGTTCAATTTTGATATAAAATTGGCCAGCTCTAACCATAAGCTTCAGTTAAGTGGATTATAGGAAATACACAATGACTCATAAGAAAGTGCAAAAATCTATAAGGCGAAGACCAAAGCTTTCCATAATCGTCATATCCATTCCAAATCACTCACTCTAGGCCAAAAAGTTTGGCTTTATAATTCTAGGCTTCGCCTATTTTTCAAAAAACTTCATTCTTGATGGGACGGTTATTTCATTATCAACTCTGTTGCTCCCCACAGTGTGGTGGAATAAAGGATCCCAAGGATGGCTTGTTTAAGCTCATCGCCTTGTTTAAGCGGGTGGCTTGTTTAAGCTCATCGCCTTGTAAGCTCGGTTATTAAGTCCGAGGGGTGTTTCTTCACCTAATGCCCTAAAACCAATTGGTTTGGGAGTCATTGGCCCAATGCCGCTACATGGGCTTGCAAGAAAGCAAAAAGAGCTAAGCATTGCACGGTCATCTGCACATGAGCATTCATGTATGTTTTGCGGTAATGAACAACAGTGTCGAGCTTTTTCAATGAGTTTTTCTTTTAAAAATAGATTTGTTCTTATTTTTCTCCAAATATGACAAAGCCAGTGTTAGAATGCATGTTCACTTTTCAAAGAGGATTTTGGGGTTGGAATTGGTATTTTTGTTCGAATTGGCCATTATATAGGGACTGTCGTCTGTTTGTAGTTTGTGAAGGTCCAATTTTGCTAATGACCACGTAGTTCTGTAACAGTTGTTGCATTTGTCAGGTGTGAAATGAACAGATAATCATCCTTTATCTAGTTGATGACTGAGCATGATTCAATTTTTGTATTAGATAGTTCATTTCATTTTTGTAACATTGCATTGCTAAGGGACTAGTAATGTGTAAGTTTGGGAGTGTGATAAGTGTTCAATACTATGCATTTGAATTCTCTTTATTGCAAATGTTAGTCCCGTTATTACGTTTACTGAGGTACGTTTACGGTATTTTTATTTTTTTGATGTATTACAAGTTTTGTACCAAAAAGAGCAATGTTTGAGTCCATTTGCAGTTGAAGAGCAGAATTCAGAAATGAAGCTAAGGCATCTCTATGAATCGAGATATCGATTGATCGAGACATGCATTTTGATTAATCGAAATCTCAATCAATCAAGATTCCATTCTCGATCAATCAAGATTCTGCAGACCCACTTGCCCACTTGCTCACCTGCTCTTCCACTTGCAACAAAATCCACCTTTTTGCACGACTTGGATGAATTTTATGACTTAAATAAGACACATGGAGATATTATTGATATAATTGGTATATATATTACTATATATATATACATGGTGGGTCCCAAGGATGGAAAAGTAGCCAAATATGCACAAAATGAGCCATTTTCTCTCATAGATGATAGCATACATTAGAGACTTTTGAGAGAGGAGAAGGAGAAGCTGAACTAGACCTTGAAGCTTCATATTCTCCATCAATGGAAGAGTGCAAGGCTGCCATGATCAACTAGGGTGTGGGTGAAACCCCTAGCCATGTAAACTTGTTCATTTTTGTAGCATTATTTGGGATTTGTATTTAAATGTTGATTACTTAGTCTAGTGATGATGTACACTTATACATTTCTTATATATATTCATTTGATGTTATTTTTATTCTTGTCTTAGAGTAGAATCCATCTTATGAATGCACAACACTTGCATCTTTTACAAAAAGTGTAAGTGATGGCTAAGTAATGGTATTTAAATTGAATGTGTTGTTCTTGCTTGTATAAACCATGTCAAGATGAGGTAGTTTGGATGCATTTAGGTTCACTTAGAGAGTAGGGTAATTAGTTAGGTTGAAGAACTATGCTTGTTGAAGATGAATTATGATAGGTTTGCACATATATTGATCTTTTGATATGTTATTGAGGTCACAAGCCTAATGACATTGTTAGACATTTAGTTTTATAAATCCCAAGCTTGCTACATTTATGGACATGTGAATGGCTAGTGGTGGAAACCACCCCTAGTTCTCTCTCCCAACTTACAACTCTTTAAATTTAGTGTTTTTACTTTTCATGCAATAGTTTTAAAACAAAAATCAAAACCTTATTTTTAGAATTAAACTGGAATTAATCTCTCGTCAATACAATTAACAACTAGTCCTTGTGGGATCAATATCCTCTATATAGAACCGTATCTACAAAGATTCGTGCTCTTGTGAGTGGTTAAATTATATTTTGAAAAATGGCAAAAATAAGCTTACAATTACAATCAAGTTTAGCCACATCAAAATTTTGCCGCCGTTGCTGGGGACTACGGTTTAATTGTCGCCGTTGAAAGATTAAATCTAGTTTAATTCTTAGGCTAGAAATTCTTTCATTCTTTTTTGTATATATCTTGTGCTTATCTCTCAAATTGCTTAATTTTAGGTATACCACATAGTGGGCATCTCAAAGACTCAAGGTTGGACCCTTTGTGAGTATAAAGTCTAAAATTTGTGGATTTGAGTAATCTTTTTTGTTTTGAATATTGAGGTGTTGTTTTACTTTTAATGCATGCTAGGTAGACGGTCATTGTCACTTCCTTTGCTTCCGTGTAATATTAAACTTGAACGAAGACTTAGACAACGTAGAGGAACCTCTAGGGACCCTATATTGCCTAGAACTAAAAACATGGAACCAAATGATGGACAACCTCCTGGACTACCTCCATTTAATCATGAACAACAACCTCCACCTCCTTCTCCTCAAGGAGAATTGCTTATGGACTTTTATCTTCCGACTACATTTGAAGTACCTTCATGTATTGAATTTCCTGATGTTGCAACAAATCAATTTGAAATAAAGTCCTCCACCATCAATTTTCTTAATAGCTTCCATGGTCTCCTAAATGAAGATCCATACCGGCATTTAGATTACTTCCTTTCTGTGTGTTCCACCATTCGGGTACCACAGTTTATGGAGGATGATCTAAAGTTTCGTAGGTTTCCATTCTTCCTAAAGGATAAAGCTAGAAGTTGGTTCAATTCCTTAGAACCTAACTCAATCCATTCTTGGGCGGAGATGCAAATTGAATTCTTAAAAAAATACTTCCCAATGGGAAAGAGGAGTGATATTTGGCGAGCAATCACCGAATTCACCCAAATTGATCAAGAATAATTTCATGAGACTTGGGAGAGATTAAAAGATCTTCTTAAACCTTGTCCGCACCATGCTATCCCAAAATGGCAGCTAGTGCAAAGCTTTTATGATAGGGTAAGTGAGCAACATAGGCAAATGATAGATTTCGCTTGTGGAGGTGGATACCTTTTGAAAAGCCCAAATGATGCATGAAAACTTTTTCAAACCCTAAGTAATAATTCAGCTCAATGCTCCTCCACTAGAAAAGGGAAATCCACCCAACCTTGTAGAGAAGTGCAAGAGATTTCAAGGGTAGATGAGGTTACCATGCAAGTAGAAACCTTAACCCAAAAAATGGACCAAATCATGAAAAATGGGCTGCCTACTCCAAGCCAACCTGTTCAAAATAAGGAAGGGTGTCCGTTTTGCTATAGCACTTCACATTCTTTCTCAGATGGTAAGAGACTTGTGTGTTGGACATTTCACCAACTATAAGAACGATGCCACCAATAAGTTGCTCATTCCTCGGCGTTGGTGGTTTTTTGACACCATCCTCCAGAAGAATGCTCACCCGTTTGGGCAAACTACTAAGCGATGGGGTGAATTTTTACAGGCCCTCTATGCCATGGATACAAGTTTCTAGTTTTTAGTATCGACCATTATTTGAGGCTAGATCCATAAGGTCTAGGACCAGCTTATTCGGAAGCCTAACAAGAAATCTGCCATGAAGCTTCCTTTTCCCTATCTCATCACCGCTTTCTTGATTACGGCAACTTTTCAGTTTGAGGCATCTGAAGTTACTATGGGACCGCCACCACACTTCACTTTACAGAGTTGGCAGAAGATGGTGGCCCATATGACTGCCTTACCACGGGTTATACCTAAGATGGAGGCCAGTGAGAGTGATGAGGAGGTACTCAGGGATGCGATGGAGATGGATGCCCCTGTAAAGGAGGATTTCGATGATGAGCCCGAGGATGATATACCGGGCATAGGTAGGGTCGATACTGAGTACATCATTACCGGATACACATGCTTAGCTGCTGATCTGGCACATCTCTAGACTAATATTTTTTACTATAACCGCATGATAGATTTGATGCTAGACATTCTGGGTGTCCGTATGATCTCTCTGATGGAGTGTCAACAACGCATTGAGTAGTTGCTTAGGATGACCATTGGCTCCTATAGCATAGATATCTCTTCTACTTTGACTACACCACTGGCTTCGCCTCAGCCTTAGTTCTCCATCTTCCAATGTTTGTTTATGTTTTACTTCAGTTATGAATTTTATTTTTGTTCCGATTCAGTCTTAGAACTGTATAGTGCCATATGGGCACTCTTTTGTTGTTTCTAAAGCATATTTTTGTATTTCATAAATTCCATCACTTGTATTCACAACTGTTTGAATATATGGAATATTAGCAGTTTATTTTCATTGTTTGTCTGATAAGTGCTCAATTCTATGCATTTGAACCCTCTTTCTTACATACGTTAGTTCTGTTTTCGCGTTTACCGAGATATGTTTACGGTATTTTTGTGTTTTTGATGTTTTGCAGGTATTAGAGTAAATGGAGCAAAGTTGGAAGCTTTCTGCAGTCAAGAGAAGAAATCAGAAAATGCAGCCCAAGGCATCTCGATCAATCGAGATGTTGATATCGATTAATCGAAATCTCGATTGATCGAGATCTTATTTCGATTGATCGAAATCTCGATCAATCGAGATGCTGCAGAGCCCACTTGGCCACTTGCTCACCTGCTCTCCCACTTGCAACAAAATCCCCCTTTTTGCACGACTTAGGGGGATTGTCTGACTTGAGCAAGACTTTTGGAGGCCTTCTTGATACAAGAGATATATATAATGATATATATATATATATGGTGGGCCCCAAAGGAGAAAAAGGAGCCAAAAAGCACCAAAAAGCCACACATATCTCATATCTCTCAACACACATCAATATACAAGAGGAGAGACCTTCGGGAGAGGAAGAGGATAAGCTGAACCAGACTAAGAAGCTTCACTTTCTTCATCAATGGAAAGGTGCAAGGCAACCATGAGCAACTAACTCTTCTACTAGGGTGTTGGTTTCAACCCCTAGCCATGTAAACTTGTTCATCTTTGTAGCTCTTGGGATTTGTAATTAAATGTTGATTATTTAGCCTAGTGATTATGTACACAAATACATCTCTTATATATATTCATTTGATTTGGAATTTATTCTTGTCTTAGAGTAGATTTTGTCACTTGAATGCACAACATTTGCATATTCCACAAGAAGTGCAAATGATGGCTAGATAATGGTGTTTAAATGAATGTGTGATGTTAGTTTGTATAGACCATGCCAAGACAAGGTAGTTTGGATGCATGTAGTGTTCACTTAGAGAGTAGAGTAATTAGGTAGTTAGTTAGGTTGAAGAGTTATGCTTGTTGAAGATGGATTATGATAGGTTAGCACACACATTGATCTTTTGATATGTCATTGAGGTCACAAGCCTAATGACATTGTTAGGCATTTAATTAATGAATCCCATGCTTGCTACACTTATGAATATGTGAATGGCTAGTGGTGGAAACCAACCCTAGTTCTCTCTCCCAACTTTAAACTCTTTACTTTTCTTGTCATTTCATTCATGCAATAGTTTTTAAACACAAATTCAAAAATCTATTTTTTGAATTAAAGTAGAATTAATCTTCCTTTAAGACAATTGCGACTAGTCCTCGTGGGATTGATACCCTCTATATAGAACCTTATCTACAAAGATTCGTGCTCTTGCGAGTGGTTAAATTATATTTTGATAAAAAGGGCAAAATTAAGCTTACAATATAATTTAGTTCCGACCACATCAAAATTTTGGCGCCGTTGCCGGGGACTACGGTTTTATTGTCGCCATTGGAAGATTAAATCTGGTTTAATTCTTAGGCTAGAAATTCTTTCATTCTTTTTGTATATATTTTGTTCTCATTTCTCAAACTTCTTGATTTTAGGTATACCACATAGCGGGCATCAAAGAGAAGTAAACTTGGAATCCTTTGTGAGAATAACGCCTAAAATTAGTGGTTTGAATTCATTCATTCTTTTTGTATAGATTATTGTTACTTTGTGTATTGAGGTGTTGTTCGATTGTTAATGCATGCTAGGTAGACGGTCCTTGTCACTTCCTTTGCTTCCGTGTAACATTGAACTTGAACGAACACTTAGACAACGTAGAGGAACCTCTAGGGACCCTATATTGCCTAGGACTGAAAACATGGATCCAAATGAGAGACAACCTCCTGGACTACCTCCTTTTAATCATGAACAACCACCTCCACCACCACCTCCTCAAGGAGAGTTGCTTATGGACTTTTACCTTCCGACTACATTTGAAGTACCTTCATGTATTCAATTTCTGAATGTGGCGGCAAATCAATTCGAAATAAAGTCCTCCACCATCAATCTTCTTAATAGCTTCCACGGTCTTCCTAATGAGGATCCGTACCGGCACTTAGATTATTTCCTTTCCGTGTGTTCCACTATTCGTGTACCACACTTTACGGAGGATGATCTAAAGCTGCGTATGTTCCCCTTCTCCCTAAAAGATAAAGCTAGAAGTTGGTTCAGCTCCTTAGAACCTAACTCAATCCATTCTTGGGCGGAGATGCAAATAGAGTTCTTGAAAAAATACTTTCCAATGGGTAAGACAAGTGATATTCGGCGAGCAATCACCGGATTCACCCAAATTGACCAAGAACAATTCCATGAGACGTGGGAGAGGTTAAAGGATCTTTTAAAATCTTGTCCGCATCATGCTGTCCCAAAATGGCAGCTAGTGCAAATTTTTTATGATGGGGTGAGTGAGCAACACAGACAAATGATAGACTCTGCGTGTGGGGGTGGATATCTTTTGAAAAGCCCCGATGAGGCATGGAAACTTTTTCAAACCCTAAGCAACAATTCAGCTCAACGCTCCTCCACTAGGAAAGGGAAGGCCACCCAACCTTGTAGAGGAGTGCATGAAATATCACGGGTGGATGAGGTTGCCATGCAAGTAGAAGCCCTATCCCGAAAAATGGATTTAATCATAAAAAATGGGCTGCCTACTCCAAACCAATCTGTCCAAAACCAGGAAGGGTGTTCATTTTGCTATAGTACTTCACATTTCGTGCGAGATTGTCCTATTACCGGGCAATCTCCTGATTATGCTCAAGAGCAAGCGAATGCCTTGTACTCTAAACAAATGAATGATCCATATTCAAACACGTACAATCCTGGTTACAAGAACCATCCGACTTTTTCATGGAAACCTCAAGAATCAAGTCCCTCTTTCCAAGGGCAAAACTCTTTTAATTCCCCCTCTCAACAGCCTCATTATAGGCCAAACCCTCAACCTTACAATCAAAGATCTAATTACCAACAACCACCACCTCCTCCGAGAAGCCAAAGCTTTGAAGAAAGAGTGATAAGCAATCTTGAGGCCAACACCCGCTTATTGCAAACTCACTCTCAATCAATCTCTAAGCTCGAAGCCAATGCTCAATCTATGGCTAGGTTAGAAGCTCAAATCGGGCAAATAGCTAATGCCTTAAATAGAAGGGAGGAAGGTAAGTTGCCGAGTCAATCGGTGGTGAATCCCAAAGGTGTCCATATGATTAAAGATCCATCATCTTCAACTTGTAATGCTCCTCCGGAGCAAGTTCAATCAATCACAACCTTGACGAGTAGTAAAATCATTAACTCCAAGGTGGGGGAGGAAGAGAGAAAGGAATTCCAAGAGCAACCTAAAAATCCAAAAGAATCCCAATTAAATCCAAAATTGTTTCCGTTAAATCCAAATTTGCAAAATACCCCTTCAAATCCAAAAGGAAAGGCAAGTGAAGTTGTGTCGTCATCGATTCCAAATCTTGACACCTCTTATGAACCTCCGGTTCCTTTTCCTCAAAGATTGAAGGAACCTTCTCATTTCGGGAAGTAAGGAGAGAAAATCCAAGACATGATGGAGATCTTCAAACAAGTAAAGATCAATCTCCCTCTCCTTGATGCTATTCGACAAATTCCCTCCTATGCAAAATTCTTGAAGGACTTGTGCACTCAAAAGCGCAAATCTAGGAATAATGTTCCTAAGAAAGTCCTCTTAACTGAGCACATAAGCTCTATTTTCCAACACCAAGCCCCTCCTAAATTCAAAGATCCGGGTGCTCCGACCATTTCGTGCACCATCGGAAATTAATCTTTTGAAAAAGCACTTCTTGATCTAGGGGCTAGTGTCAATTTGCTTCCATTATCAGTTTACCAACAACTAGGTTTGGGGGAACTCAAGCATACCACGGTTGTGTTACAACTTGCCGACCGTTCGGTGAAGCAACCACGTGGCATCATTGAGGATGTCATCATTCAAGTGGACAAATTCTATTTTCCGATGGACTTCATAGTCCTTGACACGGAACTGGTCCAAAATCCGAATCGTCATATTCTAATCATTCTAGGTCGTCCATTATTGGCCACGGCAAACGCTTGCGTTAATTGCCGTACCGGAGTGATGGACATCTCTTTTGGGAATATGAAAGTCCGTTTGAACATCTTCAATGCTTCCCACCACACATCCGACGACGAAAGTGAGTGCTTTTGTGTCGATGTTGTGGAAGACCTTGTTCAAGAAGCACTTCCTTCTATTCTTTCCAAGGATCCTTTAGAGGCATGCCTAAATCACTTCAACTGTGATGATTTTGACATTGAGCAAGCCATATGTGAAGTCAATTCCATGCTCGATGTTAATACTGTCATGGATTTGCCTAAATGGAGATTTTCGAGAGACCCCTTTCCTCCGTTGGTTAATTCCGCCGCTCCCCACGGAGCAGTGGAATTGAAGGACTTGAAAGACGGCTCATTGTTCAAAGTAAACGGGCAGCGCTTAAAAGTGTGTGTGGGTGACCAAGTCACCACCGAATACGTGGATGTCATCACTTTGACGGATCCCGTGTATTTTGACTCGTGAGCCGATCCGAACGTCGTGCCATAGACGTGTAAGGTGGCGAAGCCATGGTAGCTATCATGCTTCCATGATGTCCCTTTAATCCAAAGTAGGTTTGTGTCTAAGCAATGTAGTATCTAATTCCCAAATATCCAAGTCCCTGAAGCATAACTCAAGCTGACTATTTTTGAGCATCTCGATTGATCGAAACCAGGATCTCGATCAATCGAGATTTCGATTGATCGAGATTTCAATCTCGAAGGATCAAAAAATTGCAGAGATTTGCCAAGTCCAAAGTCCCGAGAGGCAATATTCTTCGATTGCACTTCGATAGGTATTCGATCGATCGAAAATTTTGATTGATCGAAATAGGATTTTGATTGATCGAAATAAAATTTCGATTGAATGAATTAAATGTTTGATTGATCGAAGTAAAAGTGTGATTCAGTGAAGGAATTTTTGATTGATCGAAGAGACAATCTCGATTGATCGATGCTGATTTCGATTGATCGAAGTGAGATTTCGATCAATCGAAATCTCGATTGATCGAAATGCACATCTCGATCAATCGAGATGCACGCGGGGCCTGCACGTGAGCCGAAAGTCTATTTAAACCGTTGGGCTTCCCTCCCATTTTAAAAGACCATCCGAATTCTTCTCTTCCTCCGAGCGATCCAAGCCTTCTCCAAGCACTCCCAAGCACTCGATCTACCATTCCCGATCATCCGCCGCCATCCGACGCAGTCCGAAGCCGCCGCTAGAGCTTGCGTGATCTTCTCTTCGCGGCTGCGAGTGGATCTTCTTCGGTTCAGCCGTTCATCTTCTTCCTCTCGAGGTAAGTGATGCATGGCTGCATTTGGCATACTCGCTCGCCATTCTTGATAGTTTTACGGCGTAATAAACATGGTTAGATGATGTTGGGGTGGATGGGTGCGATTGTGATATCTGTGATAGGATTTTGTGGGTTTCGGGGGGGTAGGAATTCATGTAGGAGTGAGATTTGGCTTTCTTTTTGTTTCAAAAGCTTAGTGTACGGTGTGTAACCGCGGCACCTTTGTTTCGGTTGCATCCGTTCGCATTGTCTCTTTGAGAGCAATTTTTTTTGCATTCTTGTCAATACCATGGACTAGGACTTCATTTTTATTTTTATTCTTTTAGTTTATTCATAGTTTAGCTTTCTTCTTATTTATCTTTTATTTACGTAATTTTTGGAATCAAGTGCAGACTGTTCCGAGACTATGGCGAGGGTGAAGAACGCCGCCGGTTCTGTTCGCGACATGCCCGGGCGAGCCTTCCGGTCTTGGAAGTTCCACCTGGAGCAGATCTTTGACTTAGCCGAGTTCGAGAGGCGTCCCGACACCGCGTGGACGGTTGCCGAGCTCAGGAGGCGTCGCCTCGACCGGCTATGTGTGCCTCCCACCGACGTGGCACACGAGCGCCTAGTGCAGGTCTTTTACGGTCACATGACCTACTCCTGCACCGCGCCAGATACACTAGAGATGGTCGTGGCCACTGTCACGATCACGATTACGCCGAGCCGGATTGCTCAGATGCTCAGCATCCCTCACCAGCATCCGACAGACATGCTTGGCCCGGACGGTCAGCCACTTTACAGGGCCGCACTCCCAGCAGACATGACGCTGTTCTCGATCGTGATGGACATGTGTGGTGGGGAGTTTACCACGCCCAGTCACAACTGCACGTCCAAATCGATGTGCCCGAGCAGATTTTGGTTCTTGGACACCGTTCTCCTCAAGAATGCGTGTCCGCTGCAGCACGTGGTAGAGCGCAGGGGCGACCTCCTCTGTTGCCTCTATGCCTTCCACACGGGCACTTGGGTTTTGATTCCGTCGGTGATCTGGGGGCAGATGTTCAAGGTCTGGGACGGCCTCGTGAACAAGAGGATGCGGAGAGCAGCGAGTTGGCGGCTTCCCTTTCCTTTCCTGATCGTCGTTTTTCTCAGCAGTGCCAGTATACCGGTCAGTCGTACTGACATTCAGTTGGCACCGCCCACCCGCTTCACATCTACTCAGTGGGAGCGGGTGAGGCGACACTTAGAGCGACAGGACCACCAGGGTGATCCACCAGACGATGTAGATATGGATGCCCCGGTGGAGACGGATGAGGGAGAGCCTGCAGGGGCTGAGTCAGAGGACGAGGAGATGGAGGAGGAGGAGATGGATGTCGCTACAGAGCGGCATGATATCTTAGCGATGGGCTATTCCTGCCTGGCGACTGACGTAGAGCAGCTCCAGTAGGGTTTTGACGAGCACGTCCAGGTGACGCAGAGTCAGCTGGCAGGCATTCGGACGGACATTTCTTCTCTGGCACAGGGTCAGAGAGCGATCTTAGATGAGTTTCGAGCCTTCCGGCAGGACCTGCAGTTCCTGTTCGCTAATCGAGCCTCCACCTCCACTTCTACTCCCACCGAGCCTCCACCACCACCACCCGCCCTCGAGTAGCTGCATTTTTTTTATCTTTTATGCTTTGCTTTCTGTATTTTTATTTCTTTATTTTTGATAGGCCATGTTGGCCATGTTTAGTTTCTTTCTGAGTATTCCACCTACATGTACACTTTGTACTCAAACTCATTTTCATCTATATGGAATACATTTATATTTTCTTTTATACCATGTGTTATCTTTACTATCTTTATTTTTGCTTTCTGTCAATATATCTGTTCTCTATACTTTGACTATGTATGTAGTACCACTTGTCTAATTGTTATATGCGATTCAGTTGATGATTTTCGTTTATTACCGCCTAGTTTCAATTCCCAATACTGTTGAGATTGCTTCAACACAGTATGGCGGTAATAAAGAAAGGCAGCCCCTTTGCATGCTATACGTTAGCGTGCCTGGATAGTCAATATCTTGTCGCATAGACCTCTTAGACCATTGGGAAACACTACTTCAGACCCTTAGATATACAGTGATATTGGCATTGTCTGTTTGTGCATAATTATTCATTATGTTCTATTTATCTACTTTTTGTTCCTTTTAATGCTCGTGGTATCCAGTTGGTGTTCTGTGCAGGTTTTCCTTATTTACAAGATGACCGCTGCTGTGGAATACCATTTTTCTCGCATTCTGCCATCCCGGTAACTTCTTTCCTTGTTCTTCTTGTCCACACATTGAGGACAATGTTGCATATAAGTTTGGGGGTGCGGTATGCTATACCACTTGCATACGCATGCAATGTTCGATCATTATTTTGAGTGTCATTGTAGAGCAATTTTTTTTTCTTCTTGATATTTTTGCATGCTTGCTATGATGTCTTGCTTTTTAAAGGAAGTCATTCGAATAAATGTCCGAGGTAAATGCAGCAGGTAGTTAAGAACTTTAACATTGTAAATACCCGCACTTTTGCAAGCTTTATAGTAGGCTAGAACGGTCTACATTTTTGTCTAAATTCGAGCACGTACAATTCTCGCCCTAAATTTGTTCTTAACCGCACAAATTCGCACACATGCATTTTAAATTGTGGGGTATAAGTCTGAGGGAGAATTTTTGAAAATTTTTGTTTTTATCTTAACAACTTAAAGAATAAAAAAAAAATAAAATAAAATAAAAAGAGAAAAATATGCAATAAGCCTTCTCACTCAATAAACCGGATTTCTATGCCTCAAAGCAGGGAATATTCGCGTAAAAGTGTGTAAGGTTGAGCAATAATAAGCGGGTGACTTGCTTACGCTCATCGCCTTGTAAGCTCGGTCATTAAGTCCGAGGGGTGCTTCTTCACCTAATACCCTAAAATCAATTGGTTTGGGAGTCATTGGCCCAAAGTCGCTACATGGGCTTGCAAGAAAGCAAAAAGAGCTAAGCATTGCACGGTCATCCGTACATGAGCAATCATGAATGTTTTGTGATAATGAACAACCGTGTCGAGCATTTTCAATGAGTTTTTCTCTTAAAAATAGATTTGTTCATTTTCTTCTCCAAATATGACAAAAGCCACACGTTGGAATGCATGTTCACTTTTCAAAGAGGATTTTGGGGTTGGAATTGTTATATTTGTTTGGGCTGGCCATTATGTGGGGACTGTCGTTCATTTATAGCTTGTAAAAGTCCATTTTTGCTAATGACCACATAGTTCTGTAATACTTATTGCATTTGCCAAATGTGAAATGAACGGATGATCGCCCTTTATCTAGTTGATGACTGAACATGATTAAACTTTTGTATAAGATAGTGGATTTCATTTTTGTAATATTGTATTGCTAAGGGACTAGCAATATGTAAGTTTGGGGGTGTGATAAGTGTTCAATTCTATGCATTTGAACCCTCTTTCTTATATACGTTAGTTCCGTTTTCGCGTTTATCGAGATATGTTTACAGTATTTTTGTGTTTTTGATGTTTTGCAGGTATTGAAGTAAATGGAGCAAAGTTGGAAGCTTTCTTCAGTCAAGAGAAGAAATCAGAAAATGCAGCCCAAGGCATCTCGATCAATCGAGATGTTGATCTCGATTAATCGAAATCTCGATTGATCGAGATCTCATTTCGATTGATCAAAATCTCGATCAATCGAGATTCAATCTCGATCAATCGAGATGCTGCAGAGCCCACTTGGCCACTTGCTCACCTGCTCTCCCACTTGCAACAAAATCCCCCTTTTTGCACGACTTAGGGGGATTGTCTGACTTGAACAAAACTTTTGGGGGCCTTCTTGATACAAGATATATATATAATTATATATATATATATGGTGGGCCCCAAAGGAGAAAAAGGAGCCAAAAAGCACCAAAAAGCCACACATATCTCATATCTCTCAACACACATCAGTATACAAGAGGAGAGACCTTCGGGAGAGGAAGAGGATAAGCTGAACCAGACCAAGAAGCTTCACTTTCTTCATCAATGGAAGGGTGCAAGGCAACCATGAGCAACTAACTCTTCTACTAGGGTGTTGGTTTCAACCCCTAGCCATGTAAACTTGTTCATCTTTGTAGCTCTTGGGATTTGTAATTAAATGTTGATTATTTAGCCTAGTGATTATGTACACAAATACATCTCTTATATATATTCATTTGATTTGGAATTTATTCTTGTCTTAGAGTAGATTTTGTCACTTGAATGCACAACATTTGCATATTCCACAAGAAGTGCAAATGATGGCTAGATAATGGTGTTTAAATGAATGTGTGATGTTAGTTTGTATAGACCATGCCAAGACAAGGTAGTTTGGATGCATGTAGTGTTCACTTAGAGAGTAGAGTAATTAGGTAGTTAGTTAGGTTGAAGAGCTATGCTTGTTGAAGATGGATTATGATAGGTTAGCACACACATTGATCTTTTGATATGTCATTGAGGTCACAAGCCTAATGACATTGTTAGGCATTTAATTAATGAATCCCATGCTTGCTACACTTATGAACATGTGAATGGATAGTGGTGGAAACCAACCCTAGTTCTCTCTCCCAACTTTAAACTCTTTACTTTTCTTGTCATTTCATTCATGCAATAGTTTTTAAACACAAATTCAAAAATTTGTTTTTTGAATTAAAGTAGAATTAATCTTCCTTTAAGACAATTGCGACTAGTCCTCGTGGGATTGATACCCTCTATATAGAACCTTATCTACAAAGATTCGTGCTCTTGCGAGTGGTTAAATTATATTTTGATAAAAAGGGCAAAATTAAGCTTACAATATAATTTAGTTCCGACCACATCATTGTCCATATTTATTTCCTGTCTTATCATTCTATTTAGTTATTTTGTTGTCTTTTCTAGTTTGTGTATGTTATGTTGGTATGTAATTTCTACTTGTAAAGGGTTTTGATGCCCCATTTGTCCAGCACGTACCCGTATACCCACTATCCTTACACGATTGATGTTTTGACTTTTTGAGACCCATCAACCTTGCCGGTTACATTATTCAAACTCTTTTTAATTCAATCATTAACCAGAATGTTTAATTTATGTTTGAGGGTACGGTACACTTATACATACACTTATACACTTGTACACACTGGTTGTTGCTTTTTAAATTGCACATATTGTTGTTTTATTTCATGTTTGCCATGATGTCTAACTTTCAAAGGTGTGATAATCCCATTAATGTCAAAGATAAATGCATCATGTACTTAGGCGCTTTGGCATTGTAATGCCAGTTTATACAATTTATGACAGGGATCCGAGATTCATGTTACGGTTTTGGCAGAGTTTTCAGGCTGCACTTAACACGGACCTCCATTTCAGTACAGCTTTCCATCCTTAGATAGATGGTTAGTCAGAACGTACCATTTAGATTTTGGAAGATATGCTTAGGGCATGTGCACATGATTTTTAAGGTAGTTGGGAGGATCACCTTCCATTGGTGGAGTTTGCATACAATAATATCTACCAAGCTAATATTAAGATGGCTCCATTTGAGAAATTATATGGTAAACTTTGTAGGTCACTGGTTTGTTGGACAGACATCAATGAGACAGTGGCTTTTGGGCTAGATATAGTCAGAGAGACTATAGAAAAGATTAAGATTAGAAGGTAGTGCTTGCTTATAGCTCAAAGTCGCCAAAAAAGTTATGTTGAAAGAAGGCAGAGGCCTTTAGCATTTGAGGTGGGGCACCATGTCTTCCTGAAGGTCTCACCACGATGGGGTTTGATGAGGTTTGGGCGTAGCGAGAAGCTAGCCCCACGATTTATCAGTCCATTATAGATATTGAATCGTGTAGGTGAGGTTGCATATCGTTTGGCATTGCCACCGCAATTGTCAAGTGTGCACAATACTTTTCACATTTCGAAGTTAAAAAAGTATAAGCTGGATCCTTCACATGTATTAGATTGGATAGATCTTGAGGTGGAGGAGGATTTGTCTTACAAGGGGTGACCGATCCAGGTTTTGGATACTAGGGAGCAAGTGCTTCGGGGGAAGATTATTCCATTGGTTAAAGTCCTTTGGATACATCACAGAGTGGAGGAGGCTAAGTGGAAGCAAGAACAAGAAGTTCGCTCAAAATACCCCAAGTTGTTTTCTACTTGAGGGGAGATTGTAGAGACTATGACCAATTTTGGCTAATTTTGCATTTTTTGCATCATAATTTCCATAAATGCATTTTGATTGGTGTTTAACATGTTTAAAATATAAGTAACATGTTTGGAAATTATTTTAAGAGTTTCAGTAAATTTTTGAAAGATTTGGAGGAGTTTGACTTTTTGGTCAAATAGGGGCCCGAGATGCGGTCTAAGTGGGCCCGAGAATCCCAAAAATTCTTAAAAATAATTAGTTTTGCTAATGTATTAGATGAAATTTTAGAGAGTTAAGGATGTGATTACGAGGCCATAGGAGTTCTCAAAATCAAAAAATGGAGGCCGAGAAGGTATGTTAAGTGGCTTGAGGGGCATTTTGGTCTTTTTGTGCCTAGGGACCTTAAAAGGTCAGATTCTGTAGAGATATTTCATATCCCTCTTTCTCATGCCAACTGCTCCCTTTATCTTCTTTCTCCCTCTTCGTTCTCTCTAAGTTTGGAAGCCTTCGGGTGTGATTTGTGATCCGCCGAAGAAAGGAGATACATGGGGAACGAATAGGGCTTCCATTTCAATCAAATATCTTTGTGGTTTGGCAAGGTAGTCATCGCTGTAAATTTGTTAAAGTACTTGGAAGGCCATCAAACTTGAGGTAGGGGTTCTCCTTCTCATTTACTTCTTGATTCTAGGGTTTTGGGTGAAGCAATGGGAGCTAAGAGTGTGTATTGCATGATTTAGAGATGTGAGAGGGGTGGGATAAGGTGATTTTCTTCTTCTCTTGAGTCTCTTATATGCAATAGATATGTATCTTCTAGTATATATGATGTGAGGGACAAATGCATAAAAATGTGGAAGAATGAAAGAATATAAGATTATGTGCTCAATTTGGAGTATATGTGTAAAATGTGTTTCATTTATCATATATGTCGTTATATGTGGAAATGTGGAGGTTGAATGCATGCTAGTTCTATGTACTAAATGTATGCATTATATGAAGCATGAGTAAGGTATGCTAATTTTGAAGTAGTATACATATGTGATGTTATATGCATGTATTACACATATATGTACTATATGTGGTATGTTGTGAAGGAATTTATGTCATGTGATTATTTTTAGCATTAATTAGCATGAGTAAAACATGAAATTAAAATGATATGTAAGTGTGCATGCATATACATTTACGGGGCCATTGTGAGAAAATGGGAAAAAAGTGGTATAATCACCTTAGAGTATGTGATGACTCAGTGATGTATTCTGAAACTATCTAATCACCTGGGAGTATGTGATGACTTGGTGACAAATTCTAAAATGGTCGACTCACCTTGAGTATGTGATTACTCGGTGGCGGTGTTGACATTGTGTGGGAAGTGTCTCAGGTCACATTGTCGGTTAAGAATCATGTTGGGGTATCAGGTTGAGTCTGAGACAGAGACAAGTGTATAATTAATGCTTTCATTGTTTATTGTGAAGCATGATATGTGTTCAATGCATTCTTATATATGTGTTGCTTGTGGATTAACATGTTATATGTTGGATGATGCATGTAATGTCATTCATGTAGGCCGGTGTCGAGTCGGACTTAGGTGGGTTGGGGTATCTCTACTGAGTGACCGTGGTGCTCACCCTTTTTTTCTAAACTATTTTATAGATAAGGCGCCAATGATGGATGGGATTTAAGTGTCCAAGTGGAACTCTAGTAGCGTTTTGATATATTTTGGATATTGTATCTGTTGTGGCTATCTATGCTGGTTTATGGCATGAGACTTCATTTTGAGTTGTAGTTATGTTTTGAATAAATGTAACTTGCTTGTATACTTGGAATTTAATCTTGTCATCTATGAAAAGAATATAGATTTGTCTATGTAATGCTTGTTAACAGCATCTAGTTTCAGTTGAGGGACAATTTCAATATAAATTGGAATATGTTTATGATGAAGAATGACTTATATTGGTGTATGATTTGATTATAAGTATGATTTAGAACTTATGAATGATATAAATTCCTTTCTTGTATGATTTGGAGGTTGTAAGAATGGATTATATTAGTAGAAATCGCTTATAATGCCAAAAATGGCCAAATGCATAGTTGCAGGATTTGGGCACTTCGATGCATAAAACTGCCCATTTCAATGCATCGAACTACATATTTTGATGCATTGAAAAACCTACAGGATTTTAGAATGTGAAAGTACCAAGAGTGAATTTTGGTTGATACATGTTCTGTAGAGACCGTGACCAATTTTGGTCGGTGTACCAATTTTTCATCATTTTCGCTATAAATGCATTTTGAATTATATTATGGATATTTCGAGGGTGGAAAACATGTTTGGAAGGTTAATTTGAGGTTTATAAAAGTTTTTGAGACATTTGGAGAAGTTTGACTTTTTGGTCAAATCGGGGCTCGGGATGCGACTTAAGTGGGCCCGAGAATCCAGAAAATTTTTGAAAATATTTCTTTTTGAGAATGGATTAGATGAAATGTTTAGAGAGTTAAGGAAGTGATTTCGAGACCGTAAGAATTTTTGAAATCGAAAACGGAGTCTGGGAAGGTGCGTTAAGTGGCCCGGGGGTATTTTGGTCTTTTGCGGCCTAGGGACTTTAAATATCAGATGTGGCAGAGATATTTCATATCTCTAATGCTCCAGCAATTGGCCATGGCTCCTTTCTCTCTCTTCTTTCTCCCTCTTCCTTTTCTCTAAGTTTTGGAGGCCTTCGGGTGTGATTCGTGATCCGCCAAAGAAGGGAGATACGTAGGGGATGGCTAGGGCTTCGGTTTGAACTGAACAAAGTCATCTTTCAGCAAGGTAGGACTCAGCCAAAATATTGGAGAGTGTTTGGGAGGCTTTCAAACTCAAGGTAGGGGTTCTTCTTCTCTTCTAATTGTCGATTCTAGGGTTTCGGGTGAAGAAGAGAGGTGTAGGTTGTGTTTCACATGCTTTAGGATGGTGAGAGGTGTGGAAACTGGTGTTTTCTCCTTCTCTAGAGTCCTATCTTTTCACAATTGTGTCCATTGTGTTGGTGGTAGCATGTGGGTTTGAAGTATGTGAGTGTAAGAATTTGATACATAGGCATTTTGTGCTCAATTTGGTGTATATGTGAAAAAATGTGTACCAAGTGTCATATATGTGATTATATGTGAGAATGTGGTTGTTGAATGCATGTTAGTTCTATGTACTAAAATTATGCATTGAGTGTAACATGAGTAAAATATGCTAATTTTGAAGTTGTATGCATATGAGATGATATATACATGTGTTATACATATATGTGCTATATGTGGTGTGTGGTGATGGAAAATATGCTTGTTACTTCTTTTTAGTATCAATGAGCATGAGTTGAGCATGAAAATAAAATGTCATGTGTTTATGCATTCATATTGCATATGTGGGAAGTTGCGGGAAAAATGACGCAAATGAGGTGCACCGGGCTTCGGAGTGGTCCAACCGTGTTGTGAAATGTGGTAAAATTATCCACTATGTATGGCCCTCGGAGTGGACCCACCATACTAAGGCTTAATGACTAGGATCGAAGTATGTCCAATACTAATGACCCCTCAGAGTTGTCCCGGTCATAGGATGATTATCGGAGAATGTCCAAGAATTGTGAGCCTTGGAGTTGCCCCATCACTCTATGGCAATCCTATACATTGCTATGATAGGATGCCTCTTCGGAGTTATCCCGGTCATTGGATGGTTATCTGAGTTGTCCAAGGTTACATGATCCTCGGAGCGGGCCAATCATGTGGAGTATCGGATGAGGACCAAGAGAGAGAGCATTTACTTTCCTTAATGCTTTTATGTTTAAACATGTTATACATGATTCGTGAATTATGCAATCCTCTTTAATTGCATTTGTTGATTGGTTTGTGAGATTGTGGATGTGGCATGTAGTGTATTCATATGCATTCCATGTAGGTCGGTGTCGAGTCGGCACTTAGGAGGGTTGGGGTATCTCTACTGAGCCGCAGTGGTGCTCACCCCTTTATTATAAACTCTTTTACAGATAAAGTGCTGATGATAGATGGGACATGAGTGTCCAAGTGGAACTCTATTGGTGTTCATGCTATCTTTTGGATGTTGAGCATTTTGTGGCTATCCATGCCGGCTTGTGGCATGTGACTTCCTTTTTAGTTGTGGTTATACTTTGGATATATTTACTTTTGATGTATGTATTGGATTGTAAACTTGTTGAGTGTGGAAAGACAACGGTTTAGTTTATGTGATGCCCATGGTGGCACTTAGTTCATTTGATGATGTTTCCATTATGAATGGATGGTGTTTGTGAAAGAGAATGATTCATTTTGGTGTGTGAATTCAATTATGAATGTGATCTTGAGTGTGAGATTGATGTTGGAATCTTTCATTTATGTTATTAATCATGTATGAGGGGTTCTAGGATGATAGAAGGTGGATTGGGCTCCAAATGAACCAGGTATAGGGTTGTTGGAGGTCCCGTGGGGAGCATTTCGATCGTGCGAAATGCCCATTTCGCACAATCGAAGTCCCCATTTTGGAGATTGCATGATTGGTGCAGAGGATAACAAAGACCGAAGCTTTTCAAAAGCTTGCACACATTCTTCATCAAAGGTAAATGGAACATCTTTAGATAACAAATGGCACAATGGTCGAGCAAGTTTACTAAAATCCTTGATAAATCTTCTATAGAACCCAGCATGGCCTAAGAAAGATTGAACTTGCCTCACTAAAGTTGGAGCAGGCAGAGTTGCAATTAGGTCGATCTTTACTTTATCAACTTCAATGCCTCTTTCTGACACAATATGGCCCAACACAATACCCTCTTTCACCATGAAATGGCTCTTCTCCCAACTAAGTACCAAATTCCGTTCTCGGCATCTTTGAAGCACAAGTGATAAATTGCTCAAATAATCTTCAAAGGATGACCCAAAAATAGAAAAGTCATCCATGAACACCTCCAAGAATTTTTCCACCATATCAGAAAAGATGGCCATCATACACCTCTGGAATGTTGCTGAAGCATTATATAACCCAAATGGCATACGACGATAAGCAAAAGTACCAAAGAGACAAGTGAAAGTAGTCTACTATTGATCTTCTGGATCCATAGCCACTTGGTTATAACTAGAGTAGCCATCCAGAAAGCAATAATAGCTCTGACTAGCTAACCTTTCATGTATTTGATCAATGAATGGAAGAGGAAAGCGATCCTTCCTTGTTATAGAATCAAGCTTCCTATAATCAATGCAAACCCGCCAACCTATGGCAGTACATTGTGGAACAAGCTCTCCCATAGAGTTAAGGACAATGGTAAGACTAGACTTCTTAGGCAGCACTTGTGTTGGACTTACCCATGTGCTGTCAGAAATTGGATAAATAATACCTGCACCAAGTAACTTGACAACCTCTTTCTTTACCACCTCCTTCATGTTAGGATTCAATCACCTCTGTGCCTCTCTAGATGGCTTACAACCTTCTTCCAGATGAATTTTGTGCATGCAAATTGAGGGGTCAATGCCCTTAAGATCAGCAACACTCCACCCAATGGCTTCACGATGTTGATATAAGAACTCTACTAAGCACTTTTCTTGGGTTTCCATCAGATCAGAGGCAATTATAACAGGAAGAGTTTTTTGTGCCCCCAAAAATATATACTTTAACTTGTCAGGCAAAGGCTTCAAATCTAATGATGGAGGGGACTCCAATGAAGGCACTAAGGGAATGCTAGAGAGAGAAGGAAGTGGCTCTATTAGAATTCTCCATGGTGGAGTATTCTAAAAAGCATCCACTTCCAACATAGACTTCACCTCTTCACACAACTCTTCATCATTAATTTTCTCAAAGTCATAAAGAGACTTACATACCTCCAAGGAGTTTCGAGATATAGAGGATGACACAACTTCCTCTACACATTCATCAATATCATCCATGCAGAACACATCACTCTAATCTGGAGGGTGTTGGATAGCAATGAACACATTAAGCTTGACATTCATGTTGCCAAATGAAATATCCATGATCCCCGACCTACAATTTATACAAGCATCAGCAGTAGCTAAGAAAGGTCGACCAAGGATCACTGGAATGTGCCTCTTTGGATTATGAACCTGCTCAGTGTCAAGTACAATAAAATCAACAGGAAAGTATAACTTGTCCACTTTAATGAGCACATCTACAATGATTCCTCGGGGTTGCTTTGTTGATCTGTTTGTAAATTGCAATACCACCGAGGTAGGCTTCAATTCTCCCAAGCCTAATTGTAGGTATACTGAATAGGGTAGCAAATTCACACTTGCACTCAAATCAAGAAGAGCTTTATCAACATGGTGCTCCCCAATGATGCATGAGATAGTTGGAGCACCAGGATCTTTGTACTTGGGAGGAGTGCACTGCTGAATTATAGAACTCACCTGTTGTGGCAGCATCACTTTCTTTGGCACATGACTTTTAGAACGCCTTTTCTGAGTGCACAAGTCCTTCAAAAATTTAGCATAAGGAGGAATTTGCTTGATGGCATCAAGGAGTGGCAAATTAATCTTCACTTGTCGAAACACCTCCATTATGTCATGCAATTTATCCCCTTGCTTCCCCAATTTAGATGCTTCAAGGAAACGTTGTGGGAAAGGAGCCTTGGGCTCACAAGGAATTTCAGCACATGAACTTGTGGTCACTTTTTCTTCTTCTTTTTTCTCACCCACCTTATTATCAATTATTTTCCCACTCCTCAAAGTGGTAATGGCTTGAACTTGCTCATGGTGTACGTTGTTTGTGGAAGCTTGCATCCCTCTTGGATTAGCAATTAGTTGACTAGGGAGCTTCCCTTCTTCTTTTCTACTCAATGAAGTAGCAAGTTATCCAAACTGAGATTCCAGTTTGGCAATGGATTGAGAATGAGAGTGCACTAGTTGAACTGTAGATTGTACTATTGTTGCAGTAGCTTGCATTGTCTCTATCAGAGAATCAGGTTTATCAAATTTGGACAAGGTAAGTGTCAACTTGTCTTGAATAGCAGAAATTCTTTGTGTCATAGGAATTTTTGTTTGATATTGCTGTTGAAGTACAAAAGTCCTAGGTTGATATGATGGTTGCATTGCTGCCCCTTGGTGACTATAAAAAAAACCAGGATGATTCCTCCATGTGGGATTGTAAGTATTACCTCGTGGAGGATTCATTAGTCCAATAAATGTAGCTTGGACTTGCTCATGTTGAACATCAGAAAATTGCCCCATCGAAGGACAATTGCTCATATCATGCATAGGACTAGAGCAAAATTCACAAGGGCCTAGCAATGAAGGATTTGAAGCAAAAGGAGTTTGATTGGCAGCCATAATTGCTGCTACCTTCTGTACAATTAGATCAATGTCAGTTGGCAAAGCTTCTGAAGCACCAACCTCAAAAATCCCATCAGTCTTCCTTATAGTGGTAGGTCTGCTAGAACGAGTAGAGGACACATGTTGTAGAGAGTTGTCACTAAGATTTTCAAATAAGGTCCATGTCTCTCCTTCACTCTTCAACATAAAAGTACCTCCACAAGATGCATCAACCATCTATCTGTTGGCTTCTGTCAGCCCTTCATGAAAACTCTACACTAGTTTCCACTTAGGAACTTGATGATGGGGACACTTCCTAAGAAGGTCCTCGAATCTTTCCCATTTCTCACAAAATTGTTCCTCCTCATGTTGGGAGAAACTAGTGATAGCATGTCTGAACTGATTGGTCTTCCCTATCGAAAAATACTTCTTGAAAAACTCATGTTGCATTTGAGTCCAAGTCGTGATAGAACCTGCTGGTAGAGAGTTAAACCAATACTTTGCATTGTCTTTGGGGGAGAATGGAAAAAGTCTCATTCTAAAAACATCTTCAGAGAAGTTGTGGATTTTGGTAGTTGAGCACACTTTAATGAATTCATCTAGATGCTTGTAAAGGTCTTCTTGAGTTAGCCCTAAATAAGATAGAAGCATCTGAATAATGCTGGACTTGATCTCATAATTCTGTGACGTGACATTGGACAGTTGAAAACCCGCTGGTGAGGTGTATGTCTCAAAAACATAATAGTCCCTAAGCAATCTAGCCCTTTCTCCATCAGCATTATTCACAAGCATTAGTCACGAATTCCTAAGCAATTTGTGTGTGAGTGTGACTCAATAAGTGTATCAATTAAAAATTACCACACATCGCAATAGAATGAATTCCTTGCAGAATAGGGCTATCGAAAGGGGTGTCGAACCTCAGGGATTATAGTCTGATGAGTTGGAAAACGGAATTAACTCTAATTAAATTTAAAAGAAAAAAATTCTGATTTTTAAACTAAACTAATTAAAAAGTAAAATAAAATAAATCAAAGTAAATAAAAAGTGAAGATAGTATGATAGAAATCAAGGGTATTTGACTTCACCACTAACTCCACAATCAATGGTCAATTGAATCAACTATGGGGAATTACATCATGCATAACAGGTGTCGGTGGCTACAAGCTCACCTTCATCCCTCAAGAAGATAACATATGATTAAGGCTAAGTCATGAACTATCTTCGATTGGCATGGGCCATCTGCCGAACTACTTTAATCTAGGGTGCAGTATAGTTCATTTTATCTAGGCATAATTCATCAAAGCTTTTAATAATATATTCAATGATTACCATTGTGTAATAATCGCTCTCAAATTTCACAGAAAATAAGAGAAATTGAGTTCAATAACAACAACTAAATATCTAAGACAAGATAAGAAATCATGGAAACTGAATTTACAAGACTTTTATTGCTTAATTCTATAATAAGAATCCTCTAAATTACACAATCTATGCATGTATATAAAGGTCCCCAATAATTAAAATAATCAAACCATTGATGCTTTGTTAGGGCTACATCAAAACCCTAGTCGATGAACTAGTCGCTCAGGGTAGAAGAAGAAGCTTCAACTGTTGAGGAAGAAGGCATCATCTTCATGAATTAGGTGTATAACTTCATTCTCCAATGGCTCTGCAAAGTATGTCTTCTGTTCTGTCCAAAGCTCTCTCAGACTCTCCAATCTCTGCAATCTCCCCTTAACTCAGCCTCCAATTCTTCACTTTATGCCCCAAGAGAATACACCAAAGTCCTAATCCAATTAGGAATTAATTAGGTTTTCCCGCAGCACTAATCAGGTGGGTTTTTTCTGCTGACATTCGGCCCAACTTTTGACCCACTAGAAGTCTGATTCACGAAATTTTAGTGAAATACAAAAGTCTGCAGAATCCAAAATGGGATTAAGACTGTATTATGCGCAGATCTGGGCTTCAGGCCTGAAACCTTCTTAAGCAGCTGTAATGCTCTTGGACCTCTTCCTTGGGCTGATTCAAGTTTAAATAAATGGTTGAATGGACTTCCTTGATGTAGGCTTCATCTAACCATTATGGATGTCTTCTTTAAAAGCCCAAAAATCATGGTTTTAATTGAAATAATCATTAAGGCCCTAAAAATATAGAAAACACTAAAACAAAGTAAAATAAAAAAATAATCTATCACTAAGAGAATAAAATACATAAGTTAAGAGGCTAGAATGCGTAACATTCAATGCCTATCAGTGGTTAGATCCGATATAATGATACCGTAGGATTGGATAGACCAAGTGGCAAAGCTCCTAACTATACTAGAGGTTGAAGAGGATTTGAGAGTTAAGATTACCGCACTCCACCTCATGAGGAAGTTGATTGGTAGTGGAAATTCATTTAGAACACTCATGTAGGGGACAAGATGGATTGGGACACCATCAAAGGGTTACTCTTTAAGAAGTACTTTTCTACAATGGTGAAAGACACTTTGAGGTAAGAAATCATTGATCTAATTCAAGGTGACATGAGTGTCATCAAATATGAGCCTAAGTTCACATCCTTGTGTCATTTTGCACTAGAGATGGGGCAGATAATGTGCTAAAGGCCAAGAAATTTGTACGAGGCCTTAACATCGCTATAAGGTCCCAAGTATCAATCCTAGATCTGTAGACTTATGTTGTGGTGTTTGAAAGGACTTTGATAGTCGAGAAAGATACTCATGATGTCCAAAGTATTTGGGACTCTAAGGGTCGAGCTAGAAGTATAGGGTCTTATCAAAATGATTGTGCTTTAAGAAAGCACAAAAATGGTACTTCATTTTCTCAAGGGTAACCATAAGCTAGATCAGCATCTTCAATTCCATTACCTATGGGATCCTCACGATCCATAGTGATATGCTATCATTTTCAACAATCAGGACATTATAGGTTCGAGTGGCCATAAATACTGTCATCACCGGTGACAAGGCAGACTTATTTTAATTGTTATTAGCCCAGCCACATAAGGTTAAATTGGCCTCAAATGAGGGGCACCGAGAATGGGATAGGGTCTCAACAACATCCTAATCATTCGTCCATGATTCATTCTTGCTTTAGGTTATTGCCACTGCCTCAGCCAGCCTAGTCAGTGCAGGGTTCTTGAGCAGTGAGAGGGACTGCTCCTAGTGCCTTGAGTCAGCATTTTAGATATTAGGGAACTGGTCAACACGGGTAGAGGATACAAGACTATGCTTTCACACTTATTCTAGTAGAGACTTCAATTGGTCCATCTATTGATTGACCCGGGTGTATTTCGTTTATTAATCTCTGTTGCATTTGCATATTCTTTGGGATTAGAGGTGACACTTCTAGACATAACTTTGTCTATTGATACACCTATCGATCGTAGGGTGACCTTGGGTAGTGTTTTTGCGTCTTGTGAAATCGAGATTGTGGGTCGCTAATTGGTATTTGATTTTGCTCTTCTCGAAATATATAGCTTTGATATCATCTTGGGGATCGATTAGTTATCCACTTTTAGGGCCACCATGGATTGTTATCGTTGGAGTGACAGTATGCAATCCAGAGGGTGATTGTTTCTATTTTGTGGGAGAGCAAGACAACTTTAACACTCCAGCATTACATGATTTCGGCAATTGAAAGGGCCATGGTTTCTTCTTGGCTAGTTTGATAATTGACGAAGGAGAAGTGGTAGGTAAACTGTAAAGACTAGGTCATTTTGATTGGTTATTTTTCTTATATCATTAAACTATGTGGAAATTATTTTTTATGTGTTGTAATGATGAAATAGAAGTGTTGGAACTTGTTTTGAGGTCTAGAGAGTTTTCCGGGCCATTTGGTTCAATTTAAGATTTTAGGGTTGACGGGTCTGGGATGCGTGTCGGGTGAGCCCAGATAATTTTTTGGGAATAATTATTATTGGTTTTAGACCAATTGGAATATTAGAGGAGGAATGGAATTCATTTTGGAACCATAGGAGTTGTTAGAATCGAAAATGGAAGTCTGGAAGGTTCATTAAATGACGAAGGGCATTTTAGTCATTTTGGGGGGATCGCTTATAAATATCAAAGTTTCTACATGTAGTATGTGATTTCTTAGACATATTTTTGGAGGACTTAACTGAGTTACCTGGTCATGGTTAAATAGTACCAATAAACCACTTTGCAATAGGACGAATCCTTGTAGGATAGGGCTATAAAAAGGTGGTTGTAAAACGTCAAGGACTTGAGTTAATTAGATTGGTTACGTTCCTTAGCTCTAAATTTAATTCTAATTTAATTAGTAGAGAATGATTGATTGTTCATTTTCCTTAAACTAATTAAAACCAAATAAAACTGAATGTAAAACTAAATAAATTGAGATAATCAAAACAAGAGAAATCTATTGAAATTGACTTCACTACCAACTTCTCAACAATGATCAATTACTCTTAATCCGAGGAAATTAATCTATGTATTTTTGAGTTGTGTGGCTACAAGCTCCCATCAAACTTATTGAAAAGGTTCATTTAAGTTAAACTCAGCATGAACTATCTTTGGTTAGCATGAACTATCTACTTAACTACACTAACTAAACTAAACTAAAGGTAATATAGCCTATCTTCCCTTAGCATGGTTTATCAAACCCTAAATTAAGCGATCACGAAATACCATTGCATAATTTCCTCTTTAAAATCACAAAAAATAAAAAGAAAATTTGGTCAACCAAAATTAAATTTAGTTTAAGACAAGAACAAGATTCAATTAAAAATTGAACGTAACCCATTAAAATCCGGAATCATTAGTACAATTATTGTTATTATTCTAATTATGAAATCAAGACAAAGAATAAACCTCGCCAAATGAAAATAAAATTAAACCATTGAAGGAAAAGATTAGGATTACATCAACTCCCTAAAAAGATATCTAGTCGCACATGTTTTGCACTAGAGACTTGATAAATGATGAAATTGTCATCTTCATGTCTCTTCTACTCTGAAAAATAGTTCTAAATTCGCCCCTCCAGCTGTTCTCATCTCTACCACCAAAAAATGATAATTAGGGCTCAAATCCAAGACCAATGGACACGTGTCAAAATCCTGAAGGTTCAGGCTCTTACAAAAATCTGTGACAATTTAAATTTAAATTTGAATATACTTCCATATAGAAAGAGGAAAAATCTCTTTACTTATGGAAGTCGGAAAAAATTAGTGGTGAGTTATCAAATTAAACCCCCACCCTTTCGCCTATAAATATAAGGTCACCCTACACATTCGGGGGACAAAGGAGGAGATCAAGAGAACACAAAAGCTCTGCCAAACCTCTGCCTCGACCAACAATCGAAGAATCAAAATATGAAGAACAACAAGCACGCCACACAAGTGTTATTCTTCTTCTAAGACCTTCAACTATCAAAGAATCTAAAGACAAAAAACTACAAGCACGCCACACAAGTGTCGTTCTTCTTATAAGACCTTCAACAATCGAAGAATTTGAAGATGAAGAACAACAAGCACGCCACACAAGTGTTATTGTTCTTCTAAGTCCTTCAACATTAAAAAAAAAAAATCTGAAGACGAACAATGACAAGCACGCCACACAAGTGTCTTTCTTCTTATAAGACCTTCAATCATTAAAGAATCTGAAAATGAAGAACATCAAGCAGGCCACAAAAGTGTCGTTCTTCTTTGAAGACCTTCAATCTACCATTCGAGATCAAGCTTTATCAGCCCTCGATGGAAAATCCCATCAAGCCTTTGAAAAGTAACGGGTGCATTACACAACCGAAAAGGCATCCGTCTATATGTAAATTGTAATACCTCACTCCAACACATGGTATGATATTGTCCATTTTGGGTCTAAGCTCGCACTGTTTTACTCTTGGGTTTTATCCCAAAAGGCCTTATCAAAAATTGTCCGAATCAAAAACCCCTAATTCACAAGTTCTAGGGTTCTTCGCAAAAATTCAAAAATTTAAGGCCAAATTCCTCACGATCTGTTTTCCAAAAGATCAAGGGTCGTTTACTGGATATTAACAACTCAAAAGTTTTATAAATCAACACCCCTTTCCATCCCAAATTCATGCATGTACGAATTTCTATTCATTAAACACATACATTAACTATATATGCATATATTCATATATATGCAATTCTAGACTCCTATATATAATTTGCATAATCATTTTCACGAAATTTATCAACAGTAAGAACAGAAAATAACCATAAAAATTATATACAAATTTTCAATCTAAATAAAGTTCTCAAACTTAGACTATGGATACAGATTCAAAGGGGAAGAGAAGAATCAAACTTGCCTCTTTGACGAATCAACTTGTTCACTCGATCATCACTCCCTTCTCTCTTTCGTTTACTCTCTCAGTTCTGTGCGTAAAGTAATGGCAAAAACCCTAATTTCTTCTTTTTCCTTTTTGTCTTAATTATTTTTCTATTATTGATTTTTTCTAAAACTAAATAAAATCAAAATAATAATAATAATAATAACAACAATAATAATAATATAATTATAACCCAGGCCCAACAATTTAAACATAACCTTAGCCCAACCATTCCAGCCCAAATTCCTCCCTAGCCCAAACCAAAGCATTTAAATAAAATAACACATAATCAATAACAATTCACATAAAATGATAAAAAAAAATAAATAGAGAAATTTACATGAAATGATTTGAATCTATAAAACCTAAGCAATCCACATAAAATGATAAGATGCATATAAAAGAAAAGCAACTCACCTACAATGATAATTTATACAAATAAGGCATTTCACATGAATTAATAAAATAAAGTAATAATATAAAGAAATTCAATTTCTTTAAAATAATAGACATCTAAATTTTTGGGGTATTACACAAATGTACCAAACGGACATGTGAAAGTCATTTTGTCTTGGTCATTAGGATCGACTGCCACTTCGTTATACCCAGAATAACCATCTAGAAAATAATAAAAACTCTGACCTGCAAGCCTCTCTAAGATTTGATCAATGAATGGCAAGGGAAAATGATCTTTTCAAGTGTTTAAATTTAACTTCCTATAATCGATACATACCCTCCACCAGGTAGTGGTTCGTTGTGGCACAAGCTCTCCCTCAGAATTTGGAACCACAGTGATTCCAAACTTTTTGGGCACAACTTGAGTGGGACTCACCCACTTGCTATCAGAGATTGGGTAAATGATACCCGCATCTAACAACTTCACCACTTCCTTCATCACTACCTCTTTCATGTTAGGATTTAAATAACGTTAGGCCTCACTCGAAGGTTTAGCATCTTCCTCTAGAAGAATTCGATGCATACACACTAAAGGATCTATACCCTCAAGGTCTACCACACACCATCCTATGGCTTCTTTATGCTCCCTAAGGACACCTAAAAGCTCACTCTCCTAGTCACTAGACAGGCTAGAGGAAATGATGACTGGAAGAGTTTTGTTTAATCCTAAGAAATTATACTTAAGATTGTCTAGTAAAGGTTTTAGCTTTGGCTTAGGAGGAAACATTAAGGATGGAATCAGCAGAGTACTAGACAATCTAGGCAATGGTTCCTTAGGTGACCTCCAAGGTAAGAAATCAGCAATAGTTACACTTCCAAACAGAGAATTAACCTCACAGATACTCTGATCTACATCAAAATCCTCACACTCAAAATGGGCTAAACATGCCTCTAAAGGGTCTGTGGTCAAAATCATTGGAAGTAAATTTTCCACAGCCTCTTCTATAAGGTCTACAACATAGCACTCATTTTCATCTACATGATGTTGAGATGCATTAAAGAAATTTAACTGCACCTTCATATTCCCAAAAGAAATATCCATAACCCCCATTCGATAATTAATGCAAGCATTAGCAGTGGCTAAGAAAGGCCGACCTAGAATCATAGGAATGGACTTCATAGGATCAGGTACGGGTTCTGTGTCTAGGACAATGAAATCGACTGAGAAATAAAATTTGTCCACTTTTATTAACACATCTTCAATAATCCCATGTGATTGTTTTATTGATCTGTCTATAACTGCAAAACAACTAACGTGGGATTAAGCTCACCTAATCCCAACTGCAAGTACACTAAGTAAGGGATAAGATTCACACTCACCCCTAAATCAAGTAGTGCTTTATCATCACTAGCATCCCCTATAACACAAGATATAGTGGGTGCACCAGGATCTTTAAACTTAGGGGGGGTGTTATGTTGAATAAACGAGCTTACTTGCTCAATGAGAAATATTTTCTTTGGGACACTACCCCTTCAATTATACTTTTCAGTGCATAAATATTTCAAGAACTTTGTATATGTCATTGTAGTATAGTGGTGAGTATTCCCACCTATCACACAGGTGACCCAGGTTCGATCCTCGGCAACGGCGCCAAAAATTGATGTGGTGTCAATTTTACTGAACCACTAGGAATATAATGAGTTTCCGTAGGATAGGGCTATATAGAGGATGTCAAACCTCAAGGGCTTGCAAGGTTGAATTATTATGTTACTTAGTCTTTAAATTAATTTTAAAATAATTGAAAAAAAATTGTTGATGTTTGGTCTTGAATTTAATTGAGAAAATTAAAGTTTTTTTATAAATTTCTGTTATAAAATTTAATCAAGAAGAGAAAGTCCTGGGAATTAACTTCACCACTAACCCTCTGACAATGACAATGGTACTAATTTGGGACGTTTAATCTATGCATTCATAAAAGAATGGTTACAAGCCCAATTCAGTTCTATCAAGAAAATTTGTTCAACACACAATTAAGCATAACTCGTCTTCGCTTAGCATGGCCTATACATCTGACAAACTAATGATATGATAACCCAACTTTGCTTAGTATGAATTATCAAAGTTATAAGTTGAACGATCTAAGAAAACTATTGTATAACCCGTCTTAACAAAATCATAGAAATTGAAAAAAACCAACCCTAATCATGCAAATTTACTTTCATTCAAGAAGAACAAAAGTTAATATGCAATGAAATAATCCATTAAAAATAAAACCAATAGCATAGCTGTTGTGTAAGTCTTGGTTATACAATCAATGCACAAATTTAATCATTCCCAAATTAATATACAACTAAAATATTGAAACATAGGTTAGGATTACGTCACTTCCCCGGAATGATGTTTTAGCCGCTCATGATTGGAGGTCCAGGCTTGAATGATGATGAAACTGCCATTTTCTTGCCCATATCATCACGAATCGCCTTTGTCTATATCTCTGTATTTCTTCTCCTCCAAAATCCCCTAGTTTTCTTCCTTTTCGTCATTTTTACTTTGCAAAACAAAACCAACGGGACACCTGACCTCCTCAAAGTGGCAAGTGTGCATAAGCAAATGGTACTTGTGCCTCACAAAGTGACATTTGCACCCAAAAGGTGGCAGCTGTGCAAATTGGGTAGAAAATCATAAAAAGATTAAAATTATTAATAAAAACATGAAAGAAATATTAGTAAGACACTAATTCATATAATTTGAAGGATAGTTAATATTCAATATTCATTGCTTATCACAAGTGCCATTCTTCTTCTAAAACCTTCAACAATAAAAAAAAATCTGAAGATGAAGAACAACAAGCACGCCACACAAGTGTCATTCTTCTTCTAAGACCTTCAACTATTGAAGAATCTGAAAATGAAGAACACTACGCACGCCACACAAGTGTCATTCTTCTTCGAAGACCTTTAACCCACCGTTCGAGATCAACCTCTATTGGCCCTCGATCAGAAATTCTATCAAGCCTTCCTCAATCTTGAAGATTTGAAGAAAGCTCATCACTTCCGGTTCTAGAATAAGCTTTTGAAGCCCTTGCACAAAACATTAAGGAGATTAAATCAGGGGAAGATTATTTGTTGTAAAAGAATCAACCACAAAGAATTGTACCCTTTTTTTTTGAATTAATAAAATTAATTATTTGTTACTCATTTTCATTCCTTGATTTTTGAACACAAAATTTGTAAGTACACACCTCTATATGGTGTACATTTGCCTTCTTACGGAATGTGTAATTTGAGCCTAATTTGGCACAATCTCCGATATAATGTCACGCCCCAAAATTTGAGTCACTATATTCCCATTTCGAGCCCGAAATCCGAGAGTGAACCCCTTCATTTAACTACATGAATCATCTTAATAATGATCAATCCTTGATATCAAGTTTTGATACCCAGTTGTCACACCCCAAAATTTGAGTCATAACCTATCGCAGAAGCCTTAACATTTTCAATACATCAATCCCTTACCAGATAGTTCACAATGATCAATAATCTAAATTACCATCTCAAGGTCTAGTAGAAGCATTCTTTATACCATAATTACTATGAATTCATGCATACGTAAACAATTCAAGTCCACTATAGACACCCTTTAATGAAAACATACTTACATAAGTCCCAGTGGAATATACAGTCCCTACTCTTTTCGATTGATC
Source organism: Cornus controversa (assembly GCA_026545225.1). Lineage (NCBI taxonomy): Eukaryota > Viridiplantae > Streptophyta > Magnoliopsida > Cornales > Cornaceae > Cornus > Cornus controversa. Next base: position 59,095,148 of record CM048845.1, read on the forward strand.
GAAGTGCATCTTTCAATCGTGCAAAACACATTTCGATTGTATGAAATGGAAGTGCTATCGAAACTCCACTAGAATTGGATGAAACTTCCATCAAAAAATTCGCTACAAGTTCGCACAATCGAAGGCATTTCGATTGATTGAAACATAGGTTTTGATTGATCAAAATCCCTTAAAATATATTCCATGCAGAATTCTATAAATGTCAATTCTCACAATTTAATACCCATCCTTGCCATACATACATCTCATTTAACCTTTTCATTAACATAACTATTCTTACATGTTTATATGTGCATAAACAAACAATAGAATTGCAATTATACTATATAAGGAAATCAATCCAATTTAAACATAAATCACATATCTTGTCCTCAATTGGGTTTAAGTGCGAAACATGGCTCATACATATTAAATCCAATAATTAAATCCGAATTACAAGTTCAATAAATGCCTACAGATGGCATGCTAGAGCATAACATAAACTGATGAAGCAAATATCCACTCCGAGCTGGTCAAACTCTGACCTGCGAAAAAGGATAAAAAAAGAGTAATTGAAGGGACACCGGCGCGGTGCCGGCCGACTACGCTCTGATCGGCGTTGAATGTTACGCATTCTAGCCTCTTAACTTATGTATTTTATTCTCTTAGTGATAGATTATTTTGTGATTTTACTTCGTTTTAGTATTTTCTGTATTTTCAGGGCCTTAATGATTATTTCAGTTAAAACCGTGATTTTGGGCTTTTAAAGATGACATCCAAGATGGTTAGATGAAGCCTATATCAAGAAGATCCATTCAAACATTTATTTTAACTCAAATCAGCCCAAGAAAGAGGTCCAAGAGAATTACAACGGCTTAAGAAGGTTTCAGGCCTGAAGCCCAAATCTGAGCATAATACAGTTTTAATCCCATTTTGGAAAACGGACCAGAAGTGTTATTTTCAAGCCTCAAATCGACTTAATTTTCATGCAAGTTAAACGAAATTCGATTCTGCACACTTTTGTATTTCACGGAAATTCCGTGAATCGGATTTCTAGTGGGTCAAACGTTGGGTCGAAGTCAGCAGGAAAAACCCACCTAATTAGTGCTACGGGAAACCCTAATTTATTCCTAATTGGATTAGGACTTTGATGTATTCTCTTGGATATTTAAAGTGACAAATTAGGGCTGTATTGAAAAGGCTTGGCAGCAGCTTTGAAGAGCTTTTGGAATGGAGAATCATTGGAGAACAAGGCGTATCATGAGCGGCTAGTTCAGCCACCAGGGTTTTGATGGAGCCCTAACTAAACATCACTGGTTTGATTGTTCTAATTATTGGGGATTTTTGTATTCATTCATAGATTGTGTAATTTGTAGGATTCTTCTTATAGAATTGAGCAATAAAAGTCTTATAAATTAAGTTTCAATGATTTCTTATCTTGTCTTAGAAATTTGATTATTGTTATTGAGCTCGTCCCTCTTGTTTTCTGTGATCATGAGAGTGATTATTACAAAATGGTTTTCACTTAATATATCATTAAAAGCTTTGATGGATTATGCCTAGAGAAGATGAACCATACTGCACCCTAGATTAAAGTAGTTAGGCAGATGGCCCATGCCAATCGAAGATAGTCTATGACTTAGCCTTAATCATATGTTATCTTCTTGACGGATGGAGGTGAGCTTGTAGCCACCGACACCACTTATGCATGATATGATACCCCATAGTTAGTTCAATTGACCATTGATTGTGAAATTAGTGGTAAAATCAATTACCCTAGACTTATCTTATATTCTCTACACTCCTTAGTTTTTCTTGCTTTTGTTCAATTGCTTCATTAGTTAATTTAGAATTAAAAATCAAAATTTATTTCTTTTAAATTTAATTAGAATTAATTCCTTATATCCAACTCAGTCAGACCATAGTCCTTGAGGTTTGACACCCCTTTCGATAGCCCTATTCTGCAAGGAATTCGTTCTATTGCGAAGTGTGGTAATTTTTAATTGATATACTTTTTGAGTCACACTCACACACGAATCACGCTCCGACGATCAAGTCAGAAATAGGAAGGGTTTTCTTATAACTGTAAAGGAATCAAAAGAGTATTAATTGCGTACCTTGGTCTCTGGACCGTCTCTGTATTTATAACGATCACATAAGGTTGTATTGTAGTTGGAGTCTTTTAGTTTCCCAGTGCTTCTTGGAGATAGAGACTACCCTGTCAAAGATAGACTCTTGTCCACGTCACCTTGTGTTTATCTTTCACGTCAATAGTTTTACAGTTGGAGTCAAATACTCTATCATAAACAATAGTAATTAAATGTAAATCCTGGGACCCAAGCACTTCAAGCTCCATCTATTGTCGATGCCTTATATGTAGAAATGGTTGGGGAAGGGAGTTGAGCATCAACATGCCCCATAGAGATACCCAAATCAACTTATGCATCGACTTGATGCGACCTACGTGAAATGCAATCGTGGCATTCTTAGGTACTACATGACATACGACAATGCTTCCGAGATGCTATCATGGTTTTCTTACACACTACATGGCATACGATAATGCACATGCTCAAGGGATCATAATTGAATACTTAATGGAACGTATACTCAACAATGCTCAATTAAAGTAGAAGACATGCAATTATCAACATGAATATCAAAATTCAACAACAAGACTTAAACACTAAGTCACGTAGATACTGAAATCAATCAAGTGTGGCACATAGGTTCAAAATTATACAAAATGGGGAGTATTGGTAGAACCACCGAATAACTGCTCATATAGCCAATTATCCAAGATATCTAACTTTACGTGAAATGCAATCGTGGCATTCTTAGGTACTACATGACATACGACAATGCTTCCGAGATGCTATCATGGTATTCTTACACACTACATGGCATACGATAATGCACATGCTCAAGGGATCATAATTGAATACTTAATGGAACGCATACTCAACAATGCTCAATTAAAGTAGAAGACATGCAATTATCAACATGAATATCAAAATTCAACAGCAAGACTTAAACACTAAGTCACGTAGATACTGAAATCAATCAAGTGTGGCACATAGATTCAAAATTATACAAAATGGGGAGTATTGGTAGAACCACCGAATAACTGCTCATATAGCCAATTATCCAAGATATCTAACTTTACGGGTGATCAACTCGAGGGACTAGAAGAAATCATATTCAAATTTATGGGCTACTAACCCAAGGGTCTAGAAGGAACCATCTTGGCCAAGTTTCGGGGCTTGCACCTATGTTCTTTTACATGCATACAACAGTGCAACAATTTAATATTCCAAGTGCATCATAAGTCACTTATTTTTCATGCTAAAACATGTATTCCCATGCATATATCAATGCTACATTTATAGAAAAGATCATTTTCATGTATTTTATCAAATATGTAAAATGCATCATATATAACATAGTCTCTGCAACCATAAATCATGTTATTAGGAAACATTCATCAACAATTGCTAACACATAGGCATGTGTACATAATTCACAACATCATTCACTTTGATACACATTTAAATACATTTGAATTCAATAATACTATCAAATAATAAAAATTAACATAATTTAAGGATGCAAGACCTACTTTCTAACATTTCTAAACATGCTAATCAATTTAAACTACATCAATTCCTAAGGAATCAATGACAAGGGGGGAGAGAACACCCCTACCTCAATTCTAGGCCAATTCCTCACCAAACCCAACTTTTCTCGAATTTGAATTTGATTGGATGAATCTTGAGTCCTCAATGTATTTACCAACTTCTTCTTCTTTGGCCCTTCCAATTATCACCCCAAACCTCTGTAAATCAGTAGAGAAGGGAAAATGATGATATTGCTATACATAATATATATTGCTTTATCTCTATGCGGCTGATGAAAATGAGAAATGAATTCAGTATTCTCTTCTTCATTATTTATAGACCTTGCTCATCTATTTACAAAAATGCCACTAGCCACTCACTAAACCTTCCCAGGCTTCGTTTTCACATTCAGTAACTCTTATCGACTTGAAATTGATTATGTAGTTCATCAAATATTTTATTTAAGGTATGAGCCAAATTTGGTATCATTCTGACACTTTCAAATTTTTTAGGTCCACGGAGCCCGTATCTTGGGCTCGCATGACCTAAAAAACTCAAATTCCTTCAAACATTCCCAAAACATCTCTGGACTTATATAAGGATCCCTAAACATGTATTTCGCATTTAAAACACATATATAATCATTTAAACCATTTATAAGACAATAAATGAAAAAAAAAAAAACCAGCCAAAAGAAGTCATGGTTATTACAACCTCCCAACCTTCAAGGAATTTCATCCTCAAACCTCTTATTCCCGCTCCCACATAGCCTCCTTAACTCTCTGATGTCTCCAAAGCACTTTGACCAACAGAATGGTCTTGACTCAAATCACTTGCTCTATAGAGTCCATAATCTCCATCGACCTCTCATCCAATCAAGTATATATGAAGGATCTAGTTCATACTTCCTTAACATGAAACATATTATGCACACTTGACATTAGTGGTGGTAATGGCAAGTTATCACGCTCAGATTTCCTGACTCCTGAGAGACCGAAGGTTACCCGTCCATTAAGCCCAATGGATCATCCTTACCCTCAATTACCGTGGAAGCTTAACTCTATTCTTGCATATAGAGGTGTACAACTCCACTTTATCCAATCGCAATGGGTCCTACCTCAAATCATATCACCTTAGAGGGGATTTTATTTATCCGTACTCTCATGAATCACTCACTTCTAGGACTTAATACTTTGTGTGTTTGGAATCTGAAATGGATACCTACACCATTGGATATAGAATCCAAAAATACTCAAGTTAAAAGAAAACCACACTCAATTTTGATTTAAAACAAAGAAGTTATGCCGATTGAAGTTTGGAAAAATATTGGAGCATACTGCAAAAAGTGACTTTGATGCATCGAAGTGATGACTTCAATGCATCGAACAAGTATCGACCAAAAATAACTCTTGGAATTTTTATAGTCCAAAATCCTGTAATTTTTTCGATGCATCAAACTACCAAAAAACTACAACTTTGGAAATGGTCATTTTTGACCTTCTAAGCCCTTTTCTACCAACATAATCCATTCTAAAAACCTCCAAATCATACAAGAAAGGAGTCTACATCATTAACAAGTTCTAAATCATGCTCATAATCAAATCATGCACCAAAATGAGTCATTCTCCGATATAAACATATTCCAATCCATATTGAAAACGTCCATCACTACCTAATGTCCCTCAAATTAAACTAGATGCTCTTAACAAGCATTACATACCCAAGTCCATTGTCTTATCATATTTAACAAGCTCACAGTCCTAGCATACACACAAGTTACATTTGTCCAAAATATAACTACAACATCAAAATGAAGTCTCGTGCCCCAAGCTGGCACAGATAGCCATGATATGAACAATATCCAGAAAAAAGAAAAATGCCATTAGAATTCCACTCGGACACTTAAATCCCATCCGTCATCGGTGCCTTATCTGTAAAAAGAGTTTGGAATAAAGAGGTGAGTACCACAACGGCTCAGTAGAGATACCCCAGCCCACCTAAGTGCCGACCCGACACGACCTACATGAATGCATGTCACTACATTACATGTATCATCCAACATATACAATGTTCATTCACAAGTAATACATATATATAAGAATGCTTTAAACATATAGCATGATTCATAATTTAGAATAAAAAGCATTAACAATACACTTGTCTCTCTCTCGGACTTAACCCGGAACCTTAAATGATTCTCGAGCAACCATGTGACCGAGACACTCCCCACAGTATTTCAACACCATCACCGAGAATTTACATCCTCCAAGGTGATTGTCCCACTACTACTGAGGATTTACTTCCTCCAGATGGTTTTTTGTCCCACCACTACCGAGGATTTACCTCCTCCAGCTAGTTGTCATCCCACCACTACCGATAATTGGCATCCTCCAGGTGGTCCGACCCACATTTTAAATTCTCACCGAATATTTACCTACTCCAGGTGATTGTCCCACCACTACCAAGAATTTACATTCTGCAGGTGGTTGTCGTCCCACCATTACTGAGAATTTGCATCGGAGAGGTGGTTTGACCACTAAATGCCCTCACCGAGTATTGACCTACTCTAGGTAACTTGGCCACATTTTCCCGTTTCCCCACAACAGTCCCGTATATACATTTTGAACATATTGCAATCAAGCACTCAATATTCATGCATCACAATGCATTATCTAGTTATAAAGGAACATAACATGCATTTCATCTCCATAAAACCACACATATAATCACATATACATGTAAACCCTAGTATACCCATTCACATATGCTCAAAAGATTCACTAAAGGACTTTTTAGTCACGCTTCACGAATGCATATATTTTTTATATAAGGATAGCATGCATTTGACAAAAAAATATCACATAATACAATTATGCTAATTTAACATATTTTCTACAAAAGTGCACCAAACCCAAGCATATAAGTCTACATGCCAAATTCTCTCACTCATTCACCTCTCATATAATGTATAACACCATATGCATTTTCATTGCACATAAGAGACTAAAAAGAGTAGAAAACATGCATATCCCACCCCTCTTACTGATCGGCATTGAATGTTACACATTCTAGCCTCTTAATTTGCATATTTTATTCTCATAGTGATAGTTTATTTGTGATTTTACTCTATTTTTGTATTTTCTATCTTTTCAGGCCTTAATGATTATATAGTTAATACTATATTTTTTGGGCTTTTAAAGAAGACATTCAAAAAGGATATCTAAAGCCTAAATCGAATGGATCCACTCAACTCTATATTTTAAGTCAAAATAACCCAAGGAAGTAGTCCAAGACAACTATAACTGCTTAAGGAGATTCTGGGCCTAAGCCCAATTCTGCGCATAATACAATTTTAATCTCGTTTTGAAAAACAGGCAGGAAGTTTTATTGATGAGCGTCAATTCAACTTGTTTTTCGCGTTCGTTGAACAAAATTCAATTTTGGACACTTTTGTATTTCACATAAATTCCAAAATCGGACTTCTACTGGGTCAAAAATTGGGCCAAATATCAACAGAAAAATCCACCTGTTTAGGGTTGCTGGAAAACCCTAATTATCTCTTGATTGGATTAGGAATTTATCTCCTAATTTGATTAGGATTTTATGTATTCTCTTGGGTATAAAGTGGCAAATTGGAGGTTGTTTTGGGAGAAAAAAAGAAGTGAAGGCCAAAGCAGAAAAGACAGAGACAATCTGGGTTTTATTTATTTTATTTCATTATGTCTTTTAATTTTTTTGTTCTCTTCTTCTTCTTCCATGTGTAACTAAACTCCTCAACTACGGTTGAGGAGGAAACCTCCATTAATGAAGTGAATTTATTTTGTTCATTAATTGATTCTCATGTATATGATTTAAATTCTTATGATTTTCGCTTCTTGAGATTAATTATTTTATAGTTCTTTCACCATCTATATCATGTATATGTGGTAGTTAGAAAATATTATAATTAATTTAAGCTCCGATTTGTATTTCTTAAAAGTGATAATCTTTGATCTTATGTTTTTCATTAAATTTGATTCATAAGATGCTTAGAATTTTACACTAGTGAAGCGAAGGAAAATCTACCTTTTTAATATATTTTTTGTAGTGCTTTATTGTTAAATCTTGAGTAAGCAATAGATTGATTTCTTTATTGCTACTCTAAATCTGGGGATTAACAAATGAATATTAGGAGCTTCATGGATTTAATGGTGGTGGAATCGGAAACCTTAGTTATTTTCTCTATTTTATTTCAATTGTGTGATTTTCTTTGCATGTTAGTTTAATTTTTCTCAAATCAACTAACTTTTGTTTAAACTAGATTAGTTTGAAATTAATTTGAATTTGCATTAGTTTTTCTTCTCAAAGCATTCCCTTGGGTTCGACCTCGTTCTTACTGATCTATACTTCAATAGATTCGTACACTTACGAGTTAATTTACACTTTTAAAACAACATCAAGTTTTTGGCACCCGTTGCCGTGGAATCGTAAACAAGAAACTAATCAAATTTCGATTGATTTAATTCATCTACTAGTTATAATTTATTTATTTTCTTCTTTTTTATTATTATCAAAAAGAAAAAAAAATCTTTCTAAATTTTAAGTTCACTGTTCTAGGTTTTTTAAAAAAAAAAAATTTCTTTATTATTATAGTGTAGTTTTAGTTTTATTTTATTATTAATGTTTTACCTGATACTTCTTGAATTCTACAGGTGGTATTGTTGAAATTTACCTTTTTCGCATTTTCTTAAGCACTACTTTTGAATCCAAGTAAGCACTTTTTTTTTTCTTTTCGTTTATTTATATTTTTCTTTTCTTAGATTATAAGAAAATAGATTTTTGTTTTAGGTTGATAACTTTTGCACGAGAACTTTAGGATAGAATAACTTAAAAATAACCCTAGAGTCACACTTTATTCAAGTTTATTTTATATTTTATTGTATTTTAGTTTTTTTTTTCTCTCTAGTTAAACAACAAAAGAAGAAAGACCACACACTCACTCAATTTTTATTTTATTTTTGTTTTTATGTTGTGTTTTGTTTGTGCATTTTAATTTAGCATTCTTGCAATTAAATTTTAGTAAGGGCACGAATCCCCAACAAGATAAGGATTGGATTTCATCACCAATTCCTTGCCCACCCAGGTTAAAAATCCTCTTACATTTGTCTATCCCAAGACAAATTTAGTTTAAATTTAAAATCAAGTAGACATTGGCCATAGGAATTCACATAACTTATAGGACCCTCTTGGACAGAATTAACTTTTGGTAACTCTAGTGAGCACCTTCTAACTTCACAATGTCTAGAAAAGTTCTGAGGAGATTGTGTTTTAAGTGGGACCATTTGTGACCCCTCCAATCTATCTTAGAAACTTTTCTGGTTGTATTATTGGTGGGCTTAACTAGTAGTCCTCTAGTTCCTCTGAAAGGGAGTAGAAGCTATCTAACTAGATAAGAATTATTTTGGAACTAGTCCAGATAATTCTTTACGAAAAAAATATTAAAAATAAAAACCTAAAATAGAAATCACTAACCTTGAATTAAATTTCAAAAAGAAAAAAAATTGCTTGTTTATTTGGTTGATTTTTTTTGTCATTTTAGGGTTCCATTTTTTTTCTTTTGCATTAGGTCATCTTAAATTACATTGTTCTTAGTGATCCATTTTATTGAGTCTTTCTAATGTATATTAGGTCATCGATCTCTGAATCCAGAGTTGCCTCCATTTGATCTTGAGATTAAGATAACCTTTCAAAAGGGTGTGAAAAATTCTAGTGTTAGAGATCTTTCTTTGCCCAAGATGGCAGATCTTGTTGAAACTAAATCCCTTATGGACTATTACACTCCCTTGCAGATTACAAACTCGTCTTGCATTGTGTTACCTGCTACCTAACAGGGACATTTTGAGATACGGGCGATGGTAATTAATTTACTACCCACTTTTAGAGGTCTTAGCTCTGATGACCCATACCTCTATGTCAAGGAATTTTTAAAGATTTACTTCACACTACAATTTCAAAATATTTATGAGGAATTAATTAAATTACGATTATTTCTATTCTCTTTGAAAGAGAAAGCAAAATCTTTGTTATACTCACTGGAACCTACGTTCGTCAATTCATGGAATGGGTTATGCACCAAATTTCTTACCAAATTCTTTCCCATGCAAAAAAGTAACTCCCTTCATTGAAATATCACGCAATTTACTCAAAAAGAGGGTGAGGAGTTTTACTTGTGTTGGGAGAAATTTAATGATCTCCTCTTTAAGTGTCCCCATCATGGTTTCGCCAAGTGGCAATTAGTTCAATTCTTTTATGAGAGGTTATCTCCTTATAATTGTCAACTAAGTGAGTTACGAGGTGGGGTAGAATTCATGTCTAAGAATGAGGATGAAGCATAGAAATTTCTTGATGCGTTATCTATAGTAACTCTTGTGGGCAGGTGCGAAGAAAGACACTGGGCTGAGCTACCACACTGACAAGGTACAGGATGCTCAATCCCACATCAGTTGGGTGTGGAGAAAAGGATGTGGTTATATGTAGTGTGTTCTCTTCAAATGGTAAGAGGCCTTTTGGGGTAAAACCCAAGAGCAAAATTGTGCAGGCTTAGGCCCAAAGCGGATAATATCATACCATGTGTTGGAGTGGGGTATTACAGTTGGTATCAGAGCCTGAACCTAACTGAAAGTGTGCCGATGAGGATGTCGGGCCTCGTAGGGGGTGGATTGTAGTAACCCTTGTGGACGGGTGTGAGTGGGTGGGTGCGAAGACAGACACTTGGCTGAGCTACCACACTAACAGGGTACAGGGTACTCAATCCCACATTGTCTGAGTGTGGAGAAGGGGATGTGCTTATATATAATGTGTTCTCTTCAAATGGTATGAGGCATTTTAAGCTAAAACCCAAGAGCAAAATCATGTAGGCTAAGGACCAAAGTGGACAATATCATACCATGTGTTGGAGCAGGGTATTACATTGTCAGAGAACTCTCAACAATGGGAGTGCTCAGGGAGGGTTTTAAAGAGTGCTGTATCAGTATTCTCAGAACCCAAAAAGAGAGGAATCTACGAGGTCTGAAAGGAGACTGATTTGAGTGCAAGGATAACTAGTCTAACTTGGAAAGTCAAGGTTATAGAGATAAGTAAAGGAAGTAATTATTTTGTTCATGCATTTAGTGAGGTGTGTTAATTGTGTGAGAGTTCTTCTCATATGGCTCAAACTTGTCCATTCAGTGCATCTCTTTATGAGTGTATAGCCGAACAAGTCAATGCACTCAATTCTTATAAAAAAAACCATTTGATAGCCCCTATTCTGACACATACAATCCTAATTGGTGGAACCACCCTAATTTTTCTTAGAGGCAAGACCAACCTCGGAACAACCAAAGGGTGTAACCTATGCAACCCCAAGGACAACCACAATTTTCATATCCTTCCATGTTCCAAAATGCCCTCCGATAGAGATTAACTTTAGAAGATACTCTTCAACAGTTCATGCAACAAACTAGTCAGTCAATTTTTAAGTTAGAAACTCAAATAGGTCAATTAGCCACTATGGTAGGAGAGAATGAGAAAGGAAAGTTTCCTACTCAGCCTGTGCCTAACCCAAAGGGCTAGTTTCAAATTAGTGACTAGACCATTTCTAGTTCACATAAGCAGGTTTAATCTATCACAACCCTAAGGTTAGGTAGACAAGTTGATAATGGAGTCCAAATGCTTATAGATAATGTAGAGATTGAAAAGGACCATGTTCACGATTTCAGAAGGGAGGACAAAATTACATCTGGAGTTGAGTCAAAAATTCAAGTCCCTAGTCTTGACCCACCAACTCCAATAAGTCCACCAATTAGGAACTTTGTTCCCATTGCACCATATCCTCAAAGACTTCAAAAGCCTAAAAAGGGGAATCACTATAATGTGACTATGGAAGTGTTTAAACAAGTCAAAATTAATATTTCATTTCTTGTTGCAATTCAACAGGTCCACTCTTATGCAAAATTCTTAAAGGACTTTGTGTATAGTCAAACGTGGCTTGAATGTGCACAAAAAAGCCTTCCTCACTGAGCAAGTTAGCTCAATCACCCAACATCGCACTTCACCTAAATTTAAGAATCTTGGATGTCGTATAATTTCATATACCATAGGTGATCAAAAAAATTGAGCAAGCTTTGCTTGACTTGGGTGCGAGTGTCAACTTGTTGCCTTACTCTGTTTATGAGCAACTAGGTTTTGGTAAATTGAAACCCACAAAGGTGGTACTACAATTAAAAAATCATTCAATTAAGATACCTCGTGGTGTTATTGAGGATGTGCTCATTCAAGTTGATAAATTCTTTTTTTCTATAGACTTTATTGTCTTAGACACTCAACCTGTAACTAATCATACTAGCCAGATTCTTATCATCTTAGGTCATCCATTCCTAGCCACTTCAAATGCCCCACTCAACTGTAGGAATGGTGTTGTGAAACTCTCATTTGGAAATATGTATTTTGAGCTTAATGCTTTTAACGTAAACCAACAACCACCAAACTCTGAAGATATTTATGAGTTGAATTTAATAAAAAGTCTAGGTCAAAATACTTTTATTCATGTTAGTTATAAGGACCCTTTAGAGGCAAGCCTAACTAATTTTAACTGTGATTTTAATATTGATAGTGGTTGTAAAGATGTGAATGCTTTATTGGATGTGAATGTTTCATTGAATTTAGTCCATTTTATAGACACCGAAAAGTGGAAAGCCAAGATGGAAAGCCAAGGTATTGATTGAGTTAAGGTCCCTTTTTATCATGATTGACCTATTTGGTCATCATTGTACAATGTTAGTTTTAGGATTTATAGCTCTTGGGTCTTTTTATCTTTAGTTTGGTTTAAAAAAAAATTCTTTTAGTTTGTGTATTTAATTTTAATTTCTTTTAATAAAAAAAACAAAAGAAAAGAAAAAAATTCATAATGGTCTGGTATAGCCACCCATTCTCTAACTATGTATGTAGTACCAACTCTACAATTTGTGATATGATTGATAAAGTTGATGATTTTCGTTTATTAAAGTCTAGTTTCGATACCCAATATTGTCGAGATTACTTCAACACAGAATGACTTTAATAAAGAAATGCAACCCCTTTATACTCTATATGTTAGGGTGTCTAGATAACTAATATCTTATCACATATACACCTTGAAAAATTGGGACCCACTAGTTCAGAGAATTGGGAGAAAAGTAGTATTTGTGATTTTCGCATGAAGATTTTTTCTTTTTTAAAAACAAAAATAAAATAAAATTTGTTTTTCCTTTCTGTTTCATATTTATTTTCACCCATGTTATTTCACTTATTCATTGGAGTATAGTGGTTTGTTTTAATAGATTGTCGCATCCAAGTTTGGGGGAGTACTTGCATTGCCTTCATGCTACTGGTTTTTTATTTTTTTTTTCACTACTCCCATTTTCTGGTAATATCGTTCTATCCCTTCTTTTTGCTTCTATTGGGTGTACATTGAGGACAATGTACAGTTTAAGTTTAGGGGTAAGGCGATGCCTTTTTATGTGCTTTATTGCAATTGAGAAATTTTTTATGAAATTCTTCTTGTTTTAGGACTTTTTGGTTATTTGATTTTCTTAGGTTTTTTATTTATTTATTTTTTTAGATAGAATGTTTTTAAAGTATTCAAGGGATTAATACTTTATCTAGGTGTTTAACTTGCAATTCTTGGGTATGTTTAAATTTTTGGAAATTGTGGTTTGAATCTAGTGGTTTTAAGCATGATTTGCATTAACATGCTTTGGGGTGATTGGTTTTAGTTTCCTCATATGCATAGACATACCATCATAATCTTGTGAGGTATAAACTTTGGCTCTGGGTTGTTCGGTTACATATGCTTGATATTAGTTGGAATCCCTTGATAATGAGTACCGATGATGTATTTTACGTGACTTAAAAAAAAGACGACAAAAAAGAAAAGAATATATGTGATGAATAGAAAATCAATTTGATCATTTTCATGAGTAAATGGGCCTCTGTGCCTTAGGAAGCACGGAGTGTTGGCATCAAAAGTGAAAGGGTGAGAAAAGATGAGCATTGGTTGTCTTGATTTGTAGCTTGACTTATTCGAGTTATGAGCTTCTTCGGGGTGTCTTAACACCTAGTGCCCTAAAGTCATCTTGTTTGAAAGTCACTGACTGAAAGCTTGCTACATGGATCTTTCAGAAAGCTTAATAGACCAAGACATTGCACAACCAATAAAGCATTAAAAAATAAAGTCATGTATTCATGTTTGGAAGTATGATTTCAATAAGGGGAGCTAGTGAGTTGAAGGGTATGTGACTTAATATATTTGGAGATAGGTTATGCTACATGAGATGATTGTTAGTTCACTTTACACGAGGGAGCTAGAGTTGGTTGTTTTGAGATATGTTGATGTGAATTATGCATGGGGACCATTGCCTTAAATTATGGAATTTGACAGTTTAAAATTATTCTTGAATGCAAGTTTGTAACTATATATTGTAGTCTTCTTCTTGATTAATGTTTAAATAGGAATTCGGAATGTTTGTGGGTAACATTTCTGAAGCCCTCACGAGACTATAACTCGTCCACTGGGGGGAACCTAGGGCTTCAAAAGCTTGTTGCAAATGCTCAATGCAATCGTGTCTCCTACGAAAGAGGAGTTGGGTATTTTAGTTTGTGTTTAGTTAGTTTTCTTTGTTCAAGTTTTATTTTGTTCTATTGCTAAGGGACTAGCAATATGTAAGTTTGGGGGTGTGAACGGCATTAAATGTTACGCATTCTAGCCTCTTAATTTGTATATTTTATTCTCTTACTGATAGTTTATCTGTGATTTTACTTTGTTTTTGTGTTTTCTGTCTTTTCAGGGCCTTAATGATTATTTCAGTTAAAACCATAATTTTTGGGGTTTTAAAGAAGACATTCAAAAAGGATATTTGAAGCCTACAACAAATGGATCCATTCAACTCCATATTTTAAGTCAAAATAGCCTAAGGAAGTAGTCCAAGAGAATTATAACTGATTAAAGAGATTCTGGGCCTAAGCCCAATTCAACGCATAATATAGTTTTAATCCCATTTTGGAAAATAGCCAGGAAGTCTTATTTTCGAGCGTCAATTCAAATTGATTTTCATAAAAGTTGAACGAAATTCGATTCTGTACATTATTGTATTTTACGTAAATTTCGTGAATCGGACTTCTACTAAGTCCAAACTCGAGCTGAATATCAGTAGAAAAATTCACCTATTTAGGGTTACAGGAAAACCCTAATTATCTCCTAATTGGATTAGGACTTTATCTCCTAATTCGATTAGGATTTTATGTATTCTCTTGGGGTATAAAGTGGCAAATTGGAGGCTGTTTTGGGAGAAAAATATAAGTGAAGGCCAAAACAGAGAAAACAGAGACAATTCGGGTTTTATTTATTTTATTTCATTATGTCTTTTATTTTTTTTGTTATCTTCTTCTTCTACCATGTGTAACTAAACTCCTCAACTAGGGTTGAGGAGGAAACCTCCATTAATGAAGTTAATTTATTTTGTTCATTAGTTGATTCCCATGTGTATGATTTAAATGCTTATGATTTTCGCTTCTTGAAAATAATTATTTTATAGTTCTTTCACCATCTATATCATGTATATGTGGTAGTTAGAAAATATTATAATCAATCTAAGCTGTGGTTTGTATTTCTTAAAAGTGATAATCTTTGATCTTATGTTTTTCATTAAATTTGATTCATAAGATGCTTAAAATTTTACACTAGTGAAGCGAAGGAAAATCTACCTTTTTAATATATTTTTCATAGTGCATTATTGTTAAATCTTAAGTAAGCAATAGATTGATTTCTTGATTACTACTCTAAATCTGGGGATTAATGAATGAATATTAGGAGCTTCATTAATTTAATGGTGGTGGAATCTGAAACCTTAGTTATTTTCTCTATTTTATTTCAATTGTGTTATTTTATTTGCATGTTAGTTTAATTTATCTCAAATCAACCAATTTTTGTTTAAACTAGATTAGTTTTAAATAAATTTAAATTTGTATTAGTTTTTTTCCCAAAGCATTCCCTTGGGTTCAACTTCGTTCTTGCTGATCTATACTTCAATAGATTCGTACAATCGCGAGTTATTTTACACTTTTAAAACAATATCACTTACCACTCTAAAACATGCAATACACAACCCTAGTTCTCATCGTTTCACCCGAAACCATAGAATCGACATGTAAATGAGAAGGAGAACCCTACCTCAAAAATGAAGGCCTTACAAGCACTTCTCAAATTTCTAGCAATGTCAACCTTCCTGAACCGCAACTTTGATCAGTTCAAAGGGAAGCCCTACTCGTCCCCTACGTATCTCCCTTCTTCGACGAAACCTGAATCACGCCCAAAGGCTTCTGAAATCTAGAGAGAAGGAAGAGAGGAGAAGAGGGAAGAAGAAGAGAGAGAAGATCAACCATGAGAATGACTATTCCTCCCCCAGCCACATGTTTTAAAATGGCATCTAGGGCGCAAAAACATTACAACGCCCCCACCCGAGCCACTTAACGTACCTTTCCGAAATCCGTTTTCGATTTCAAAAACTCCTATGGCCTCAAAATTGCTTCCTCTACTCTAAAAACATTTAATATAAGTCATTTCCAAAATTAAATATTTTCAAAAAATTTTTGGATTTCTGGGCGCACTTAAGTTGCACCCGGGTCCCGGTTTAACCAAAAGTCAAACTTCTCCAAATCTCCCGAAAACTTACCAAAACCTTTAAAATACATTCCAAACATGTTTCCCACACTCAAAACATACTATACACTACTCAAAATTCATTTATGGCAATTATTATGCAAAAAATGCAAAACCAGCCAAAATTCGTCACAGTCGTTACACAAGTAGTTTGCAACTGTCCAACACATTCTAGAATCTCAAACAGACCAATTAACCATGGTATTAACATGCCATTATGCCCAAACCGCATCCAACCTCTCCATGGTGAGACCGTTAGGAACATATGGCCTCCTACTTCAAAAGCCTAAAGACGCCACCTTCTGTTGTCGTAGCTCTTTTGATGACTTTGAGTTGTAACTAACCGTTGTCGTATCAATTTAATCTTTTTTGTGGTCTCTTGGACTATATCAGGTCCCAAAGTCACTGTCTCACCAACTTTGTTCTAGCACATTAGCGACCTACAAGGTCTACCGTACAAAACCTTAAATGGTGTCATTTCGATACTAGCTTGATAGCTATTGTTGTAAGCAAATTCCACCAATGAAAGGTGATCCTCCCAACTACCACCAAAATCCAAGGCAGAAGCCCAGAGCATATCCTCTAAAATCTGAATAGTCCTCTCAGGTTAACCATCTGTCTGAGGATGAAAAGTTGTACTAAAATAGAGATCGGTGTCAAGAGTTGCCTTAAAACTTTGCTAAAATTATGATGTAAACTGTGGGTCTCTATCCGATATAAAAGAAATTGGTATGCCATAAAATCTCAGTATCTACTCAATGTATAACCAACATCATGGCTCCTTCTCGACCTCAGAAATCCCGTCACGAAGTCCATGGTGACATGCTCCCACTTCCATATTGCTACCTATAATGGTTATAACAAACTCGCCGACTTTTGATACTCAGCCGTTAAATGTTGGCAAGTAAGGCACTTTACCACAAACTTAGCAACATCGTTCTTCATTCCTTTCCACTAATACTATTAACTCATATTATGGTACATCTTAGTATCACCGGGGTGTATCGTAGGTCTAAAATGATGAACCTCTCTAAGTACATCATCCCTGTAAGGCAATAGAACTACCATCTTCCCTTTGAATCTCAAACCTCCATCAGAATAGACTGTCCAACCCTCTGCTATTTCATTACTCGAAACCCAAGTACGAAGGGTTTTTATCTCATTATTGCATCGTTGCTCCTCAATCACCCAATTCACTAGAGTTAATTAAGCAATAAGTGTGAATAACATTGTTGCCTCACCATCATCACTAAAGCACAATTCTATTTTAGAGATATCCTCCATCATTTTCGATTCACAGATAGTAATGCTTGCCAAGTTACCACATGACTTTCTACTAAAAGCATCAACTTCAACATTAGCCTTTCCCAGCTAATATTGTAGATCAAAGTCATAATCCTCCATATATTCCACCCATCTCCTTTGCCTCATATTTAAGTCCTTTTGTGAGAAAAGGTACTTCAAACTTTTGTGATCGAAAAACACTCCAAATTTCTCCACACTTTCAATGTAAAAGTCACTATCGCTAACTCCAAATCATGAGTCATGTAATTTAGCTCGTGTGTCTTAAACTGTCGTGAACCATATGCAACAACTTTCTCAATTTGCATCAGGACACAACCCAAACCATCCTGTGAAGCATCACAATAGATCACATACCCCCAAACCACATTCAGAAATAATCAATATTGGAGCAGAGGTCAATCGCCCCTTCAACTCCATGAATTCATGTTCACAAGCTTCATTCCACACAAACTTTACTTCCTTTTGAGTAAGTCATGTCATTGGTGATAACAATCGTGAGAAATCTTTCACAAAGCGTCAGTAGTAACCAGCCAAGCCTAAAAAACTACAAATTTCAAACATGCTCTTAGGTCTTTCCCAACTCATTACAACTTTAACCTTTGAAGGATCAATAGAGACTCCTCCTCCAGACAGCACATGCCTGAGAAAATTCACCTTCATTAGCCAAAATTCACATTTCTCATACTTGGCATAAAATTGATGTTCCCTCAATAACTGTAACACCATCGTCAAGTGTTCCTCATGCTCCTCCGCTGATGAGTACACTAGGATATCATCCACAGATACCATAACAAATTTGTCCAAGTAAGCACTAAAGACACAATTCATCAAGTCAAGGAAAGGTATCAGTGCATTCGTTAACCCAAAAGGCATCACTAGGAACTCATAGGGCATATATTGAGTACAAAAAGCAATCCTCGGTATATCCTATTCCTTCGCCCTTAACTAGTAATATCCTGACCTCAAGTCAATTTTTGAAAAACATTTTGAACCCCATAATTGATCAAGCAAGTCATCAGTCCTTGGCAAAAGATACTTGTTCTTGATTGTTGCTTGGTTTAACTTCTGGTAATTAATACACAATCATAAAGATCTATCCTTCTTCTTCACAAAAAGTACTTGAGTTCCCTAAGACTATGTACTCGGTTCTGCAAACCCCTTGTCTAACAAGTCTTCTAATTAACCTTTCAACTCCTTCTTTTTCACTGATGCGATACAGACAATGCCATAAAAATAGGCGCAATACCTAGAGCAAGATCAATATTAAACATAACTTCTCATTGCGGTGGCAACACCGTCAGATCTCCCAAAAACACATCTGTGTAGTCACAAATCATAGGAGGAAATTCCCTACATGTCATATCTCTTTCCTCAACTAACAAACTAGCTAAGAATTAACCCACTCCATTCCGACTACCGAAGCTATGCAATAAAGATGTATCGAATTCATCTCGCTCAACCATACAACAAAAATAGACAACCTTCGGTGTACACACCGTCACCCTCCAACAATACCAATCAACTGTGGCTCTGAAGGTAGACAACCAATCCATACCCAGAAGAACATCAAAACTAGCCATATCTAGAAGAACAAAGTCGAATACCAACCGACGTCCCAAAATCTCGATCTTGCAAGACCGACAAATTCTACCCAGGGTAACTCTACCCCCAACCCGTGTATCAACAGACAAAGCTGTATCTAGTGAGGACACCACCAAACTAATTGACATTGAATGTTACGCATTCTAGCCTCTTAACTTGTGTATTTTATTCTCTTAGTGATAGATTATTTTGTGATTTTACTCTGTTTTAGTATTTTTTGTATTTTTAGGGTCTTAATGATTATTTTAGTTAAAACCATGATTTTAGGCTTTTAAAAATTACATGCAAGAAGGTTAGATGAAGCCTACATCAAATGGATCCATTTAACTTGATAATTTAACTCAAATAAGCCCATGGAAGAGGTCCAAGAGAATTACGACTTCTTAAGAAGGTTACGGGCCTAAAGCCCAATTTTGCGCTTAATACAGTTTTAATCCCATTTTGGAAAATGGACCAAAAGTGTTATTTTTGAGCCTCAAATTGACTTAATTTTTGTGTTAGTCAAATGAAATTCGATTCTGCACACTTTTGTATTCCGCAAAAATTTCATGAATCGGACTTCTAGTGGGTCAAACTTTGAGCTGAACATCAGTAGGAAAAACCCACCTCATTAGTGCAATGGAAAAACCTAATTAATTCCTAATTGAATTAGGACTTGGGGCTATTCTCTTGGTGCATAAAGTGGAGAATTGATGGCTTTTTTAGGGGGAGTCTTAGAGAGCCTTTGGATAGAATTGATGACATACTTTATAGAGCTTTGGAGTGGAGAATCATTAGACAATGAAGTCTTACACATAATTCATGAAGATGATACATTCATCCTCAACCGCTGAAGCTTCTTCTTCTACCATGATCGGATAGTTCTTCCACTGGGGTTTTAATGTAGCCCTAACTAAGCATCAATGGTTTGATTGTTTTAATTAATGGGGACCTTTATATACATGCATAGATTGTGTAATTTAGAGGATTTTTCTTAAAGAATTGAACAATAAAAGTCTTATAAATTTAGTTTCAATGATTTCTTATCTTGTCTTAGATATTTAGTTATTGTTATTGAACTCAATCTCTATTATTTTCTGTAATTATGAGAGCGATTATTACACAATAGTAATCACTGAATATATCATTGTACGCTTTGATAGAGTATGCTTAGAGAAGATGGACCATACTGCACCCTAGAGTATAGTAGTTATGTCACGCCCCAGTTTTTGACACCTATATGTGATCCAACTATTCCCCATCATCCCTAGGTATTACGACCAATGGCTCTAATACCAAGTTGTCACGCCCCAGTTTTCGACGCCCGGTTAGGAGCAAAGGAAACGGGGGTGAATCCGTAATTTCACCTCAAGTTCCCACACCTTAATCTCATTATAATCTATTCTATTGCGGAAGCATTCCATATGCACACCCTTCGAGTGGCATTAGATCATCAAAGGTCCTTGCAAATCATTTTCACCTTTGGTTCCATACATATAAACCACTAAGTTCTGGACCTCAACTTTTTACACAGATAGAATTTGATTTTTAAACCTATACCATTAGATAGAGCTTTCAAAAATACTCAATTTCAAAAAAAATCACGCTCAATTCCGATTTAAAATGAAGAAATGGCATCAAAACGAAGTCTGGACAATTTTTGAACCTTGCTGTGAATAGTAATCTCGATATCGAGATTCATCTCGATTAATCGAGATTTTGACCCTTTTAATTGAAGAAAACACCCCCTCGGTACCTTGGACCTGTAATATTTTAGTTAATCGAGATTGGGACTTCGATTAATCGAAATTAACCCTAAAAATTCATAAAATCTCGTAACCATTTCGATCAATCGAGATGGGCATCTCGATTAATCGAAATGGGCATTTTGATTAATCGAAATGCACTGCCCAGATTCTCCCAAACACCTATATAAGATCAAATCGAACCCAAATCTCAACCAAACCACCTTAGATCATTCATAACTCATATAAATCATCTACCATTGATATAAAATCATACTCACACATCAACTTATACATTTGAATCTCAAATCTTGCATAATCATAGAAAATTCATCCTAAGTTCACCATGCACATAAAATTCAAGTGAATCAAAACTTCCTCATTTTTCCAAAGGTGATCTTCATTAATCCAACCATACAATCTAGCTTATACATTGAGATCCTACAACCATGATTCAAACATAAATCCACAACTCTCAACATTCATATCCATGAAATTAAGATACAAGAGACAAAAGAACACGTTCATCCAATTAAATTCTGAATCCATACATAATCCATGGAACCATAAATATAAAAATTCAAATGGCCCTTTTTGCATACATTCAACAAGTCTCAAATGAAGGAAACCATTATATATACACTTCTCAAAAATCACTTTCCTACAAGTGTGGCACTTACATTTGAATTTCACATACATAAGAGGATACAAATGTAAAGGCAACACCACAACCATTGTCTACATGCCACAAGCCGGCATGGACATTTATCTACATCTCAAAAGAGCAAAAGTCCAAAAATAAGCTCAACATATCCATAGAGCTAATCATGCTTCGTCTTCCATTGGCGCCTTATCTGAAAAAGTTTATATAAATGGGGGGTGAGCAACACTGCGGCTCAGTAGGAATGATCCACCCAACCCCACTCTAACTCAGGCGGCCATGCATGGATGCATATGAAATCCCCTACATGTCTACATGACAAGTATACATGCTTTTAACCCATAAACAAACACGTTTTTCAAATCATGCGTGATGTTTCATATCTCAATACATTTACATACATACATACATATATATATCCAATTGAGCAAGCCACAATATATATATATATATATAACACACGCCACATAAGTCCGAAAATCACTTCAATGGGGACTAGCTTATCACTCCATCCATAGTAAGGGTCTCTTCGGCACCCAAACTCTGCTTGTGCTTTATCGGGTTACTAATCCGAAGGGAGCACCTCCTCTTGGCCAAGTTTTGGGTCTTTCACCCTAGGGACCATTCCCTCACCTTAATTCTCAATGTTGTCACGCCCAAAAAACTCGCTTTTCACATAGTGCACATAATCACATCAATGCACTTATTCCACACCATGAATGCATTTTTGTTAAATCAATGCATTTTCCTTTCCCTCAAGATTGTCATAATTCCATCACACTCATATCATGAAAATCATCATGCTTATGCATTTAACAAGGAAAATCATATCTTTCATGCACAAGTCTATAAAAACTCACATTTTTCATGTTTTCACCAAAATGACACATTTTCCATCAAGAACATTCATAGTCTCATTTGCACATACATAACATATATAAGTTCTAACCAACATGCTAGACATTTATACATGCATAATCACATTGGTATACATATATACACATATACATAACCCTAAACTCAAGAAATCCCAATCTATCTTTTATGTCACAAGTATGTGACCTATAGAATCAAAGTAAAGATGAGTCTAGCACCCCTACCTCAAATTCCCAAGCTTTGAATCCAACTTTGAGAAATCTCAGCTTTCTCAACTTCATGAAACAGAGACTTTGATCAGTTCAAACCGATGCCCTTGATGTCCCCTACACACTTTCCTTCTTCAAGATCTTCCAAATCACACCTTAAGGCTCTCAAACTCTAGAGAGAAGGGAGAGAGATGAAGTGGGATACGTAGAGAGAGAGAGGGATCTGTAAAATGAAATGTCTCAGACCCATTTTGATATTTATCTCAACCCTAGGGGCGCGAAATGACCATTTTACCCCTAGCCACTTAATGTACCTTCCCGAGCTCGGAATTAATTCCCGAAAACTCCATTGGACTCGAAATCACTTCCTTAACACTCTAAATATTTCGTTTAGTCCATAGTCAAAAATAAAATTTTCCAAATTTCCCGAACCCACTTAACCTAATCCCGAGCCCCCGTTGACCAAAAGTCAAACTTTTTCAAAAGGTTCCAAAACTTTCCAAAACTATATTCTAACCTTCTAAACATGTTCCCCGCATCCAAAACATGTTAAATATCATTTAAAATACATTTAAAGTAATAAATGAAAAAAATTAAAAAATTGGCCAAAATTGGGCACGACCTCTACAAGTTAGGTAGATGGCCCATGCCAATCAAAGATAGTCCATGACTTAGCCTTAATCATATGTTATCTTCTGGATGGATGGAGGAGAACTTGTAGCCTCCGACACCACTTATGCATGATATAATTCTCTATAGTTAATTCAATTGACCATTGGATGTGGAGTTAGTGGTAAAGTCAATTACCCTAGATTTATATCATATTGTCTACACTCTCTATTTCTTTTATTTTATTTTATTTTACTTTTTAATTAGTTTAAATATTAAAATCAAAATTCTTTTCTTTCTAAATTTAATTATAATTAATTCTGCATAACAACTCATTCAGACCATAATCCCTAAGGATTGACACCCCTTTCAATAGCCCTATTCTGTAAAGAATCTATTTTATTGCGAAGTGTGGTAATTTTAATTGAGACACACTCATACACGATCAATTTTTGGCGTCGTTGCCGGGGATTATCTATTTGATTGATTGGATTTTACAGACTTAATTTTAATTAGATTTTTAGTTTAGGAAATTTTTATATTTTTCTTTTAATTTTGTTTTTATTTTATTTTCATATACTAATTTGTTTATTTTTTTTTGAATTTTTATATATGCTACGAATTTGTATTATTTTATTTTATTTATTTATTTATTTTTTTAGGGATTTCAATCATCATACCATTAAGTAAGAGGAAGAGATTATTCACAATATGGCTGATGTGTGTAATAATAATGAGGACAACAATATTGTGCCAAATGCTGTTGTGGAGAGGGCGAGACTTCTGAGAGATTACTATGTCTCAGAGACATACAATTCGCCAGCTAAATTTCAACTGTCAGACGTGACTGCACAGAACTATGATATCAAGTCTAGTATCATCCAGATGCTGCCATCCTACTCGGGCTGACTGATGAGGATCCGTACAAGCACTTAGATGATTTTATAGAAGTTTGCTCAACAACAAAAATTCATAACTTCTCAGAAGATGCTTTCAGGATGCGACTCTTTCCATTCTCACTAAAGGAGAAGGCCAAGTATTGGTTCAGATCTTTACCGCTAGGCTCTAACACCACATGGACTCAAATGCAAAGTGATTTCTTGAATAAATATTTTTTGATAGGGAGGATCAATCAATTCAGACGAGTTATCACTGGTTTCTCTCAATCTGAGGGAGAATAATTTTATGAGACATGGGAGAGATTCAAGGACCTTCTTAGGAAGTGTCCTCATCACCAAGTTCCAAAGTGGCAGTTAGTGTAGTGTTTCCATGAGGAGCTAACAGAAAATAACAGACAGATGGTGGATGAATCATGTGGGGGTACTTCATGTTAAAAATCGAAGATGAAGCATGGACTTTATTCGAGAACCTTAGTGACAATTCTTTACAACATGTGTCTTCAGCTCGTTCGAGCATACCATCCAATACAAGGAGGATAGCTGATATTTTTGAGATTGGTTCAACAAATGCTATGTCTACCATTATGGATGCTGCGACATAGAGAGTGGTGTAACTCATGGCCACTGGTCCAGTTCCTAATCCATCTTTAGCAATTCAGCCCACTTTTCAGCCTCAAAACTATGTGCCTCCACAACCATATAAAGCACAAGTTCCTATGCCACCAAAGAATTCAACTCTTGAAGATAAGATGACGCTTGCCCTAGCGAAACTTGATAAGCTTGACTCTATTGTAGATATACTTCAATCCACTCCTCAATTGGTACATTTTCACTCTTAATTGATTGCCACACTGGAATCTTAGTTTGGTCAACTTACCAAGTCAATCCATTGCCAATCCTAGAGGGATGCATGATTCTTTGAGCAACCCATATGTTGAGGAGGTTTAAGCCATCACCACTTCAAAAAGTGGAAAGTAATTGATAACAAGGTGGGGGAAAAGAAGAAAGAAGAAGAAACAGTGATCACAAGTCCAAGTGCTGAAAATTCATATGAGCCCAAGGCTCCTTTCCCACAACATTTTCTTGAAGCATCCAAGTTGGGGAAGCAAGGGGACAAGTTGCATGACATGATGGAGGCGTTTCAACAAGTGAAGATTAATCTACCACTCCTTGATGCCATCAAACAAATTCCTTCCTATGCTAAATTTTTGAAGGACTTGTGCACTCAGAAAAGGAGATCAATGAGCCATGTTCCAATGAGAATCATACTTCCACAACAAGTGAGCTCTATTATCCAGCATTGTGCTCCTCCAAAGTACAAAGATCCACGAGCTCCAACTATTTCATGTATTATTGGAAAACATCAAGTGGAAAAAGCTCTTCTAGATTTACGTACAAGTGTAAATTTATTGCCCTACATGGTTTACCTACAATTGGGTTTGGGAGAATTGAAGCCTACCATGGTGGTTTTATAGTTTGCAGATAGATTAACCAAATGACCTAGTGGGATCATTGAAGATGTCATCATCAGGGTGGATAAATTCTATTTTCCAGTGGATTTCATTATTCTAGACACCGAGCCAGTGCATAATCTGAAGAGGCACATTCCAGTCATCCTCGGTCATCCATTTCTAGCTACTGCTAATGCTCGTATTAATTATAGAGCGGGGATCATGGATATATCATTCGGCAACATGATGCTAAAATTAAATATTTTTAATGAAATTGAACATCCTTCAGATGAGAGTGAGTGTTTCTTCATCGATGATATTGATGATTGTGTGGAAGAAATTACTTCATTTGCTTTATCTCAAGATGTTGAGAAGTCCATTGAGGGGGTGAATTTTATATTTGATGTAGTGGCATGAAAGATAAGCCACCTTGGAGGATTTTGATTAAGCCATTGCCTATTCTTTCTAGTACTCCTCCAATGCCATCATTAGAGTCTCCTCCATGGGTAGAATTGAAACATCTTTCTTCAAAGCCAAGATATGTATTTTTTGAAGCCAATGACACCATTCCGGTTACCTTAATTTTGGCACAAGGAAGTGAGAAGCATATAGGAGGGATGATATTAAATATCCTTGAGCAATATGGCATTGGGTGAACCTTGAATTGAAGTCAATGAACGTCGCCTACGGACGTTAACTATGGGATATTTTGTATTTCTAACCTTTAATTTCTTTAGTTTTTCTTTCTTTTAATTTTTAGTTCATATTTTCTTAGTTTTTTTTTCAAGATTAGGTGTGTTTTATTGTGTTTTCTTTGAGGTTTTGATGTCTTAGTTGCTTCCGAGGGATGTCGGAGGTGTGTCGGGGTATTCTGACCCAAAACAGGCGAAAAAATGCCCTCTCGGTCAACCTTGGGTGATAGATAGGCTTAAAAATGGTTTGCGGTCGACCTTGGGTGATAGAAAGCCTAGGTCGGACCAGTAGGGGCTATTGATCGCCCCCTTGTAGGGCGATAGATCGCCTAGAGAAAAAAAAATTGGAAAATTTTTTCCAGGTCGGCGATTGATCGTCCAAAAAGTGGGGGATCGATCGCCCAATCAGGAAATTCAAAAAAAAAAATTCAAATTCTTTTTTCTTTTTCTCTTTCCCCTCTCATTTGTATTGGATGAATTTGATCATTTTATTATATTTTATTTATTTCTTTTTATTCTTATTTCTCCTATGTTTACTTGGTCTTGGTGTTTAGTGTTGGTTTTAACAGGTTGTAACATTCCAATTTGGCGGCATGCGTGCATTGCCATCATACAATTGGTGTGCTCTATTTTCTTGGCACTACTCCACGGTCCTGGTAATTCTTACCCTTCTCTATGCTTTAATTGGGTGTACATTGAAGACAATATACAGTTTAAGTTTGGGGGTAAGTCCATACCGTTTTATGTGCTTATTGCAATATGGGGAAAATTTTTGTGAAATTCTTCTTCTTTTAGGATTTTTTTGTTACTTTATTTCCTTAGTTTTTTTATTTGTTTTCTTTTGTTTTGTTTTCAGATAGAATGTTTTAACATTATTCAAGTGATTAATACCTTATGTAGGTGCGTAACTTGCAATTCTTGGGTATGTTCTAAATTTTTGGAAACTATGGTTTGATTTAAGTTTTTATAATCTTGGTTTGCATTGACATGCCTTAGAGTAATTGGTTTTAGTTTCATTACATGCATAAACACACTACGCATAATCTTGTGAGGTATAAACTTATGCTATGACTTATTGTGTTTGATTGGCGTTGAATGTTACGCATTCTAACCTCTTAACTTGTATATTTTATTCTCTTAGTGATAAATTATTTTATAATTTTACTTCGTTTTAGGATTTTTGTATTTTCAGGACCTTAATAATTATTTTAGTTAAAACCATGATTTTGGGCTTTTAAATATGACATCCAAGAAGGTTAGATGAAGCCTACATCAAATGGATCCATTCAACTATTTATTTCAACTCAAATCAGCCCAAGGAAGAGGTCCAAGAGAATTACAACTACTTAAGAAGGTTACGAGTCTGAAGCCCAATTATGCGCTCAATATAGTTCTAATCCCATTTTGGAAAACGGAACAGAAGTGTAATTTCCGCAAAAATTAAACAAAATTTGATTCTGCACACTTTTGTATTTCACGAAAATTCCGTGAATCGGACTTATAATGGGTCAAAAGTTGGGCTGAATGTCAGCAGGAAAAACCCACCTCATTAGTGCTGCGGGAAAACTTAACTAATTCCTAATTGGATTAGGACTTTGGTGTATTCTCTTGGGGCAATAAGGTGGTGAATTAAAGGCTATTTGGGGGGAGATTAGAGAGATTAGATAGCTTTTGGGATAGAATTGAAGACATACTTTGCAGAGCTTCGAGTGGAGAATCATTGGAGAACGAAGTTTTACACATAATTCATGAAGATGATGCCTTCTTCCTCAACCGTTGAAGCTTCTTCTTCTATTATAAGCAGCTAGTTCATCCACTAGGGTTTTGATGTAGCCCTAATAAAGCATCAATGGTTTGATTGTTTTAATTATTGGGGAACTTTATATACATGCATAGATTGTGTAATTCAGAGGATTCTTATTATAGAATTGAGCAATAAAAGTCTTATAAATTCAGTTTCAATGATTTTTTCTCTTGTCTTAGATATTTAGTTGTTGTTATTGAACTTAATCTCTCTTATTTTCTGTGATTATGAGAGCAATTATTACACAATGGTAATCATTGAATATATTATTAAAAGCTTTGATGGATTATGCCTAGAGAAGATGAACCATATTGCACCCTAGATTAGAGTAGTTAGGTAGATGGCCCATGCCAATCTAAGATGTCCATGACTTAGCCTTAATCATATGTTATCTTCTTGACGGATGAAAGTGAGCTTGTAGCCACCGACACCACTTATGCATGATGTAATTCCCCATAGTTCATTCAATTGACCATTGATTGTGGAGTTGGTGGTGAAGTCAAATACCCTAGATTTATCTCATATTATCTTCACTCTCAATTTTTCTTTGGTTTATTTTATTTTGCTTTTTAGTTAGTTTAAATATAAAAATCAGATTCCTTCTCCTTATAAATTTAATTATAATTAATTCCGTACTCCAATTTATCAGACCATAATCCCTGAGGTTCGCCACCCCTTTCGATAACCCTATTCTGCAAGGAATTCGTTCTATTGCGAAGTGTGGTAATTTTAATTGAGACGCACTCACAAACAAATCAATTTTTGGCATCGTTGCCGGGGATTATCTATTTGATTAATTGGATTTTACATAATTAATTTTAATTGGATTTTTAGTTTAGGAAATTTTTATATTTTGTTTTTAATTTTATTTTTGTTTCTTTTCAGGTACTTTTTTTTAAAATAGGCAAGGTCGTCATTCTGTAGCTGATCCTTTGATACTGATAAGCGTTAAATGTTACACATTTATACCTTTTTAATTGCATATGTTGATTCCGTATTTATGTTTACCTTGGTATTGTTATGTTATTTTTATGTTTATGTTTTATATTAGGTTTTTTCCAAAAAAGGGGCGATGTTTCCGATCAAGTGCTAAGGGAGTGAAGAAATCAAGAAAAATTCATCAAGGCATTTCTCACAATTGAGATGATGATTTTGCACAATCGAAATCTCGATTGTGCGAAACCTCAATTTCGCACAATCAAAATTCTGCAGACTGCAAGTTGCCCACTTGTCCACTTGCCCACTTGTCTTGCCACTTGCTTCAAAGAATGACCTTTGCACATCCTTCTTGAGGATTTTCTGACTTCAAAGAGCCATGTGAGGGGAATATATATATAGTACGTGAACTATATAGATATATATGCAAGGTGGGACCCAAAGACACAAGTGGATGCACATATATGCATGTTTTTGGGAAAGGGAAGAGAACAATTTTCGGGAGGAGAGAAGGGAGCTGAAACCAAACCTTTGGAGCTTCATATCTCTAGCCATGGAGGATTGCAAGTCTCCAATGATCAACTAACTTTCCGTCTAGGGTGTGGTTGAAACCCCTAGCCATGTAACTTGTGCATTTTGTAGCTATTTTGGGATCTATATGTATATGTTGATTACTTAGCCTAGTGTTTTGTATAATACTTGTGAACTTCTTCAATATATTCATTTGATTTTATTTCTTCATCTTGTCTTAGAGTAGAAATGCTTCATTTTGAATGCTCAACATTTACAACTTTCACAAAAAGTGTAAATGATGGCTTTGTAATGGTGTTTAATGGAATGTGATATTTCTTGCTTATATAGCCCATGCCAAGATAGGGTAATTCGGACACACGTAGGTACCTTTAGAAGGTATGATAAGTAGATAGGTTAAAGGACTATGCTTGTTAAAGATGGGCTATGTTTAGTTAAAAATCACATTTATCTTTTGATATGTCATTATAGGTCACAAGCCTAATGACATTGTGTTGTATATACTTGTAGAAGATCCCATTAGCTACATAAATGAACATGTCAAGTGGCTAGAGGTGGAAACTACCCCTAGTTCTCTCTCGATTTTATAAATTGTTTTAAAATTTAATGCTTTTACATTCTACGAAGTAGTGTTAAATTCAAACCAAAATTCTGTTTTTAGGATTAAATTAGAAATTATCTCTTAACAATGCAACTCAACCAAACTCCTTGTGGGATCGATACCCTCTATAAAGAACCGTATCTACAAAGATTCATTCTCTTGAGAGTGGTTTAAATTATATTTTGATAGGTAATAGTAAGATATAAAAATAAAGACATATTTGGCTACATCAGATACCTTTTGATCCTGAGCCTAAACGCACTCTTAGACAACAGAGGAACATCCTTGTTGATACCATTGTGCAAGAGGAAGATTTCATTGAAGACATGGAGGAAGAAAGGAAAAACAACCTTGTTCCTAATGCTGCCGGAGAAAGGGCTAGATTTCTTAGGGACTACTATGTTCCTGAGACATACACTTCACCAGCTGGTTTTCAACTGCCCAATGTCACAGCACATAATTCTGAGATCAAGTCCAGCATTATTCAGATACCACCATCCTATTTTGGGCTGACTCAAGAAGACCCTTACAAGCATCTAGATTAATTAATTGAAGTGTGCTCAACTACCAAAATCCACAACTTCTTTGAAGATGCTTTCAGAATGAGACTTTTTCCATTCTCTCTAAAGATAAAGCAAAGTATTGGTTCAATTCTTTACCGGCAGGTTCTATCACAACTTGGACTCAGATGCAACAAGAGTTCCTCAAGAAGTATTTTTCGATAGTGAAGACCAATCAGTTCAGACGTGCTATCACTGGTTTCTCCCAACATGAGAAGGAACAATTTTATGAGACATGGGAAAGATTCAAGGACCTTCTTAGCAAGTGTCCTCATCATCAAGTTCCTAAGTGGCAACTAGTGCAGAGTTTTCATGAAGGGCTGACAGAAGCCAACAGTAGATGGTTGATGCGTCTTGTGGAGGTACTTTTATGTTCAAGAATGAAGAAAAGGTATGGACCTTATTTGAAAATCTTAGTGACAACTCTCTACAACATATATCTTCTACTCGTTCTAGCAAACCTACCACTACAAGGAAGACTGATGGAATTTTTGAGGTTGGTGCTTCAGAAGCTATGCCAACCGACATTGATTTAATTGCACATAAGGTAGCGGTAATTATGGCTGCCAATCAAATTCCTTCTACTTCAAATTCTTTATTGATAGGCCCTTGTGAATTTTGCTCTAGTCCTATGCATAATGTGACCAATTGTCCTTCAATAGGGTAATTTTTTGATGTTCAACATGAGCAAGTCCAAGCTACATTCACTGGACCAATGAATCCTCCACGAGGTAATACTTACAATCCTACTTGGAGGAATCATCCTCATTTTTCTTACAATAATCAAGGGGCAACAATCATATCAACCTAAGAATTTTGTACCCCAATAGTAATATCAAACACAAGTTTCTATGGCACAAAGAATTTTTGCTATTGAAGAGAAGCTGACACTCACCTTAACAAAATTTGATAAGCTCAATTCCATCATAGAGATAGTGCAACCTACTGCAGCAACAATACAATTTATAATTCAGCTAGTACACTCTCATTCTCAATCCATCATTCTCATTGAGTAGAAGAGAAGAAGGGAAGCTCCCTAGGCAACCGATTGCTAATCCAAGAAGGATGCATGCTTCCACAAGCAACCCACACCATGAGCAAGTTCAAGCCATTACCACTTTGACGAGTAGAAAAGTAATTGATAACAAGGTGGGTGAGAAGAAAGAAGAAGAAAAATTGACCACAAGTCCAAGTGCTGAAATTTCTTATGAGCCCAAGGCTCCTTTCCCACAATGTTTCCTTGAAGCATCTAAATTAGAAAAATAAGGGGACAAGCTGCATGACATGATGGAGGTGTTTCGATAAGTGAAGATTAATTTGTCATTCCTTGATGCCATCAAGCAAATTCTTCCTTATGCTAAATTTTTGAAGGACTTGTGCACTCAAAAGAGGCTTTCTAAAAGTCATGTGCCAAAGAAAGTGATGCTGCCACAACAAATGAGTTCTATAATTCAGCAGTGCACTCTTCCCAAGTACAAAGATCCTGGTGCTCCAACTATCTCATGCGTCATTGGGTAGCACCATGTTGATAAAGCTCTTCTTGATTTGGGGGCAAGTGTGAATTTGCTACCCTATTCAATGTACTTACAATTGGGCATGGGGAGAATTAAAGCCTACCTCGATGGTATTGCAATTTGTAGATAGATCAACAAAGCAACCCCGTGGGATCATTGAAGATGTGCTCATTAAAGTGCATAAGTTCTACTTTCCTGTTGATTTTATTGTATTTGACACTGAGCCAGTTCATAACCCAAGGAGGCACATTCTAGTGATCCTTGGTTAACCTTTCTTAGCTACTGCTAATGCTTGCATAAATTGTAGGTTAGGGATCATGGATATTTCAATTGGCAACATGAAGGTTAAGCTTAATATTTTTAATGCTGTTAAGAATCCTCCAGATCAGATTGATGTTTTCTTTATGGATTCTGCAGATGTGTCTGAACCTACAGATAAAATAGAGGTGCAAGAAAAACAGATGGAAAAGAAGGTGTTATAAGAACAATTTTCTACCATTGTGGTAAATTCTGTATATACTACACCATCCAAATCACTTCGGGGTAAGCAATTATTTGGAGTATCAGACAACTCCATACCATAGTATGCAAATATTATGAATTATTTAGCCACGGGAAAAGTGCCATGATACTAGACCAAGCGAGAGCGTGATAGATTCTTTTCTAAAGTTCATCATTACTTTTGGGAGGATTCAGATTTATTTAAATATTGTCTAGATCAGATTATTCGATGGTGTGTCCCGGACCAGGAGTTTTAAGATATTCTCAAGTTCTGTCACTCGTTAGCATATGGAGGCCACTTTAGTGCAAGAAAGATAGCAACAAAGGTACTTCAATGTGGATTCTTTTGGCCTTCTCTATTTCATGATGACTATGTTTTTTGAAAAACTTGTGATCCTTGTCAAAGATTGGGTTCAATGTCAAGATGAGATATGAGGTCAATGAGCCCCATTCTGATGGTTAAAATTTTTGATGTTTGGGGAATTGATTTCATGGGACCATTTGCACCCTCTTTTGGCTACGAGTACATTCTGGTTGGTGTGGATTATGTCTCCAAATGGGTGGAAGCCATTGCAACTCGAACCAACCACAATGTGGTAATCAAATTCATGCACGAGAACATTCTTAGTCGATTCAAAATTCCTCGAGCCTTGATCAGTGATGGTGGTTCTCACTTTTGTAATAAATTCTTGAGAGGTCTGCTTGCTAACTATTCAGTGACACATAAGGTGGCAACGCTTTACCATCCTTAGATAAGTGAGCAACTACAGCAGTTCAAATAAGAAATTAAGCATATTCTTGAAAAGATAATAAGACCGGATATAAGAGATTGGTCATTACGACTAAGTGAGGCACTATGGGCGTATCAGACTGCTTACAAGACTCCTATCAGTATGTCATCATATCGGTTGGTGTATGGGAAAGCATGTCATCTTCTAGTAGAGATCGAGCACAAGGCACTTTGGGCAATCCAAAAATTAAATTTCGATGCAAAAAGAGCTGGAGAAGAGAGAAAGTTGCAATTGAATGAATTAGAAGAATTCAGACGTGATACTTATGAAAGTTTAGGAATTTACAAAAAGAGGACGAAGGCGTTCCATGATCGACATATCTCATGAAAGTCCTTCTCTCCAGGTGATAAAGTGTGGCTCTTCAATTCAAAGCTTCGGTTGTTTCCCGGAAAGTTGCATTCAAGGCGGGATGGACCATTCCACGTGATTTTAGTTTTTTCCCATGGTGTTGTGAAAATTTGGAGTTTTTGAGATAATACTTTGATAAAAGTTAATGGGAAAAGGTTAAAGCATTGTGTAGAAGGATTTGTGCCAACAAGAGACGTGGAGTCCGTCGACTTGACGAATCCCGTCTATCCGACTTAATCCTTTCGGAGAGTTGATAGTCTCCCATGGATGTTAAATTGTAAGATTTGTATGTATTTCTATCCTTTAATTTCCTTAGTTTTCTTTGATTTTAATTTTTAGTTTTAGTTTTCTTAATTTTTCTTCCAATTCTAGTTGCGTTTTGATGTATTTTCTTTTAGTTTTTAATGTATAAGTTGCTTCCGGAGGATACCAAGAGGTGTAACAAGGTCTTTGGAATTAAAATGGGTGAAATTTTGATCTCTCGGTCGACCTTGGGTGATAGAGACTCCAAAAATACAAGTCCCGGCCAACCCTTGGCGATAGACACCAAACAGCCATCAAAAGGGGGGATCGATCGCCCATTTTAGGGGGGATCGATCGCCCCCACAATTTTTCAATGTGGGGAGACCAGCAGGGGGGTGATCGATCACCCTATCCAAGGGGGATCGATTGCCCAAGCCATAAATATGGCTGGCCAAAATTTTGGGGTCTATAAAGGCCCCCTCTCTCATCCACTTGCTACCACTTGTTTATTTGAAGACTTTGAGATCCACTTTGACTCCTACATCAACCGGGAATATATTTTCTTCAATTGGTGATTCTCTTACAAGTATTCATCATTGATCATCATCAACATCAATATCAAAACCGGATTGATCATCACTAGTTCTCAAGAAAACTCTTACTTTCTCAAGTTCTTCATCAAAGTAAGTAGAGTTTTTATTTTGCAAAATTGTGCCAATCTTTTTTAGAACTAGTGATGATAAAAAATAAGACTTCTGGTCCATTTTCCAAAATAGGATTAAGACTGTATTATGCGCAGATTTGGGCTTCAGGCCCGAAACCTTCTTAAGCAGTTGTAATTCTCTTGGACCTCTTCCTTGGGCTGATTTGAGTTGAAATAAATGGTTGAATGAATCTCCTTTAATGTAGGCTTCATCTAACCATCTTGGATGTCTTCTTTAAAAGCCCAAAAGCTTGGTTTTAACTGAAATAATCATTAAGGCCCTGAAAATACAGAAAACACTAAAACGAAGTAAAATAACAAAATAATCTATCACTAAGAGAATAAAATATATAAGTTAAGAGGCTAGAATGCGTAACATTCAAAGCCTATCACACCCCCAAACTTACATATTGCTAGTCCCTTAGCAATAGAATAAAACAAAACTAAAACAAAAGAAACTAATAAATACTAACTAAACTACCCAACTCCACTTTCGTGGGAGAAACGATTGCATTTAGCATATGCAACAAGCCTTTAAACCCCTAGGTTCCCCCTAGTGGACAAGTATAGTCTCGTGAGGCTTTCCAGAAATGTTACCCACAAACATTCAAAATTCTGTTTCAACATTAATCAATAAGAAGATTACAATATATAGTTACAAACTTGCATTCAAGAATAATTTCAAACTTTCAAATTCCACAATTCAAATCAATGGTCCTCATGCATAATTCACATCAACATATCTCAAAATAATCAACTCTAGCTTCCTCGTGTAAAGTGTACTAACATTCATCTCATGTACCATAACCAAGCTCTGAATATATTAAGGCATATACCCCTTCAACTCACTAGCTCCCCTTATTGAAATCATGCTTCCAAACATGAATACATGACTTTTTTCATTTTTTTTCATCCTTTTTTTCATTGCTTTATTGGTTGTGCAATGTCTTGATCTATTAAACTTTCTGAAAGATCCATGTAGCAAGCTTTCAGTCAGTGGCTCCCAAACCAGATAGCTTTAGGGCACTAGGCTTTAAGATACCCTGAAGACCTAATTACTCGAATCAGTCAGGCTACAAATCAAGACAACCAATGCTCATCTTTTCTCACCCTTTCACTTTTGACACGAACACTCCGTGCTTCCTGAGGCATAGAAGCTAGGTTACTCATGAAAAGGATCAAATTGATTTGCTTATTCATCACATTTTTTTTCTTTTTCTTTTTCATTGAAGCCACGTAAAACACATCATCGGTACTCATTCTTAAGAGATACTAATTAATATCAAGCATATGTAACTCAATAACTCAAAACCAAAGTTTATACCCCATAAGACTATGCTAGTGTGTTTGTGTATATAAGGAAACTAAAATTAATCACTCCAGAACATGTTATTGCAAACCATGATTAAAACCACTTAATTTAAACCATAGTTTCCAAAAATTTAAAACATACTCAAAAATTGCAAGTTAAGCACCTACATAAGGTACTAATCGCTTGAATGATGTCAAAACATTCTATCTAAAAATAAAACAAAATAAACTAAGAAAATAAAATAAAATAAAATCCTAAAACAGGAAGAATTTCACACAAATTTCCCCACATATGCAATAAAGCACATAAATAAGGTATCGCCTCACTCCCAAACATAAACTGTACATTGTCCTCAATGTACTACCAAATTAAAGCATAGAGAAGAGTAAGAATGATATTACCAGGAATTCGAAGAAGTAGTGGCAAGAAAATAAAACACACCAAGGTATATATAGGCAATGCAAGCACTCCCCCAAACTTGGATATTACAACCTGCCAAAATAAACCACTACACCCCAAAGATCAAGTGAAATAGTATGGGTGAAAATAAATACGAAAGAGAAAAATCCTAAAAAAAATATATATATATTTTTTCATTTTTCAAGTATTTTTTTTCTTTTTTTTTTGTAATAATAATCTAACTATAGAAAGATAAATAAAACTCAAAAGAAAAATAAAAACTAAAAATAAAATAAAATACAAAAGATAGATACCTTCCTGTCAAGGATGTGGTAGTGACTGAGCATACGGATCCAAGTTTGCTTGGCGCATCAGTGCACGTAGCATCCTCCTCATCTCTAGTTGCTTTTGGCGAGTGTCACGAAAGTGATCCGCCATCTCTGTCCTCATTGATCCAAACTGTGTGGATACCTCTGTCTGTAAGGTGCCAAACTGGGCTATCAACCAGCAATCTGCCCCTCTAAATACTGATAATCATGCCCACTAGCCTGTGCATGCACCTCCTCTTTCTCTGCATCTATCTCCTCAGGATCTTCCACCGGTGGTGGTATATCTATATGTTCTCCTCCCTGGCCCAACCGAGATACTTCACCAGGCGCCGCTATAACTCTCTGGTGCATATGAGATCGGCTCAAATTTCAGTCATGCGTGCCATAATGAAGATCATGTGGAAAGGCAAGCTCGTCCTCATGGACTGCATACCCCTGTGTAACAAGTAACTGATGAATGATAGTCGGGAATGGAAACTCCCAGTCACTTGCACTGTCTGGTGCCTTGGCCACAACCTTGGAATAGAACTTCTCCATCTAGCCCCAGACAATCTGTGGGAATGACAGTCAATGCCCAAAATGTATAGTATATAAAGCTCTGAGGAACTCTTGATGTCTCTCGGTTTTATGTCCAATTGGACATACATTCTTGAGTAGAACAGCGTCAAGGAACCATAAGTGATTTGGCATTGAAGACTTGGAAGATGCATTCTTTTTTGGGCCGAAAACTGATCAGCACACAAATGTGCAACCAAATTACCCACTGACAAATTATCGGGTAGAGGAGTATAGATATGAGAAAAATCATCCGGGCACTCATGAGGATAACCCATGGCAATAGCAATAGATGACATATCCACTCGAACTATTGTTCCATCTACTAAAGAAAAAAGCACATCCTGCTCATCAGGTGTCGGCATTAAGTTCTGATAAAATACCTTGACAAGCCTCGGTGATAGGCGTTGAATGTTACACATTCTAGCCTCTTAACTTATGTATTTTATTCTCTTAGTGATAGATTATTTTGTTATTTTACTTCGTTTTAGTGTTTTCTGTATTTTCAGGGGCTTAATGATTATTTCAGTTAAAACCAGAATTTTGGACTTTTAAAGATGACATCCAAGATGGTTAGATGAAGCCTACATCAAGGAGATCCATTGAACTATTTATTTCAACTCAAATCAGCCCAAGAAAGAGGTCCAAGAGAATTACAGTTGCTTAAGAAGGTTTCGGGCCTGAAGCCCAAATCTGCGCATAATAGAGTCTTAATCCCGTTTTGGAAAACGGACCAGAAGTGTTATTTTCGAGCTTCAAATCGACTTAATTCTCACAAAAGGTTGAACAAAATTTGATTCTCCACACTTTTGTATTTCATAGAAATTCCGTGAATCAGACTTCTAGTGCGTCAAAAGTTGGGCCGAAGTCAGCAGGAAAAACCCACCTGATTAGTGCTGCGGGAAACCCTAATTAATTCCTAATTGGATTAGGACTTTGATGTATTCTCTTGGCTATTTAAAGTAACAAATTATGGCTATATTGAGGAGGCTTGGTAGCAGCTTTGAGGAGCTTTTGGAATAGAGAATCATTGGAAAACAAGGCGTATCATGAGCGGCTAGTTCAGCCACCAGGGTTTTGATATAGCCCTAACTAAACATCACTGGTTTGATTGTTTTAATTATTGGGGACCTTTATATACATGCATAGATTGTGTAATTCAGAGGATTCTTATTATAGAATTGAGCAATAAAAGTCTTGTAAATTGAATCTCAATGATTTCTTATCTTGTCTTAGATATTTAGTTGTTGTTATTGAACTCAATCTCTCTTGTTTTCTGTGATCATGAGAAAGATTATTACACAATGGTAATCACTGAATATATTGTTATGAGCTTTGATGGATTATGCCTAGAGAAGATGAACCATACTGCACCCTAGATTAGAGTAGTTAGGCAGATGGCCCATGCCAATCGAAGATAGTCCATGGCTTAGCCTTAATCATATGTTATCTTCTTGACGGATGAAGGTGAGCTTGTAGCCACCGACACCACTTATGCATGATGTAATTCCCCTATAGTTGATTCAATTGACCATTGATTGTGGAGTTAGTGGTGAAGTCAAACACCCTAGGTTTCTCTCCTATTATCTTCACTATCTTGTTTACTTTGATTTATTTTATTTTATCTTTTTAATTAGTTTAAAAATCAGAATTCTTTTCTTATAAATTTAATTAGAATTAGTTCCGTATTCCAACTCATCAGACCATAATCCCTGAGGTACGATACCCCTTTCGATAGCCCTATTCTACAAGGAATTCGTTCTATTGCAAAGTGTGGTAATTTTTAATTGATATACTTTTTGAGTCACACTCACACACGAATCACTCGGGTAGATAGTAGATGAAAATGGAACAAAAATGGATGCCGATCGACGACGACAAATGTCAGAAATCCACCATCGTGTCTCGGGAAACATACCATAAAGTTCGGCTATGTCAAACGTAGTTTCAAAGTTCAAAGCCCTTGGATGCCATCTCTCTTCAATACCTTCTCGGCGAGATATTGAAGAATTGGTAGTTGGATCATGCCTCTCTCAGTGAGGATTACGTGAACTTGAAGCACCTTGGTGACTTGCTCTCTTGGGTGCCATAGAAGTAGAAAAAGTGTGGTTGAGAGATTAAATCGAACACTTGGTGTGCACAATGAAATTGGAACCTTCAACTTCCTCTTTTTGGCAATTTTTCCACCCAAATTGAACAAGTAAATGCACCAAATTGATCCCCCAAACTTGGTCTTCAAAAGCCCCCTCAAAGAATTGCACAAATTCACCAAGGAAAAACTTCACTTTGATGTTGAACTTGAAAAAGTGAGAACTTTCTTTGAGAAATAGTGAATTTTGATCCAATTTGATGTTGAAGTTGATGATGATCAATGTTGAATTCTTGTTTAATAATCACCAATTTAAAGAAAATATTTTTTCGGTTGAAGTATGACTTGAATTGGAGTTCAAAGAGGTCTAGGATGCAAGTGATAGCAACAAAGGATGAGAGGTGCTCCATTTATAGAAGGGAGGCTTGACCAGCCCACCCATGGGCCTGGGCGATCGATCCCCCCTAGGGTGGGCGATCGATCGCCCACCTGCTGGTGGGGACTTTCCAAAAAAAACATGGGGCGATTGATCCCCCTTGGCTAGGGCGATCCATCCCCCCCTAGATGCCTATTGAACCCTCCATCGCCCAAGGTCGACCAGGACTTGATATTTTTGAGTCTCCATCGCCCAAGGTCGTCCGAGAGTACGATTTTTCACCTGTCTTGAGTCCAAATACCTCGGTACACCTCTTGGCATCTTCTGGAAGCAACTTATACATCAAAAACTTAAAGAAAAAACATTAAAAACGCAACTAAAATTGAAAGAAAACTTAAGAAAACTAAAACTAAAAATTAAAATCAAAGAAAACTAAAGCAAAAAAAGTATAGAAATACATACAAAACCTACAATTTAATGTCCATAGGGGACAATCAACTCTCCGAAGGGATTAAGTCGGATAGACGGGATCCGTCAAGTAGACGGACTCTACGTCTCTTTTTAGCACACATCCTTCCACAC
Organism: Cornus controversa; assembly: GCA_026545225.1. Taxonomy (NCBI): domain Eukaryota; kingdom Viridiplantae; phylum Streptophyta; class Magnoliopsida; order Cornales; family Cornaceae; genus Cornus; species Cornus controversa. Next base: position 59,135,658 of record CM048845.1, read on the forward strand.
AATGTTTCAACCTTTGCCCATTAACTTTCATCTCACCAATTCCAAATAATTGTTCATCCAAAAATGAGTCTCGAATAGGTAATGCATCAATCACCGGCTCAAACTCAATCCGAGATAAATGATCCACAATCACATTCTCAGTCCCCTTTTTGTCTTTTATCTCCAAATTGAATTCTTGCAGCAATAAATTCCATCGAATAAGACGTAGTTTGGTTTCTTTCTTTGCCAATAAGTGTCTCAATGCTGCATGATTAGAGTAGATAACCACCTTGGACCCCAATAAATAAGAACGAAACTTGTCCAATGCAAATACTACAGCTAGAAGCTCTTTCTCTGTGGTTGTGTAATTGAGCTGGGCATCAGAGAGAGTCTTACTAGCGTAATAGATGACATATGGCTGTCTCTCTTCTCTTTGTCTTAACACTGCTCCCAATGCATAATCAGAGGCATCACACATGATTTCAAAAGGTAAAGCCCATTTTGGAGACTACATGATTGGTGCAGAGGATAACAGAGACCGAAGCTTTTCAAAAGCTTGCACACATTCTTCATTAAAGATAAAGGGAACATCTTTAGATAAGAAATGGCACAATGGTCGAGCAATTTTACTAAAATCCTTGATGAATCTTCTATAGAACCCAGCATGGCCTAAGAAAGATCGAACTTGTCTTACCGAAGTTGGATGAGGCAGAGTTACAATTAAGTCGATCTTTGCTTTATCAACTTCAATGCCTCTCGCTGAAACAATATGGCCTAATACAATACCCTCTTTCACCATAAAATGGCTCTTCTCCCAACTAAGTACCAAATTTCATTCTCGGCACCTTTGAAGCACAAGTGATAAATTGCTCAAACAGTTTTCAAAGGATGATCCAAAGACAGAGAAATCATCCATGAACACTTCCAAGAATTTTTCCACCATGTCAGAAAAGATGGCCATCATACACCTCTAGAATGTTACTGGAGCATTACATAATCCAAATGGCATATGACGATAAGCAAAAGTACCAAAGGGACAAGTGAAAGTAGTCTTCTCTTGATCTTCTGGATCCATAACCACTTGGTTGTAACCAGAGTAGCCATCCAGAAAGCAATAATAGCTCTGACCTGCTAGCCTTTCAAGTATTTGATCAATGAATGGAAGAGGGAAATGATCCTTCCTGGTCATAGAATTGAGCTTTCTGTAATCAATGCAAACACGCCAACCTGTGGCAGTACGTTGTGGAACAAGCTCTCCCATAGAGTTAGGGACAATGGTAAGACCAGATTTCTTAGGAACCACTTGTGTTGGACTCACCCATGTGTTGTCAAAAATTAGATAAATGATGCCCGCATCAAGTAACTTGACAACTTCTTTCTTTACCACCTCCTTCATGTTGGGGTTCAGTCGCCTCTGTGCCTCTCTAGTTGGCTTACATCCTTCTTCCAGATGGATTTTGTGCATGCAAATTGAGGGATCAATGCCCTTCAGATTAGCAACACTCCACCTAATTACTTCATGATGTTGATATAATACCTCTACTAAGTTTTTTTCTTGAATTTCTGTCAAATCAGAAGCAATTATAACAGGAACAATTTTCTGTGCCCCCAAAAATATATACTTTAACTTGTCAGGCAAAGGCTTCAACTCTAATGATGGAGGGGACTCCAATGAAGGCACTAGGGGAGTGCTAGAGAGAGAAGGTAGTGGCTCAATTGGAATTCTCCATGGCGGAGTATTCTGAATAACATCCACTTCCAGCATAGCATGCACTTCTTCACACAACCCTTCCTCATTAATTTTCTCAAAATCATAAAGAGACTCACATACCTTCCAAGAGTTTTGAGATATAGAGGATGAAACAAATTCCTCTACACATTCATCAATATCATCCATGCAGAACACATCACTTTGATCTGGAGGGTGTTGGATAGCATGGAACACATTAAGCTTGACATTCTTGTTGCCAAATGAAATATCCATGATCCCCGACCTACAATTTATGCAAGCATCAGCAGTAGCTAAGAAAGGTCGACCAAGGATCACTGGAATGTGCCTCTTTGGATTATGAACTGGCTCAGTGTCAAGTATAATAAAATCAACAGGAAAGTAGAACTTGTCCACTTTAATGAGCACATCTTCTATGATCCCTCGCGGTTGCTTTGTTGATCTATCTGCAAATTATAATATCACCGAGGTAGGCTTCAATTCTCCTAAGCCCAATTGTAAGTAGACTGAATAGGGTAGCAAATTCACACTTGCACCTAAATCAAAAAGAGCTTTATCCACATGGTGCTCCCCAATGATGCATGAGATAGTTGGGGCACCAGGATCTTTGTACTTGGGAGGAGTGCACTGTTGAATGATAGAACTTACTTGTTGTGGCAGCATCACCTTTTTTGGCACATGACTTCTAGAATGCCTTTTCTGAGTGCACAAGTCCTTCAAAAATTTAGCATAAGGAGGAATTTGCTTGATGGCATCAAGCAGTGGCAAATTAATTTTTACTTGTCGAAACACGTCTATCATGTCATGCAGTTTGTCCCCTTGCTTCCCCAATTTAGATGCTTTAAGGAAACATTGTAGGAAATGAGCCTTGGGCTCATAAAGAATTTTAGCACTTGGATTTGTGGTCACTTTTTCTTCTTCTTTCTTCTCACCCACCTTATTATCAATTATTTTCCCACTCCTCAAAGTGGTAATGACTTGAACTTGCTCATGGTGTGGGTTGCTTGTGGAAGCTTGCATCCTTCTAGGATTAGCAATTGGTTGACTAGGGAGCTTCCCTTCTTCTCTTCTACGCAATGAAGTAGTAAGCTGTCCAAACTGATATTCCAATTTGGCAATGGATTAAGAACGCGAGTGCACTAGTTGAACTGTAGATTGTACTGTTGCTGTAGTAGCTTGCACTGTCTCTATAAGAGAATCAATTTGTCAAATTTGACAAGGTAAGTGTCAGCTTGTCTTCAATAGCATAAATTCTTTGGGCCATAGGACTTTGAGTTTGATATTACTGTTGAGGCACAAAAGTCCTAGGTTGATTTGATGGTTGCATTGCTGCCCCTTGGTTACTGTAAGAAAAACCAGGATGAGTCCTCCATGTAGAATTGTAAGTATTACCTCGTGGAGGATTCATTGGTCCAGTGAATGTAGCTTGGACTTGCTCATGTTGAATAGTAGAAAATTTCCCCTTTGAAGGACAATTGCTCACATTATGCATAGGACTAGAGCAAAATTCACAAGGGCCTAGCAATGAAGAATTTGAAGTAGAAGGAGTTTGATTGGCAGCTATAATTGCTGCTACCTTCTTTGCAATTAAATCAATATCAGTTGGCATAGCTTCTGACGCACCAACCTCATAAATCCCATCAGTCTTCCTTGTAGTGGCATGTCTGCTAGAACGAGTAGAGGACACATGTTGTAGAGAGTTGTCACTAAGATTTTCAAATAAGGTCCATGCCTCTTCTTCACTCTTCAACATAAAAGTACCTCCACAAGATGCATCAACCATCTGTCTGTTGGCTTCTGTGAGCCCTTTATGAAAACTTTGCACTAGTTGCCACTTAGGAACTTGATGATGGGGAAACTTCCTCAGAAGGTCCTTGAATCTTTCCCATATCTCATAAAATTGTTCCCCCTCATGTTGGGAGAAACCAGTGATAGCACATCTGAACTGATTGGTCTTCCCAATCAGAAAATACTTCTTCAGAAACTCATGTTGCATCTAAGTCCAAGTCGTGATAGAACCTATCGGTAGAGAATTGAACCAATACTTTTCTTTGTCTTTCAAGGAGAATGGAAAAAGTCTCATTCTGAAAGTATTTTCTGAGAAGTTGTGAATTTTTGTAGTTGAGCACACTTCAATGAATTCATCCAGATGCTTGTAAGGGTCTTCTTGAGTCAGCCCAAAATAAGATGGTAGCATCTGAATAATGCTGGACTTGATCTCATAATTCTGTGCTGTGACATTGGGTAGTTGAAAACCTGCTAGTGAGGTATATGTCTCAGGAACATAGTAGTCCCTAAGCAATCTAGCTCTTTCTCCATCAGCATTAGGAACAAGGTTGTTATTCCTCTCTTCTGTCATATCTTCAATTAATTCTTCCTCTTGCACAATTGTATCAACAGGGATATTCCTCTGTTGTCTAAGAGTACGTTCAGGCTCAGGATCAAGAGGTATCAAAGGATCAGCTATAGAACGACGACCTTGCATATATTAGCCAAAAACACCTGAAAAGAAAACAAAAATAAAATTAAAAATAAAATATAAATATTTCTTAAACTCAAAATCCAATTAAAATTAATTTTGTAAAATCCAATCAATCAAATAGATAATCCCCGGCAACAGTGCCCAAAATTGATTCGTGTGTGAGTTTGACTCAAAAAGTATATCAATTAAAAAATTTCACACTTCGCAATAGAACGAATTTCTTGCAGAATAGGGCTATCGAAAGGGGTATCGTACCTCAGGGATTATGGTCTGATGAGTTGGAATACCTGAATTAATTCTAATTAAATTTATAAGAAAAGAATTCTAATTTTTAAACTAAACTAATTAAAAAGATAAAATAAAATAAATCAAAAGAAATAGATAGTGAAGATAACAAGAGAGAAATCTAGGATGTTTGACTTCACCACTAACTCTATAATCAATGGTCAATTGAATCAACTATAGGGAAATTACATCATGCATAAGTGGTGTCGGTGGCTACAAGCTCACCTTATCCATCAAAAAGATAACATATGATTAAGGCTAAGCCATGGACTATCTTCAATTGGCATGGGCCATCTGCCTAACTACTCTAATCTAGGGTGCAATATGGTTCATCTTCTCTAGGCATAATCCATCAAAGCTTTTAACAATATATTCAGTGAAAACTATTGTCTAATAATCGCTCTCATAATCATTGAAACTGAATTTACAAGACTTGTATTGCCCAATTCTATAATAAGAATCCTCTAAATTACACAATCTATGCATGTATATAAAAGTCCCCAATAATTAAAATAATCAAACCATTGATGCTTTGTTAGGGCTACATCAAAACCCTAGTGGATGAACTAGCCACTCATGGTAAAAGAAGAAGCTTCAATTGTTGAGGAAGAAGGCATCATCTTCATGACTTCTGCGTATGACTTCGTTCTCCAATGGCTCTGCAAATATGTTAACGTGTGTCCTTTGTAGCATATGGCAGAGCGTTGGGGTGACTTTCTCTGTTGCCTATATGCTTTCCACATGGGCACTTGGTTTTCTGTCCCATCTCTGATATGGGGGTAGATGTTCAAAATCTGGGATGGCCTTGTCAACAAGAGCATGAGGCGAGCAGGGAGTTGGCGGCTTCCCTTTCCATTCCTCATCGCAGCCTTCCTCAGTTGGGCCAATATACCAGTCAGTGATACTGACATCCAGCTGGCACCGCCTACCCAATGGGAGAGGGTGAGGAGGCACTTGGAGTGACAGGACCACCAGGGTGATCCACCAGAGGATGTAGACATGGATGCCCAAGTGGAGATGGATGAGGATGCGCCTGCAGAGGGTGAGGCATCCGATAAGGAGCTGGGGGATGATGAAATGGATATTACCGCAGAGCGGCATGAGATCCTGGCGACTGTCTACTCCTGCCTGGTAGCTGACATTGAGCGGCTCCAGCAGGGTTTTGAGGAGCATGTCCAGGTGATGCAGAGTCAGCTGGGAGGCGTTAGGACGGACATTACGTCTCTAGCGTAGGGTCAGAGGACGATTTTAGATGAGTTTCGGGCCTTTCGACAGGACCTGCAGTTCCTGTTTGCCGACCGAGCTTCCACCTCCACCTCTACTCCTCCCACCGAGCCACCTCCACCATCACCCGCCCTAGAGTCGATTTATTTATTTATACTTTCTACTTTACTATTTGTTATTTTTCTTTCTTTCTTCGCTTTTCAATAGGCCATGTTGGCCATGTTAGTTTTTGTGTATTCCAGCTGCATATACACTTTGTACTGAAACTCATTTTCAAATATATGGAATACAGTTATCCGTTCTTTTATAGCCTGTGTTTTATTTACCGTCTTTATTTTTACTTTCTGCCAATATCTCTACTCTCTATACTTTGACTACGTATGTAGTACCACTTGCCTAATTGTATATGCGATTTAGTTGATAATTTCCGTTTATTACCGCCTGGTTTCAATTTCCAATACTGTTGAGATTGCTTCAACGCAGTATGACATTAATAAAGAAAGGCAACCCCTTTGCATGCTATACATTAGCGTGCCTAGATAGTCAATATCTTATCGCATAGACCTCTTAGTCAATTGGGAAACACCAGTTCAGAGCCTTAGATGTGCACTTATCTCGGCATTGTCCGCTTGTACATAATTCTTTTATTATGTTCTTTTCCTATACTTTTTGTTCCTTTTAATGCTCATAGTATCCAATTGGTATTCCGTGCAGGTTTTTCTCATTTGTAGGATGACCGCCTATGTGGGAATGCCATTCTTGGCGCATTTTGCAACCCCAATAAATTCTTTCCTTGTTCTTCTTGTTCAAGCATTGAGGACAATGTTGCGTCCACTTGTATATGCATGCAATGTTCAGTCTTTGTATTGATTATCATTGTAGAGCAGTTTTTCTTTTTCTCGATATTTTTGCATGCTTGCTATGATGTCTTGCTTTTTAAAGGAATATCATTCGAATAAATGTCTGGGGTAAATGCAGCAGGTAATTAAGAACTTTAACATTGTAAATACCAACACTTTTGCAAGCTATGCAATAGGATAGAACGGTCTACATTTTTGTCCAAATATGAATACGTACGGTTCTTGCCCTAAATTTGTCCTTAATCGCACAAATTCGCACACATGCATTTTAAATTGTATGCAATAAGCCTTCTCACTCAATAAATCGGATCTCTATGCCTTAAAGCAGGGAGTATTCGCGTATAAGTGTGCAAGGTTAAGTAATAATAAGTAGGTGGCTTGCTTAAGCTCATCGCCTTGTAAGCTCAGTTATTAAGTTCGAGAGGTGTTTCTTCACCTAATGCCCTAAAACCAATTGGTTTGGGAGTCATTGGACCAATGCCGCTACATGAGATTACAAGAAAGCAAAAAGAGCTACGCATTGCACGGTCATCCGCACATGAGCATTCACGTATATTTTGCAGTAATGAACAGCATTGTCGAACCGTTCCAATGAGTGTTTCTTTTAAAAATAGATTTGTTCTTATTTTTCTCCAAATATGACAAAGTCACGCCTTAGAAGGCATGTTCACATTTCAAAGAGGATTTTGGAGTTGGAATCGATATGTTTGTTCAGACTAGCCATTAAGTGGGGACTGTCGTCTGTTTGTAGGTTGTGAAAGTCAGTTTTTGCTAATGACCGCATAGTTTTGTAATACTTGTTGGATTTTCCAAGAGTGATATAATAGATAATCATCGTTTATCTAGTTGATGACTGAGCATGATTCAGTTTTTGTATAAGATAGTTAAATTCATTTTTGTAGCATTGCATTGCTAAGGGACTAGCAATGTGTAAGTTTGGGGGTGTGATAAGCGTTCAATACTATGTATTTGAACCCTCTTTATTGCATATGTTAGTCCTGTTATTGCGTTTACTGAGATATGTTTACGGTATTTTTGTATTTTTGATGTATTGTAAGTTTTGCAATAAAAGGAGCAAGGTTTGATGCCATTTACAATTGAAGAGCAAAGTTTAGAATTAAAGCCAAGGCATCTCGATCAATCGAGATGTTGCTCTCGATCAATCGAGATCTCGATTGATCGAGACTTGATTTTGATTGATCGAAATTTAGATCAATCGAGATTCCCATTTTAATTGATCAAGATTCTGCAGACCCACTTGCCCACTTGCTCACCTACTCTTCACATTTGCAACAAAATCTCCCTTTTTGCATGACTTAAAGGGATTATTTGACTTGAACAAGAAATTTGGAGACATTCTTGATATAGTTGATACATATATTGATATATATATTTATGGTGGGCCCCAAGGTTGAAAAAGAGGCCATAAAGCACAAAAAGAAGTCATTCTCTCATATCTCTCATACACATCAGACATACACACAGAGAGACATTCGCGAGAGGAGAAGAAGGAGTTAAACCAGACCTCGAAGCTTCATTTTCTCCATCAATGGAAGAGTGCAAGGCTGCCATAATCAACTAACTTCTCTACTAGGGTGTGGTTGAAGCCCCTAGCCATGTAAACTTGTTCATTTTTGTAGCATTTTGAAATTTGTATTTAAATGTTGATTATTTAGTCTAGTGACAATGTACACTTATACATTTCTTATATATATTCATTTGATGTTGGTTTTACTCTTGTCTTAGAATAGAATCTATCTTGTGAATGCACAACATTTGCATCTTCCACAAGAAATGCAAATGATGGCTAAGTAATGGTGTTTAAATGAATGTGTTGTTCTTGCTTGTATAAACCATGCCAAGATAAGGTAGTTTGGATGCATTTAGGTTCACTAAGAGAGTAGGGTAATTAGTCAGGTTGAAGAACTATTCTTGTTGAAGATAGATTATGATAGGTTTGCACACACATTAATCTTTTGATATGTCATTGAGGTCACTAGCCTAATGACATTGTTAGACATTTAATTTTATAAATCCCAAGCTTGCTACACTTATGAACATGTGAATGGCTAGTGGTGGAAACCACCCCTAGTTCTCTCTCCCAACTTTTAACTCTTTAAATTTATTATTTTTACACTCATACAATAGTTATAAACAAAAATCAAAATCTTATTTTTAGGATTAAACTGGAATTAATCTTTCTTTAAGACAATTAACGACTAGTCCTCGTGGGATCGATACCCTCTATATAGAACCGTATCTACAAAGATTCGTGCTCTTGCGAGTGGTTAAATTATATTTTAAAAAAGGGCAAAAATAAGCTTACAATTATAACTCAAATTTAGCCACATCAATATTCATATGCACGATTCAGTGCCCGAAAATTGATCGGGAAGTTTGACCACCATTGTTGAATCGTGAGAGCTTCAGGTAAGGGAAGAAGAAAAGAAAGAAAAAAAAAAGAAGAAAGGTGGCAGCGCGCCGGCAGCACTCGCCAGTGCGTGGGAGCGAGTGCTGCCGGCGCCGGCACCGGCCTGTGGTCAGAAAATTATTTTTGGACCCCACTCGCGGGGGCCCACCTCTGGTTCCAATATGGGCCCATTCTGAATTATTTTGGTATTTGTTTTGAAATTTTAAAACTTTTGGAAAAACATGAAAATTCATAAAATCATTTTTTTAAAATATTTTATAATTCCAAAAAAATCCCAAAATTTTATGTCAACTTCCTGGGAGCTTAAGGAGCTTGGGCTTTAAATTGCATGTCGAAATGATTTACCATTGTCTTTAAATTAATTTTTAAAGTGTCTAAAAACTGGGTTTTTCAGCTTCTTTAATTTTAGAAAATACTTAGAAATTTCCAAAGATTCTAAAATTTTTGCTGTAACTTTCTGGAGGCTAAATACACTTGGTTTTAAAGTCTCAACTCAAAATAATCTTTCCTTGTTGTTCAACGGATATTTAAAGTGTCCAAAAGTTGGGTTTTTCACTTTCTGTAATTTTAGAAAATACTTTTTGATAGGCGTTGAATGTTATGCATTCTAGCCTCTTAACTTATATATTTTATTCTCTTAGTGATAGATTATTTTGTTATTTTACCTCGTTTTAGTGTTTTCTGTATTTTCAGGGCCTTAATGATTATTTCAGTCAAAACCATGATTTTGAGCTTTTAAAGATGACATCCAAGAGAGTTAGATGAAGCCTACATCAAGGAGACCCATTCAAATATTTATTTCAACTCAAATCAGCCCAAGGAAGAGGTCCAAGAGAATTACAGCTGCATAAGACGATTTCGGGGCTAAAGCCCAAATCTGCGCTTAATATAGTCTTAATCCCATTTTGAAAACGGACCAGAAGTGTCATTTTCAAGCCTCAAATCGACTTAAGTTTCATATATAATGAATGAAATTTGATTCTGCACACTTTTGTATTTCGCAAAAATTCTGTGAATCGGACTTCTAGTGGGTCAAAAGTTTGGCCGAACGTCAGTAGAAAAAACTCACCTGATTAGTACTGTGGGAAAACCTAATTAATTTCTAATTGGATTAGGACTTTGGTGTATTCTCTTGGGGTATAAAGTGAAGAATTGGAGGCTGAGTTGGGGAGTGATTGGAGAGTCTGAGAGAGTTTTGGATAGAACAGAAAACATACTTCGCAAAGCCATTGGAGAACGAAGTCATATGCATAATTCATGAAGATGATGCCTTCTTCCTCAATAGTTGAAGCTTCTTCTTCTACTATGAGCAGCTAGTTCATCCACTAGTGTTTTGATGTAGCCCTAACAAAGCATCAATGGTTTGATTATTTTAATTATTGGGGACCTTTATATACATGCATAGATTGTGTAATTTAGAGGATTCTTATTATAGAATTGAGCAATAAAAGTCTTCTAAATTTAGTTTCAATGATTTCTTATCTTGTCTTAGATATTTAGTTGTTGTTATTGAACTCAATCTCTCTTATTTTCTGTGATCAAGAGAGCGATTATTACACAATGATAATCACTAAATATATCATTAAAAGCTTTGATGGATTATGCCTAGAGAAGATGAACCATACTGCACCCTAGATTAGAGTAGTTAGGCAGATGGCCGATGCCAATCAAAGATAGTCCATGGCTTAGCCACAATCATATGTTACCTTCTTGATGGATGAAGGTGAGCTTGTAGCCACCGACACCACTTATGCATGATGTAATCTCCCATAGTTGATTTAATTGACCATTGATTGTGGAGTTAGTGGTGAAGAAAATACCCTAGATTTATCTCATATTATCTTCACTTTCTATTTACTTTGATTTATTTTATTTTACTTTTTAATTAGTTTAGTTTAAAAATCAAAATTCTTTTCTTTATAAATTTAATTAGAATTAATTTCATATTCCAACTCATCAAACCATAATCCCTGAGGTTCGACACCCCTTTCGAGAGCCCTATTCTGCAAGAAATTTGTTCTATTGCGAAGTGTGATAATTTTTAATTGATACACTTATTGAGTCACACTCACACACGAATCACTTTTAAAATTCCCAAATTTTTACTATAACTTTTTGGAGGTTAAATAAACTTGGGTTTAAATGTTCATCTTGAAATGAGCTTCCCTTGGTATTCAATTAATTTTTAAAGTGTCTAAAAGTTGGGTTTTCACCTTCTTTTATATGTTGAAAATATTTTTAAAATTCCAGAAAATTTTAGAATGTGAAGTAGGGTTATTAGAAGCAGAATAGGCCGACAACTTAAATTCGAGTTAGGTTTTGTCTCCCTTGAAGGTTTAGATAAATTGGAGGTTTGATTGGGTGTTTGCTTTTAAAATGGATGATTGTGTTATTGGATTTACTTGAATGTATTTTCCTTTAAAAATATAAATTCTCATGAAATATTTGATTATAGTTTACTTGTGCATGATTTGTCATATTGTGATAATTTCATGTCAGATAATTTGAATTACTTTGTTTGTGCAAATTAAAAATCATAATGCACCTTGTTTATTTTATGTTTCATATTGGGAATGCATCTCTACATTTTATTTGGCATGTAAGGATTGCCCGGCATGTTAGGATCGCCCATACCTAATAAGGTATCTATGCATTTTATTTTGGCATGTAAGGATTGTCGGGCGTGTTAGGATCGCCCATACCTAATAAGGTATCTATGCATTTTATTTTGGCATGTAAGGATTGCCTGGCGTGTTAGGATCGCCCATACCTAATAAGGTATCTATGCATTTTATTTGGCATGTAAGGATTGCCCATACCTAATAAGGTATCTATATATTATATTTGCTTTCTCATGATTGCCTAGATTTAATGAAATGCATGTATATGTTTCTTTATTTTTGAACTTAAAGAATGTGTTCATTGTTAAATGATAAGGGTTTGTTGGGATAATGTATAAGATGATTTTGATTTATGAAAACATAACTAAGTAGGGAATGACCAGTATGTATATACCTATACCTATTAAGGTATCAAAGGATAAAATGGTGGCATGTTAGAATTGCTTAAACTTGATAATATTTCATGCTATATTTATTTTTGCTGAACTTAAGAAATGTGTTCACTTTTGCATAATAAGAATTTGGGTGGAACATTATAAATAATAACTGTGATTTTGGAAACATGAAACTAGGTAAAAGAATAACTTGTAGGTTAAATCTATGGATTTATTTTGTGTCCCTTATATTGAGGGTATATATATTGGTTCTCTGATTGGGATGTAGTAGATAGAACTTGCTCGTGGGTTTAACCCACTTTGTTGATATTTCAGGTTTCAGACAGGTTCCACTGCAAGGATAGAGTTTTAGGGTTTGGTTGTAGCAGACGTCTCATCTCATCAGTTACAGGGTAGGAACTTGTCTTCTTCAAGAGTCATACTATGAACTTTTGAAACTTTGATTGTTCGTATTAATTTTAGAATTAAAAACTTTTGTTCATTCTGGTTAAGGGGTCCTTGAGTTACAGGACTTCCAAATTGTATTACCGGACATATACTTGTTTAGTTAGCGGTTATTTTAATTCAGAGGAACTTTTTATTCTGCTTTTAGAAAATTTTTCATTATATCTTTTGTATTCTATGCTTGTTCCTACCAGTTGTATGTATCTCCCAAGTTTTGTGTATGAGACTGGCCACCTCATGCGCGAAATTTTCTGGAGGGTATTTCACATTCTTTTCCGAATACATAAATTAGACGTCCCAAATTAGTACAGTTTGGCATTGTCAGAGGTTAGTGATGAAGCCAATTTTCAGGACTCTCTCTCCAGTATCTATCATTTATTTATTTCATTTAATTTTAGCACCTTAATTTAAAAATAAAACAAATTCTCTTTGAATTAAATTAGACAAGGTCTTCATAGCTTAACAACTAAACCAATGCAGTCTCTGTAGGTTCGACCCTTACTCACCACTTTACTAATTTTAGTAGAGTATTTGTAAGTTTTTATAAATTCTCTTTTGTGGAGGTGTAAAACAACAACAACACTATTATATAATATTTTATAGCATTTTGCACATCAAACAAAATGACTCCGTTGCTGGGGACTGCAGTCATGATTGTGTTGTTAAGTTTAAAGATTAAGTATAGTTTAATTATAATTCTAGACTTATATTTATTCTATTTTTAATTTGTTTTAGGTGTTTTGTGTGTTTGAATAAAGGTACAAGAGCTACTACACAAGTGGAATAAAGTTGAAATTTCACGACCTCTTGTGAGTTTTGGTATTTTAATTTATACACTTATGTTTAGGATTGTTAGTTTTTTTAATTTTGAAAAAAATATATTGAAAACATGTTGGTTGAATTTGAAGACTCTTTGGAAGCATGTTTAGATTAATTTACTTGTGATATTAATAATTTTGCATATATGAAAAATTTGAGTGAAAATTCAATGGATGTGTCCAATAAATTGGATGCATTATTATGGAGATTAGACCAATTTATGACCTTTGGTCATGTTCATACTCCTACTCCCTCGTCCATACCATATGAGTCATGTGCATGTTGTTTTAGTCCTTTTCATCATGTGAGAGATTGTCCTACTGCAGGACAATATTATGATTTTTATCAAGAACACACAGATGCAAATTTTTTCTATACTGAGGGATAATCCATTTTCCCATACTTATTCTCCAGGATTTTAGGACAAAGTTTTGGCTGCCCTTGGCAACCTTGAGGAACAAACTAAATTGTTAAATTCACATTCGCAATCCATAGTTAGGATAGAAGTGCAAATTAAGCAAATAGCCAGTGCTTTGAATTGTGAAGATCAAGAGAAACGTCCAAGTCAACCCGTGACCAATATTGAACTCATACAAACAATTAAGTTAGACCATGCCCCCTTGGTGGAACCATTACTCATACCGAACTCTAAAACTTTACATGAAGAACTTAAGTGTGATCACTTAAGTCCTAATGAGATTCCACCTTTTACCTTTGTTTTTGAGTTGAGTAGTGACAAATCATAGATGAATGAGAAAATTAGTCAAGAACAAGTTAAAGGGTCATCTTTTCTTGAATTGGTCAAATTTTATTCGATTGATTCATTTTTCTTAAAACCTCACATTGATTTAGATAAGAGGTGTCTCAAATTTTTTTGGATTCTAGCACAAGAAAGTGAGGAAAAAATAGGGGGGACACTGTTAGATCTCCTCAAGAGATGTGGTATAAGGTGAACCTTCCATCAAAAGTAGTAGTTAAGAAGTGTGTATTTTTATTTCATTTATTTTTATTTGTTTTTGTTGTTGTTTGAGTTGATTTTTCTTCGTTTTAATTATTATTTGTGTTTGTTTTTCATTTTGTTGCTCTTTTTTATTATTTTTTCTTTTTTTCCTTTTAATATGCGTGGTGTGTAGTTGTGTTTTTTATAACAAGTTCTTGCATCCAAGTTTGGGGGGATGGCCAACCCTTATTCATGTGAATGTTTTACCAAATTTTGACAATTCTACCACCACTGTAATATTGTTCTATCACTTACCATATGCTTTATGTTTTTGTTATACATTGAGAACAATGTGTGATTCAAGTTTGGGGGTAGGAAAGAACACTTTTTTTTTTAAGATTGTTTTGTTTTCAGTTAGATGTTTTAACACCAATCAAGAGTTTAATACTTTATGTAGGTTTTTGACTTGCAATTGTAGAGTATGGGTAAAATTTCTAGAAACTGTGGTTTAAATGCAGTGGTTTAAATCGTTATTTGCATTGACATGACTTGGAATGGTTAACTCTAGTTCTTTTCACAATTCAGACGCACACTAGTAGAGTTGTTGAGGTATGTACTTAGCTTTGAGTTATCAATTATATGTGTTGAATATAAGTTGGTATCCCTTGAGAATAAACATTTTAAGCATGCTACACTTGTCAAAAATAAAAAAATAAATAAATAAAAGAAGGAAAAAGTAAGTCGGGCCTTCTTATGAAGTAACTGGGCTCTTGCCTCAGTAAGCAGTGACTGTTCATGTGAAAAGTGAAGGATTGGAACCTTTCCCATCATTAGTTAGTCTGTGATTTGTGGCCATTTTGGTTCAAGTTATTAGGTTCATTGGGGTATCTTGATACCTAGTGCCATGAAGCTATGTGATTTGGGAGTCATTGGCTGAAAATATGCTACATGGATCAATTGAAAAGCCTAATAAACCTGGGCATTACACAACCATGAAAAAAAAAATAGATTCATGTGTTCATATTTTGAGTGATAAATTCAATAAGGGGATCCAATGAGTTGAAGGGATGTGCAATTGATTGCTTAGAGTTGAGTTAAACCACATATAAATGAATGCTAGTTCACTTTTCATGAGGGGACTAGAATGGCTACTTTGAGATGTGTTGATAAAAATTGTGTGTCTCAATCATTATTTTGAATTATGGAATTTTGGGATTTGAAAGTATTCTTGAATGCAAGTATTTTAACTGCCTTTTGTAGTCTTCTTCATGATCGATGTTTGAAACATAAATTTTTGCATGTTTATGGGCAACATCTTTGGAAACCTTCACGAGACTTCACTCATCCACTACAGATGCCAAGGGGTTCAAAAGGCTTGTTGCACACGCTAATTGCAATCGGATCTCCCACGAAAGGGAAGTCATTTAGTTGTTTTATTTTTTATTTTTTGTTCTGTATTACTAAGGGACTAGCAATACGTAAGTTTGGAGGTGCAATAAGCAGTGATTGATGCACATTCAATGCCCCAAAAATTATATGAATTAGTGTCTTAGTAATATTTATTTAATATTTTTATTAATAATTTTAATCTTTTTATAAATTTAGGTGATTAAGAGTAATTGTAATTAATAATGGTGCAATCAGGTTACAGATGGTACTTTTTTATTAGGAAGCTAAAACTTGACCCATGAGATATGTTTATATTGAAGATCCAAATTAAATGGATTGAAGAAGTGGGCTAGAAATGAATTTAAATGAAGAAAGGGACCATGGGCCTATTGATATTGATGATTGGGCCAATTCAGGCCTAGAAAGTTCTGGACTCATTTTGGTATTCAAGCCATAACTCTATACTTGACAGTCAAAATGGCCCAAACTTTATAACGGTTGAAGAAAATTCAATTCTGGACATTTTCATATTTCATCAAAATTTCCTAAAACGGACGTTTACAGCAACTATCTGCCCCATTTGCGCAGCTGCCTTTTTCATTTAAGCAAGTGCCACTTTCAATTACGCAAGTGACACTTTCAAATGTGCAGGTGCTACTTTGGGAGGCCAAGTGTCCCATTTGTGATGGATTCGCAAAATAAAAGGGAGAAAAGAGAGAAAACTAGGGCATTCTAGAGTGGAAAAACACAGAGAGATATACAGAGGTGATTCATGATGATTACGGACAAGAAGATGGTGATTTCATCATCCTTCAGGCATAGACCTCCGATCATGAGCGACTAAACTCCATTCTAGGGAAGTGACATAGCCCTAACCTATCTTTCTATGTTGTAAATTGTATAGTAATTTGGGGACGATTTAATTTGTGGATTGATTGTATAACCAATAAATAAACAATAGCTATGTTATTGGTTTAATTTGAATAGATTATTTCATTGCATATTTACTTTTGTTCTTGTAGAATGAATGTAAGTTTGCAGTGATTAGGGTTTGGTTCTTTTCAACTTATGCGATTTTTTTTAAGGCAGCTTATACAATAGTTTTCACTGATCGTTTAATTTTGACTTTTGATAATTTGTACTAAGTGAAGATAGGCTATCACATCATTAGCTAGTTTAGTTTGTAGTGTATAGTCAGATGTATAGGTCATACTAAGTGAAGACGAGTTATGCTTAATTGTATGTTGAATGAATCCTCTTAATAGAATTGAATTAGGCCTATAGCCATTCTTTCCCTAATACATAGATTAGACATCCCAAATTAGTACAATTTGTCATAGTTAGAGGTTAGTGGTGAAATCAATTCCCATGACTCTCTCTCTCTCTCTCTCTCTCTCTCCAGTATCTATCATTTATTTATGTCATTTAATTTCAGCACCTTATTTTACAAACAAAGCAAATTCTCTTTTAATTAAATTAGACAATGTTTTGATAACTTAAAAACAAAACCAACGAAGTCCCTATGGGTTCGACCCCTACTCGCCGCTTTACTAGTTTTAGTAGAGTATTTATAGGTTTTTATAAATTCTCTCTTGTCAAGATGTAAAACAATAGTGACACTATTACATAATATTTTATCGCATTTTGCACATCGAAAATAACCCTCAAGAGGTATTTCGGTAAAGGTAACTGATGTGGTTGGAACTTGAATTATATTGTAAGCTTATTTTTGCCCCTTTTATTAAATTATAATTTAACCACTCGCAAGAGCATGAATCTTTGTAGACACGGTTCTATATAGAGGGTATCGATCCCACGAGGACTAGTCGTAATTGTCTTAAAGAAAGATTACTTCCACTTTAATCCTAAATACAAGGTTTTGAGTTTAGTTTATAAAACTAGTGCATGAATGTAATAATAATAAATTTAAAAAGTAAAAGTTAGGAGAGAGAACTAGGGGTGGTTTCCACCGCTAGCCATGCACATGTTCATAAGTGTAGCAAGCTTCGGATTCATAAATTAAATGCCTAACAATGTCATTAGGCTTGTGACCTCAATGACATATCAAAAGATTAATGTGTGTGCCAACCTATCATAATACATCTTCAACAAGCATAGTTTTTCAACCTAACTAATTATCCTACTCTCTAAGTGAACCTAAAACTAAATGCATCCAAACTACCTTATCTTGGCATGGTTTATACAAGCAAGCACTACACATTCATTTAAAGTACCATTACCTAGCCATCATTTACATTTCTTATGGAATATGCAAATGTTGTGCATTCATATGACAAAATCTACTCTAAGACAAGAATAAACTCCACTTCAAATGAATATATATAAGAAATATATAAGTGTACATTGTCACTAGACTAGATAATCAACATTTAATTACAAATCCCAAAATGTTACAAAAATGAACAAGTTTACATGGCTAGGGGTTTCACCAACACCCTAGTAGAGAAGTTAGTTGCTCATGGCTGCCTTGCACTCTTCCATTGATGAAGAAAATGGAGCTTCAAGGTCTGGTTCAGCTCCTTTCTCCCCTCTCCTGAATGTCTCTCTATGTGTAATCCGATGTGTGTGAGAGATAGATGAGAAATGACTTCATTTGTGCTTTATGGCCACCTTTTCAACCTTGGGGGCCCACCATATATATATATATATGTATCAAAATATATAACAACTTTATCAAGAAGGTCCCTAAAGGTCTTGTTCAAGTTAGACAATCCCTCTAAGTTGTGCAAAAAGGGGGATTTTTTTGCAAGTGGGAGAGCAGGTAAGCAAGTGGGCAAGTGGCTCTGCAGAATCTTGATTGATCGAGATTTCGATAAATCGAAGCAAGATCTCGATTGATCGAGACCATCATCTCGATTGATCGAGATGCCTTGGCTGCAATTCTGACTTTTCTCTTCAACTGCAAATAGCCTCAAACTTTGCTCCTTTTACTACAAGACCTGCAATACATCAAAAACACAAAAATACAGTAAACATATCTCGGTAAATGTAGAAACGGGACTAACATATGCAATAAAGAGGGTTCAAATGCATAGAATTAAACACTTATCACACCCCCAAACTTACATATTGCTAGTCCCTTAGCAATGCAATATTACAAAAATGAAATTAACTATCTTATACAAAAATTTAGTCATGCTCAGTCATCAATTAGATAAAGGGCGATCATCCGTTCATTTCACATTTGGCAAATGCAACAAGTATTACAGAACTATGCAGTCATTAGCAAAAATGGACTTTCACAAGCTACAAATAACCGACGGTCCCCAAATAATGGCCAGTTCGAACAAACATACCAACTCCGACCCCAAAATCCTCTTTGAAAAGTGAACATGCATTCTAACGCGCGGCTTTGTCATATTTTGAGAAGAAAAAGAACAAATCTGTTTTTAAAAGAAAAACTCCTTGCAATGGCTCAACACTGTTGTTCATTATCACAAAACATTCATGATTGCTCATGTGCGGATGACCGTGCAATGCTTAACTCTTTTTGCTTTCTTGCAAGCCCATGTAGCGGCATTGGGCCAATGACTCCCAAACCAATTGGTTTTAGGGCATTAGGCAAAGAAACACCCCTCGGACTTAATAATCGAGCTTACAAGGCGATGAGCTTAAGCAAGTCACCCGCTTATTATTGCTCGACCTTGCACACTTATACGCGAATACTCCCTGCTTTGAGGCAAGAGATCCGGTTTATTGAGTGAGAAGGATTATTGCATTTATTTTATAATTTTTTTTTTACAACAACCGGAAGAACTTATTCTTTAAGTTGTTCGAATAAAAACAGAAATTTATAAAATTCTCCATCAGACTTACACCCCCACAATTTAAAATGCATGTGTGTGAATTTATGCGGTTAAGGACAAATTTAGGGCAAGAACCGTACGTACACATATTTGGACAAAAATGTAGACCATTCTAGCCTATTACATAGCTTGCAAAAGTGCGGGTATTTACAATGTTAAAGTTCTTAACTACTTGCTGCATTTACCTCGGACATTTATTCGAATGATCTTCCTTTAAAAAGCAAGACATCATAGCAAGCATGCAAAAATATCAAGAAAAGAAACTTGCTCTACAATGACAATCAACAAAGACTGAACATTGCATGCATATACAAGTGGTATAGCATACCGCACCCCCAAACATAGACGCAACATTGTCCTCAATGTTTGGACAAGAAGAGCAAGGAAAGAAAATACCGAGATTGCAGAACGCGACAAAAATGGCATTCCAAAACCGACGGTCATATTGGAAATGAGAAAAACCTGCACGGAACACCAACTAGATACTACAAACATTAAATGGAACAAAAAGTAGATAGAAAGAACATAATCAAAGAATTATGGACAAGCGGATAATGCCAAGATCACTACATATCCAAGGCTCTGAACTGGTGTTTCCCAATTGACTAAGAGGTCTATGCGATAAGATATTGACTATCCAGACACGCTAACGTATAGCATGCAAAGGGGCTGCCTTTCTTTATTAATGCCATACTACATTGAAGCAATCTCAACAGTATCGGGAATTGAAATCAGGCGGTAATAAATGGAAATCATCAACTGAATCGCATATAACAATTAGGCAAGGGGTACTACATACATAGTCAAAGTAGAAAGAGAGCATTGATATTGGCAGAAAATAAAAATAAAGACTGAAAATATAACACATGGTATATAAAAAAGGAGAACTGTATTCCATATATGTGAACATAAGGTTCAGTACAAAGGGTACATGGATGTGGAATACACAAAAACTAATGGGGCAAACATGGCCTATCAAAAATAAAGAAAGAAAAATACAAATAGTAAAACATAAAGTGCAAATAGATAGAGCTACTCAAGGGCGGGTGGTGGTGGCTCGGTGGGAGTAGAGGTGGAGGTGGAAGCTCATCCTGCAAATAAGAACTGCAGGTCCTGCCGGAAGGCTCGAAACTCGTCTATAATCGCCCTCTGACCCTATGCCAGAGATGAAATGTCCGATCTAATGCCCTCCAGCTGACTCTGCGTCACCTGGACGTGCTCCTCAAAACCCTGCTGGAGCCGCTCTATGTCAGCTACCAGGCAGGAGTAGCCAATCGCCAGGATGTCATGCCGCTCTGCAGCAATATCCATCTCATCCTCCTCCATCTCCTCGTCAGAAGACTCACCCTTTGCAGGCTCACCCTCATCCATCTCCACTGGGACATCCATGTCTACATCCTCTAGGGGATAGCCCTAGTGGTCCTATTGCTCCAAGTGTCGCCTCACCCTCTCCCACTGAGTAGGTGTGAAGCGGGTGGGCGGTGCCAACTAAATGTTAGTATCACTGACCGGTATACTGGCACGACTCAAGAAAGCGGCGACGAGGAAAGGAAAGGGAAGCCGCCAACTCGCTGCTTGCCTCATCCTCTTGTTGACAAAGCCATCCCAGATCCTGAACATCTGCCCCCATACCAGCGATGGGATAGAAAACCACGTGCCCGTGTGGAAAGCGTAAAGGCAACGGAGGAGGTTGCCCCGGCGCTCTACCACATGCTGCAGAGGACACGCGTTCTTGATGAGAACGGTGTCCAAGAACCATAATCTACTCAGGCACATCAATTTGGACGTGCAGTTGTGACTGGGCGTGGTAAACGCCCCGCCACACATGTCCATCATGATGGAGAACAGTGTAGTGTCTGCTGGAAGCTCGGCCCTGTAGATCGGTTGACCATCTGGTCAACCATATCTGGAGGCTGCTAGTGAGGGATGCCGAGCATCTGCGTAATTCAGCTTAGCATGATAGTGATCATCGTGCCACCCACGACCATCTCCAATGTGTCCGGTGCGGTGCAGGAATAGGTCATACGCTCGTAAAAGACCTACACCAAGCGCTCGTGTGCCACATCAGTGGGAGGCACACATAACCGGTCAAGGCGACGCCGCCTGAGCTCTGTTATAGCCCACAAGCTGTCAAAACACGTCTCGAACTCTCTCAGCTCGAATATCTGCTCCGGGTCTCCCGGGCACATCTCGAATAGCACCGGAGGCATTCTTCACTCTCGCCATAGTCTCGGAATAGTCTGCACTTATTCCAAAAGTACATAAAT
Source organism: Cornus controversa (assembly GCA_026545225.1). Classification (NCBI taxonomy): domain Eukaryota; kingdom Viridiplantae; phylum Streptophyta; class Magnoliopsida; order Cornales; family Cornaceae; genus Cornus; species Cornus controversa. Next base: position 59,157,350 of record CM048845.1, read on the forward strand.
AAAAAGAAAATAAGAGGAATGCTAAACTAAGAATAAAAGTAAAATAAAATTCTAGTCCGTAGTGCTGACACATGTATTCAAAAATTTGCTCTCAACGAGGTAGCGTGAGTGGATGCAACTGAAACGATGGGGCCACAGTTGCAAACCATACATTAAGCATTTGAAACAAAAATAATGCAATATCTCACCCATACATGCATTCCTACCCTTGAAACCAGCAAGATTCCATTGTTAACATAGCAAACACGAACCATTCCATCCCAACATCATCTGTCTATGTTTATTATGTCGTAAAACTACCAAAAATAGTGACAAAGGAAGCAAAATATAGCCATGCATCACTTACCTCAAGGTGAAGATGATGATCGGCACAAAAAGATGAAGACCCAACTCACAGCCGCAAAGAGATGAGCGCGCGCGTGCTCGCGGTGACCTCGGACTACGGCGAACGACGCAAAATGGTCGGGAATGGTAGATCAAGTGTGGGATGGTGCTCTGGGATGCTTTGGATTGCTTGGAGAAGAGAAGGAAGTTGGATGGTCTTTTGAAATGAGAGGGAATCCCAACGGTTTAAATAAGTAATCGGCTCACGTGCAGGCATCACGTTAATATCGATTGATCGAGATGTACATCTCGATCAATCAAGATTTCAATCAATCAAAACCCTACTTCGATCAATCAAAATACCATTACGATCAATCGAGATCCACTTCGATCAATCAAAATTTCCCTTCGATCAATCAAAATTTTGATTCATCGAGGACATATCGAAGTGCTATCGAAGAATACTACCTCTCGGGACTTTGGACTTAGCAAACTCTCTGTATTATTTCGATCAATCGAGACCAAATCTTGATCAATCAAAATCTTAATTGATCGAGATCTCTACTTCGATCAATCAAGATGCTCAAAAACAGTCAGCTTGAGTTATGCTTCATGGATTTGGAATTATGGGACTTAGATACTAAGTTGCTTAGATACAAAATTTACCTTGGATTAAAGGGACATTATGAAGCATGATAGCTACCATGGCCTTTCCACCTTACACGTCTATGGCATGACATCCGAATCGGCTCACGAGTCAAAATACACGGGATCCGTCAAGGTGACGACATCCACGTATTCTGTGGTAACTTGGTCATCCACGCACAATTTTAAACGTTGCCCGTTTACTTTGAACAACGATCCATCTTTCAAGTCCTTCAATTCCACCGCTCTGTGGGGAGCAACGGAATTAACCAAAAATGGACCATCCCAACGGGAGCGAAGTTTTTCGAGAAATAAATGGAGGCGCGAATTGTACAACCATACTTTTTGGCCCAGGGAAAACATTTTGACTCAAATATTGCGATCATGAAAGGCTTTTGCCTTTGCCTTATAGATTTTAGCATTCTCATACGTGTCATGTCACAATTCTTTCAATATATTTAATTGAAGCTTTCGATTAGATTCGGCCATTTGCATGTCAAAATTGAAAGTTTTAGTGGCCCACTTAGCTTTATGCTTCAATTCAACCGAAAGATGACACGCTTTGCCATAAACCAACCGGTAAGGTGACATTCCAATGGGAGTCTTATACGCAGTTCGGTATGCCCATAATGCATCATTTAGTCGCAATGACCAATCTTTTCGGTCAGGCCAAACTGTCTTCTCAAGAATGTTCTTAATCTCCCTATCGGATACCTCTACTTGGCCACTAGTTTGAGGATGGTATGGAGTGGCTACTTTGTGTGTGACAGAGTACTTGGTAAGCAAGGTTCAAAGGAACCGATTACAAAAATGTTTACTTCCGTCACTGATGAGGGCCCGAGGCGTATCAAACCGACTAAAGATATTAGCTTGAATGAACTTAACCACGACTGCGTAGTCATTGGTTTTGGTAGCAACGGTCTCTATCCATTTAGATACGTAGTCCACCACCACAAGTATGTACTCATGACTAGTAGATTGTGGAAAGGGTCCCATGAAGTCGATGCCCCACACATCAAATATCTCAACAATAAGAATAGGGTTGAAAGGCATCATGTCCTTCCGAGACATTGCACCAAGGTGCTGACATCGCTCATAAGAGCGGCAAAATGAATATGCATCCCGATGAAGTGTTGGCCAGAAAAATCCGCATTGAAGAATTTTTGCTGCGATTTTCTTAGCACTAAAGTGTCCCCCACAAACGAGTGTATAACAGAATTTAAGAATGCTTTGGAATTCACTGTTGGGTACACACTTTCAAATTATTTGATCGGGGCAACATTTGAACAATTGAGGATCATCCCAATAATATGATCGGGATTGGGAGAAAAAATGATCCTTCTCTTGCTTGGTCCAAGAAGACGGTATTTTGTCGGTTGTCAAATAGTTGACAACATCCGCATACCAAGGGATACTCTCTTGAGAGATGACAAAGAGGTGTTCATCCGGGAAGGATTCACAAACTAGAATGGAGTCATGGAGGGATTCAATAAAAATTCTAGATAGGTGGTCAACTACCACATTTTCGGTTCCCTTTTTGTCCCGAATCTCAAAGTTAAACTCTTGTAACAAGAGTATCCAATGGATCAACCTAGGTTTGGGGTCCTTTTTGGCCAAAAGATGCCGGAGGGCAGCATGGTCTGAATAGACAATGACCTTGGAACCTAATAAATAAGCTCAAAATTTGTCCAAGGCAAATACTACCGCAAACAACTCCTTTTCTGTTGTGGTATAATTAATTTGAGCCTCGGAAAGGGTTTTACTTGCATAGTAGATGACATGTGGCAATTTATCTACTCATTGCCCTAAGACCACACCCATGGCATAATCAGATGCATCACACATGATCTCAAATGGGAGAGCCCAATTTGGAGGGATGAGAATTGGAGCAGTTGTAAGCATGGTGCGGAGTTTTTCAAAAGCGTTAAGGCACGCTTCATCAAAGGTAAAGCAAGACTCTTTTTCAAGAAGGCGACACAAAGGCCGGGAGATCTTACTAAAGTCTCTGATGAAACGGTGATAAAAGCCCACATGCCCAAGGAATGAACGAATCTCTCTCACCGTTGATGGTGGAGGAAGTTTAGAAATGAGTTCAACCTTGGCTTTGTCAACCTTTATTCCTCTCTTAGACACAATGTTCCCAAGGACAATACCCTCTTGAACCATAAAATGGCTCTTTTCCCAACTAAGAATTAGGTTGGTCTCTTGACATCGTGTGAGCACCGGAATAGATTTTTGAGGCATGCTTCAAATGAAGGTCCAAACACAAAAAAATCATCCATGAACACTTCCAAGAATTTTTCCACCATATCCGAAAAGATAGACATCATACACCGTTGAAAAGTCATCGATGCATTGCACAACCCAAAGGGCATGCGTCTATAAGCAAATGTGCCGAAAGGACATGTAAAGGTGGTTTTCTCTTGGTCCCTCGGGTCTTTAGCAACCTGATTATAGCCGGAATATCCATCTAAGAAGTAATAAAAACTTTGCCCAGCTAATCTTTCCAAGATTTGATCAATAAATGGGAGGGGGAAGTGATCTTCTCGAGTTACCGAATTTAATTTCTGATAATCTATGCACACTCTCCATCCCGTGGTGGTGCGTTGGGGAACTAATTCACCCTTATCATTTGGTTGCACCGTAATACCGGACTTCTTTGGAACCACTTGAGTGGGACTAACCCACTTACTATCTGAGATGGGGTAAATGATTCCCGTATCAAGTAACTTCACCACCTCCTTCATTACAACATCCTTCATATTTGGATTTAATCGACGTTGCGCCTCTTTTGAGGTTTTTGCATCTTCTTCCAAGTGTATGCGGTGCATACAAATAGAAGGATCTATTCCCTTAAGATCTGTCACACTCCATCTTATTGCTTCCTTGTGCTCTTTTAGCACTTTTAGGAGCTCCATCTCTTGATCATTGGTGAGATTGGAAGTAATAATGACTGGAAGGGTCTCATTAGTGCCCAAGAAAACATACTTGAGTGTAGCCGGTAGAGGCTTGAGCTCAAGTTGTGGTGGGAAAATTAGAGAAGGAGTTTGCGAAGTTTTGGACAAAGGAGGCAAGGGTTCTCGCGGAACTCTCCATTTAGGCAAATCCATGATAGTAGTGACATCAAGCAGTGAATTAACTTCACAAATGGATTGCTCAATGTCAAAATTATCACAGTTGAAATGACTTAGGCACGCCTCTAAAGGATCCTTAGAAAGAATAGAAGGAAGTGCTTCTTGAACAAGGTCTTCCACTACATCTACACAAAAGCACTCACTTTCATCATCGGATGTGTGGTGAGAAGCATTAAAGATGTTCAAATAGATTTTTATATTCCCGAAAGAGATGTCCATCACTCCGGTACAGCAATTAACGCAAGCATTTGCCGTATCCAAGAATGGACGACCTAGAATGATAGGAATATGTCGATTTGGATTTTGAACCGATTCTGTGTCAAGGACTATGAAGTCCACTGGAAATACTCAAAGTCATTCTTTCATTATCAAACATGACTTTCAATTTCTGGCATGCCATTCCCGGGCTTAGTCCAATATCCTGGGCATCATCACAACACAAACCATATCAATCCAGTGCACATCACAAGAGCACTGACCAGCAAGGCACATGACAGTGTACTCGCCGATCAAAACCACATAACAATGTCCTCGCCGCAGCAAGCCACACAATCCTGCCCAGTCTCATAGACGACAACCCGCTAGGATCCAATGCCAAGTTCAGGATCTTACATCCCACTGGTTTCACAATCTCATTATTCAAGAGGAGAATTATTTTCCACTTTCATCTTTCACACCAAGGAACCAGTTGACAATTAGAGAGAATTCCTTTCATATAGAGCTTTACCTCAGACAACCCCTTCCAATAAGAGTTCAGGGTCACCTACAATCACCTACAATCACATACACCCAACCCGGCGTATATCCTGGACTGCGTCCATTGCGTCCACCCTTCCCACTCAAGGAAAGAAATCATCCTTGCTTCAGACACTACATGTCCGGGTTCTAACCGACTCTCAACTTATCCTTTACTTAACCATCATATCCAACTAATGATACAATTTCTCAATTTCTTTCACATAATCCCAACATTTTATTTTCAGACGTAAAAATCATCAAATGTTCACCGACTCTAGGAATTTGGTCATTTCCGAGTCCACATTCGACTATATCAATAGTCACTCCTTAGACATGCCATGTCTAGAATTTCGGTATCACGATACCACCAATAGTCTTAGTCATTTGACTAAACTCTATCCTCAATAATCGTGCAATCAATGCAACACAAATTCTAAACCACCAACTCTTGGTTTTGAATCTTCAAGGTAATTCATACCCCATTTCCATCAACTCTAGACTTGTGTTTTTGAAGTCTATATTCACATGTCTACCTTGACATCACAATCAACTACACTCCAAACCTCTACCTAGGTTCACCAATCCTCAAAGTCTAGGATTTCTAAATGGTGACTATATGTCACTACTAACCACATGGCGCCCAATGCAACACAATGTTAATGCATAGTCACATGAATCATATATTTCACATAACACGTAACATATAGCATGTTAAATCAAATAAGCACATAAGATGCATGATGTGGGATGTAATGCATCTAAACAATCCAATATCCCAGCCCTCAGGCTAACACTAGATAAGTACCCTTGACCACGCATGGTCCCGGCACATCCACTGCCTGAGAAAACGTGATAACACGGCCCAGATTTCCCTTAGTACTCTAGTAGACACTAGAATGCCTCAACCCTCATCCTCAAATGAGTTCACAATCATTTCTCACCATTCATCTAGGTATTCATACCTATAGCTATGACAATTCAGACGTCAATTCACAACTCCAATCTATCATATAATTGGATTATTACTTCTCGTTCTTAGGTTTACAAACCTAGTACCTCAATTACATTCCATGACTCAACAAGTCATTTCAAGTCCTTAAATGGTTTAACCATTTCCTTTCATCCCTAGGTATTCCAACCTAGTGCTCAACTTTCTTGTATCAGGCATTTCACAATTTCACACGTAGCAAAACCACTACCCGTCGTCCCTAGGTTTTCTAACCTAGTGCTCTGATACAATTCTGGTATCAGGTACATAATCCAACCATCTCAACCATACACATGATATGTTCATTCCCCGTCGTCCCTAGGTATTCTGACCTAGAGCTCTGATACCATTCTGTAACGCCCCGGTTTCCCCCGACTCCCAGAAAACCGGAGGTTAACCCGTCCATTAGTCCCAATGGACCCTTTTTACCCTCTATAAGGTACCATGCTATGATACCATCCTGTCACACCCCAATTCTCGACTCCCAGAAAATTGGAGGTGAACTTGTTCATTTAAATCCCAATGAACCTCCTCCTATTTCTCGATTACCGCGGAAGCTAATCATACGCAAGTAATTATCTATGCGTATACTCATCACTATCCATTCCAATGGGCCACACATCGATTTATGCATCCACGACATTCAATTTCTTCTCTTAGATCATGAAAAATCACAAAAAAACACATTTTTAAGGGTTACAGGACTTTCAGTCGCCTGAAAATTAAGTTTGAGTCGCCTGAAACTTCCAGAGGGCTTGCATTTTCAAAACTGGCACTTTCAGTCGCCTGAAAGTGAACTTTCAGCAGGCTGAAAGTGCACTTTCAGCTGGCTGAAAGTGGACTTTCAGCAGGCTGAAAGTACCTGTGCCTGAGTTTTTGACAGCATTCCTCAACCTGACTTCAAATGCTAATATCTCACAATCCGTAAGTCTGTTTGACTTGAAATTTGACATGGATCATCCTCAACGTGTCTAGTTTCTAACCCAATTTGAATCACTCAAAAATACCAACCACAACTCAAGTTATGCTCAAATTAGTGACTGTGGGTCAGATTACCCACCCTTGCACCAAAACATGCGTATCCTCCTCAATTTAAATCCAAACAAGGTCCATGACCTATCAAAATAAAGCTAACATAATTATCTTACTATAAACATAAATTCCATTCACTCCTTGAACTCAAAAGGGACATTTTTGGGCATGTGTCCCCCCCAATGGCTACTCTAATGCCTCAATGGCCATCAAGTAATTTCACATAACATGCATTTTATACTTGAAATGCAATTCCATCCATTTTTCTTACCATCCTCACTCAACAACTCATACATACATACTTTCCATACTCCATTTGCTCATGATTAACCATATAAGAAATCATAGCTAAAGAGGAAAATGGTCTATGGTACCATACATCTCCAACACACACACTTTTCCCAAAAGGTACATATCATTCATTCAAACCACATATCCATACACTAACATCATTTATTATACATACCAGGTCCAAATGAACATACAAGTTACATATAACATGAATGTAATTATAACCCAACATAATCCACATGCCACAAGCCGGCATGGATAGCCAAATGTACAAATATCCAAAACATAGCAAAACATAGCTAGAACTCTTCTTGGACATTCAAATCCCACCCGTCATCAGCAACTTATCTGAAAAATAGTTTAGAATAAAGGGGTGAGCACCACTGCGGCTCAGTAGAGGTTTCCCCAACCCTTCTAAGTGCCGACCCGACACGATCTACATGAATGCATGTCACTACATACCATGTATCATCCAACATATACCATGTTCATTCACAATGCAATGCATATATATATAAGAATGCATTGAACATACAACATACTTCATAATTTAGAATGGACGCATTAACCACACTCTTGTCTCTCTCTCGGACTCAACCCGAGACCCTAGCATGATTCTTGACCAACCACACAACCTAGGCTATTTTACACCCAAGCTCAGAATTTTCATCACCGAGAACATCGGTCCTACCAAGTAATGAAACTGTTTTAACCCGCATCACCGAGAACATCGGTCCTACCAGGTGATTAGATCATTTTAATACACACCACCGAGAACATCGGTCCTACCAGGTGATGAGATCATTTTTTGGAATGCACCACTGAGAACATCGGTCCTACCAAGTGATGAGATATCTTCGGACTACACCACCGAGAACATCGGTCCTACCAAGTGATGAGACCCTTACAAGATTTTCACCGAGAACTCCTACCTCCAAGGTAGTTAGACCACTCCAACGCCCTCACCGAGTATTAACCTACTCTAGGCAATTCGACCACTTTTCCCCGTTTTCTCACAACGGTCCCATATATGCATTTCGAACATATTGTACTCAAGCACTCAATATTCATGCTTCACAATGCACTATCTAGTTATAAAGAAACATAGCATGCATTTTATCTCCACAAAATCACATATACCACATATATGTAAACACATGCATATAACCTCTCATATGCACACAACTTCAAAATTAGCATACTTTACTCATGCCACACTAAATGCATAATTTTAGTATATGGAACTAACATGCATTCAACCACCACATATTCCACATATAGTCACATATATGACACAAGGTTAGGCATTTGCACATAAACCCCAAATTGAGCACATAAAACCTATATACCCAATTTCTTCATTTCACACACTTTAACCCACATGTTAAAACCAACACAAGGAAAACCAAATGTGCAAAGATAGGACTCAAGAGAAGGAGAAAATCTGACTTTCCACCCCTCTCACTCTCCTAAAACATGTAATACACAACCTACACCTCTCCTCTTCACCCGAAACCCTAGAATCGACAATTAGAAGAGAAGAAGAACCCCTACCTCGAAAATGAAGGCCTCCCAAGCACTTTCCAAAAATTCCAGCAATGTCCACCTTGCCGGATCATGACTTTGTTCGGTTCAAACCGAAGGCCTAGCCGTCCCCTACGCATCTCCCTTCTTCGGCGAAACCCGAACCGCACCCGAATGGCTCCAAAATGTAGAGAGAAGGTAGAGCTATGAAGATGGAGTCTTTTAGAGAGAGAAAGAGGCGTGAGATCTGCAGAAATATCCCAGCCACTGATATTTAAAGCCCCTAGGCCGCAAAAAGACCAAAATGCCCCTCGGGCCACTTAACGTACCTTCCCGGGCTCCGTTTTCGATTCTAAAAACTCCTACGGCCTCAAAATCACTTCCTCTACTCTCTAAACATTTCATCTAAGTCATTCTCAAAAATAATTATTTTTGGAAATTTTCCGGATTCCCGGGCCCCTTAAGTCGCATCCCGGGCCCCGGTTTGACCAAAAAGTCAAACTTCTTCAAATCTTCCAGAAACTTTCAAAAATCTCAAATTAACCTTCCAAACATGCTTTCCACTCTCGAAACATCCATAGCATCATTCAAAACGCATTTATAGCGAAAATGATGAAAAACTGATAAACCGGCCAAAATTGGTCACGGTCTCTACAACCTCCCCTCCTTCAAGGAATTTCGTCCTCGAAATTAGAATACTCATGGTCTTTCCAAAACCAGTCCATACCAGACATTATTATCACCGATAATCATCACTTTTCCTTTTCATATACCCTAGGCGCTACACTTGTAACACCTAACTCATAACACTTAAGTCTCACACATTCAATGTGTCTCAACTGTCCTAAGGCAACATAACCACTTCCGTGACATGGCTGAGTGACTCCTAAGCCCATGTACGGTTTGCCTTCACAATCCTCTGAAGCACTTGCTTCCTTGAGTCCACAGTCCCTACCTCAAGACCTATCCAATCAATCTCTATCACTAGTCTAAGGCCACACCTTCGACTAATCATACCAATCACTCACAGTGATACATCCTTATCATCTGGGATCATAAATACTCAAAGTCATTCTTTCATTATCAAACATGACTTTCAATTTCTGGCATGCCATTCCCGGGCTTAGTCCAATATCCTGGGCATCATCACAACACAAACCATATCAATCCAGTGCACATCACAAGAGCACTGACCAGCAAGGCACATGACAGTGTACTCGCCGATCAAAACCACATAACAATGTCCTCGCCGCAGCAAGCCACACAATCCTGCCCAGTCTCATAGACGACAACCCGCTAGGATCCAATGCCAAGTTCAGGATCTTACATCCCACTGGTTTCACAATCTCATTATTCAAGAGGAGAATTATTTTCCACTTTCATCTTTCACACCAAGGAACCAGTTGACAATTAGAGAGAATTCCTTTCATATAGAGCTTTACCTCAGACAACCCCTTCCAATAAGAGTTCAGGGTCACCTACAATCACCTACAATCACATACACCCAACCCGGCGTATATCCTGGACTGCGTCCATTGCGTCCACCCTTCCCACTCAAGGAAAGAAATCATCCTTGCTTCAGACACTACATGTCCGGGTTCTAACCGACTCTCAACTTATCCTTTACTTAACCATCATATCCAACTAATGATACAATTTCTCAATTTCTTTCACATAATCCCAACATTTTATTTTCAGACGTAAAAATCATCAAATGTTCACCGACTCTAGGAATTTGGTCATTTCCGAGTCCACATTCGACTATATCAATAGTCACTCCTTAGACATGCCATGTCTAGAATTTCGGTATCACGATACCACCAATAGTCTTAGTCATTTGACTAAACTCTATCCTCAATAATCGTGCAATCAATGCAACACAAATTCTAAACCACCAACTCTTGGTTTTGAATCTTCAAGGTAATTCATACCCCATTTCCATCAACTCTAGACTTGTGTTTTTGAAGTCTATATTCACATGTCTACCTTGACATCACAATCAACTACACTCCAAACCTCTACCTAGGTTCACCAATCCTCAAAGTCTAGGATTTCTAAATGGTGACTATATGTCACTACTAACCACATGGCGCCCAATGCAACACAATGTTAATGCATAGTCACATGAATCATATATTTCACATAACACGTAACATATAGCATGTTAAATCAAATAAGCACATAAGATGCATGATGTGGGATGTAATGCATCTAAACAATCCAATATCCCAGCCCTCAGGCTAACACTAGATAAGTACCCTTGACCACGCATGGTCCCGGCACATCCACTGCCTGAGAAAACGTGATAACACGGCCCAGATTTCCCTTAGTACTCTAGTAGACACTAGAATGCCTCAACCCTCATCCTCAAATGAGTTCACAATCATTTCTCACCATTCATCTAGGTATTCATACCTATAGCTATGACAATTCAGACGTCAATTCACAACTCCAATCTATCATATAATTGGATTATTACTTCTCGTTCTTAGGTTTACAAACCTAGTACCTCAATTACATTCCATGACTCAACAAGTCATTTCAAGTCCTTAAATGGTTTAACCATTTCCTTTCATCCCTAGGTATTCCAACCTAGTGCTCAACTTTCTTGTATCAGGCATTTCACAATTTCACACGTAGCAAAACCACTACCCGTCGTCCCTAGGTTTTCTAACCTAGTGCTCTGATACAATTCTGGTATCAGGTACATAATCCAACCATCTCAACCATACACATGATATGTTCATTCCCCGTCGTCCCTAGGTATTCTGACCTAGAGCTCTGATACCATTCTGTAACGCCCCGGTTTCCCCCGACTCCCAGAAAACCGGAGGTTAACCCGTCCATTAGTCCCAATGGACCCTTTTTACCCTCTATAAGGTACCATGCTATGATACCATCCTGTCACACCCCAATTCTCGACTCCCAGAAAATTGGAGGTGAACTTGTTCATTTAAATCCCAATGAACCTCCTCCTATTTCTCGATTACCGCGGAAGCTAATCATACGCAAGTAATTATCTATGCGTATACTCATCACTATCCATTCCAATGGGCCACACATCGATTTATGCATCCACGACATTCAATTTCTTCTCTTAGATCATGAAAAATCACAAAAAAACACATTTTTAAGGGTTACAGGACTTTCAGTCGCCTGAAAATTAAGTTTGAGTCGCCTGAAACTTCCAGAGGGCTTGCATTTTCAAAACTGGCACTTTCAGTCGCCTGAAAGTGAACTTTCAGCAGGCTGAAAGTGCACTTTCAGCTGGCTGAAAGTGGACTTTCAGCAGGCTGAAAGTACCTGTGCCTGAGTTTTTGACAGCATTCCTCAACCTGACTTCAAATGCTAATATCTCACAATCCGTAAGTCTGTTTGACTTGAAATTTGACATGGATCATCCTCAACGTGTCTAGTTTCTAACCCAATTTGAATCACTCAAAAATACCAACCACAACTCAAGTTATGCTCAAATTAGTGACTGTGGGTCAGATTACCCACCCTTGCACCAAAACATGCGTATCCTCCTCAATTTAAATCCAAACAAGGTCCATGACCTATCAAAATAAAGCTAACATAATTATCTTACTATAAACATAAATTCCATTCACTCCTTGAACTCAAAAGGGACATTTTTGGGCATGTGTCCCCCCCAATGGCTACTCTAATGCCTCAATGGCCATCAAGTAATTTCACATAACATGCATTTTATACTTGAAATGCAATTCCATCCATTTTTCTTACCATCCTCACTCAACAACTCATACATACATACTTTCCATACTCCATTTGCTCATGATTAACCATATAAGAAATCATAGCTAAAGAGGAAAATGGTCTATGGTACCATACATCTCCAACACACACACTTTTCCCAAAAGGTACATATCATTCATTCAAACCACATATCCATACACTAACATCATTTATTATACATACCAGGTCCAAATGAACATACAAGTTACATATAACATGAATGTAATTATAACCCAACATAATCCACATGCCACAAGCCGGCATGGATAGCCAAATGTACAAATATCCAAAACATAGCAAAACATAGCTAGAACTCTTCTTGGACATTCAAATCCCACCCGTCATCAGCAACTTATCTGAAAAATAGTTTAGAATAAAGGGGTGAGCACCACTGCGGCTCAGTAGAGGTTTCCCCAACCCTTCTAAGTGCCGACCCGACACGATCTACATGAATGCATGTCACTACATACCATGTATCATCCAACATATACCATGTTCATTCACAATGCAATGCATATATATATAAGAATGCATTGAACATACAACATACTTCATAATTTAGAATGGACGCATTAACCACACTCTTGTCTCTCTCTCGGACTCAACCCGAGACCCTAGCATGATTCTTGACCAACCACACAACCTAGGCTATTTTACACCCAAGCTCAGAATTTTCATCACCGAGAACATCGGTCCTACCAAGTAATGAAACTGTTTTAACCCGCATCACCGAGAACATCGGTCCTACCAGGTGATTAGATCATTTTAATACACACCACCGAGAACATCGGTCCTACCAGGTGATGAGATCATTTTTTGGAATGCACCACTGAGAACATCGGTCCTACCAAGTGATGAGATATCTTCGGACTACACCACCGAGAACATCGGTCCTACCAAGTGATGAGACCCTTACAAGATTTTCACCGAGAACTCCTACCTCCAAGGTAGTTAGACCACTCCAACGCCCTCACCGAGTATTAACCTACTCTAGGCAATTCGACCACTTTTCCCCGTTTTCTCACAACGGTCCCATATATGCATTTCGAACATATTGTACTCAAGCACTCAATATTCATGCTTCACAATGCACTATCTAGTTATAAAGAAACATAGCATGCATTTTATCTCCACAAAATCACATATACCACATATATGTAAACACATGCATATAACCTCTCATATGCACACAACTTCAAAATTAGCATACTTTACTCATGCCACACTAAATGCATAATTTTAGTATATGGAACTAACATGCATTCAACCACCACATATTCCACATATAGTCACATATATGACACAAGGTTAGGCATTTGCACATAAACCCCAAATTGAGCACATAAAACCTATATACCCAATTTCTTCATTTCACACACTTTAACCCACATGTTAAAACCAACACAAGGAAAACCAAATGTGCAAAGATAGGACTCAAGAGAAGGAGAAAATCTGACTTTCCACCCCTCTCACTCTCCTAAAACATGTAATACACAACCTACACCTCTCCTCTTCACCCGAAACCCTAGAATCGACAATTAGAAGAGAAGAAGAACCCCTACCTCGAAAATGAAGGCCTCCCAAGCACTTTCCAAAAATTCCAGCAATGTCCACCTTGCCGGATCATGACTTTGTTCGGTTCAAACCGAAGGCCTAGCCGTCCCCTACGCATCTCCCTTCTTCGGCGAAACCCGAACCGCACCCGAATGGCTCCAAAATGTAGAGAGAAGGTAGAGCTATGAAGATGGAGTCTTTTAGAGAGAGAAAGAGGCGTGAGATCTGCAGAAATATCCCAGCCACTGATATTTAAAGCCCCTAGGCCGCAAAAAGACCAAAATGCCCCTCGGGCCACTTAACGTACCTTCCCGGGCTCCGTTTTCGATTCTAAAAACTCCTACGGCCTCAAAATCACTTCCTCTACTCTCTAAACATTTCATCTAAGTCATTCTCAAAAATAATTATTTTTGGAAATTTTCCGGATTCCCGGGCCCCTTAAGTCGCATCCCGGGCCCCGGTTTGACCAAAAAGTCAAACTTCTTCAAATCTTCCAGAAACTTTCAAAAATCTCAAATTAACCTTCCAAACATGCTTTCCACTCTCGAAACATCCATAGCATCATTCAAAACGCATTTATAGCGAAAATGATGAAAAACTGATAAACCGGCCAAAATTGGTCACGGTCTCTACACATGGTCTAACTCAAATGGTTGTGTGAGTTCAATATTAGTCATGGGCTGACTTGGAAGTTCCTCTTGATCTTCACAATTCAAAGCATTGGTTATTTTCTCAATTTGAACTTCTAGCCTAGCTATGGATTGTGAATGTGAATTTAACAATTTAGTTTGTGAATTTAACAATTTAGTTTGTTCTTCATGCTTGCCAATTCGTTCATCAAGTTTGCCAAGGGCAGCCAAAACTTTGTCCTCAAATCCCGGAGAATAAGTATGGGAAAATGGATCATCACTCAGTTTAGAAAAACTTTCATGTGTGTATTCTTGATAAAAATCATAATATTGTCCCATACTAGGACAATTTATTACATGATCAAAAGGACTAAAGCAACATGCACATGACTCATATGGTATGGACGAGTGAGTAGGAGTAGGAGCATGATTAAAGGCCATTAATTGGTCCAATCTCCATGATAATATATCTAATTTATTAGACACATCCCTTGAATTTTCACTCACATTCTCCATCTATACAAAATTATTAATATCACAACCAAATTAATCTAAACATGCTTCCAAAGAGTCTTCAAACTCAACCAACATGTTTTCAATTTTTTTTTTTTCAAAATTAAAATAAACTAACAATCCTAAATAAAAGTGCATGAATTAAAATTCAAAAACTTACGAGAGGTCCTGAGATTTCAACTTCTTTCCACTTGTGTAGGAGCTCCTGTACCTATATTCAAACACACAAAACACCTAAAACAAATTTAAAACAAAATATATACAACTCCTAAATTATAATTAAACTAGACTTAATCTTTCAACTTAACAACGAAATCATGATCACAGTCCCCGGCAACAGCGCCATTTTTGTTCGATGTGCAAAACGAGATAAAATAATATGGAATAATGTCGTTGTTGCTTTACACCTCGACAAAAGAAAAAGAATTTATAAAACCCTACAAATACTCTACTAAAATTAGCAAAGTGGTGAGCAAGGGGTCGAACCCACAGAGACTGCGTTGGTTTTGTTATTAAGTTATCAAGACCTTGTCTAATTTAATTGAAAAAGAATTTGTTTTGGTTTAATTCTAAGGTGCTGAAATTAAATGAAATGAAATACAACATAAATGAATAATAGGCACTGGAGAGAGGTCCTGGAAATTGACTTCACCACTAACCTTCTGACAATGACAATTGTACTAATTTGGGACTTATAATCTATGCATTCAGAAAAGAATGGCTACAAGCCAAATTCAGTTCTATCAAGAGGATTCATTCAACATACAATTAAGCATAACTCCTCTTCGCTTAGCATGGCCTATACATCTGACTAACAAATGATATGATAACCCATCTTCACTTAGTACGAATTATAAAAATTCTAAATTGAATAATATGTGAAAACTATTGTCTAACCTGTCTTAACAAAATCACAGAAGTTGAAAAGAACTAAACCCTAATCACTGCAAACTTGCATTCATTCTACAAGAACAAAAGTAAATATGCAATAAAAGAATCCATTCAAATTAAAACTAATAGCATAGCTATTGTTTATGTCTTGGTTATACAATTAATGCACAAAATAAATAAGGCTTGAACGATGATGAAGTCAGCATCGTCTTGCCCGAATCGTCACGAATCACCTCTGTATATCTCTCTCTGCTTCCCCCCTCCAGAATACCCTAGTTTTTCCTTCTTCGTCATTTTTACTTTACGAAACAAAATCCACGGGACACCTGGCCTCCCCAAAGTGGCAAGTGCGCATAAGAAAATGGCACTTGCGCCTCACAAAGTGGCATTTGCGCCCAAAAAGTGGCAGCTGCGCAAATATGGCATAAAGTTACCTTAAACGTCCGGTTTAGAAAATTTTCATGAAATATGAAATTGTACAGAATTGAATTTCCTTCAGCCCATGTGAAGTTTGGATCATTTTAACAATTTTGTATGGAGTTATGGTCTGAATACCAACACGGGTCTAGGACTTTTTAGGCCTGAATTGGCCCAATCTTCAATGCGAATGGGCCCGCGCTCCTTTTCTTCATTTAAATTTATTTCCAGCCCATTTCTTCATTCCATTTAGTTTGGATCTTCAAGATAAACATATCTCTCATAGGTCAAGCTTCAGTGATAACTAAATGAGTACCATTGTAACCTGATTTCACCATTATTAATCAGAATTACCCTTCATCACCTGAAATTATAAAAAGATTAAAATTATTAATAAAAACATGAAAGAAATATTACTAAGACACTAATTCATATAATTTAGGGATATTGAATATGCAATATTCATTACTTATCATGTACCGATCTTGTGAGGTTGATATTTTAAGACACCAAAATATCCTTCTTGAGATGTCTAGTTTTGATATGATCTTGGGTATGGATTGGCTATTGACCTATAGAGCCAACATTGATTGTTATCGAGGTAGAGTGACCTTGTATACACCAGACGGTGTTAGTATATGTTTTGTGGGGGAGCGAGATGACTTCTACTTGTCATCTTTGCACGGTTCGAGTGATTGGAGAAGGCTTGGACATTTCTTAGCAAGCCTACTAGTTGATGGTGATGATGAGACACTTGAAGAGCTTTCTCGTGTAGCGTGTGATTTTGTGGATGTATTTTTGGGAGACTTGACACAGTTGCCTCCAAAATGAGAAGTGGAGTTTGTGATAGATCTTACTCCAGGTACCGCACCCATTTCTATGGCACCATACCGAATGGTACCAGCTGAGTTGAAAGAGCTAAAGGACCAATTACAAGAGCTACTAGACAAGGGATTTGTACGTCCTAGCACTTCACCTTGGGGAGCTCTAGTTCTTTTTGCTAAGAAAAAGGACAGGTTTTCGTGGCTTTGCATTGACTATCGGAAGTTGAATCGAGCAACGATTAAGAATAAGTATCCTTTGCCAAGGATAGATGAATTGTTCGACCAAATTAAGGGTTCGAGATGCTTCTCAAAGATAGACTTGAGATTAGGCTACTACCAGTTGGGGATTAGAGAGGCTAACATTCAAAAAATTAATTTTCACACACGATACGGACACTATGGGTTTTTGGTGATGTCGTTTGGTTTAACGAATGCACCGGCAGCATTCATGGACTTAATGAATCGAGTGTTCAATGCTTACTTGGACAAGTTTGTAGTTGTGTTCGTTAATGACATCCTAGTGTACTCATCTTCAGAAGAGGAACAGGAGGGTCACTTGAGGATCATGTTGTAGCTTCTAAGAGAACATCAATTATATGCCAAGTACAAAAAATATGAGTTTTGGCTAGCAGAGGTGAAATTTCTTAGGCATGTTATGTCCGAAGGAGGAGTTTTTATAGATCCATCCAAGATAGAGGCGGTGATAAGTTAGGAAAGACCTAAGAGCGTATTTGAGATACGTAGTTTCTTGGGATTGGCTAGATACTATGGGAGGCTTGTGAGAGACTTTCTAAGGTTAGCAACACCAATGACTAAGCTTACCTGATAAGGAGTGTACTTTATGTGGAATAATGCTTGTGAGCATGCATTCTTGGAATTGAAGAGTCAGTTGACTTTGGCTCCAATTTTGATCATTCC
The DNA here is from genome assembly GCA_026545225.1 of Cornus controversa. Taxonomy (NCBI): domain Eukaryota; kingdom Viridiplantae; phylum Streptophyta; class Magnoliopsida; order Cornales; family Cornaceae; genus Cornus; species Cornus controversa. Next base: position 59,175,528 of record CM048845.1, read on the forward strand.
AGAACTTGGGTTGGGCTATATGATTTATTGTGACACATTACGACTTGGTTTGGGATGTGTGCTAATGCAAACCGAATGAGTAGTGGCATATGGTTCAAGGCAGTTGATGACGTACAAACAGAATTACCTAACACATGACTTATAATTGGCAGCAGTGATCTTTGCACTTAAGGTGTGGAGGTATGACTTGTATGGTGAGAAGTTTAAAGTGTTCTCGGATCACATAAAAGGATTCGAATATGAGGCAATAGAGGTGGATGGAATATATGGAAGACTATGACCTCGAATTGCAATATCATTCAGGAAAGGCCAATGTGGTAGCGGATGCATTGAGTAGGAAGTCACATGGTAACTTAGCGAGCTTAGCCATGCGGTAGTGGAAGATGATGGAAGATATCTCAGAAATAAGATTACATTTTTGTGAGGATGATGGACAGGCGATGTTATTTACTCTTATCGCTCAACCAACTCGTATGAGTAGAGTGATTGAAGAACAAAGGAAGGATAGTGAGGTTGAGGCTATTCGCATACAGATTTTGGGTGACGAAATGGTGGAAGGATGGACAGTTCATTTAGATGAGAGCAAAAAATTTTAAGGGAAAATGTTTGTTCCCTTAGCTTGTTAGGATGAGATCTTGAAAAACTTTCACAACTCAAGGCTAACAGTACATACCAAGATGTATCATAACCTACACTGATAGTATTGGTAGAAGGGTATAAAAAAGGATGTAGCTCAGTTTGTGGCAACGTGTCTCACTTGTCAACAAGTGAAGGTCGAGCATCAGAGACCGGCAGGGATGTTACAACCATTGCCTGTGGCTATCTAGAAATGGCAGCATGTCACTATAGACTTTGTGATGGGACTTCCAAGGTTGAGGAAGGGTCACAACGCAGTTTGGGTTATCGTTGATAGGTTGACGAAAGTAGCTCACTTTATTCCTATTAGAGTGACCGATGATGTGGATACTCTTAGTAGATTGTACATTGAGCAGATCCTTAGACTTCATGGCATGCCAGTTTCTATCATTTTAGATAGAGACCCGTGATTTACATCTTAATTTTGGCAGAGTTTCCAAGCAGCACTTGATACGGACCTTCATTTTAGTACGACTTTTCATCCTTAGGCAGATAGTTAGTTTGAGCATACTATACCGATTTTGGAAGATATGTTGCAGGCATGTGTACTTGATCTTTGGGGTAGTTGGGAGGATCACCTTCCTTTAGTGGAGTTTGCATACAATAATAGCATTAAGGACCATACATTGATACGGACCATACAAGGTAGCATTGAGATGGTTCCATTCGAGGCTTTGTATGGTAGACCGTATAGGTCACTTATCTATTGGACAGAGGTAGGGGAGACAATTTTTTTGGGACCAGACTTGGTACGAGAGACTACAGAGAAGATCAAGGTAATTCAACAGATATTGCTTACGGATCAAAGTTGTCAAAAAAGTTATGCCGATAAAAGGCGGCGACCTTTGGCATTTGAGGTGGGGGATCACGTCTTTTTGAAGGTCTCACTATGGAGAGGTTTGATGAGGTCGGTCATAGTGGCAAGCTAGCACCACAATTTATCGGACCATTTGAGATTTTGGACTGGGTTAGAGAGGTTGCTTACTGCTTGGCATTGCCACCACAACTGTTAAGAGTGCACAACACTTTCCATGTGTCCATGTTGAGGAAGTATGAGCCAGATCCTTCACATGTACTCGATTGGGCAGACCTTAAGGTGGAGGACGACATGTCATACGATGAGAGGTTGATTCAAATTTTGGACACTAGAGAGCAAGTGCTTCTAGGCAAGACCATTCCATTAGTTAAGGTGCTTTGGAGGCATCATAGGGTGGAAGAAGCTACATGGGAGCGAGAACAAGAAGTCTACTCAAAGTATCCCTAGTTATTCATCACTTGAGGTACATTCTAATTTTGAAGATGAAATTCCTATAAGGTTGGGAGGTTGTAGAGACCGCGCCCAATTTTGGCTGATTTTTTAAATTTTCATCATTTATTACTTTAAACGTATTTTAAATGATATTTAACATATTTTAAATGCGGGGAACAAGTTTGGGAAGTGTTTTAAAGGTTTTGGTAAGTTTTTGAAAGATTTGAAAAAGTTTAACTTTTTGGTCAAACCGGGCCCTAGGGATGCGACTTAAGTGGCCCCAGAAATTCAAAAAATTTTAAAAAATATTTATTTTGGAGAATGGATTAGATGAAATGTTTAGAGTGTTAAGGAATCAATTTTGAGTCCAACGGAATTTTTGAGAATTAATTCTGAGGTTGGGAAGATATACTAAGTGGCCTGGGGATAAAATGGTCATTTCACACCCCTAGGGTTGAGATAAATATCAAAAAGGGTCTGAGATATTTCATTTTATAGATCTCCTTTTCTCTCTACCTCTCCCACTTCATCTTTCTCCCTTCTCTCTAGATTCTAGGTCACTTGAGGTTTGATTTAGAAGATCCCGAAGAAGGAAAGTGTGTAGAGGGCATTAAGGGCTTCGGTTTGAACCAATTAAAGCCTCTATTTCGTGAAGTTGAGTAAGTTGGGATTTCTCAAAGTTTGATTCAAAGCATAGGATTTGAGATAAGAGTGCTAGACTTATCTTTACTTTGATTCTATAGGTCACATATTTGTGACATGAAAGATAGGTTGAGATTTCTTGAGTTTAAGATCTTGTGTATATGTATATGTATATATATATATATATGAAAATGTGATTTATGCATATAGATATGTCTAACATTTTAGTTAGGACTTATATATGTTGCATATGTGAAGTTGAGACTAGGAATGCTTTTTGATGAAATTGTGTTCATTTGGTGAAAGTATGGAAAATCTGAGTTTCTATTTAGAATTGTCCATGAAAGATATATTTTTTATGAAAAATGCATAAGCATGATAATTTTCATGATATGAGTGTATTGGCATTGTGATAAGCTTGGGATGAGAAGGAAAAATTATTTGTTTTGATAAAAGCGTTGCATTGTGGGGATTTTGTGCATTTATTTGATAAGTGTACATTATGTGAAAAGTGAAGTTTTTGGGGCATGTGTGAGAATTAATAAGGGTATTGAACTCTAGGGTGCAAGACTCAAAACTTAGTCAAGCGGGTGTCGCTTCCGTCGGGTTAGTAACCTGAAAAGCTTGAGTAGAGTATGTGGTCTCAAAGTGACCCTTACTACGGATTGTGATAAGCGAAGTCCTTAGTTGAATTGATTTCTGAATTTATGTGGCGTAAGTTATATATATGAAATGTGACTTGTTTAAGTTGATGTTTATTTATATGTATACCTTGAAATGTAAAGCATCACGCATGATTTCAAAACCTGTTTGTTTTTAGGGTAAAAAACATAGATATTTGTCATATAGATTGTAATGATTTCATATGCATTCATGCATGGCCGGCTGAGTTAGAGTAAGGTTGGGTGGATCATTCCTACTGAGCTATAGTGGTGCTCACCCCCTATTTACATAAAATTTTCAGATAAGGCGCCGATAGAGGACGAAGCATGATTAGCTTAATGGACCTTTTGAAGTTCTTTTGGGTTTTGATATGTAGATAGATGTCCACACCGGCTTGTGGCGTGTGGACTAGATTGAAAGCTTTGTATTTACATTTGATTTATGTTGATATACTCTACTTTCAAGTGTAATGATCATATACGGATCATATATGATTTGTGGGTTTTGAATGGAGAATATTGGGTTGAATTCCATTGCATATGTTTATGGATGTGATCGAATGAAGTTTTGTTTTTATTAGGTTGAAACATCTTTTAAATGATGATTAGAATGTGATTGGATTAGTTTTGTATTGTAGAAGTGGTTATATGTGAGTCCTGGGGTAAATTTTGGACAAAAAGGTGTAAAAATGGGTTTCCAGGCTGAATTAGTCGAATGACTCTTTTCTATAAGTAGACTAATGCTGACAGAGTGTTTTAGAGCTTTCTAAAGCAGCAAATTAGTCAACTGATTTACTTCATAAGTCGACTGATTCACCTATAAGTCGACTTATCAGCCGACTGATACAGATTTTTAAAATTTTAAAATAGGCATAACTTGGTCATTTCAAACCTAAATCAAGTATTCCTTTTTTGAAATTGAGTATTCTGAAATCATCTATCCAATGGTGAGGGTTTCAACACCATGTTCCAGTCACACGGGGAGTTGAGTTCTGGAAACTTAGGAGTTATGTTATTGTGGCTTGGTGTGAGGTTCTTTGGGGTTTGTTGTGGTTGAGGTTGAGTTAGCACCTTCTTGTGCAAGATAAGAGCTAAGCTTCTACAGTAATTAAGATTATAGAGAGTTCATTAGTGATTGATGAGGTGATGTGATGAGATAAGAATCAAGTCACTCTCAAAAATTGGGGCGTGACAGTTACATTTGAGGACAGTTTTGTAAATTCTTACAGATCACTAATTGTACGCTAAGTATGAGAAGTGCGAGTTTTGGGTCTAAGAGATGAAATTCCTTAGTTATGTTGTTTTTGAAGGTGGAGTTTCGGTTGTTCCATCTAAGATTGAGGCTGTGATGAGTTGGGAGAGTTCAAAAAGTGACTTCGAGATTGGTAGGTTACTACAGCAGGTTTGTGAAATACTTCTCTAATATTGCAGCACCTATGACATAACTCACTCATAAATATGTGAAGTTTGTGTGGAATAAAGCATGTGAGTTAACCTTTCATGAATTAAAGAAACAGTTGACTACAACTCCTATTTTGGTGATACCCGAGTGTGGCTTGGAATATGTGATTTATTGTGAAGCTTCAAAGAGCGGTTTAGGTTATGTGTTGATGCAATGTGATAGAGTAGTTGCTTATGGGTCTAAACAATTAAAGACTCACAAGCATAACTATCTTATGCATGATCTAGAGCTAACAGCGGTGATCATTGCTTTGAAAGGGTGGAGACAGTACCTGTATTGTGAGAGATTCAAGGTGTATTCAGATCACAAGAATCTCAAGTACCTTTTCTCCCAAAAAGACTTGAACATGAGATAGAGGCGATGGGTTTAGTACATGAAGGATTACAATTTTGATTTGCAATACCATCCAAGAAAAGTAAATGTAGTGGCAGATGCTTTGAGTAGGAAGTCTCATGGGACTCTGGCTAGCATAGCCATTTGGGAATGGAAAATGGTGAAAGATTTCTTAGAGTTAAGGTTGTATTTCAACGATGATAGTTAGCCAGCTATGTTGTTTATCTTGGCAGCTCAACCTATGCTTATAAACAAGGTGATTGAGGCACGTAAGAAGGATAGTGAGTTGAATCTATTCACTGATAGATTATTGGTGGTACGACAGTGATGGGTTGGACTTTGTATTCTGATAGGGGTCTAGGATTCAGAGGATTGATGGTAGTTCCTTCTAATTGTCGTGATGATGTATTACAGAAATTTCATCATTCTCATGTTGCAGTTCATCTTGGTGAAACCAAAATGTACCATAATGTGAGGCATCAATATTGGTGGCAAGGTATGAAGAAGGATATAGCACAGTTTGTGGCAAGATACCTTACTTGTCAACAAGTAAAGATAAAATATCAAAAGCTAGTTGGGTTGTTGCAACCAATACCAATGGCATAATGGAAATGGGAACATATTACTATACAAGATCGAACAAGGGAAACGATATAGTTTGGGTTGTTGTGGACAAATTAACCAAAATAACTCACTTTTTGCCTATAAGCTTGAATGATGATAAGAGGAGACTCACTAAGTAATATGTAGAGCAGATTATGAGATTACACGGGTTCTAGTATCCATTGTATCTGATAGGGATTCACAGTTCACTTCGAGATTCTAGTAAGAATTCTAGACGGTGTTGGACACCAAGTTGTACTTTAGCATAACATTCCATCCTCAGACTGACGGATAGTCAAAGCATACTATACAGATATTGGAGGATATGCTTCGTGATTATATACTTGAGTTTGGCGATGGTTGGGAAGACCATTTGCCACTTGTAGAGTTCGCGTACAACAATAGTTATCAGGCCAGTATTGAGATAGCACCATTTGAGGCATTGTGTGGTAGACCTTGTAGATCTCGAGTTTGTTGGACTGATATTGTGTATGAGACTACTGAAAAGATTAAGTTGATTAAGCAGTAATTGTGGATAGCTCAGAGTCGACAAAAGAGCTATGTTGATTAACGTAGGAGACCGTTATCCTTTGAGGTGGGGGACCATATATTTATTGAGGTTTCACCATGAAAAGATTGATGTGTTTTGGGCAGAGTGACAAGTTATCACCTAGATACATTGGACCATTTGAGATCCTTGAGTGTGTCGGTGAGGTGACCTACAATTTGGCTTTTCCACCACAGTTGGAAAAGGTTCACAATGTATTATATGTTTTCATGTTGAGGAAAGAAGAACCTGATCCATCACATGTTCTAAGTTGGGTAGACATTGAGATCGATGATGACGTCAGCTATAAGGAGAGACCGGTTCAGATTCTTGATGCTAGAGAGCAAGTCAGAGGGGTAAGATCATTCCATTGGTCAAGGCTTTCTGGTATCATCACAATGTTGAGAAAGCTACTTGGGAGCGAGAGCAGAAAATTTGTTCTAAGTATCTAGACTTCTTTCTTTCAGGTATGGCCTGATTTCGGGGGCGAAATCATTTTAAGTTAGGTAGATTGTAAGAACCGTGACTATTTTTGGCCGGTTTTCCTTTATTTTCATTTATTGTCATATTAATGCTTTAAATGATTATATATGTGTTTTAAATGTAAAATATATGTTTAGAAAATTAATTTAAGGTTTGGGAAAGTTTTCAGGGCGTTTGGCAAAAGTTAACTTTTTCGGATTCGGTTGACCGGGGCGTAGGCCTCATAGTCCCATAAAATCCAAAAGTGTTGGAATGACTCCAAATTTGGAGAGTAGCTTAAATAAAATATTTGACGTACTAAAAAATTAATTTTGTGTCAATCGGAGTTACGAAACTCAAAAATTGAGTCCTATATGGTTTAGTGAAAAGGTAGTGGCACTCTTGTAAATAAGGATAGGTTAAAATTCTATAAATAGCAAGAGAATACTCAACGCTCATTTCCCATTTGAAATCAGCTGAATGGAGCAATATATATATATATATATAGCAACATCTTCCTCTTCCCTTCTCCATTGATTTTGAGGGACTTAGGTCCATAATTGAAGTTCACCGAAGAAGAGAGAAATGGTCTATGCACTAAGGGCTTGAGTTTGATCTATTCAAAATCAATTTCAGAGAAGGTTGATTTTATAGTGAGAATTGGGGAATTCATTTCGAAGCTCTTCCAAATTGAGGAAGGGATGCGTAACCCATAAAATCCAGGGTTTTGTGACTATATTGGTTGTCTATGGCAACCAATTGGTTATGTGGGGTAATTGGATGTTTTTCAAGGTTCAAACATGCTAATTATACAATTAAATATGTTATTAATGTTAGTTGATGTAATTGTATATTTATAATTCTTTAGAGAATTTTATAAGCATGTTAGAATTGAATTGTGGAGTAATTTGGTGAATTCATGTATAATTGTGAATGTGACACTTATGTGTTTGATAAATTGCCCTGAAAACATGTTTGAGTGAAAAATATGATTTAATTGTCAATTTATGAATTATATGGAATGTGGAGGATATGAGATTATGTGAAAATGTGAAGCATGCTCAATGTGACTATATATGGTGATTAAATGAGAACTTGTACAAACATGATTGTTGAATGCCTCATTGATTTTAAATTGTGAATGTACATTTGATTGAACATGTGGGGTTCATCTTCATTGTCATGGTGAAGGAGGTGAGCTCAATTTGAATGGTGAAATCCATTCGGTAAAAAGGCGATGTATTCCGGTAAAAGTAACCCTCGTGAGGTAATTCGGTAAAGCTACCATCATGGATTGATGTGTAGTGAGGTATAATTCATTAGTAAATGTATCAATATTTAAATTACCACATTTCACAATAGAACGAATTTCTTGCAGAATAGGGCTATGGAAAGGGATGTCAATCCTCAGGGACTAGGGTCTGACTGAGTTGGATATACATAATTAATTCTAATTAAATTTTAAAGCAAAGAATTCTGATTTTTATAACTAAACCAACTAAAGAAGTAGTTAAAATAAAATTAGAAAAACTAGAGAGTAGAAAATATGAGATGAATCTAGGGTTATTGATTTCACCATTAACTTCACAATCAATGGCCAATTGAACTAACTATGGAGAATTTTATCATGCATAAGTGGTGTCGGTGGCTACAAGCTCACCTTCATCCATCAAGAAGATAATATATGATTAAGGCTAAGTCATGGACTATCTTCGATTGGCATTGGTCATCTGCCTAACTACTCTACTCTAGGGTGTAGTATGGGTCATCTTCTCTAGGCATAATTCATCAAAGCTTTTAATGATATATTCAATAAAAACTATTGTATAATAATCACTCTCATAATAACAAAAAACAATAGAGATTGAGTTCAATAACAATAATCAAGTATCTAAGATAAGATAAGAAATTATTGAAACTGAATTGTAAGACTTTTATTGCTCAATTCTATAAGAAGAATCCTCTAAATTACACAATATACGCATAAATACAAAAATTTCCAATAATTAGAACAATCAAACCATTGATGCTTAGTTAGGGCCACATCAAAACCCTAGTGGATGAACTAGTAGCTCATTCTAGAAGAGACTGCTTCAACTGTTGAGGAAGAAGGCGTCATCTTCATGTAATATGCGCAAGACCTTTATCTCCAATGGTTCTTCATTCCAAAGCTCTGCAAGTTACTGTTCAAAAGTCTCTTCAAGCTCTCCCAATACAGCCTCCAATTTGCCACTTTATAGCCCCAAGAGAATAAGAATAGTCCTTATCCAATTAGGAGATAATTAGGGTTTTCCCGCAGCCCTAAACAGGTCGATTTCTCTACTGATGTTTGGCCCGAGTTTTGACCCACTAGAAGTCCAATTCATGAAATTTTTGTGAACAAAAAAAGTGTGAATAATCGAATTTTGATCAACCAAAAGAGAAATCAAGTCGAATTGATGCTCTGAAATAAGACTTTTGGGCCATTTTCCAAAACAGAATTAAAATTAGATTATGCACAGAATTGCGCTCAGGCCCGGAATCTCTTTAAGTAGTTATAATTCTCTTGGACCACTTCCTTGGCCTGATTTGAGTTAAAATATGGAGTTGAATAGATCTAGTTGATGTAGCCTTCATCTATCCCTCTTGAATGTCATCTTTAAAATTCCAAAATGATAGTTTTAACCGAAATAATCATTAAGACCCTAAAAATATATAAAACATAAAAACAAAGTAAAATCACAAATAAATTATCATTAAGAGAATAAAATATGCAAATTAAAAGGCTGGAATGCATAACATTCAACACCGATCACACCCCCAAACTTACATATTGCTAGTCCCTTATCAATAGAACAAAATAAAACTAAACAAAGGAAACTAACTAAACACTAACTAAACTACCCAACTCCACTTTCGTGGAAGAAACTATTGCATTTACCATATGCAACAAGCCTTTGAACCCCTAGGTTCCCCCTAGTGGACGAGTTATAATCTTGTGAGTGTTTCAAGAAATGATACCCATAAACATTCAAAATTCCTGTTGAAACATTAATCAAAAAGAAAATTCCAATTACATAGTTACAAACTTGCATTCAAAAATAATTTCAAATTCCATAATTCAAAGCAATGGTCCCCACATATAATTCACATCAACACCTCTCAAAGCAACCAACTCTAGCTCCCTCGTAAAAAGTGAACTAGAAATTATCTCATATGGCATAACTCAGCTTCGAATATATTAAGTCACATACCACTTCAACTCACTAACTCCCCTTATTGAAATCATACTTCCAAACATGAATACACGACTTTTTCATTCTTTTCATTCTTTTTTTTTTCATTGTTTTATTCGTTGTGCAATGTCTTGGTCTATTAAGCTTTCTGAAAGATCCATGTAGCAAGCTTTCAATCAGTGAATCCCAAACCAGATGGCTTTAGGGCACTAGGTGTTAAAACACCCTAAAGAACTTAATAACTCAAATTAGTCAGGCTACAAATCAAGATAACCAATACTCATCTTTTCTCACCCCTTTACTTTTGACGCGAACACTCACTACTTATTGAGGCAAGAGACCCTGTTACCTATGAAAAGGATCAAATTGATTTGCTATTCAACAGATATATTCTCTTTTTTTCATCTTATTTTTTCATTGAAGTCAAGTCAAACACATCATATGTACTCATTCTCAAGGGATACCAATTAATATCAAGCATATGTAACTCAACAACTCAGAGTCAAAGTTTATACCCCCACAAGATTATGCTAGTGTGTTTGTGCATGTGAGGAAACTAAAACCATTCACCCCAAGACATGTCAATGCAAACCATGATTAAAACCACTAAATTCAAATCATAGTTTCTAAAAATTAAAAACATCCTTAAGCACCTACATAGGTATTAATCCCTTGAAAAGTGTAAAAACATCCTAACTAAAAACAAATCAAAAGAAAAAAAATAAAAAACTAAGAAAAATAAAATAACCAAAAAATCCTAAAACAAGAAGAAAATTTCCCCCATATTGCTATAAAGCACATCAAAGGCATCACCTCATCCTCAAACTTAAACTGTACATTATCCTCAAATGTAATTTATGGGTATTGTTGTGATAGTACTGTATTCTTTGCTTCTCTTTTTCGTTTCCCCTCTTATTGAGTTATGCAATAAAAAATCTTAGGTAAGTGTGTTAAACTTATTCCGGTACTATAAAAAAAATAGTATTTAAGTGAAAAAAAATTTAAAAGGTGGTCAATATTGTAGCTTTTACTGACTTTGCCATGAGCCAATGGAGTGCCCCTCCACCCATGACCCATAATATAAGGTCTCCCTATATCAAATATCTCCCTGCCTCACATCCAAAACAACCTTGAGAATTCCCATATGAGCTAAAATAATTGCCTTAATAGCAATCATGTGTTAGCTAGCTTAGAGAACCTAAGCATCTAACTTATTAAAGCATCGCTAAAATTGCCTCTAGTTCCCAATTGACCCAACTCAATACCCTCCATTATGGAACTTCCTACTATCACATTCTGACCAAACTAGGCAATATATAATACATGTAAAATATACAATATGCACACTAATCAAATTGAACTAAAAATTTGGCATTTAAGTTTCATAAATGAAAATTGATTCATTTCCATGTATTCCAATTTTTGATAGAATACTCCATGAGGCATAGAATTGCCAGCTAGAACTCTAGAACACTAAGTTAAGCCCTGTGTGCATGCCAATAATGACATTTAGTAATTTATTAAAGTTTGACAAATAATTCAAGTTAACCAATAAAAAAATAAGTTTCAAAGATAACAAGCTCCTTAATATATCTACACACAAAAACACACATATATAGATATGTAAAACAAAAATGAACTGACAATGTCATAGGAAATTTCTTCCAAAAGTATTTTTTTTGAGTTGACATACTTTAAGTATTGTTTCTCTATAAACATCTTCACAAAAAGACAAAATGAGCTATTGAGCATTAAAAAAGAACGTAAAGAAAGAATTAGAATTTCAAAATGAAAATGAGAAATTAAAATAAAATGGAGAAACAAATCATTGCAAACATAAGATACATAGCAAAACTATCCCTGGGATAAGGAACCAAAAGTTATACATCAGAAGATGAAGTACAAATCGATATGAATGAACATATCAATGCATAAATTGAATAATACCCAGTTAGCCAAGCTTGAAACAGTAAGTTAAAAGGCTACAAACAAAATAAATTAATTAATTAATTAATTAAATCAAATTACATTAAAAGTTAAAGAGGCTCCTAACAAGAACAAATAAAATATGACTCTAAAAACAGAATCAAAACACTCTCAACTACTTGTAATCATAAATTTTGTCAGCGAAGCAAGTGGAAGCTTCATGACTTTAAATGGTAGTTAATTCAAACCAATACCATATATTTTGTGTGTGCACAAAAGCATTAGCAAAAGCCAAATTTGCAGCTAATGTCCACATCCAAACACTAACAATCTACATCCTATACACTTGAAAATAACACAAGATATAACTTGTTATTATGCATTTCTAATTAATTTTTTCAATCATAATTTATGATTAAAGATGGTCAAACTATGTTTGTCTATGTCTTGTCTTTGTTTGCCTATTTGAATGTCAAAATGTGCTTATGGTTCCAAAACATCATAGATTCAAGATTTCACTAATACACCTTGGGTCCTACATTCTTATAACATGTAACGTTTCAATTTAGACCCTATTGGCTAGTGCATATCAATTCTATCATGCTTGACTATAGTTGATTGTTTTAGAGCTAAGGGCATTATACGTTTTATGCTACTCCACTGGTTATTATGTCCATATGCTTAGAATTGTTTATATTTGGTCTTCACAGCTTATCATAGCTCTGTGCACAATAGATTTGCACTAACAGCCCTTTAAAGGGCATTTTAGTGAATTCACAGGACCACCTCAGCAGCATGTGAGTGAGTGCTAGCTCACAAAAATCTAGAACGATCCAATAATTGGAAATGTCCTTGTAGTCCTTTGCTCCACAGTAGCAGATTTCAAATTATGAAGGTAGTCTTACCTCTTATGGAAAGTTGGTTTGTAGGGAAGTTTTGTCTCATCACAATTGCAACAACTAGATTTTTAACGGTCAGATTATTCTTTCCATCACAAGGACAACTGGCATTCCTATCATTTGTAGCTCTAGCAAAATGGTCTTGTTTTATATTATATTAGCAAAATGGTCTTGTCTTATATTATATTCAGGAGCAACTGCTAAAGGAGGTGGAGCTGATTTCAAATTTTAAGTGCATTGAGTGTAGACCACTTGAAATTGGGCATTTTTTATTTAGGCTGCAAGAGGGGGTGAATTTGGTTCCAATGCGTAACTTAGCTCAAAATGAGTTCAATGGTATATTCATACGCGCAATTTGGTGCTTGAAAGTGGCCAGAAAGTTTCGCCACCATTGATGTTGCGTGAAGCTTTAGGTGAAGGAAAGAAAAAAAAAAAAAAAGAAGAGGAAGACCCCCCACGCTCACCACCGGCGCGTGAGGATGTATGCCATTGGCGCAGACTACCGCCGAGGATGGCGACAATGGGCCCCACTCACCGGGACCTATGTCTGGGCCCAGTCTAGGGTATTTTTATATTTTTTAAAAAAATTTTAAAATTGATTTTCAAATTAGAAAAATAGGAAAAATTATTTTTAAAATTCTAAAAAAAATTGGGTAACCTTTTAGGAACAGAATATACTTGGGTTTTAAGTTTCAAGTGGAAATGAGCTTCTCTCGTGGTTAAATTGGTTTTAAAAGTATGTCTCAAAATTGGGTTTTCATCTTCTTTTATTTGAAAATTATTTTTAAATTTTCTGAAAAATTTCAGAAAATTCTAAAACAATTTGGGTAATCTTTTGGGGATGGGATACACTTGAGTTTTAAATATCAAGTCAAAATGGGGTTCCCTTGTGGTTTAAGTAGTATAAAAAGTGTGCCTCAAAACTAGATTTTTATTCTCTTTTATTTTGGAAATATTTTAAAATTTTCAAAAAATTCCATAAAATTCCAAAATAATTAAATAGGGTTCTTAGGAACAGAATAGACCCAAAATCCTAGATTAGAGCTAGGTTTAGACTCCCTTTATGATTTAGGTACATTGGAGATTTTGTTGTGTACTCGCTCATATAATTGGTGGTTGTATTATTTTTATTTCCTTAATTGTATTCTTTGAAATCATAACTATTCATGATACTTGATATAAGTTTCATTGTGTATGAGTTATATTATTGTGGTGATTGAACTTCTATTAGATTAAATGATTGTACTAAGTAAGTTAGATCCTTTGTTTTGGTTTAATAGGTTAGTTATAGAGGCATGTAAGGATTGTCAGGGGGCATGTCAGGATTGCCAATACCTAATAAGGTATCTAAGGTTAGTTAGGGAGGCATGTAAGGATTGTCAAGTGACATGTCAGGATTGCCAATACCTAATAAGGTATTTATGGTTAGTATAGGAGGCATGTCAAGATTGCTTAGTTTAATAGGGTATTATATTTGTGCCTTTGGTTTGAACTTAAAAATAGGTTCTAAACTTGTGTGGTTGGGGTTGAGTTGAGATGGTATATAAGATGACTTCTGTTTGAAGACATGAGATAGATAAGGAAATGATTTGTATATAATTATATATATACTGGTTGCCCCTCATATAGAGGGTATGTTTATCGGTTCTCTGATTGGGTTGTAGTAAAGAGAACTTGCTCGTAGGTTTAACCCACTTTGTTGATATTTCAGGTTCTAGGCCGGTTCCACCGCTAAGATAGAGTCTTGGGTTGGTTGATTGTGGCAGGCATCTCCTCTCATCACTTTTCAGAGTAGGAACCTATTCTCTTCTTCATATTCAGCATTTGAACTCTATTAAGACATTAGTGTTCAGTTATTTAATTTATAGTAATAACTCTTGTTCTTTCTGATTAAGGGATCCTTAAGTTACGGGACTTCCAAGTTGTATTGCCAGACACGTACTTTATTTACTTAACATTTTATTATTTTAGATAGATTTCTATTCCGCTTTAAAATTTGTTTCATTCTTTCTTTGTATTCCATGCTTGTTACTATTGATGTGGCTAAACTTGATGGTAGTTGTAAGCTTATTTTTGCCCTTTTTCAAAATATAATTTAACCACTCACAAGAGCACGAATCTTTGTAGATACGGTTCTATATAGAGGGTATCGATCCCACGAGGACTAGTTGTTAATTGTCTTGAAGAAAGATTAATTCCACTTTAATTTTAAAAACAAGGTTTTGATTTTTTGTTTTAAAACTATTGCATGAAATGTAAAAACATTAAATTTAAAGAGTTAAAAGTTGGGAGAGAGAACTAGGGGTGGTGTCCACCACTAGCCATTCACATGTCCATAAATGTAGCAAGCTTGGGATTTATAAAATTAAATGTCTAACAATGTCATTAGGCTTGTGACCTCAATGACACATCAAAAGATTAATGTGTGTGCAAACCTATCATAATCTATCTTCAACAAGAATAGTTCTTTAACCTAACTAATTACCCTACTCTCTAAGTGAACCTAAATGCATCCAAATTACCTTATCTTGGCATAGTTTATACAAGCAAGAACAACACATTTAATTCAAATACCATTACCTAGCCATCATTTGCATTTCTTGTGGAAGATGCAAATGTTGTGCATTCACAAGATAGATTCTACTCTAAGACAAGAATAAAATCAACATCAAATGAATATATATAAGAAATCTATAAGTGTACATTGTCACTAGACTAAGTAATCAACATTTAAATACAAATCCCAAATAATGCTACAAAAATGAACAAGTTTACATGGCTAGGGGTTTCACCCACACCCTAGTAGAGAAGTTAGTTGATCATGGCAGCCTTGCACTCTTCCATTGATGGAGAAAATGAAGCTTCAAGGTCTGGTTCAGCTCCTCTTCCTCCTCTCCCGAAAGTCTCAATGTATGTATATGTTGTATATGAGAAAAAAGGCTCTTTTTGTGCATTTGTGGCTACTTTTCATCCATGGGGCCCACCATGTATATATATATAGCAATATATATACCAATTATATCACTAATATCTCCATGTGTCTTATTCAAGTCAGAAAATCCCTCCAAGTCGTGCAAAAAGGGGGATTTTGTTGCAAATGGGAGAGCAGGTGAGCAAGTGGGCAAGTGGGTCTGCAGAATCTCGATTGATCGAGATTGGAATCTTGATTGATCGAGATTTCGATTAATCGAAATACATGCCTCAATCAATCGAGATTCTGATTGATCGAGATCAGCATCTCGATTGATCGAGATGCCTTAGCTTCATTTCTAAATTCTGCTCTTCAATTGCAAATGGCCTCAAACCTTGCTCCTTTTGGTACAAAACCTGCAATACATCAAAAACACAAAAATACCGTAAATGTACCTCGGTAAACATAATAACGGGACTAACATATGCAATAAAGAGGGTTCAAATGCATAGTATTGAACACTTATCAGCTATCAGTTGTAAATATCTCTCGGGTTTTGTGTGTGAGACTGGCCACCTCATATGTGAAATTTGTAGGGGGTTATTTCAAGGGCCCTGTGTAGCTCAAATTCTTCTTTTTCCTTGCTGAGCGCCTCAAGTTGGACTCTGAGCTGACCAACCTCCGCCCATAAAGTTTTAAACTTCTTCTTTACATTTACAGCCTCTTGCATGGCAGCTTAGAAATCGGCCTCAGCCTTCATCTTCTGTGCATCAGCTTTCTTGATTTTCCCAGCCACCTACTCAACCAGTCGGCACATAGACATCACACCAAACATATTCTGCAAATTCACAAGGAAATGTTAAAGAAATATATATTTTCTTACCCTTAAAGCTAGATCTGGGCAAGTGTCTAGAAGGGTCCCAACTAAGATTTCTTTCATCATCTTATCATCCTTAGGAGGCGACATCTCCTTCAAAAATGCCCTCATAGCCACTTTATCCTCCAGAATAGAGTCCTCAACCAAGAGTGGCATACCATTAGCCTTCACCATCTGATGAGCCCAAGGCACGACCCTAGAGGAGCTAGGGATATCTTAACCAGAGGTAGCAACTCCAACAGTAGTGGACCCCTCAGGCCTTAGAAAGGAGGGCGAAGTTGTGGCTGAAGTCTTCTGAGATTTAGGAGGAGGGGCAAGTTCCTCAATCTTGATCACCTCTGACAGCTGAACTCTCTTCTCAACCTCTTCCTCGGCAAGCTTCTTTAGCAGGAAAGCAGCGACCTCTCTCTCATGATTGGTCGATGGGGCACAGAGCTCAGTTTGCTTTTTGCTCTTGACACAAGTCATTTCTGGCAAACTCATCCTGACCCCAATAGCTCCAGTAGCCTTATCAGAAATAGCCCTCAAACTGCACCAAGGTAAGTATGGATATGATTAAAGAGCAATACATAACAAACTTCAAAGTTGCAATGAAGATCAAGAAGAGAATCAAAGTAAGGAATACCTAATCCACCAAACTTTTGAGGGATCAGATACTTGTCAAAGGATGAAACCTTCTGTTTCGCCCCAACAACCATGAACTGCACCTTCCATCCCTTATCCAAAATAAGTTGACCAGAGCATAGCGATCTGCCCAGTCGGGGATAGAAATGAAAGCGATCCCTCTGTTTCTTCGTGGAACAAACTTGATAACAACTAAGGAGGTCGTTAAGCCCTAATTTGAATTCTCAGGTATGGTTAAGGGAAAGAATACTAGAGATCACCCTAAAGAAATTAGGGTTCACTTGGAGAGGGGCCAGGTTCATCAGACACAAGACAACATGATAGAACGGATGAAGTGGAAAATGAAGTGCAGGGAAGTGTTTTGCCGAGAAAAGCATCTCACCCTCACCTAACCCCTAACCTAATTGAAAATCCCAATCTAAGGGATAGTTCCTAAGGGTCACGTCGCTAGGGACATCACAATCTATCATAAGTTTCCCTAAATTCACTGGAACTCTAACTACATCGATATGGAATATATCCCCCGAATCAGATTCAGAAGACGCACCACCCCCTGAAGCTACTGGCCCAGAAAATGGAACAATAACCGGATTAGTAGAGATCGAAGGATCTCGTGGAGGTTTAGAATCGTCTTCACTCTCATTCATAAAGTCATTGATGGACTGATAAGCCTCCATTGGCCCAAGATCATCCACTATCTCAACCCGTCTCTCCTTACCCATGCCAAACAATGAAAGAACACAAAGCAAGAGAATACTAACCTTGAAAAGTAAGAAGAAACAAAAACCAGAGATGGAAGAGATTCGTCAAAAGTAAACAGCACAAAGTGATGACTGCATGAAGATTAAAAAGATGTGCATTTAAAGCCCTGGCACTTCGACAGTTAATAGGTGCCCAAAATCCAAGAATAGAAAAAAGTACCGCTGTCCATCAAAAAATCCCTTTCAAATTCCGTAACCAAAATTTGAAAAGAGTTTTGGGGCAAAGTGTAGTGGGAAAAATTCACCCACAAAGCAGGGATGACACATGTAGATTCCATCTTGGATGACACTGGGATGCCACTTCACCAAGAGGAATCCATTTTCCATGTTAGCAAACACCTATCAACCCCAAATCATGGAAGCAAAATTACTTGCCCAATCAATGCCTAGAATTAGCCCTTGATCATAGCAGTATTCAGGAGAAAGAATTGCACCCACCACCAGTCCTGGAATAATTGTAAGCAAAACATACGTAATGGGAGAGACTATAAGAGAAACAAAGACGTAGGAATAAAGGGATGGCTTTTTTCTGTAAGAAAATGAGGAAAAAGATTTTTCTAAGTGTAGTGTCAACTTTTTGCACTTACAGTATATTTATCGGTTCTCTGATTGGGTGGTAGTAGAGGGAACTTGCTCATGAGTTTAACCCACTTTGTTGATATTTCAAGTCTCAAGGCAGTTTTTATCTCGAGGTTAGATCATAAGGTTCATAGAGCGTGATAGACATCTATTCCTTACCAGACTTCAGTGTAGGGATTTAGATATTTTCATAAAGTATTTACATTTATAATTGATTAAGGGGTCATTAAGTTACGGGACTTCCAAGTTGTATAGTTCAGACTCACATTTTGTATATTTAACAATATTATTTATTTCAATTAGGCTTTATTGTCAGCATTTAAAATTCTTTTTTTTCTTTTGTTATTGTATTATATGCTTGTTTGCTATCAATTGTAGATATCCCTTATATTTTATGTGTTAGACCGGCCACCTCATGCATGAAATTTATAGGGGGTATTTCATATACGCTGGTTCAGATGACTACAAATTCAATTGTTAGAATTTGGGGGATGGTCCTTCGAAGTTGGCGTTCCAGAATGCAAGGGTTCATAAGATGGGTTTTTTTTGCATTGCAAAAAGCCCTAGTGACCCTCATTCCTTACTTACTAGTAGCTATGATGAGTACCTAAGGGTATGGGGTGTAAGATCAATTTCAAAGCCCGTAAATGAAACATCTATCTATTTAGGTGGAGGAGTTTCGAGAATTAAGCATCATCCCTTTGTACCTCGCCTAGTCTTGGTTGTGTGTATGCACAATGGGTTTGCAGTGTTCAAGATTAATGGGGATAAAGCTGAAATGATTGAAACTTACAGTAAGTATGGGTCACTTGCATATGGAGCAGATTGGCAGAGAGGTGAATTGTGCCCGGAAGGCAAAAAGATGAGTACTGCGATAGCTACTTGCTCATTTTATGACCATCTTCTTCGAGTATGGATGCCAGAAAGAAAAATAATAACGTGACTTGGTAACACATGTCGTAGGCTGAGTTCACAAGGATTCAACAGTAATGCTTTTGGGGACCTATAGTCATACTTAATTAGATATTTATTTGCCACGAATTTTGTGAGCCATGTTAAACACATACCTAATCAGGTATGGTGAATCTGCAAGCTATTTTACTTATTTTTTATCTTGAGGTATGTTCTTCTCATGTTGAATTATTACAAGAACATTTCTGGAGAGCAAGACATATCGAATGATATAGCATTGATTTCAAATTCATGAACACTTTGGTTGTGATGTTTATGATGAAGTTATAAATTTTGCAATAACTAAGTGTCATAAGACCTTTATAGTGGTATTACACTGGTAAAGCTGTGTTGCTTTGAGAAATTAGGGGAAACAAAATGAATCTTATCAAAATCGTTGTGAAGTTATAGGTGGCTATTTTATTTTGGTTGTAATACTTTGGCATACACTTGGCTTTGGCCTTTCTCAGAAAGAATTCTGATTCCATCGATTTATCCTGGCAATTCATTGCTTATGAATCATTTATGGTCTCATCTATTAACAATTTATTGCATCATTACACACCATAAGAACTTCATTGAAGAGGGCCTGCTCTAATTTTGGTTTATGCATAGCAATACCTGGAGTCAAATAATAGAGCAATAGGGATTTAATACAGGCCTTTGTTGGTTCCAATTTTGGCTCATGTGTTAGATTTGAAAATAATGAAGGGGTTATCATGTTGGAATTTAATCCATACTCAACTTGTAAAAATCAAGAATACTGCAATAATTATAAATGAGATTTTAATTGACATACCTGAATGAAGATTAAACTGTAGAATACCTTTAAGTTTCTGCAAGAGATCCTTAGAGAGCTCTACCCCCTTTCTGAAAGTTGTTCTTCAATAGGGCTGAATAAGGGTTATGAAACCCTTATTTATAACAACAACAGGGGGGGACAACTTCTCTACAAATAAAATACCTAAGTCTCCCTTCCTATCATGGAAACCTAGATATCAACGGTTAGGATTAAATCCCACCAAATAAAGTTGGAAAACCACAATCCAATGGTGTAAATATTATACTGTCAATTAGACCACAATTGACAAGTATAACCCCAATCTATCAAGTAACAATAATTACATTGCAATTCAATTTTAGGAATAATGCATAGAACCACAAAAAATATTTTATTTATTTAAAATATTCCAACAATCTCCCACTTGGTTCATGCACTTTAAGTTTTATAAAACAACACAGTGGATTGCAACACTTTAGAAAAGTCGAGTGGCCACTCATTTTATTTTAGAAAAATACAATTATCGAAATAGATGGGTTGAAACTTTAAAACACTCTCTTCCATAGACTTCCTCAATAGTGGATCATGGATGCGTAGACAAGTAATATATTAGTCTAAACAGTTCCATGGTCTCAAAACTAATTTCATCTAGGATTTGAGCAAATATAGTAGTTTTTTACTACATTTCATGAGATGCGCAAACTGCATGTGGTCTAAACGCACACCTCACTATCCGTCCTACTTCATACCATCACGGTATGTCACCTGAACATATTACAGCAAACCGCCAAGCTTCTATCCAGTGTGAGGGTTTACCGATATGGAGCCAATCCCATATCTAGCCCAAGCTATCCTCATGGAATATGAAACACTTCCACAGGCATTTTAATAATTATGTTTGGATTTACCAATGTGGCACCAATCCCACATCTAATCCAAACACCCTCATGAGTGTAACATCACTCCCAGGCAAACATAATAGCACGTGCATAAACTATATATAAATGAAGATAATAGTAACGATGCATCATAACTTTATTTTGCATGCAAACAACTGTCACCATAAGTTGTAAATAAATTGAAGGAAAATAACTATCACCATAAGGTGTAAATAAACTGAAAGCTAACTGCAATGTAGCATGATATAAAAAAAATATCAAACGTCATAACACAATGACTCTCGAACACCTATCCGAATCACATGCTCCTTAAATAATTTGCAGCTAAACACCTTTAATGAGAGGATCTGTAATAGTATTTTATGTGGAGAACCTCAATAGAACTTTTCTTAACCCTCTCACACACGAAAAGGTACTTTATGTAAATATGTTCATTATGCTTGGTCAACTTTTCATTTTTCACATACTTTATAACAACTTCATTATCATAGAAAATGTCATAAGCTTGTGTATGGAGTCCACAACCTTCAAATCCACAATAAAAAAAATTCAGCCACATGGCATATTTGGTTGTTTCACAACAAGTAACCAATTCTGCATACATAGTGAAAAATGTGATAATAAATTGCTTAAAGATTTTTCACAATATAGCTCGCTCCTTGAGCCAACATTAAAATAAAAACAGAAGTAGATTTTCTACTACTTAAGCAACCTGCATAGTCATCATCAGAATAATCATTTATCTCTAAGCAGTTTGATTTCGTGTAAACCAACATGAACTCTTTGATTCTCTGGAGATACCTCTAAACTTTCTTCACTACCTTCGAATAAACAATGTGCAGATTTTGCTAAAATCAACTTGACTTCTCACAAAATCATTATCGAAACACTTTTATTCTGACAACATATTTCCTTTCACACCTTGAACCTCACTTGGTACATAATTTTTTTATCTCAAAAATTTTTAATATTTTATCAATACACGCCTTTTGAGAAAGTCCATTTTTTTTCTATAGTGCATGTATCACGTGAATATCCTTGCTAACTAACAAAAATATCAACATATAAGACAAAGATAACAAATTAACTCCCACTGAACTTGAGGTATATGCATTAGATCACCATATTCTTCAGGTTGAAACATGTAAATCATTTCCTTAATATCTCCATCAAGGAACATTGTCTAGACATTTATCTAATGCAACTCAAGATCATAATGTGTGACAATGGCAAAATGACTCTCAAAGAATCATTTGATGAACTTAGAGAAAAATTTCAGAGAAATCATCACCTCTTATATCTATCATACACCTCAAAATCATTAAGTATAAAAGAAATTACAAAGTTCTACACTCCCACTGAATTCACACATCCTCAATAAATTTTGAAATGACATGTTTCAACAATTTTTCATAGGTTTAGAGAGATAATAAAAATCATAACCAAAAGATCTCTCAAGATACTCAATGAAATGACAAGTGACGGTGCGCGGATCAAGTTTCTTAAAATCTGGATTATACAATTTTACCTCTACAAGGCATCCTCACACATGTAAATGTCTGAGACTGGGCCTACGGCCCATTCAAAACATTGAGATATGTACTAAAACACCGTGATTCACACCCTCCATATCTATAACCTCAAAATTGCATTTCTTCTGCATCTTCCCCTTGATATAGTCAACACATAAATTATAATATGAAAAATTAGTAGTCCAATAATCTCATCCTTAACCAAGCGTTCATGTCTCTTTCAAGAAATATACCACAATCTCATATGTCATAGCATTGATGAATCCTCTCCAACGAAAGCACGATTTTATCTCGAAGGTATCGAGTCCACAGAAAAACAAAAGGCATGTATGATCTCTCTTGAATCAATCCTCATATATATTCAGGTATGTTTACCTAATTGGGCTAAAAAATTACCACAATAATTTTCATACATGCGTTGTTTTCCTTCAACTAAATCTTGAAATTATTACAGTCTTTCTTTTGATGTCCTTTCATTTTGCAGAACTAACACTCATCATTCCTATGATTATGCATTTTTCTTTATTGTTCTGTTTTTAATTTTTCTGTTCTGCCTGATTTCCTTACTTGCCGCTTATTTTCTTCTAGAAAATATTCTTACTGCTATTATTTACGACAAGATGGTCTGACTCAATTTTAATTCCCTTGAACCGCTCTTCCTCAATCACACAAAGTGCTAATAACTGCTTAATATTTTATTTTGTCTCATGTGAATTATAATTCACCTTGAATTTCTCAAAAAGACCTAAACAGAGAATTAATATATCACTATGTGGACTAGTAACTCATCATCAAATGTGATTCTCTGCTCCCTTAAACCATTAACCAGTTTGCACGTTATATAAATGTGCTCCCTCACTGAACCATTGCCAACATATCTGGCTGATACAAGTTGTGTCAGATAATAATACTGTAGCTGCTTCTTGGTGTCATGAAGTATTTCCTGATCAGATCAATAAGCTTCTTAGCAATATCAAATACTAGAATACCACCCCCACAAGTCACACCAATAGAAGCACAAATCAACCTTATGGCAATTGAATTACCTTTAGTCCACTTAAAATGTAACAACCTTACTACCTCAGAAGATTCTACAACCAGCATAGATGGTTTCTATTTAAAAGGTACAGACTCATAGTCTAAGAAATCCAATATAATATCAAAATATGTCCCTTAGGTAAGTATAATTTGAACCATCCAATGGTTCAATCCCTGTAAGCTATATCTGATTTGCGGAAGCGTTAAAAACCTCAATACATGTTATATTAAATAACACCACATAAATAACATATAAAATAATATGTCACAGCTTTAGGGATTATCACTTTAATTCGTACTTGGAGTTTTAAGCCGAATTTATCAAGGTATTTTACTATGTGCAAAACCTTCCACCTTACGAGAACAGGTAAGATGTTATCTAAAAATCACCTTTGGGCAGAATTTTTAATACATTTACCCCCAAATTTGTGATTAAATCGTACATAAACCTAGTTGATTATGCTTGAATTATTGCTAAACACTTCCACTACCTTTGGGCAAGAGGATTATTTAGTTCTAACCCAAACACTCTCAACTATTCTATTCACTTAACTCACACTAAGACATTGATCACTTTTAAGCTAAACAAATTCCCTAATGTGGGCAAGTGCACTATGAGACCTTAAAATTTCAAAAATAATAACCTACATGAGTGAATATCACATTTGGGCAGGCATCACTCACTTTAGATATTACCTTGAAACGGTCACTTTACCGATCCTCCTAAACCCCATGGAAATACCTAAACTTTAAATTTTCATTTTATTTAGGTTTACAAACTTCTTTATAATGCACATAAAAATAAACCCAAATATTATTAAATAATATTTGAACATGGATCAAAATAATAACATGGATCACAAATAACTTGAATATAAATAAAAGAAATAAATTTATATTTATTCATACACAAAAAAATTTACAGTTCATAATTTAATAAACAATAATTTAAGCTAATTACCAAAACCATGGTATAGAGAATACAAATTTGATGTATTCGACAATATGCATCTTGATTCACAAGTTAAAAATTCAATAAAATTTTATACTTCACATTTCAAATAATATACATGATAGAAGAAACAAACCCATGTTTACATTATTCATGCTCTGCACAAAAATCGAGATATACAATATTTGCATAAGAAAAACTGAACCAAATATATATATATATATGTCCCTCACATTATATTTGGTAATATGGCAGCATGACTGCGTTGGCAAGAATTGACCCAAAACAAGTAAGCTAATTATAGACCATATACATAAAAACTCGATTTTCGTGCATTATCAATACATCAAATATAATTGTATGAAAAAAAATCAATTATATATACATATATCCTTATATGTTCAGTATATAACAAGTCAGTGAGTAATCAAAATTTTGTTGCCTTTAGATTCAAGTGCACGAAAAACCAAATAAATAAATCATAAAACTGACCCATAATAACTCTACTGAAAAAACCAAACAACTCCCAGATTCATGTACTATGGGTATTATAATAAAATATAAAAAAAAAACAACCATACACATGTGCATACATATAACACATGCCAAATCACTAGGCAGTTCGTTTTTCACAGATTGACAAGCACGCAACAGAAATCCTCAATTAAAATATAAGTTGGATGCAACTCTACTTTCTTGATTTCTATCATAAAATTCTAGCCGTAATCAGGGCTCTGATACCAATTGTTGGAATTTAATCCATACTCAACTTGTAAAAATCAAGAATACTGCAATAATTATAAAGGAGATTTTAATTGACATACCTGAATGAAGATTAAATTGTAGAATACCTTTGAATTTCTGCAAGAGATCCTTAGAGAGCTCTACCCCCTTTTTGAGAGCTGTTCTTCGATAGGGCTAAATAAGGTTTATAAAACCCTTATTTATAATAACAACAGGGGGGTACGACTTCTCTACAAATAAAATACCTAAGTCTCCCTTCCTATCATGGAAACCTAGATATCAACGGTTAGGATTACATCCCACCAAATAAAGTTGGAAAACTACAATCCAATGGTATAAATATTATACTGTCAATTAGATCACAATTGACAAGTATAACCCTAACCCATCAAGTAACAATAATTACATTGCAATCCAATTTTAAAAATAATGCATAGAACCACAAATATATTTTATTTATTTAAAATATTCCAACATATCAATGTCCTTTTCTTTCCTCTTTTTTCTTTTTCTTCCATAGTTATTCCAAATAAAGACATCAAATAGTTGAAAAAATATTTTGTTGAGTTGACTTAGAGTTATCCAAATAATGGTGAAAGTTTGAAGTGACAAGTTTGAAGTAGCAGATTCGAGTTTGAGAGAAGTCACTTTGTATAACATAATGTTAAATGTTAGGTTTGTTTTCAATCATCATCTCCTTAGCACCCTGTATAATCAGGAGTTGTTGGACTTAGTAATTCACTTAGGGCTCGTTTGATAACCGTTTATGTTTAGCGTTTATTGTTTAAGTGTTTATATAAATAGTGTTTATGTTACGATTTTGTTTATCCATAAACATGAGTGTTGTTTGATAACGAAAAAACGTTTGGCTTATTTTAAAAATCATAAACAGAGAAACATGTTTGTTAATCCTAAACTGTTTTTTTTTTTTTATAAAAAAAATCAACACAATAAACTGCATAAAAAGTCAAGTTTAAGTTACAACAAATCTATACAGTAATATTAAAGCAAAAAATATGCATAAAAAAGAAATAAATAATATTGGGTTACATATATATCTACACACTATAAATGATATTGTAATTCTAGAATGACCTACAACCCATAAGGCTCTAACAAGTAGGGGGTGCACACGATTTGGTTCTTTTTAGTTATTGGGAGAACCGGAACCAGAACCGTTCCCAACAGTTCTTTAATTTTGAAATCGGAATAAATAAGTTCGGTTCAATTCAGTTATTATAGGAGTTGTATTTAACCTTATAATAGTTATAACAA
Organism: Cornus controversa; assembly: GCA_026545225.1. Classification (NCBI taxonomy): domain Eukaryota; kingdom Viridiplantae; phylum Streptophyta; class Magnoliopsida; order Cornales; family Cornaceae; genus Cornus; species Cornus controversa. The sequence goes on from CM048845.1 coordinate 59,202,088, forward strand.
CTTCATTGTTTAAAATTTTTTACATAACAAAATGTTATTATATATATATATATATATATATTCAATGGTTTCAGTTCCTACTCGAAGGCTTGGAACCAGAATCATAGTGAACGGTTCCTAAAATTTAAAGCCGGAATCGGAATCGTAATGAACAGTTCGGTTCAGTCCAATTTGTATGGACTGAGAAGAGTGATTTGGAGGGCATACTCTTTCTCTTAAACTTCTTATGCTACTACTTTCTTTTTCATTTTTTTTATTTCTATTTTCTTTCAATACTGAAAATGAATGAATGATATTAGTACAAAATGTCATTATTGTTTCTTTGATAAGGAGATGGTTGAGACTTCTTTGTTTTTTTTCATCAAATAAGGTTTTTTTTTTTTTTTTAGCATTGGTGATCCTAAGTAACTATCTCTTTAATTCTATTTACACTTAATAATTCTAATATTTTTATCGTTGTATCCAATAATAGTCTTTTATAATTTTTTTTTCTTTTCATTTTCTCACTTTTAGTTTTAATTTTTAATTAAAATAATATAATCACCATTTTAGATAAAAAAGAAAAAAAAAGTTTTTTTTTTAATAAATATAAACAATAAACATCATTTTGGTGTTTAGGATTTGAAGGCTTATGAACAGTGTTGTTTTAAAAGTATTTTGATAATTTATAAACAAAACAAAAATTATCAAACATGTTTATCGTAAAAATTTGTTTTTATAAACAATAAATACTAAACATAAACGGTTACCAATCAGGCCCTTAGTTATTGAAGCAAGTCCAGAAAATTGTGATGTACTCTTTTAAGGATTGTTCCCCTGATTCCCAAATCCATAAGAGGTAGAGTGCCAACTGCCAAGCAAATCAAGAGTAGCTATGGCAGATCCAATTAGAGGTCTAGCCCTCTACAGAAGTAGAGATAGAGGCAAAGGCGGTTTTTGAAAATGGTTATCTAGTTGCTAAAATATCAAAAGAAAATGTAGCTCTATATTTCTATAAATCTTGCTGTCTTTCATCATTCACTGAAGGTGAGGATCTTGAAAAAGATGCCCTCTAACATTTCGAGTTGAGAATTCTCGTCACTATTTATTCAGATTCCACATATCCAACCGATTGGATTCCCAACCCCGGAACGTAGATCGGCCAACCTGTTTTGCACAGTAAAACAAGGAGGAATAACATTGTTTTCTTTCCTCCCTCCCTCCCTCTTGGTTACCCCCAAATGCACCAGGTTTTAATTAAGCATATGTCCATAGAACTTATTATGACATTTTCTTGTTAATTTTTTTTAATAAATTTTAAACCTGAATTTTCCACTCTATGTTATGACGATAGTAATATGTTATCATCTTACCACTAGATGTGCCATAAATTCGTTTTCTTTGTCATATGTCAATTCGACTGAGTTCTGATGTACAATAGTCACTATTGTATTGCCAATGAGGTTGGGCTGGCCTGGCCTGGCCTGTTAGTTACAATTTTAGTTTTTAGCATACAAGTACAAAACAAATAAAGTTTACAATTATTGCTTGGGTATCACAACATTCTTTTGAGAGAGAGCGAGAGAGAGAGAGAGAGAGAGAGAGAGCTTATTAGGTAATGGTTCGAGACAATCACATCTAAAGGAGTCACATTTTCGGGCCATTTGTAATGGGCCAATCACCACTCCATACGAAATTAAAAAGTTAGTTTCATGTGATTTTTTATTTAGAGCAATGCTATACATTATAAAATTATTTTATGAATTTTAATCATAAATGATGTGGTAATTAAATGATGAGTTAGTATTGATAGAATTTTCTTCATGTACAAAAATTTAATAATATTATCACTTATCACATCATTCAATTCATGAAATAATTTTATAAAATTTAGTATTTTTTTCTTTTATTTATAGGTCTAAGTTGTGATTATTGGAAACTAATGGAAACTGATGTTTTGGGAGTATGTAATAATTTTATTGAGATAGAAGACACTGATTGGATAAATAGATAACGTATTTGAGGCCAAGCGGCCTCTTACAAAACTACCTATCTGATAAAGATCTTCATCACCTTTTGTTGTTTTCATGGTAGGCCCTGCACCATCAGAAAACAGCCAACGGTCCCCCCTCTCTCTCTCTCTCTATCTCTCTCTCTCGTGTCAGGCTCAGCATACTAAGATTGAATTTTTCATCACTAAAAGCGTGGAGTACCAGAAATATATATATATATATATATATAGATGTATTATATGTGGGCTGTGCTATTAAATCAGCTGGATGGACTGGGGCCATTGGATCAGAATCTGCTCACATTGTAGACCACACATTTTTACCCCCAAATATTGTAGACCACACATTAGAAATAATGATATAATGGAACTAAACAGGTCAGAAAGGAAACACATGTCATGTGGCCATGCATAATGTTATTATTTAGGATAAAATGTTCTGACCACCTCTCATGTTTCGATTTATTACTCATGAAGAATATTAGTATTTTTGACTGAGGTCAACTTTTTTCAGGTTTGAAAATTTATGTCCTGACACCCCTAATTAGAGATAACCCCCGTTAAAAATTAACGGTTCAATTACATTTACCAATTTACCCCTCATATATTTAATGATATTGTAATTGAATTTGCTAACGTTATTGATGATGTAGACCCTCCTATACAAAATGACTTAAATATCCTTGATAACAATTTATACTTCACCAACATATAATTATATACCCAGCGACCTATATATACTTACTTTTATATGTATATACTTACTGTTATCACACACACACATATATATATATATATACTTACTGTTATCTCTCTCTCTCTCTCTCTCTCTCACACACACACACACATATATATATATTGTTATATATACATACTGTATATATACTGTTACATACTGTATACAATATATATATATATGTATATATATATATACTTCTATATTTATAAATGAACTGATTTGACGTATGTCAACTGATTTGAGGGTAAAATTGTATATTAAAATAGAAAGGGTAGTTTTGGAATTTTAACTTTTCAAGTTAGTTGATTTAACGGTCAACTAACATTTGGAGTGTCAATGCATAGTTTCCCAAACCTGGGGAGGTTGATCTCAGTCAAAAGCACTAGTATTCTCCGTAGGTAATAAACCTAAACCTGGGAGGTGGTTAGAACATTTTACCCTATTATTTATTTAAGGAGTTTAATTCATACAACCACCTCTAGTATAAATTTTAATCACATACATAATTCTCTTATCTACTTAAACCTCGCCAAACTCTTGTGAGATTTTCAAAACTTCATCAAACAGTAACGAAACATATGCACGTGAATAGCACGTGCGAGACTTTTTTTAATTCTATATAACAAAATGTCTCTTCCAAACTTTCAAAGTTAAATAAATAGCGAAGACAAGATAGTCAATTCATGAAATTTATAACAATTTTGTAACAGAAAAGACTCTTTTGATTAATTTTGTTAGTTCAAGAATTTATTTGTTAGGGTAGAAAAGTATACGATGAATATGGAAAGTATAGAAGAATTTTATGATTTAACCTCTTATTTAAATTTATAGTTTCAAAGATCTTGTTCATTTGTTCTTTGTGATCTTCATGAGCTTGACTTGGTGTTACACGCTGGACAAAATATAGAAGGAACCACAAGTATGTCCACACTCAGATGTACTGTAGTCCCCAATTGCCACTGCTAACTAAAGCATTTTCACATGGATTAAGTAGAAAGTTAAAGGAAGTGCCCCCCAAGAATAAACATGTGTTAGGACTATTATTTTGTAATTGTGACAGAACATGTGTAGGACCTCACAAGTTCACTATCTGTGTGTAATCTCGATTGTGTTGTTGGGAGTGAGAGAATGGAGAGATGCATAGAAGTAACCATTTTATACGAAGTGACCACTTTTTGGCTCAAACCCACAACTCACACTTGTCTGTCCAACCAAGCAATGACCATTTATATTTAATTCATTAAGGTTCCATTTGTATAAATGAATAGACATAAAATGAAGGGATTTACTTTTAAGTTGGAAAATGATATATCTCCGAATTCGGAGTTTGTATTACAAAAAATTATCCATTACAATGATTGTACCACGACTTATAATTTCTCATGGCTCTAAATTTAAACAAAATGTTATTTTTGAGATTGAATCCCAAAACTCAAAGGAATAAGTATTAAATTAGAACAGAAAAAGTATATTTTATTGCAATCATTGTACAAAAAACTTATTTAATATATGAAATCCAAGTTCTCAAATCATATATTCATACCTTTTTTTTTTTTTTTTTTTGGGTAATTAAGGTTTCAAACCCACATAATCTCATTTGAAAATTGTCAGACTCTATATCACATCTCTAAGTTTAAACAAAATGTTATTTTTGAGGTTGGATACCAAAACTCAAAGAAATAAGTATTAAATTAGAAGTATAAAAAATATATTTTATTGCAATCATGGTACAAATAACACATTACATCTTATTATATGAAAGAGTACTGATACAAATACCGAATTCGATAGTTTCTGAATAAATTTTTGTAAGTGTGGGGTGACATCATCATGACGTTCTCCCTCCACTTTGTTGATGACATCATGATGATGTCATTCTCCACTCACATAAATTCATTCAGAAATAATTAAATTCTAAAGAAGTATCATTTTTCTATATGAAATCCACATTAGGTTCTCAAATCATATATTCATACTTTTCTTTTTGGTAATTAAGATTTTCATTAGGAAGCTGATATTAGCTCTTCACATTTGATATCAAGCACTCCAAATTTTAGTTTTAATAATTAAAATAACAAGTTTATCCTTCATCTCCTAAATGAAACTATATGATCCGTTTGGTTAGATGAAAATTAATAGCAGAAAGTGAAAGTGAAAAAAATTGAAGTAAAGGAAACAAAATTAATTTTCTTGCATGTATTTGATTAGCATGAATTTTTTTCAAGAAAGTTGTGGGAACTACCATTTCATGGTTTGAATATGATAAAAATTACAAAAAAAGAAAAAAGGAATAATGGTTCACCTAAAAGCAATATAAGAATCTAAATAAATAATTTTCTGAGACATTAAGAGAAATATAGACTATCCTACTATTATTTTAAAAATATATGCATAAAAAAAAATTATTTTAGAAAGATAAAAATGCGGGGCATAATAGTAAGTCAAGAAGGAAAAAGATTTCAGTGTTTTTTTTGTAGAAAAAAAATGAGAAAATCAAGTGGTTATAAAAAGTTACTTTCCCACAAAATTTTCCTTTTCTGTTATATAAACTCATAAATTGCTAAAATATTTTTCATTTATTTTCTTTCCTTATTATTTCTCTTTGACCAAACCAATAAAGATGGCAACAGGGGCAGGTTTGGAAGGGGACCCCAACCCCATCCCTACCCTGTTTAGCAAAACTCCCCTCCCCTCCCCCCCCCCCCCTCCCCTCGGCTCTGCCCAAAACCATTTATTAATGGGGTGGGGTCAGGTTGGAGGCGAAGTGGGCGAAGCGAGGGTAGGGCAAAAATGGGTTTAAAAGAGTACTTTGTAAATGTACTCTTTTTTTTTTTTATCTTTACACTTTTATGTGATAGAGTTCATGATAATTTACATGTGCACTACCAATAAGACTTGACAAAGTAATTGGTTATATATATAACTATATAAGGAGAATTTTTTATGTGTATAATATATCTAAGAATAATATAGTAAATATATAATATAAACAGAGCAGGGCGGTGGTGCCTATCCCCATCCCCGCTTCGCAACCATACGATTTTTTTTTCTCAATCCCATAATCGTCTCAAAACTATTAAGACTCCTTCAAAATCGTCTCAAATGAGGCGGGGCGAAGCGGAAAGCTAGCAAAGGGGGGTATTTTGTCATCCCTACAAACGAAGCATATGATTTATTTAAAAAGACATTACAAAAAGGACAAAATAGTCATTTCAGTTACTAAATTTAAAAGACAGAGTATGAGAACTTAAATGTCAAGTGCCAATATCAACTCTGTTTCATTCACTCAAATTAACAAGTACATGAATGGGGAAAATCAATTTGTTACTTATAATCAAGAGTTGGCTGGTCCTAATTCACCGAGAAAGAAGAAAAAAAAACAATTGGCTAGTCCTTGATTTGCTATATTATTCATGGAATATTTGGAAAGTATTTTTAAAAGCTTAGAACACTCCAACTGATATATCAAATCATACGTGACATTTGAAACAGTTACATCAAGAACTACTTTAACTGATACCTCAAATGCCTACTTGGCATTTGACATACCATCAAATATGTCAAATTTGACATATCAAAAAGTAGTATACCAAATGAAATTTTTCATTATTTTAATCTATGGGTTCTATTATTATTTTAAAATGTATTTTATAATTGCAATAAAGTAGTTATTTTTTATAACTGTTGGATAAAACTAACCGTTAGAAGATATAATATATATAGCTCACTGATATATTGAATTTTCACTCCACAAATTCTCAATACTTCTCTTCTCAAAATCTCAAAGAATTTTAAATTTCTATTGGACTCATATTTTATAATTGTAATAAAACTAGTCATTAAAAGATATTTTATAATGTATTATTGTGATTTAATTAAAAAATATATATTAATAAATTAATAAATTTGACATATTGAATGAAGTATACTAAATTTGTCACATTATTTGAGGTATAAAATTTGAAGCATCTGTAGAGATGACTTCACCTCAAAATCTTGGGTTGAAACTTAAATTAAAATCAAATTTTGGACTTGAAGGGAGATATCGAGCAATTCAAATCCAACCAAAATTAATAAGAAAGTGCCATAACCGTAGGTTATGTTTGGTATAATGGAAGAAAAGAAAGGACAACATTACTAATAAGAGAAAAGAAAAGAAAGGAAAGGAAAGGAAAGGAAAGGATAGTGTTAAACTTTTATCGTGTTTGGTTGATTAGTAAAGGAAAAGAAAGGAAAAGATAGACAACAAAAGTACAGGCAATCAAACTATGAGTGAAGGAAAGAGAAAAAGAAAGGGCTAGGGTTTAACAACGTTCAAGAGGTAGGAGATCAGCATAGGGGAGGTCTCGACCTCCTCCCAACAGCCGCCAGAGCAATCTAATATTCGGGAAACATCTCCAAAGTGCGCTGCATGGAGGAGTCTTTTTCAAGGCTCAACGGAAAACTCATTCGTTAACTTGTCTTTCACGGAAGAAAGTAGACATACGAAAAATATTTATGTAGATGATGAGGATGTAGCAAATGACTTTGAGTATTGGAAACACTCCTTGCTGGGATATGTTCTTAGGAAGAAACCTTTCTTTCCATTCCTCAAGAAATATAGCTTAAACGTTGGAAAAAGGATGTGCATGTGATTTCTCTTCATGATGGGTTCTTCATGGTAAGATTTCAGAGTGACGCAAATCGGGATCGAGTTCTCCAGAGGGTGCACACATTTGAAGGAAGGCCGATCATTGTCAAAAAGTGGTGCAAGAATGTGTATCTAGAGAGAGATGTTTTAGGGTCTGTTCCAATTTGGATGAAGATTAAGGGTCTCCCTATTCATTGTTGCAACAAGATTGTGGTATCAAAAAATTGTTCCAAGTTTTCAAAGCCAATATTTCTGGATGATTCAGTTGCAAGGGACCGCGGTCAATATGTTCAAATAATGGTCGAAGTGGATGTGCATGAACAATTACCAAAGTCTATTGTGGTGAGTATACATAGAAAAGATTGCCTGTTACAAATGTTATATAATTGGAAATCTCAAGTGTGTGTTGGATGTAAAGGGATTGATTATATTTTTGCTAAGTGCCCTCGCAAAATATTAGAGAAAACAAAGCCAAAGTCTACAAGTCAGTGGGTAATTAAGAAGCAAGGCAAACTTGTTTCTGTTGATGATGATAGTCTAGAAAAGGAAATTACAGCTACATTGTTTCCTGCAGAGGTGAATTTGACACCTAAGGATGTTTCCACTTCTAACGCTTTTGAGGTGTTACAAGATGAGGATGATTGTTCAAATCAGACCAAGCGATAAAAGGTATGATTGGGGAAGAGGAAGAGGATCCTATTTCTCCTGTAGCTCCTATGATGGCTATTAGAAGTGGTGGTAGTGCTAAAGATGCTACTACTTAGAATTCTAACAAGAGAAGAGCTACTCCTATTTCTAAGAAAGGTCTAACAAAGTCTAGCGATAGTATATCTTCGGATGCAACTCTGAACCAAATTATGCAACAGATTACTATGGAAAAGGAGATGTCTTCTATGACTGGTCAAAATTAGAGTATGAGTAAGGAGAGAGGTAAGTCTCAGAAGCAACAACCTATAGTCACTGATAAGGTGACAAGGAGAAAATTAGGGGGCGGTGACCCCAAATTCCATAATTAATGATTGGTTCATGGAATGTTAGGGGCTTGAATAGGCCCAAAATGCAGAAAGAGGTTAGGAAGTGGATTTCTCAAACTTCTTTGCAGTTTGTTTGTCTTCTGGAAACTAGGCTGTTGGAACATAATTTTGAGAGGGTTTCTAAGAAGATAAGGTCTAATTGGTGTTGGATACATAATTATTCTATGCATGTTAATGGAAGGATTTGTTGTGGGTGGAATGGGGCTTTATTTAAGGTTGAGGTTATTCACTATGGTATGCAATCTTTGTTGTTATAGGTTTGTCATCTTCCTTCTAATTCTAATGTTTTTATTTCCCCTGTTTATGCTTCTAATTCAGTGGGAGAAAGAAGAGATTTATAGAGAGACTTGAGATTTATTCAACTTTAGTTCATGGTCCGTGGTTGGCTTTGGGTGACTGGAACATTATAAGATTTCATTCAAAAAAATGGGTGGTAGGAAGGTCCCTCAGGCTATTTTGGATTAATATAATGAATGTCTTGGTGATGTTGGTTTTTCTGATTTGCACACAAACAATGCATCATCAACTTGGTGCAATAGACAGAATTTTGCTAAAAGAATTTATGGGAGGCTGGACAAAGTTATGGTGAATCATGCTTGGCTTCAAGCTTTTGTTGCTTCTAAAGCTACTTTATATAATGCAGGGCTTTCAGATCATTGCGCTATTGTTATTGATGTGTTTCAAGGGATTTTTTCAGGCCCAAAGCCTTTTAGAATGCTAAAGGTTTGGTGTCTTCAAGAGGGCATTGAGGATGTGATTGGTAAGGCTTGGCAAGTTGTTTCTAATGGTGATCCTATTTAGGCTCTTCAGCAAAAACTCAAGAAAGTAAAAGAAATGGTGGAGAGCTGGAACAAAGATAAGTTTGGAAATATTTACTCTACAGTTAAGGCGGCTAAAAATGAATTGAATGCTGCTCAGAGCTTGTTACAATAGAATCGATTTGATCCTGGGGCTATTTCTTCTTAAATGAAATGTAGACAACTTTTGGAACAAGTTATTACAAATGAAGAGGTGTTAGTTGCTCAAAAGGCTCGGACTTAATGGTTACAGGACAACAATAGATGCACTGCATACTTTCATAATAAAGTAGCTCAACACATAAATTTTAATGCTATTGTTTCAGTGCAAAATGATGAAGGCATTATGTCTTCTGATCAAGACACTATTAAGTAGTGGGTTGTTGATCGCTTTGCTGACTTCATTAGTGTTCATGGTGTACAGGAGGTCTCTAATTTAAAGACTCCCAGGACAACTTTAGATGTGGAGAAGGTTCTAATGCTTAAAGCTCCTATATTAGATGAGGAAATTAAGAGGGTAGTGATGGAGTTTAAACCTGACCAAGCTCCAGGCCCAGATGGTTTTCCAGCCAGATTATATCAAAGATTTTGGGGGATTGTTGGTAAGGATGTTTGTGATGCTGTGAAGTACTACTTTCATAATCCAAAGTTGTATAAGGGTGTTAATTCTTCTTTTATCACTTTGATCCCTAAGAAGGAGAGGGCAGTTAAAATATCTAATTTTAGACCCATATCTCTTTGCAATACTTCTTATAAAATTGTAACAAAGATTTTGGCTAATAGACTTGCTCTTGTTCTGAATGATTTAGTAGGGTGGGAACAATCAGCCTTTATTAAGGGGGGAAGGATTCATGATAATATTTTGATGGCTCATGATTTGGTTAGGAGGTTCAATTGTGCTTCTAATCAGTCCATGGCTATTAAGATAGATTTGAATAAGGCCTATAACACAGTTTCGTGGAGGTTTTTGTTCAATCTTTTACAAAAATTTAGGTTTGGTGAGACTTTATTAGGTGGATTAATGGATGTTTGACTACTTCTTGGTTCTATGTTCTTATCAATGGGTCTCTAGAGGGGTTCTTTCAGCCAGGGAGAGGCTTAAGGCAGGGTTGCCCTTTCTCCCCTATGTTATTTACTTTGGTTGCTCAGTACTTTTCTTCTCTTGTGGAATTCGAAGTTATTAATGGTGCCTTAAGTCCTATTTCGGCTATTAAAAGGTCCAATCTGAATCTTTGCCATTTATTGTATGCTGATGATCTGCTTATTGTATCGAAGGCTAATTTGAGATCTGTTATGGCCATTAGGAGAGTGCTTAATGAATTTGATGGTATTTCTGGATTGTATGTAAGTCCATCCAAATCAACTGTGTTCTTTTCCAAGTTAGTTACGAGAAGAAACTATTTGATAAGGCTGTTGGGATTCAAATAAGGTAAACTTCTAGTTAAATATTTGGGTATGCCCCTCAATTCTTCTGGTTTGTCTTTGATTGCTTGTTCAGAGTTATTGGACAAAATTAATGCTAGACTTTATCACTGGTGCAACTTGAATCTCTCTCTGGCTAGTAGGATTGAGCTGATTAGAACTGTGATTTACCCCCCACAATCTTGTATTGGTCTTCTTATATAAAGTTATCGGTCAGGGTTTCTTATTTACTTAAGAAACAAATTAAGAAATTTGTTTGGGGAGGATTTGATACAAGGTCTAAAATGCATCATGTGAAATGGGATTGCGTTTCTAGACCTAAGAGTGAAGGAGGTTTCGGTATTAGAAAGGTTTTGGATATGCAAAATGTTGCTGCCTGTGCTCTGGCCTGAGATTTTTTGAATGGCAAGGAGTATCTTTAGGTTAGGTGGTTTAGGGATAAATATACAAAAGGCTTTTCTTATTGGGAAGCTGTTCAAACATCCTCCAGTTCAACTACATGGAAATTTCTGCTTTCAATAAGAGAAATCATGTTACAAAGTGTGAATTTAGTATTGCTGATGGTTCAAAAATTAGTCTATATCATGATCCTTGGTGTGGGGGAGATACTATCCTACAAAAGTTTGGTCATGGGGTTGTTAGACTTCTACCTTTCACAAAAACCTCTAACTTGAATGTTTTAATTAATGATAATAGATGGTGTTTAGACAGTCTTTCTGAGTTTGGTTTACATCAATTTACACAATTTGTTGAGTCTATTAATCTTCATTCAGGTAGTGACAGATTGCTATGGAATAATGGTAAGTTTAACTTTAAGAATGCTTGGGATTCATGTAGAGCTCATCATTCTCAGCCTTCTTGGAGGAGTCCTTGTTGGAACAAAGCTAGGCATAGTGCCTGTTTGACATCATGCATCACTCTTCATAACAAACACCCCTCCTTCTGTAATCTGCAGAAAAGGGGTATTTTTTTTATCTTCTGTGTGTTTTAACTGTAATCAAGATGTTGATTCAACTTGTTATCTATTCTTTGGATGCTATTTTGCGACGGATATTTGGCAGTGGTTTGTATCTTTTTTTAAATGGAATTGGAATGTGCCATCTTATGACGAGTTGCTACAATGGAATGAATAGAAAATAGTCATTTCTAAATTGTTTGGCATGCTATTTGCTATTACTTTGTGGACCGTTTGGAAGGAAAGAAACAGTAGAATGCACCAGGGTTGTAGTAAGTTTGCTGCAGATGTTGCAAAATATGTTGTGTTTGAGATTATGGAGGTGGCTGCCATTAAATCTCTTGAAAATCTGTGCCAATTACTCTCTTGATGTTTGGTGGTCTTAGTCTGAGTCTTCTAGCTTTCTTAGCTTGTCATTGTTTCCATATGTATTGGAAATGGTTTTTTCAAATGTATGTGTTTTAATTGTACAAGTGGGGATATGCCTAACTTTGATTCAATGTACTGAATGCATATTTTTAATGTAATGGAAATCACCTCATTTAAGAAGGAAAAAAAAAAAGGAAAGAAAGGAAAAAATTAAAATTTTTACCATTATACCCTTTTATATTTAAAAGAACAAATTTTAGCTTTTATCAAAATAAAGGCAAAGTTGGTATTAACAAAGCTTCATATAAAAAAAGTACCCTTTCCTTTCCTTTCATTTCTTCCCATTTTTGGAAGGATAACAAAAGTTACTATTTATTCTTAATTTATCCCTTCAAATTCTTCTATTTCCTTTCCTTTCCATTAAATTTCATACCAAACACACAAAACTATACCCTTCCATCACCTTTCTTTTCTTTTACTTCTATTTCCTTCCTACCAAACTAACCCTAGTAGTCTAACTCGATCTATTTGAATTATGTATGCTAGATACATGAATGCATATATCTCGTAACATGGCAAATTAGCAACGTAAACTTTGAAGCTGAGTTTCTCTCCTCTCTCTCACACACACACATATAGGGCAAACTAAGGGTGCAACTTGGGTTGGTAACCCGAATTCAACCTAAGGCCAACCCGATTTTTTACGAACTTGGACAAATATTTTTACAATTAGGATTGAGTTTGGGTTGAAAAACCTCAACCCGAACTTAATTAGGATTAGGCTAGATTTGAGGTGCTAACAACCCGAACCCGAATTGTAATATTATTTTTATACATATTTTTTATTTTGAATATATTATATATAATATTCAAATTATGATAACCATTTTCTTTTCAACTTCCTTTATTTAAATCTTAATTTATTGTATGTTATCACTTTGGATAATTAATTTCCTAAAAAATTGTTTGTAATTTTTTAGAAATTTGCATTAAGTTCTTAATTTTTTGTCTGTTTATAAGTAATCTAATGTGAAACTTATTAAAGATCACTTTAAATTTTCAATATGGAGATTGGTAATATAGATAACCTGAATTAACCCGACTTTCTAACCCAAAATCTCAACCCGAGTTGCAAATCCGAGTTTAAAAATTTAAAGATGAGTTGGGCTAGGGTTGAGTAGTTAGAGTTGAAAGTAGGGTTATAATTGAGTTATGATTGAATATTTCATATGTACGAATGAGTCGGAGTTGTACCTTTAACCAGCCCAATTCGCCCAAGTTGCAGCCGTAGGCCAAACCCATTGCCCATATATATATATATATATATATATATTCCAAATATTTGAAAGGCCCTCTCATTGACTCATTTATAGGCGACTCATAAGTGATGTTTCTCTGTCGTCTGTCTTCATTTAAAATGCAAATCTCTCTCTCTCTCTCTCTCTCTCTCTCTCTATATATATATATATATATGTATGTATGTAAATAAATTCCAAATATTTGAAAGGCCCTCTCATTGACTTATTTATAGGCGACTCATAAGTGATGCTTCTCTGTCGTCTGTCTTCATTTAAAATGCATCTAATTTCTCGTGGAATCTCACACTCTCTTTCTCTCTTATCTACACTACACTGTGTTCCAATGTCAGTCTCATGTGCAATATCCTATCTCTCTCTCTCTCTCTCTCATCTACAGTACACTATACTGTGTTCCAACGTCAGTCTCATGTGCAATATCCTCAAAGGAACCTTCGTCAACCACTAACCCATTATTCTAAATCACTCTTTTTCTTTTTTTCTTTCTTTTTGGTAAGATTAGTAAAAAATCAGCACAAAAAAAATCCTCTAAATCGCTCTCGTACTTCAATTATTTATTCTCTGTCTCTCTACCACATTGTTCACTAGTTCCAGCGGACAATGCCCTTTCCTCCACAGTTCTGTTCTCTACACATAAAGCCCACAAATTTCTCTCTGTTGCTTATGGGTTTCAACTCACGAGCCATCCAAACAAAGGCAACATCCGTACTATCCATGTCCGAAATGTAAATTGTGGTTCAGAATTGGTTTGCTGAAATGGGTTTGAACGAATCTTTATGGGTTTTTGTGGTTTTGTGTCTGGGAGTTCGCTGTGCTAGTTCAGAGGTCTCTGTTAAGTTCTTGGACACCCCTCCTGCATTCTCAAACTTGAATGCAGCTACATTTGCTTTTGAAGTTTTGGTGGGTGCTAATGGGGAAACTTGCACAGACTGTAATAACAATTGCAAGGTTAGTTCTTGTGGATGTGTGTTGGTGTGTGTTTTTTGATAATGTTGATTTAGCTTGTGGTTCTTTCTTGTGTTTGTGTGTGTAATAAATTCTATGATTTTTTCTTTTGGTAGGTAGATTCCTATGTTAAAGTGGGCAGTTGGCCTTGTTCAGTTCAGTCTTAATTGATACTATAAATCTACTTTGGGGGCTCTCGTTCATAATGTTCTGAACAAGTTTTAATTGACCAGCATATCTATTTTTTAATTCAATGTAATTGGGTTTCAGAATTTTTTTATGATTCACCTGACAAAAACTTGACAAATTCAATTTCTTTGATTGCCCATTTGTTAAAATTTTTACTGTTAGAGATAATAATTATGGTTCATTTACTGAGAAGCTAGAATTGCATTAGTCCATATCCTTGCAAAATGTCAGGGTATACATGCAAATGTCAAGTTGCATGACTTGAACGATTTCAAGAGGTCTATTAATTTCAATTTATTGAATTTTTCTGTTGATTATATTCAGACAGTTAACTTTTTATATTTTTGTCAATTTTGTTGTTGATCTATATATACACACACACACAATGCCTTGGGTAAAAGCTTGATTGTTGTTGTTGTTGTTGTTGTTGTTGATGATGATGATGATGATGTATACACACACACACCATGCATGCAGCTGGATGATCAAATATCTTCAGATTGTGAAGCTGGAGAAGTTTCTTATACGAGATTGCAGGATGGAAATCATACATTTGAGGTGTGCACCAATGGGTCTCAAGGAGTTGGCTGCTCTACATTTAATTGGACTGTTGGTAAAGAAACCTATCCTTTTCAGTTCTTATTGTTACTTCTTTTGACAATATGTTTGTCCAACAATGTTAAGAGTAAAAATGCATCTTATCATTTATGCAAACACTGAGTTTCTGCTTATAAATTCTCTCCTCAAACACACCCTAATTGGGGCCAGTGTGTGTGTATCAATTTCAAATTGACGAATCATGTTCATATAGGCAGGCAGTTTTTCATGGCTTTGGCTTCTGTGTAATTCTTTCTAAATCCAGTTGTTCCTTAAACTTTGCAGACACAGTTCTCCCAACAGCATATGTTACAGCTGCGACATCTTTTACAAATGCTCCAAATGTTTCTGTTAATATTTCTTTCAGTGAACCCTGTACTGCTGAAGGTGGTTTTAGATGTTCGTCCACAAATGCCTGCAACGTGAGTAGGTGGCAGACAGAAACTAAATAAACATCTCAATAATTTTCTGCATTCTTTGTTCTGTGCATGGGCTATAGTAACTTTAATTTTCTTCATAAAATGTGGTTTTATGATAGGGTTAGCTTCTTGTACAGTTTTCTCCCCTTATTTATATGTTAAGTTAATAAACAAGACTAGTTAAAGTTCATGTCAGTGTGATCAACTCAAGTTAATGAGACACAAAGAAATTGTTGAAACATCTCCCTGGCCAGAGAGTTACAGTCAAACTTTCTAAACTGCTTGAAAAGAAAAATAAAATCACATTTTATCAAATTCCTTGCTTAAAATATGTTATACACTCTTGTTATAATTATTATGTTTTTTGGCCAACAGATTTAACCATAATTTCTAGGGATATTTTACCTTTTATAGCTTTTTTCCAGTGACTAGTCCATCAGAAAATTAGGCATATGAAGCTAACTCAACTTAGTATAGGTTCTTTGATTAGTGATATATTGCCTGACTGAAAAATGAAATGAGTTCTAATGGTAAATGTTCACTTCTTTACAGCTTCTTGTCTATGGTGATGGCCAAGTTCTACCAACTACACTCAACATTCTTCAGCCATACCTCAAATTTTCTCTTGTAGTGAGCCTATCTTCAAACGTTCGATATGGACGAGTGATTTTGGTGATGGATAAAGATTTCTGTACAGACAAAGCTGGAAACAGATTTACAAGAACAGCAAATTCAAGTTTCTATATACATTTTGGTGACTGTTTCTTTTTTACATTATCTCTGTTTCCTGAAAAAATAATAGTTCTTGTATCCGATGTATAGTTATTTTAGTTAAACTGTTTTGTCTGACCTCAAAATACCCATTCTTTGTGTGTATCAAAACCCAAAAAAAAATTGCCCGCCTACTGATTGTCAATATTACCAAATTAGCACATGGGTATTTC
This sequence comes from Cornus controversa, assembly GCA_026545225.1. Taxonomy (NCBI): domain Eukaryota; kingdom Viridiplantae; phylum Streptophyta; class Magnoliopsida; order Cornales; family Cornaceae; genus Cornus; species Cornus controversa. The sequence goes on from CM048845.1 coordinate 59,218,434, forward strand.
ATCATGAATTGTTGTTGAATGTCTCTAGATTTTCAACTCTATTAGACATGTTGGATCTAGATTTTGATAGAAGTTTGTTCAAAGGAGTCATTTTTCAGAAGAAAAAGAATTTCACATATTTGTTCTTGAAGACATAACTAGCTTGCTGCTATCATCGAATATTCAACTTAATCTGATTTTTGGCGGTTGGATTCTTCAGATAGAAGAAGTGTGTTTGTCAACATGAGGACTCGTGTTCGTCAAAGGCTACTTCAAATTAACAGTGAAACTAGAACTGTGCAAGCGACCAATAATTACAAAAATCTAAAGTTGTATTTGTACTTTTCAAAACCTGTTCGCAACTCATCTGCTGAAATCTTAAATGCTCTCCACCCAAGTCAAGGCTCTCTTCTTCCTATTAGTGGAAATAACCTTAGAAATCGCAGATTCGGCTTTCTGGTCAGTTGAATTGTAGATTAAATGTATTGGAATTTTATTTTTCTTAGATTTATTTCTCTATGGAGACCCTATTTCTCATCAACTTTTAGCATGGTCAATTGTTTTCATTCTCTCTTTCCAGGTTGAGGATTTATCAAGCATGGCCATAGTTACAGTCAGCCTTGATTCAAACTTGATAATAAGCAGACAAGGAACTCCAGTTTCTCCCATTGTGCCAGTTACTTTCCTTTATGGTACATATTTCATCTGGATAAGGCATTTATGAAGAAAGAACCTATTGTAATATTTTGAAGGGAATAGAACCGGAACAATTTTTTTTTCTCTCTTTTGACATATAAATAATGGATGAGAAGTTCGTATGTTCCATGCAAATGACTTAGCTTTGTAAATGAGATTTTGCATATTTGAGATTTGGATAGCCCTTCTCACTGGAAATGGGTTTGACCTTCAGATTCAGAGAGGCCTACTGTGAGGTTAAGTACAACATCTAACATGAGGACAAGAGAAAACACTATCCCAGTATTGATCAAGTTCACTAAGCCTGTATTTGGCTTCAATTCTTCTCACATATCTGTCACTGGAGGACACTTGCGGAGGTAATTCTGTCTCTATACAAGCATTTGGCATATAATATCCATACATTAATACATATGCATAAAAAATTATGCACATTTTTTTGTGTATCATCAGTATAAATAATAAAAAAATGCATAGTCCAATGAATGTCCCAGCCACGTGGAGTGCTGGGAGGGGAAGAATGGAGATTGACCTCACCTTTGTGATTATTTTGCTCCAAGTGGTTGCTCTGGTACTCGAACTTGCTTACTCACGCTTGTTAGCCATAGTTTTAACCATTACACCAAGCGATAACCTCTATTTTTATAAATAATGTCTTGCACATATACACGCACACTAGGTATCATGAAATTATGTCACACTATTGGGCCAGTTTCAAGTTAGTTAAGGGAAAAGGCATTAGAATTAGCATGTCCTATATTACTCAAAGTTTATTTTCTTTTCTCTGCACTTGTCCAGCTTTCATGAAGTGAGTAGGAACATATATGCTTTAGAGACAGAAGTAGACAACCATATAATATCTATCAGCATTCCTGAAAATATCACTCAAGACGTTGCTGGAAACAGAAATCTAGCATCTGATGTTCTACAAGTGAGGCACTGTAAGGATTTTATCTTTTCTGCTTGTCAAAATCTGGTTGATTGTAGGATGTCTAAATCTTATAGGAACATTATCTCTTTTAGTTATTTACTGATGTCCTAATCTGATCAGCAAACCATTTACAGATTCTGTGCCCGTAATATCTTTCGTGCTTTCCACCTTCACAACTGCTGCTTTTGCAGCGTCATCTTTAGCTGCAGGGCTGCTCACTGTTTCAACTGCAAGCCTTCAGTCTGTTGGGGCATTTTCTAGACCTTTTTTAACATCTCATCCTGCAAGGAATCTATTTGTAATATACCTTTCTCTTTCAACATTCACAAGATTATTAGTTTACTTTGATAAAATTATGATCCACTGCAAGCTGGTTGAAGTGATTCATGGATCGAACTTGTATTTTCTATATATCAATACTCCTTTTGGTTGCCAATAATGAAGAGGAATAGAAAAGAAAATTTGGAATCTAACTGTTGGGAGTTGGAAGATTCCTTTTCTTTCCCTTTTTCCTCTATATTTTTAGCAATAAAACAGATCACAAGAAAATGCTAGAATAAGATATCTATACTTCAAAAATACTTAATTTAAAAATTAAAAAAAAAACTGATACTTCAAAAAATAACCATGGCCCCACTTTGGAATTTGGATTTAATTGTAAAAAATTTCTTCCACTCTAGATAACCACCCCAAAAGTCTTTTCCTCTCCCTCTATCTATGTCTCTCTCTCCTTTTATAATTGCTGTCCACACAATTTTTAGCATCCATCTTGTAGATTTTTAGTTTGAAACAAGAGCTCATTTATTGAGAGACGGTTGGAATCATTTCTTATAAAACACAAGCAAGAGGGTGGGCGCAGAGAGAGATAGAGAGAGAAATTTGGCACATATTGAGGATTTCAGTTAATAGACTTTCCTGAATAGATATAAATCCCAACTGTAAACTGTGGTTTGTGTTTTAACTCGTTGATAGGTTAAAGACTTGTAAATATATTTTTTTTCCCTAACTGAAAACTTTCCTCCACTCCTCCGTGAAGTACCATTAATTTAATTGATCTGAAAAGATAAGTAATTAAAAGTAATTGTCACATAATTTTCGTATAACTAATTATGCATTTTTCTACTTTGCTTTGATACAGAGAATTGCATGCCACATTCAGGTTTTTGCACTGTCTAGATGGTTGGCAGTTACATTGCCAGTTGAGTATTATGAATTCGTCAGAGGTTTACAGTGGAGTATACCCTACTTCACTCTCCCATGGGAAACAGAACACATTCAGCCAGTCATGGTCGGCTCAAGTTCCCCGACCAATTCACATTCATATGGTTCCAAAGTTTATGATTCAGGAACTATTAAGAATTTTGATATGGCAACTCCGGTGTATGGATTGCCGCTTACTCCAATGGAATACAGATCATTTTTTGAGGTCAGTATCCCTTATTTTTCCTGAAATCTAATTTTTAGTTTCTAGTAGGGTTTTTCTTTCTGATAAAATGCACCTTTACTAGCAGAACCAAAATACCAAACCGGAAGCTGAGTATATTTTGGATCCACGAAATTTGAATGGGTAAGTCAGTAGGATCCTCTATTTCACTATGAATACTTTCACCTGCTGTGTTTTTTATTGAAAATTGGACTGATTCCAAATATACTTAATGATGGGGAAGAAATCGAAAAGTTGCTGGAGAAATGATTAAAATAAACTATAAGATAAATTGGAAAATTCAAAATCAGTGCACCTACCATCTGAAATGATATTCTCTTCTATCCTTTGGCGGTAGAAAAATAATTTGATGACTGTGTTTAGTCTCTCCTCCATTCAAGTGCTAAGAGAGATTCTTCTTTTTTTCCTTTTCTTGATTGGTGAGAAAAATTCTTTTACATATCTTGTCTTGACTATTTCTTTTTTTCTTTTAGGTGGAAGGACTTCGATAGAAGCATGTTTTGGTTAGCTGTTATTGGTGGCGGCTTGATATTGTTGCATGCTTCACTCCTTTTCATTTTAAAATTCCGGAAGAAAAACCCAGAAAAACAGAGTAGTTATGGAGCACTCATATTGCCACGATTTGAGATATTTCTTGTAATTCTTGCACTGCCTTGCATTTGTGAAGCCTCAGCATCTCTAGTAAGAGGTAAGAGGTATCTCGTATTATTAATTTCTTCAACTCCTTATTTTACATGTTAGTCGTGTCAATAGTATGGGGTGACAATATCCAGCAATGTGTTAGTATCCATGAAATTATTAACTGTCAGTTCAACATTAACAATTTTATTATAAAAATCTTCAGTTTAGCGATAAAAAAAAGTAAAAGATGATGCATACAAGATAAAATCAATTCACGTGTAAAGTGAAAGATTACCAATAGTAGCACAGGGGCGGAGCTACACTATGGCATGGCCCTCCCAAAAAATTTCAAAAATCTTATTTATGGCCCATAAAAAATAGTGATTTTGTAAGCAAACCTTACTTGTGGTCCTCGAAACTCATAAACAATTAGCTCCCCCAAAATTTTTCGTAACACTTATTTATTAGCTGCCAAAACTAATGAGTTGGAACTAAACATAACTTGTCTCCCCTCGAAACTCGTAGAAAATTCTAACTTTAACCTTTTTAGCCTTACTTTTGGAAGTTTGAATCTTGCTAAACAAAAAAATAATTTCATAACTATGGTAGTCCTTACTGCAACATATTAATAATAAATTCACATTTACATACACACATATATAATATCCATTATATGAATTCAAGAGAGAATAAGGGCAAATTACACTAATATCCCCTAAATATTGTGGTTGATTACCAGTCATTTCCAAACAAAAATATAATGTGAAACTTCTTTCCTTATTCACGAAAATGATTTTGCCGTAAAATCATAATTAATGTAGTTAGATACACAATCTCTAATGTTGACTTTCTAGGGCTGGATATTTGTCTATAAAATTCTGTTGTGAATTGCTCTTGATAAGAAAAAAAAAAATTTCCCCCTATTTGAAACTCAAGCACTCACTTTGCCTCTATGGGGACTGAACCATCACTTTGGAAGGGGAGGAAGTACCACTAGACTACGACCCTTGATATAATTTTATTTTATCAATTGCCTTGTCCAACTATTTAAATAAGCAAGGCAGTCTAAATTAAAGTCAAAAGGCTTACAAATTAGTCGAACTAAAATAGAATATATGGAATGTAAATTTAGTAATGCGGTAGAAAATGATGGTATAACAATAACAATTCAATACTGGCAAGTTAGTGGTGTTTTATGCGATAAACATATAACAAATAAGTTTAAAGGGAAAGTACATGGGACAGTCATTACTCATTAGACCACTTATTTTATAAGGAGCAGAGTGTTGGGCTTTAAAAATGAAACAGGAACAACACATTGTGAGGTGGATGCTAGGAGTAACTAAAAGAGATGAGGTTACTAATTAATATGTGAGAGATAAATTAGGAGTGATGGCTATTAGGAGAATATAAGAGAAAGTAGACTTAGGTGATATGAACATTTTCAACGCAAAACTTTAAGTGTTGTAATGAGAAAAGGAATATTGAATTTCATAGAAGGTAAACGGTCAACCTAAATTAACATGGATTATCTTAAAGATTTAAATCTAATTGGAGAAATGGCTTATGATAAAAATAAATAAATAAATAAATAAAAAGATGGAAAAAGAGAATTATGTGGTCAACCCTGTCATATGGGATAAGGCAATGATGACGATGACGATGATGACGACGACGACATCTAGTCATAAATAAATAGTGTGCCAGACACATCAATCTTGTTTTAAAACCCACCTGATCCATCATAACAAGGAATATTTATGTGTACGAGGAGTTTTATATATTTCATTGTAAAGTAATCTTTGCCACAAAACAAAATCTGTCCTCATTTCATATTTTTTGGCATTTTGAGTCCAAAAGTTGGCTGACTTTATTTTTCAACTCCCTTTTATGATTCAAGGAGGAGCGTCCTCAGGGCTTATAGTTGGCATTCTACTATTATGTGTTGCATCTGTTCTGCTGATAGTCTTATTCTTGTTCCTCTCCATTGGAATTACATTTGGAAAGCTGCTTCAATACAAGGAAGTACATAAAGAGGGCCAGAAATTTCACTGGTATCAAGACATTGTCCGGATAACTCTAGGTCCTGGTAAAAGAGGCCAGTGGACATGGAAGAATCCATCCCATTCTGTTTGTCTAACCATGTTAGGCCCTTTATTCGAAGATCTAAGGGGCCCTCCTAAATACATGCTCTCTCAGATTGTTGGGGGGAATTCCCAGAATCACGCTGATACTATAATTGCCTCTGATGATGAAACCGAAGATGCAGAAGCACCTTTTATTCAAAAGTTGTTTGGAATTCTTAGAATATATTACACATTGCTTGAATCTGTGAAACGGGTTTGTCTTGGAATTATGGCTGGTGTCTATTCAGAGACCTGGTCTCTTAAAACTCCGACGATTACCTTACTATGCATCACCTCTTTCCAGCTGTTCTTCCTGGTTCTTAAGAAACCTTTTATTAAGAAAAAGGTTCAATTAGTTGAGATCATCTCAGTTTCTAGCGAGGTGGGTATATTTGCTACTTGTTTTGTTCTCTTAGAGAGAGAATTTTCATCAGGGGATGAAACGAAAATTGGTATCTTCATGCTTACACTGTTCTTAGTTGCATTTTTAGCCCAAATGATCAATGAATGGTATGCACTGTATAGACAGACAAAGCAGCTGGACCCGGCTGAGAACTCTTTCTTTTTTGGTTTGAAAACAGCTTCAATTGGATTTCTTCTATTTTTCATTCCATCAAAGATGATCAAAAACCTGGACAGCAGGTTTCCACTGAAGCAACATGGGGATCGCGAAATTGGGGAGACCACATATTCTGATGACAGATACAGAAGCTCTGGGAGTAGGAGCCCGGGTACCACTGATAAACCATGGTTAAAACAGCTAAGTGAACTGGCAAAGGCTAGCTTTAGTAGAGAAGGAAGTGGAGTTCCAAGTGATCCTACAACTAGTCGCCCCCGATGGAGCTCATTCTGGAGTGGCAAGAGAAGTGGGAGCTCATCTCTAACTTCATCGTCAGATTTCAAGTTGAAACCCAGAGCCTTGGACAAAGATCTAGAAGCCATTTTTGCATCCAATTAAGATATTATGAATACTCCTTAAAGATTTGAATGGTCTTTCGGACTGGGTGAGAGGGAGGTGCTAGCAGGTTGTAGTTCATCTTACATGTATAAAATTCTGGTGATACATATAGTCTTGTAGCCAGTTCATCTTATTGGCTTCCCATTGTAAGTTGCAGGCATTGAGAAATGGAGCATGAATGGCTTAAGAATGGAAGGCTAATTGGGCAACCTATTTGTAAAGCAGATGATTATATTGGTGGTACAAATCTGTATATCAGCTGAATTATGGGCTTTTGTGGCCAACCAGAAAGAGTGGGTCATATATGAAAGGGTCCAAATGACTGTTCTAGTTCAATAGGGCTATTGTAAGAGTTCTTTTTGTTGCTTCCAAAACATTTTCGTAAGGGCTTTCAACTGGTCATACAATAGCATGAATCCAGGCTATTTTCAATCGCAATTTTGGGAACACAAGGATGGTTTATTGAAAAACTGTATACATGGTCACAAAAACGATGAAAAAAGATCGCTAATAATTAAGTTATATCTGCGTGAAACTGGTGTATTGGAATTGGAATTGGAGAAAAATTAGTTTGAACTTTGAATTAAATTTTCTCGGATTCCAAGATACCAGTTTCATACATCCCATCATAGATAAAATATTTTGATTTAAACTATTTTTTTTTCAATTTCAATTCTAAGACACTAATTTCATACTACCAAATATAACATTTATTACTTTTCCAAATCCAAAAAGTTATGTGGACAAAGCCTTGCATGTAACGAACAAAGCCTCCTCATTTTATTTTTATTTTTTGGTCTAAGTAGGTACAAGAAGAACTAGGCCCATTTGTTTGAGGCAAACAGAACAAGGCCCAAACTGTCAAAAGACCACATTAGATCGGACCAATCAAAAATGGAAAATGTTAAACGTTATGAAATTTTATCATAAATTGCCTTCATGATGGCAAGTGATAATACCATTGACATTCCGTGTATGGGGGGAATCCCACCAATACTAACTCACCATTTAATTGCCACATCATTCAAGATAAAAATTTATGATATATTTTCATGACGTGTAGCATTGCTCATCAAAAATTACATATTATAACTTGTCTAGAACCAACTTAGGCCCATTCCCTTGTCAACATATATGCTACTCACAAATTATCAACAGTTTTCATAATCATTAATCACTTTAGTTAATCTTTTTCTAAGTTAATTATGAATTAGATCAAAGTCTAGGGGTTTTCTAACTAGCTTCTAGACTATTCCGATGCTTTGATTAAATATTGTGGTTGATTTACCAGTCATTTCCAAACTATAATATAATGTGAAACTTCTTTCCTTATTCACAGAAATGATTTTGCCGCAAAATCATAATTAATGTAGTTAGATACACAAAATCTATTGTTGACTTTCTAGGGCTGGATATTTGTCTATAAATCCTATTGTGAATTGCTCTTGATAAGAAAGAAATTTTTTCCCCCTATTTGAAACTCAAACACTCACTTTGTCTCTATGAAGACTAAACCATCACTTTGGCAAGGAGAAAGTACCACTAGACTACAACCCTTGGTATAATTTTATTTATATCAATCGTCGTGTCCAACTATTTAAATAAGTAGGGCAGTCTAAATTAAAGTCAAAAGACTTAAAAATTAGTCGAACTAAAATAAAATATATGGAATGTAAATTTAGTAATGCGGTAGAAAATGATAGTATAACAATAACAATTCAATACCGGCAAGTTAGTGGTGTTTTATGCTATGAACATATACCAAATAAGTTTAAAGGGAAAGTACATGGGGTAGTCATTAGCCCACTTATTTTATAAGGAGCAGAGTGTTGGACTTTAAATATGAAACAGGAACAACACATTTGTATAGTAGAAAAGTGAATGCTTAGGTGGATGCTAGGAGTAACTAAAAGAGATGAAGTTACTAATCAATATGTGAGAGATAAATTAGGAGTGATGGCTATTTGGAGAAGATAAGAGAAAATAGACTTAGGTGGTATCGACATATTCAATGCAAACCTGTAAGTGTTGTGATGAGAAAAGGAATATTGAATTGCATAGAAGGTAAACGACTAAGAGGTTGACAAAAATTAACATAGATTATCTTAAAGATTTAAATCTAATTAGAGAAATGACTTATAAAAAAAAAAAAACAAACAGAAAAATAGAATTATCTGGTCAATCCCATCCATATGAGATAAAGGCAATGATGATTGATGACAACTGCGACAACATCTAGTCATAAATAAATATAGTGTGTTAGACACATCAATCTTGTTTTAAACCCACTTTGATCAATCATAACAAGGAATATTTATGTGTACAAGGAGTTTTATTTATTTCATTGTAAAGTAATCTTTGCCACAAAACAAAATATGTCCTCAGTTTATATTTTTTAGCCTTTTGAGTCCAAAAGTTGGTTGACTTTATTTTTCAACTCCCTTCTATGATTCAAGGAGGAGCGTCCTCAGGGCTTATAGTTGGCATTCTGCTATCAGGAGTTACAAGTCTTACTCATTTTGGAGAGGCCGCTTCCAAGCCTAGAATCTGTGGTACATCACTTTGGACAAGGGCACTTGCTATCGCACCAAGATTCAACCTCTTACCCAATGTCAATATAATTACTAAAAGATCATATGGGAGTAAGAAAACCATGTGCACCCGAGAACTTTGTACACTCGATATATGTCTGTATAGGAGCTAAAAGATTAGATGGTGATAAGAGAACCTTGGAATTGAAATCCACAATTAGTGTCATTATAATAGCTAAAAGATTTGAGCGTAGTTCGAGAATCTTGATTGATGTAGACAGGTTATCAATGCCTATGGGGACTTCAAAAGAAAGACTATACCGAGGGACTGACATATTTTTTGGTACAGTTTTAACGAGTCTGTTTCAACTTACGAAGACTCATTCACGACCCAACAATCAACACTCACTTGATAGCCTATGGCTCCTTGTGATACATGATTTTTTTGGCCAAATTGCACAGTTTAGGATTTTGTTTCTAAATTTTTTAGTGTTATGGGTAGATTGTCGAATTCTTTGAAATTTTCATTGGAGATCGAAATGGATTTGGATTTAATTGATTTTTAGTAGTTATCTTATTTTTGTGATTAGGTTCTTATTTCTATTTTTTCGTCATTTTTTGAGATAGTACTAAACAGGGTCGGCCCTGACTATAGGCGACCTAGGCGGTCGCCTAAGGCCTCCAAAATCTAAGGGCCCAAAAAAAATGATGTATATATATATATATATATTGTATGAGTTAAAAGCAGAGAAAAAATGGCCCAAATATATTGTATAAGTTAAACACAGAGAGAAAGGGGCCCAAAAAAAAAAATAGTACTATATATATTGTATAAGTTAAAGACATAGAGAAAGGGGCCAAAAAAAAAAAAAATAGTTATATATTGTATAAGTTAAAAACAATCGATATATATATATATATATATATATATATATATATATATATTTGTCTCCTTCAATCTCCTTCAATGAATCTATTGACTTTTCTCTTCTTTTTTTTTTTTTATAATTTTTTTCTCTTTTTCTTTATTCCTCCCTCTCTTCAACATCTTTCAATTTTCTTCTCCAGCCAAACAATATTGAAGAAAATCATATTCAATATCTCGGCAGAATTATATTTAAAGTTAAAAGTCTTAAGAGGAGTTTTAAAAATTCGCACTTTATAAAAAAAAATTACTCTTGTATAACCTTACATATAAAGGGCCTCACGTTAAAAGTTTGCCTAGGGCCCCTCAAGATTTTTGTAATCTCAGGATCGGCCCTGGTACTAAATTTGGCTTTATTTAGGATTTCTTTACTAGTATAAATAGATGTACTAGAGAATAGATTTACACTTACATTACTAATATTTCAGTTTTCTCTGCAACTTGGGATTGCCAATTGCTCAAGTATGATTCTCAATTTAACTTCCACTTTGTCAGTCTTGTAATTTTGGAATTGAAATTTGTACACTTGGTGTAATAGCTACAATATCATATGAGAGTTCAATGGTATATATATATGAGTGAGTATATATATATATATATATTCAACAATGGTGGTGTCGGATCTCTTAAAGCATCCCATAATCTACCACCGGGCACATGCATATAAATGAGTGAGGCAGCATGCAAATGTCACATACATAATGATCACCTCCCCCATTATATTGCTACACTATATTCCCATGATTTCATTCTCCTTGGAACGAGAAAATACCTTATTTTACATGGTTATTAGTGTGAGCACCTAGCACAAATCTCAAATCTTAAAATAGGTTTTGAGGCTATTACAAGAGTTTATTGGTCTGAATGTGCTTTGAGCCATGAATTATCTATAAGATTTTTGAACACTCAACACAATTATAGATTTTCTTCTCTTGTTCAAATCTAATCTATATTAGAGGATAATTCGAAATTTGAGTTAAATTTCTCATATAAACAAGAAGAATGAGAAGTGAGCTGAAGGTGGATGGTCCCTAAGATTCAGATCAACAAGAATGAAACACTCTCAACTTCCATAAGCACGTGTTAATTTGGACCAACTCACTTCTTAGCCTTGGTTTTGAGGTCCAAAAAGGAGTCATATAACTTGCTTTGTGCAATTAACTTATATGTAGTGAATTGATTGGTCATAAGTTACCCCTCTGTTGTGATAAATACCATCAACTAAGAACACAATCAAGAAATTGATAGAAAACACAAACACAAACCACACAAAGAACACAAAAGTGATTCAGTGTAAAGTCTTTGTCCACGGTGAAGATCTAACAAAAGATTTCACTTTGCAAAAATTAAAAATTACAATTTTAGGCCCCAAACTGTCTATGTCTAACACTATCCAATTGTGGCTATCAGTGTTCTCACTCTAACACACCCCAAACTCTAAACGCTCGTATATACTGAGCTACAAGAGAGTTCTAGAATGGGATCCACAACCTGCTTGAGAAAAACGTGTCAAAAGTTTTTTGCCAGGACCAAACAAAGTCCACTTTTCTAGTCAAAGCCGAAACAAAATTGGGGCCATAGCTTCACACCCTGCATGAAAGCTATTAGGCTCGAGAAGCTGAACCCCTCCAATCTTCATTAACAATCTATTATTGTGGTATCTTGAACTCTTCTGAAAGCATTGAGAAGACATGAGAGACTTCTCCTTCTTTAGGGTTTTGCTCGATAATTGACAGTGTTTGTTCATCCAAATCAATCACAGTTGTACATAAGGTGTAAAGTAGTGGACCTGGAAATCAAGCAAGAATCATAATTGAAAGAGATTCAAAGAGTTTAAACAACTTGAAAACTTTTCCAAAAGTACCTGTCATATAGATGGGGTATTTTGTATCATCCATGTCTCCAAGAAGTGAGAGAAAATCATTTCTGGAGTTTTTTGGTAGCAAAGCTGCTCTTTTTTGCCTACTTATCGAGTTCTCATCATGTACCTATATCAAAGAAAATCCATGATTTTTTTGGTAGCAAAGCATGTGATTATTGAAATGAATTAATGGCATGTAATGTTGCTTTGTCCAATATTTTTTTGAAGCTATGTTTGGTTGCATGGAATTGGAGCCTTGAAATTGGAGCCTTGAAATTGGAAAAGATTTTGTTCACTTCTACAATTCCACCAATTCCAATTTCAAAGCTCCAATTCCATTCAGCCGGATATAACCTGAATGTTGCCTTCTATGTCAATGCACTCTACTACTACCTACTGAGTTAACTTACCTGATGAACTTGAAGATGTAGATATATGTTGGCATGGAAGAATGGTGTTGCCCCAACCTCATGAACTGAAACTCGGCTTTTTGATGCAGTTTCAATGTTCATAATCCTACGAGTACTAATGTCAATCAGATTATAACTATGTCCAATGGAAGCTTCTGATGAATGAATCCTCTGAAACACACAAGCCATACCATCAATATCTCCACAATTGAACAAGTTTCAAAGGTGTAGGAAGAGAAGAACAATTACAGCTTACCATTAATGCATCATCAATGCTTGTTGCTTCAAGCAAGTCTCTGGAGATGAAGTTTCGCCCAATGGCACCAGCTACAATCTCATCCTCAGATGGAGGTACTGAATTCAATGTAAATGCCTAAAAAAATTGACTTTCTTGTTATTTAAGAACTTTCTTGATTCAAGACGATATAGAATTTTTTGTGTAAGGTTGTTGCACCTTGGGAACATCCAGGTCCAAAATCCATCTAATCAAATGTTCCATAAGTTCAATTTATTGGTTAAACTGTTTGAATAATTGTTACACCAAGGAAACACAACAGAAAACGAAATAAGCGTCACAAACAGAAGACAAGTATTTACTTGATTCGGCAATGTGCCTGCATCCACGGTGAAGATCTGACGAAAGTTTTCGCTATCCGAAAGTCAAAAAATTACAAATTCAACGCCCAAACCCTAGCTTACTTTTGTTCTCTCACTCTTTCTATTCGATTTTCAGTGTTTTCTCTTCATCCCACTCCAAACCCTAGATACCCTTATATACCGGACCACAACATAACAATAATCATCATCATTTGGATTTAATATAAAATCCTTACTTAGGTTCGGCCTAACATGTAGTAATTCATAAAAGAAAGCTACCAATAACATTAGGTTCATAATTGATTAATAGTAGATAAGAGAATTTACCAGTCCATGACTGTTAAAACCAAATGCACAGCTTGGGAGCTCTCCTGCATATGTGTAAGCAGTGAAAGATAGTCCATTCCCTAGAGTTGCCCTGATTAGATAACTGCAATGTCACACAAATATGTTACCTTTCATTGTTGGATTTAAAAATTGCTACACTTACAATATGAATGTATATATATCAGCAAATGCCCTAAACACTCATTCAACTGGTATGAATCAGTGACATATTTACTGATTCAAAGGACCATATCAAGTGAAAAATTTTAATTTTGGATATGATAGATTAAGTTAAAGCACGCTCACGTGTGACCAACTAGAGCAACATTAGCATCCTCATTGTGAGCTGCAATGGCCATCGAATCGCTAACAACAAGAACATCAGAACAGTCATCTGAAGCATCACCATTCAAATTCATCATCATCTTGGGGACAAATGGGAGTATCTCCTTCCTAAAGTTGAGCAATATCAACTAAAACATGAACAACAAGAATATCAGTACTGTTACATTGACAACAAACAGTTAAGAAATAAATTGCCTTGATAGCTCAACAGTACTTTTTAAATCATTACATCAAGAATGGGCACATTGCTTCCATCTGCAGTTCCCAAGAGTTCTTCCCAATACCTGGGAAACTTGTTCCGGTTCGCGGTGGATAGTGCTTCAATGAGTGGCTCTGATTTTGGGGTTTGGGCAAAAGGAAGGAGTTGGTGCTGAAGAATTTGGTCTGTGGCCAACCTACTCCTTATTTGGTTGGAGAACCTTTGTCCTATCAGGAAACCCATATGGTAGGCATCTTCACAAGCCCCAACTTCAAACAATTCTAACTTTCCTCCTTCCATACTTGAGCTCTCCATGTCAGCCTGTGTGTGTGGGGGGGGGGGGGGGGATGAACTTGTTTATAAGTACCTTATCTTTTATTTTTTTTGTCTAAACTGATGGTATCATAAAGTGACATTCACATGGCAAACTGACCTACGAATACAGACAACTCCCAACGACGGTATACAAAACAGCTAGAACTGAAATTTGAATATTTTATTTTCTGCATCAACAGGGCAATGACACGTTTTGAACACTTTCAGGACACGACAGAGTGGTTTTGTAATTTTTTTTTTTGAAGAATGAAATTCAGTACAATTTAAAATATTATATATATATATATATATATATATATATATATATTGAAGAATGAAATTCAATGCAATTTAAAATATATTATGGTTTAATTAGAAAAATAATATATAAAAAAAAAACAACAACAACAACAAACATCTAACTCTTAGCTCCAAATTAGTGATTTTATTGATGATTATATGAATAAAATGATCAAAAAAATATTATATTTAAAAAATAATATTTTATATTATTAATTCTTAACTCTTAGCTCCAAATAAGTGATTTTATTGATGATTATATGAATAAAAAAAATCATGTCAGACTCAAATGGGATTATTTGAATCAATAACAACCTAAATTCCCAAAGGGCAATGCTATTGGCTTCCCATTGTAAGTTGCATGCATTGAGAAATGGAGCATGAATGGCTAAGAATGGAAGGCTAATTGGTTAACCTATTTGTAAAGCAGATGATTATATTGGTGGTCCAAATCTGTATATCAGCTGAATTATGGGCTTTTGTGGCCAACCAGAAAGAGTGGGCTATATATGAAAGGGTCCAAATGACTGTTCTAATTCAGTTGGGCTATTGTAAGAGCTCTTTTGTTGCTTCCAAGACACTTTCATTAGGGCTTTCAACTGGTCATACAAAAGCATGAATCCAGGCTATTTTCAATCGCATTTTTGGGAACACAAGGATGGTTTATTGAAAAAATGTATACATGGTCACAAAAACGATGAAAAAAGATCGCTAATAATTAAGTTATATCTGCGTGAAACTGATGTCTTGGAATTAGAATTGGAGAAAAATTAGTTTAAACTTTGAATTAAATTTTCTCCGATTCCAATATACGAGTTTCATACATCCCAACATAGCTAAAATATTTTGATTTAAACTATTTTTTTTTCAATTTCAAGTCTAAGACACCAATTCCATACTACCGAACATAACATTTATTTCTTTTCCAAATCCAGAAAGTTATGTGGACAAAGCCTTTGCATGTAACAAACAAAGCCTCCTCATTTTATTTTATTTTTTGGTCTAAGCAGGTACAAGAAGGGCTAGGCCCATTTGTTTGAGGCAAACAGAACAAGGCCCAAACTATCAAAAGACCAAACTAGATCTGACCAATCAAAAATTACATATTATAACTTGTCTAGAACCAACTTAGGCCCATTCCCTTGTCAACATATATACTACTCTCAAATTATCAACAATTTTCATAATCATTAATCACTTTAGTTAATCTTTTTCTAAGTTAATGATGAATTAGATCAAAGTCTAGGGGTTTCTTTCTAACTAGCTTCTAGGCTATTCCGATGCTTTGATTATATATATATATATATATATATATATATATATATATAGTTCTTGCCATTGAGTTCTTACTTTCTATATTAGTGGCAAAATTTGAGGAATTGTTGTATCTTTAAATGGACAGGTTGATATGATAATATAATACGAATATAACATGTATATATATTTACATAAACACTGTTGACCATAACACACATATACTACTGTATACACCATGCACCAAGAAGGTTAGCTCCAGTGCCCAACCCAAGTTCACCCATGCATGCTTCCTTTTTTTGGCCATTTAAGAGGTTATTATGCAGTGTGATCCTCACTTATCGAAGATGTTAAGAGTGAAGATTTGATATTATTTATAATTATAAAGTGATTATTCTCATCAGGCATTATGACAGTTTGCAGTCTAAAATTTTATCACTCTACCAAAGCTATAGAGGGTCCCTACTTAATTTTGCCATATAGAGCAAAATATTGGTATGAAAATTAAAGATCATATATATATATATATATACTACGGATCCAAACACTTAACAATATTGGCTGATTCTCCAGCAATGACATGACCTCTTCAGAGAAGTTGAAAGGGACTATTAGAGATGTTGAAATAGTCACTTAACACACACACACACACATACACACACATATATATATATACACACACACACACACACACGCTCACACAATCCATCTACTTTTTGTTTTCTAAAATTGACAGTCATAACTTAAGTGCATTTTAATTGTATAATAACCAAGAGAGTTATTAGAAATTAGATTGTTCTAAGATTATTCTGTTTCCATTAGAGATTTTCCTCCTAAAAGTGTTCTATGTAATCACAAAGAGATTCACAACTTTAATATATATATATATTTAGTTCAGATGGGTTGAAACATATTGGTCCCAGGGAATAAAGAAGACTAAAGCTTTATGAATCAATAATGACAGAAAGCTAATGTCACTTGTGTTTGCTAAAGATGGAGCACAGAGCTAGTGAGCTTTTGGATTTTTTAGAAAAGGGACTCTTAAAGCTTGTATCCATGTTCAGCATATATATATATATATATGGCACATAAAACACATTTTTGCCCATATTCACCGACTCGAGCACATAATACTTCCATATCCAATTTATCCAATTTCTTTCCGTCACACACTTGGAACCCACATTCTATACCCAACACTTGGTATATTCCCTTTTTGCAAATATAGAACTCAAGAGAAGTAGAAAATACAACTTTTCCACCCCTCTCACCATCCTAAACATGCAAAACACCATTTCTACAAAAAGAATAGAAAAGAACCATTACCTCAAAATTGAAGGCTTTCCAATCAAGTCACTAAATTTTCAGCAATATCTACCTTGCCGGATCGCAACTTTGTTCGATTCAAACCGAAGCTCTTATCGTCACCTACGTATCTCCCTTCTTCGGCGAAATCCGAATCACCACCGAAGCTAACCGAAATCTAGAGAGAAGGAAGATAAGAGAAGAGGGAAGAAGATGAGAGAGAGAGGTAACCATGAGAATGGCTGGGAGCTCTCCCAGCCACTTATTTTAAAAGTGCAATGGCGCGCGAAATGACTATTTCGCCCGCAAGCCACTTAACGTACTTTTCGGACTCCGTTTTTGATTTCAAAAACTACTACGACCTCGAAATTACTTTCTCTACTCTCTAAATATTTCATCTAAGTCATTCCCAAAAATAACTATTTTTTAAAAAAATTTCAGATTCTCGAGTCCACTCAGACCGCATCCCGGACCCCAGTTTGACCAAAAAGTCAAATTTCTCCAAATGTCCTGAAAACTTACTAAAACCCTTATAACTCTTCCCAAATATGTTCTCCACACTCAAAATATTTTAAACATCACTCAAAATGCATTTATGGCAATTAACCGACCAAAATTGGTCACGGTTACTACAATATCTCTTTCTCAGTCATCTATAGTCAAGCTGGGCTTGGTTGATATCTTTACTCCAGCTTGAGAGAGAGTGTTGAAAATTAGATTTTATTTCTTTTTCTTTTATTTTTTCTTATGTTAAGGTTTGACTTTATTTCCTTTTATTTTTCCTTATGTTAAGGTTTGGTGCACTCCTTTTGTATATATATATATATATATATATATATATATAAAGAGTAGTTAGTCTCATTTAGATCTAAGCCGATTACACATTTTACTTTTATAATGATATATCTTTCTTATATGTGGAATTAAAGTACTCAAAATTGTTTTCAGAACTTGAATTTAGAAAAAAATAAAAACAAATTCTGAAGAAAATGTGATTCTTTAATAATGTTTTAAATTTATCACTTCTCTACTAACCAATAGTTTATTTTCTCTTTATGATTTTACTTTTTCATATCACTTTTTTCATCTTTATCTGTTTAACTTGCATTTTTCCTCTCTCTTACTCACTCTTTTCTTTTTGATTGTATTTTCCTCGATATGTATATATATACACTAAGACTAATACTACAAAGAAAAAATTATTACAATTTATTTTTAAAATTTTAATTACATAGTATTGGTTCAGCTCCCCCAAAAAAAATTCAACTCTAACATTTCAAGTTGAGAATTCTCGTCACTGTTCTCTCAAATTCCACAAATCAAACCGATTGGGTGCCCCAACCCCGGAAGGCCAACCTATTTCTATATATCTTGTTTTATTCGGAAGTCTCTAATAATTTCTTGAAAAAGAATACTGTGATTTAGAGGTGACAAAATTGGATACGACACGACAACATGACACGAATTAAGCAGGTTTAGGTTTGAGGTAAGCCGACACGTTTAATAAATGGGTCAACACGAATACGATACGCAAAAATTAGGTTAAATTTAGATTTAAGTTGTCTAACCCGTGATACGATTACGACACAATTACAACACGATTACGACATGAGTTATTCATATATAATGGTTTTATACAAACTTATATATACATAGTTATATATATTACAATTGTTTGTAATCTATTTGTTTGTTTACAAGACTGATGTAATCATAAAACACAATGATGAGATTATTATGGTGTCTTATCAGTTATTGAATCAACTTAGTATGTTTCTGAGTTTATATATAGATACAAAATTTATAATATAATTTAATTTTAGGATTTATGTATTGATATGCAATTTAATTTTTATATGATCTTTAGAGAATTTTTAGGGGTGGAGAAACTCATATGATATAAGTTAAACATATTAAAAATGTTATTAAACAAGCCGTACTATTATATGACATATTTATTAAACGGGTTATACGACTCGATACAAATAACACCTTTAATAAACGAATTGAATTAGTGTTGAGTGTCGTTGATACAATTATTAAATAAATCGAATTAAAATAAAATTATTTAATATAATACTTATATATTCACACGACATAATTGCGACTCCTATTTTGATCGGATAAAAAGATGACTTATTAGAGGCCACGCTGCCTCTTACAAAACTACCTCTCTCTGATAAAGATCTTAAAACAGCTAATGGCCACCAAGAGAGAGCAGCCACGGCGCGCTCTCTCTCTCTCTCTCTCTCTCATGTCTGGCCCAGCATACTAAGATTGAATTTTCCATCACTATAGTTAGCCCCACAAAGAAAAGATTAATAAAAGCAGTGGAGTACGAGAAATATATATATATGTATTATATGTGGGCTATGCTATTAAATCAGTGGATTAGAATCATTCCCAAATATTGTAGACCACACATTAGAAATAGTGATATAATGGAACTAAACAGATCAGAAAAGAAACACATGTCATGTGGCCATGCATAATGTTATTATTTATTTAAGGGGTTTAATTCCTTAAACCACCTCTCCTATAAATTTTAATTACATAATTTCCTTATACTACTTAAATCTCATAAAATTTTTGTGAGATTTTCAAAATTTTATCAAATATCTCTAATATGTCAATTTGACATCAAATAATAACGAAATATATGGCATGTGTAAAATTTTTTTACTTCAATATAACAAAATGTCTCTTACATATTTTTAAATTTAAATAAATAGCGAGGACAAGATACTCAATTCATGAAATTTATAACATTTCTATAAGGAAAAGATTTTTTATGAATTTTGTTAGTTCAAAATTTTATTTGTTAGTGTAGAAAGGTATATGATGAATATGGAAATTATAGAAGATTTTTATGATTTAACCCATTATTTAAATTTATAGTTTCAAAGATATTGTTCATGATGTGCTCTTTGTGATCTTCATGAGCTTGACTTGGCGTTACATGCTAGACAAGATATAGAAGGAACCACAATTGCTACTACTAACTAAAGCTTTTCCACATGGATTTAGGAGCAAGTTAAAGGAAGTGGCCCCCAAAAATAAACATGTGTTGGACTATTATTTTGTAATTGTGACAGAACATGTGTAGGGCCTCACAAGTTCACTATGTGTGTGTAATCTTGGTTGTGCTGTTGGGAGTGAAAGAATAGAGAGATACATAGAAGTAACCATTTTATACAAAGTGACCACTTTTTGGCTCAAATCCACAACTCATGTTTATCAGTCCAACAAAGCAATGACCCTTTATATTTAATTCATTAAGGCTCCATTTGTATAAATGAATAGATATAAAATGAAGGGATTTACTTTAAGTTGAAAAATGATATATTTCTGAATTCGAACTCTGTATTTCAAAAACTCAAAGGAACAAGTATTAAATTAGAAGCAGAAAAAGCATATTTTATTGCAATTATTGTACAAAAAACTTATTCCATCGTATTATATGAAATCCAAGTTCTCAAATCATATATTCATACTTTTATTTTTTTGTAATTAGGATTTTGACGTCATAATGACATCATCTCCACCCACATAATCTCATTTGAAAATTATCGGACTTTGTATCACATCTTTAAGTTTAAACAAAATGTTATTTTTGAGGTTGAATTTTTGTAAGTATGGGATGACATTATCATGATGTCATCAATATAATAACGTCATGACGATGATACACTCTACTCACATAAATCTATTCAGAAACCACTCTACTCACATAAACTCATTCAAAAACTACTGGATTAAAAAGAAATATCATTTTCCTTATATGAAATCCACATGTATGAGGTTCTCAAATTATATATTCATACTTTTCTTTGAAGTAATTAAGATTTTCATTAGGGAGCTCGTATTAGCCCTTCACATTTGACCTCATGCACTTCAACTTTTAATTTTAATAATTGAAATGATAAGTTTATCTATCATCTCCAAATGAAACTATATAATCCATTTGGTTAGATGAAAATTAATAGCGGAAAGTGAAAGTGAAAAAAATTGAAGTAAAAGAAACAACAATTAATTTTCTTGCATGTATTTGATTAACGTGAAATTTTTTCAAGACAGTTGTGGGTAGTATCATTTCAAGGTTTAAATATGATAAAATTACAAAATAATGTAATGGTTCACTTAAAAGCAATATAAGAATCTAAAGAAATAATTTTGTATAACATTAAGAGAGATATAAACTATTATACTACTATTTTAAAAATATATGCATAAAAATGTTTTATTTTAGAAAGATAAAAATGGGGGGCATAATAGTAACTAGAAAGTCAAGAAGGCAAAAAAATTTTGTGTTTTTTTTTGTAGGAAAAAATACATGAGAAAATCAAATGGTTATACAAAGTTACTTTCTCACAAAATTTTCCTTTTCTATCATGTAAACTCGAAAAATGTTAAAATATTTTTCATTTACCTTCCTTCCTTACTATTTGTTTGACCAAACAAATAGGGATGGTAATGGGGGGCGGGGGACCCCAACCCCATCTCTACCTCCCATTTAGCAAAGCTCTCCCCATTCCCGCCCAAAACCATTTATTAACGGAGTGGGTTGGAGGCGAGGTGGGGCGGGACAAAAATGGGTTTAAAAGAGTACTTTTGTAATTATAATTGTACTCTTTTTTTTACTTTTTTTTTTTTATCTTTACACTCTTATGTGGTAAGGTCCATGATAATTTACATGTGTACCATCAATAAGATTTGACCAAGTAGATGGATATATATATATAAGTATATGATAATTTTTTATGTATATAATATATCTAAGAATAATATAGTAAATATATAATATAAATGGGGAGGGGCGGTGGTGTCTATCCCCGTCCCGCAACCGTACATGTTTTCCCCTCACAACCTCATAATTGCTTCGAAACTATTAAAACTCTCTTAAAACCATCTCAAACGGGGTGGGGCGAAGTGGAGCATTTTGCCATCCCTACAAACGAATCATAGGATTTATTTCAAATGCATTACAGAAGAAGAGCAAAATAGTCATTTTAGTTGTTAAATTTAAAATGTAGAGTATCGAGTGCCAAAATCAACTTCCTTTCATTCACTCAAATTAATAAGTAGATGAATGGTGAAAATTATTTTGTTAACTATAATCAACAGTTGGCTAGTCCTAATTTATGGGGGAAAAAAGAAAAAAGAAAAAAGAAGGAAAAACAATTGGCTAGTCCTTGATTTGCTATCTTTGAATTAATCTTGGACTATATAAATTTTATTCATGGAATATTTGGAAAGTATTTTTAGAAGCTTAGAGCATCTCTAACTAAAATGCAATTCATATGTGATATTTGCAGCAATTATTTTTAACATCGATACATCAAATACCTATTTGACATTTTGCATATTATCAAATATGTCAAATTTGACATATCAAAAAGTAGTATACCAAATAATTTTTTTCTATTATTTAAATCTATGGGTTCCATTTATTATTTTAAAACATATTTTATAATTGCAATAAAATAGTCATTTTTTTATAGTGGTGGATAAAACTAACCGTTTTATAGCCATTGCATGAAACTAGCCGGTAGAATATTATCCTATATATAGTCCACTCATATATTGAATTTTCATTTCACAAATTCTCACTTCTTCTCTTCTCAAATCTCAAAAACTGTTAACTATATATTACACTCATTATTTTTATAATTCCAATAAAATTAGCCATTTTATTATAACTGTTTAATAAAATTAGTCGTTAAAAGATATTTTATAATATATTATTGTGGTATAATTAGAAGAAAAAAGTATTAATAAATTAATAAATTTGAAATTAGGTGGAGTATACTAAAATAGTATATGTCAATTATTTCAAATTTTAATTTAATGCATTGGTTAGAGATGCTCTTTGCTCGGAAATTTGGGATGAAATTTAAATTCAAATCAAATGTTGAACTTGAACGGAGGTATTGAGCAATTCAAATCCAACCGAAATTAATAAGAAAGTGCGGTAACCGTAAAGAGTCTCGATCTATTTGAATTATGTATACTAGATACATGAATACTCCCACCGTCCCATAATTCTTGGCATGTTTGGGGATTCCAACTTTTTATGGTGGGACTCACTTTTTAGTATAATAATGCATGAATTTACATATTAGTTCTTGTTTAAAAGTTAGTATTATTATTATATGGTGGTAGGGATGTCAACGGGGCGGGTTCGGGACGGGGCACCCCTTTCCCAAACCCGTCCCACGAAAAAAAAATTCTTCCCAAACCCGATTCGGGGCGCCCCGCATCAGAGTCGGGGAGGGTTCGGGGCGCCCCGATATATATATTTTTTAAGAAATATAATGCAAACTTGAACGAATTTACGATAAATTTTGTAAAAAAAAATAAGTATAAACAAATATTTACAAATGATAATAAAAAAAAATGTTGTTAAAATTTAAAATTATCATAACTAATGAAAAAAATAAAAATCATAGTTAATAAAATAATATTTTTTTATATATTTATCATTAATCGGGCGCGGGTTCGGGGCTTAGCGGGTTTTAAACTCTTTTCCCAAACCCGTCCCTAACCCGATTAGTATGATCCTAAACCCGTCCCATTAGGGGCGGGGCGGGTTAAATTGACATCCCTATATGGTGGGCTCAACTTTTAGGATAGTAGAGTTTGTAAATGATAGTTTAGGAATCATATAATCCATTTTAAGAAATGAATATATATTTTGGGACATCCTAAAAAGAAACAGTACACTAAATTATGAGACAGGAGTATATATTTTTCGTAACATGGCAAATTGGCAACATAAACTTTGAAGGTGAGTTACAAAGTCTCTTCTCTCTCTCTCTCACACACTTGGGGCAAACCCAGTGCGCATATATATATATGTATGTATGTATGTATATATATATATGTATTCCAAATATTTGAAAGGCCCTCTCATTGACTCATTTATAGGCGACTCATAAGTGATGTTTCTCTGTCGTCTGTCTTCATTTAAAATGCATCTAATTTCTCGTGGAATCTCACACTCTCTCTCTTTCTTATCTAGACTACACTGTGTTCCAATGTCAGTCTCATGTGCAATATCCTCAAATGAACCTTCGTCAATCACTCCCATTATTCTAAACCACTCTTTTTTTTTTTATTTGGCAAGGCAAGTAAAAAATCAGCACAAAAAAATCCTCTACATCACTCTCTTACTTCAATTATTTATTCTCTCTCTACCACATTGTTCACTAGTTCCAGCGGACAATGCCCTTTCCTCCACAGTTCTGTACTCTACACATAAAGCCCACAAATTTCTCTCTTTTGCTTATGGGTTTCAACTCACGAGCCATCCAAACAAAGGCAACACCCGTACTATACATGCCTGAAATGTAATTTGTGGTTCAGAATTGGTTTTGCTGAAATGGGTTTGAACAAATCTTTATGGGTTTTCGTGGTTTTGTGTCTGGGTGTTCACTGTGCTAGTTCAGAGGTCTCTGTTAAGTTCTTGGACACCCCTCCTGCATTCTCAAACTTGAATGCAGCTACATTTGCTTTTGAAGTTTTGGTGGGTGCTAATGGGGAAACTTGCACAGACTGTAATAACAATTGCAAGGTTAGTTCTTGTGTGTGTGTGTGTGTAGGTGTGTGTTTTTTGATAATGCTGATTTAGCTTGTGGTTCTTTCTTGTGTTTGTGTGTGTAATAAATTCTATGATTTTTATGTTTTTTTCTTTTGGTAGGTAGATTCCTATGTTAAAGTGGGCAGTTGGCCTTGGTCAGTTCTGTCTTAATTGATACTATAAATCTACTTTGGGGGCTCTAGTTCATAATGTTCTGAACAAGTTTTAATTGACCAGCATATCTATTTTTTAATTCAATGTAATTGGGTTTGAGTTTTTTTTTTTTTTTGATTCACCTGACAAACACTTGACAAATTCAATTTCTTTGATTGCCCATTTGTTAAAATTTTTACTGTTAGAGATAATAATTATGGTTCATTAACTGAGAAGCTAGAATTGCATTAGTCCATATCCTTGCAAAATGTCAGGGTATACATGCAAATGTCAAGTTGCATGACTTGAACGATTTCAAGAGGTCTATTAGTTTCAATTTATTGAATTTTTCTGTTGATTACATTCAGACCGTTACCTTTTGATATTTTTGTTAATTTTGTTGTTGATCTATATATACACACACACACAATGCCTTGGGTAAAACGCTTGATTGTTGTTGTTGTTGATGATGATGATGTTGTATACACACACACACCATGCATGCAGCTGGATGATCAAATATCTTCAGATTGTGAAGCTGGAGAAGTTTCTTATACGAGATTGCAGGACGGAAATCATACATTTGAGGTGTGCACCAATGGGTCTCGAGGAGTTGGCTGCTCTACATTTAATTGGACTGTTGGTAAAGAAATCTATCATTTTCAGTTCTTATTGTTACTTCTTTTGACAATATGTTTTTTCAACAATGTTTCTTTTGATTATAGAAAGATTTCTCTGCATTAAATTCCTCCAATATTAATATTTTTTTTTTCCAAAATGTCTTGACATGAAAATCTTTTGTCTCCGTGAATGTTGTTTGGTTGAAGATGTTAAAGGCGAACATATTTGCATATTTTTTCTAATTCCCTTGAATTACACTAGGAACAGACTCTAGCTTCATCTAACCTATAACTTTTAAAGAGAAGATTCTGCTGGTTTTCTTTTCCCCCACTCTCTTCTTCTCCATGCCTTTTTATTGAAGTCATATCATGTGAAAAACACAATTATACTTTTCACTCTTTGTTTAATGTTAAGAGTAAAAATGCATCTTATCATCCATGCAAACACCGAGTTTCTGCTTTTAAATTCTCTACTCAAACACACCCTAATTGGGGCCAGTGTGTGTATCGATTTCAAATTGATGAATCATGTTCATATAGGCAGGCAGTTTTTTTATGGCTTTGGCTTCTGCGTAATTATTTCTAAATCCAGTGTTCCTTAAACTTTGCAGACACAGTTCTCCCAACAGCATATGTTACAGCTACGACATCTTTTACAAATGCTCCAAATGTTTCTGTTAATATTTCTTTCAGTGAACCTTGTACTGCTGGAGGTGGTTTTAGATGTTCGTCCACAAATGCCTGCAACGTGAGTAGGTGACCGACAGAAACTAAATAAACATCTCAATTTCTGCATTCTTTGTTCTGTGCATGGCTATAGTAACTTTAATTTTGTTCATAAAATGTGGTTTTATGATAGGGTTAGCTTCTTGTACAGTTTTCTCCCCTTATTTATATGTTAAGTTGATAAACAAGACTAGTTGAAGTTCATGTCAGTGTGATCAACTCAAGTTAATGAGACACAAAGATATTGTTGAAACATCTCCCTGGCCACAAAGTTACAGTCAAAACTTTCTAAACTTCTTGAAAAGAAAAATAAAATCACATTTGATCAAATTCCTTGCTTAAAATATGTTATACACTCTTGTTATTATTATTATGTTTTTTGGCCAACAGATTTACAGCATAATTTCTAGGGATAATTGCTTGAAAAGAAAATTAGGCATATGAAGCTAACTCAACTTAGTATAGGTTCTTTGATTAGTGATATATTGCCTGACTGAAAAATGAAATGAGTTGTAATGGTAAATGTTCACTTCTTTACAGCTTCTTGTCTATGGTGATGGCCAAGTTCTACCAACTACACTCAACATTCTGCAGCCATACCTCAAATTTTCTCTTGTAGTGAGCCTATCTTCAAATGTTCAATATGGACGAGTGATTTTGGTGATGGATAAAGATTTCTGTACAGACAAAGCTGGAAACATATTTACAAGAACAGCAAATTCAAGTTTCTATATACATTTTGGTGACTGTTTCTTTATTACATTTTTGCTGTTTCCTGAAAAAATAATAGTTCTTGTATCCGATGTATAGTTATTTTAGTTAAACTGTTGTGTCTGACCTCAAAATACCCATTTTTTGTGTGTATCAAAACCCAAAAAAAAATTGCCTGCCTACTGATTGTCAATATTACCAAATTAGCACATGGGTATTTCATCACGAATTGTTGTTGAATGTCTCTAGATTTTCAACTTTATTAGAGATGTTGGATGTAGATTTTGATAGAAGTTTGTTCAAAGGAGTCATTTTTCAGAAGAAAAAGAATTTCACATATTTGTTCTTGAAGACATAACTAGCTTGCTGCTATCATCGAATATTCAACTTAATCTGATTTTTGGCGGTTGGATTCTTCAGATAGAAGAAGTGTGTTTGTCAACATGAGGACTCATGTTCCTGAAAGGCTACTTCAACTTAACAGTGAAATTAGAACTGTGCAAGCGACCAATAATTACAAAAATCTAAAGTTGTATTTGTACTTTTCGAAACCTGTTCGCAACTCATCTGCTGAAATCTTAAATGCTCTCCACCCAAGTCAAGGCTCTCTTCTTCCTATTAGTGGAAATAACCTTAGAAATCGCAGATTCGGCTTTCTGGTCAGTTGAATTGTAGATTAAATGTATTGGAATTTTATTTTTCTTAGATTTATTTCTCTATGGAGACCCTATTTCTCATCAACTTTTAGCATGGTCAATTGTTTTCACTCTCTCTTTCCAGGTTGAGGATTTATCAAGCATGGCCATAGTTACAGTCAGCCTTGATTCAAACTTGATAATAAGCAGACAAGGAACTCCAGTTTCTCCCATTGTGCCAGTTACTTTCCTTTATGGTACATATTTCATCTGGATAAGGCATTTATGAAGAAAGAACCTATTGTAATATTTTGAAGGGAATAGAACCGGAACAATTTTTTTCTCTCTTTTGACATATAAATAATGGACGAGAAGTTCGTATGTTCCATGCAAATGACTTAGCTTTGTAAATGAGATTTTGCATATTTGAGATTTGGATAGTCCTTCTAACTGGAAATGGGTTTGACCTTCAGATTCAGAGAGGCCTACTGTGAGGTTAAGTACAACATCTAACATGAGGACAAGAGAAAACACTATCCCAGTATTGATCAAGTTCACTAAGCCTGTATTTGGCTTCAATTCTTCTCACATATCTGTCACTGGAGGACACTTGCGGAGGTAATTCTGTCTCTATACAAGCATTTGGCATATAATATCCATACATTAATACATATGCATAAAAAATTATGCACATTTTTATGTGTATCATCAGTATAAATAATAAAAAAATGCATAGTCCAATGAATGTCCCAGCCACGTGGAGTGCTGGGAGGGGAAGAATGGAGATTGACCTCACCTTTGTGATTATTTTGCTCCAAGTGGTTGCTCTGGTACTCGAACTTACTTACTCATGCTTGTTAGCCTGAGTTTTAACCATTACACCAAGCAATAACCTCTATTTTTATAAATAATGTCTTGCACATATACACGCACACTAGGTATCATGAAATTAGGTCACACTATTGGGCCTGTTTCAAGTTAGTTAAGGGAAAAGGCATTAGAATTAGCATGTCCTATATTACTCAAAGTTTATTTTCTTTTCTCTGCACTTGTCCAGCTTTCATGAAGTGAGTAGGAACATATATGCTTTAGAGACAGAAGTAGACAACCATATAATATCTATCAGCATTCCTGAAAATATCACTCAAGACATTGCTGGAAACAGAAATCTAGCATCTGATGTTCTACAACTGAGGCACTGTAAGGATTTTATCTTTTCTGCTTATCAAAATCTGGTTGATTGTAGGATGTCTAAATCTTATAGGAACATTATCTCTTTTAGTTGTTTACTGATGTCCTGATCTGATCAGCAAACCATTTTCAGATTCTGTGCCCGTAATATCTTTCGTGCTTTCCACCTTTGCAACTGCTGCTTTCGCAGCGTCATCTTTAGCTGCAGGGCTGCTCACTGTTTCAACTGCAAGCCTTCAGTCTGTTGGGGCATTTTCAAGACCTTTTTTAACATCTCACCCTGCAAGGAATATATTTGTAATATACCTATCTCTTTCAACATTCAAAAGATTATTGGTTTACTTTGATAAAATTATGATCCACTGCGAGCTGGTTAAAGTGATTCATAGATCAAACTTGTATTTTCTATATATCAATACTCCTTTTGGTTGCCAATAATGAAGAGGAATAGAAAAGAAATTTTGGAATTTAACTGTTGGGAGTTGGAAGATTCCTTTTCTTTCCCTTTTTCCTCTATATTTTTAGCAATAAAACAGATCACAAGAAAATGCTAGAATAAGATATCTATACTTCAAAAATACTTAATTTAAAAATAAAAAAAACTGATACTTCAAAAAATAACCATGGCCCCACTTTGGAATTTGGATTTAATTGTAAAAAATTTCTTCCACTCTAGATAACCACCCCAAAAGTCTTTTCCTCTCCCTCTATCTATGTCTCTCTCTCCTTTTAAAATTGCTGTCCACACACAATTTTTAGCATCCATCTTGTAGATTTTTAGTTTGAAACAAGAGCTCATTTATTGAGAGATGGTTGGAATCATTTCTTATAAAACACAAGCAAGTGGGTGGGCGCAGAGAGAGATAGAGAGAGAAATTTGGCACATATTGAGGATTTCAGTTAATAAACTTTCCTGAATAGATATAAATCCCAACTGTAAACTGTGGTTTGTGTTTTGACTCCTTGATAGGTTAAAGACTTGTAAATATATTTTTTTTCCCTAACTGAAAACTGTTCTCCACTCCTCCGTGAAGTACCATTAATTTAATTGATCTGAAAAGATAAGTAATTAAAAGTGATTGTCACATAATTTTCGTATAACTAATTATGCATTTTTCTACTTTGCTTTGATACAGAGAATTGCATGCCACATTCAGGTTTTTGCACTGTCTAGATGGTTGGCAGTTACATTGCCAGTTGAGTATTATGAATTCGTCAGAGGTTTACAGTGGAGTATACCCTACTTCACTCTCCCATGGGAAACAGAACACATTCAGCCAGTCATGGTCGGCTCAAGTTCCCCGACCAATTCACATTCATATGGTTCCAAAGTTTATGATTCAGGAACTATTAAGAATTTTGATATGGCAACTCCGGTGTATGGATTGCCGCTTACTCCAATGGAATACAGATCATTTTTTGAGGTCAGTATCCCTTATTTTTCCTGAAATCTAATTTTTTAGTTTCTAGTAGGGTTTTTCTTTCTTCCCTGATAAAATGCACCTTTACTAGCAGAACCAAAATATCAAACCAGAAGCTGAGTATATTTTGGAGCCGCGAAATTTGAATGGGTAAGTCAGTAGGATCCTCTATTTCACTATGAACACTTTCACCTGCTGTATGTTTTATTGAAAATTGGATTGATTCCAAATATACTTAATGACGGGGAAGAAGTCGAAAAGTTGATGGAGAAATAATTAAAATAAACTATAAGATAAATTGGAAAATTCAAAATCAGTGCACCTACCATCTGAAATGATATTCTCCTCTATCCTTTGGCGGTATAAAAATAATTTGATGACTGTATTTAGTCTCTCCTCCATTCAAGTGATAAGAAAGATTCTTCTTTTTTTCCTTTTCTTGGTTGGTGAGAAAAATTCTTTTACATATCTTTTCTTGACTATTTCTTTTTTTCTTTTAGGTGGAAGGACTTCAATAGAAGCATGTTTTGGTTAGCTGTTATTGGTGGCGGCTTGATATTGTTGCATGCTTCACTCCTTTTCATTTTAAAATTCCGGAAGAAAAACCCAGAAAAACAGAGTAGTTATGGAGCACTCATATTGCCACGATTTGAGATATTTCTTGTAATTCTTGCACTGCCTTGCATTTGTGAAGCCTCAGCATCTCTAGTAAGAGGTAAGAGGTATCTCGTATTATTAATTTCTTCAACTCCTTATTTTACATGTTGGGCCTCAAGTTGAAACTTTTCTTTTGAGACAATATATTCTTAGTCATGTCAATAGTATGGGGTGACAATATCCAGCAATGTGTTAGTATCCATGAAATTTGTAACTGTTAGTTCAACATTAACAATTTTATTATAAAAATCTGCAGTTTAGTGATAAAATAAAGTAAAAAATTTCAATTAGCTCCCCCACAATTTTTCATAACACTTATTTATTAGCTGCCAAAACTAATGAGATGGAAATAAACATAACTTGTCTCCCCTCGAAACTCATAGAAAATTCTAACTTTAACCTTTTTACCCTTACATTTGGAAGTCTGAATCTTGCGAAACAAAAAATAATTTCATTACTATGGTAGTCCTTACTGCAACATATTAATAATAAATTCACATTTACATACACACATATATAATATCCATTATATGAATTCAAGAGAGAATAAGGGCAAATTACACTAATGTCCCCTAAATATTGTGGTTGATTACCAGTCATTTCCAAACTATAATATAATGTGAAACTTCTTTCCTTATTCACAAAAATGATTTTGCCGCAAAATCATAATTAATGTAGTTAGATACACAATCTCTATTGTTGATTTTCTAGGGCTGGATATTTGTCTATAAAATCCTGTTGTGAATTGCTCTTGATAAGAAAGAATTTTTTTTCCCCCGCAAAATCATAATTAATGTAGTTAGATACACAATCTCTATTGTTGATTTTCTAGGGCTGGATATTTGTCTATAAAATCCTGTTGTGAATTGCTCTTGATAAGAAAGAATTTTTTTTCCCCCTATTTGAAACTCAAACACTCACTTTGCCTCTATGGGGACTGAACCATCACTTTGGAAGGGGAGGAAGTACCACTAGACTACATCCCTTGATATAATTTTATTTATCAATTGCCTTGTCCAACTATTTAAATAAGCCAGGCAGTGTAAATTAAAGTCAAAAGGCTTACAAATTAGTTGAACTAAAATAGAATATATGGAATGTAAATTTAGTAATGCGGTAGAAAATGATGGTATAACAATAACAATTCAATACTGGCAAGTTAGTGGTGTTTTATGCGATAAACATATACCAAATAAGTTCAAAGGGAAAGTACATGGGATAGTCATTACTCATTAGACCACTTATTTTATATGGAGCAGAGTATTGGGCTTTTAAAATGAACAGGAACAACACATCTATATAGTAGAAAAGTAGAAAAGCGAATGCTGAGGTGGATGCTAGGAGTAACTAAAAGAGATGAGGTTACTAATCAATATGTGAGATAAATTAGGAGTGATGGCTATTAGGAGAAGATAAGAGAATGTAGACTTAGGTGGTATGAACATATTCATCGCAAACTTGTAAGTGTTGTGATGAGAAAAGAAATATTGAATTTCATAGAAGGTAAACGACTAAGAGGTTGACCAAAATTAAAATGGATTATCTTAAAGATTTGAATTTAATTGGAGAAATGGCTTACGATAAAAAAAAAAAAAAATGATGGAAAAAGAGAATTATGTGGTCAACCCCATCATATGGGATAAAGGCAATGATGACGACGACGACGACGACATCTAGTCATAAATAAATAGTGTGCCAGACACATCAATCTTGTTTTAAAAACCACCTTGATCCATCATAACAAGGAATATTTATGTGTACGAGGAGTTTTATTTATTTCATTGTAAAGTAATCTTTGCCACAAAACAAAATCTGTCCTCATTTCATATTTTTTGGCCTTTTGAGTCCAAAAGTTGGCTGACTTTATTTTTCAACTCCCTTTTTTGATTCAAGGAGGAGTGTCCTCAGGGCTTATAGTTGGCATTCTGCTATTATGTGTTGCATCTGTTCTGCTGATAGTCTTATTCTTGTTCCTCTCCATTGGAATTACATTTGGAAAGCTGCTTCAATACAAGGAAGTACATGAAGAGGGCCAGAAATTTCACTGGTATCAAGACATTGTCCGGATAACTCTAGGTCCTGGTAAAAGAGGCCAGTGGACGTGGAAGAATCCATCCCATTCTGTTTGTCTAACCATGCTAGGTCCTTTATTCGAAGATCTAAGGGGCCCTCCTAAATACATGCTCTCTCAGATTGTTGGGGGGAATTCCCAGAATCATGCTGATACTATAATTGCCTCTGATGATGAAACCGAAGATGCAGAAGCACCTTTTATTCAAAAGTTGTTTGGAATTCTTAGAATATATTACACATTGCTTGAATCTGTGAAACGGGTTTGTCTTGGAATTATGGCTGGTGTCTATTCAGAGACCTGGTCTCCTAAAACTCCAACGATTACCTTACTATGCATCACCTCTTTGCAGCTGTTCTTCCTAGTTCTTAAGAAACCTTTTATTAAGAAAAAGGTTCAGTTGGTTGAGATCATCTCAGTTTCTAGCGAGGTGGGTATATTTGCTACTTGTTTTGTTCTCTTAGAAAGAGAATTTTCATTAGGGGATGAAACGAAAATTGGTATCTTCATGCTTGCACTGTTCTTAGTTGCATTTTTAGCCCAAATGATCAATGAATGGCATGCATTGTATAGACAGACAAAGCAGCTGGACTCGGTTGAGAACTCTTTCTTGTTTGGTTTGAAAACAGCTTCAATTGGATTTCTTCTATTTTTCATTCCACCAAAGATGATCAAAAACCTGGACAGCAGGTTTCCACTGAAGCAACACGGGGATTGCGAAACTGGGGAGACCACATATTCTGATGACAGGTACAGAAGCTCTGGGAGTAGGAGCTCGGGTGCCACTGATAAACCATGGTTAAAACAGCTAAGAGAACTGGCAAAGGCTAGCTTTAGTAGAGAAGGAAGTAGTGTTCCAAGTGATCCTTCAACTAGTCGGCCCCGATGGAGCTCATTCTGGAGTGGCAAGAGAAGTGGGAGCTCATCTCTAACTTCATCGTCAGATTTCAAGTTGAAACCCAGAGCCTTGGACAAAGATCTAGAAGCCATTTTTGCATCCAATTAAGATCTTATGAATACTCCTTCAAGATTTGAATGTTCTTTCGGACTGGGTGAGAGGTAGGTGCTAGCTGGTTGTAGTTCATCTTACATGTATAAAATTCTGGTGATGCAAATAGTCTTGTAGCCAGTTACAGGGGACTGTGACTGAGATTGTAATGGTTTCTATTTATTGAATGTAAAGCTCAGACTTGATTAGTTTCCATCTGTATTCCATCTCTCTGTACAGAGGGATTGACATATTTTTTGGTACAGTTTCAAATTTCAATGAGTCTATTTCAACTTATGAAGACTCATTCAAGACCCAACGATCAAGACTCACCTGATAGCTTATGTCTCCTTGTGATACATGTATTTTTTGGCCAAATTGCACAGTTTGGGATTTTGTTTCTGAGTTTTTTAGTGTTATAGGTAGACTGGTGAATTCTTTGAAATTTTCGTTAGAGATTGAAATGGATTTGGATATAACTGATTTTTAGAAGTTATCTTATTTTTGTGATTAGGTTCTTATTTCTATTTTTTCCTCATTTTTTGAGATAGTACTAAATTGGGCTGGTTTTAGGATTTCTTTACTTGTATAAATAGATGCACTAGAGAATAGATTTACACATACATTACTAATATTTCAGTTTTCTGTGCAACTTGGGATTGCCAATTGCTTAAGTATGATTCTCAACTTTGTCAATCTTGTAATTTTGGAATTGAAATTTGTACATTTGGTGTAATAGCTACAATATCATATGAGAGTCCGAGAACCTTGATGGTTATAGAGTTCTTTAGCTTTCTGGGAAGGTTGTTATCCACTTCATTTCTTTCTGTAACTTGATATGGAAGTGGTTATGCAATGCATGTCTTTCATCTTTTGTAACTCTTAGTTCAACAATAACAATTTTATTATAAAAATCTTCAGTTTAGCGATAAAATAAAGTAAAAGATGATGCATACAAGATAAATATCTTCAGTTTAGTGATAAAATAAAGTAAAAGATGATGCATACAAGATAAAATCAATTCATGAGTAAAATTTTCAAAAATTTTACTCAGGAGCGGAGCTACGCTATGGCATGGCCCTACCAAAAATTTTCAAAAATCTTATTTGTGGCCCATAAAAAATAGCGATTTTGTAAGCAAACCTTACTTGTAGTCCTCGAAACTCATAAAAAATTTCAATTAGCTCCCCCAAAAATTTTCATAACACTTATTTATTAGCCACCAAAACTATGAGTTGGAAATAAGCATAACTTGTCTCCCCTCGAAACTCATAGAAAATTCTAACTTTAACCTTTTTAGCCTTACTTTCGAAAGGGGCAAAGTGCATAAAACCCTCTTCTAGTTTTAAAAATGTGCAGAAAACCTCCTTCATGTTCACTTTGCATCGTTGTAGTTTCAAAAATGTGTAAATCAACATTTCTGGGCTAAAAACACTTTTTAAGTTCCAATTTTATCCTTCTACCTAATTTCTTAATATTTCCAATAATAGCAATTTTATTCATTTTATATACTTTTTTAAAAATATTAATTTAATTATATATAAAATATTCTTGTTTTATTATCATTTCGTGGCCGAGCAAAAATAAATAAAAAAATCTTCATTGTTTTTAAATTATTATTTTTTTTGGCATTGTTTAAAAAAAAAATGCCCTTTTTCAAAAAATGCCAAATGTTTTTTTCTAACATTGAAGATTTTTATTTTGCTCGGCCACAAAATGATTATAAAACAAGAATATTTTATTTATAATTAAATTAATATTTAAAAAAAAACTATATAAAAAAATAAAATTGTTATTGTTGGAACTATTAAGAAATTACGTAGAAGGGTAATATTGGAACTTAAAATGTATTTTTAGTCCAGAAGGGTTGAATTGCACATTTTTGAAACCACAGGAGTGCAAAGTGAACATGAAGGGTGTTTTGCGCACATTTTTGAAACTAGAAGGGGGTTTTATGCACTTTACCCCTTTTGAAAGTCTAAATCTTGTGAAACAAAAAAATAATTTCATTACTATGGTAGTCCTTACTTAAACATATTAATAGCAAATTTACATTTACATACACACATCTATAATATCCATTATATGAATTCAATAGAGAAGAAGGGCAAATTACACTAATGTCCCCAACTTTTTGATAAAAATAGAAAAACTTTTCTTATCAAACAGTTTTGTTGGATGACATTTACAAGAAAAATGTTTAGAAATACTGTTTGTAGTAGGTTCTGTTGAAACTGAAGTCAAACTTTCCACGATGATGGTTGCCAGAGAGCGGGTCCCGGTGGGAATCCAAGCTGTCACAAAGGAGCCCACTGTTCTAGGTGGATTGTAAGAAGAGGGGAGGGATTCGGTGGTAAAAAGGGAAAATCTGGAATGCACTGGTTACTATTTTAGAGAAAGGCTCATTTTGTCCTGTTCTTTTTTTTTGGTCCCGATCCCGGTTCTCTACATTTCTCTCATTATTTATAGGCAAAAAATCTTTTCTCACCAATGGTCGAGGTTTTGCGGTGCTAAATATCTGTGGTAAATATCTGTGGGTCAAGGGTTGAGATTGTACTTGTCAGAAAAGGGTATTCGCTCACCTCACCTGGTTATCTTCTTTCCTATGTGACAGGCCAATCCATGATGCAAGGTCCTCATCCTAGCTAGAAATGAGGTCCGTCACGGATTTAGCGTACCTTGGACTCCAGCCTCCGAACCCAAGCCCTTGGTTCCCATAAGGCAGTGATCCGAGCTCTTACCCCCCCGTAGGAGCGTGGAGTGCCACGAGGTTTATCCGTAGGGAGGAACTCCTCGTAAAAGAGGTTTATCCGTAGAGAGGAACTCCTCGTAAAAGATGGAGGTTGATCCGTAGAGAGGACCTCCGCGAGGTTTTATCCGTAGAGAGGAGTGCCTCCTCGCTTTAGGGAAATTGATCCGGAGAGAGGATTTTCCGTGATATTTATCCGTAGAGAGGAACTCATCACCATCCGAGCCTTATCCAAATGAAAGGAAAGAGACTCGTTTGAGGTTTATCCGTAGAGAGGAACTCCTCGCAAGGTTTTATCCGTAGAGAGGAATGCCTCCTTGCAAAACGGAGGTTGATCCGTATAGAGGACCCCCGTGAAGTGTCATTAGTAGAGACCGATTCGCCAAAGAAAGGTAATCACACCTCTGAGGCATGCCCTACCTAATGAACGAAGGAGCTCAATTAGAATCCTCTATTTGGGAAGGAGCTCGATGGAATCCTCTATTTGGGAAGGAGCTCGATGGAATCCTCTATTTGGGAAGGAGCTCGATGAAAATGCTCCATCCATGGGGGCTCGGCTAAGGGAGGATATCAAAAGGTGGACCCCTTGCTACATGGAATTGCTGAGGGAGCTCGAAATGGAGGAAAAGTCAAAGTGGGCCCATTACCACGTGGGCATACGTGGCGGCCCCTAAATGGTCCATACCAACAAATACTAGTAGAGAAGCATATACAATGTGCCTGATTAAGAGTATCATGGTGTCTATTATCTATTTAAATTTCACAAAGATATATCTATATAGAGAGGAAAATAATTTTATTTGAAAAAGAAGTCAATGTATGAAAGTATATATTGTGAGCTGTGCAGTGCGAAAATGGTGTGAAAAGTTTGATACGAAAGAACTAGAGGGAGGGTGAATAAGTCTAGCTTATTTTTTTGATTGACTTTTGAATTTTACCAATTTAAAACAAAAAATCATTCACACAAAGCAATAAATAATGCATTCAAGTAAATAAAGGTTGAGATGACACCAGGATTTTTATTGTGGAAACCTTAACGAGGATAAACCATGGAGACTAGCTATCTCGGGTGAAACAATCCACTTTCTCGAAGCATAGTACACCACTTTGTCTCAGTCTCACACCCATTACACTCTGCCAAGAACTAGTTGCTGAACATCTCAATCTGACTCTGTGACTCCATGTCCAATTGATATAGATTCCAGTCTTACTCAATTCTTGCAGATGGGTTGCTAGAAGAACACAAATGCTCCAAGAACACTCTGTCCCCTTTGTAATGATTGAACCGTTTTCCTTGCAATCACAAAGATGAAAAGAAAAACAAAATCCTACTGTACTAAAAATCATTCACACAAAGCAATAAATAATGCATTCAAGTAAATAAAGGTTGAGATGACACCAGGATTTTTATTGTGGAAACCTTAACGAGGATAAACCATGGAGACTAGCTATCTCGGGTGAAACAATCCACTTTCTCGAAGCATAGTACACCATTTTGTCTCAGTCTCACACCCATTACACTCTGCCAAGAACTAGTTGCTGAACATCTCAATCTGACTCTGTGACTCCATGTCCAATTGATATAGATTCCAGTCTTACTCAATTCTTGCAGATGGGTTGCTAGAAGAACACAAATGCTCCAAGAACACTCTGTCCCCTTTGTAATGATTGAACCGTTTTCCTTGCAATCACAAAGATGAAAAGAAAAACAAAATCCTACTGTACTAATCAAATAAATGATAGATAAACTATGTACTGCTGATCAAATGGAGAACATTACCTGAACTATTTTCAAACCTACAGAAATCAACCTGTTGGAAAATTTGCCACTGGTTAGGCTTTTCTGAAAACTAAAAATTAACTTTTAAAATACAATAGAATTTTAGAATGACTTACTCAATTGAGGAACCTGTATCTATATTTATATACATTAAGAAAATTACATGGAAGGAAAGAAATAAAATTAAATAAAGGAAAAACTGAAAGTCAAACCAATACCTTAATTATAGGATTGTAATTGATGCGATCCTATAATTATGTATTGGGTAAAATATGATCCCCAACACTCCCCCTCAAGCTGGAGCGAAGATGTTAATCAAGCCGAGCTTGACTATGGAGGACTTCAAGACTGATGGACCAACAGACTTGGTGAACATATCTGCTGTCTGTTCTGAAGACGAAACAAATGAAGGAGTAATAATACTAGCTCGAACTTTCTCCCAAATAAAGTGGATATTCACTTCAATGTGTTTTGTTCTTTCATGGAGAACTAAGTCAGAAGTAAGCATTATGACAGACTTGTTATCACAGAACAAGTTAGAAGAATCTATCTAAGTAAATCCCAACTCAACAAGCATAAATCGAATCCACAGAAGCTTACATATGCCTTGTGCCATAGCACAATATTCTGCCTCAGTAGAGGACCAAGAAATAACAATTTGCTTCTTACTTTCCATGATAAAAGGTGTTTACCATTGAAAGTACAGAAGTCAGAAATAGATCGTCTATCCGTCTTAATCCCAACATAGTTGACATCTGTAAAATAGGAGATTCCAGACTGGTTACCTGAAGCATAGAATAATCCAAGGCCTGAGTATGCCTTAAGGTACCGCAGAATGTAATAGACTGTATCTAGGTGAGATTGTAATGCACCGCTCCAACACATGGTATGATATTGTCCGCTTTAGGCCTGAGCCCGCACGGTTTTGTTCTTAGGTTTTACCCTAAAAGGCCTCATACCATTTGAAGAGAACATACTACATATAAGCACATCCCCTTTTCCACACCCAGGCGATGTGGGATTTAGCACCCTGTACCCTGTCAGTGTGGTAGCTCAGCCCAGTGTTTGTCTTCGCACCCACCCACTCATACCTATCCACAAGGGTTACTACAATCTACCCTCCTACGAGGCCCGACGTCCTCGTCGACACACTTCCGGCTGGGTTCAGACTCTGATACCAACTGTAATACCCCACTCCAACACATGGTATGATATTGTCTGCTTTAGGCCTGAGCCCGCACGATTTTGCTCTTGGGTTTTACCCCAAAATACCTCATACCATTTGAAGAGAATATACTACATATAAGCACATCCCCTTTTTCACACCTAGACGATGTGGGATTGAGCACCCTGTACCTTGTTAGTGTGGTAGCTCAGCCCAGTGTTTGTTTTTGCACCCGTCCACAAGGGTTACTATAGAGATGTTCACAGAGCATACATGAATTGACTCACAATATTAACTACAAAATCTAAATCTAGTCTATTGTTGGTTAAATATATGAGGTAGCCTACCAAACGTTGATATGAAGTATGATTATCTAGTAAATCCCTTGACTCTACAAAGAGCTTCTGATTTAGATCCATTGGAGAGGAGGCTGGTTTGCATTCTAGCATCCCTATATCTGTCAAAAGATCCAAAGTATACTTCATTTGAGAGAGAGATATCCCATAGCGGGATATAACAACCTCTATTCCAAGGAAGTAATGGAGAAGACCCAAATCCTTAACATCAAAGAAGCATCCAAGATCCTTCTTAACCTGAGCAATATTGGTTGAGTTATCTCTAGTGATGATAATATCATCAACATACACAGAGAGAATAATACACCGTCTATCAGATTGTCGACGAATGAAGCACGTGTGGTCAGAATGACAGTGCACAAAGCCTATAGATAAAACCACATCACGCCTGAACCATGCCTGATGAGACTATTTTAACCTATAAAGAGATTTTTGGAGACGACAAACCTTCCCAGCAAACTCCCCTTCAACCGAAATCCCGAAGGTGGATTTGTATAAATAGTCTCAAGTAAGTCACCATTTAAAAATGCATTCTTGACATCAAGTTGGTGAAGAGGCCAGGAATGAGAAGCTACTAGTGACACAAGGAGGTAGACCATAGTCAACGTCGCCACAGGGGCAAAAGTAGCACTAAAATCCTTCCCCGGAACCTGAGTGAATCCTATAGCAACCAGGCAAGCTTTGTATCGATCAATAGAACCATCAAGTAGATACTTCAGCCTAAAAACTCACTTATAACCCATAGTCTTTTTACTAGAAGGAAGAGGCACAAGATCCCATGTGTGATTGTGCTGAAGAGCATCCATCTCTGCCCGTATAGCAGTGATCCACTATGGATGCTGAAACGCCTCAGAGATAGAGCGGGGAATGGAAACAAAATCAAGTTTCCCCAGTAATACTTGATAAGAATCTGAAAGAGAATCATAAAAAATAAACTAGGAGATAGGATGGTGAGTACTGTTAGAGAAATCATACCAATTGGGGGGTTTACGGTTACGAGAGAGAGAACGAGAAGTAACAATATGATCAGGAATAGGAGTTGGAGAAGAAGGTATACGTGAATCCAAGGGTGCATCTGGAAGAGGAGTCTGAGGACGAGGGTGCTTGGAGTAAACCTGTAGGGGAGAAGGAACAGAGGTAGGTGACGTCAGTTCCAGTGGAGACTCAAAGATGGGTAAAGGATAAACTAGAGGTGACTCTTCACCAATGATAGAAAGAGGTTCTGCACAGGATCATAATTACCAAAAAATGGAAGTTCTTCTAAAAAAGTAATATCTAATGAGTGATACATATGTGTAGACACAGGATCATAGCAGCAATACATAGCATAGTATCCTAAAAAAACACAATGAACAGCTTTGTCATCCAATTTGGTGCAAGTAGGATTATGATTTTGGACAAAGCAAGTATAACCAAACACCTTAGGAAGAATAGGAAAAAGAACACGATCGGGCTGAAGAACCTAGAGGGGAGCTTTACCAAATAAGATTCGATTGGGAGTGCGATTGATTAAGTATGTGGTAGTTAGGATAGCCATGTGCCAAAAATATTTAGGAACTACCATACTACGTAAAAGGCATCAAACAACAGACATAACATGACGGTTCTTGTGTTCCGCCACACCATTCTGTTTAGGAGTGTATGGACAAGTGAGTTGATGTAAAATGCCCTATTGATTTAACTAGGAGCGAAAGTCATTGGAAATATATTCACGACCATTATCATATCGAATATTTCAAATAGTGACAAGGAATTAAGTTTGAATCATTTTTAAAAATTGAGAAAACAAAGGAAGTTTAGCAGCTTCAGAATATGATCCATTTACTCTTTAGTGAAAGGACCAACATCAGCCTCATTTGTACGAACAGATCTGTCTCTAGGCTTGCTGCTCTTCGAGTTGGCGGGTTTGCCATGAATCTTCCAACATGTCTCATGTGTATGGCGGGGTTTGTTGTATAAATCACACCATATTCAAGGCTTGTCCTTGGCTCTACGCTGGCTATTGGAAGATTTGCTCATATTTGCATTAGCAGCGACTAGGGCAGAATTTTCAATCGATGCCCCAACCCCCCT
Organism: Cornus controversa; assembly: GCA_026545225.1. Lineage (NCBI taxonomy): Eukaryota > Viridiplantae > Streptophyta > Magnoliopsida > Cornales > Cornaceae > Cornus > Cornus controversa. The sequence continues at coordinate 59,260,433 of CM048845.1, forward strand.
TTTTTCCCAGCATAACACTGCGAGGACTTTCCTCCCTCTGAACTTCAGCAAATACCTCTCCAAGTGAAGGAAGAGGATTACGACAAAAGATCCTTCCCCTTACTTCATCAAATTCTACATTCAGGCCACCGAGAAATTTGTAGATACGATTATTTTTCATTGTCTTCTTGTGGTGATTGAAATCATCTAAAGATTTTCATTCATAGTCATTGAAAATATCCAGATCTTGCCGCAACCTTTTCAAAATATTAAAGTATTTGGTGATGATGTCTCCCCCTAATCGAATTTCTCCAATCTGTAGTTGAAGCTTGTACACTTGGGATTGATTGCCGAGGTCAAAATACATCTTGTGAATATTATCCTAGAATTCCTTCATAGTTGGATAGCACAATAATTAGAGGCAATGTCTTCATCCATGGAATTAACAGGCCAGGCCATAACTATGGAATTTTCTTCATCCCAATTGGCATAAGTAGTATCCTTCAAATCAGGCGCTTTTGTATCACCAGTTAGGTACCCAATCTTTCCTCTCCCTCAAATATATATACATACTGATTGAGACTAACATAGAAAATTATTTCCATGAAGGCGTGTAGTGGTTATCTGAACAGAGTGCAAATCAGAATTGGGACCACGTTTTTTAGTAGGCTTAGAAGAGACTTCAGACATTGTGAGAAACCAGGGTTTTGATTTGAGAGGGAAAAAAATGTGGAGTTTACCGAGGAATAAGTCTTGGTAATTTTTTTCGACTGCAGAAAAGAGTCATAAATAAAGCTGCTGCTCTAATACCATCTAAACAATAAGGAATTAGGAGAGAATTATTTTAGTAAAATGGTATTTTATTGATACGGAGAGTATAATTTTTCTTATTTATAGAGTTGACTAGGCCTATATTTAAACATAAAATATAGCTAGGCAATTCCTAGAGATCAGCAATAAATCTCAACCGAATATTCTCCTTTAACAATACAACTAGGCAATTTCAAGAGATCAGCAATAAATCTCAGCCGAATATCTCCTTCCAACAGATGCACGTGTTGTTTAGCTCCAATGATCAAGACACAAATTAAAAATAAAATTACAACTTGATCATTTCAAGTTTTGACATCAAAAAGTTTCTCACATAAATAACTTGATTATTGATGAAAGTAAACTAAAAATACTCTTCATCTGGCCTTTAAATGATTTTGAATAGTCTAAATGGAAGAAAAATATCATTGCTTTAGAAAATTAGTAGATTTATTATAGATTTAAGAATTTTCGATAAGATAGAATAACCCTGTTGAACAAGTAACGACTATAACAAACTAATTTTGCAGTATGACTGTATGTAATGAGTATAACAAACTAATTTTGCAGTATGACTGCATGAATATGGGAAATTGATCTGTAGCCTTCACATAAAGCACAAGTAACCAAAATTAAAAAATCTTCTGCAATTAAACTTGATTGTAGTTTTTAAAACCTCTAGTCTGTTCAAGTACATCAAATAAGAAAGGTGAAAGGTTCATATAGGTAACTAATGCATTTGTGTATCATCTGAGTGGGAGTTTCTAGACATCCAAGAGTCATCTTAGTGGCATTAGTGGTATTAAATGTTATTGATCGGAAAATGCATAAATAATGTATATAAAAAATCAAAATTCACATACTTTCAATAATAGTATAGATATAGATATAGATATACTAATGCTCAATTGGAGAGACTTGGGAGGACAGGGAAGGAGGAAAAACTAAAGTATTGCATGACCAAAAGGACATTAATGTCAACAACAACAACAATGATATCATATGTGATAATATTTTTAGTTGTTACTTGTCAAATGATAAATTCAATGTTACACCTTGTATAAGTTACTAAAACTTATCTATTTTATTCTTGATAATTTTTTTTGTTAAAACTTACGAGATTTTATTTAGTTAAAATAGTACATTTTTTTTTGTTAATCTTTTGTCATGATAATTGTTGGAAATTAGACTTTATTTCTTTTCCTTTTATTTTTCCTTATGTTAAGGCTTGACCTTATTTCCTTTTATTTTTTCTTATGTTAAGGCTTGATATAATCCTTATGTTAAGGCTTGATGTACTCCTTTTGTATATATATATATAAAGGCCCTGTTTGGATTGGCTTTTGAAAAGTGGCTTTCGGCTTTTCAAGCTCAAAAGTCATTTTGAAGAGTGTTTGGATTGGTAAGGCGGAAGAATTTCGAAGTCTAAAAAGAGTGTTTAAAGGAAGTTGGGGGGTATCAGCTTCCTGATTTAGCTTCTGCTTCTCTTTTTTTTCTGCGTAAAAGGCGAAGCAAAAGCTCTGCCAAACAGGGCCAAAGAGTGTCTAGTCTCATTTAAAGCTAAGCCAATTAAAAAAATTTACACTTTGGTATCAGAGCCTAATTTCTCTCTAAGTTGTGACCAGCCATAGACCACAATCCTCTCTTCCCGACTCTCTTTTCTCTTGCTGCAACTACCTAGGTACAGCCTAGGGCAGTCGCTTGGTGTGTGCAACAATGTAGAGAGGATCTCTTCCCAGGTTCGGACACCTATTTTGGGGTATTTCCTTAGCATCTGAAATGTGCTAAAGGTCTCTAGGTGTATCTGTGACTTATTTGAGCTGCCAGTATATTCAGTAGCATTGTTCTTCGCCTTCATCATGTCTCCAACAGTGTTATTGTCTTATTTTTGGTTGGTTCTTTGATGTGAAGGATTTGGGTTTTTTTTTTTACTTCCTTGGCATCAAGTTTGCTCTCTCTCACCATGGGATATCTCTTTCTCAGTCGTCTATAGTCAAGCTAGGCTTGGTTGATATCTTTGCTCCAACTTGAGGGAGAGTGTTGGTCCTATTGAAAATTAGACTTTATTTTCTTTCATTTTATTTTTCCTTATGTTAAGGCTTGATGTACTCCTTTTGTATATATATATATGTATATATATATATATATACATATATATATATAAAGAGTAGCTAGTCTCATTTAGAGCTAAGCCGATTACACACTTTACTTTTGTAATGATATATCTTTCCTATATGTGGAATTAAAGTACTCAAAACTATTTTCAGAACTTGAATTTAGAAAAAATCAAAATAAATTCTGAAGAAAAAGTGATTCTTTAATAATATTCTAAATTTACCACTTCTCTGCTTACCAGTAGCTTATTTTCTCTTCTCTATGATTTTACTTTTTCATATCACTTTTCCCATCTTTATCTACTTAGATTGCATTTTATCTTTCTTTTATTCTTTTTTTTTATTTTATTTTCCTCAATATATATATATATATATATATATATATATATGCTAAGACTAATACTACGAAGAAAAATGTATTACAATTTATTTTTAAAATTTTTAAAATTTAATTTAAATAGTATTGTTTCTTCTCCCCAAAAGGAAATTTCAGGCTCCGCCCCTGAATATTAGAGATGCACTTCACAAGCTCATCTAGTAAAGTGTACCTTGTAAGCTTGAGATACATTTTTGGACACATTCCTTGAAAGCTTAAGCTTTTGTAGTAATTGGTGATTCTAGGTCTTGCTTGAAGTCCTTCAGTTTGCATGCATTTGTTCCCTGTTATGCAAGTTTAAGTGCGCCAATTAGGAAGAGTGACATAATCCACATTGAGGGTAATACTAGGGAAAGAGGAAGACCAAAGTTAACATATGTAGAGTTAGTAATGAAGGATATGGTAGCATGTGGGTTGACTAAGATTATGGCATTAAGTAGAGCAGAATTGAAACATAGGTGATAGGACTCAAGTAATACTAGGGGAAGAGGAAGACCAAAGTTAATGTAGGTAGAGTTAGTAATGAAGGATATGGTAGCATGTGGGTTGACTGATATTATGGCATTAAGTAGAGCTGAATTGAAACATAGGTGATAGGACTCATGTAGACCGACCCCAAGTAGTTGAAAAAAAGGTTGAGTTGTTGGTGTTATTATATTGCTGGGCTTAAAAGTTCTATATACATTGTTTGGCCCATTTTTAACATGCTTAAACTTTGGGGATAGGAGGTGTCTGAACATACCTATCACTTCATATTAGTGTATACGCTACTTTGGACTCTAAACCAGTGCAATCTACCTAAGCTCACTAATATTTTGACTTTGAGTGCGGAAATCTCTTGATTTGATATGATTATCATTGATTTGCCTAGTTTGCAATATTTTAGTTGGCCCATCTAGCCATTTTTCTGCATTTTATCTAATTGCTATTATATTCTATTACTCTGACTCTGAGACATACTGTGGAGTGTAAGTATGCTGATTTTAAATATTGTGGTTAATTACCCGACATTTCCAAATTATAATATAATGTCAAACTTCTTTCCTTATTCACGAGCATGATTTTGCCGCAAAATCATAATTAATGTAGTTAGATACACAATCTTTATTGTTGACTTTCTAGGGCTGGATATTTGTTTATAAAATCTTGTTGTGAATTGCTCTTGATAAGAAATAAAATTTTTTCCCCCAATTTGAAACTCAAACACTCACTTTGCCTCTATGGGGACTGAACCATCACTTTGGAAGGGGAGGAAAAACCATTAGACTACAACCCTTGGTATAATTTTATTTATTTCAATTGCCTTGTCCAACTATTTAAATAAGTAAGGCAGTCTAAATTTAAGTCAAAAGGCTTAAAAATTAGTTGAGCTGAAATAGAATATATGAAATATAAATTTAGTAATGTGGTAGAAAATGATAGTATAACAATAACAATTCAATACTGGCAAGTTAGTGGTGTTTTATGTGATAAACATATACCAAATAAATTTAAAGGGAAAGTACATGGGACAATCATTGGACCACTTATTTTATAAGGAGCAGAGTGTTGAGCCTTAAAAATGAAACAGGAACAACACATTTATATAGTAGAAAAGCGAATGCTGAGGTGGATGCTAGGAGTAACTAAAAGACATGAGGTTACTAAGCAATATATGAGAAATAAATTAGGAGTGATGGCTATTAGGAGAATATAAGAAAAAGTAGACTTAGGTGGTATAGATATATTCAACACAAACCCATAAGTGTTGTGATGACAAAAAGAATATTGAGTTGTATAAAAGGTAAACGACTAATAGATTGACCAAAATCTAAGAAGCATGGACACGGACACGGGACACGGGTACGACATGACACGGACACGGCGACACGGTAAATTTCAAAAAAACAGGACACGACACAGCGGGGATACGGCTATGAAATAATATATTAATATATATTCAACAAGTTAACCAATATCCACAATACCATAAATTTAACAATAAAAAAATAATAAATCACACAAATACTTCAATTTATTATCAAGTAATTAATGTATTTTCAAAAAGGATGTTCATTATATTGGTTTTTTTATTTTTTTTGTTTCTAAATTTATTATTTAGGAATTTTATCCAACTATTTTTTATTTTTAAAATTTTTTATTTTAGAAAATACTATATTTATATAGAAAAGGGCATAATAGTCATATTAAATGATATATGTCATTATAGTTATTTCAAGGGGTCAAGATGTCAATTTTTAGAAGATGAGGGGCTGAAATGCTAAAAAAAATAGTTCAAAGGGGTCTTTTTGTAACTTTGCAAAAGTTCAGGGGTTTTTTTGTACTTTTAAAAATTACAAAATGTATCCTGCCGTGTCCCCCACGTGTCCTTGCTGTGTCCCCCGCGTGTCCTTGACGTGTCCCAGCCGTGTCCTAAAAAAAAAAATTCCAGGACACTTCTACGGAGTGTCCGACACGTGTCCGAGTATCCGAGGAGTGTCCGACACGGACACGGCACCCCTATACGAAGTGTCCGTGCTTTCTAGACCAAAATTAACATGGATTATCTTAAAGATTTAAATATAATTGGAGAAATGACTTGTGATAAAAAAAAATGATGGAAAAAGAGAATTATGTGGTCAATGATAAAGACAATGATGACGACGATAATGACATCTAGTCATAAATAAATACTGTGCCAGACACATCAATCTAGTTTTAAAACCCACCTTAAATCATCATAACAAGGAATATTTATGTCTACGAGGAGTTTTATTTATTTCATTGTAAAATAATCTTTGCCACAAAACAAAATCTGTCCTCATTTCATATTTTTTTGGCCTTTTTAGTCTAAAAGTTGTCTGACTTTAATTTTCAACTCCCTTTTATGATTCAAGGAGGAGCGTCCTCAGGGCTTATAGTTGGCATTCTACTATTATGTGTTGCATCTGTTCTGCTGATAGTCTTATTCTTGTTCCTCTCCATTGGAATTACATTTGGAAAGCTGCTTCAATACAAGGAAGTACATAAAGAGGGCCAGAAATTTCACTGGTATCAAGACATTGTCCGGATAACTCTAGGTCCTGGTAAAAGAGGCCAGTGGACATGGAAGAATCCATCCCATTCTGTTTGTCTAACCATGTTAGGCCCTCTATTCAAAGATCTAAGGGGCCCTCCTAAATACATGCTCTCTCAGATTGCTGGGGGGAATTCCTAGAAACATGCTGATACTATAATTGCCTCTGATGATGAAACTGAAGATGCAAAAGCACCTTTTATTCAAAAGTTTTTTGGAATTCTTAGAATATATTACACATTGCTTGAATCTGTGAAATGGGCTTGTCTTGGAATTATGGTTGGTGCCTATTCAGAGACCTGGTCTCCTAAAACTCCGATGACTACCTTACTATGCATCACCTATTTTCAGCTGTTCTTCCTAGTTCTTAAGAAACCTTTTATTAAGAAAAAGGTTCATTTGGTTGAGATCATCTCAGTTTCTAGCGAGGTGGGTATATTTGTTACTTGTTTTGTTCTCTTAGAGAGAGAATTTTCATCAGGGGATGAAACGAAAATTGGTATCTTCATGCTTGCACTGTTCTTTGTTGAATTTTTAACCCAAATGATCAATTAATGGTATGCATTGTATAGACAAAGCTGCTGGACTCGGCTAAGAACTCTTTCTTGTTTGGTTTGAAAATAGCTTTAATTGGATTTCTTCTATTTTTCATTCCATAGAAGATGATCAAAAACCTGGACAGCAGGTTTCCACTGGAGCAACATGGGGATCGTGAAACTAGGGAGCCACATATTCTGATGACAGGTACAGAAGCTCTAGGAGTAGGAGCTCAAGTACCGCTGATAAACCATGGTTAAAACAGCTAAGAGAACTGGCAAAGGCTAGTTTTAGTAGAGAAGGAAGTAGTGTTCCAAGTGATCCTTCAACTAGTCACCCCCGATGGAGCCCATTCTGGAGTGGCAAGAGAAATGGGAGCTCATCTCTAACTTCATCGTCAGATTTCAAGTCGAAACCCAGAGGCTTAGACAAAGATCTAGAAGCCATTTTTGCATCCAATTAAGAATTTATGAATACTTCTTGAAGATTTGAATGGTCTTTTGGACTGGGTGAGAGGTAGGTGCTAGAAGGTTGTAGTTCACCTTACATGTATAAAATTATGGTGATGCATATAGTCTTGTAGCTAGTTACAGGGGACTGTGACCGAGATTTTAATGGTTTCTATTTATTGAATGTAAAGATTAGACTTAATTAGGTTCCATCTATGTTCCATCTCTATTCCATCACTCTCTGTGTGCGCGCGCGCTTTTTTGCTTGCTTACTGGCTTGTGATAGAAGAGAACAACCATTGAAGAAGAGGTCTCCAGGATAAACAAAAGTCAGCCTTACTGTTCCTTTATCTTTCTAGCCAACAATTTTCTACATTCTTTACTTTTCATGTACATTTTGTTGCACCTATTATCTTCAACTTTTAAAACAAATGATTGTTTTTTGCTTGAATTTTCAAGCAAACAAGAACCTTGTTAATGCAAATATCTTTTTATGTTCTTAATTTTCTTTTGGGAAATGCTAAACGTCATGAAATTTTATCATGAATTGCCTTCATGAATGATGTGGCATGTGATAATATCATTGACATTCCGTGTATGGGGGAAATCCCACCAATACTAACTCACCATTTAATTGCCACATCATTCAAGATAAAAATTCATGAAATATTTTCATGACGTGTAGCATTGCTCTTTTCTTTTAATATCCTTTTAACTCCCAGACGACATCGGATGGGAGTCCGAGAATCTTGATTGATGTTGACAGATTGTCAATGCCTATAGACAATACAGAGGGATTGACATATTTTTTGTTACAGTTTCAACAAGTGTTTCGACTCACGAAGACTCATTCTTGATCAAAACGATCCAACGATGGAGAGTGGCCTGTTAACCTATGGCTACTTGTGATACATGCCTTTTTTTTGCCAAATTGAACAGTTTAGGATTCTATTTCTGAATTTTTCAGTGTTTATAGGTGGATTATCGAATTCTTTGAAATTTTTGTCGGAGGTTGAAATGGATTAGGATTTAACTGATTTTTAGTAGTTATGTTATTTTTGTGAATAGGTTCTTATTTCTATCTTTTAGTCATTTTTCGAGATAGTACTAAGTTTGGTTGTTTTTAGAATTTCTTTACTAGTATAAATAGATGCAAGATGACAGAATTACACTGATATTAATAATCTTTCAATTTTCTCTGCAATTTACAATTGCCAATTGCTTTAGTATGATTCTCAATTTAATTTCCCCTTCGTTAGTCTTGTAATTTTGGAATTGAAATTTGTACAATATCATATGAGAATATGAAAATCTTGATAGTTATGAGTTATTTTGGGAAGGTTGTCATCCACTTTATTTCTTTCTTTAACTTGATATGGAAGTTGTTGGAGATCATATTTTACCCAATATAGAAGATTGTTAGAGATCATATTTTACCTAATACATAATTATAGTATTGCATCAATTATGATCCTATAATTAAGGTATTGGTTTGACTTTCAAATTTTTTGTTATTTAATTTTATTTCTTTCCTTCCATGTAATATTCTCAATGTATATAAATATAGATGCAGACTCCTCAATTGAGTAAGTCATTCTAAAATTCTACTTGGTATCAGAACCACCGTAGCTTCTTCAGCCCCACCGCATCTCTGCGACCCTTTCTCTCTTCCTCTCTCGGTGTAGCCTACCAACCCTTCTCCCTCTCTCAACGCAAACCCCCAGTCCTCTCTCTCTCTCTCTCTCTCTCTCTCTCTCTCTCGGCGTAACCCTTTCCTTCTCTTTCTTCTAGTTGCAGCTAGTGACAGAGTAAGGGGAGGGTTTTAGCCCTCTTTTTGAGCCCTATTTAGAGGCATTCCCTTAGTTCACTCTATGAACTAACGGTCCTTTGAAAATTTTAACTTTGTGGGGCTACCAGTGTGTTCAACAGCATCTTTTCGGAACATTCTTCATCGATTTTTTTTTCTCCGACAAATTTGTTGAATGCTCTCCGAAAATTTATTTGTGGACTGATTTTGTGATAATCTTCTTCTGTTTATTACGAAATCCAATTATTTGTTATTGGGGATCCTAGTGTAAAATCTGTTGATATCTTTCCTGCACAACATACACCTACTCAGCGTGTGACTAGTGTGTTGTTAAATGGTACAAATTTTGCTTCGTGGTCTCGATCATTCCATCTGTACTCAGGTGAAAATGGAAAGACAGGTTGGATCCTTGACACCGAAAAAAAACCTAATGTGGGAGATTCCAAATTTGCCTAATAGGATATGGAAAATTATACTATTCTTGGTTGGCTATTTAATTCTATGGAACCTAGGATATACAATATGTTCATGTTCCATGATACTATCTATGGGTGTTGGAGTGCTCTGACACAGATATATGTGATAAGTGCACAAAACATGTTATTTTATATCTCAAAATAAGTCTTTAATTACTCTTTTACTTTATTTAAATATTCTTATCTTTGCATTTTGTGTTTTATAGGGATTGATTTTCAAATAAGAAAAAAAGCAGCAGAAAAGGCCTAGAAATGATATATATAGCCAAAGATAAACATCAGAAGAATTGTAGGAGAGATGGTATTCTGTGCAATCTACTTCACAAGAGGTATCAAGTTCAAAACTTTGCAAAATACTTTTTTGTATGGCCACGTCTGCAATCCAGAATTCAAATTAAAGATATGGAGATCAAATATTAGATATTTAAATTCAAAATTTTGTATTTTGAATTTTTGTTTTTGAATTTCAAATTTTGTATTTTGAATTATTATTTTTGAATTTTGTATTTAAAATTTTTTCACCTAAACCATTCCCCTTTAACTCTATAAATAAGGGGTCTTAGGGGATGGTGAAGGGAGTTAGAAATTGTAGAGAAATTATAGAAAAAAATAGTGTAATTATTTTATTGATTCAATGATGAGTAGTAGTTTCATTTCTATTTGTTTGTTTTCTATTAATATGTAAGCGTAAACATCCTTCTCAAGGGAGTGATGAAGCCACCATGGCTGAAGTATAAGTAAGTTGTTTTATTTTCTTGTCTACTTTTTCCTCCCAAGAGCATTCTTCTACTCTTCTATTCTGGATTTTATTTTCTAAAATTAGAGGGAGGATTCTTCGTGTTTGCCAAATAATGGTTATTCGAAGAATGCCTATCTCTGTTTGCCTAGCCAATGTGCATCAGATTAAGTAAAGAAATGTCTCTCTCATATATAATCAAGTCATTTGTTTTATTCCATATTTTCCTTCATCTTTCCAAGTTCTAATTGGATTGGTGAAGTGTATTGATTATTGGAGGAAAAACTAGATAAAAATATAAAAAAAAAACTTTATTTATATGGATCCATGGTGGTGAATTCTCTTTCCTTGATATTTGTCCCATCATTTGATCTAAGACATTTAATATTAGTTTTTATTATTAAATAAAAAATCAAAATTTTATTTTTTTAAATATTCAATTTTCATCTCAAGAGATTTAGGTTTTGAATTTTAGACTTGTTACTGATTCTCACTACTATACAATTTTTAGTAAAGTTTTTGTAGGTTTTATTATTTTTTGTACGAAGTGTAGAAAAGTAACGACACATCCATTAATCTACACCCGTCAGTATGCTTATGCTCGCAATGAAGCAAAATTTTTAACAATGGGAAGAGTTGGCCCAATATGAACCCTTGAGTGAGTTTTCTATAGAGGCGGCCACTATAGTGTTCAAGCGACTTAACCATCAGCACACATACCACATACCAGTTCTTGATGGGATTGAAGCCTGAGTTCGAGCCTCTTCGTGTTTAGATCCTTAACACATCACCTATGCCATCTCTGTATGAGGCATTTGCTACTATTGAGAGTGATGAGCATAGACTTTGCTTACTTCAGATGCCTTTTCCTCCTGCTCCTACCCCTGATTCAGTTATTGTTCCTGATCAGATGGCTTTCGCTGCTCACTCTGGCTCCTGTCCTGCTAGGAACACTCTGATATGCAGTCATTATGGGGCAATTGGTCATCTTAAGGTCCGTTGCTTCAAACTTTATCCCGAATTGAAACAAAAATTTTCAAAGAATAGAACTAGATGATTTTCTCACTCTGGTGCTATTGTTGAGACTACTTCTGGACCAGCACCTCTTCTAACATACGTGAGCCAGCTTCAGTCATAAATTAGTCTTCTTTAGAGTCAGCTAGGATCTCTTCACCAATGCACTTCTAGAGCTAGTGCGACTCCTACTACCACAGTTGCTACAAGTACTCCCTTTACTTTCCATGTTAGGACTGAGACACCTACTTGGGTTCTGAATTCTGGAGCTAATAATCACATGACTGGTGAGTTATCAGTTTTCTCCTTTCCAGTCACTCCTGTTCGTCAGTCGGTTAGTCTCACTAATGGAGTCACAGATACATAGTAAAGGAACTGTATCTCTAACTCCCCACATTACTTTATCCTCTGTTCTCCATGTCCCACACTTTGCATTCAACCTTTTATCTGTTAGTAGACTTGCAAAGAATTTTAATTGTGCTGTCATTTTCTTACATAACTATTTTTTGTTACAGGACCTGAGTACGAAGAGAATTTTTGGTAGGGGATATGAGTGCAATGGGTTGTACTACTTTGGAGATCCTCCAGCTCTACCACCTGATGCATCTGTTCTTCAAGCCACCATGTGACCTGCGTCTCAGTCTTATGTTTTATCTTCAAAACATTGTCTTTATGGTATGCCCGTTTCGAATATGCAAATCTTCAGTCTTTATGCAAGTTGTTTCCCTTGTTAATAAAGGCTTGTAAGACTCATAACCTTCAGTGTGTGGTTTGTGAATTGTCAAAACATGTTCGTACTAGTAACATTCCTCGTATACATCGTGCACCTGCCTCATTTGATTTAATTTATTTTGATGTATGGGGACCCTCTCCAGTCACTGCCTTATCTAGTCATCGGTATTATGTGACATTTATTGATGATTATTCTAGATGTACTTGGGTTTATCTTCTTAAGAAATAATTGAAAGTATTTTCTTTGTTTTCTCAATTTTTAAAAGTGATTCAAACTCAATTCCTTGTCACTGTTCAAAATATTTGATCTAATAATGGTCGTGAATATATTTTCAATAACTTTCGTGCCCAGCTAAATCAATAGGGTATTTTATATCAATTCACTTATCCATACACTCCTGAACAGAATGGTGTGGCGGAATGCAAGAACTATCATATTATGTATGTTGTTCGATGCCTTTTACGTAGTATGATGGTTCCTAAATATTTTTGGCACATGGCCTGTCCTAACTGCCACATACTTGATCAATAGCACTCCTAGTCGAGTCTTATCTGTTAAGCTCCCCTCCCAGTTCTTCAACCCAATTGTGTTCTTTTTCCTATTCTTCTTAGGGTGTTTGGTTGTACTTGCTTTGTCCAAAACCATAATCCTACTTGCACCAAATTGGATGACAAGGCCGTTCGTTGTGTCTTTTTAGGATACTCTGCTATGTCTAAAGGGTATTGCTGTTATAATCCTGTGTCTATACATATGTATCACTCATTGGATGTTATTTTTTTTTTGAAGAACTTTCATTTTTTAGTAAGTACACTCCTGTGCAGGAACCTCTTCCTGTACTTGCTAAAGAGTCATCCCTAGTTTATCCTCTACCTATCTTTGAGTCTCCGCTGGAACCAACATCACCTACCTCTGTTCCTCTTCCCCTATAGGTTTACTTTAACCGCCCTCATCCTCAGAGTCCTCTGCCAGAAGCTCCCTTAAATTCAGGTATTCCTTCTTCTCCCACTCCTATTCCTGATCGTATTGTTACTTCTCGTTATCCCTCTAGTAATTGTAAACTCCCCAATTGGTATAGTTTCTCTAACATCACTCACCTTCCTATCTCCCAATTTGTTTCTTATGATTCTCTTTCAGATTCTTATCAGGCATTCTTAAGGAAACTTGATTCTGTTTCCATTCTCCGCTCTATCTCTGAGGCTTTTCAACATCCACAATGGGTCATTACTATGCGGGCAAAGATGGATGCTCTTCAGCACAATCACACATGGGATCTTGTGCCTCTTCCTTCTGATAAAAAAATTGTGGGTTGTAAATGGGTTTTCGACCTGAAGTATCTGCCTGATGGTTCTATTGATTGATACAAAGCTCACCTAATTGCTAAAGGATTCACTCTGGTTCTAGGGAAGGATTTTAGTGCTACTTTTGCCCCTATGGCGAAGTTGACTAAAGTCCACCTCCTTGTGTCACTAGCAGCTTTCCATTCTTGTCCTCTTCACCAACTCGATGTCAATAATGACTTTTTAAATATTGACTTGGTTGAGACTATTTATATGGATCCACCTCTAGGATTTTGAGCTGAGGGGGAGTATGCTGGGAAGGTTTGTCATCTCCAAAAATCTCTTTATAGGTTGAAACAGTCTTCTCAGGCATAGTTCAGTTGATTTAGTGATGTGGTTATATCCACGGGCTTCGTGCGCTATCACTCTGACCACACGTGTTTCGTTCATTGGTAATCTGATGGATGGTGTATTATTCTCTCTGTGTATGTTGATGATATTATCATCATTGGAGATGACTCAACCGATATTGCTCAGGTTAAGAAGGATCTTGGATGCTTCTTTGATGTTAAGGATTTGAGTCTTCTCTGTTACTTCCTTGGAATAGAGGTTGCCAGATGTTGCCATGGGATATCTCTCTCCCAAAGGAACTATACTTTAGATCTTTTGACAGATACAGGGATGCTAGGATGCAGACCGACCTCCTCTCCAATGGATCCAAATCAGAAGCTTTCTGTAGAGTCAGGGGATTTACTGAATGATCCTACTTCATATTAACGCCTGGTAGGCCGCCTCATATATTTGACCAACACTAGACCAGATTTAGCTTTTGCAGTTAGTACTGTGAATCAATTCATGCATGCTCTGTGGACAGCTCACCTGGATGCAGTCTATCACATTCTACGGTACCTTAATGCATGCCCAGACCTTGGATTTTTCTATACTTTAGGTAACTAATCTGGAATCTCCTGTTTTATAGATGTCGACTATGCTGGGTCTAAAATGGATAGACGATCTACTTTTGGCTTCTGTACTTTCTATGGTAAACATCTTTTATCATGAAAAACTAAGAAGCAGGCTGTTGTTTCTCGGTCCTCTACTGAGGTAGAATATCATGCTATGGCACAAGGCATATGTGAGCTTCTCTAGATTCGATCTATGCCTTTTGAGTTGGGATTTACTCAGATGGATTCTTCTAACTTGTTCTATGATAACAAGTCTGCCATAATGCCTTCTTCTGACTTAGTTCTCCATAAAAGAACGAAACACATTGAAGTGGATATCCACTTTACTTGGGAGAAAGTTTGAGTTGGTATTATTACTCTTTCATTTGTTTCATCTTCAGAACAGACAGCAGATATGTTCACCAAGTCTGTTGGTCCATCAGTCTTGAAGTTCTCTATAGTCAAACTCAGCTTGATTAATATCTTCACTCCAGCTTGAGGGGGAGTGTTGAAGGTCATATTTAACCCAATATAGAAGATTGTTGGAGATCATATTTTACCCAATACATAATTATAGGATCACATCAATTGCGATCCTATAATTAAAGGATTGGTTTGACTTTTAGTTTTTCCTTTATTTAATTTTATTTATATCCTTCCATGTAATATTCTCAATGTATATAAATAAAGATGCAGGCTCCTCAATTGAAATAGATTAGGATTTAACTTATCTTTAGTAGTTATCTTATTTTTTGTGATTAGGTTCATATTTCTATCTTTTACTTATTTTTCGAGATAGTACTAAATTGGTTTGTTTTTAGAATTTCTTTACTATTATAAATAGATGCACGACAACAAATTTACATCAATATTAATAATCTTTCAGTTTTCTCTACAATTTACAATTGCCAATTGCTTTAGTATGATTCCCAATTTAATTTCCCCTTCGTCAGTCTTGTAATTTTGGAATTTAAATTTGTACAATATCATATAAGAATCCGAGAATCTTTATGGTTATGAGTTGTTCTAAGAAGGTTGTCGTCCACTTCATTTCTTTCTCTAACTTGATATGGAAGTTGTTATGCAATGCATTTCTTTCATCTATATTCATGCATATAAATGAGTGAGGCAACATGCCAATGTCACATACATAATGATTATCTATAAGATTTTTGAGCACTCAACGTAATTATAGACATGTTTTCTTCTGTTCAAATCTCATCCTATATTGAATATTGGAGATCCACAAGAATGAAACACTCAAAACTTCCACAGGAACATGTTCATTTGGACCAACTCACTTCTTAGCCTTGGTTTTGAGGTCCAAAAAGGAGTCATATAACTTGCTTTGTGCAATCAACTTGTTGGTCGCAAGTTAGGCTACTTATAAGCCCTCTATTGTGACAAATACCACGAATCAAGAACATAATAAAGAAATTGATAGAAAATGCAAACACAAATCACACAAAGAACACAAGCGTGATTCGGTGTAAAGTCTTTGTCCGCAGTGAAGATCTGGCGAAAGATTTCACTTTACAAAAATTAGAAAATTACAATTTCAATTGCGGCATCAATTCTCGCTCTAACACACCTCAAACTTTAAACGTTCTTATATACTGAGCTGCAAGAGAGTCCTAGAACAGGATCCACAACCCACTTGAGAAAAATGTGTCAAAAAAATTTTGCCAAACCAAACAAAGCCCACTTTTCTAGTCAAAGCTGAAAAAAATTCGGGCCACAACTTCACACCCTACATTAAAGCTCTTAGGCTCGAGAAGCTAAACCCCTTCAATCTTCATTAACAATCTATTATTGTGGCATCTTGAACTCTTCTGAAAGCATTGAGAAGACATGAGAGACTTCTCCTTCTTTAGGGTTTCGTTCAATAATTGACAGTGTTTGTTTATCCAAATCAATAACAGTTGTACATAAGGTGTAAAGTAGTGGACCTAAAAATCTAGCAAGAATCATAATTGAAAGAGATTCAAAGAGTTTAAACAGCTTCAAAATATTTCCAAAAGTACCTGTCATATAGATAGGGTATTTTTTATCATCCATGTCTCCAAGAAGCGAGAGGAAATCATTTCTGGAGCTTTTTGGTAGCAAAGCTGCTCTTTTTTTCTTGCTTATCGAGTTCTCATCATGTACCTATATCAAAGAAAACTTATGATTTTTTTGGTAGCAAAGCATGTGATTATTAAAATGAATTAACGGCATGTAATTTTTTCTTGTCCAATTTTTTGAATCAGTGTAACATGTTGCTATTTTCTTGAGGCTATGTTCAGTTGCATAGAATTTGAGCCTTGAAATTAAAAAGGATTTTGTTCACTTCTCCAATTCCACTAATTTAAAGTTCAAGACTCCAATTCCATGTAGTCGAACATAGCCTAAATGTAGCCTTCTATGTTAATGCACTCTGCTACTACATACTTTGTTAACTTACCTGATGAACTTGAAGATGTAGATACATGTTGGCATGGAAGAATGGTGTTGCCCTAATCTCATGAACTGAAACTCGGCCTTTTGATGCAGTTTCAACGTTCATAATCCTACAAGTACTAATGTCAATCAGATTATAACTATGTCCAACAGAAGCTTCTGATGAATGAATCCTCTAAAACACACAAGCTATACCATCAACACCTCCACAATTGAACAAGTTTCAAAGGTGTGGGAAGAGGAGAACAATGACAACTTACCGTTAATGGATCATCAATGCTTGGTGCTTCAAGCAAGTCTTTGGAGATGAAGTTTCGCCTAATGGCATCGGCTACAATCTCATCCTTAGATGGAGGTACTGAATTCAATGTAAATGCCTAAAAAAATTGACTTTCTTGTTACTTAAGAACTCCATCGTGTGATTTTTATAAAATAATAATCAGGTTTGATTCAAGACAATATAGAATTTTTTGTAGGTTTGTTGCACCTTGGGAACATCCAGGTCCAAAACCCATCTAATTTGATGTTCCATCAGTTCCATTTATTGGTTAAACTATTTGAATAATTGTTACACCAAGGAAACACAACAGAAAATGAAACAAACATCACAAACAAAAGGCAAGTATTTATATGATTTGGTAATGTGCCTGTATCTATGGCGAAGATTCGGCGAAAGTTTTCACTATCCGAAAGTCAGGAAATTACAAGTTCAACCCCTAAACCCTAGCTTGTTCTTGCTCTCTCACTCTTTCTATTTGATTTTCAGTGTTTTATTTTTAGTCCACTCCAAACCTTAGATGCCCTTATATGACGGACCACAACATAACAATAACCATCATCATTTGGATTTAATATAAGATCCTTACTAAGTTAGGCCTAACATGTAGTGAATCATAGAAGAAAGCTACCAATAGCATTAGGTTCATAATTGTTTTATAGTAGATAACAGAATTTACCAAGCCATGACTATTAAAACCAAATGCACAGCTTGGGAGCTCTCCTACATATGTGTAAGCAGTGAAAGTCCATTCCCCAGAGTTGCCATGATCAGATAACTACAATGTCACATAAATATGTTACCTTTTATTGTTGGACTTAAAAGTTGATACACTTATAATATGAATGTGTAACGGCTTGGATGAATTTAGACCGATCCAGGATGATTTTTGAATCGGATTAAATTTTTTTTTTTATTAATTGATTTCAGGAAAAATGTGGATATACATGTATATATATATGGAATTGTATATATATTGATGGAGGAGGTAGTTATATATATATAGGGGGATACATATATATATATAGTTATGGTGGGTACATTTATATTAACTTATAAATATATTGTGGGCTTATATGCAATTATAAGGGAATGGTGGTGCACATATATAATTATGTGGTTGTCATGTATATAAATATGTATATATGCATGTATGGTAGTATATACATATATTATATACATAAATAATATGTAGTGTAGGTTAAGAAGAGAAGAGGATAAGAAATGAAAGGAGGAGAGGGAATCGGCTGAAGAGAAGGAAAAGAAGAAAGAAAAAGAAAAAGAAAAGAAGAAAAGAGGAAAAGAAGAGAAATTGGGAGAGAGAGAAACTGAAAGAGAGAAAGAGGAGGAGCCGATTTCGGCGCCAACGGTGGCTGTGGCTGCCGGCTGTTCATGGTGGCTGAAGCGGTTGTGGTGGTGGCGTGAGGCGGTGTCGCCGATGGGTTCCTTTGGTGGTGGTGGTGCAGAGACACGACTGGGTCGTGTTGGTTTTGGCTGAATACGGCCGTTGAGGTGGAGCTCCGACAGGGATCGTGAGCCAACAGCCATGGTGGCCATTTGGTTTAGCTCGGCAGTAGAGGGGAGCCGCTTTTATGGCCGTGGTTGGTGGCCCTTGGTTTTTGGACGATTCTGGTGCGGGTTTGGTTCACGGCGGCAGCGGGTGGTTTTCGGCAGAGGATTTTGGCTCACGGTGGTGGGCTGGTGGTGAGGTCAAGCTGCCTTGGTGGTTTTGGGTGGCCGGTGGGTGTTGCAGGTTTTGGACGACCGATAGATTGCTCCGGTCGGTCGAAACTACCATTTCGGTCGACCGAAGCAATTCTTCTGCCGACCGACGGTGCTGAGTTGTACTTTAACAGTATTGATACCTAGTAGGTTGTGTTCAGAAGGGACTCTAGTTGGGTTTTCTTGATAGCTTGCTTCGCTTGGACAGCCGTGGTGGCTGGTTTGTGGGTGCTTGATGTGGGTTCGATTATAGCGGGTCTATGGTGTCCTGTGGCTGTAACGAGGTGGTGTAACGTGGTGGTTCATATGGCGTGGACTGCTCGGGTTCAATGTTGGTTGGTTGAGCTTGGTTGATTGTGGTCCATGGTGAGTTGGGTTCTTGTTGGTGATTTGCTTGTGGATTCACATGAGAATGGTCTTAAAATGGGCTGCCACTAAACTATAATTGGGATGGATTGCATTGACTGCTATTTTGAGTTTGGTTGATGTGAATCGGGCCTCAATTTGATTAGATTGGACTTTGGAAAGTAGGCCTTGCGGTGTGGGCTGTGAAGAAGTGTAATTGGGCTTGCCTAATTAAATTGGGTCAAGCATGGAAACTAAAAAGGAGATGAAGTGGTCCATTGGATTGTTCGTGTGGACTTGGACATGGGACTGGACCGGGCATGGAAATAGGACGCCTTCCAGCCACGGATTCCCTAAAGGCGGGACCTAAGGTAAGTTGATTCTTGCTTCTATCTCCTACGTATATTTTAATATGTTGATTAATTTTACATATGTTCTTAATTTGATCATATGTGGCATTGTACATATAAGTGCATATATATATATATATAAATGTGAATTTTATATATATATGTGGGATGTGAGGATATATATATATATGTGTGTGTGTATATATATATATATATATATATATATATGGGTTTTGAGGATGAGAGCATTATCAAATTTAGATGCTGATTTACATCGTGGTACGCATATTTATGAATTGAGCCATGTAAAGTATGCTAAATTATACATATATATTTAGCTATGTGTGGTTATATATGCATAGGTAGATTTTATGCATGGTATTAAATATATATATGTGATTATATATATGGGTGCAGTGGTAGAAATGTAGGCTAGATATGAATATAACTTTTGGCGGGTATTTGCAAAGCATGATTATGATATGCTAGGTGTTCTATATGTTCTTATTACATATGTGGGTGATGTAATATATATGTGTTTATATATTGTGATTGGAATGTGTGTAGCTACTTGTAGTAAGTATATGCATTAAGTGAAGCATGATAATATTTATGCTTGTGTAAGGACCAAAATTATTTTGACCGGTTCCGGACGATTTTGACCGAATTGAAATTTTTTCAGATTAATTAAAAATTTAGAAAAGTGTGGATATAGAGATTTCCATACAAGTGGAAGGTGTATATATATATATATATATATATGTAGTGCCTATATTTATATTAAATTATAAATATATGGTGGGCTTTTATGCAAATATGAAGAAATGTGGGTTCCTATGCATGATTATACGTATAAGTGGATGAAAGGAGAACCCCCATGTGGTATTTTATGCATATAATAAAGATATGAGTACATATATATTTCTATAACCAAGTGGGTGAGGATTGTGTGGTGCATATTAAAAGTGGGGTTTTAATTCAAAAAGAAAGAAAAGGAAGACCAAGTAGTGGTCAGCCGAAGGAGGAAGAAAAGAGAAGAAAAAGAAAAGAAAAGAAAAGAAGAAAGAAAAAGAAAAAGAAAAGAAGAGAGAGAAGGAGAAGTCGGGGAGAGAGAGAAAGAGAAACTGAGTGAGATCGGGAGAGGGAAACCGAGAAGGAGGAGGTGGGTCGGGGTGCTCACGGCGGGGCTTCACCTGGGTGACGGCGAAGGCAGTGCGCCGACAGTGGCTGGACTGGCGGCTGACGGTGACGGCTGTGGCTGGTTGCAAGTTACTGGCCGCAACTGAGGGTTTCGCGGCTGGAGTTGTGGGTTGAGCTTCGGCTGGCTCGATGGGGGTCTGATCATGGTGGGTTTTCGGGTGGTTCCGGTTGTGGCGGCCGAATGGTGGTGGTCACGGAGGTCACGGTGGTGGGTTTGGCCGTGGCTAGTGCCGACGGTGGCTTCGGCTGGTAGATCTGTTACGGTGAGTTGATTGGGTCTAAAATTTTGGGATTTATTAGCGGCCGTTTTGGGGCTGATTTGTGGACTTGGGTGGAGTTATTCCGACCATGGTGGTGGCCGGAAATGGGTTCTTTGCTGGTGAGGTTGATTCGACTTGAGTGGGTTCTTGGGTGGCTGGAATTGGCTACCGAAAGTTTGTAGGGACTGTTAGGTGCTCGCTATTGGGTTTGGTAGTGACTGTTTTGAGGTCGTTTGAGGATGCACATGGTGGCACCGGAGGGTCTGTATGGCCGTGGAAATGGTGGTTCATGGTGTTTGGTCTCGGCTTGGGTGTGGCTTTCGTGGGTTCCTGTTGGGTTTTTTGTGGCTGGTGGTGGCCGTGACACGGCGGTGGCTGTCCGGCGGTTTGATGATAACTGGGTTTGATTGCAACTCGGTTTGGGTTTGATATTCAAATGGGTTTTGGGTGCTGGAAGTGGCTGCCGAATGTGGCTTAGGCCTTGAGTTTGTGTTGGGTTTCCAATGGAACTAGAAGTGGGCTGGAATTAGTCCAATGGATTTGCTCGTGTGGACTTCGACACAGGACTGGATCGGGCTTGGAAACAGGCCGATTTGCAGGCACGGACCGGTTGAGAGCGGGACCTAAGGCAAGTTGATTCTTGCCTCTATCTCTTACAAATATTTTTGATATTTTGGTTAATTTACCTATGTCCCTTAATTTGATCATAGGTGGCTTATATATATATATATATATATATATATATATATATCTGCCATTATATATATATGTGTGTGGGTGTTGCATACGTGCGGGATGTGAGGATATATATATGTGTGTATATATATATGTGGGTGAGTTTGGGGAGCGATGACATGCTACATTAAATCGCCTATTTGCATTGTGATATGCATGTATGTATAGATTAAAGTCTATGAAAAGCATGTTAAATAGTACATGTTTGGCTATGTGTGGTCTTGTATGCATATGTGACTTTTATGTATGATGTTCAATATATATATGTGATTGCATATATATGGGTGCAGTGGTAGAAATGCACGCTAAGTAGCAATATAACTTTTGGCAGACATTTGCAAAGCATGATTATGATATGCTAGGTGTTCTCTATGTTCTTAATACATATGAGTGACGAAATATATATGTGTTTATATATTATGATTGGAATGCATGTTGACTACTTGTAGTGAATATATGCATTGAATGAGAGCATGATCGTATTTATGCTAGTATACGTGCATATAGGACTTATATGCAGGATTGGACATATATGTGTTTATATGTGGGAATGTGGATATGAGATGCATGCTAACTTTATTCATATATCGAATGTGTGCGTTTGTTATAGCATGATGAAAATGTGCTAAGGTTGAGGTGTTTTGCATATGTGAGGTGTTATGCAAGTCTTGGAACATGTATGTGCTATATGTGTTGAAATGTGATGAAAAGCATGCTAAATACTTCTTTTTAGTGTTCATAAGCATGGGTTGAAGCATGAAAGTATTATGCTGTGTATATGTGCATTCATATTGCATGTATAAGAAGGAAATGACACATACGTGGTTATATGTGGGTTTAGGTAGAAAGAAATGCATGTTATGTACTTATATACCAGCTGGGCATTGAGATAACATAAAATAAAATGCTGGATTACGTATGCATCCACATTGCATATATGGGAGGTTGCGGGAAAATTAACGCAAAAAGAGGTGCACGGGACTTCGGAGTGGTCCAACCGTGTCACGAGGAGTGGTATAACTATCCACTACGTATGGCCCTCGGAGTGGACCCGCCATACAAAGGCTTTATGCCTAGAATCGGAGTGTGTCCAACATTTGTGAGCTTCGGAGTTGCCGCCTCACAATTTGGCAAACCCATATATTGCCATCGGAATGTGTCCAACAAGTATGGCCCTCGGAGTAGACCCGCTATACTCAGGCTTAAAGCCTGAAAATTGGAGCATGTCTAATGAATGTGAGCCTCGGAGCTGTCCCCTCGCATAATGGCAATCCTATAAATTGCCAGGGTAGAATGACCTTTCGGAGTGGTCCAGGTCATAGGATGGTTATCGGAGTTGTCCTAGGTCACATGATCCTCGGAGCGGGCCAATCATGTGGGGTATCGGATGAGGGCCGAGAGTGAGAGTATATGCAAGCCTAGACACTTATATTATGTATCGGATTATGACCGTAGAAGGTGAAAATACCTTTATGCTTATGTGTTTATCTGTTAAGCATGTTTTCTGTTTAAATGCATCTATATTGTATTTGAGATGTGCTACTTGATGAGTAGGAGACGAGGTAGTTGATTTACATTGTTTATGTAAATGTTTTGACATATATGTTCTATATACATATTGGTGCTGAATGTTTACTGCTTTCAAGCATGTTGAAAATGATTTCTAAAATCATGTATAGTGGATTTTGTATGTTCATATGTGCTAGAGTAGCCATATACATCGTTAGTTCATGCATGCTAGATAGAGCATGGTCTCAAATATTGTGATATATTTAAGTGCATGTATATTTTTGAGAATATGTGAGGATCGACCTGCTACAGCGGTGATAGTATGGTTCTACATACCTTGTTGGGCCTTTGAGCTCACCCCCTCCCAGGTTTTGCAGGTATTGCTGGTTTTGGAGTTAGTTAGGGGACTGACAGCACCGATTGCAGAGGTAGTATCTAGATTCCTTAGAACCTGATGCATGTCCAGGATAGTGGATAGATAGATACTTTACATTTGGATTAAATGTATAAAGCGATTTATGTTGATTCAGTTCCTTCAGTTGTATTTTATTCATGTGATGTATGTATATAATACGGACATTCAAGGACTGAGACATGTATTTTTGATTCTGTTATGTATGTTGTAGAAATGCTGGGGGGGACACGTGCCCAGAAGTGTCCATTTTTATTGTTAGATATAAATGCTGGGGGGACACGTGCCCAGAAGTGTCCATATGAATTGTAAAGCAGGTATATCATGCCAAGAGCTGATTATTTAGAATGGGTCATGCCCAATTTTCGTGAAAATAATAAAAAATTGAGATGGTGTGATCAGGTGATGGTTATGTCGTGAGGGTGATCTCACGGGGTTCACACCTTAGTTTTTGGGCCTCGGGAATCGGGGCGTGACAGCTTGTATGTGTGCATAGGTGATTTATATGCATAATTTGACATATACGTGATTATATGTGTTGTTATGTGAGTGGAATGCATGCTATCTTTTGTATTGAAAATGGGTGCATTGGGTAAAGTATGACTAAAATGTGCTTAAGTGAGATTTAGGAGCATATGTGGATAATATGCTAGGCTTTACATGTGTAGTTGTGTGGGGAGTAATGCATGCTACGTACTTTTAAAACTAGCAGTGCATTGGGGTAGGCATTAGATGATATGCTACACTTCATGTGTTTGAAATGCATATATGGGGCCGTTGTGAGGAAACGGGGGAAGAAAAAGTTGACATATACTCGGTGACAGTTCTGATATGGTCAAATCACCTTGAGTTAGATTATGCTCGGTGGCAGTTCTGATATGGTTCAACCACCTTGAGCCAACTAATACTCGGTGACGGTTGTGATATGGTTTAATCACCTTGAGTCGAATTATGCTTGGTGGCGGTTCTGATATGGTCTAACCACCTTGAGCCAACTAATACTCGGTGACGGTTCTGATATGGTCTAATCACCTTGAGTCAGATTATGCTCAGTAACGGTTCTGATATAGTCTAACCACTTTGAGCCACCTAATACTCCGTGACGGTGCTGATATGGTCGAATCACCTTGAGTAAACAAATAATTGGTGACGGTGCTGATATGGTCTAATCACCAATGGGCAAACCAAAATATTGCCCCGGAAGTATGACGTTGACGGAGTAGGTCAAAGTTGTGAGATGGTTGTGGGAGGCATCCCAGGTCACATAATTGGTCAAAATCATGTTAGGATATCGGGTGAGACCCGAGGGAGGATGTATATATTTATGCTTATATGTTTATCTGTTAAGCATATTTTTCTGTTCAAATGTATCTTAATTACATTTGAGGTTTGCTACTTGATGAGTAGGAGATGTGGTAGTTGATTTACATTGTTTATGTAAATGTTTCGACATATATGTTCTTTATACATATTGGTGCTGAATGTTTACTACTTTCAAGTATGTTGAAAATGATTTCTAAGATCATGTGTAGTGGATTTTGTATGTTCATGTGTGCTAGAGTAGCCATATACATCGTTGGTTCATGCATGCTAGGTGGAGCATGGTCTTAAATATTGTGATATATTTAAGTGCATGTATATTTTTGAGAATATGTGAGGATCGACCTGCTGCAGCAGTGATAATATGGTTCTACATACCTTGTTGAGCCTTTGAGCTCACCCCCTCCCAGGTTTTTGTAGGTATTGCTGATTTTGGAGTCAGTTAGGGGGATTGATAGTACAGGATACAGAGGTGGTAATTTAATTCTCTAGAATTTAATGTATGTCCAGGATGTTGGATAGAGTTTCTTTACATTTGGATTAAATGTAACTGGACATTGTATGTTGGGTAATTTATTCCAATTATATTTTATTCATTTGATGTATGTATATGAGACGAACATTCAGGGACTGAGTTATTATTTCAATTGCAATATGCATGTTGTAGGAATGTTGGGGGGACACATGCCCAGAAGTGTCCATTTTGATTTTTAAATGTGAATGCTAGGGGGACACGTGCCCATAAGTGTCCATTTGAATTTAAAGCAGGTATAACATACCAGGATCTGATTTATTAGAATGGGTCATGCCCAATTTTCGTGAAAATAATAGGGAATTGAGATTGTGTGATCAGGTGGCAATTATATCGTGAAAACGATCTCACGGATTCACACCTCGATTTTCGGGCCTCAAGAATCGGGGCGTTACAACATGGTACTTTATAGAGGGCAAAAAGGGTTCATTGGGACAAATGGACAGGTTAACCTCCGGTTTCCCAGGAGTCGGGGAATTGGGGCGTTACAGAATGTGTGTGTATATATATATATATCAGCAAATGTCCAAAACACTCATTCAACTGGTATGAATCAGTGACACATTTACTGGTTGAAAGGACCATATCAAGTGAAAATTTTTAATTTTGGACATGATAGATTAAGTTAGAGCACGCTCACGTGTGACCAACTAGAGCAACATTAGCATCCTCATTGTGAGTTGTAACGGCCATCGAATTACTAACAACAAGAACAACAGAATAGTCTTATGAAGCGTCACCATTCAAATTCATCGTCGTCTTGGGGATAAATGGGAGTATCTGCTTCCTGAAGTTAAGTAATATCAACTGAAACATGAACAACAAGAATGTCAGTATTGTTACATTGACAACAAACAATTAAGAAATGAACTGCTTTGACAGCTCAATAGTACTTCTAAAATCATTACATAAAGAATGGGTACATTGCTTCCATCTACAGTCCCCAAGAGTTCTTCCCAATACCTGGGAAACTTGTTCCGATTCGCGGTGGACAGTGCTTCAATGAGTGGCTTTGATTTTAGGGTTTAGGCAAAAGGGAGGAGTTTGTTGGGAACAGTGGAAGTGCAAAAAACAAATTATAACAATCTCACACAAAATACAAGATATACATGGTTCGACACAACCTAACCTACGTCCATGGATGAGAAGATATTCCATTACAATTCCAGAGAGATATTACAATAATAGAGAATACACAAAACTAGACCGTGTACATAAGCTCTTGTCCCAGAACTCTTCACCATATACCAATCCACAAGACTTACTCTTGCCCTCAGTGTTTCACTCTACCAAACCTGTAACCCTCCACCCATCAACTCCCTCGTGAGGTTACATCTCTCTCAACTCATAAGTCTTAACCATACCCCCTAGGCATCTATTTGTAGAGCCCTAAACCCAATGCCTTGTTGGACAAGGATTATAATCTCTTGGATCCCAAAACTTTCTTAACAAGAAATTACCTAATAAAATACAACTCGAAAATAGAAAACCTTATTAGATTAGAATTAGAGACATAATACATAACAAAGTTGGTGTTGAAGAATTTGGTATGTGGCCAACCTACTCTTTATTTAATTGGAGAACCTTTGTCCTATCAGGAAACCCATATGGTAGGCATCTTCACAAGCTCCAACTTCAAACAATTCTAACTTTCCTCCTTCCATACTTGAGCTCTCCATATCAGCTTGTGTGTGTCTGTGTTACTTGTGTGTGGATGAACTTGTTTAGTAGTACCTCATCTTTTGTGTTTTGCTCACATGAATAAGCGTAAACTGATGGTATCATAAAGTGACATTCACATAGCAATCTGACCTAGGAATACGAACACTTGTCCTAGAGTGTTGTGGTGGGATTGGAGACCTGGACACACTTGTCGAAAATTTGAATATTTTATTTTTTGTATGGACACAATAATGACAAGTTTTGGACATTTTCGGAACACGGTAGAATGGTTTTGTAATTTTTTTTTTTGAAGAATGAAATTTAAAATATATTATAGGTTAATTAGAAAAATAATATAAAATTTAAGAAAACAAAAATAACAAACATGTAACTTGAAGCTCCAAATTAGTGATTTCATTCATGAGATATATGAATAAAATGATAAAAAAAAATTATTATATATTTATATATAAAATAATATATTATATTATTAATTTTTGACATTGTAACGTGTTGTACCTATGTCTCGTATTTGTATCGATGATTTCTAGAATCTGGCTACTTGGACCCTTTCATATATAGCCCACTCTTTCTGGTTGGCCACAAAGTCCATAATTAATCTCATCTACAGATTTGAAGCACCAATATAATTATCTGCTTTACAAAAAGGTGGCCCAAGTAAGCTATTCATGAACCCTGTGGGGTAGCTCAGGTCAGGCCTTGGGTTTGCTCCCCAATTGTCATTAGTTCGAGTCTCCTCAGAGCCACTGGAGGCTTGCTCGATCGTTAACTTCAGGACCTCGTGAGATTAGTTGAGGTGCGCGCAAGCTGGCCCGGACACCCATGAAGAAAAAAAGAAGTAAGCTATTCATGCTCCATTTCTCAATGCATGCAACTTACAATGGGAAACCAATAGCATTGCCCTTTGGGAATTAGGTTGTTATTGATTCAAATTATCTCTTTTGAGTTTCACATGACCTTTAGATTCTACTAAATCACTCTTCTAATTCAATAGGGCTATAGTAAGAGCTCTTTTTGTTGCTTCCACAACACCTTCACAAGGGTTTTCAATTGGTAATACAAAAGCATGAATCCAGGCTATTTTCAATCGCAATTTTGGGAAGATAGGGGAAGTTTATTGAAAAAAATTATACATGGGTCGGAAAAATGATAAAAAAAAAATGTTTATGGTCATATGTCTTCAAATCCTTAATAATTCTATGACAACTAGCTAGATTTATAATAACTAAGCTATATTCGGCTGTGTGGAATTGGAGCCACGGAATTAAAATTGAAAAAAAATTATTCCAATTCCAAGACACCAATATTTCCACACAACCGAACATAGCTTAAAATGTTTTGATTTAAACTAATTTTTCTTCAATTCCATACTACTGAACATAGCGCTTTTTTTGGGAAAAAAAAATTGTTAATAAAATTCTCTTAATCATTAACAAAATTCTCTAATTCCACCAATTTCAATTTCAATTTCAAAGCCCCAATTCTGCGCACTACACCTTATTACTTTTACAAATCCAAGAAGTTATGTGGACACCCCGTGTCAATCTAGTAATCAAAGCCTATTGCATATAACAAACTGTATAAATGAGGTATAAGTATACACAAGAAGGGCTAGGCCCATTGTTTTAGACAAACAGAACAAGGCCCAAACTGTCAAAAGATCTAACTAGTTTGGCCCAATCAATATTTACAAATTATAACTTGCTTAGACCCAACTTAGGCCCATTCACTTGTAAACATATATATGCTACTCACAAATGTGTTATGCACTTCGACAAATTTTATCAATACTTTTCATAAACATAATAGATAGCTATATAAATGTAAAATTTCAAAGTCCTAATTTTTTTTTTTCAAGATTTCTGATGCATTAGTCCATTGATTATTCATTAATCACTTTAGTTAATCTTTTTCTAAGTTAATGATGAATTAGATCAAAGTCTAGGCGTTTGCCAAACTAGCTACTAGACTATTCCGATGCTTTGATTAAAAAAAAAAGAAAAAAAAAAGTTCTTGCCATTAATGGCTTCTTACTTCTATATTAGTGGCAAATTTTGAGGAATTGTTGTATATATCTTCAAATGGACAGATTGATAGGATAATTATGTCATGACGGACCTACCTTGCTTAGTAGAGCGTCCATAATAAGTAGATAAGATGAACATTAGAAACCAAGTGAGTTCCTCGAAGAGGGACTGACCTTCATTAGTTCATGAGTTTGAGTTTTTAATTTTTGTTAATTTTTTTTTGGGTTTGGAGAATTGGGGTTGCTTTCAACCCGTTCTCATTATGTGATTCATGTGTGGGTTTGATTTTTTTTTTCCCGGTAATTTTCATGAGTTTACGGTTATGTACTTATTGTTGTAGTGTTCCAGTTCATGTTACGGGGCTGCTGGAGTTGGCTATTGTAGGATATGCCTTGTAAATAGAGATGTATTTAGATTTTTCTTCTTCTTTTTCCTTTTTAAAGTATTTATTGTATGAAAGAAAATTCAAAAGTGATCATTTTTGTTTATTATGGTAGTTGATTTTTTTATTTATGGTTGTGCAAAGTGCCCACCTCCCCCTCAAACAATTTTATGGGTCGGTCATTATACATGAGAAAACAATATAATACGAACATAACATGTAGATATATACATAAACACTGATGATCGAAACACACATAAGAAGGCTAGCTTCAGTGCCCAAGTTCACCCATGCATGCTTCTTTTTTTTGGCCATTTAAGAGGTTATTATGCAGTGTGATCCTCACTTATCGAAATGTTAGGAGTGAATATTTGATATTATTTATAATTATAAAGTGATTGTTCTCATCAGGCATTATGACAGTTTGCAGTCTAAAATTTTATCACTATACCAAAGCTATAGAGGGTCCCTACTTAATTTTGTCATATAGAGCAAAATATTTGTGTGAAAATTCAAGATCAAATATATATATATATATATATATATATATATATATATATATATATATATATGGTACCTCTAATAGTCCAATTTGCCACCAAAGCTATGGCCCCTACTTAATTTGTCGTATAGAGCAAAATATTTGTGGGAAAATTCAAGATCATGGTTGATGGTACCTCTAATAGTCCAATTAATTTACTACGGATCCAAACACTTGAAAATTCAAGATCGTGGTTGATGGTACCTCTAATAGTCCAATTAATTTACTACGGATCCTCTAATAGTCCAATTAATTTACTACGGATCCAAACACTTGAATTCAAGATCATGGTTGATGGTACCTCTAATAGTCCAAGTAATTTACTACGGATCCAAACACTTGAAAATTCAAGATCATGGTTGATGGTACCTCTAATAGTCCAATTAATTTACTACGGATCCAAACACTTGACAATATTGGCTGATTCTCCCGCAATGACATAACCTCTTCAGAGAAGTTGAAAAGGACTATTAGAGACGTTGAAATAGTCACTTCACACACACACACACACACACACACATATATATATATATATATATATATATATATATATGTGAAGTGACTATTATATATATAATCCATTTACTTTTTGTTTTCTAAAATTGACAGTCATAACTTCAGTGCATTTTAATTGTATAATAACTAAGAGAGCTATTAGAAATTAGATTATTCTGTTTCCATTAGAGATTTTCCTCCTAAAAGTGTTCTATGTAATCACAATCAGAGATTCACACAACTTTAATATATATATATATATATATATATATATAGTTCAGATGGGTTGAAACATATTGGTCCCAGGGAATAAAGAAGACTAAAGCTTTATGAATCAATAATGACAAAAAGCTAATGTCACTTGTGTTTGCTAAAGATGGAGCACAGTGCTAGTGAGCTTTTGGATTTTTGAGAAAAGGGACTCTTAAAGCTTGTATCCATATTTAGCATAATGCAAGCTAATATAGACAAAGTAGGAATTATTAAGTGAAGAGCAAGAGAGAGAGCACACACTTCCTAGAAGGAACAAAACACAAGTGTGGTGGGAATTGTTTTTCTCTTCAGAGATTAAGTTTTGGAATGGGAAGAACTAAGGGTGGCACCTGTCATGAGGACATAGGAAGTTGGCTATCCTTTGTTGTTGTGTATCTCTGTTGGCTGATTATAAAGAAAGAATTCACATGCATCACATTTTTTGTTTTTCTTGTTGAGATTGTGGAGCCTAAATCACAAGTCTGATTATGTTGCCGTTTTGTGGACTCCGATTGTATGACAACGCCTCCGATTTTTTTTAGAGATTGTCTTTTATATCCTTGGATGCTCTTATTTGTATTTAAGTCCCCTTACATTTCCGTGTTGTGTGTGAGTGATATTTTGAGATCGAGACAATCGAATTTGTGAGATTTCTTGTGTGATTATTTTCTCTAGATCATTGTTCTATTCCCAACATTGCTTTCTTTCCTTATTGGACTTTTGCATTCTGTTTTCAATGAAAAAAAATACGAAGGAGGGAAAGAGATCTTATAGCCATGTACATTTGTTTTGAGTTAATCTAAATTACCTTTACTCCCCCAAAAAAGAAAATGAATAAATAATCATAGTAACTTTTTTATAGAGAGGAAAGGGGGATTTTTTTAAAAAAATTTCAAGTAGAAGAATTGAGAAAAAAGAATTTGAGTTATTGATTTCAGTTTGGTTGCAGAGAAATGAAAAGACAAAATATAAGGAAGTGGAAGGAAACTTTATCTTGTATTTGTTATAAAATTATGTAAAAAAATGGAGCGTAAATGAGTTCACTAAACCTCCAACAGTAGTTTTTACATCCTCCCAAAAATTTGAGAAAATGAAAGGAAAGGAAATAAATTTAATACAATGTAATATATTCCATGCTGGCGGCATTTGCTAAATGGAAAATAGAATCATGACATTTTCAAAGCCATCACTACTAGCAACAGGGGTGCCCCAACACCTTTTAATTGTAAGGGATCCTTTGTAGAGGGATAATGAATAATAATAAATGAGGTATATCACACACATAATATGAGAGACCTAGAATGGTGATCTCCACAAAGAGAAGTAAACAAATTGAAGGGATTAATGGTGAAGGCATGCATGTTCGTGTACCACGACAAAAAAATAATTGGATTCAAGAGTTATGTCAATCTTGGTTGCCTCTGATCTCTATCCTTTTAATGTTCAAGGGTGTTAATATTTATAGCTTATATTTTCTTAGATAATACACATGATGTCCCAAATCATTCAGGGGAGAAGTTGTTAGCAATTATAAAGGGAGATGCATCCGACCTGTGTAGACGCGTTTTGAAAACTATGAGCACAGAAAGGGTGTAATGTGAACAATATCTACACAATGTAAGGTGGGTCCTAACATATCCTTAATTGAAAATGGGGGGTGTGAATAAGCCCATCAAGAAGGTTGATGTCTGGAAGGGATGTTGGTCCCAAGACGGGGTAATTGTGATGTCCCACGTAGTTGGAGGGGGGGGGGGGCGCAGAAGTTGTTAGCATTTAAGGGGGATGTCTCCTACCTGTGTAGACTTTTTTCAAAACTATAAGCATGGAGAGGGTGCAACGCAAGCACTATCTACATAGCATCGGGTCGTTCCTGATAATACTCGAGGGGTAAAGGCTCCTTGGTATTACCCAAAATATATGGTGTTGAGGTTATCATTATGTTAGTCGTGCTCATGTGCGATTATTGGGTCAATTCGCTCCTCTTCTCATCAAGATTCGTAGTGAAGTATTAAATGATTTTAACTGATTATTAATGGTGGTGGCCGGGTGAACATTAAATGATGGGGATAGAACATTATATGTATTTGAGGTACTAGTAAGTCTTTCAGTCATGGCACATGATCACTTCCCTTTGGTTAAGTCTAGTTTTCCTAAACATTTAGATAATTTTGACATCCTTCTAAGTATCCCATGGGAAGATTTTTGTGGAAGAAATCGGCCCTACTTATGCTCTCCGTCCATTACTTTTGTTCTGAAGGTTGTTCCTCGAAACACTTGGGAGGGTGCTTCGAAGTTATAGAGCACGAGGGTTTTCCCTTATGTTTTCCACAACTCTAAGACGATTAGGATCCCTGGGCTTGAGTTCTTTCCTCAATATTTTTGAAGGATTATCTCAGGGTTTTCGAGACTCTCCTTGAGGTTTTTGAGAGACCTGGGAGTGCCTCGGGGTTTTGAGACTTGAGGATTGATCCTCGAGGTTTCGAGGCACCTTATAGTGTCGAGGTTTTGAGACTCGAAAGTTTCTTCACGAGGTTTTGGGAGAACCTGAGAGCATCTTAGGGTTTTTGGACTTGTGGATTGATCCTCAAGATTTTGGTAGCCCTGAGAGTATTTTATGATTTTTGGGACCCAAGGTTCTGAGGGACCTGAGGAGGGTGTAAAGGCCTTTTGGAACTCGAGGTTTGGTATTTTCACCAACCTGTTTGCCCATGTGCTTTGAGATAGTGTGTGTTGGCTTTTATTGACTTTTTGAGAGATATTAGATATCCATGTGGGCAGAGTGTGTTTTGACACCTACACTAAGTTAATTGATTAATGGATGTATCACAATCCATGATGAATAAATATATTTGATAAATGAATATATATTTACAGAGGGATAACAAACAACTAAATAAAGAGAGGTCATGACCCTTGTCATGAGAGAATTGTCTTGATAGTATTTCTTATTTTTTGCTTTAGTGTTTTTTTTCTGAAAATTTAACCATGATATACTTTTTGGTTTATGGTTATTGTAGAATAAATTTCTTCAACTTTGGTCCCTAATATCTAATTTGCATTAACAAACACAATCTTGCTTATAAAGAATTAATTTCTTGTTTTCTCTCTTTCCTAGAAAATAAACATTTTTTGTCTTGACCATATAAGTTTTTTTTTTTTAAAACAGAACCCTTCCAACCACCAACTATTTGAATTTATGATTGCAAGGTAAATAGCTAGAAGGATATCACCTTACAAAATTTATTCTCAAATTGAAAAAAAAAAAAAGGACTAATTCCTTTTTTTCCTCCTAAATTTCCTATAATAAAGGGATATGATCACCTTCCTTCCTTTAGAACTATTTGTTTTTTTTTTCCTATCTAGGACTCTCAAACAAACTGATAGGGTTTTAATTAATTATGTTTAACATTGTGTGCTCCATCATCGGTTAAGACTATTAATTACCAATTTGCTCTTATTAGATGTCATGATAGATAAAAGGTCTTGCTTTTTATCATATGCATGTGCAATTGCATCGGGAAAATAAAAAATCATTTACCGCAATTTCTTGCTCTCTATTTTTTCATTTACCAAAAAATAAAAATAAAAAATCATCTAACCGCAATTTCCCAATGCAATATTTTTTGGGTAACCGAAATGTTCGGAACTTTGCTGAGTGTTTGGGATTTTGTCCAAACAAAGTCCCGAACACTCTGATTATGTAAATAAAATTGCATTGGAGTGGTAAATGTAAAATAATGAAAATTTTTGTTTGAAGAAGAATTTTTTTTTTTTTTTTTTATTGATTCCTACCTCTGAGGATTAATGATATTTGATGTTTTGGAAAAAAAAAAAAAATGGTCCAAGTAGTTCCCATGCATAGTGAAACCAAAAACTCTGTTGGTCAAGAAAATTGAGAGAGAGTATTACTAATCTTAGGGCAAAGTTACATTTCAATAAATAAATAAAAATCCTAGGGCAAAGGCCTATCTAGACCGAAAAGCACAGCTACTGCCCTAGTCAAGAAGCATAAAAACACTCAGACAAATACACATAGAAAGAGAAACATTACTCTAAGGCAACATGCATGAACCCTAAGTTTTGCCTCCAACTCACAGATATTCATAATCCATAAATATGCTTCCTTACACAATCCAAACAAAGGTACAAAAACATGACCTTGGTCATTCATATATATATATATATGAAACAACCAAATGAAGCAAATTAATGGGGTTACAGATTTACAGTCCACTATACCAACAATACATGTATATTCATGGGAAGGTCAGAAACCCAATACACAGACTTGTAGATCACAATTAAACAAAACAAAACAAAGTGAAAGATCACCTGGACGTTTTCCCTGAACTGTCAGATATATGTGTATGTATATATATATATATAGTAGGAGTCTCAGATGAGGATATTTCGTAAATTGCACCTTCTGATAGATATGTCTTGGGAATTTGTTACAGCAATTGGGCTGTGAGGCCTTTCCCTCATGTGTTGTCCTTCAATTCAAATCAGCATTAAAAAAAAAATCAGTACTCTTTCCAATCTGAATTCAGCTGCTCACACAGCACTGAAAAACAATGAATATTATAAGCTTAGACTGTTAAACAAAGATCATTAACACTTAATATAGTAGCACTGAAAAACCTTAATAAAGAATCCCACTTTGATCTCATGTTAAACATCACAGCTTTTAAGTAGCAAAACTAACCCTAGCCAGTTGAAAACTTGGAAGTAGAAATTATCTAACAAATATGAGAAAGAGAGGCTAAAAATTACTTTGCATATAAGTGCTTACTTTGTTGGTTTGATGTGTGCGTGTGTGTGTGTGGAGAGAGAGAGAGAAGGAGAGAGGGATCACAGCTTTTGCTACACAAATATGAGAAAGAGGGACTAAAGATCCATGCAAAACAAAAACAAAAATTACATTGCATATATATAAATGCTTACTTTGTTGGTTTGATGTGTGTGTGTGTAGAGAGAGAGGGAGGGGGAGGGATCACAGCTTTTAAGTAGCAAAACTAAAGTAGAAATTATCAAACAAATATGAGAAAGAGAGGCTAAAGAATGCTTACTTTGTTGGTTTGCTCTCTGTCTGTGTGTGTCTGTGTGTGTGTGTGGGGGGGGGGGGGGGGGGGGGGGTGGGGGGGGGATTAGAGAGCATCTATACAAGGTTTTTTTTTAAAAAGGCTGTGGATGAGATAACAGAGGGAGCTCCCTTCAGTCCAAGTACAGGTAGCTTAAGATTCAATTTGTCTCCCGCGCCATTCACTCATTTACTGAGTATAAATCCTATGCATTAACTCAGTATTTGGATGAATGAGTCGGCAGCTAATTAAATCTTAGTGCCACCCATGAGTGGACTAAAGAGAGCTCTCTCTAATAGCCATTGATCGCAAAACCTAAAATAGAAAATTAATCTATATAAACAGATCTATATATATATATATATATATATATGCAACTTCCATATGGAAAAAAAGTGCATGAATGTCACTTGTAAAACCCTACAGAAAATCAAACCCAACATCTTTGCATGATCATGAGAACTCCACTGTCAAATGTAAGAAACCAAGAACCCTAGAAGCTGTGTGTGTGTGAGAGAGAGAGAAAGAGAGGGAGAGAGAGAGAGAGAGAGGTGAATAATATTGGGGAGTTGAAGACTCTAAAGTTTCAACTATCACTCAACTCAAGCAGCTCATGGGATGTCTAAGTGGAACAATATTGGCTTTATATAGCAATGAGAAAGCCAGTGATTAGACAACATTGTGGTTAAAATATGTTTGTAAGGAACAAAATGAAAGCTGAGTTATTCATATGCACAGTACACTCCTTCAAATCTTATTGCATTTTTGAAAGCCCATTACTTCGAATATGCTCATAAACTTTTACATATTAAAATTTTAATACAGAATATATATATATAGATGATGATAAGCATGTACTATACTGGAACTCAACCACTTACTACGATTACATAATATATATTGGATTAACACAGAGATCTCTTGCTAATTTGATTAATATATAATGATAAATCAAACACTTTAAAGCACAGGAGTATCAAAAACTCCTACTAAATATATTATCATCTTTTTTCCTGCAGATACATACAGTGGATATACCTATCTATGGATCAGTCCCAAAATGCTGATTTTTGAAACTTTTGTAAAGATGCTACTGAAACCCTAGAGATTCCACTGGAAAAAAAAACCCATTATTTATCTTTCTAGGGTTTCCATTTAGGATAAGTATGACACACTTTAACCCTAGCTAATTTCACAAATTTTTAATAGCTTTAGGGTATGTCATTATATTATTCAACTCTATATTTTTTTCTATCTAAAAACTACTACTTATTGTTTCATTGCTTCGATTGATCAGTACTCCATTAATATCATAGACGCGTTTGTTTCACTCCATGGACTATGTTATCCATGATACATTATAAGTACTGAATTAAGCAACCAGTGTACACAAGTATTAAAGTACAAACCATATATATATATATATATATTATCATACTTGTGCATATCTGGGCTGATCGAGCTGACTGATGAGCCTAATGTATAAGTTTGCATTGCCACAAACTTCTTAATCATATAATTAAGAGGTCGCTTCACAACAAAAACAATTACAATTGGGTTGTTCGACAACACAATTCAAATTAAGTGTTTATTAGTACATGCGTTGAATATCACTTAAAAATATTAGTATCACAAAATTTTAAGTGAGAGTGACTTCACTTATCACTAGATCACTATCATCATCCACATATAATTCTTTTTTTCACTCATTTCTATCATAAGTCATATCTTCCACTGGATTTATTTATTTTTTAGTCATTTCTTAGTTATCACTCCTCATGTTAGTGTTGGTCTATCTCTTTGTCTCTTGTCAATCTCCTTCTCCTCATGTGTGCATCTATATGTCGGCGTTGAATATATTCATACCACCTAAATTTACTCTCTCTTATTTTCTCTCTAATAAGCATTACGCCTAATTTCTCCCTTATCCTTCGAATATTAATCATATCATGTATTTTTTCTAATTATTCGTAACATTCATCTTAACATCCACATTTTCGCTGCATGAATGTGTTGTTGGTGTTTCTTTTTTAATACTCAACATTTCATGTCTCCATATAACATAGTCGGTCTAATCATTATTTTATATACTTTCTCTTTTAATTTATTTGGTATTCATTTAGCACTAGCGTTCCTTCACTTATCACTAAATGTTAAAGTTCTAAAATCCAAAAAAAAGAAGAAAAAAAATCTCAATTTAAAATTACTACTTCAAATTTCAGCACTAATTTTTTTACTTTTTAGTATCTAATTTTCGGTTTATGAAGATTTGTGGTCGCAAGTACACAATGTTTACAAAGTAAACAACTCGACTATATTTCCTATTTGTGTCATTTTGGTAAAAGAAGTACTCCATCCGCTCCAAGACTCCCTAACAAGCATGAAGAAAACTTATTTCAATTAATAATTTTAAAAAAGGCAATGCATTAAATATTTGTTTCTTTAAAAAAAAAAGTTCGAATTTCAAATAATTCCAAAATTTTTGGATGGAGTACTAATTTTAGTTCAACTTTCTTTCTTAACAATCTTATTGTAAAAAAAGTCTCGTGCATTAAATATTTGTTCCTTTAAAAAGTTAAGAATTTTAAAAAAATCCAATACTTTTGGACTGAGAGAGTACTAATTTTAGTTCAAGTTTTTTTCTTAACAATCATGTTGTAAAAAAAGTCTCTTGGACAAGTCGGAAGCAATAACTCAAAAACCTTCAGAGTTCAATTCTTACCATATGCAAAAGCATCCGAATTTAAATGATTAAATAATATGTGTGATTTCTACCTCGCAACCATAAATTGAGAGGACCACTTAAAGATTTTTCGTTTAAAAAAATCCTATTAAAACAAATAACAATTAATTAAAAAAAGTAACTTTTTCACTAACAATGGTAAAAGCTAGCTCCACCATCATATATTATTAGTACTTGATGAATCCTAACAATTTTAAAAGTTTAAGAATTACGAATATGGAACATATAAACGACACGATTAGAATACAGCGATATGAGAAATTTTAAAAAAGCAGAATACAGACACGACGAGAATAAATCTATAAAATAATTATATAATATATTAATTATTCAACAAAAAAAAAATTTACATTACAAAAATACTTCAATTTATCATCAAGCAATTAAGAACAAAACAAAAATAGACAAATAGATTAAAAATTAAATTTATTTAGTTATCTACATATATTTAGTTTAGATTTTTAATTATAACTTAGTCACATAATTTCATTTCGAAATACTTAATATACATTATTATTATGAAGTGTTTGACACGTATTTGAGGAATGTTAGATAAGTATCCGAGAAGTGTCTTTTTTATTGGTGGGGTTCAGTGATAATATCATGGAACTCTGTATATGAGGGAAATTCCATCAATATTAACTCTTCACGTCACTTGCCATCATTCATAATACAAATTTATCAAATAATTTTATGACGTATAGCATTACTCCTTAAAAATATATATATAAAAAAGTGTTTGACTATTTCACACTGTTTTTAAATATTCGACGCGAATACAATATTCTCCGTGAAGTAAAAGATCAACCATCGTATATTATCAGTACTTGATGAATCTTAAAAAAGAAAATTCGTTTACAGAAAACGCCAAGAAGCTTAAACTAATTATACTGATTAACTATAATGTGGACAAAATTAATTATAACATAGTTGCTCTGTGAGAGAGAGAGATAGATCAATCGGACAGTGGAGGGTGGAGGATCCAGGAAAGAGCCAATAGGTTCATGATGGCAATGAGGAAATAATATGTGGATTGTGGAGGAATATCACATCACATACTCAGTCACTACTGGAATCACTGTCTTGTCAACCCAAAAGGGCTGCATGTGAATTGGTACAATCAACCATTATCATTACCATTTCATTTCATTTCAATGTCCCCATTTGTCCAATCAACACTTTTTTCCCTCTCTCCTCAACCATCCATCCATCCATCCGTTTATTCTTCTCTCTTTCCAGATGTTATATATCTTGCATATTTTAATCACATTCCTCTTCTTTGATATAATTTCTTTATTCTCCTGAGCTGGCTCTGATAAAAGCCATAGCATGCAGCACAGCAGCAGCTTCATTATCTTGTTGATAGAAAAAATTAATTGTCACATGAATATGTGTGTGTATAAATATATATATAATAGTCTGGTTATATCAGCTCAAATCCTAGTTCAATGAATGAAGATATGGTCTCTGACTGTAGCTAATATTTAATTACTTTGCTACAAGAAGGTTGCTAGCTAGGGTTATTGATAATAAATCATTAGACTTCATTTTTAAAGCATCTTATGAGATAATTCATTTAGCTAGCATGGCTATGAAATAATAAAATAGTCTTTTTACATGTAAAGATACTGTTGCATTCATATGATTCTCTCTAAACATCACAATGACAGAAGTGTCGAGCTATGAATTTGTTCATTTACGTAATTAAAATTGTTTAAGTGGCATTATATTTGTAATTTTGCTTAAGTTAGTGATGGTAGAACATGCAAGTGTACTCACCAAAAAAATGCAATTAATTGTATTTACTAGAAAAAAAAAAAACACAATTAATTGTGTAAAATAATGTGTAATATTGATTTATTAGTAGTGAGTCTCTCTACATAAAGAGATAATTAAGACAGCATACATTTAATATTTTTTCAAATTACGTAAAGACAGAAGTTTCGTATACTAGGTTAGTCATTTTCTGATTTACTAGTAGTGAGTATTTGTTGAAGCATTTGGTGGAGACACCAAAATATTGTCATGGTTTACTCAATTTTAACATTTTGAGTGATAGAAGGGCGTTGAGGTGATTATTTTTTACCTCCTACTAAAATAAACACTATTTCTCTCTCTTGGTTGCAACTTTAAATTACAAGTACTTAAGGTTCACCTGAGTTATTAAACATTTTATTAAATTAAAAGGTTCAAAATTTCGTTTGCCAGCCTGAAAAGGTTCTTCTTTGCCCCCCCAAAAAAAAAAAGTTATAGCTTTTGGAGCTGGATAAAAAACTTTGGGCAAGTACTTGAGAGTTAAGAGTTAGGCTATGTTTGGTAGAATGGAAAAAAAAAAAAAAAAATGATAACATTACTAATGAGAGAAAAGAAAAGAAAGGAAAGGAAAGAATAGTGTTAAACTTTTATCGTGTTTGGTTGATTAGTAAAGGAAAAGAAAAGAAAAGATAGTTAACATATTTGGGGAAAGAAAGGAAAAGAAATAATTTAAAAATTTTACCATTATACCTTTTTATATTTAGAAGAACAATTTTTTAACTTTTAAATCATTTTTGAAAGGATAATAAAAGTTACTATTCATCCTTAATTTATCCATTCAAATCCTTTCATTTCCTTTCCTTTCCATTAAAAATTTTAAAAAGAAGCTATCCCAAAGTGTGAAGGGCTTGAAAGTTAAATATATAGCCATCATAGTAAGAAACGTGTGGCTTTTTTAAGTTTGAACTAAAGACTTATTGACACTACCACCATGTTAATCACTATTTATTCTAAAATTTTAAGTTATTAGAAAGAGTGTAATTTTATTAATATTTATAATCTCTAAGGTCAAGTTTACATGAAAGTGAAAATTGGTTACTTGGATTTGGGACCCTCTCATCCAATGTGACCACCTT
Source organism: Cornus controversa (assembly GCA_026545225.1). NCBI lineage: Eukaryota > Viridiplantae > Streptophyta > Magnoliopsida > Cornales > Cornaceae > Cornus > Cornus controversa. Next base: position 59,301,936 of record CM048845.1, read on the forward strand.
GAGTCTACTTGTAAATTCACTCACATATTAGAGGATTACTATTTAACTCTATGGCTTATAAAGATTTTCTAAAATACATAACTATTCTCACACTCAAAACGTGTATTACATATACAAGTAGGGTTGCAAAAGAACTGAGTTGAGCTAATTAAGCTTGAGTCAGTTTGGAGTCAGTTCATTTATTTGTGGGCTTAGTTCGGACTTGGCTCGGGATCGTGACAAGTTCAAAAAGTTAAGCTTGGACTTGATTTGTTTGATAACAAAAATCATTCGAACTCGATTTGAGCTCGTGCTCAATATCATTTTGGCTTGTTCATGAACTTATACAAGTTTGCACAAGTCTATGTTCATGAACATGTTCATGAGAACGTTCATGAACCTACACAAGCCTATGTTTATGAACATATTCACGAGCCATATACAACCCTATATTTGTGAAGATATACAAGTTTACACGAGCCGAGTCCAAGATTATTCAGGATCGACTTGTTTACTAAACAGACATAGAAATCAAGCAAGAGTTTGGCTCATTTTCTTAATGAATGTGATGTAGAATTGGTTGTCGAATCCTACATGACCCATTTGGACTGCTGGAAGGCCAAACCGGCATGTTGACACATTTTTCGATGTAGTGCCAACAAAGTCGTTTCAACTCGAAAAACCCATACTTGATTGGAAACGGGCCAACGATCAATACTTATTACTTTGCCATGATATACGCCGTTTTTCGACCAAATTCCATCATCTAGGGCTTTAAAACTGTGTTTTATTGTCCTATAGGAGACCTATTAATAACAAAGTTGTTTCGACCCAAAAGACTCATACTTGATCGAAAATGGGCCAACGACCAATACTCATTGCTTTGCCATGATATACATCATTTTTCAGCTAAATTCCATCATCTAAGGCTTCAAAATTGTGTTTTACTGCCCTATAGGAGGCCTATTAATTATTTCAGAATTTTTGTTCGTGATCAAGATGGACTTGGATTGGGTTAAAATTTTATATTCAGAAAGTTTTAGTGATTAGGTTTCTAAGTTTCAAAATTTTTGTTTGTGGTCAAGATGGACTCAGATTAGCTAAAACTTTATATTCAGTAGTTTTTAGTGATTAGGTTTCTCAGTTAATTTTTTCAGAATTATTAGAGTTTAATTTTACTAGTTTTTCGTGATTAAGTGACAGTTTTATTTTGTTTTAAGGTTTCATTTGCTGTTAGGATTAAAATTTCTCTTTTATAAATACATGTACTGCAGAGAGCAGATCACCCATTCAATTATCAATAATATATAAGATTTCTCCGCAACTTGTGTTTGCAATTTCCCTAACTTTGTAGATTCAAAATTGTTTTTATTTGTACACAAACATTCATAACTTTCGCTCCGTCAGAATGAGTCCAAGCCGAGCGGAGCTGTTAATGAACAACTCGATTCCTTTACAAGGTACTTTTATAGGTGAATGTCACTAATTTCACTTAATTATTTCAGTTGAAGATATACTCCAGCTGCTTTATTGCATAGGCTTCAAAATCTGAATTGGTATCATCATGCATGGTTAAATTCCTTTTGTCGGCACTTCATTATAAAATAAAAGGATTTTTCAAAAATATAAATACATTACAATTAATCAAAGTTGGTATTCGCTTTATTGTGAGAGACAGAATGTAACTTTGCACTGTTAAAGCATCAATAATGATAAATAATAGTTATAAGAGATATGAAAGTATCCATTATATAAAGTAAAGGTCCAGCCTCATTTAGCAATAATTAAGAATGTTAAATGTGACAAACTTGTACTTTGATTGAGAAAGTAGTGCAGACATCACCCCTCCAAAGTCTTTTCTTGTAGCTTCTTATTCTCTCCTTTCCTCTTCTCTTTCCTTGTTAAATTCGAATCCTAAGTTTAAAAATTGGGATGATTTGTTCCCACAAGTGTGCTTGATTGATATGTTTAGATACTTGATGTTAAATTATTAATTGTTTAATTCTTATTCTTTGTTTTATTCAGAAAAGGGTTGCCATTAAAAAATCCACCATGAATTTCTTAATAAGGGTTGACTCTTTAACCACCGTTGAATAGTTTTATCCAAAGATTAGCTCCATTTACTCTTCTAATCGTATGTATCCCAACACAAACTACATACAATTGATCGAGGATAATTCTCACTGATATATTGGTGAAACTCGGACTCGAACATGATTGAACTTGCTACAACTCAACCGAGTCGCTAAGACTCGATCAATACAAAGAACTATGATCCCAATACGATTTTCATTCTTACCACACAACCCTAATATGGTGTGTGGAACTCTGGAACTCGGACTCGAACATGATTAAACTTGCTACAACTCAATCGAATCGCTAAGACTCGATCAATACAAAGAACTATGATCCCAATACGATTTTCATTCTTACCACACAGCCCTAATATGGTGTGTGCATGAAGATCGGTCTACTCCTTGTCTCAATAAATCAACATTTCCGTCATGTAACCTATCATAACATAGAATCGAAATGCAGACTAAATAGAAAAGGACAATGCTATTTGAAACGAAAATTCTAACCGAAAAGTCTAGGGTATCGTTTCTTTGCTCTTATTCAAAATACAAATTATGTGTTGTTTATCCCGATTCTCTGAAAAGACATTATTATGCTAAAGTTGTGTTAAAAGTTAGTTAAATGTTTCACAATGACATGAATGGTCTACATAGGCCCAATCAAGGGCTCAATTAGTAACCTTTTAGGTCTGGGACGGCCCGGTAGCAGAAAAGAACGAGTCGAAACAGGCAACGCTTTTCCAAAAATAATCAAATGCCAATATCTGAACATTGATATTTATGTTATGCATGCATAAAAAAATATGAATATTTTAATTCAAAAAATATTATTTAAACATTTACATATTATTGCTAAAATACAACTTATGATTTAAGCAATACCATTCACATGTAATCTCTAGCCCAAAACCAAAACACACATAACGCTATAGGCATGCAAAGCATTAATCTTCTATTACTAGTTCAAATACCACACTCAGATTCTTATCAACAAAGCCTTGATCCTATGAACATATATTTATTGGGTACATAAATCAGATTAAGCTGGAATTTTAAATAAATAAAATTAATTAAACAAGAATGCATTGTCATGCCTCGCCAAGCAAACAACAAATCAATGAGAAGCCCCACCAACACCAATGCAGGTGAAAAAATACACTCAGAGAATAAAATAGGAAATTCACGAACGAACAAATAGACACCGGTTTCAGCAGTGGACGACCAATCTTCTAATCTTGAGAGCTTGAACAATAAAAGATGAGATAAATACAAAATACTCCGGCCCATCATGCAGCAACTTGACCAAAGAGTTGCTTGCGGATCTGCAGTAAGAAAAAAATATACATAGATGTGGTTGAAACACGGTCATATGTTATATACTGTTATATATAAACTATATATATATATATAATGATGATAATAGATTATATGCCAACTCTCTCTCTGGGGGATAGGAATAATTTCATTTTCATAAAATGTTGATATGGTCATTTGTTATATTGTTATATATAATCATGGTTAAGGCACACAACTATATAAAATGATGACAATAGATCATACGCCAACTCTCTCTCTCTCTCTCTCTCTAGGGACTAGGAATAGTTTCATTTTCATAAACTACTACATAAAGTACCCAAATTCTTGAACTTTGGAGTTTCTAAAGCTTAATATAATCTTTTTAAGTTAAAAAAATAAATTGATTTTGATGAAATTAAAGTAACCAATATCACATATTTATAAGCAATTAGCCTTCATATATGGTGAAAGTAAGAATGAACTAGCAAAGAAATCTGCCTAGGAGAAAGATTTCACCAATAAAATGAATACACCAGGTTGTGCTGGGAGTTTCGAGCATCCTGTTATCTTTTACCGTTTTTATGTTATGTTTTTTGTCCACTCAAGACGAGGTCCAAACACAACAAGAAAAACACCTATAAAATGGAAACACCAAAAGTTTTCGGTCTTTTTTGTGAGATTTACAACTGGGATAGAGGGCATCTAAAAGAACGTGAATAGACATCATTGAAGGATACCGATATGTTCAATTATGCTCCACTAAATTCCCATTGGGCATCTAAAAAGGCGTGAATAGTCATCATTCAAGGATACTGATATGATCCATTATGGAAGCGTGACGCAGATGGATCCCATGGAAGCAGTTAACTCAGTGACTTATTACATCTTTGGCTCAAGTTTAATGTTAAGTTTATTCATATTAATGGCTGATGATACGATGTCAATATAGAATGACAATGATACTGATATGTTTCATTATGGAAGTGTGACGCAGAAAAATCCCATGGAAGCATTTAGCTCATTGACATATTACATCTTTGGCTCAAGCTTGATGTTAATTTTATTCATATTAATGGCCAATAACAGGATGCAAATACAGAATGGAAATGATCCAACAAGGTGGACAAAGAGGGGGAGTGCACTGACAGATGGAAGACGGACAAATTTTTTATTTCTTTAAGATTTGAATTAAATGTTAAAATAATAAAAATTCACAAATAGTTCAATACTCAATGATGGTTTGATATTTTGACTGAAGAAATGCACAGGGAAAGAGGCGCACACAAAGATATTAATCATGATAAAAAAAATTGACATAATTTTATGGCCTACTATCTACCTGACACTAACCCACCAATTGTAATAGGGGAAAACACACAAAGATATTAAAGTCCAGAAAAAAACAAATAAGAGGAAAAGTAGGACAAGTTAGAACATAAATGAAAAATACCTCTGGAAGTTTTTTTCGGAATACAACATCCAATCTTGCATCAAGTGTGTTTTCACACACAATTTTCCCATCTCGAGAAGCCAACACTACACCTCCAGAGCTGAAATACCAAAAGAGTATTATTGGAGAGCTTTTCAATTAGCATTCTTACAATAAACATTTCTTTTTTCTATAAATATTCAATAACAAACTGGTTACTAGGAATGCTAAAATCCAAATGGCACATATAATTGGTTGGCTGCAGACAGTCAACTGCAGCACATAATATAAACAATTGTTGATGATTGTAGTTCATTTTTTAAAGCATTTATCTATAACTGACTAAAAATATTACCAGAAGGGACCATGGCCATGATGATGCGAAGGAGCAGGCGGAAGGTATATGTTGTCAATTATAACCTCAGGTTGATGAACATTTGCTTTTTCTGCATATTCCTCCTTTGCAGAGTGCAAAACTGACTCCACCAAATATAGGTCATCTTTCCGACAACGCAATAAAACAGCAGGTTCTTTTAGTCTGAGCAAACTCTGCAATACATAAGGTAAACCTTGCATTGCTGGCTAATATGACCAAATTATGAAAAATAATTTCAATCCATAAAGCATGCTAAAAATCCATAAAGCTTCAAATCATGAAAGTAGCATCAATCCTTCTCGCTTTTCCCTAGCTTTAAAGCAACCCCAAGACTGATGCTGTTACAAATATAGTTTCAACACAAATGATTCCCAAAACTAGAGCATCAACACGATAATTATATGTGACTTTTGTGTATTCACAAGTAAAAACTTCAAAAACTTGTCAGAAATTAATTTTTTACTATTCTATGTATTGCATTTTCCCCTTTTTGATAAGGATGCATATAGATTATTATAGTTTGTGATGTTTCTTCAAACCTCACATCTTCCTCTTCTCTCTTTTCCCAAAATTTAGGTGAGAGAAAGGATCTAAATTTTTGTAACCATGGTAGAACCTTTTCACAAGAATTTTTGGAGAAGTCTATCGAGATTCAAAAACTGGAGAAACCATTAACTAAATCCACACGTTCCATAACAGTATCAATTTGAAACTGACTCCTATCATTTTCTTCAATTCTCTACCAAGTCAATCATGTTTTTCAAAATATGTTCTCCATCAGAACAAAAATAAAAAATTATACAATAAAGGACCTATCAAAATTAGATGAGTGTAAACATGAAAAAAAAAAGTTTCTACTGACCTGAACAACAAGATCTTTCAAAAGCCTTTTATACACATGGTGATCATGGCTCACATGCAGAAGCTCCTTTGATGCAGCCTCTTTCATGGAACTAACCAAGTCATCCTGAGCTTGAAGGACTTTGATCCGAGAAGAATTGAGCTGCATAGAGTACTCGCTGCGACAAATCAATATAAAGTGTTAGTGTATAGTAACCAAATTTAAGGATGTATATGGATAATGACGACGACAATGATAGGAAATCCTGACCATATAGCTTCATTTTTTACTCGTATGAATTACCTATGATAATATAACCTCATTGTGACATTGTCTCCTAAACCGACTTAGTTGATTTCTCCCATTTCAGAATAAAGAAATCCAACCAAGACTCCTAGCATTCAAAGGTCTTGTTTTGAAAGTTTCAAAGTCAATGTTTCCTAAAGGTTTCCTAAGACATAAAAATAAGACAATGTTTCCCATTCAAATTAGAGTATTAGACCAAAATAGGACATTAAACAGAAGGTCGAACACCTTACTGGGGGAAAAAAGGGGGTAGAACACAATAATAGAAGGCATCAGAACAATATACAAGGGATGTTAATTTGATACAACAACAAAGAGATAATGTTCATCAGAACAATATACAAGGGATGTTAATTTGATACAACAACAAAGAGATAATGTTCTTCATTACTGGAAGAGTATCAGTTAAAAGTTAAAACAATTAGAAACCTCACAAACTAATTTAGATGGTCAAATACCGGAAGAAGTTACCTGAAAGGCTGAAACAATGATCACAGTACTCAAAAATCTCCAATAGTGTCCAAATGATATGCAATAAGAAACATAAATAAAGCCCGACAAGAGTTACGAGCTTAAACAATCTGGACGACCCAAGTGTTCCAAATATTGATAAAAAGATGAGCAAACATTATCGGTACTCTATTGAAGACCCTCAATGTGTTCCAAAGTTAGGCCTCTAGTGATAAGCTCACTTTCTTTTCTCTTTTTTTACCCTTTCTTTTTTGGTGCTTTCCTAATAGTGTCTGTAACTGAAATAAAAAAAATTCACCAAAAAAAGATTATAAATAAATAAAAATATCAGCATATTTGCCTCATTTTGGTGTATAAAACAACTGTAATTACTTTTTTTTTTTTTTTAATCTTTTGTTATGTATGGTGTTCTTGGTCCACTTTGAATTGAGACTAATCCATATTGGACCACACGATAAATTGAATCCTGCATACAGCAACTGAAAACAACTTCGAAAGCAACAAATAAGTTTTGATTGTGAAGAATTGAAGATTATCCATTCATGTGATCGGAGTGGGATGGGCCAATCAAACAAATGTCTGAAGGGGAAAATCTAAGTAAAGAGATCAAATCTCCATTTATCCCCTCCCAACCCAAAATAAAAGAAGGCATTCCATAAATTTTAAAAATTACTAACAATCCAATTCGGTTGTTATAAAAGGAATTTGCAACTTTTTTTACTAATAGGTGATTATGGAACACAAACTAACGGAAGTAATGAAACCAATGAGCAATCCAGATAGCTGACATTGTTCAACCTTAAGATATTGTTGTCTTTGCATAGAAGTATAAAAACTCAGCTATTAAATCCATTTCCCAAAAATATACTCCACAATCAATTTAGTCCAACAAGGAAATCAATAAAAGCTAGATTATATCACCTGACTCCAGCCTATTCTAACTAGAAAGCTTGACAATTGAACAATGAAATTGTAGAAATATAAAACATGTGTTTTGATTCTTATACACACACACACACACATATATATGTACTTATAAATAATAAAAGGGTTAAGTGCATAAAACACCCTCGTTCAAAAATGACAAAAATACCCTTATGGTATGAAAAAATACCCTTATGGTATGAAAAAAATTTAAAACAAAACACAGCTCTCTCTCTCCTCGTTCATCAGTTCTCTCTCTCTCCTCGTTCTCTCTCTCTTCACGATTTCACTCTCTCTCTATCTTCCCATCTTCACTCTCTCTCTCAACAATTTTGTTGTTGCCTTGCTATTTATTTCTTCATTAATCATAGTAAATTGGGACATTTGTTGTGGATTGATGGATATATGCATTAATGTGATTGAAGTAATGCATGATTTGGGTGGATTAATGATGTTTTGAGGTTGATTTTGGTGGGGGCAAAACAATACAAGGGTGTGTAACAGTGTGTGTGTGTATATATAACAGTGTATGTATATGTGTGTGTGTGTATAATTGATGATATAAAAGTGTCTGTAACAGTGTGTGTGTGTGTGTGTATAACAAAAGGGTGTGTATGTGTGTGTAACAGAGTGTATGTGTGTATATATGTATGTGTGTGTAACAAAGTGTGTGTACGTGTAAATATGATGATATATAACAGTGTGTGTATATATATATATATGAAATTATTTGTATGATTTGGGTTCTCTCTCTTTGATTCTCTCTCTCATCAATTTTTTGTATAATAAAGTGTGTGTGTATGATGATATATGGTGATATAACAGTGTGTATGTGTGTGTAACAGAGTGTGTGTGTATATGATGATATATAACAGTGTGTGTATAGATATATATATATATGAAATTGTTTGTATGATTTGGGTTCTCTCTCTTCGATTCTCTCTCTCATCCATTTTTTGTATAACAGAGTGTGTGTGTGTATATATGATGATATAACAATGTGTATGTGTGTGTAACAGAGTGTGTATGTGTGTGTGTATATATATATATATGAAATTGTTTGTATGATTTGGGTTCTCTCTCTTCGATTCTCTCTCTCATCCATACAGATATATATATGGTTATGGCAGATAAGAGAGCCAATCAAGATCTTAACTGGAGGGCTAATTTTGGAATTTTAAAAAAAATTTAAGTCATACATGCCGGTCAACGATCGTATTTGAACAAAATCTAGCCGAAGGGGGCATTTGCACATCGGAGATAACTAGTGGGGGTGATATGAGCATACTAAATTGGAGGGGTGTTTTTTGCATATTTTTGTATATAGCAAGGGTGTTTTATGCACTTAACCCATAATAAAAAAGCTTAGCGAATTACATTTTCTTTCGAACTTCGACTTGCTTCGCTTTACGCTCGTATTCTTGTCTAATCTTCTTTTTCTCAGCTTCGACCAATTGCAACTTCTCAATGTTAAATTCCTGCAATAAACATGACAAATGTATATAACTCCTCTATATATCTACACCTACATGCAGCCTTTATAAATCTTTCACACAAATATAATATGTATAGGCCGAAATTTGCATATAATTTGGAGTTCCAATAGGAATAATGTCCTGTATACATCTACAACTATACGCATCTATCCATATATTTATCACATAACATATAAATATACATACATATATGCATAAAAGTGTATAAAGGAACAAGATTTGCACTTAATTTGGAATTCCAGTAGGAATTATTTCACCTATATATCTACACCTATACGTATCTGTCTATCTACACATATAGTCTCACACAAAATACATATGTATATATGTGTAGAATGAGATTTGCATATAATTTGGAGTTATGTCCAGTAGGAATAATTTCCTGTATTTATCTACATTATAATCTATCTATCTATATATCTTCGACTCACACATCATGTATATATGTATATAAATGGAGTGAGATTTGCATATAATTTGGAGTTCAAGTAGTAACTTATGTCCTGTATATATCTACATTTATACATATCTGTCTATATCTGTGATTCACATAACATATACATGTACATGTGTATGTAATGAAACGAGATTTGCATATAATTTGGAGTTCCAGTGAGAATTGGCTTACTTCTTCGGCGGAAACAGAGATCTCGTTGGCCTTCTCTTCCGCTTCTTGGCGGATGAAACTCACCATCTGCTGGATCTGCTTCGAGACATCTGAATCGTTCATTTTCGGATCCGATTGGGCAAAGATCAAAGATTCGGTGGTGATCAGAGACTCTTCGATAGTAGAGTATATGAGAAGAAGAGAATAGACAATTGAAGCTTAAATATTTCTGTTCTTGAATCAGTAATCACCACTCTGTTTTTTTTTTTACCTCCAATTTTTATTAGAATTGTAGATGATTCCCATCATGTTTCTGAAACTAATAAATAGTCCTAAAGAAAGATTTTTGAAAGATAAATTTCTATAACCAACCTTCTATTTTGTTCTAATTATTTACTATATATTTTTGTTAGATATGCACTGAAAAACATATTTAATAATTTAATTTTATTATATTATTATTATTATTTGGAAAGCAGTTAAATGTCTAAATTGAATACTACTTCCTACCTTACATAAAAATATTATTTTGCTCTCAAAAATAATGTCAAAATACTAAATCATATTAATATTTAATCGTGCTCATGTGTCTTCCTGTTTGGAGATTAACAATAAATAATAATAATAATTGAAAAAGAGCAACATAAAAAGATTACCTAAGTTATAGTGTTAGCCCCAGGGTTTCCACCCAAGAGTATTTGAATAATTTGGTGACCACAAACTATTGTAGTATAGATCTAATAACTTTATTTGAGTGTGCTAATATTCAAATTTCAATAAAATTCAAATGATTTGGAATTATAACAAGAGTCATTAATGATGTTGTTCAAAGCACAAACTTAGAATATCATTCTAAAGATATTTTGGAAGTAAATTAGTTGAAAGTTCAGTTTTGACCTAGTGGACTCTCGAACCCACAAATGAATTGAAAAAAAATCTTTTAAAGGTCCATAGGCTCTTGACTTAGGTCATGAAACTTAATTAATCAGTTCTACATAATTGAAATTAACTTGGAAGAGGTTCAAACATATTTCATCATTCAAAAATTCAATTTTCATATTTAAAAAAAAAATCAATTAACTAAAATTGGCTTAACTTGGATTAAACTTCTAAGCTTGATGAATCAGTTGACTAATAATATATATCAATTGACTAAAATTACTCCATTGTACTATTTTGACTAATTCCAATTAAATTAATCAACTGAACCAAAGACTTAGTCGACTGAATGACAATTAGTCTACTGAAAGTAGTTCAGTGTGTGGTGTGTCTCTTTTTGTTTTGACAATCAAAGTATTTTATACCATTCGCAATATAACGAATTCTTAGTAGGGTAGGGCTCTAGAAGAGGGTGTCGATCCCACAAAGGCTACGTTGGTTTAACAATTGAAATCGAATATTGGTTTCAGTTCAATTAGCAAATGGTGATTGTTTGTTTGCTTAAACTATATGAATTATAGAAAATACAATAATTGAAAGGAGTTTGAGAAAAGGTTAAAGAACTAGGGCTTAGATATCACCGTTAGCCTCATAACCATGTCATTGTACTAAATTGGGGAATGTACAAGTGCTACCTACAATGACGTCAACAAGAGGATACATGAACCCTAACTAATGATAATCCATCTTCGAAAGGCGTAATTTACCCACCTTACATTAATCTAATTACCTAATTACCTAAGTATAGTGAAATTACCTTCTCTAAGCATGGATTATGAAATCTAAGAATTAACATGTTCAAGTGAAAATAAGCACAAAGTCATCACTTATAGTTCTTGTGGAACTATGAGTGTTTGAAGATCATGTAAATCAACTAAAAATTCTAAGACAAGAAATATGAATTAACACACATGATCATATAGAATTTGCAAACTTGTATTGACGATAAGGCACAAGATTAAGTACATATGCACATAATTACACAAAAACCCCTAATTCATTATAATATAAACATAGTTACATGGCTAGGGTTTTGTCCAAATCTTAGAGAAGGAGTTAGTTGATCATGATGGTGATGAAGCACTCCATAGACAGAGATGATTCAAGCTTCATATAGTCTTCAAGGCTTTGTCAAAATCTCATTTGAAGTTTTTCCTCTCTAGAACTTTTCTTCTCTCTCTAGAGTCTCTCATATTTTCTCTTTATTACAAACTAACTATATACATTTTTTCCCTAAAAATTGTATTTACATCTGATATCAAGCTCAAAATATCCCAAAAATTACGTGCAAAGGCTTTTTGGAGGTGATTGGTGACAAATGGCAAGTGGCTGAAATATCTTCTACCGGCTGTCTTGTTTTCTGCAGATTGGCGATGCATCGTAATGTATATTACGATGCATTGTAATTACGATGCATCGTAATTCCTTGGCTTGGATACTTGCTTTCAACTTGCATTAGCTTTGGCTTCTGCACGTATTTCACTAATCCTCATTGCAAGTATTCTATCATGTAGTCTTGGACTTGGAATGCATTCTTGAAATGATAGCGAAGTCGGATTAAGCCAGTTTTTGGAATAGAACCTGAAATCAATAAAAATACGAAAACACGTAAAAACTATACAATATGTGCAACTATGGGATCAAAATACATAAGTAAAAGCGCGATAATGTCCAACATTCAACGCTTATCACACCCCCAAACTTAGATATTGCTAGTCCCATAGCAATACAAAATGATTTAAATTAAAATAACTAATCTACTTCCGCTTTCGTGGAAAATGCGGTTGCATTTAGCGAATGTAACAAGCCTTTTAAACCCCTAGACACGTTTAGTGAACGAGTGAAGTCTCACTAGGTTTAACATGCTTGTCAAACTCATAAAAATATGTAAAAATGATTGATTGGCTCAGTCATCAACTAATAAAGGATGATCACCCAAATTCTTGTCACAACGATGAATACAACACGTATTATGGAACTAAATGGACATCAATATCAAAATGCTTTCAAAATCATGAATTAGATGACAGTCCCCACATAATGCTCAACTCGACACAAATACAAGCGCTAACCCTAAAATCCTCCTTGAAAATTGAACATACATCATAGTGTGTGGTTTAACATTGTAAACAGAGAACAAATTCAACACTTATCTTAAAAAGAACTTTTAAAAGAGGTCACAAAGACATGCCATTCGAACATAAATACTTTACAAAAGCTTATTTAAAGGTATTCATGCAATGCCTAAGTCCCTTAAGCTTTCTAGCAAACCCATGTAATAAGCTTTAGGTCAATGACTCTTAAATCGAATGGTTTTAGGGTATTAGGTGAAGAAACACCCAAGGGCTTAATAACCCAAGCTTGCTAGGCTACGAACTCAAACTGGCCATTTATTTCTTTATTGCTCAACCTTGCACATTTTATGACACGAACTTTCCATACTTCATGAAGCACAGGGTCCCGGTTTAATGGGTGAGAAAACTTATTGCATTCATTCAAAAAAAAATTTTTAACATTGGCATGCCACAAGAAATCATTCTCAAAGTTGTTCAAAAAGAAAACGGACATTTTCAAAACTTTCTGTATGATGTATACCCCACAATAAGATGCATGCGTGCATTTGTGCATTTAAGGACAAATTTAGGGCAAGAACCGTAAAGTGTTCAAAAATTTAACAAAAAATTGGACCGTTCTAAATTAACACGTAATTTTGTTAAAAATTGTGAATTTTAGGATGCAGATGTCAAAGTTCCTAATTACAAGATGTATTCATCTTTGACGTCATTGGACTTTCAAACCCTCAATGGCAAGACATCAAAGCTATCATGAAAATGAAATTGAAATATGTGCAAAAATGAAAATTAAACAGGTTCGCCCATACCCCCAAACTTAAATTAAACATTGTCCTCAGTGTTTAAAAATAAGAAAAGTTAGAACAATGTTACCTGCGTGATTGATGGGTTTCAAAAAGTCAAAACATCAACCGCTTCAGAGTAATGAGTACACGGGGTACATGTCTAAAAAGTGGATTGATAAAACCTGCACAAGGGTGAACTACATACCAAACATATTATAGAAGAACTGGAAAATAAAATAATTACTGAAAAGACATAAAATAATTACACAGGTATATAAACAAAAGTGCAAATATTCCATTAATTCAGAAATTTGTTTGTACAATCAACAAAATTTATGGAATACATAATAAAGGTTGCAAAAATATAAAAATTATGCTAACATGGCACAAGACAAGTACTGAAATGAAAATAAACTAAAATACAGAAAATTAGAAATAAAATAGTAAATCCTAAACTAGTGTTGAGATGGTGGCGGTGATGGTGGTAGACACGATGTGAGAACCATGGGAAGCTATAAGGAGACGCTCAATGCGCTCTTGTCCCTCCATAAAAGCTATCATGCTGGCACCTAAAGTGTCCAGCTGCTCATCTGTCGCTCAACGGTGATCTGCAAAATCTATCTGCAGCTGCTAAAAATCAGCACTCAGGCACTCATAGCATATGGCTAAATACTCATGGTGTTTGTTGTGTTCGGCTGAAGGGGAGAAGGGTTTTGGTCACGAGACAAAAGGAAAATAAGAGGGAGAATGAGAGATTTCAAAAATATAAGTTACGGCATGTGCAGTCACTTGGGCATTACGATGCATCGTAATGACCCTGACGATGCATCATAAATACGATGCATCACCTATCCTGTGTAATAAAGTGCGAATCAACTGGAATTTGACTCAATTTTTGGGCTTAGATTACGAGGCATCATTCCTATACTTACGATGCATCGTATTACGATGCATTGTAAGTACTTTGAGCACTTTGAAGCTAAATTTTTATAAGTGTGGAAAAATTAACTCAAGCATGCACTTCTCACCATACATCATTTAAATACATTTCTATTGGGTTTGACGGGTCACATGGAGCATGATAGGTCCATGGAGATGCCAAGTTTACCCGTCTACGGTGAGACGTGAGAACGGATCATATATCCAAATATACGGGATCCGTCAAGTCGATGACATCAACGTAATCCATTTGCATTTGACTATTCACGCAAGGTTTTACCCTTTGCCAGTTGACTTTGAAAAGCATTCCATCCTTGGAATCTTTCAATTCCACTGCTCTGTGGGGAGCAACAGAATTTATGCTAAATGGACTGTCCTAGCAGGAACGAAGTTTTTTGAAAAATAGGCGAAGCCTAGAGTTGTAAAGCCAAACTTTTTGACCCAAAGAGAGTGACTTGGTGCAGATATGACGGTCATGAAAGTCCTTAGTCTTTACCTTATATATTTTTGCACTTTCGTATGTGTCATTCCGTAATTCCTCTAATTCACTCAATTGGAGTTTTCGGTGAGAGTCTACTAATTTTATCTCAAAATTATATTTCTTAATAGCCCGACTTTGTGCTCAAGCTCTATCGGTAAGTGACATGCTTTACTATATACGAGATGATACGGTGACATGCATATCGGGGTTCTACAAGCTGTTTGGTATGCCCACAAAGCGTTATTAGACGTTGTGACCAAACCTTGCGATCGGGACGAACCGTCTTCTCTAAGATGTGCTTAATTTCCCTATTAGATATTTATACTTGGCCACTTGTTTGAGGGTGGTAAGGTGTAGCAACCTTATAGGTGACGGAGTACTTGAGTAGCAAGGTTCGTAGAAATCGGTTGCAAAAATATTTTTCGCTATTACTGATTATAGTTTATGGCGTTCTAAAATGAATAAAGATATTCGTTTGAATGAACTTGACCACGACTGCGTGGTCATTGGTTCTAGTAGCCAAGGCCTCAACCCATTTAGATACATAATCCACCGCTACGAGTATGAACTCAAAATTGGAGGATTATGAAAACAGGCCCATGAAGTCGATGCCCCAAACATCGAAGATCTCGACAATAAGGATTGGGTTCAAAGACATCATATCCTTTTGGGACATAGGGCCAAGGCGCTGACATCGCTCACACGAGTGATAGAATGAATGTGCATCCTGATGCATGGATGGCCAGAAGAAGCCACATTAAAGAATTTTAGAAGCAGTCTTCCAAGCACTAAAATGACCTCCACATTCTAGTGTATGGCAGAAAGTAAGAATGCTAGGAATCTCACTCTTGGGTACACCACCCGGTGGATGATTTGATCGGGGCAATACTTAAATAGCCAAGGATCGTCCCAAAAGTATATACGTACTTGGAAAAAGAAGCGATCATTTTCGTGTTTGGACCAAGAGGAGGGAATCTTCCCAGTAGCTAGAAAATTGACTATGTTAGCATACCATGGAAGTTGCTCGTGAGTGACCCCAAAAAGTTGCTCATCCGAGAAGGATTCGCAAACTGGAATTGGATTATGGTGGCACTAGACGAGAATTCGAGACAAGTGGTCAGCTACCACATTCTCGATACCCTTTTTATCCCAGATCTCAAAATTGAACTCTTGCAATAAGAGTATCCATCGAATCAGTCGTGACTTTGTATCTCTCTTGGCTAACAAATGCCGAAGAGCGGCATGATCAGAATAGACAATAACCTTGGATCCTAAGAGATAAGATCTAAATTTGTCCAAGGCTTAAACAACTGCAAGTAACTCATTTTTCATTGTTGTATAATTCATTTGAGCTTCAAAAAAGAATTTACTTGCATAGTATATAACACGCGGCAACTTGTCTACACGTTGCCTTAAGACAGCACCCATAGCAAAATTAGATGTGTCACACATGACCTCAAATGGGAAAGTCCAATTTTGAAGGGTTAGAATTAGAGTAGTTGATAGAAGAGTGCGAAGAGTTTCAAAAAATTCAAGGCACGTTTCATCAAAGTGGAATGAAATATCTTTTTCAAGAAGCTGACACAAGGGTTGGGATATCTTGCTAAAGTCTTTGATGAAACGGCGATAGAATCCAGCATGGCCTAAGAATGAACGAATGCCCATCACCAATAAAGGTGGAAGAATCTTAGCAATGAATTCAACCTTGGCTCTATCAACTTCTATGCCTTTTTTTGGACACAATGTGCCCAAGGACAATACCCTCTTGAACCATGAAATGGCTCTTTTCCCAACTAAGGATTAAGTTCGTGTCCTTACAACGCTTGAGTACAGGTGTAAGATTATGGAGGCATGAATCAAAAGAAGGTCCAAAGATAGAGAAATCGTCCATGAACACCTCTAAGAATTTCTTCACCATATCCGAAAAAATAGACATTATACACCGTTGAAAAGTCGTCGGTGTATTGCATAGACCAAAGGGCATACGTCTATACGCAAATGTTCCATATGGACAGGTGAAAGTTGTTTTTCTTGGTCTTTCAGGTCTACTGCGACTTGATTGTATCCGGAATACCCGTCTAAGAAGCAATAAAAACTTTGGCCCACAAGCCTCTCTAGTATTTGATCTATGAATGGAAATGGGAAGTGATCTTTTCTAGTAGAAGAATTTAGCTTCCTATAATCAATACACACCCTACATCTAGTGGTTGTGCATTGAGGAATTAACTCTCTTTGTTTATTTAAGAGCATGGTGATGCCAGATCTCTTTGGCACCACTTGTGTGGGGCTTACCCACTTGCTATCTAAGATGGGGTATATGATACCGGCATCTAGCAATTTAATCACCTCTTTTTTGAAAACTTCTTTCATGTTAGGGTTTAGCCTACTCTGTGCCTCTCTCGAGTTCTTTGCATCTTCTTCCAAATATATGCGATGCATAAAAATGGAAAGATCTATGCCTTTTAAATGGGCAACGCTCCACCCTATAGCACATTTATGTTCTTTTAGTATCATTATGAGTGAACACTCTTCGTCATTTGTTAGATTTGAAGCTATGATGACCGGAAGGGTGTCACTTGGGCTAAGGAACAAATACTTAAGAGTAGCCAGTAAAGACTTAAGCTCAAGTTGTGGAGGAGACACAAGGGATGGAATTAGAGGAGTACTTAAAAGAGGAGGAAGAGGCTCAATTTTTGCCTTCCATTTCAGAAAGTTATTTACAACGTTGATATCAAGCATGACATTTACATCTTGAATTGATTTGCTCGATATCAAAGTCGTCGAAGTCGAAGTGACTTAGGCAGGCCTCTAAAGGATTTTTGGTTAAGATGTGAGGGAGCACTTCTTCAACAAGTTCATCCATAACATCCACACAAAAGCACTCGCTTTCGTCATTGGAAATGTGGTGGGATTCATTGAAAATGTTCAATCTTATCTTCATATTCCAGAAAGAGATGTCCATTACCCCGGTACGGCAATTAACACAAGCGTTAACCGTAGCCAAGAAGGGACGACCTAGAATGATCGAAATATGACGAGTAGGGTTTTGGACTGGTTTCATATCAAGGACTATGAAGTCCATTGGAAAATAGAATTTGTCCACTTGTATGATTACATCCTCAACAATGCCACGTGGTTGCTTTACCGAACGGTCGGCAAGTTGCAACACCACCATGGTTGGCTTAAGTTTTCCTAGCCCTAATTGCTTATAAACTGAGTAAGGAAGTAAGTTGACACTAGCTCCCAAATCAAGGAGGGCCCTTTAGAATTCTTGGTCTCCAATGACACATGAAATTGTCGGGGCACTCGGATCTTTGAATTTAGGAGGGGTGTTATGTTAAAATATGAAACTTACTTTCTTAGTTAAAATGACTTTTTAAGGAATTTGATTTTTAGATTTACGCTTTTGCGTGCACAAGTCCTTCAAAAATTTAGCGTAGGGGAAATTTGCCTTATAATATCAAGGAGAGGGAGATTAATTTTGACTTGTTTAAAAATCTCCATCATATCCGAAATTTTCTCCCCTTACTTTCCAAAATGAGAAGGCTCACTCAACCTTTATGGGAATGGAACTCTAGGCTTAAATGAAGCTTCTTAATTTGGAATAAATGGTAAATGAGCTTCTTTAGCCTTTCCTTTATCTTTTGCAAGATTTGGATGTTTGGAAGAAACATTTGGATTTGGAATCGAATGAGCTAAATTTGGATTTAAAATGGGAAAATTTGGATTCAAGGAGTGCTCACATTCTTTCTCTCTTAGTTTATCAACTTGATTTTGTAGGATCCTACCACTCCTCAGAGTTATAATTGATAGAGGTTGTTCTTAATGAATATTTATGGAAGAAAAAGACTCATCAATTATGTGTACTCCTTTAGGGTTTGCCACCTGTTGGCTCGACAATCTCCCACCCCTCTCTTCTATTTAATGCATTTACTAGTTGTCCCATTTGGGATTCTAGCTTTGAGATGGATTGAGAGTGGGAATGCAACAGTTGAGTGTTGGACTCTAGGTTGCCTAAAGCCGCCAAAACCTTGTCCTCAAAATTTGGATTTCGAGGTGGAGGTGGTGGAGTAGTGTAGAAACTTAAATTTGGTTAATAAGGTATAGGTTAGAAATGGGATGGACCTTGTTGTCCTTGAGGTCCCCAAGGTCCTTGATTTTGGTAGTGACCCTAGTTTCCATATGTTTGATCTCTCCAACCCGAATTATAAGAGTTTTGGTTTGGCCTAGAATAAAGTGCATTCACTTGTTCTTGAGTAAATTCGGGGTATTGCTCCGCATGAAGACAATCCCTAATATAGTGAGAAGGACTAAAACAGAAGGAACACACATCATGTGCAAGAGTAGGAATGGAAATCAGAGGAGTAGGAGAAGAGAAAGAAGTTCCCACCCATATAACTTGGTCCAATTTTTTAGAGAGATAATCTATCTTCATTTCGGTTGCGTGTTCTTTACACAATTCAAAGATACTCTCAGCCTTGGCATTAGAGGGAGCAGATGTCTTACCCTTCTTTTCAATTGAAGAACGTTGAGACGAATTTTCGTTCAAGTTCTCGAAAAGAGTCCATGCCTCATCGGGACTTAGAAAGAACGTACCCCCATAACTAGCATCTACCATTTGCTTATAGGGCTCACCTAGACCATCATAGAAATCTTGTACCAATTGTCATTTAAGAATAGCATGGTGTGGGCAAGATCGCAAAAGGTCTTTCATTCTCTCCCATGTTTCATGGAAGGCTTCTCCATCCCATTGAGAGAAACCAATTATGGCTCTTCGCATATCACTAGTCTTTTCCATTAAAAAGTATTTATTTAGAAACTCTCATTGCATTTCTAGCTAAGAGTTAATAGAATAAGGCTCCAAGGAATTGAACCATTGTTTGGCTTTATCCTTGAGTGAGAAGGAGAAGAGATGAAGCCTTAGGTCATCTTCTGTGAAGTTGTTCAACCGGAGTGTTGAACATACTTCCAAGAAGTCATCTGTATGTTTGTAAGGATCTTCATTAGGTAACCCATGGAAACAATTAAGAAGACTAATGGTGGAGGATTTGATTTCAAAGTGATTCATCGCCACATTTGGGAAACGAATACACGATGGTGATCCATAGGTAGTTAGAACATGGAAATCCCTAAGAACCTCCACACCTGGTAGGGGTGGTGGTTGAAGAACTGGATTTTGCTGTGCATGTATATTATCAGTATGTGTCATGTTTTCTCTCCTATGTTCTCTAAACAATATAGGGTCTCTAGGGATACTACTATGTTGTCTAAGAGTTCGTTCAAGTTCAAGATCACAAGGCAACAATGGCAATGATAAGGATCTTCTACCTTGCATGTGAAAGTAATACTTCTAAATTATAAACAAAAACAAAATTTATACTATTAAGTGCACATAATTGGATACTATACTCATAAAGAGTCTAAGCTTAAGTCCCGAAACTTTGAATGAGTAATAAATACCTAAAATGTAACACTTAATAAGCAAAAATAAAAATAATTACAAGTAAAGAATTTAAAAAATGAGTTAGGTTAAAGTTAAAAATCAAACTAGACTCAAGCTTATGATTTTAGCAATTAAACCGTAGTCCCCGGCAACGGTGCCAAAAATTGGTGTGTCTCTTTTTGTTTTGACAATCAAAGTATTTTATACCACTCGCAATAGAACGAATCCTTGGTAGGATAGGACTCTAGAAGAGGGTGTCGATCCCACAGAAACTACGTTGGTTTAACAGTTAAAATTGAAGATTGGTTCCGGTTCAATTAGCAAACGGTGATTGTTTATTTGCTTAAACTATATGAATTATAGAAAATGCAATAATTAAAAGGAGTTTGAGAAAATGTTAAAGAATTAGGGCTTAGACATCATCGCTAGCTTCATAACTATGTCATTGTACTAAATTGGGGAATGGATGAAATGTGTACGAAAGACGCGTTTGGCATGTGCTACCTAATACAACGTCAACAAGAGGATACATGAAGCCTAAATAATGATAATCCATCTTTGATAGGCATAATTTACCTAACTAATTACATTAATCTAATTACCTAATGTACTATTTTTGACAACAAATTTCTTCATTTCTGTGATGTATCGTAACTCAACTTGCGATGCATCGCAATATTACGATATATCATAGTGCATGTTATGAACCATCGTAATATGAAAATGCATCGTAATAGGCATTACGATTCATCGTAATTATGCGGCCAACTTCCTCTCCACACACAAGACTTGATCCATTTCACACTTTCTCAACTCAATTATTCCCACAAATATCACGCATGCTTAATTGGATATAAATGAAAATGTAAAAAATCATCATTCTCATTGTTTAGCATTTATCCATGTCTCAAAACTCACATATAAGTGTATATAATCATAAAGCAAAAACCACAAATATGTTCTCGAACATTAAGGTTCATATACATGACTTAACATGTGCATATAGTCCACATTTCAGACATGCATTCAAATAAAACAATAAATATATTTAAAAGAAGACTAGTTACGCTCCATGCCAACTCATGGTTGGGGAAACTCCATAACTTCTTTGTTATTTCCTTAAAAGAGTTAATACTCATGGGATGAGCTCCAACATGCTCAATAGAAATGTTTAAAACATAACTCCGTAAGTTCTGTGAATACCATATAGAGCATACATTGCACTTAATCACATTAAGCATAAAGTCGTATATTTCAACCATATCATGAATTACATGTAATGCAACATGATATGCACCATTCCCACATATTTTTACTCCAAACAACCATTGGACTCCAATAACAAGGTAATCCAATATCTAGTTGGGACTCCAATAACAGGGCCATCTAATTCTATCTAGTTGGGACTCTAATAACAGGGCCATCAAATTGTTTCTTTATAGGATTCCAATAACAGGGTCATCTTATTCCCTCGTCAAAAGGACATCCAATTGAGCTCACCACCCTCACCATATGCTTGCCATGCATGGAGATAGATTTCACATATTCATGTTAAACGTGCATATGCAATTAGAAAGTAACATAGTAACCACTTGACATGCTTTCACATTTCTATATGAGTCTCACATGCATTAACATTTGAATATATATCACATTTCCCCATTACGTAGCATCATTTTATCAAATAAATCATGCTTTATAGAAGAAAATCATGCTCATTGGTGCAATTAATTAAACACATAGATGCCACATTCGCATATATTCATAAAACACGTATAATACTTCCACATTTCTCACACAACATGCTACATTATCACATATGACAATTGAGAGCACATAATTACATCTATTCATAGTAGAATTCATCCAATTTCAAAACATAGCATGCTTTAACTTAGAGAAATACATAATTATACACAATTAACCAATTGGTTGCTATAAACAACCAATATACTCACACAGATCCCGGATTTCATGATTTAGGCATCCCTACCTTAGTTTAGAAGAGCTTCTAAACAAAATCCCCAATTCTCATGAAATTCAACCTTTCCTGAATTTGACTTTAAACCGATCAAACTCGAGCCCTCGTCGCGTAAAGTAACTTTTTCTTCTTTGGCGTCTTCCAATTCAAACTCCAAGTCCTCCAAATTTAAGAGAGAAGGAAGAGATAATTGTAGAGAGAGATGGATTCTCTTGCTCGGTTGATATAGAATGAGAGAATGAGAGCTGATTTGTTCTCTCTTGTATTTATAGCCATAACCTCTCTAATTTACAAAAACACCACTAGTTAATTATTGTACCTTCTCAGACTCCGTCTTCACTTTCAATAATTCCTAAGGACTCAAAATCGATTTCATGATTCATCAAATATTTTATTGAGTCTAATCTAAAAATTTGGTATCGTTCCAAAAATTTTAGATTTTTCGGGCCCATCGGACTCGTGTCTTGGGCCTGCCCAACTTGAAAATTTTAAATTTTACCAAACGCTCCCAGAACTTTCCCAAACCCTTATACAAGTCCCTAAATATGTATTTTATATTTAAAACATACATATAATCACTTATATGACAATAAATAAAAGAAAATCGGTCAAAAATAATCACGGTTCTTACAAATATCCACTATGATATAACCGTCGGAGTTGTCCAATCATACCAAGGCTAATGCCTAGAAATCAAAATAGTCCAAAATCATGTGATCAACAGAGTTATCTAATCACAATGGCAAGACTAATATATTGCTAAGAATGTTACCCAATCATACGAGTGTTATCAGAGTTGTCCAACACTACATGATCATCAAAATTGACCAATCATGTATAAGTATAGAATTATGATCGAAAAAGATGTGAATCTAAAGATGCTTATGTGTTTAAATGTTAAACATGATGAATATTTTTAAATGCATATGTGTATTGCATTAGATTGGTTTGATATACAATTATTGAATGTGTCATGTAGAATATCTACATCATGATTGCATATCATGTAGGTCGGTGTCGGGTCAATGCCTAGGTGGGTTGGGGCATTCCTCTTGAATTAGTTGATTGCTCACTCCTCTCTCCCCAAACTTTTTCAAATAAGGTATCGGTAATGGATGGAACTTGAGTAACTACGTGGAGTACTCGATAACATTTTTGGGGTTTTGAGTATTTATATATGTATGTGTCATGTTGACACTTTTAAGAAATTGTAATATGGATGTTGTACAAGTATCTTGATACATTGGTTGTACTTTTGGGAAATTAGACATTGAATGTATTTTTTGGACTTGATTCGACGTTTATGATGTAATTGAGATATGCTTATGATTTCAAATGCTTCCATGCGTGTTTTTAGTTGTATGAAATGTGGTATGATGTTTGTGGGATTCATGATTAATGGTGAATGAGTTTTGGATGTTCTAATGGAAAATAAGACATAACAGGAAATTTCTGTTAAATGTTTTGATTAATCGAAAATCCAACTTTGATTAATCAAAAGGTTTGATCAATCGAAGACCCATGTTCGATTAATTGGAAAAACTGAGTAAATTTCGATCCCAAAACAAGCATGTTTTGATTTAAGCTTCGATAAAACCTCGATTAATCGAAAGTGCCTCTTCGATTAAGCAAAGGTACTGTTCACAGATATGTTGAAATTATCCCTAACTTCAAACAGACATAGTTTATTCTTTTTTAAACGAAATTGAGTGTAGTTTTCTTTGAAATTGAGTGATTTTGAATCCTCTTTCTAATGGGCTTTGTCCCATCTTGATATCTTAGACACATACAAAATTAAACCTTAGGATCAAAGGGATCGAGTGTGTGAACCGGTTGAGGTTTCATCATTCACTCTCATTTCCTTCGCTCTTAACTAAGTGTTGAAAATTGGGGCATGATGTGGTATCAATTTTACTTAACCACTCGCAATAGAACGAGTCCTCATAGGACAGGGCTATATAGAAGGTGTCGAACCTCAAGGACTTATAAGGTTGAATTGTTATGCTACTTAGTCTTTAAATTAATTCTAAAATAATTGGAAAAGAGAGTTGATGGTTGATCCTTAATTTAACTAAGAAAATTAAAGCTATTTTCAAATTTATTTTATGAAATTTAATCAGGAAGAGAGGGTCCTGGGAATTGACTTCACCACTAACCTTCTAACAATAACAACTGTATTAATTTGGGATATCTAATCTATGTATTCAAAAAAGAATGGCTACAAGCCCAATTCAATTCTATCAAAAGGATTCGTTTAATATTCAATTAAGCATAAATCATCTTTGCTTAGCATAGCCTATACATCTGACTAACTAATGATGTGATAGCCCATCTTTGCTTAGTACGAATAAGCAAAACTCTAAATTGAACAATTAGTGAAAACTATTGTATAACCTGTCTTAACAAAATCACAAAATTTGAAAAGAACCAAACCTTAATCACTGCAACTTATGTTCATTCTACAAGAACAAGAGTAAATATGCAATGAAATAATCCATTCAAATTAAAACCAACAGCACAACTATTGTTTATGTCTTGGTTATATAATCAATGCACAAATTAAATCATCCCCAAATTAATATACAATTTACAATATTGAAACACAAGTTAAGATTACATCACTTCCCCGAAATGGTGTTTAGCTGCTCATGATCGGAGGTCCAAGCTTGAACAATGATGAAATCATCATCTTTTCGCCCGTAATTGTCATGAATCGCCTTTGTATATTTCTCTGTGTTTCTTCGAATACCAAACACCCTAGTTTTGTCTCTTTTTTTCTTTTTTCTTTTGCAAAGGCAGCACAAATGGGACACTTGGCCTCCCAAAGTAGCACATGCGCAATTGAAAGCGGCACCTACGCCCAAGAAAGTGGCACTTGTGCAAATAGGGCAGAAAGGTGATGTAAACGTCCGTTTTAGAAAATTTTTGTGGAATATGAAAATGTACAGAATTGAAATTTCGTTAATCAATATAAATTTTGGGCCGTTTCGACAGTCGAGTATGGAGTTATGGTCTGAATACCAAAACGGGTCCAGAACTTTCTATGCCTGAATTGTCCTAATTTTCAATGTGAATAAGTCCATATTCCTTTTCTTCATTTAAATTCATTTCCAGCCCACTTCTTCAGTCCATTTAACTTCTTCAACTTCCTACTAAAATAGCACCATCTGTAACCTGATTGCACCATTATTAATCAGAATTACCCTTAATTACCTGAAATCATAAAAATATTAAAATTATTAATAAAAATATTAAATAAATATTTCTAAGACACTAATTCATATAATTTTAGAGGCATTGAATGCGCAACATTCACTGCTTATCACACCCCCAAACTTACATATTGCTAGTCCCTTAGCAATACAGAACTAAAAATAAAATAAAATAATTAAATTACTTCCCCTTTCATGGGAGATCCTATAGAGACCAAGACCAATTTTGGTCGATTTTGCATTCTCACATCATAATTTTCATAAATGCAATATGAGTGGTGTTTAACATGTTTTAAATGTGGGGAACATGTTTGGAATATGTTTTAAGGGTTAAGTGAATTTTAAGCATGATTAGTCGCTTAATAACGTGCTTGGTGAACTTAAATGATCTTTTTTTTATTTTTATGTTTTTCGGTTACGGGTGAGAGACTAGAAGGGGTTCGGATAACTCGGGAACTTACTATGGACTCTAGATAGGGGTGTGGGGGGTATAGATGTAAGTTCAAAGGTATAAGTGAAGTTTTGAAAAGAGAGGAAATGTTAATTTGCAAATAAGTGCAAATGGACCATAACAAAGAGCTAATTATAAAGAGATGGAGGATTTAGTTGCAAAAGGGGATATATATGATATATATATATGTGTAAAGAGGACAAAGAGATCAAATTTTCACTTCTCTCTCTCTCTCTCTCTACATCTGGCTCTTTCTCTCTCTACAAGTTTTCTCTTTCTCATTCTCTCTACAATTTTGGGTCTAAGAAGTGAGATTTAAGGGTAAAGTCAAGAACAAAAGTTTTTTCCCTCACCCTCCTCTTCGATTTGATCGATGAAAAGTCACAGTTAGAGGAGTTTGGAGCTTGGTGAAATTTGGATCTTCCACTTCTAAGCTTGGATTTTGAGGTAGGGGTTTTTCTTCTCACTTAATTGTCGATTCTAGGGTTTCGGGAGAAACGGTGAGAGCTAGGGTTGTGTATTGCATATTTATGAATGGTGAGAAGGGTGGGATGTGGTAAATTTCTATCTCTCTTTAGTTTTTTAAGTGCAATCGGCGTGTTTATGGTAGTATGCATGATAGGAGCGGTGAATGAGGGGGAGAAACAAGCATGTACACTAATATGCTAGAGTTTTGTGCACTTTTGTGAAATGTATAAAATGAGCATAGTTATGTTATGTGATGTTTTGTGATTTAAATGCATTCTATCTTTGTATAGAAATTGTGTGCATTGGTGAAGCATGACAAATATGTGCTTATGTGAATTTTGTAAGCATATGCAACTTATGCTAGGGTTTGCATATATAGGTGATTATATGTGTGAATTGGTGAATATAAAATGTGTGCTATGTTCCTTATAACTAGCGTATGTATTATGAGGCATGAATTTTAAATACTTGATTGTTATATGATCGAAATGTATGTTTAGGGCCGTTATGAGGAGAACGGGGAAAAAGTAGTAGAATAACATGTTCACTCGGAGCAATAAATGATCGATGATGGTCAGCAGTCTGATCACCTAGGAGTGCATGGTACTCGATGACGAATTTCGATCGGTCTAATCACCTTGGAGTGCGTGGTATTCGGTGACGTATTCTGAAATTATCTAATCACTTGGGAGTGCGTGGTACTCGGTGAGAACTTTGAAAAGGTCTGATCACCTGGGAGTGCATGGTACTCGGTGATGGATTCCACAGTTGTGTGGGAAGAGTCTCAGGTCGCATGGTTGGTCAAGAATCATGTTAGGGTATCAGGTTGAGTCCGAGAGGGAGATAAATGTATAATATGCTTTCATTTTAAATTATGAAGCATATGTTGTGTTAATGCATTCTTATATATATATGCATTGTTGCAAACAAATATGATATGTGTTGATTAAACGTTTAATGTCGTGACATGCATTCATGTAAGTCGTGTAGGGTCGACAATTAGGTGGGTTGGGGTATCTCTACTGAGCCACCGTGGTACTCACCCCTTTCTTCCAAATTCTTTTTACATATAAGGCGCCAATGACAAGGATTTGAGTGTCCAAGTAGAGCTCTTTGTAACATTTTGATACATTTTGGATATTGTATATTTGGCTATTCGTGTCGGCTTGTGGTATGTTGATTATGTATTTGTAGTCATGGTAGGATTTTTAGCATTTTTGGACTTTATGTATGAAATCCTTGTAATGATTATAAACTTGGAATCCATATGTGTTGGGATTTATTCTTTGACCAAACTTAAGTTTTGAAAATGTATAAAATGTAAAGTTATGATCTCTTCTTATGTTATAACTTTATGTATGAACATTTCTCAAGTAAATGAGTTGGGAATGAAAGGAAAATGATGTATGGGATATGAGAATTGAAGGGACCATGATAAAAATATGTTATGAATGTTATAGGAATGTATTAGATGACAATTGAGGGATTGTGAATGATGGGGGGACACGTGCCTAAATGTGTCCATTTTAAATTCAAAGTGTGAATGGAAATTATATTTATAGAAGGAGAATTTTATTAGTTTCAATTTGATAAGTCATGGACCTTGTTTGGATTTAAATTGAATAATATATGCATGTTTTAGTGCAAGACTTCATAATCTAGCCTAAGCCAGTTGATTTATGTGTAATCCGGGTTGTGAGTTGAATTATTAGGTGATTCGAATTGGGTTAGAAACTAGACATGTTGAGGATGATCCATGCCAAATTTTAAGTCAAATGAACTTACGGTTCGTGAGATATTTGAATTTGAAGTCAGGTTAAAAATTGGTCAAGTACAGGTTGCAGAATTTTAGTTTCTGTATTTATTGCGCTCGATCTCTTTTTACGGCGCTCGATCGTCTTTGTAAAAGATTCAGAGGCTTAGCCTTAGGGGTGAAAGCGCTCGATCCCTTTATTTAAAGCGCTCAAGCTCTTTTACAACATGCATTGACAAAATTCTGCCCAACTTCTAACAGGCGCATCTTCTTCGTTTCAAATCGAAATTAGACGATTCTTTTTTGAAATTGAGTATTTTTGAATCCTCTTTCCAATGGTTCCATTTTCAAGCCATGATCAAAAACTTACAAGGAGTTTCATATTCGCAGTGTGGGATAGAACCAATTTGAAGGGTTGCATGGTTGAGGCCCGCTAGGAATAGTTGATGTTGAGTTGTATATGTATATATACATATGTATGTATGTGATTAAGCTTTCATGGTAAATTGAAGTTAATAAGTTCATTAAGGCTTAATGGACGGATTCACCATCGGCTTCCAAGAGACAGCAAACGGGGTGTGACAGATCCGGTTGCATTTAGCAAATGCAACAAGCCTTTTAAACCCCTAGGTTACCCCTAGTGGACGAGTGAAGTCTCGTGAAGGTTTCCAGAGATGCTACCCACAAACATGCAAAATTTTTTTGTTTAAAACATTAATCAAGAAGAAGACTACAAAATGCAGTTAAAAGACTTGCATTTAAGAATACTTTCAAATCCCTAAATCCCATAATTCAAAACAATAGTTCTCACACAAAATTTACATCAACACATCTCAAAGCAGCCAACTCTAGTCCCCTCGTGAAAAGTGAACTAGCATTCATCTATGTGGTTTAACTCAGCTTTGAATGATCAATTACAAATCCCTTCAATTCATTGGATCCCCTTATTGAATTTATCACACAAAACATAAACACATGCAAATATATATATATATATATTGTTTTATTTTTTTTTCTTTTTCATGGTTGTGCAATGCTCAGGTTTATTAAACTTTTAAATTGATCTATGTAGCAAGCTTTCAGCCAGTGACTCCCAAACCAAATGGCTTTAGGGCACTAGTATCAAGATACCCCAACGGACCTAATAACTCGAACCAAAACAGCTAAAAACCAAAGACTAACTAATGACAGAAAATGTTCCAACCCCTCACTTTTCACGCGAACATTAACTGCTTACTGAAGCAAGAGGCTCGGTTACTTCGTAAAAAGGTTCGACTTACTTTTTCCTTTTTTTTTTACAAGTGTAGCATGCTTAAAATGTTTATTCTCAAGGGATACCAACTTATATTAAGCACATCTAACTGATAACTCAAAGCCAAGTACATACCCCACCAACTCTGCTAGTGTGTGTGTGAATTGTGAAAAGAACTAGAGCAACCACTCCAAGTTATGTCAATGCAAATAACGATTTAAACCACTACATTCAAACCACAGTTTCTAGAAATTTTATACATACTTTACAATTGCAAGTCAAGAACCTACATAAAGTATTAAACTCTTGATTGGTGTTAAAACATCTAAACTAAAAACAAAACAACCTGTAGAAAGAGAACTACCAAACAAATCCTAAAAATTAATAAAAAATTTCCTAAAATATGCCACTACTTCACCTTCATATTTAAAGCACAATAAATGCATCGCCTTACCCCCAAACTTGAGTGGTACAATGTCCTCAATGTACACTGAAGAGAAACATATATGAGAGTCAGAACGACATTAACAAGATTAGTGGAATGGACAGATAGCAAACCAGTAGCTTGAAGTTAACAATAGTGTTTTCCCCAAACTTGGATGCAACACCCTGTCAAAAGACACGACTATACAAGCCAAGTGAAATGAATGGGGCAATAATAAGGAAAATAAATAATGAACATGAATAAAACAAGCATCTAAATTTTTTTTATTTTTGATTTTTTTTTATTTTATGTTTTTCATTCATTTTTCAAACTGGTGGTCCCCAATTTTTCAAGATGTATATGTGATAAGATATTGATTATCCAGACACTCTAACGTATAGAGTACAAAGGAACTGCCTTTCTTTAGTAAAGCCATACTGTGTTGAAGCAATCTTGACAGTATTGGATATTGAAACCAAACTTTAATAAACGAAAATCATCAACTTTATCAAACATATTACAAAATATATAATTGGTAATACATACATAGTCAGAGAATGGAGGACGATTTTTTATTTTTTTTGGAGTTATGGAACTAATAAATACACAAAATCACTAAAAAAATAAAAATAAAATAAAATAAATCCTACTAAACTTCCAAAACACTAAATATCTAACATATATGGGGATACAAAATATCCCCAAGAAGCCAAGTTTAACGTCTAGGCTAAACGTAAACTCAAATCTATCCTAGTCACCTTTTAAATCTGATATACGTCATCTTATCTTCTCCTTATGCTCCTTAAGCACACTTAAAAGCTCACTCTCTTAGTCTCTAGACACATTGGGTGCATTAAAAACTAGAAGAGTGTCATTAAATTCTAAAAATGCATATTCGAGTTTATCTGGTAAGGGCTTCAACTCAAATTGAAAGGGTGACTCTAAGGAAGAAATGGGAAGCGTAATTAAAAGTAAAGGTGCAAACTCTTCGGCTACTCTCAATGGTGAAGAATCAAAACTGGTGGCATGCAAAAAGGAAGTACCTTCACTAATGTATTGCGCTACATCACAACTCTCGCAACTAAAATGAGTCAAACAAGTATCTAAAGAGTTTTTAGGCAAAATATGGGGAATTGATTCCATAATAAACTCTTCTATAACATCTAAAATAAAGCACTCAGACTCTTTAGGGGAATGCGGAGTGGATTGAAGATATTCAATTTCACTTTCATGTTCCCAAAAGAAATATCTATGACTCTAGTATGACAATTAATGTTTGCATTAGTCGTGGCTAAAAAAGGACGACCAAGAATCACTGGAATAGATTTCTTTGAGTTAGGGACAAATTATATGTCACGAACAATGAAATCTACAGGAAAATAGAACTTGTCCACCTTAATTATGACATCTTTAATTATACCACGTGGTTGCTTCATAGATCGATCAGCAAGTTGCAACACAACTGACGTGAGTTAAAGCTCACCCAACCCTAATTGCAAATACACCGAGTAAGGTAACAGATTAACAGTAGCTCCTAAGTCAAGGAGTGCTCTATCAACCTCATGAACACCGATAATACAAGAAATAGTGGGAGCACCTGGATCTTTGAACTTAGGGGGAGTGTTATGCCGAATAATTGAGCTTACTTGCTCGGTGAGAAAGATTTTCTTTGGGATACTACCTCTTGAATTATGCTTTTAAGTGCATAAATATTTCAAGAACTTTGCATATGCTGGGATTTGTTTTAAAACATCAAGGAGAGGAAGATTTATTTTTACTTGCTTAAAAACTTTCATCATATCTTGCACTTTCTCCCCTTATTTTCCAAAAGGTGCCAACTCCTGGAGACGTGTAAGAAATGAGCTTTGGGATCAAATGTTGTCTCAAAAGTTGGAATATGTGTAGAATATGTTGCCTTACTAACTTCAGAATCCAAATTAGGACTCTTTCCCACTTCACTCTCAACCTCTCTTTTTTCTTCCACCTTATTATCTATCATTTTCCCACTCCTCAATGTGGTAACAGCCTGAACATACTTATAGTGATGGCAATTGGCTCTAGCATCATCAATTGCATATTGTCCTCTAGGATTAGCTACTAGCTGACTTAGCAACTTCCCTTCCTCTCTATGGTTCAAAGTGTTAGCTAACTGCCCTATTTGAGTCTCTAACTTGGATATGGATTGAGAGTGGGAATGAAGTAACTGAGTGTTAGCTTTGAGTAATTGAGTGTGAATGTTAATTTTATCCAATGTCTCTAACACTTTATCCTCAAATGCTAAACTCCAAGGTGGAGACTGAGAAGTTTGATGATAATATTGATTCTGAGGCACAAAATTACAAGAAGGATGAGGAGATTGATGATCAGACTGAAAACCTGACATAGGGACTGGCCTTTGGGACTGGATTGTTTAGGGATGGACTACGCCATGAGGGATTTGGATGTTTCCTCAGACTTGGATTATATGTATTAGAGTATGGATTGTTTTCAGGTCTAGAGAAAGTAGCATTGACTTGTTCTGGATTGGATTCAGAAAATTGCCCCGACATGGGACAATTTATGGAACAGTGTGACGGACTAGTGTAGATACCACATGCTTCTGTAGGATAGGAGTAGGGGTTGGAAATTGACTAGCTCCATGAGTTGATCCACTTTTCTCCATAATTCATCCACTTTGGTGGAGACATCGAGTGAAGTGTCTATTTCGAATGCTCCTCCAGTTTTGCGAGAAGTACTTGTTCTAACTCGACTGGCGAAATTGTGCTGTGTGGAGTTTTCACTCAGATTCACAAACAGTGTCCATGCCTCATCCTCATTCTTAAGCATGAATGTACCCCCACAAGATGCATCTACCATTTGCCTATATGACTCAATCAGCCCATCATAAAAAAATTGTACAAGTTACCACTTAGGGATATCATGATGAGGAGACTTCCTAAGCAAATCACCATATCTCTCCCATGTATCATGAAATTGCTCCCCTTCTATTTGGGAGAAACAGGTAATGGATTACCTCATTTGGTTTGTTTTCCCTATTGAAAAGTATTTCTTGAGGAATTCTTGTTGCAATTATGCTTAAGAGGTGATTGTATTTGGTGTTAATGAATTCCACCAGTTTTTAGCTTTATCTTTTAGAGAGAATGGGAAAAAACGCATCCGTAAAGCACCATCAGAAAATTTTTGAATTTTGACAGTTGAACAAACTTCTAAGAAGTCATCAACATGCTTGTACAGATCCTCATTATTAAGTCCATAGAAAGATGGAAGCATTTGTATAGTGTTGGACTTAATCTCATAGTTTACTGCTGTGACGTTAGGTAATTGCATGCATGACGGGGATATATATGCCCCAAGAGCGAAGTGCTCCTTAAGGGCTCTAGGATTGTTCTCAACCATAGTTTCAGTCTCAGTTTCACTCTCACTATCAGTTGAATGTTCTTCCTCTAAGTCTTGGGCCCTAATTTCTCCCCTATGTTGATGTAGGGTTCTTTCAAGTTTAGGGTTATATGGGACTATTGGTGGGTCTAAAGACCGACGACCCAACATATACCACAAGTAAGGACTAAGAATTAATTAAAAATAAATAAATTAAAAAATAATTACAGAAAACAAATTAAATCAAAGTATTAACAAAAATAAACAAGCATAAGGAATTGAATATAACAAGCTCACAAAGAGTTACGAGGGATTCCGCTCCTCCGTTCACAATTCCTAATAAAAAAAACACTTGTACTAAAAAATAATAATAAAAATGAAACGGATTAGAAAAGAATAAAGAAAAATCATAACTTAACAATTAAATTAGAACTAATCTTTAAGACTAGGCACCCAAAACTATTCAATCAAATCCCCGGCAACGGCGCCAAAAATTGATGTGGTGTCAATTTTACTTAACCACTCGCAATAGAACGAGTCCTCTTAGGACAGGGCTATCTAGAGGGTGTCGAACCTCAAGGACTTGCAAGGTTGAATTATTATACTACTTAGTCTTTAAATTAATTTTAAAATAATTGGAAAAGAGAGTTGATGGTTGATCCTTAATTTAACTAAGAAATTAAAGCTATTTGCAAATTTATTTATGAAATTTAATCAGGAAAATAGGGTCCTGGGAATTGACTTAATCACTAACCTTCTAACAATGACAACTGTATTAATTTGGGACGTCTAATCTATGCATTCAGAAAAGAATGGCTACAAGCCCAATTCAATTATATCAAGATAATTCGTTCAACATACAATTAAGCATAACTTGTCTTCGCTTAGCATGACATATACATCTGACTAACTAATGATGTGATAGCCCATCTTCGCTTAGTACGAATTATCAAAACTCTAAATTGAACGATTAGTGAAAACTATTGTATAATCGGTCTTAACAAAATCACAAAAGTTGAAAAGAACCAAACCCTAATAACTGCAAATTACGTTTATTCTACAAGAACAAGAGTACATATGCAATGAAATAATCCATTCAATATAAACCAACAACACAACTATTGTTTATATCTTGGTTATACAATCAATGCACAAATCAAATCATCCCCAAATTAATATACATTTTACAACATTAAAATACAGGTTAGGGTTACATCACTTCCCCAGAATGGTGTTTAGCCGCTTATGATCGGAGGTCCAGGCTTGAATAATGATGAAATTGCCATCTTTTCGCCTGTAATCGTCACGAATCGCCCATGTATATCTCTCGATGTTTCTCTGAATATCAAACACCCTAGTTTTCTCTCTTTTCTTTTGCAAAGCCAGCACAAACGGGACACTTGGCCTCCCAAAGTAGCACCTACGCTTATGAAAGTGGCACCTGCGCTCGTAAAAGTGGCACCTGCGCAAATGAGGCAGAAAGATGATGTAAACGTCCGTTTTAAAAAAATTTTGTGAAATATGAAAATGTTCATAATTGAGTTTTTGTCATTCTTTATGAAGTTTGGGCCACTTTGACAGTCGAGTATGGAGTTATGGTCTGAATACCAAAACGGGTCCAGAACTTTCTAGGCCTGAATTGGCCTAGTCTTCAATGTGAATAAGCCCATGCTCCTTTTCTTCATTTAAATTCATTTCGAACCCACTTCTTCAGTCCATTTAATTTGGATCTTTAATATAAATATATCTCATGGGTTAAGCTTCAGCTTCCTACAAAAATAGTACCATCTGTAGCCACACTGCACCATTTTTAATCAGAATTACCCTTAGTCACCTGAAATCATAAAAAGATTAAAATTATTAATAAAAATATTAAATAAATATTACTAAAACACTAATTCATATAATTTTAGGGGCATTTAATGCGCACTTACCAGGGCGTGACACATTTACTATACTTCTCATAAACTATGTTAATTAGGTTACTAATGTTAACCCCAAGGGGGTTGGCTCAAGTGGATAAAGAATTTGGCCCTAGTGCATCGTAAGTATTAGGTCTAAGGATTAAGTCCTCTTGGGTATGTCACCCACTCGTGTCTTCTTGCTATTGCTGCAGTAGCCCTTGCATTTCAAAATTGAAGAGATGCAGGGCTGGCTTTGGGCCTAGGCGGCCCAGGCGGTCGCCTAGGGCCCCCAAATTTGGAGGGCCCCTAATTTTTATCCAACCTATACTACTAGACCTTATTTTTAAAAAAATACTACTGAGCCTCTTTTGAAAGAAATACCAACGGGTCTCTTAAAAAAAATACTATTGGGCCTCATTTAAAACTACAAGGCCTCATTTAAAAAAAAATATTGTTACTAACTATTGCTGATAGAGGGTACTGGGCCTCATTTAAATTTTTTTTTTCTAGTTCAATTACTCTATGCACATTTTCTTTTGTTTTTTATTTATTTCTTATTCTTTCCTCACAGGTCACAACTTGTTTCTTCTTCTTTCTTCATGCCAGCACTCAGTAACAAGTTTTTCCTCTCATTTTTCTTCTTCTTTCTTTACGACAGTAGCAAGCAACTTGTTTTCTGTCATTTTTTCTCTTCTTTCTTCACTTTAATTGATAATTTTGTAGCTCAAAATGCAAGACGATCACATTTACTTTGATATGAAGTTCAATTTTGATTTTTGTGACTAAGGTGTGTTGAATATTTTCTTTTAATTTTTTTATGTGAACTTGATCAATTTTTTTTCAAAATTTTGCACTCCTGTAAAGTTTATGTGCATGTGAAACTTTATGTATAAATGACTCCTTGTTGAAAGTCCGCGTAGGGCCTCTCAAATTTTTTGAAATCTCATGACCGCCCTGAAGAGATGGGATGGTTAAGAGTGTGTACGTATCAATTTATAAACCATAATCTAGTAAATTAGCTGTTAAGATTAAATCTAATGAATGGCATAGATAAACTTTCTAAAATAATCCTACAAAATATCTAATATATTTAGACACTTCTCCTTATCTCCATAATTATCTACAATGTAGCCCATTAAACACCGCAAGACAATATGTTATTTTGAACTTTTTAGATAGCCTATATAAATGTACACTTCTGTAAAAGATTCTAGATACATGTGACACCTAAACGTGCTATACAAGTATACAACACGCTATGAATTCATGCAGTTTTCACGTATGCACTTGAAGAATGCTCGGTTGACCGTTTGACACTTGTTGCGATATAAATGTATTACAATGAGCTTGCCAAAATCGTGGACATTTCTCAATATTGTTATATTGTAATCTAATTGCAATAGCTTTCTTTTATTTTTAGAAAAATACATTAGTTTTAAAAGAATACTGACCTTTTCTGTCAATAAAGGCGTTGTTGACCACTATAACTGTGGTTGTGAATTAAAGTAATATCTACTCTATTCTATTTTTTAATATTAAAATCAATAACTACCCTTACCATTAAATTGATGATAAGTCATATTAAAAAAAAATCTTGGCAATATTAGATTTTTGTGGTTGATCTAAACAAAATTACTTTAAAGTGATTAAAAATTAGAAAAAAAAGATAAATACTCATCAAACTTAAAACTTAAATGCGAGTAAGTGACCATTTAAAATTTATTCTTTAAAATGCCTTTCTTATTATAAATTATTTTATTATTAGACAGATCTACATTTTCACATTATAAAAAAATTCCTAAAATAATTGGCTTGGCTTGTAATAAAATAGAAAGTTGGCGTCGAGGGTGTAGATGGTGGTCTACCGGTGGAGATAGTTTGACGATTTCACTTTGCATCAATGGACGCAGAGAGTGAAAGGCATTGCAGAATTTAGAGAGAGGAAGTGGTGTTCTAGAGAGAGGAGTGTAAATTTGTCCAATTATAAAATAGTTCATGGCAAGAAGGACATTTTATGGAATAAATCACAAATGGTCACATATAAGTATTTAACTTCTAACTTTGGTTCACATATGGTCACATATAAATATTTAACTTCTAACTTTGGTTCACATATGGCCACATATAGGCATTTAACTTCTAACTTTGGTGACTATTCATATTTTCTTTACTTTATGGTCACCTTAGAGCAATTATGTTTAACTGGTCACTAAAATCTAATTTTTCCAAAAACCATTCTCTTCATATTCAATTTTTGCTATTTAATGTTTGATAACATTTATGTTTATGCATTTAATGTTTGCTATTTCATTTATAAGCGTTTGTACTTTGCGTTAATTTTTGTAAATCTATGAAAACAGAATCAAAGTTTGGTAACCAACATTTATTTCTTGAATTTTAATATTAAAATCAATAACCACCCTTAACATTAAATTGATGAGCAAGTCATATTAAAAAAAAAATCTCTCTCACATTCAAAATTAATATTTGCTATCTAATGTTTGGTAACATTTATGTTTATGCCTTTAATGTTTGCTATTCTATCTATGGGCGTTTGTGTTTATTTTGTAATTTTTTGAAAACAGAATTAAAGTTTGGTAACGTACATTTATTTTTTGAATTTTTTAAATACTAAATCAAAAATAGTTAGTCAAGCTTCAAACTTTGTAAATATCCATTTTGAATTTATAAGTTGGTTGATTCTTTAAAAGTATAGGGCCAAACAAGTTAATTAAACTTTAATCAAGATCAACTCAATTAAAAATATGTTTAGCACTAGTGTTGGTGAAATTGTAACATAGAGTTTATAAATATTCTTTTGGTGACCTTAAATAATAATTTACGATTCATACTTCATACCTTATGGTTCCCTAATCAATCCTTGTACCTTATGGTTCTCTAATCAATCCTTGTACCAAATCATAGAAAGTTTATCCATCTCCGGCATGTATTTTTTAGTTTTCTTCGATTTATTTTTCTTATAAGACACTTTAAATTACCACTGCATGTATTGAAAAAATTATTAAGTACTTTCGAACTCACTTGTTCCGGTCAAATATTACACGCTAATATGACAAGTGTTGAAATAAAAAAAAGAACATATATATACGTATGTGACATGTTGCTATTGACCCGAAATCAGTCGTAAGAGTTTTTAATAATCCCTCGTATACATTGTGCTCATTTCAAAATAAATTATTACATGATCTGTCTAATAAAAAATTGACACATTAACAAAAAAAAAAAAAGTTAATAAAGTTGGAACATTTAGAAATATCATTTTTTGATTCGCCAAACCATGTGAAAATTTTTCATTTTTTATTATTAATTTTTTTTTCGGAGAAAGGCTGGGACCCAAGCCCTTTAAGCAATAATTGGTGATATTATTCATGGGATATGTACACGTGGCTCTGGCTCGTGAAGAGTTGGTTTTGATTAAACAACAATTGGTGATATTATTCATGGGATATGTACACGTGGTATATGTTTCCTTCTCGTGCTCGTGAAGAGTTGGTTTTGATTAAAAAAGAAAAAGAGAAATGACATCATTGTTTAACACATGACATTTGTCACGGGTCCATTACTTAAAATATCACATTTTGGCTGCAAAAATTATGCAAAAGTCACATCATATTTGATAGAAATGTTCAAAAAAATTGTATATTCCATTGACACGAAATTTCTACGTAAGATAATGTTATATACAGAGAAAATTAGATTTTTGTAAATTATTCTAAACAAAATTATTCTAAAGTGACTATAAAATATAAAAAAGATAAATAGTCACCAAAATTAAAATTTAATTGCTGATGAGTGACCATTTGAGGGTAATTTAATAAAAAAAATAATTCATGCTTATTAAACATTCTAAAAATAATTTTTAAATAACAAAATTGGCATTCAATTTAAAAATAACTCATTGAATTCATTTCTCTCTCTCTTCCTCTTCCTGGTCCATCACTCCCTTTTTTCTTTTTAGTTTGTTAGTCTACCAATTAAAAAGATAGGGTTTCTTTATCATCCTTAATTTCATTTTCTCATTCTCCCTGCCATGGCCTCAAAACATACTATAGAGGATAAGAAGTTACCTAATAAGTTTGAGACATATTAAGAGTTGCTTAAATTTACTTACGAATTGTTTGAGAGAATGAAAAATGAGAATTCCTTTTTTTTGGCAAAGAGATCAAAATTTTATTAGATCAACAAGACAAACATCATTTGTATTCAATTCACGCTAACTCTAGGTACAAATCTATGACACTTCGAGTTTGTTAAAAAACAATTCATGTTTATTGAATTTTTTATATTTCACTCTTTTTGGCCATTGTGAATTATTATTGAAATGTTTATATATCTAGTTTGGATTTGCACATCCCTTTCCATTTCATGTAATTTTCAGAACTTTCGTAGCCTTAAAATTATATATGCTCTTGGTATAGTTCTTAAATCTAATTTAACCGTTCATATTTCTTTCTAATTAGGGCATGAAATATTTATATTTCACATTTTTTGTCCAATTATTAAATAATTTATCTAAGAAAGGATATTTACATAATAAGTGATCAAAATGGTCACTCATTAGCAATTAAGTTTTAATTTTGGTAACTATTCATCTTTTTCATACTTTATGGTCACTTTAGAGTAATTTTGTTTAGGATTGATCACCAAAATCTAATTTTCTCTTATATATATAAGCTAGGTTTAAGGTTAAAGAAGAAAAATAGCAAGGAAAGTAATACAAGATAAGAGGTAAATGAGATATATTAGCTTGACTCGTTATTGTCGAGATAATGGTCTACTTTTTCACATTCATCGTACAATGCATGTAGTTATTGATAGACAGAAGAATTATGGTATAACGTATGATGTAGTAACTTTAATTGATCGAATTTGCTCAAAAGTAAAAAAGATAAAGTAAATAAATTTCATACTAAATCTGTTCCCTAATATTGATTGTCATTTATGATTCTAATTTTTTTAAAAAATGTATTGTCTTTTTTTAAAATTACAACAAAGTTTAGACGTTTATTTTATTAATTTGAAATTTTTTTCAAAATCTAAGTACAATTCGGAAAAGTTGAAAATTTTGAAATATCTCAAAAAAATTTAGTGGATACTTATTTTCAAACATTAAAAAAAAAAATCATAATACTTGTTGTGGGATCAGTATAATACAAAATTTTGACCCTATAATTCACATTATTATTATCTTTCCACGGTCGGATTCGTGTGAAAAAATGGACCCAAGTATGGTCATTGGGTTTGCACCAAAAAAATAAAAAATAAAAAATAAAAAATAAAAAAATGAAAGAAAATAAAAAATTTAATTTAAAGAGCAAGGGTATTTTAGTCTTCTGGTGCCAATTAATAAATGAAGGGTCCGTTACGTTTCGGTCTTCCCTTATTAATTGTTAATTGCTGTTACAAAGCTCCAGATGTTTGTTTGCAAAGAATCTCTATTTGTTGTTGGCAGATTTAGCTTCGAAGCTCGATCGAGCTTTCAATCGAAAATAGATCTTGTTCACAAAATTAACAAAATTCGACTTCAATCGATCTTGATGAGAATCACCTGAAGTTCTGTACATCACCTCTCTCTCTCTCTATATATATATATCGGAATTACATCGGAGAAGAAATGCCTAGCCGGGCATTGATCAATCAGCATTCTGGTTCGGGTTTTCGATCTCGAATTTTGGCTCTATTGCTCTCCATGTTAGCAACTATGGCTTCCTTTTATGTCGCCGGCCGGTCAGTTCTCTCTCTCTACACGTGTGTCTGTGTGTATTTAGATATAATCTCCACTTGTTAGAATAGGTTTTTTTTTATATTGTTTACTTATTCTGTTTAATTTATCTGTTATCTTTAACTATGTTCCAGGTCTAATCAGCCTCGATAATTCAGATTTGAAATCTTTCGTGATATTTGTTTTTTGTATTTTTTGTATAGTCAACTAATTCTTTATTTTATTTTTATGGTTAATGTACTGTTGATAGGCTATGGCAGGATGCAGAGAACAGGGTTTATTTTATTAAAGAGCTCGATCAGAGAACTGGTCAGGTAATTTTTATTTATTTGAAATCTTGATATGATGTTACTATCTCTCATTTGTTTGCAAGTCTAGAGAAATTTCCTTGCATCTAATTAATAGAGTAATGCTATCAATAGAGCCTTTCATGACAAGAGAGTTCATGGTGTGGGGGTTTTCATGATAACATTACTCTAATTAATATCATTTTCTTCTTTCTTAGGGTCCCATGTTCCTTTCTTTCCAATGCATCCTTTTCCACTGCAACAAGAAAGTTGTTGGAACTATATAATTTTGTATCGAAATTGTTCAAATACTGGCCTTATTCTTTTCCAACACTCTTTGATTCTCAAACTCCTTGACTTTGAACTCATCTAAGTTTATCACATCATTTAGAAGCTTCATGCCTTCTTGTTTCAATTGACCCCGATGCTTTTGGGTGCCCTTTCTCTGCCCCTCTCTTCAAGTTTTCCAATCATGAAATATTCAACTTGTTGTATGCAACTAGAAAATCAAAATTAGGTACTTGATATTCAAATTAAATTCTTTGTAGTCGTTGTGTGTGTGTGTATATATATATATATATGTACGCAATGCTTGGGTGGTAGCAGATTAATAAGACTCGTTTCTATTTCTTAACAAAAACGTCCTCGTGATAGACTTATTTTATTTCTTAATGAGTCTTATTAATTTGCTACAACACAAGCATTGTGTACATATTTATATATGCATCGACTAAAAAGAATTTAATTTGAATATCAAGTAGCTAATTTGATTTTCTAATTGCATGCAATAGGTTGAATATTTTAGTTCCATGAGAATTGAATCAGGATTGGAAAACTTGAAGAGAGCAGCACCCAGAAGCATCATATGTCTATATTATTATCGTACTATGCAATTTTGAATATGAGGCTTTCCTGCTGCTAAATTTGAATATGCAAACCAATGCTGTGAAAAACTAGACATCGATATGCCCAATTGAATTAAACCCGATCCTAAATTGTCCAGATCTGAATAACCACTCCAATATTTTAATCTTCTAACCTTGACAATGTGACCCCTACTTAGCTTGCAGTGGATAGCAAAGCAATAGGTTGTTGAATTCCTTGGTATGTGCAGCTTTGATGTGAGGCCAGTTTGATGAGTTGTTGTCATTTACTTATTCAGCTGTGCCCTATTTCTTCTATATATCTGCAAGTTGATCTTTCCTTGAAAATTTTGGTTTTCCATTTTCAGGGGCAATCTGCCATATCTGTTGATGACACACTAAAAATCATAACTTGCAGGTATGCTGATTCTGGTGCCTTTTTTCTTTTTAAAAATAATATATTATCTTAAGGAAATAGTGATGTATCTTTTGTTTGCCAGGGAACAACAGAAGAAGTTATCATCCCTTGAGATGGAGCTTGCTAAAGCTAGACAGGAAGGTTTCGTGTCAAAGTATTTCTTGGGAAATAGTGGGACTCATACAAAGAAAAAGCTTCTAGCTGTTATAGGAATTATTACAAGTTTTGGGCGAAAGAACAACAGAGACGCGATCCGTAAGGCATGGATGCCTACTGGTAGAATACCCTTCCTTTTTGTGAGTTTCATCCTTTATTCCTTGCATGATTGCGTAGATAATGACATATACTGCTACAATAGACATAGTTTATTTATTTATTTTTTCAAAACCCTCAGTGTAGCATTTTTACACGAATAATGTACATAAAAGGGCTACATAAAAATACTTGGGAAAAAAATAGGGCTACTTTAAAATGAAACTGAAGGGGTAATCTAAGAAATTAGTTGTTTAAAGTATGCCATGGAAATATGTAGTCTATTTGTCACGTCCACTGTAATGACATAAATCTCAAGTAGTACTAGTTAAGTATGGATAATGATACCAGTGTAATTATTCTTTTGTTGTTTTAGTGTTATTAGGAGACATTGTCGGTGCAATGACAAAAGTAAAGATTATCAAACATGAGTACACGGGTTCTTAGTATGAGGACAATCATTTTGTGCAAATAATGCAAAATATTAGGTTTATACCGAAGGAAATAATGATATCAGATGGTAAGCTTTGATACCGCTTGAGAGTAATGCTAACGAAAGCCTAGAGACCTAGAGGGGGTGAATAGGTCTATTTTCTCTTTTGATTGATTTTAGTTTGATTATTACCAAGTAGATAATTACCAAGTTTGATTATTACCAAGTTTGATTACTAAATTGTATTTTACTAAGTATAAAAAACATAGGAAATAAATAAGGTAGTAAATATAAATGGATAGAGAAGTAGAGAAAGTGTACAATGGATTCTAGTAAATATAAATAATCACTTGAAGTTGATTCATCTCTGATGCTCAGTGTCCTCCGACTCCAGTTCCTTCGAAATCACTTGAAGTTGTTTTATCTCCGATGCTCAGTGTCTTCCGACTCAAGTGCTTTCGAAATTACGAGCAACACTGATCCATGCCAACGTAATTACCTCAATGATCCACTTCTTTTAGTGATCAATTATCTTCTCCTTCTAGAAGTACGTCCGAAGAATCTGATTGAACCTGCTACTCTGATCGCTCTAGATACACTCGGTAGTATAGCTCGAATACTCACGAAGAGGGATGAACAACACACTACTAACACTCATGTAAAAGTTTGTGATTCAATTGATAGAAATAAATCTCAGAAAAATCAGCCAATTTTCAATCAAAAAGCTCTCTGATTTTCTCTTCTACTTTGAAATACATTTTAGCTGAGTTTCTATGCATAAAGACTTCTCTTCCTTGTTGAAATGTCTTCAAAAATAAATGGAAAACGTCTCTAAGTGTTTGAATAGAAATTGGGTGCAAAAACATATCAAAATTCTCGGTCCTAATTTTAAGTGGGGGAGGTTACACCGGTAACCAGGTAATTTATTACCAGTACAAAAGCCTACTGGTACAACTGGTCTCTGAAATCAAACATACTAATCCAGTAGCCTTTACAGCAGGTACAAGAAATCAATAAACCATTGCAACCTTTTACTAATATATTCGTTCCATACTTTATATTCGAGTCAATCGAATCAGTTGAATTGTTGTTCATATTGAAATAAATCGAGATCGATAAGGAGTTGGTTAATGATGCTCGAACATGTACATGAGAAGGTGGCCAGATGATACTTTATAACATGCTTAAACCAACTTTCACACTTTTTACAAACACACTGAACATACTTGACCTGATGTATGTGTTCCCATCGATGCATCTTTAGGCATGGCATCTTCAAAGATCTACCACTCTTTGACACTTGAATCAACAAACTCAAAACTTAAACAAAAATTACAATTCGATAACATGGTTTTTGGATATGAAATATGCCAACAAACAATTATATTCCTAAATATACCGTGTCTATCCTCATGGCACCCTCAACCAATGTGGCCCAACATTGGATAATGGCCTTTTCTTAGCGTCATGAGTCAATTAGGAGCTAAGAAGCACG
Source organism: Cornus controversa (assembly GCA_026545225.1). Classification (NCBI taxonomy): domain Eukaryota; kingdom Viridiplantae; phylum Streptophyta; class Magnoliopsida; order Cornales; family Cornaceae; genus Cornus; species Cornus controversa. The sequence continues at coordinate 59,346,706 of CM048845.1, forward strand.
GATACAGACACTAGTACGACAAGATACGGACACGACGATACAACAAATCTCAAAAAATTAGGACATGGATACGATATGCATATGTCAAAAAATAATAATATAATATATTATTATATATAAATAATATTTTTTTGGTCATTTTATTCATATAATCATGAATGAAATCACTAATTTGGAGCTTAGAGATAGATGTCTGTTATTTTTGTTTTATTAAATTTTATATTATTTTTTTAAAAAATAATTACAAAACTACTTTGATGTATCCAAAACATGTCCTTATCGTGTCCCAACTGTGGCCAACCAGAAAATAAAAAGGGCAAACCCAATGCATGAGGGTCCTGCCATTGCGGGGTCTTGGAAGGGTTAAATGACGCAGTCTTACCTCTAAATGCGGAGAGGCTGTTTCCTTGTTTTGAACCTGTGATCTCCAGGTCACAATGGAGCAACCTTACTATTGCACCAAGACTTGCCCTCTATTTCAGGACAATTTTAGCTATGTCCAACTAGAAAATAAAATATTCAAAATTTAGGACACTTTTAACTATGTCCAACAGGTATCCGGGCCGCGTCTGTCTGTCCAACGTGTTTCCGAGTGTCCGATACTGCCACAACGCCCCAGGAGAAGTGTCCATGCTTCCTAGATTGGGAGGTTGCTAAATGGGAGGTTCATTAAAATAATATAAGTAGCTAAAACTATATTCGTACTCAACTATATTGCGGGAATTCATAGTAGAGTAACTTGTATTCAGTCTCTTGCTATTTTGAGGAAAATTTTGGAGGGAACTACCTACTAGACGGTTCAATTAGTCTTTCGCCCCTACACCTAAATCAAACAAATGATTTGCACATCAGTATAGCTGTGGGCCTCACAAGTACTTTCTCATCTTTGCCCTTCTCATGCATAGTTCACTGTCTTTTGGGTCCTTACAAGAATGCTCTCACTTAAACTATCCTCAGAAGATAAAGGTCAGTTGGCGGCACAAACCACGAGGATATACGATCAATAGTTGGAATGTTGCTCGGATGGAATGGATAATTTTAAAAGATCACAAGATCATGTTTTCTTGGGTTTCTAGCACCTTACAATTTACTTTGGTATCAGTATTCAATTGTGTATTATATTTATTCATATATTTATCAATTTAAGTCTCAATACCTAAAAAAGAAAAAAAATTTAAAAGCCTGTGATCAATATTCTTAAAAATGGTCTCTTTGTCCCTGTCAATTACTCACTGTTAAAACTCCCTTTTAGACATTTTTAGTTCCTTGGAGGATCTTTCTCTCTCTAATTTGTTTACTCAATATAGTTATCTTGAATCCAATATGTGCAGGTGCAGCTCTTAAAAAACTGGAGCATGAAAAGGGCATAATTATACGATTTGTTGTTGGAAAAAGGTATTTATTTTGATAAGTTGTAATTACATTTTAACATTTTTTATGGTTTTATTTTTTACTAAGTTTATATCTCTTTTGCAGTGCAAATCGTGGAGACAATTTGGACAGGGACATCAACAGTGAAAATCGGCAGACTAATGACTTCATTATTCTTGTATTTTTAACTTTTAATAGTAATATGTTAAAGGGCTATGATTTCCTAGTAAAATATTTTGGAAAGACAAAAGGAAAGTATTAGGGTAAATATCACTGACACCCCCTGAGGTTTGATTTATTGACATGCGGCTACAACTTTGTGAATTTTCTTCACCAACACCTCCTGTTAGTTTTTCCTTTTATAATATGTGAAATGTCTTGATTGCCCCTGATTATTTAAATGTATTTTAATATAAAAATATCATAATAGAAAAATGAGCACAATACCCTTCATGATAATATGCATTGGAACCTAATTTTTTATTTTATGTTAATATTATTATTTATGGAAATAAATAATTATATATATTATAGTGTGTATAAATAGATGAATAGAGAAAAAGTAAGAGAAATTTAATTACTTTTTTATTTTTTGTTAACATTATTATTTATGGACATAAATAATTATATATATAGGTTATATTTATATCATAGTATATTGTATATATATAGATAGAGAAAAAGAAAGAGAAATGTAATTACTTTATTATTTTATGTTAACATTATTATTTATGGAAATAAATAATTATATATAGATTACATATATATATATATATATATTCAAAGGGATATTTTGTTCCATTAGACAAGGTTAAATGGGTAAATTTTAGTATTCAAATGGGTTAAGTCAGAAGTCAAAGGGAGCATGGTCATTTCACAATCAAAAAGTGCTTTGATGTGGTGTACTTTTGGCAACAGGGGGTGTTGGTGACGAAAATTCACAAAGTAATAGCCGCGTGTCAATACATTAAACCTCAGGGGGTGTCAGTGATATTTACCCAAAGTATTAATATCTAGCTTTCCTTGGAGAATGTAATTTTTGTGAAATATATCCAAGCATTTGAGCTTGAATATTTGAATTTGAAAATATGAAGGCCTACTACACTAGGCTGATCAACAGCCTCCCATAAAACTAATTATCAGCAGCTCTCTCCTGGCATGCATGTAGTGCACTTGCCACTAGGCCGATCCACAGCCTCCCATAAAACTAATTATCAGCAGCTCTCTCCTATCTCCTGGCATGCATGTAGTGCACTTGCCATGTCTTTGAAACTATTGCCTACAAGTCAGAATTTTCAAAGTTATTCTTGTTCAAAGGAGCAAATATATCACTTCCTTTTTTCTTTTCTTTTCGAACAGAATGATCATGTGGAGTCTCCTGCGGAGCAGCCAAAAAAGTCAAAGTTGTTCTTTGCTCATGCTGTGGAGCACTGGGATGCTGAGTTTTATGCTAAGGTCAATGATGATGTTTATATTACTATTGGTATGTTGTCCATCTCGTTGGATTAGTATGAACAATAGTGTGCCTTTGTGTTAATTTATTTCACTTCTGCACGAGTTTGTTTCGATTTGAAGGAAAAAGAAAAAAGGAAAAACGTTTTGTTAGCTTGAAAGAGTATTTATTCACATGGAACTCTTTGATTCTATTTTCTATGATTATCTTTTCTAGTTTGCTCAAGTCATCTTCTATATGATGCAGTCGTGGTTACCAACTTTAAAGACATTGTTATGCAGGATTTAGTTATTGCAAGTTGGAACATTCTATTGGAAGTATCTAGGTTGTTTCTTCAGTTGCTCATTGTATTGGATGCTGGAAATTAATTTGCAAAATCTGGAATTCCCATCCTCTATTTACCCATTTAACCCTGTCTAATGCAAAAGATGGGAGGAGAGATTTTGGAAAAGTTAACTAGAATCCTATATGACATATGAAACCCTATTCTGATCTTCTATCTCTACTTCTGTTGAACATGCAAGTCAGCTTCTCGTAGACTTGCTTGCATAGATGTAAAGGTTTTTATTATTTTATGAATGAGAAATAAACATTTCCTATCATGGGAAAAAAGTGTGCACTTGTCACAGGTATTTTTTCATGAATCCCTACTTTTGTATTAGCCATTATATATATTAAAATAATTGCTGGTCTTTGGCTTCATTTTCCATAAGTGCAGGATAGTTACCAGAGTTCCTCTAATGCTTTAAGCTTTTGACTAAACCTGAAATAGTCCAGAAACTTGAAAGAAATTCTCGAAATAAGCCCACACTGTTAGATAATTGAGTTCCTATAATACTTCGTTCATAGAACCAATTGCTATGATAACTGATTTATCTTTAACAACTGATTCTATATATAATTGGGCCACTTGAAAGAGTCTAGAAAAACAAAAAACATCTCTTGCAATTCTTTATTGAATTGATCGTGTTTTTAACACTATGAGATAATTCATTTATTACATATTTTGTTTTTAGAGCCAAATAACCAATTGCTAGTGATACTGAACAATAACTTGGAGGCTATGAAAGTAGTAAATCACGTCCATACTCATCTATTTAAGTTATTCTTTGTTTTACAGATGCCCTGGGAGCGATGCTTACTGCACATCTTGATAAGCCTCGTCTTTATATTGGGTGTATGAAATCAGGCGAAGTTTTCTCTGAGCCGTGAGTCTAATTGGGATGTTTTATTTCATTACTTATTTTTAGAAGTTAGACACGTTTTTTGGAATTTCATTTATCATATGTGTATTGCTTGAATTATACAGGACTCAACAATGGTATGAACCAGACTGGTGGAAATTTGGTGATCGAAAATCGTGAGTATTGTTGCATTTTATTTACCTTGTGGCTATGTTTAAGGATGGATAATCATCTGATCTATTTTTTTACAAAGTCACTGGCTTAGCTGTAGCTGACTGTAATTTAGAAGACATATCATATGCAATAGTGCAATGCCCATTTCTTTTGGCTTTCTGATTGGAAAATCCACACAGCATCATTCCCTGTTATGAAAGTGAACTTAGGCTCTAGAACTTTGTGAGTGTCCATTAGAGATTCAAAGAAACAGGGTTGACAAGTCAACCCATGCCACCATGGCAGCCACATCACAAGTGAAAAAGTCCACACCAAAAGGATACTAGGGCTTTGAGACCTACTCCGCGAAGCACTATATCAAAACCTTGAACACAGCACCAAGTGCACCCACTTCGCGAGCACTATCACCCAAGCCTCGAGATCCACTTCTCGAGCGTCATGACCCAAGCCTCGAGACCCACTTCTCAAGCACCATGGCCCAAGCCTCGAGGTCCACTTCTTGAGCACCATGGTCGAAGCCTCGAGGTCCCCTCCTCGAGCACTATCTCCCAAGCCTCGAGGCCCATTTCTCGAGCATCATGACTCAAACCTCGAAGACTCACTTCTCGAGCACTATCACCTAAGCCTCGAAGACTCACTTCTTGAACATTATCACCCAAGCCTCGAAGACTCACTTCTCGAGCACTAGCACCCCAAGCCTTGAGATTCACTTCTCGAGCACTAACACCCAAGCCTCGAGATCCACTTCTCGAGCATCATCGTAGATTATTAAGTATACAGGCATGTACCTCGAATGAACAACCAGCCCCGCAACACGACAATGGGGAAGGATTGGTAGGTCCCTCCTTTTGTAGTATGACAAGGTCTCCAATGGGATACTTAGAAGGGTTTTGGATTGGAGGATGGACAATGGAGAAAGCCCAATTAAATCGAAGGGCCTAGTTAGTGGAACAATGAACAATGTTTTGCCACAACAGAGACTCTTACCATCACCAATAATGCTTTGGCGAAGAGTAATTAATGGAACGAGCTACCGCTGCTAAGGTACGACTAAATGCATTCAATGCGAAAGAGAAGCTAGGGATTTAGACTAAAAGGGAGGAAGAGACACCTTAGGTGCTTAGGGTACTCATGAGTTAAGTACCCTCGATCCAAGAATCGGGTCGACCCACTTCCAACCTACCAAGGATGGCCCGAAACCATCAGCCTTCTATAAATAAAGAACTCTGTTGCCATGGCAAGACAAGGCTACCTTCACTACCACCTCCATTAATTAGCTCTGATTGTTCTCCCTCTGGTTCAGATACTCTCTGGATCCCTCGTAGTTGTGTTGTCTACCGTATTTATTACTCGTGTTACCATTTACAGTTTAAGAACCCCTACAAAGTTCCATATTTAAGTTGTTGCAAATTACCATAAGGGTAATGTCAGGCCAGAACTTATAATGACGCTTGATTGGCTGAAATTAGTCCAATATTCATCATGTAATAAAAGTTGGGCTTGATATTTCTTTTAATTAGATAGATTCAATAATGCTCGAACTTGGAGTATAATTAATTATAAATATAGGAGTATAATTACTTATAAGGGTGAATATCTCTGACCTCCCTTGAGGTTTGTCAAACTATCTCACGGCTGAACTTTTGGCAAAAGTATGGTCAACCTCCCTTGAGGTTTGCCTAAATATCTTTGGCCACCTCTGACGTTAGTTAGGCTTTAAGTTAGTCGATGGATAGTTTCTAAATGCCCAAACTCCCTTGAGTGACGTAAAATGACCTAATTATTATACTAAATGACCATTTAAACTAATTATAGTTGGACAAAACTACCCCTATCTCTCTCTGTTTTTTTTACTTTCTTTACTATCATTTTCTCTCTTTATGTGTTTTTTTTTGGCTCTCGCTATTAAGGTCTCTGCCTCTCTATTAAACCCCATAATGAGTTCAATTAGATTATCATCAAACAAAACCACAAATTTGTTAAACCAACTTACAACAGATATACTACAGTGCTAATGGAGCTCTTTACAAATTCACACAAGTGGACACCTTATTCACTTTATTAGAAACCCTAATAAAATCTTGGGCTTGCTCACAATGACCAGACATTATTCAAGCATTTTGCTAGACTATCGAATAGCAAATATGATGCAGCAAAAGTTTGAGTCTTTTCATCCTATTAAATTTTCTGTGCTAAAGCCAGAAATCACAGCCCAGAATATTCCAACAGTGAGATGCTCCTCATCAAGCTTGCCATCTTTGTCTCTTTTTTCCATGTCCCCACCATCAAGTGAATCCAACGTATGCAAATGCTCGTCGTCAGCACCAGTATCCCAAGCCGAATGACTCTCTTCGAATAACTCAAGACCTGCATCTGAGAAAGACTAGTGTACAAATGGTTCTGTGAATTGGGGCTTTGATAACAGAGGAGAGAGAGAGATACTGCGGTTGATGTGAATTGGGGCTTTGATAACAGATGAGAGAGAAAGAGGTTGTGGTGGTGGTATTAAGAGAGATAGTTGGAGTGGCGGTGTTAGAGAGAGAGAGAGAGAGGAGAGAGTTGGGGCAGTGGTGGTGAGTTCTGAATTGTGTTATAATTGATTGAATGGTGAGTTTGTGTTGACTCAGATTTTCTAGTTTGCGTCAGTCTTTTTGTCATAGATTGTAGTTTATGGTGGTGGGATGAGTGTGTGGAAGAGAGAGAGAGAGATGGTGAGAGAAAATACAATGGTTCAGAAAATTGTAGTGCGTGACACACACACACACACAATATATATATATATATATATATATATATATATATATATATATATATATAATGTATGCTGCACAAAGAAAGAAGAGAGGGTTGAGTGCAAAAAAGGTAAAGGCTATTTTGTCTTTTTAATTTTTTAGCCACTTATGTCAGCATGACGCACACAATAATTGTATTTAAAGACAGACAATTTGGTCATTTAACCACTATCGTTAACCAACTAATGGATCTTAACTCTGACATGGGAGGTCAGAGTAGTTTAACCAAAAGTTTTATCCGCGAGATATTTGGACAAACCTCAAGGGAGGTCAGAGATGGTCACCCTAATTATATAGATCTTCAGCCAGTACAAGGAACGTTCAGTGTGCGGTTTTCGACAGAAAGCAAGAGGTCCTTGGAAATGCATTCCTGGTTTGATTAGCAAATGACTTTATTGAGTAATGAGACTATTCGTAAGTTCACATGTACTTTCTAGTATAAAAGGTACAGATTATTCGATGTTGGTTATAAATTGTTAGAAGTTTAACTGGCAAAGTTTACAAATCACTGTTTTGTTGTTGGTTATTAATCAATGGGAGATGAGAAATCTCATTATTTTATTCTTGATTCTGTAAAAATGCAGAACCACAAACAAGATGCACTTTTGGAGCTGGCTTAGTTTGAGAAAAAGTTGTGGCATGTACAAATAGACACTCTGGTTCTGACCACCATCAACCTTAACTGAAAATCATGAAATTGGAATCATTACATGCATAGGTGAACCGTGAAAGTGGGGATCCCATTCACACAGACAGAAAATATTGGGTCGTTAGGTGTTGCATCATTTCGTTCCTACTTCTATAAAATTACAGAACTACTTATGAGCTGCACATTCCATTGCTGGTTTAACAAGAGAAGCTATAATAGATGCAGAGATGGCAACTGAATCATTGACCATTGTAAACTCTAACATAGAATCACAATATTACACCTTAGATGCAAGGGGGGAGGGGGAGAGGGAGGGAGGGAGGGAGAGAGAGAGAGAGAGGGGGGCGGGGGTGGGGGCGGGGGCGCATATATTTTTCAATGTAGTTTAGAAACTCAGCTCAACTCAACAAGCTAAATCTTTGTTTCCCAAGTCAACTCTCCGTAAAGCCATTGTATGATAAAATCAAGGGCAATCTACGCATGTCCTTCCCCATGTTCTTTCGGCACTTTCAACTTGATCACTCACTCCTTTTTACTATTTTATTTTCTCCAGTGTTCTCCTTGTAAAGCCATTGTGGGTTAAATCAAGAGCAATCTACTTGTGTCAACTTGATTACTCCTTTTTAAATCAAGGGCAGTTGACTCTCCGTAAAGCCATTGTGTGATAAAATCAAGGGCAATCTACACATGTCCTTCCCCATGTTCTTTTGGCACTTTCAACTTGATCGCTCACTCCTTTTTACCATTTTATTTTCTCCAGCAGACTCTTTGTTAAGCCATGTGGGTTAAATCAAGGCAATCTACTTATGTCAACTGGATTACTCCTTTTTATTATTTTGCTGGTCTGTGTAGCACATGGTTAAGACATCTCACATGATTTCCATGTAGTTCTTATGAAACAAAAAGAATTGCAGGATAAAAGGGCAGAATGATTATTGTGAGGTCATTGCTTGGAAAACTATTTAGACTGGAAATGCAGGAAGTCGAATTTTGGCAGGCAACATTTTCTTATGATCATCTTCTGAAATGAGGAACTTTGACACATGGACATTCTGCAATAGATGGAGGTAGTTTGCCATATTACAATGTCAGAGCAGCTTGTCATAAAAGGCATCTTGCTTTAATAATATGGAATTATGGATTCAGAAATTATGAACACAATCCCTAAAGGAGTTGTTATTTTGATATTGTGCTTGGAACACTTTAGAAATGTAAGCACTGGAAATCATTTTGGAGAAATACTTCTCCCCAAAACAAACATGACAGTAAGTGTCCACTGTTCACTTTACAGAAGTCATAAATCATTCTGCATCGTCTTATACAACTGCCTTGTGGCTCCTTGTTCTCTAAATACTATACATAAGTTCTCTAAACGCATCTTGCCACCGGCCTACAAAAGTGACTTTCTTCTGTGCACAGATACTTCCAACATGCTTCTGGTGAGATATATGCCATATCACGAGCCCTGGCTCAATTTGTTTCAATGAACAGGTTACTTTTTTCTCTGATTTCTTATAATTTTCTTTTTCGCTTTCAACATAAAATTTAACACATATAAAGCAGTTACTGGCTTGACCATCTCTTCCTTCCATTTTCAGATTAATTCTTCGCACGTATGCCCATGATGATGTCAGTGCTGGATCATGGTTTCTTGGGCTTGATGTGAAGTACATCAGTGAAGGGAAGTTTTGCTGCAATTCCTGGTCACCAGGTCTCTGTTCTCTCTCTCACTGTATTAAAGCATGCTGTGTCTTCTGCTTAAGATGAGGTGTTAATAAATGTGATTGCTAAAGTGGGAAGGCACAAGGGGTCTACCTTTTACGGTTTTACCCACCCGACCTCAATCCCTCCACCACCACCAAAAAAAACAAAAACATTGGATTTTCTTGCCCAAGTGAGACTAACCAGTTCTTTTTTGCACTGGGAAGAAGAATAATGACGTTACCACACTATCTCTTTTGTACTACTTTTTGCTACGCTATTCCGGTTACTCTTGTTAAATTTCTCTTTAGCTGATTTCTCAGTTTTTTACTACCCAGATGATGCCTACAGTAAAAGTCATCCCTTGTCTGTAGTGATGTTCATGAAATATGAACTCATACTTTTTTCTCAAATCATCATCATTGATCCCACAGTAAAAGTTTCACTTAATGTCCTGGCACCTTTCGTCTCCTAGGGGGTCTATAGCAGTTGAGTGGCAGGGTTTTGTATTAGGATAATTGAAGACGCATCTCCTAGTTTAGCTTTAAAGTGGTGAACTAATTCAATCAATCAACATAAATGATAACCGTAAAAGACTAAACATGGGCTGGCTATATATGCCTGCACAAATACTAAGTTCTTCCTCTTATATGCTAGAAAGTAACATCTTGATAATATTTAATTTTCTAATTATATCCCCTGAAAGCCCAACTCAAGGCAGATTCCTCGTCAGAAGTGGAAAACAAGCCTCTTTTAAATCTTTCCAGTGACTTCTGGTGATGAAGAGAAAAACAAAGATTGATAATAGTTGGGATTGTGAGAAGTTTTCTTTTGGTGTTGCCCATTCGGATGACAGACTTATCACTTATGCAATGATAGAAGTGCCTGTTCTTGCCCCTTCTCAGGGTACAAGTTCATGTCAAACTGAATTTATTTATTTTTTGATTTCAGGGGCTATATGTGCAGCTGCATGATTTGGCTCATCTCAATAATAAATATCAAGATAGGCGGTATGTATAGCTTTAGAGGCCATTCTTTGCCTGCGCCCTCTGAGATGCTAGTTTGACGTAAACTCAGGAAGAGTTCAGCAGTGTTTCTGCTGAAAGTTGACGCTGGCTGCCTCAGAAAGTTTTGATTATTGAAGAGGTTTGTGCTATAGATGCTCACAAACTAGTCAGAATTTAGCCAAAAGCTCTGGTTGCAGGCGACATTTTTATATAATTCACATAGATTTTGAAAGATCTTAGGGGCGGTGCCCCTCCATTTTATGAATTATAATGTATTCTGATCCCCAATATAATCCGTTTTCCATTCTCATGTCATTGATATTCTTTTCTTCTATTGTGAAATCTAAGACTTTTGATTCTTGCAAATACAGAGGATATGATTCAACATCAAGTATTTTTTTTTTGTTCTCTCCAGGGTTGCTGGAATTTCACATGGTTCCATATTGTTCAGTGATGTTATGTCCATGATCCTCTGTATTTTTTTAGTCCAGTCATATATAAAGAAGAGAGCTACCCAAACAAAGGGGATTCTCTCGAGTACAAGTATTTTACACTTTTTCAGTGTATATGCAATACTCATTATTTCGAGAATGCAATACCATTACTTGGAGAAAAACTTGGCTGCTCCCAATACACCGGGTGCATCACAGCCCGATGATTCACCCGGTAGCCAAGTTTTTTTCCATTACTTGGATGATGCACTATTCCTTGGAGGATAAAACATCCACCGTTACTTTGAAGGCTCAATATTGTTACTTTGAAGATGCATGCAACACCTATTATTTTGGGGATGCAATACATTTTACTTCGAGGATGCAATAATCATGCACTACCTTTACTTCAAAGTAATGAGTGTTACATTCTTGAAGTGAAGGTATTGTATTTGTGCAATAAAATACAAAAATGTGGATGGATTTGGGGATTTGAGTTTAGTACGTGAATGTTGAAATAAAGGATTCTATCACGATATCAACTTCAACAGACTTTTTCAATTCAAAATTGTTGTTACTTACTTTCTCAAATCAAGTAGTTAATCTTCAATATCTCAAATAGTTATTTATTTTCTTATTTAGAAAAACTAACTGATAGATACTATGTTCTAAAATCTAACTAACTACTAGATACTCTCTTGTAAAGTTTATATATTCTCTCTTGTAACACATTGAAGATATATAAAAATATTCCCCAACTTTGCTCTCTCACTATTATTTATTTTGGTATCAGAGCATATCTCTGCTCACAACTCTGAATTAGTCTCCATCAATCTGTCTTTTCTTAATTCATTTATTCACAATGGTTGGGACAACTATAGTACGTGGTCACGATCTATTTCGAGGGCACTTTAAGCCAAAATAAAATCGGTTTTGTAGATGGCTCAATCAAAATCCCTACCAATCTTAATAAAAAATCCAAATGGTCTAGATGTGATGATCTTGTTACATCATGGATTCTCAATTCAGTTACATCAAAGATACGAGGGAGTATTTTCTATGTGGATTCTGCTTGTGATATGTGGAATGATTTACGAGATCGATTCTCACAAACTAATGCACCAAAGATCTACCAAGTCAAGAAATCAATCTCCTCGCTCAAGCAAGACAACACTATCGATATTTGCCTATTTTACTTTATGAAGAGATTGGGTCCAATTTTGACTGATTTTCATTTTACGCATTATTTTTGTCATAAATGCATTTTAAATGATGTTTAACATGTTGTAAGTGTGGAAAACATGTTTGAGAACTTGTTTAGAGGTTCTGAGAAGTTTTGGGAGCGTTTGAGTAAATTTGAGAATTTTGGGTCGGTAGGGGCTCGAGACACTGGTCGAGTGGGCCTGAGAATCCAAATATTTTCTAGGAAATAATTATTTTTGGTTTTAGACCAAATGAAATGTTTAAAGAGTTAAGGAAGTGATTTCAGAGCCGTAGGCGCCTTCAAAATCGAAAACGGAGGTCGGGAGGGTACATTAAGTGACCCAGGGGCATTTTGGTCATTTTGCGCCCCTATATATTTTAAATATCTTTATGCAGAGATTCTATCATTCTCTCTTGACCCAGCAACCGACCAACTCTCTCCTTTCTTTCCCTTTTTCATCTATCTTCATTCTCTTTTCATTTCGGATGTCGTAGGCTTGGATTCGGAAGTTGCCAGTGAAGGATAACTTGTAGTTCTTGGGAAGGGTTTCGGTTTAAACTGAACAAACTTAGATTTTGGCAAGTTGGAACTTGGAGGAATTCTTGAAAATTGCTAGAAAAACCTTCAATTTCGAGGTAGGGGTGTTTCTTCTCTCTTAGTTATCGATTCTAGGGTTTCGATGAATTTGGGGAGGTTTTGGTTGAGTTGACATGTGTGAGAGAATTGATGGGGCTGTGATTATTTATATATCCCTCTTTTCTTATGATTTCTACATACTAGTTAAGTTCATATTGATATTTATGATGTGTTGAATGTGTACATGCAATGTGTATGAGATGAGAGCATATCTAGCTATGTGGTGTATTGTATGCACATGTGATTAATGTACATGAATTGAAGCATATATGTGACTATATGGGGATTGTGATGATGAAATGTATGCTAGACTTAAATATAGCAGAGTGTGCATTGAAGAGCATGAAAAATATATGCAATGTTGTGAAATATATGCATATGTGAATGATATGCATGTTTTGGGACATATATGTAGAATATGTTGAGGGAATGCATGTTAGTAATAGATATAGCAAGAATGTGCATTGGAAAAGCATGAGGAAAAAACATGCTATGTGAAATACGTGCCTAATGAGCATGTATAAGTGTATATCTTGGAATATTGTCTAAGTGTGTAGTACATGGAATTCAGAGATTCCCAACCATATATTTGAAGTGGTGAGAATATCAACAATGGGATGATCATCGGAGATGCCCAATCGTACCCCAAGTTCCGTGATCGTTAGAGTTGCCTAATCACGAAGACAAGGTCACTATATAGCCACAAATGTATGATTGTAGGAGTTGCCTAATCATACGAGTGTCGTCGGAGCTGACCAACACTTTGGTGTCGTCAGAGTTGCCCAACACCACATGATCGTCAGAGATGACCAATCATGTCTATGTATCAGATTATAACCAAAAAGATGTATATATATTGTTGCTTATGTCTTTAAACTATTAAGCATGATATATGGATTTAATGCATTTATTCTTGAATTGCATTGTGTTGATTGAACATGAGAACGTTGAACATGTCATGTAGTGTAGTGACATCATGGTTGCACATCATGTAGGTCGGTGTTGGGTCGATGCATAGGTGGGTTGGGGCTCACCCCTTTCCCCCCCAAACCTTTTATGAACAAGACACTGATGACGGACGGGACTTGAGCATCCAAGTGGAGCTCCTTGTAGCTTTTTGGCTTTACTTTTGGACATTGTGTATATAGCTATCCATGCTGGCTATATACGTACATGTGGCATGTGAACGTTGTTGAAATTGTAGTTGCACTTGAACTATATGTAACTTGTGTTTCATTTGGACCCTTACGTATGCATAATGAGGATGGCTTGTGGATTTGGAAATACGTTTAATGAGGTGTATGTTTTGAGACAAATGTATGATGTTTGGCCATTTCATTTGTGTTGCTATATAGTATGAATGTTTTTAAGGCATTAGGATATGTTTTGGTGGATGAATGGATTCAAAGTTGATTAAGTGAGAAGTAGTAGGATTTTTGTCGAAGGGCATTTCGATTGATCGAAAATCCCTTTTCGATTAATCGAAATCCTTCAATTGTGCAAACTTGTATTGAAATAATTTTGATAGTAAGGACTCCAATTCCAATAGGATTTCAATTGCACTTTGATGGACCACCGATTAATCGAAAGTTCAATTAATTGAAAGCCTAATTTTGATTGTAAGAAATACCCATTTCAATTGATCGAAGGGCATATTTCATTCAATCGAAACTAGCAATGCACATTTATGTTGGAGGTGCAGGTGTGACTACGTATGGGGCCCATATAGATTAGTTGATGTTGGATTATATATATGTATGTGCAAGAATGTGATTAAGCTTCCGCGGTGATTTAAATGTTAAGAGGTTCATTAGGGTTTAATGGACGGGTTTGCCCTTGGCTTTCGAGAGTCAAAAATCGGAGCATGACAATTTGGTATTCGAATGAGATATCATAGAGAGATTATTGATATGAGGTGATGACGTGTGACATGATCACCACTCGGCTTTCGGGAGTTAGAAATCGAGACATGACAACTTGGTATCGGAGCAACCGGGTTTAAATATCTTGGACAAAGGGGGAGAATTTGATTATATGTTCATTTGAGGTTAAGGATTATAACATAAGGATTTATGAATTGCTTATGTGGAGCATGACTATTTGTTTACGCCTTTATAACATGTTAATTGTGGATTGAATTGGCATTGTGTTATGTAAGAATTACGAGCGTTAAATGTATGTAAATATGCTTGGTGCTGAATTTCCTTGTTATGTGTATAACAAGATGGCACCGAGAAGAGTGCAAGGTAGAGGCACTAATGCTCTACAAGAGAAAATTGACGGAGTAGAGTTTATGTGAGACATGGTAGATACTATGAGGTAGATTGCAAGGGAAACTCAAGAGGAAGAAGTTTAAGCGCAACCTAGGGTTGGTTTGAGCCAGAGAATGATTGTAATGAAGGAGTATATGTAGTTGTTATGTGCTATGTAGCAGACGTGATTCATGTGATCGAGTATTATTTTGTGTGCGTAGTTGCGCTACTCGCAATTTATAATTACCACTCATAATAGAACGAATCCTTGAAGGATAGGGCTTTAAGTTGAGGTGTCGATCCCACAGAGATTACATAGGAATAATTCGTTAAGGGTTGAGGGTTGGTTCTTGTTCAAATCACAACCGGGTGTTGGTTGTTTTCTTACTCTACTTTGAAAGCATGAAAGACAATTAAAATACAAAGTGTGAGAGAAGAGTTAAGGACTAGGGTTTAGACTTCACCACTAGCCTCGTAGTATGTCACACTTATAATAAATTAGGAGAATTTATGCAAATGTGTACTAAATGGTGCGTTGACAACTCCCACATACAACGACGTCGCGAAGAGAATACACACACCTTAATATACTATAATCCATCTTCGATAAGTGTGATTTCCCTACCTACCTACTTACCTAATTACCTAAGTGTAGCTAAATCACTGTCTCTAAGCATGGACTGTAGAGACCGTGTCCAATTTTGGCTAGTTTTTAAAATTTTCATCATTTATTGCTTTAAATGCATTTTAAATGATATTTAACATGTTTTGAATGCGGGGAACATGTTTGGAAGGTTGGAATATGGTTTTGGGAAGTTTTGGAAACTTTTAAAAAAGTTTGACTTTTTGGTCAAACCGGGGCCCGGGAATTCAGAAAATTCTCAAAAAATATTTATTTTGGGTAATGGCTTAAATAAAATGTTTAGAGTGTTAAAGAAGTGATTTCGAGTCCAATGGAGTTTTCGGGAATTAATTCCGAGGTAGGGTACATTAAGTGGCCGAGGGTAAAATGGTCATTTTGTGCCCCTAGGGTTGAGATAAATATCAAAAAGAGTCTGAGATATTTCATTTTACAGATCTCTCTCTCTCTCTACCTTTCCCACTTTATCTCTCTCCATTCTCTCTAGATTCTAGGTCACTTGAGGTGTGATTTGGAAGATCCCGAAGAAGGAAAGTGCGTAGAGAGTGTTGAGGACTTCGGTTTGAACTGATCAAAGTCTACATTTTGTGAAGTTGAGAAAGCTGGGATTTCTCAAAATTGGATTCAAAGCATATGATTTGAGGTAGGGGTGCTAGACTCATCTTTACTTTGATTCTATAGGTCACATAATTGTGACATGAAAGATAGGTTGAGATTTCTTGAGTTTAGGATTTTGTGTATATGTATATATATAGAAAAATGTGATTTATGCACATTGATATGTCTAACATGTTAGTTAGGGCTTATGTATGTTGCATATGTGAAGTTGAGACTATGAATGCTTTTGATGAAATTGTATGCATTTGGTGGAAGCATTGAAAATTTGAGTTTTTATTTAGAATTGTTCATCAAAGATATAATTTTCTTGAAAAATGCATAAGCATGATGATTTTCATGGTATGAGTGTGTTGAAATTGTGACAAGCTTGAGATGAGAAAGAAAAGTGCATTATTTTGATAAAAGCATTGCATTGTGCGAATTTTGTGCATTTATTTGATAAGTGTACATTATATGAAAAGCGAGGTTTTTGGGGGCATATGTGAGAATTAATAAGGGTATTGAACTTTAGGGTGCAAAACCCAAAACTTGGCCAAGCGGGTGTCGCTTCCATCGGGTTAGTAACTCGAAAAGCATGAGCAGAGTATGTGCTCCCAAAGTGACCCTTACTACGGATTGTGATAAGCAAAGTCCTCAGTTGAATTGATTTCCGAATTTATGTGGCGTGAGTTATACATATAAAATGTGACTTGTTTAAGTTGATGTTTATATATATGTATACCTTGAAATGTAAAGCATCATGCATGATTTCTAAAACTTGTTTGTTTTGAGGGTAAAAGGCATGGATATTTGTCATATAGATTGTAATGATTTCATATGCATCCATGCATGGCTGCCTGAGTTAGAGTGGAGTTGGGTGGATCATTCCTACTGAACCGCAGTGGTGCTCACCCCCTACTTATATAAACTTTTTCAGATAAGGCGCCAATCGAGGACGAAGCATGATTAGCCCAATGGACCTTGTTGGGTTCCTTTTTGGATTTTGATCTTTTGGAATGTAGATAAATGTCCATGCCGTTTTGTGGCATATGGACTCTTTGGAAAAATGTTATTCTTAAAGTTGGATAACATATTTATACTTGAATTTCATATGTATAAGCCATGTTGGACATGTATGAAAGACTTTGAATATAATTGTATGGCCATTAGGGGGGGACACGTGCCCAAAAGTGTCCATTTTGAATTTAAGGTGTGAATCACATATGAAATGATTTATATGATTTCAATAGAAATGCATCAGGAATTGTGAGATTATGGTGATATGAATGTGTGAATTAAGGTGTGTGTATGGAGATGTACCATTTGTAGATCCTTGGAATGTTGGGTGTAAGATTTTGTTTTGGAAATGAAAGTATTGCCGGTCAAATGAATACATTCTGCCCGAATTTTGGCAAATTTTTTTGAGGGGTCTACACAAGTCCAAATGATCTTAAATTTTTACTACATCTTCCCCTAGATGTCTAGTATTTCCAGATTTAATTTGGTGAAGTTTGGACAACCACATAATTTTAGAAAAATCCGTGAATGTTCTGCCACTAGATTTTATAATTTCTGTTAGGCACCAACTTGGTTGTCAAAACTGTTTCATTTGGCTAACATCTAGCCATTAAGGTTGGCTCAAGCTTCTTCTATATTTAGTATAGTTTCTATAGAATTTTATTTTGCCTCATTTCGAGTTGAAATGAATTTTCTAAGAATTTTTTTATGATTGTCGCGCAGATTGCACTCTAGCAGTACACTGTTCACTTTGGAGTTACTGTAGCTTTTTAGCTACTGCCCGGTGATCAGAAATCAGGGTTCTGGACCTCTTCAAATGGTCTAAATTATGTTTTTAAGCACATTGGGACTATAGTAGGATGAGACAATGGTCCAAAAAATTTTCTTGAACTTTTTATGAAAAGTTACTATTCACGAGGGCCAAAAATCACTTTTATTTTGAAATTGTTCTAAATGATTTCAACAATGAGGACCATGGTTAGTTATGCATATTCACTTAATTATATGCATTTTGAGTTGCTTCCGCGGTTAAGAGAATTGGGTTGGATGTTAGATTTTCCAAAACGATGGTTTTGATTAGATTTCACCGTTCACCCCCATTTCCCTCGCTCTTAACCGGGTGTCGGAAATCGGGGCGTGACATGGACTATGCAAATCTAGCTATGTATGTTATAGTGAAAACTAGTCTCAAGCCATTACTTGTAGTCCTTGTGAAACTTACAACTGTTTGAAGATCATGTGAGGAATTTAAACATTCTAAGATAAGAAGATAAATTACAACACATGAATATAAAGGAGTTGTAAACTTATGTTGATATAAGGTTCAAGGCAAGAGACATATATACAAAAATACATAAAAATCCCCAATTCATTGAAGTTAGAACATATTTACAAGACTAGGGTTTGTCAAAACCCTAGAGAAGGATTAGTTGATCATGGTGAACTGGAAACACTCCATAGACAGAGATGTTCCCATGCTCGAAATGGTCTTCAAGGCCTTACAAAGCCCTCTTTGAAGCTTTTCCTCTCTAGAGCTTCACTTTCTTTCTCTAGAATTCTATATATGCTCTTCATTACAATAATTGTGTTCTTTTTATTATTACATATTTTCAAGCTATATAACTAATCTGAGGCTCAAAATATCATAGAAATTCCGTTCAAGGCTTTATCCAAGCAGAATTGGACAAGTGGCAAGTGAAGAAAATATTTGCAAAAAAAATCTTCTGTATGATTGGGCAATGCATCGAAGTAGGGACTTCGATGCATTGAAGTTACAATGCATCGAAGTGGGTACTTCGATGCATCGATCTTTCCTTCTTCTGCAGATCTTCAACTCTTTAGCTTTTCGACTCCGGCCTTGATACGCCATTCACTATACCTTGATATGAACTTTCCATGAAGTGTGATAGGACATAGGAATGCATTCTTGAACTGATAAAGGAGTTGAATTACGCCGAATTCTGAGTTTGAACCTGAAATCATCAAAAACATAAAAACACGTAAAAACTATACAATATGTGCAGCTTTGGGTTTAAAATACATAAGTAAAGGCACAAGAATGTCTACCATTCAATGCTTATCACATCCCCAAACTTAGATGTTGCTAGTCCCTTAGTAATACAAAAAGAAATAAAACAAAGCAACTACTCTACTTCCGCTTTCGTGAAAAATACGGCTGCATTTAGCGAATGCAACAAGCCTTTTAAACCCTTAGACACGTCTAGTGGACGAGTGAAGTCTCATTGGGTTTAACACGCTTGTTAAACTCACAAAAGTATACAAAAATGGCAGTTTGTTTAGTCATCATCTAGAAAAGAGTGATATCCCTATTGGTGTTCAAAATGAGAAATGCAACAAGTATTATGGAGTTATATGGACATCAATAGATATAACCATTTGAAAGTCAGAATTAGACGACAGTCCCCACATAATGGTCAGTCCGATACATATACAAGTGCAAACCTTAAAATCCTCTTTGAAAGGTGAACATATATTTAAATGCGTGGTTTATTATCTTGGATGGAGAATAAATAGAACATTCGTGCTTAGAAGAAACAACTTTCTGAAACAGATCACTAAAGGATAATGTTATCTGCAAAAATATTTACAAACATTAAGCACACTTGACTGTGCAATGTCTAAATCTTTTAAACTTTATAGTAAGCCCATGTAGCAGTGTTGGGTCAATGATTCCCAAACCAGACGGTTTTAGGGCATTGGGTGAAGAAACACCTCTCGGACTTAATAACCGAGCTCACTAGGCTACGAACTTAAACAAGCCAATTGTTTATTTATTGCTCAACCTTGCACACCTTTTAGACACAAATACTCCTTGTTTCATGAGGCATAGAGGCTCGGTTTAATGAGTGAGAAGGCTTATTGCCAATTTATTTAGTTTTGTTTGTTTTGTTTTTTTTTTTTTTTAACTTTTGATTTTTCTAAAGCAATTCTTTCTTCAAGTAGTTCAAATAAAAAAAATTTCAAAATTCTCCATACGATATACCCCACAATTGAATGCATGTGTGCGTGTTTGTGCCATTAAGGACAAATTTAAGGAAAGATCTATACAATATTAAAAGACTAAACAAACATGTTGTCACACCCCAATTTTTGACTCCCGAAAATCAAGGGTGAACTCGTCCATTAACTCCAATGAACCCTCCTTTTTCTCCTTAATTACCACGAAAACTTAAAACTAACCTTGCATATAGATATGCATCATTTAACTTTAATCAACCACCATGGGCCCCAAACCATGCCTCGGTTGTATAGCCAACTAGTTGCGGCCTACATATTTTCACACATGTGAACCTATGTGACCATAAATTGAGGCTAAAACCTACCCCATTGGATATAGGATTTAAAAATACTCAATTTTAAAAAAAATAGCACTCAATTTTGATCTAAAATGAGGAAATTACGCCCGTTTGAAGTTCGGATGCAAATAGAGCTACCCAGGTTTCCTTCGGTCGGCTGATGGGTAGTTTTGGTCGACCGAAAGAGGACTTTCAATTGACCAAAACTCCATCCAGTCAACCAAAACCTGGTACAAAGTGCAAACTCTCGGGATATTTCACTTTCGGTTGACCTATGCAGAGCCCACTCGACCAAAAGTGCTAAAAACAGCCCAAAACTTGATTTTTCAAGCCTCAAAGCATTCAATCACCTTCCCAACTCATAATCAAGCTCAAAGCATGACTTAAATCATGATTAAAGTCTACCAAAAATAGTATAAATTCACATGATCACTCTATGGTTTCAAATTGAATACTTTTGGGCATGTGTTCCCCCAATGGCTACTCTAATCCCTCAACTAGCATATAAAACATTCACACTACTTACAACATGTGAATGAAATATAATTTCATAACCTTTGCATTCCAAATCATCCATTCCATCCAAATCATACTTCAAGCATAATTATTCAACAACACAATTAAAGTCCATCCTTTCAAACCACATATCCATTCCATTCATTCCTAACTCATTTACTTGAGAAAAGTCCATACATAAAGTTATAACATAGGAAGAAATCATAACTTTACAATCCATAATTAAATTTGATCCAAGAATAAACCACAATAAATACGGATTTCAAGTTTATAGTCATTACAAGGATTTCATGCATAAGGTCCAAAAATGCTAAAAAATCCAACTATGACTACAATTTCATAACTAATGTGCCACAAGCGGCATGGATAACCAAATATACAATATCCAAAATATATCAAAAATGCTACCAAAGCCCCGCTTGGACGTTTAAGTCCCATCCGTCATCGGCACCTTATCTGTAAAAGAATTTAGAATAAAGGGGTGAGCACCACTGCAGCTCAGTAGAGATACCCCAACCCAACTAAGTGCCGACTCGACATGACCTACATGAATGCATGTCACTACATTACATGTATCATCCAACATATACCATGTTTATTTACAAGCAACGCATATATATACAAAAGAATGCATTAATGCATATCATGTTCCACAATTTAAAAATGAAAGCAAATAACACATCCTTATCACTCTCTCGGAGTCAACCCGATATCCTAACATGATTTTTTTGACCAACCATGCAACCTGGGACGCCTCCCACAACCGTCTCATGACCTTGACCTACCCTGGCAACGTCATACTTCCGGGGCAACATTTTTGGTTTGCCCATTGGTGATTAGACCATATCAGCACCGTCACCAAATATTTGCTTACTCAACGTGATTAGACCATATCAGCACCGTTACCGAGTATTAGGTGGCTCAAAGTGGTTAGTCCATATCAGCACCGCCACTAAGCATAATTGGATTTAAGGTGATTAGCTAGTATCAGCACCGTAAAAAATCATTGGGTGGCTTAAGGTGGTTAGTCCATGTCAGCATCACCACCGAGCATAATTGACCAAATTTACCGACGCCTAGTCTTAACCACATTTCCCGTTCCCTCCCAATGGACCATACATGCATTTCAAACATATAACAATCAAATATTCCACATTCACACTCCACAATGCATAAGTTAATTAGTGTAATACATGGCATGCATTTTCATCTCCACGAAGCCACACATATATTTACCTATACATGTGAAGCTTAGCATATTATACACATATGCACATAATTTCAACTTAAGCACATTTTAATCATGCTTCACCAATGCATGCATTTTTTATAAAAAGATAACATGTATTTAACTCATAGGACAACACATAACACATACATGTCACACACTTGCACATAATTACACATGTACATCACATTAAGCACATAAGCATATATGCTCTCATTCTCCCACATTTTCATGCATTTGTCCCTCATATCACGCACACTAGGAGATATAGATCTATTGTATACAAGAGACTTAAGAGAAGAAGAAAACACCTCATCTCACCCATCTTACATCTCCAAAACATGCAATACACACCCTTAACTCTCACCGCTTCACCCGAAATCCTATAATCGACAAGTAAGTGAGAAAGAGAACCCCTACCTAAAAATCCAAGCTTAGAAGTGAAAAACCTAAATTTTACCAAGCTTCAAACTCCTCCAATGGTAACTTTTCACTGATCAAAACGAAGAGGAGAATGAGGGAAATAACTTTTGTTCTTGGCTTTACCCTCAAATCTCACTTCTTGGCCCCTATATTGTAGAGAGAAGGAGAAGGAAAGAACTTGTAGAGAGAGAAAGAGAACCGGATGTAGAGAGAGAGAGCGAGAAGTGAAAATCTAATTTTCCCTCTCTTTTCCATCTATATATCACATATATTATATCAATTTGCCTCTTTGCAACTAAACCCTCTATCATTCTTTTATTTGCTCCTTGTTATAGGCCTTTTGCGCTTATTCGCAAACTAACCTTTTCTCACATTTCAAGACTTCACTTATACTCTTAAACTTACATCCATACCCCCACACCAATCCCTAGAGTTCGTAGTTATTTCCTGGGTTACCCGAACCCATTCCGGTCCCACACCTATAACCGAAAACATAGAGAGGATCATTTGAGTCCACTAAGCTTGTCATTAGGTGACTAATCATGCTTAAAAAGAAAATTCACTTAACCTTTAGTCATGATTCAAAAGAAAAATTTTTTTTGGGTCGTTACACATGTAGACCGTTCTAACCTAACACATAAT
This sequence comes from Cornus controversa, assembly GCA_026545225.1. Taxonomy (NCBI): domain Eukaryota; kingdom Viridiplantae; phylum Streptophyta; class Magnoliopsida; order Cornales; family Cornaceae; genus Cornus; species Cornus controversa. The sequence continues at coordinate 59,369,940 of CM048845.1, forward strand.
TTCAAAAGTTCAAGTACTTTCGAATGTCAAAATCCTAATTACAAGCTGCATTTATCGATGACGTTATGGGTATTACATCCTCCAATAGAAGGACATCATGACAAACATGAAATAAAAATGCAATATGTGTAAAAACAGTGTATGGTAGTGTACGATACTATCATACTACCCCCAAACTTAAATCAAACGTTGTCCTCAATGTTTACGAAAAAGAGTTAGAACAATGTTACCAACTGGTTAATGGGTTCAAAAAGTCAAAACATCAACCGTGTTAGGGTAGTTGATACATGGGTACATAGGTACGTGGGGCATCAAAACCTGCACAAGTACAACTACATACCAACATAACATACAAGAACTGAAAAAGAAATAAAAAGAAAAGACGGAAATAAAATGTAAAGACAACAAAAAGCTGATAATATTCCAATAATTCAAACATGTGTGAATACAAATGCTGGAATTTATGGAATACAAAAGAACTGTTTAAAAAGCAACCAAATAGAGTGCCACAAAGTAAGACAGTTTGATGACTGTAACTATACAAAACATACATAACTGAAATGAAAATAAAACAAAATGAGAAACAAAAATAAAATAGGTTTCTATTTGGTGTAGGATTTTTATGACCAAACTTAGGGACTATTTTTAAAATTTTTGGTGTAATCTTTGTGGCCAGGTTCACCTTTGACTAGGTCTTTCTGCGACCATTAATACCATAGCGAGTGACGAGGCTCCTCCCATTCTGGTTCGTGATATACCTTGGGGTTAGTGGGTGACCCAAGACTTCTACCCTGAGCATATGGTGGACATTGATGAGTTTATCGAGGATCCATATACAGTTTGGTCCCTTTCATCTCTAACGGAGCACCATTTGTTGGGCTTAGTACCTACAGCTGAGATGTTTTACCCTCAGCTAGTTCGTGTATTCTACATGAACATGTCTTACCACCTTGATACTCTGAATACACTGCGCACCACCGTTGATGGTGTTGCTATCACCATCACCATCCGAGATATTACTGATTACATCGGGTGTCCACATGAGGAACCCAAAGACCTTTACTTAGGAGAGGAGATCCACTAGTTTCCTGATATTCCTTCCCACCTTTCTGTTCCAGCCATGATCCGACGCATGTGTAGGGGTCATTTTTTGGATCCTCCCACCAACTCCTATGTAGAGACCGTGACCAATTTTGCATTTTTCGTATTATAATTACTATAAATGCATTTTGAGTGATGATTACCATGTTTCAAGTGTGGGAAACATGTTTAGGAAGTGTTTTAAAGGTTTTAAAAATTTTTTAGGAAATTTAGAGAAGTTTGACTTTTTGGTCAAACTGGGGCCCGGGATGCGACTTAAGTGGGCCTAGTAATCCAAAAAAATTTTAAAAATATTTATTTTTAGAAATGGCTTAGATGAAATGTTTAGAGAGTTAAGGAAGTGATTTTAAGACTGTAGGAGTTTTCAGAATTGAAAACGGAGGCCCGAAGGGTACATTAAGTGGTCGGGGGCATTTTGGTCTTTTTGCAATCCCTAGATATTTTAAATATCAGTGACTGAGACTCCCAGCCATATCTCACACCTCTTTCTCTCTCTAAGACTATCCATCTTCATAGCTCTCCTTTCTCTCTACATTTCGGGCCCTGTTTGGCTTAGATTCAAGACTTGCCGAAGAGGGAGATACGTAGGGGACGACTAGGGCTTTCCTTTGAACAAATCAAAGTGGTGGTTCAGCAAGATAGATATCACTGAAATTTTGGTGAAGTGCTTGGAAGGTCTTCATTTTTGAGGTAGGAGTTCTTCTTCTCTTCTAATTGTCGATTCTAGAGTTTCGGGTGAAGAAGAGAGGTGTAAGTTGTGTTTTATATGCTTTAGGATGGTGAGAGGTGTGAAAAGTTGTGTTTTCTCCTTCTCTAGAGTCCTATCTTTTCACAATTGTGTCCATTGTGTTGGTGGTAGCATGTGGGTTTGAAGTGTGTGAGTGTAAGAAATTGATACATAGGCATTATGTACTCAATTTGGTGTATATGTGGAAAAATGTGTACCAAGTGTCATATATGTGATTATATGTGAGAATGTAGTTGTTAAATGCATGTTAGTTCTATGTGCAAAAATTATGCATTGAGTGTAGCATGAGTAAAATATGTTAATTTTGAAGTTGTATGCATATGAGATGATATATGCATGTGTTATACATATATGTGCTATATGTGGTGTGTGGTGATGGAAAATATGCTTGTTACTTCTTTTTAGTATCAATGAGCATGAGTTGAGCATGAAAATAAAATGTCATGTGTTTATGCGTTCATATTGCATATGTGGAAAGTTGCGGGCAAAATGATGCAAATGAGGTACACGGGGCTTCGGAGTGGTCCAACCGTGTTGTGAAATATGGTAAAATTATCCACTATGTATGGCCCTCGGAGTGGACCCACCATACTAAGGCTTAAAGCCTAGGATCGGAGTATGTCCAATACTAATGACCCCTCGGAGTTGTCCCGGTCATTGGATGGTTATCGAAGAATGTCCAAGATTTGTGAGCCTCGGAGTTGTCCCCTCACTCTATGGCAATCCTATATATTGCTATGGTAGAATAACCTTTCAAAGTTTTCCCGGTCATTGGATGGTTATCAGAGGTGTCCAGGGTTACATGATCCTCGGAGAGGGCCAATCATGTGGGGGTATCGGATGAGGATCGAGAGAGAGAGAGCATTTACTTTCCTTAATGCTTTTATGTTTGAACATGTTATACATGATTCGTGAAATATGCAATCCTCTTTAATTGCATTTGTTGATTGGTTTGTGAGATTGTGGATGTGGCATGTAGTGTATTCATATGCATTCCATATAGGTCGGTGTCGAGTCGGCACTTAGGAGGGTTGGGGTATCTCTACTGAGCCTCAGTGGTGCTCACCCCTTTATTATAAACTCTTTTACAGATAAAGCATCGATGACGGATGGGACATGAATGTCCAAGTGGAATTCTAGTAGTGTTTTTGGCTATCTCTTGGATGTTGTGTATTTTGTGGCTATCCATGCCGGCTTGTGGCATGTGACTCCTTTTTGAGTTGTGGTTATATTTTGGACAAATGTAACTTTGATGTATGTATTGGATTACAAACTTGTTAGGTGTGAAAAGACAACGATTTAGTTTACGTAATGCCCATGCCGGCACTTAATTCATTTAATGATGTTTCCATTATGAATGGATTGTGTTCATGAAAGAGAATGATTTATTTTGGTGTATGAATTCAATTATGAATGTGATCTTGAGTGTGAGATTGATGTTAGAACCTTTCATTTATGTTATGGATCATGTATGAAGGGTTCTAGGATGATAGAATGTTGATTGGGTTTAATGTGGACCATGTATAGGGTTATTGGAAGTCTCAGGAGGTGCATTTCGATCGTGCGAAATATCTATTTCGCACAATTGAGATTGGTATTTCGCACAATCGAAATTACTATTCACAGCATTTTTCAAAACTTCGTTTTGATGTAATTTCTTCGTTCTAGATCAGAATTGAGTGTGGTTTTTTTTTAAATTGAGTATTTTTGGATTCTCTATCTAATGGTATAGGCTTTAGCTTCATATTCTAAATACATTAAGTTTTGAGGCTTGAAAGTGAGTGATTCTTGAAAGTGTGGACAAGTAAATTTCCACTAAGGTGTATGATTTGATGTAAGGCCCATGGGGATTGGTTAAGATGGAGTTGGGTGCATTCATTTTCAAGAATTGAGTTAATCTTTCGCGATAAATGAGGGTAATGAGGGTCTATTGGGCTAAATAGACAGTTTAACCTCCAATTCTCTGGGAGTCAGAAATCGAGGCGCTATAGCATGGTATCAAACCTCGATACTATGGTGTAAGTGTGGTTAAGGGTTCACGGGATTGAGTGAACAGGTTCACACTCAGGATTCGGGGTCAGTCTGGGGGAGTCCCGACGGTCTAGGTTTCGGGGCGTGATATCCTACACCACTAAATCTTTGTGCCCCAAGAAATTGTGGTTCTTCGACACAATTTTCCAATAAAATGCACATCCTCTTGGCCACAAATCAGATCATCGGGGTGAGTTTTTGAGGGCTTTATATGCCCTTCATTCAAGTTTTTCGTTCTCTATTCCGGCCGCCATTTGGGGGCAGATGTCCCAAGTGTGGGAGTAGCTCGTCGATAGGCCCATTCCAAAGATGGCTATAGTTAGCCTACTGTTCCCATTCCTTGTCACAGCTCTACTCCGTCGTGCGCACTTCCACTTTCTCCCTGATGAGATTACAAGTGAGGCACCCCCTCACTTTACCTTTCAGCGATGGAGTAAGATGCTTACCCACATACTCCTTGTTCCCAATGTCGCTCCGAAGGAAGAAGAGGGAGATCATGTTTCGAACGCACCTGAGGGAGAGGACATTGATATGGCCAAGGCTGACTCGGATATCCTTCCACACAACCCACACACAATGAGAATCCCGAGTCCACAACTTTAGCACCACAACCTATTATTTTGATCTCATCTTGACCTTCCAGAGAAAGATGTCCACCGCTCTATCTCAAAGATTTTCATTGCCCCACCATCCCTTATTTGGCTAATCTCATTCAATCGAACTTTAAGGTAACTGCAAGTTCTGCTAAATATCCTATTTGTTGAACCAAAGTTTCCAACCAAGGTTATCTCAGTTATTTTGATGATAACAAAATATTGTGAGTGTTAGAATTTAATGTCTACTTAAGTTTGTGCTTAAACATGTTATGTTCTAATAAGACTCAACGTAAGATAAGAGGATCAATGGCACCTTGCAAAGGTATCCAAAGCTCACATTGATCATGTCTATTTATGTTCAAAAGCTCATTTGATAGGCGTTGAATGTTACGCATTCTAGCCTTTTAACTTATGTATTTTATTCTCTTAGTGATAGATTATTTTGTTATTTTACTTCGTTTTAGTGTTTTCTGTATTTTCAGGGCCTTAATGATTATTTCAGTTAAAACCATGATTTTGGGCTTTTAAAGAAGACATCCAAGATGGTTAGATGAAGCCTACATCAAGGAGATTCATTCAACCATTTAGTTTAACTCAAATCAGCCCAAGGAAGAGGTCTAAGAGAATTACAACTGCTTAAGAAGGTTTCGGGCTTGAAGCCCAAATCTGCGCATAATACAGTCTTAATCCCGTTTTGGAAAATGGACCAGAAGTCTTATTTTCGAGACTCAAATCGACTTAATTTTTGCAAAAAGTTGAACGAAATTTGATTCTGCACACTTTTGTATTTCACGAAAATTCCGTAAATCGGACTTCTAGTGGGTAAAAAGTTGGGCCGAAGTCAGCAGAAAAAACCCACCTGATTAGTGCTGCGGGAAACCCTAATTTATTCCTAATTGGATTAGGACTTTGGGGTATTCTCTTGGGGAATAAAGTGAAGACTTGGAGGCTGAGTTTGGGGGAGATTACAAAGATTGGAGAGTCTGAGAGGGCTGAGAAGAGAACATAAACATATTGCAGAGTCATTGGAGAATGAAGTTATACGTATAATTCATGAAGATGATGCCTTCTTCCTCAACAGTTGAAGCTTCTTCTTCTACCATGAGCGGCTAGTTCATCTACTAGGGTTTTGATATAGCCTTAACAAAGCATCAATGGTTTGATTGTTTTAATTATTGGGGACCTTTATATACATGCATAGATTATGTAATTTAGAGGATTTTTATTATAGAATTGAGCAATAAAAGTCTTGTAAATTCAGTTTCAATGATTTCTTATCTTGTCTTAGATATTTAATTGTTGTTATTGAACTCAATCTCTCTTATTTTCTGTGATCATGAGAGCGATTATTACACAATGGTAATCACTGAATATATCATTAAAAGCTTTGATGGATTATGCCTAGAGAAGATGAACCATACTGCACCCTAGATTAGAGTAGTTAGGCAGATGGCCCATGCCAATCGAAGATAGTCCATGACTTAGCCTTGATCATATGTTATCTTCTTGACGGATGAAGGTGAGCTTGTAGCCACCGACACCACTTATGCATGATGTAATTCCCCATAGTTGATTCAATTGACCATTGATTGTGGAGTTAGTGGTGAAGTCAAATACCCTAGATTTCTCTCATATTATCTTCACTTTCTATTTTACTTTGATTTATTTTATTTTACTTTTTAATTAGTTTAAAAATCAGAATTCTTTTCTTTATAAATTTAATTAGAATTAATTCCGTATTCCAACTCATCAGACCATAATCCCTGAGGTACGATACCCCTTTCGATAGCCCTATTCTGCAAGGAATTCGTTCTATTGCGAAGTGTGAAAATTTTTAATTGATATACTTTTTGAGTCACACTCACACACGAATCATCATTTCAAGGACATGAGAAAATGATGAAGGCAATAATATCAGAGAAAGAAGACTTCACCTAATGCACATCAAGATTAATGAAGATATTGAAGATTGGGTAGTTTAGTCTTGGTGAGTGTATAGGTAATCTTTGTGAAGTCACTTTGATGTTCTCACTTGAAAGCTCTAAGATCAATGCATATCATTCATAAGTCTTTAAAGCATAAGCAATAGGCCATGAATTTCATTTATAACATCATGAGGCCTTTACAAAAGTTGAGTTAGTTCAAGCTTTCATAAATTTTGGAAGAACTCAATTATTAAGTCATAATTAGGACCGTATATTTCACTCATATCATTTGGAATGGTCTCTAAAAATTAGAGCAATAAGACTTGGATTAAATTGATTCATAAGGGATTTGTTGACTTGAGTTAGTATAATCGTTTTATATCTTTTGAATAACTCAATTCTATGATAGGACCATGCATTATCATTAATATCATTTTTTGGTCTCTAAAATCACTTGAAAATGGTCTTGATCTTTACATAATGATATCATAAGACCATACATACTCACAAGTCCTATCATTTGCTTTGAAATCTGACTTTTAAAGGTTAGAGGACTTTGAGGACCCTCAAACTTAAGTTTGAGACTCGTCAAAGTTATAGAAGAAAACAGGGCTTTCTAGAAGGTAGTTTGAGAAGCCTCAAACTGCAGTTTGAGAAGTCTCAAAGTTTTTGAGGTGCCTCAAACTGCACTTTGAGAAGCCTCAAAGTCACTTTGAGGCACCTCAAAGATGTTTAATTCAAATCTAACGGATAATTTAGATCATTTAATGGTCCCAACAACCCTTAACAGCTATAAAACGACCATATCTCTTAAAGGGGATATAAATACACCTTGTATATGTATCTTACATGCAAAAGAGTCTACCATAACCCTTTATGATCATATCTTGTTGGTAGAGTTCACCTCCATGCTTAAATTTCATATTCTATAGAGGTAAAAATCACACATGAGCTTAATTCTTCATTCTTGTGGTTATTCATCATTCTAGAGTTGAGCTTTCATAATGATTTATCAATTGTAACTCCAGGTATGTAATCTATCATTTGTATATCTATCCATTGAGGGATATTCTTCATTGTAATCAAACTACTTATCTACCTTTGAGAGGAAGACCAAGTGATACACTTGGCAATGAAGTCCAAGTCATGAGCTTGGCAAAGAAGTCTTGGTGAGGTGTTCATTGAGTAAGGAAGCCCAAGTCATGAGCTTGGCAAAGATGTCTTGGTGAGATTTTCATTGAGCAAGGAAGCCCAAGTAATTCACTTGGCAATTGTATGGTTTGTTTTCCACCCTTAAGGAAGGCTCTATAGTGGATACCTCAAGATGAGCTCTTGAGGCATGGATGTAGGCTGGAGTTGCCGAACCATGTAAATATTGTGGTGTTGCTTGGTTTGCATCTCTGTAACCCTTAACTCCTTTACTTAATAGCATTTTATATACTTAATTTCATTATATTTTATATATGAATGCTATGAGTTTATATGCTTTAATTCATATGAGGAGGATGGGATGAATACTTGGAGTAAGTTGCACACCATGTGTTTGATAAAATGTTTCTATGAGCTTTAATTTCATTTTAGCATTGATAGACATATATTCAATTAACTCATTTAATTCCTTATCCAATGAACTATTTTATGAATGAATGAGTAGAACTTCAAGTGCTTGATTAATTACCTATGAAAGCTTTACTCTTTACATCATATCCATAGGTAATTGCTCAAGTACCCTTTTGATAGGCTTACTCATTTATTTTGCTAGCATTTATTTTTATAATTGTTTATTTAATGAATGTTGTTTAAATAGGAGGATGTGATGTATGCTTGGAGTATATTAGTTGAGTTGTAGAATTGATTATTTTGTAAATTGATTGAGTATTTATTTGATTACCTTTTTGCCAATCAATTTGCATATCATGTGTTTGATAAAATGTGCAAACAACATTTCCACACACTACAAGCATGATACGTTACACTTTTATGAACACTTCATTTGTTGTATCCACTAGATCATTTAAGTGCATAATAGGTAGATCATTCTCATTTCCACTTGTTGAATATATAATTTTATCAAGTGTTTGACAAAAGTTCAAACAAGCCTACTTTTGTCAAAATGAGCTAAACTGAAAAAGTTTCATCGTTTGCCTATTGTCCCTATTCACCCCCCCTCTAGGAACAATTCTTGGGTAACACTATTACTCTGTATACTTTCGACACTAATTTCTCTATGTCCTATAGAGTTTTTTTTTATCTACAGTGTCTTCTATAGTTGAACCAAAATCATTCTCTCAAGCTGTCAAAATTTCATACTGGCGAGATGCAATAGTTGCCAAAATTGAAGCATTAGAAAAAAAATCATACCTAGACTCTTGTTCCTTTACCTTTACATCACAAGCCTATAGGCTAAAAATAAGTTTTTAAGATAAAGTATCTTTCAGATGGTTCCATTGAGCGTTATACGGCCCGTTTGGTTGCTAAAGGATACAATTAGATTGAGGGACAAGATTACTATGATAACTTTGCTCCCGTGGCTAAATTAGTCATTGTTCGTTTGCTTATTTCTATTGTTACTATAAGAAAATGGTCCATCATCAATTGGATGTCCATAATGCATTTCGATAAGGGGATTTGGATGAGACTATTTACATGACTTTACCCATGGGATTCGCCCAACAGGGTGAACAAAAGGTATGCAGACTCAATAAATCATTGTATAGACTCAAACATGCTTCTCGACAATGGTTTGCTAAATTCTCTACAACATTGATCAAAGCAGAGTTTACTCAATCTAAATCTGACTATTCTTTATTTACTCAAATTAATGGTTCTAATTCTACATTTGTGCTCGTTTAATCAAAGTAGCACACTCTAAGAAAGGTCTCTTCCTTACTCAACGCAAATATACCACTGACATTTTATTCGATATAGGAACTATAGGTGGTCGAATTTCTGAGTTCCCTATGGAACAACATCTCAATCTCTCTCCAGAGACAGGCACATTTTTACTAGACCCTACAATTTTACTGTTGCCTTGTCGGTCATCTTTTCTACCTTACCATCACAAGACCTGATATCACCTACGCCATTAACAAACTTAGCAAATTCATGTCATCCCCACATACTCCACACATGGATGTTGCTAATCGAGTACTTCGTTATCTCAAAGGATCTTCCTTGGTTTCAACCCTATCTCATGGAAGACAAAGAAACAACCAACTGTATCTAAATCTTCTGCAGAGGTCGAATACGGATCAATGACAACCTTTGTATGCGAGCTTCAATAGCTAAAGTATCTTCTTGCTGATTTGGGCATTTCACACACATCTCTGAGACCATGTTTTGTGACAATCAAGCAACTATTTACATCTCTCATAATCCAGTGTTTCATGAACGAACAAAGCACATCGAGATAGATTGTCATTTCGTGAGGGAAAAGATCAAAATAGATTATTGTCTCCACGATACCTTCCCTCGCCATCTGAAGTTGTTGATCTATTCACAAAGCGACTTGGAAATGATGCTTTCTTACGACCTAGGAAGCACATATACTTTCCTAACGTTGTCGTGGCCGTATCGAACACGTATCCGATAGGGATACACATCGGATTAGGCTGAATACATGATAGATACGATTGGATAAGCGATGGATACAACTGAGAGTTTGATATGGCTGGGACACGACTAGGATACAACATAATATTTCTAGGATACGTCTAGGATACAGCTAGACAAAATTATACTTTTAAAAAAAAAAAATTAGGGTCTAATTCGTATAATAAAAAGTTAATTATTTTAAAAAAATAAAACAAAAAGAACTTATAATCCTAAATTGGTAGTGAAAAAGAAATAGAGAAAAAAATGAGAGGATGAAGAGAATTTGGGTTATGTCTCATATAATTGACTATTAATTTATGAACACATTTGTGATTTAATCACATTTACATTCATAATTTTATGGAAAACTAACCTAAAATAAATTTTTATATATAAAAAAAATTATTATTTTTACTTATCCTTGCCATATCCATATCCTATTTTTTTAAGATTTGTCGTATCATTATGTTCATATTATGTCGTACCCGTGTCCTGTGTCCGTATCCGTGCTTCTTAACTTATGACTCATTCGCAAGATGGACGTTATTGACATCCATGCTCTATCTTGAGGGGGAGTATCACGATATCAACTCCAATAGACTTTTCAATTCAAAATTGTTGTTACTTACTTCATCAAATCAAGCAGTTAATTTTGAATACCTCAAGTGATTATTTATTTTCTTATCCAGAGGAACTAACTGATAGATATTCTGTTGTAAAATCTAACTAACTACTAGATACTCTCTTGTAACACATTGAAGATATATAAAAATATTTTTCAACTTTGCTCTTTCACTATTATTTATTTGATTCCATGAGATCAAAATGATTTAATTAAAAATAAGTCACGTTTGTAAAGTAATTATCCTCTTTTCAAAGTAGTATAATGTGTCAAATATCATGTAATAATTTACTTCAAATACGCTTTTGACGAGCAGTAAAAAAAAATATAGAGAGAGTAGACAAAGTTAAAAAGTGACATGAGAAATGACTCATTTCAATGAAACAAATGTAAAGAGGAGGAGGAGGTGGACGAGGAAGAAGAAGAGAATTATGAAATTAGTATTCATAATGAGTAGTCTTCCTAAAAACATTTTAGAATCATTCGCATTTAGACCAACTTATTTTCTAATAATCATACGATAAAATAAAGTAATAAATAATACATTCGCCCAAGTCTTTGTTTGATTCGATGGAGTTATTGGGGCCTAACCCAAACAAGTCCGTTCTATTTCTATACACAGGCACACATATAAATATATTATACTCCGTACAATACAGAAACATATATATATATATATATATATATATATATATATATATATATATAAATACCACAACCAAATAAGCTCTGTGACGAGAGGCATTAGCTGGCAGGCCAGCTGGCCAGACAAGACACCAGATCGCTTATGAATTGCCACATTTACGGCAGAGAAGAAGCCACGTGATAAAGTATTAACTACACGTCATATATTCTTACCCGTACACTGTTCCACACATCAACACGCGTCGCCTGACGTGGCCATTGCTCCTCTCTCTCTCTCTTCTCTTTCTGTGGAAGGTGAAAACTCTCATTTCCTGTGATTCGTGAGAGAGAGAAAGAGAGATTACCAGAGCTAGAAAGGGCAAATGCTGGAAGTGACGGACTAGGGTTAGGTTTTCGCGTTTTGGAGTTCTAAAAATCGTTACGGCTAAAGCATTGTGTCTACATACATACATATGTATGTATATGGGTTTTTGTTTTGGAGGTGAGAAGGAGGGAAAATTGGGGATATTTTAGAGGTATGTTCAATTTACGCCTTTGAATTCTTGATCTTTTGGTTTGATTATTATGTGTTTTCATGATTACTGGAAATTTGACTGTTGAGATGTTTGATATGATGCAGTTGTAGAGTAGAAGTTGTAATCCTCTGTAATTTCACAATTTTTTTTAGAACAGTTTGGGTACTTTCTATGAATAAAAACTCAACTTTCAATTAAGGCTAAACTTTGATTAATGATAAACAGTAGTTTATGAGAGCATATCTTGGTGCCATGCTAAAAGCTCGGATTGAAAAACGTGAGGACTGGAATTCGAGTCTGAGAGCAGCCATTGGTAAATCTCATGTCATTGGAAATTTCAATAGCACGGCAGACCAACTTCACAGTCAAAAAGTTCCATGCCTCATTCTGTTTTCCCCGATTTGAAACAAAGTGAAGTTTTTTTTTTTTTTTTTTTTTCTGATGTGCTTGTTGATGGTGCGTGTGTATGTTTTTCTCTCTAAAGTAACCAAAATAAAGATATTAAAAATAAGAAATGGAAGAAAGTTATACACCTCAACTCAATTCACCAAGCCTTAGTCCCAACTAGTTGGGATTTATTACATAATCCCATCTTCTCCGGTATGCATATCATTGATGATATCCAACTCAATGGAATCATGTCCTTTATCAGAGCCTGAATACACGATCTTTCATCGGCACATCCTAGTTTGCTCCTTTTGAGTACAGAAAATGATGTAAACTCCATCAATAGTGCAAAATCAAATATTATATGGGTCACTGTCCTGCTCCCGCCTAAGAGCTGGGAGGGGAGACAGAGGCACAACTATTCTTTAAAAATATTGATAGATTTTCACACAGTCAAAATTTTTAGGGGTTTTAGGAATAGAATTAATTCTTGATTGTAATTAAGTTCAACAGGATTTAGTTTAAAAAGTTTCATGTGCTCAGTCTTTTACGTGTTTAGTTGGTTGACAAAGCTTATAAGCAGGTCTGTATAGGACAAGTGAATGAAGAATGAAGCCAGGAATGGTGGGATTTGAATGAATTTTGACTCGAAAAATGCAAGAGCTTTACTCTCTCTCTCTCTCTCGGTTTTGAATCCAATGTATTGGGCTCAGTGTTCTTGGTTCCCTCAAAGCTCATTTTAGGACCATATATTTTCATTAGATCACCATTATATTTTTTACCACCTAGTCTGGCAGTTCGTCTGGCTTTCTTCTTGTGCATGCAGCACTTAAACTTGAATTAAATCTTCCTCTTCCAAGTGCAGCCATTTGTTGTTCCTGCATATGTCTGAACCTTCGTAGTCGACATACTTAAGGTATAAAACGACTTTCCATTGTCTAATCCTTAATTGGTACCCCCTCTTGTTTCTCACAAATGCATTTATTTCTTCATGCCTTGGTGCTAATCTTCTCATTGTTCACAATTTGGCTACATTCATTTCTTTTGCTTTTTTTAATTGGTAGCTTGACACTGTGTACTTTAAAGCATAGCTGGCCTTTTGGTTCTCTTCTAAATTTTTATTCTTTAGGTCATAAGTTTGAGGAACACATCCTCTTTATTTTAACAATATTACTGCAAGTAACGCCATTTATGGTCATTTTTCAACTTCTTCCCTATCCTTGTATTATTCTCCCCTTTTATTAGCAAATTTATAGTCAACTTTTCTTGAGAAATTCGTTATTTCTAATTTGAATAAGCTTTTTACAAGTGTAATCACTTTATAATCATATCTACGCCCTTTCCCATAATGAAGGATGAGGATTGTTGCCTGGTTCTGCGTTAAGACGCTTGAGTGTCAGTACCATTAGGTTGAGCTTGAGTCTTAGAGTAATCACTTTGTGAAATATCAAAGTTTATGTCTTTCTCGAGTCCTCCCTTCCTAGGACTTTCCCGAGACCAGAATTGGTAATGCCCTGCCCATGATGTATGATGACTACACTGAATACCTTCCTAACCTCAATTCTTGAAAGATGGTAGTGTTTACTAATGATAAAGTGATAAAGTAGCCTTCAATTGGTTTTTGGAAATTCAGTTAAAATGTTGTTGGAAGTGCTGGACAACTATTAAGGAATTTGAGTGCAAGGGTAAAGGCTTATGGGGTAGGGAATGATTTAAGGCTATAAAGATTAACGTTTAGAGTGATTTTGTTTGCTGCTCTGGTGCTATGAACAGTGATATATGGACTGGAAAGTTGAGTCCTTGTCCCGTCATTCCTCCCCCTCCTCCTCCTACTCTTTCCCCTTTTGTTTTGTGGGCTTTGATTTTGGAATAAATAAATTCTTTATTGAGGATTTGGCTTATCAAGGTAGGAGTCTTAAGGTAGGAAAGGTAATTTGTAAAATTTAATTTCATATTAGTTGAAGTGCAATAAATCAAAGGGAATAAAGAAAGAAGAAGAAAAAGAAGAATCAATCTAGTAGTAAATCCTAGAATCCTTTAGGCTTCACATCTAGAGTTAGGTTTGCATCACATATCCCAAATGGCTTTAGCAGTTGTGAAAATTCTCTGGAATGATCCCTATTGAATTTGAAGGATTACACATGTATATTAATAGATATCCTTGCATTAAACAGGAACATAAAAGTTGAGACTTTGAAAAATAAAATTCATCTAAACCAACTAAAAATTATGTAAAAAGACCAACAACACAATGCGACCAAAATAGGTCCATGGACCACCCCATATGACCCATTTCTGGTTAATCAAAATTTCAAAAAGGCCCTTGATTAAGATGGGCGGGATGGGGATTAGAAGGTTGGAGCCCTTCTATAATGCTCTCCTTGGGAATTGGATGTGGAGATTTGGAAGAGAGAGGCAAAAGCTTTGGAGGAGGGTTGTCTCTAGTAGGTATGGGGAGGAGAGGGGTGGTTGGTGTTAAGCGAAGGTGAGGATAGGAAATTCATTCAGAGAGGTTGGGATGAGTTTTTTAAACACATCAGATTCAAAGTTGGGAATGGCAGAGATATTTGTTTTTGGGACCGACTTTTATCATCTTGATAGTGGGAGGACAATTTGGGATGTTAGCTTCTTGAGAAATTTTCAAGATTGGGAGTTAGAGGATGTATTTCGTTTTTTGGAACTGATTTATCTCCAAGTGGTGGATGATGGGAGAGCCGACTCTTTGGTGTGGGTGTCTTCGTCTCAGAGGATGTTTGATGTTCGGTCCTTCTATATGAGACTATTCGGGGCAGCAGAGATGTTTTTCCGTGGGATGTTTTGTGATGCACTAAGGCTCCCCCTAAGGTGGCCTTCTTTGGGCGGATGACTGTCCTTGGAAGGATTTTGATGATAGACAATTTGACGAAAAGGCAACGGGTTATTGTTAACTGGTGTTGTATGTGTAAGAGAGATGAGGAGTCCGTTGACCATCTTTTACTTCATTGTTTAGTGGCCCGGGACTGTTGGAGTTTGCTCATGGGGTTGTTTAGGATTCAGTGGGTTATGCCTGGTGTCATGTTAGAGGCTTGGAGAGATTGTATAGTGGGTCTCCAAGCCCATGACTATTGGAGGGTAGCCTCTGTTGTTGGATATCACTCTTATGTTATGATGTTCACATGACACTCTTAACAGGATGTGTGTTAGCCTGTAAAAGATTAAACTTTTTTCCTTTCTTAACACCAATTGGTTGCGTGTTAGCTCGTAAAAGATTAAAATGTTTTCCCTTCTTAACACCAATTGATTTTAGGTGAGATGACGGCTTAAGATCCAACAAGAGCCCCCTTATGTGTTTGGTGGTGTTTATGGAGAGAACAGAATAGGAGATCTTTCGGTGATGAGGAGACTCTTATTGGGGTGTTAAAATACTCGTGTTATCGTGCAGGGAGTGTTGTTGGATACCACTCTCATGTTTTGATGTTCACATGGCACTCTTAACAGGATGTGTGTTAGCAAGTAAAAAATTAAAAAGTTTGCCCTTCTTAACACCAATTAGTTTAGGTGAGATGGTGGTTTGAGATCTGACAAGAGCCCCCTTTCGTGTTTGGTGGTGTTTATGGTGAGAGTACTCTATTATTAGCTCTCTTTTTTGTTGGGTGCTTGGGAGAAATTGCAATTCAATAGGAGAGAGAGTTGACTTTTTGGATTCTTTGAGAGTTTAGGGGCCCTATTTGGTCCTTATTTTGTTTTCGGGCTGCACTCTCCTTTTGGGTGCCTTCTAATACAATTTTACTTGTAAAAAAAAAAAGGCTCTTGATTAAAAAAAACAATATAATATAGATAAAACAAAACCAGCAGCAAACTGAACTGAAGAATCATAAAATAAGACCAACTAAGAGTTCCTAAGAGGGCTCACCTTGAAGTTTAACCAATTCCTAAAGATTCAACTTCTTTAAATTTGGTATATCTTGAACTTCCTATATACTGCATCACCATCTTCAAACTCTTATACTCTTCACCACCAAAACTGAACAAGTCAAATTTTGAGGCGCTCTGAAAGTTAATAAATAAAAAAAAAATTCTCTAACAGTATCCATGTGAGCACAGCCCCTCTGCAGTATGTGTGCTGCCAGAGAAACAATGAGATTTTTCTATCATGTTTGATCTCTTAAGCATTCTTTATTGGTGCATATCTTTTATTTCATATTCTTTTTAATTGCAGTCACTTCTGTATTCTCTTTTTCAGTCTGTCAAATTTTATGCATCCCAATATCCCAGTATCCTATTACTTTTATGTTTATATTATCCTGTTTGATGTTGATTAAATTCTTTTTTTTATTTAGAAAAAGGGATAAGTAAAGAACTGCACTGTGAGATCTGCATTTGCTTCGTAGCGGTTCATCTTTTTTGGAATTTGAAAATGGGAAGTGGTGAAGGCGATAAATCTTCAAAATCTGAGAAAGCATCTCCATCTGCGCAGGTTAGCTCTTACTGACGTGGTGGAGTATATATAACATATGTATTCTGAATTTTTAACAACTGCTGATGAATTTGTTTTTTATAATAACAATTCCAAATGAATAATTATCCCGTCCCAACACCCCACGTAGGTGGAACCAGCACTTGATAATGGCCTTTTAGTTCCAAATAAATTATGATGGCTGTATATCAGAGGATAATTGATCTATACTTATTACTTGTATAAAATTTACTTCAACCTATTTACTTCATACATGTATTTTTGTGTGTGTGTGAGAGTCAGAGAGAGAGAGAAGGAAAATCATTGTTCTTCTGGGTCTGAATTGTTCCATCCATTGCCATTGGCAGGAACAGACTAACATCCATCTCTACCCTAATTGGGCATCCATCCAGGTTATTCTTTTTATACATGCATCTTTCTGTTTGCATATGCCATCAAGTTCTTTGGACCTTTCAAACATCAGAAAGTTGTGTTATTATCAATTTCTTGAAATTATTTATAATACAACAAATTTGCTTCACCTTTAGGCATATTATGGGACTGGAGTACCTTTACCACCACAGTGTTTCAACTCTGCAGTTACAGCTGGTCCGCTTCCGCAACAGCATGTGTGGGCCCCACCACAGGTATTCCATAATCCTCTGAGTTTCCATGAGCGTCCCCTGCCTTCCCCCTTTGTCTTTTCTATTGTAGGCCTGAGTTGTAGCTATGTATCAATTGGAGTATCTGATGAACTCATTCTCTATTTGACAAAAAAATGTCTCAGCAACTGATGTCACCTTATGGAGTGCCTTACCCGACAATTTACTCTCATGGTGTTGTTTATGCTCATCCTGCAGTTCCTTTTGTAAGTCATTATTGCTGTTACAACTTCAGTATCCTAGATGCAAAATTCAATTTGCAGGTTGCACGTAATAAATAGCTCTGAAGAACTTCCTTTATTTTAGGCGAAGAAGAATTATATATTAGCTTGACTGATACAACTTAGTTTCTTATGATTGTTAAAGTTCCTGGACTATTCCAACTGATTACTCAGCCCCACTTCCTCTCTCTTCTCTTCTCTCCCCCCACCTCCACCACCCAAAACAAAAAAAAACAAAACTACTTCTTTCAATTCTGCTGGATAGATTCATCCTTAACCATTTCCTATCCTATGCTTGAATTTTTTTACACACTGCCTCCTATATTCCCAGTGTTGTGGATGTTATAAACTGTTTGAATACCACAGGAGGTTACATCCACAGTTTACTTGATGTTTTATTGCCTGAGGGGAAAAAACCGTTCTTAGAATTATTGTAGACTTTTATTTTAATCATTTATGTGTTTGTTTTGGATCAGAAGCAGAATTTTTTTCTGCAACTGTGAGTCTTAAAACATATTCACCATTCTGCAGGTTGCAACTCCTGTAAGTTCAGAAATGCATTCTAAAATACCAGATAACATGGACCAAGGGTTAGAAAAGAAGTTAAAAAGGTTGGATGGACTTGCTGCGCCAGTAGACAAAGACACTGCTGAGGTTGATGCTATGGGATCAGTCCATGAGGCATCACAGAGGTTTGTTAACCTAGATCTATTTTTTGATCCACTTGTTTCTTTCCAGTAACCAAAATGGGTGAGCTTGTAAACTTATTTCTCTAATTCTCTTCCTGCACTTGCTGCTTGGTGCAAAAATTGAAGTCATGCTCCATTTAATCGATTTCAGTTAGTAGTTTTTTTTGGTTGTAAAGTATTTATTTTAGTGGATTTCTCTGTCAACATAACCAAGATTCCTGTTTTATTTATTTATTATTATTTGCAGTTTTGAACGTGGTATTGATGCATCTAGTGATGGAAGTGATGTTGATACAAGAGTGAGGATTCTTCTTTATGTCACCTTCTTTTATTCTTTGTTTTGTCCTTAGACAAGTATAAGACACAGAACATGAAGTTAAAAGTAATGATGTTCTCTATATTTTAGGCACACCAAAGCAAGAGGAGAAGTAATTCAATGAGCATGTTATTAACTGGTACGATTAAGCCCCTAATAAAATTATCCTGAGAGTATTGTGGCATGTGCGTTGGACTGCAAAGTCTGGCTTTGAAAGGGTATAGTGCCTTTAGTGGCCACCTTCTGAAATAAAAATCTCTAGCTCTTCTTCTCCTAATGATATGGTTCAGACTTTAGAAAGAGTATATTGTGTTTTTGGTGTAAAACTGACTGAAATCATGGAACAGGATATGCATTCCTGACTTGTATAGTTGGAGAAAGACTCTTTTTTCCTGGCTTATTTGTTCCTATACTTTTTGTGTAACAGAGAACAATGTTAAAGACCATACACAGGCCAGCCCCATCCCTAAAGGGGAAGCATACATGAATTCCACTAGGGTTTCAAGGGTTACAGTAGCTCCTGAAAATGTTTCAGTAACACCAGTGGAACATCCATATGGTACAGAAGCTATTGCCACTTGTGCTGCTTCCACTGCTGCTGCAGGGCTGCCTTTTGAAGTTCCGGTAAAGGTCTGATATGCAATTTATTTTTTGGGTGGTTGCTATTGTTATTGTGCTTTAAATTTTCTATTAATATTACTTCTGTTTGTCCTGAATAAAGCTGAGACAGTTTGATGTACCCATATACTCTTCTTGTTTCTTTAAATGCACACTATGTTACTCATCAAAATAAATAAATAAACAGGCACTACATTACTGATGAACCACAGGAATGGTGAAAAAACACAGACACGGGCTGTCCTCATTTTTTTTGTTCAATCAGCCAAATAAGTTGAGACATTGCCAGCTTTAATCCTATAGCTCAGTAGTGCATTTTTCTTAAAGCTTGTTGATTTGCTCATTTTTTGAAAAATTATTTGAGCTCGGTTATATTCATATTTAATTTGCCATCTTTGCTTGTTTACCCAGGATGAGCGACAGCTGAAACGAGAGAAGAGGAAACAGGCTAACAGAGAATCTGCTAGGAGGTCTAGGCTACGGAAGCAGGTATTTTAATATCGGAGTTCTTACTTTTGACTGGGCTGTATGAGCTAGTTTGTCATTCTGGTGCATTCTATTCTTTTTCTCCAGGCTGAAACTGAGGAACTGATGATGAGATACGAATCCCTGAAAGTGGAAAATTTGTCTCTCAAATCTGAAATAAAACAACTAACTGAGGATTCGGAGAAAGTGAGGCTTGAAAATGCTGCATTAATGGTATTTTCTACCCTATATATTTATTTTCTTTTTCTGTGTTTGGGTTTGGCATATTGCAATTGGATTAGACTGTATATAAATGATTACAGTAGCAAGCTTAAAACCTATATATATATATATATATATATATATATGATTAGACCATGTAAGTCAGGATCACATGATGACTGCACTAATTCAGAGACACTATGCATTTTTAATGACTGCACTTACATGTGCATGATCTTGCAGGAGAAGTTAGATACTTCGCAACTAGAATGGCCTGCCAAAGTAGTTCCAGACCGGAATGCATCCAACTTAGCCTTACTTAATATTGCTGACGACTCTCCTACACCACCTAACTCGGACTCCGTTGGCATAAGTTAGTGAAGAGAATACGAGAAGATCCACCCCTCCCTCAAGAACTCTAGTTCCGCGACCAAACTTCAAATGATCAAATCAAGACAGATGCTGTTGCCATGGGCCGATGGAGCTTACGATGATCTGCAACCATACTTTCTACCTGTTCTTTAGATAGTTCTGTGATTTTGGCAAACAAATTTGCCGAATTCACATGTATGATAAGTTCTAGTTTGTAGCACAGGCAATTAGGTAGCTAAGAGGATGGAAAGTACTTGTTGAATACAAAGCTTCATTTTTTGAGTCTTTGCTCTTAATGATGTGGTTAACCAATGGACTGTTGGTTTTGCTGCTAGGTTTGTAATTTGGTAAGTAGGTAGAGGTAAACAGAAGTGTGTTGTATTATCTTTGCAGTTGTTCTGTTTTCTGTACTACTGATACTAAATGTCCAAAGTATGCCAAGTTAATTTTTATTTGAACTCTGTATTGTTATAAACTTCTGTCTGTTGGCCAAGATTGCCTTGTAATGTAACCTTGTAATTCTTGGAAATCCTAAATTAAACATAGGGCTTTTGTTATTCTACACATTATGAATCCTATAGTAGATAATTTTTTTCTAATAATATATAACTATTCAGTTTGTGTTTTAAAGTTAGGGTTCTTACACACGGAAACACACACGATGTTTACGTGCTTCAGTTCTTAATCCTCACCAATATTCAATCTCAGCCGTCCGCATTCGCATCGCATATGTATATAGGTATATATTTACAAAATCAGATTTATTAATTCCAAGCTTAACATAAAGTGATCAAATACATAGGAATCTATATATATTATATAAACAATCTGTGGCGGCATATATATGCATCAACCATACATATAAAATCAGATTTAGTATAATGGATTGATTTTGTAAAATTTGAAATTATGTGTAAATTTGAAATTTTAGGTTTGCACAGTAAGATTTGATAAATTTTGGAATTTTTTAATTTAATAAATTTGTAATTTGTCAATTTTTATTTTGTAAATGCATAATATTTAATTAATTACTAGCTACCTTTATCACATTAGCAGTGATATACAGCGAAAATTGAACTAGTTCGATTAATTTTTTGTGAGTAGAGTGTGATATCAGCATAACATTGACATCATATTGATGTCAACATAACATTAACATGATATTGATGTCACACTTCACTCACAAAATTTAATCGGTGAAATAGTTCGATTAATTTTTGTGAGTAAAGTGTGACATCAACGTGATGTCAACATAACATTAACATCATATTGACGCTGCACCTCACTCACAAATTTTAGCCGGACTTGTCTCACTTTTGACCACATATTATTATTCTTTGTCACATTTGTTTTTCTATTGTGAGGTTTATGTCAATGCTTACGTTTCAAAAAGAAAGATAAGGTCAAAACTTCATAAAGAAAAGCGCCAAAATGACTAGGCTAGGTCTTCTTCGTACAGCCCATGTCGAAATTGGACCAAGTTCGAACATCCTGGACCAATCTAAGAAAAATCTCTTTATGGGTCAAAAGTCTTTTTCTACATCGTTTGCATGTGGACCGAACATTGAAAATAATGGACAAAATTAACATGAATAGTTGGTAATGAAAGATAAAGTAAGTAGTAACATGTCATTTTACCTAGGTTATAGCCTCAGATGAACCAAAATGAAAAAAAATATGATTTATGTAACTGATCCAAATAGTTGCCAAAACGAAAAAAAAAAAAAAACTTTCTTGAGTTGAATTGAATTTGAATTAAAACAGACACTTGTGAGGCCGATAATGTTATTTGAAATGGGGGCATTGTTTCATTGTATTCGATGAGTATGCTTTCAAGGAATTTGAAGGGCCTAGTTTTGGATGTTCCTTTATTTAAAAAATTGTGGTTCCAATTTTTCAAATGTTTTTACATTATTGATTTCAATTTTAGTACTTATTATAAATGATGTATCACCGATCTCTCTTTATTGAACCACTCAACATGTGCTCTGAGATAGATGTGACAAGGACACCTAGGCTCGTGACACCAAAAAACATGTCCCAAGTTATCACGTTAACAACTAAAGTCACTTTGTCTAGTTTGAGAATGCTGATTCGAGTGTTCGAGGTTGTTTCATTAACAAACGATGCTCCTTATCATGTTCGGCGTTGCAGTTCAAATGTTCCATCAGTGTTAGCACGATCCATACCACGTGAGTTAGTATCAACTTACATCAAGACTCCATCACGGCCGTTTACGTGAAAAGTGATCCAATAATCGACCTAACTCATCTTGCACTATAAATATAACTCATTTATTTATGAGCAAAGCTCCTGTACCAACACACACAGTTAATAGAGCCTTTACTTAAGGCTGAAGTGACTGAACTTGAGAGATGACAATTCTTGCTCTCTACAATTGCCAAAGTTAGATAAAGAGAGATTAGAAGATTTCCTCAATCGTAGAAATTAAGAATATTTGTTGGGCTCTAGCCTTAAATTTAAACTTAAACACGCCGGCACACAATAGAATTACAATTGTATCTGTTCGAGCACACTGTGAGTCAAACAAGCAGCATCTTACCAAATACAAATAGGGAGGATGTGCTGACATAATTGCAATGTTTAAGCTGAGACCTACCCTCAAATTTTAGATTTGATCAATCTATGGTGTTGAATGCAGTGACAAGGTTCGCACAACTATTAAGGGCAGAGAGGCTTCGGCTCACCTGTTCAATAATTATCATTTTTTTTGTTATTTTTTTATTATTTTTGTTTTGTTTTTTTTCCTTTTGTCGTTTTCTTTTTTGTCAAAGAATAACCAGGAAACTTTTTGGGTGCACAAGTGAATATAAGAAATTTTGAGGGGACAAATATCTAACTGAAACTCTCCTTTTTCTTAATAAGTGGTTGTTATTTCAGGTAATCTTGGTCGCATGTTAAGAATTGAGAAAGCTGATGATTTTGCCAAGTCACACACACATATATATATATATATGTGTGTGTGTGTGAACCCAAGTACGTGGTATATTATGAGTCAATCACACTCCAAAAGATATATGAGAGGAATATTATCGTCCAGATCTGACTATTCAATCTTTATTTTATCAAATCAATACGACGAGTTCGGTACCCAGACGTTGATTGATGTTCTACGAAGGTGTACTTGACCCTTACCATTTCTTTGCCATGTATGTATCTATTGGCTCTCTATTTTTTATGCACATTTCTAGACATATAAACTGCCTTTCATGACTATTTTGCCTGAGTTTGGCTTTTGAATATCTTTTGAATATTCAGTTGAAACTCATGACTGTCAAGTCTTATTTTGAACCCTTTTTTTTTTGTTGGTTCTTTGAGATATTATAGACATTACTTTTTGTTGAAAATTTTGTACAAGGTGATATCTTTTTATTGAAATTTGTGGGTTTTAGGGGAAAGGTTTTTCCATTATATATATATATATTTGTTTGGATGAGTGTTTGACATGTGAAAGTTATAATAGGTTTTCAAGGTTGAGGAAAGACTAAGGTAGTTAAAATGTTTAGTTGAAAATTTGGTTTCTGTTCACGAGAAAACATAGTTTTTTTCACAAGAAAGGTGACAAAAATTAATAAGAAAGGAGTTCAGATTCTCACCTGCTTCATTGATTGCTGAGCTTTTACTACAGCTCAAGAGTTGTGCCTCTCTCAGTTTTTGTGATAGTCAGTACAAAAGTAGTTTTGTTCTGGTTTATGAGAGACAGAGAGTTAGTTTTGCCTTCTTTGTTTTCTTCCAATTTATGTTCATTTTTGTGTGTTTGAAATGAATCCTTCTGAGGCAGCTGGGGATCAGAAAGCAACCGTCGAGATTACAAAGGACAAGAATGGGATTGATCAGGTCGTGCTTCGAAACCCTAGAGGTGTTTCGGTGCAGGTTAGATAATTCAATCTCCCATTCTGCACTGTTTATTTGCTGCAGTTGAATTTCATCGGCTTAATTCTAAAGTTATAAAGCCGAATTAAGCTCACAATATAGGTTTTAGAGTTTCTAAACTGAAAATCTTCATGCAGTTTATGTTTGTTACTTAATATATTGATGATTTTTGGTGTCTTTAATTCATCCAGGTTAGCTTGCATGGAGGGCAAATTCTTTCGTGGAAGACTGACCGGGGAGAAGAATTATTATTCACAAGTAGTAAGGTGAACTTTTCGATTTGTATATTATCCTTAATTTGCAATAAAATTCTTGAGTGTTTGAAAAGTTATCAATAAATTTAAATGAAAACCCGTATTAATTAAGTGATTATTTGACAATAATTAAAATTTCATGATATTCTCATGTATCATGAATGATCCCCGAATCAATAAAAGCTTTGCTGAATCTTGTTGGAGAATTTCAGAACAAGACCATCATATATATATATATATATATTTCTTAAGATGCATTAATATTCTCTCCGAGTCATTTTTTCAAGAATTGAATTCTGAACTATCTATATGTTGATGATATTAATCAATTGCTTGGATCAATGTGGTATTTCTTTGATTATTATCGAGAAACCAATTTCATTTTTTTCTCTCTTTGGGTTTCATTGACTGCCAGGCAATCTTCAAGCCACCGGCAGCTGTGAGAGGAGGAATTCCTATTTGTTTTCCTCAGGTACTACTTTTTTCTCATTGATTTTAGGATATACGTATCAATTTTACAATGCATAACTAATTAATTGGTTTGCTACAATATTTGTGTAAAGTTTGGAAACCGTGGATCATTGGAGCAACATGGGTTTGCCAGGAACAAGATCTGGACTATTGATGATAATCCTCCTCCTTTGCACCCCAATGATTCCAGTGGCAAAGCTTATATTGACTTGCTTCTAAAATCATCTGAAGAAGACCTCAAGGTCTGGCCTCATAGGTATAATTAAGCTTCAATGTTCGGATACCTTCTTGATGTCTTCAATTAAAATCGTAAAAATAGTTGCATCGATATATGTATGACACCTAAAAACATTTGCCCATGTGTATCAAATTAGCATATACGTTAGGAAAGACTAGTTAATCCAGTTAGGACTGTCTGTTTCAGGAACATATTATATGTAGGCATTTTCCACATATCAACATCTTTGTGCAATTCATATTTAATAAAGATCAAGCAATGATCAAATTTCCTTTGAATGCTGAATTAATGAAATGGGACAGTCTTTTTCAGGTTTGAATTTCGTATTAGGGTGTCTCTGGCAGCCGATGGTTGTCTCACCATGATATCTCGCATTAGGAATATCAACTGCAAGCCATTTAGTTTCTCAATTGCATATCACACCTACTTCGCCATTTCTGATATCAGGTAAATTAAGTTCAGAAGATTCTTGTTGAGACGAGACTCTATCATCTTTGACCGTCTCTGATGGATATATGCTTGCCATATATCATGAAGCTGGTTACTGTTTCTTTCTTTTTCTTGCTGTTTAAAGAAACTACATATTAAGCTAATGTCCAATATCAGAGCAATAGTACCTACTAGATTGGCCATCGTACAACATGTAGTAGTAGAATCTGTTTTCTTTTGCTTAATGGCGGAAATGTAGCCTCTTCGCCCTCAGAGGAACGATAAGAACGTCCCCATTGTAGGAAAATGCTATGAGACTCCATGGTATTATAACAAGTAGTTAGAAGAAAGTGACAGGTTGTAGAAAATAAACATGTGGTACCATATATTCTAATAGTCCTTCTGCTTCTAGAAAAGTTATATATGGCTTCACTATGGCCTGAACTCTAGATCATAAATTTGTTTTGACAGTGAGGTCAGAGTAGAGGGGCTGGAGACTCTCGACTACCTCGACAACCTATGCCAGAGGGAGCGCTTTACAGAACAAGGAGATGCCTTAACATTTGAATCTGAGGTAAATTACTTCCGGACTGTTACAAGCTGTGTAGTCTTTAGACTGACTTTCGGAAGTTAAAACACTTGGGAATCTAAATTACTGGTGTTAGAGATGTTTGATGAGTGTGTTATGCTGTGCAGGCATGTTTGCTTGTGTATGTTTTCAAAGAAAAAAATAGAAGAAAAAATACTTGTTTTCGAAGTTTTTGGTGTACCTGCCTTAAAACACTAAGGATGAAGCCATTCTGCCATTGGCCATTGCGAATCTAAATTACTTGTGTTAGAGATGATTGACGGGTGTGTCATGTTTGCTTGTGTGCGTTTTCGAAGAAAAAATACAACTTGTTTACTTATGGGAAAAATTAATTTTCAGAAATTCGAGTTTTGGTGTTTGTATTTTTTTTTTTATTTGTTCTCTTATCCCTTTTCCTTTCTGCTAGATTTCTTGGCATTGTGATATTTTCGTTTACATAATGTGGAAATAACAAAGTGAAAGAAAATCTAGAATTTACATTTATGCATATAGATCAGGAAGATTCAATTATGCTGCTGTTTTGGTAGCGCTATCTTCAATTGCCGCCCTTAAAATTGTGGCACTTGCTTATGAAGGCTTGTCTAAATTGTAGGTGGATCGCATTTATCTTAGTTCTTCAGATGTAATTGCAGTGTTTGATCACGAGACAAAACGGACCTTTGTGATCCGGAAGGAAGGACTTCCAGATGTAGGTAAGCTTTCATTTTCTCAAATTTGACTTCCAAGGTAGAGCAACATTGAATCAAGTTAACAGCTACTGGATTCAAAACTCAGGACATCCTTAAGCCAACTTACCTCTACTCGCATGGCATCTAACTATAGAGTTTTTAATTTTTATTATTATTATTTTTTTGACTCTGCACTTTTGCGTGCAGTGGTTTGGAATCCATGGGAGAAGAAATCGAAATTCCTGGTAGATTTTGGGGATGAAGAGTACAAACAGATGCTTTGTGTTGACGGGGCAGCAATTGAGAAACCGATCACGTTGAGGCCAGGTGAGGAATGGACAGGTCGGCTGGAGCTATCTGTCGTGCCTCCAATTTAGTGAAGCAATCGATCATCTTTATATATTCCCCCGAAGGGAGAGGGCTATATATGCGGATTGAAGTGCTGCTACCAATATTAATAATTGAACCACTTGATATTGCACGCAATGTACTTACTAGTAGCAATATCAATGGCATTATACATGTCAAACCATAACTGCAGTGTAGAAATGAATAAAAACCATGCATGGTCACTTCGTAGTTTACTTGACCGTGATCGATGATTGAAATTTATTCAATGGAAGTGGAGATGTATTTATTTTTTGATTTTTCCTGTTGAATTTGGGACAAGCGTACGTTCTGTTGAACTTTGAGCAGTGTAATCTAAAGTGTACAAAGACTATTAACTTCAAAAATTGTATATATATATATATATATATATATATATATATATATATATATATATATATATGGTTTATTTGATTGATGCATGATACCTTAAGATATACATGTATTGGATTTCTGATGGTGTCATTCTATGAAATATATACATCCTATTTTCTACGGATTGTTCTTAATTTGCCTGTATTGCCACAATTCTGATAGATTCATGAACAATGAATAAGGGATGATTTTATTGATACTACTCCACTCGAGGTAGGAGTCACCTTAACAAGAATCACTTAATAATAATCTTCAATACCTTTCCTTTACTCCTACGTGATATATATAGTCGAACTACATGACTATTGATAATGATAAGCATAAAAGAGAAAGATAATGACAATAATAAAATATAACAACAATGAGATAACAACTCTATCACATCCCTTAGCTCTTATCTTATCATAATCCATATATTGTGGATTAGGCTTACGGTTCTGTCACGCCTCGACTTTCGACACCCGGTTAGGAGCGAAGGAAGTGGGTTGTTCCAATCCAACATGTGGTTTAACCCTTTTCCCATTGTCCATAGGTATTCAAACCCGGTTAAGCTCTGATACTATGTTGTCACGCCTCGACTTTCGACACTCGGTCAGGAGTGAAGGAAGAAGTGGGGTGTGAACTCGTTAAATCAAACATCCAAGCCTCGGTCACCGGAGATTCCATCACCGTGCCGAGGTCTCAACCCTTAAGTCAATGCGGAAGCACAATATATGTATATTCTAAATCATCAATTTATATCTCAACACTCTCATAATCCTTATACAAGTTTTTGCACAATGTATAAACACTAACTCACATTTCTAATGTCCATGGACCCATATAAATACAAATTACATAAATGTAATTGCAATCTCACATCAATATAATCCACATGCCACATGCTAACATGGATAGCCAAATATACAATTCATAATATTATATTCAAAAAGAAATTCTAAAGTATTCTTTCAAATTACTCTAGCACTTTAAGCCTCATCCTCCAATGATACTTTATCTGAAAAAGAGTTTGTAAATAGGGGGTGAGCACCACTGCGGCTCAGTAGGAATGATCCACCCAACTCTACTCTAACTCAGGTGGCCATGCATTGATGCATATGAAATCATTACATTTCTACATGACAGATATCCATACTTTTTACCCATAAATAATTACGTTTTTCAAATCATGCGTGATGCTTCACATTTCAATGCATATACATTTATATATCAAATCGGACAAGTCACAATTAAAATATATAACTCACACCACATAAATCCGAAAATCAATGCAAAGGGGGCCATCAAATCACTCCAATAGTAAGGGTCTCAAGGGCACCCAAACTCTGCTTATGCTTTATCGGGTTGTTATCCCGAAGGGAGTGCCTCCTCTTAGCTAAGTTTTGGGTCTTTTACCCTAGGGGCCATCCCCTTATCTTAATTTCACACTCCTGCCCCAAAACTCATCACGTAGTGCACATAATCACATTAATGCACATATCTCACACAATACAATGCATTTTATCAAATCAATGCATTTTACTGCTCAACTCAAGATTGTCACACTGTCATTCACTCACTTCATGAAAATCATCATGCTTATGCATTTTCAAGAAAAATCATATCTTTCATGCACAAGTTTAAAGCAGAACTCAGATTTTCATATTTTCATCAAATGAATACAATTTAATCAAAGAGCATTCATAATTTCAACTTCACATATGTAACATGTACAAGTCCTAACTAGCATGTTTGATATATACATATGTATAAAACATATTTATATATATATAAATATACACAATATCCTAGTCTTAACAAATCCCAATCCTATCTTTCATGTAACAGATAAGAAACCTATAGAATTAAAGTAAGGATGAGTCTAGCACTCCTACCTCAATTTGGAGTGAGAACTCCAAAAATCTCCAATTCCAATAAAGTTGAAAAGATCGCCATCCACTGCATTGTCAGATTCATGTTACACGGTCACGAGTATCCAAAGTCCATGAAAAGTCTCCATTTTTAAAGGAGAGTGGGCCTATGCCCAATGCCGGTCCAGCCCAACACCAAATCCACCATTTATTCTTTTAAACACTACTGGGCCTATTTTAAGTTTCTGGCCCAGTCCAAATATCAAACTCAAATCATGTGTCCAAATTTCTCATCCTTGGGTTTGTCTCAATTCATTAACACTATTTAAAATGAGTCCAAAACAAAGCCCAATTTATATATGTAGGCCCATTATAAACCAAATCCAACTTTGGCCCATCATCCACATGCAATCTCAACCCCTTCATTAGCCCAAAATCAATCCATGTTAAATCAATTATTGAAACCCAATATGTAAACCGAGACCCTATTGTTTTCCCCCAAGCCACCACCACCGTGGGCAGCCACCAAGAGAAACACCAGCTCAAGCCAATCTCAGCCCAACATCAAACTATCATCAATCACTATGGAAGACCCTTCAAACAAGCTGCCATCACAGCCACCTCGCCACCACCTTGGCCTCACCGTGAACCCACATGGCAGCCATGAATAGCCAAGCTCACTTCAGCCGAAGCCCAACCAAGTCTCGTCGGCACCATCACTCCAACCGCCACCACCGGACTGTCACCTCCACGGACAGCCGCTAGCACCAAGTAGCCCCATCAATCGAGCCATCCCTGTTCCGTCACCTTCATCACCCATTAACCAACCTTCAACCTCAACTATGGCTGTCTCGCAAAGAAAGGCCCAGCCATGCACAACCCAGCCGCTACCAACCTCAAAGACCCACACGGCCAGCACCACCCGAACAGCCTCCATGAACCACCCCTTCATGCACTACATACCCAACTGCCAACACCACCGTGAACCCAGCCGGACTGCCACAAGCCAACGCCACCACCATCACCCCAACCAATAGCCATCTAACCCAGCCAACATTAAACCAAAACCAACCAAACCCACCGGGATCACTGTCGAAGTTCAGCTCGGCACCATCGGCCTTCATCTCCTTCACCAAACCAAGCCTCAACCTAAATGGGTCTCCTCCCACGAACCCATCAGTTCATCATCTACCCACTGTCACCCTTGCCACTTCAAGCTCAACCATCGACTAAGGCACTACCTCCATCAACAACCGACACCATGAACCGCCACAATACGATAGATACGGTGTTATATAAATATACGAGAGATATATATTTATATATGGTAAAGTGGAAGTTTACCGGGGATGCACTGAAAAGTAAAAAGAAGAAGAGAGAGAGAAATAAAAGAAAGAGAAAGAATGAAAAATGAGTTGCATAGAGTTTTAGAGGGAGAAAGCTAGAGAGAGAGAGAGGGGTTCTAGAGAGAAAGAGAGAGAGCCGATAATAGAGAGAAGAAGGGTGCTTCGGCTGGACCTTCATGGTGAGCCTGGCTGGGTCTTCTTGGTCTCGATAGTTGCTGGGGATTCTTCTATGTAGCCGTATTGTGGTGGTTCATGGTGTAGGTTGTTGATAGAGGTAGTGCCTTAGTCGATGGTTGAGCTTGAAGTGGCGAGGGTGACAGTGGGTAGATGATGAACTGATGGGTTCATGGGAGGAGACCCATTTAGGTTGAGGCTTGGTTTGGTGAAGGAGATGAAGGCCGATGGTGCCGAGCTGAACTTCGACAGTGATCCCAGTGGGTTTGGTTGGTTTTGGTTTGATGTTGGCTGGTTTAGATGGCTATTGGTTGGGGTGATGGTGGTGGCGTTGGCGTGTGGCAGTCCGGCTGGGTTCACGGTGGTGTTGGCAGTTGGGTATGTAGTGCATGAAGGGGTGGTTCATGGAGGCTGTTCGGGTGGTGCTGGCTGTGTGGGTTTTTTAGGTTGGCAGCGGCTGGGTTATGCATGGCTGGGCCTTTCTTTGCGGGATAGCCGTAGCTGAGGTTGAAGGTTGGTTAATGGGTGATGAAGGTGATGGAACAGGGATGGCTCGAATGATGGGGCTGGTTGGTGCTAGCGGCTGTCCGTGGAAGTGACAGTCCGGTGGTGGCGGTTGGAGTGATGGTGCCGGTGAGACTTGGTTGGGCTTCGGCTGAAGTGAGCTTGGCTATTCATGGCTGCCATGTGGGTTCACGGTGAGGCCATGGTGGTGGCAAGGTGGCTGTGATGGCAGCTTGTTTGAAGGGTCTTCCATGGTGATCGGTGATAGTTTGATGTTGGTCTTTGTTGGCTGAGATTGGCTTGAGCTAGTGTTTCTCTTGGTGGCTGCCCACGGTGGTGGTGGCTTGGGGGAAAATAATAGGGTCTCGGTTTACATATTGGGTTTCAATAATTGATTTAAACATGGATTGATTTTAGGCTAATGAAGGGGTTGAGATTGTATGTGGATGATGGGCCAAAGTTGGATTTGGTTTATAATGGGCCTACATATATGAATTGGGCTTTGTTTTGGACTCATTTTAAATAGTGTTAATGAATTAAGCCAAACCCAAGGATGAGAAATTTGGACACATGATTTGAGTTTGATATTTGGACTGGGCCAGAAACTTAAAATAGGCCCAGTAGTGTTTAATGGAATAAATGGTGGATTTGGTGTTGGGTTGAACCGGCATTGGGCATAGGCCCACTCTCCTTTAAAAATGGAGACTTTTCGTGGACTTTGGATACTCGTGACCGTGTAACATAAATCTGACAATGCAGTGGATGGCGATCTTTTCAACTTTCTTGGAATTGGAGATTTTTAGATTTCTCACTCCAAATTGAGGTAGAGGTGCTAGACTCATCCATACTTTAATTCTATAGGTCTCTTATCTGTGACATGAAAGATAGGATTGGGATTTGTTGAGACTAGGATACTGTGTATGTCATGCCCCAGAACTGATAGGTGTTGAATGTTACGCATTCTAGCCTTTTAACTTATGTATTTTATTCTCTTAGTGATAGATTATTTTGTTATTTTACTTCGTTTTAGTATTTTCTGTATTTTCGGGGCCTTAATGATTATTTTAGTTAAAATCATGATTTTGGGCTTTTAAAGAAGACATCCAAGATGGTTAGATGAAGCCTACATCAAGGAGATTCATTCAACCATTTATTTCAACTCAAATTAGCCTAAGGAAGAGGTCCAAGAGAATTACAGATGCTTAAGAAAGTTTCAGGCCTGAAGCCCAAATCTGTGCATAATACAGTCTTAATCCTGTTTTGGAAAACTGACCAGAAGTGTTATTTTCGAGCCTCAAATCGATTTAATTTTTAAATAAGGTTGAACGAAATTTGATTCTGCACACTTTTGTATTTCACGAGAATTCCTTGAATCGGACTTCTAGTGGGTCAAAAGTTGGGCCAAACGTCAGCAGAAAAAACCCACCTGATTAGTACTGCGGGAAAACTTAATTAATTCCTAATTGGATTAGGACTTTGGTGTATCCTCTTGGGGAATAAAGTGAAGACTTGGAGGCTGAGTTAGGGGGGGATAATAGAGATTGGAGAGTCTGAGAGGGCTGAGAAGAGAACAGAAACCTATTTGCAGAGCCATTGGAGAACGAAGTCATACGCATAATTCATGAAGATAATGCCTTCTTCCTCAACAGTTGAAGCTTCTTCTTCTACCATGAGCGGCTAGTTCATCCACTAGGGTTTTGATGTAGCCCTAACAAAGCATCAATGGTTTGATTGTTTTAATTATTGGGGACTTTTATATACATACATAGATTGTGTAATTCAGAGGATTCTTATTATAGAATTGAGTAATAAAAGTCTTGTAAATTCAATTTCAATGATTTCTTATATTGTCTTAGATATTTAGTTGTTGTTATTGAACTCAATCTCTCTTATTTTTTGTGATCATGAGAGCGATTATTACACAATGGTAATCACTGAATATATTATTAAGAGCTTTGATGGATTATGCCTAGAAAAGATGAACCATACTGCACCCTAGATTAGAGTAGTTAGGCAGATGACCCATACCAATCGAAGATAATCCATGGCTTAGCCTTAATCATATGTTATCTTCTTGACGAATGAAGGTGAGCTGGTAGCCACTGACACCACTTATGCATGATGTAATTCCCATAGTTGATTCAATTGACCATTGATTGTGGAGTTAGTGGTGAAGTCAAATACCCTAGATTTCTCTCATATTATCTTCACTTTCTATTTACTTTGATTTATTTTATTTTATCTTTTTAATTAGTTTAAAAATCAGAATTCTTTTCTTTATAAATTTAGTTAGAATTAATTCCGTATTCCAACTCATCAAACCATAATCCTTGAGGTACGATACCCCTTTCGATAGCCCTATTCTGCAAGGAATTCGTTCTATTGCGAAGTGTGAAAATTTTTAATTGATATACTTTTTGAGTCACACTCACACACGAATCAATTTTTGGCACCGTTGCCGGGAATTATCTATTTAATTGATTGGATTTTACAGAATTAATTTTAATTGGATTTTTAGTTTAGGAAATTTTTTTTTATTTTATTTTTGTTTTCTTTTCTGGTGCTTTTTGGTTAATATATGCAAGGTCGTTGTTCTGTAGCTAATCCTTTGATACCTCTTGATCTTGAGCCTGAACGTACTCTTAGACAATAGAGGAACATCCCTATTGATACCATTGTGCAAGAGGAAGAATTAATTGAAGACATGGCAGAAGAGAGGAATAACAACCTTGTTCCTAATGCTGATGGAGAAATGGCTAGATTGCTTAGGGACTATTATGTTCCTGAGACATATACCTCACCAGCAGATTTTCAACTGCCCAATGTCACAACACAGAATTATGAGATTAAGTCCAGCATTATTCAGATGCTACCATCTTATTTTGGACTAACTCAAGAAGACCCTTACAAGCATCTGGATGACTTCATTGAAGTGTGCTGAACTACCAAAATTCATAACTTCTCTGAAGATGTTTTCAGAATGAGACTTTTTCCATTTCCCCTGAAAGACAAAGCAAAGTATTGGTTCAACTCTCTACCGGCAGGTTCTATCATGACTTGGACTCAGATGCAACATGAGTTTCTCAAGAAGTATTTTCTGATATGGAAGACCAATCAGTTCAGACGAGCTATCACTGGTTTCTCCCAACGTGAGGGAGAACAATTTGATGAGACATGGGAAAGATTCAAGGACCTTCTTAGGAAGTGTCCCCATCATCAAGTTCCTAAGTCGCAACTAGTGCAGAGGTTTCATAAAGGGTTGACAGAAGCCAACATATAGATGGTTGATGCATCTTATGGAGGTACTTTTATGTTGAAGAGTGAAGAAGAGGCATGTACCTTATTTGAAAATCTTAGTGACAACTCTCTACAACATGTGTCCTCTACTCGTTCTAGCAGACCTGCCATTACAAGGAAGACTGATGGAATTTTTGAGGTTGGTGCTTCAGAAGCTATGCCAACTGACATTGATTTAATTGCACAGAAGGTAGCAGCAATTATGGCTGCCAATCAAACTCCTTCTACTTCAAACTCTTCATTACTAGGCCCTTGTGAATTTTGCTCTAGTCTTATGCATAATGTGAGCAATTGTCCTTCAATGGGGCAATTTTCTGATGTTCAACATGAGCAAGTCCAAGCTACATTCACTGGACCAATGAATCCTCCACGATGTAATACTTACAACCCTACATGGAGGAATCATCCTGGTTTTTCTTACAGTAACCAAGGGACAGCAATGCAACCTTCATATCAACCTAGGACTTTTGTACCTCAACAGCAATATCAAACACAAAGTCCTATGGCTCAAAGAATTTCTGCTATTGAAGACAAGCTGACACTTACCTTGTCTAAATTTGACAAGCTGGATTCTCTTATAAAGACAGTGCAAGCTAGTGCAGCAACAGTACAATCTACAGTTCAGCTAGTGTACTCGCATTCTCAATCCATTGCCAAACTGGAATCTCAGTTTGGACAGCTTGCTATTTCATTGAGTAGAAGAGAAGAAGGGAAGCTCCCTAGTCAACCAATTGCTAATCCAAAAGGGATGCAAGCTTCCACAAGTAACCCACACCATGAGCAAGTTCAAACCATTACCACTTTGAGGAGTGGGAAAATAATTGATAATAACATGGTGAGAAGAAAGAAGAAGAAAAAGTGACCACAAGTCCAAGTGCTGAAATTCCTTATGAGCCCAAGGCTCCTTTCCCACAACGTTTCCTTGAAGTATCCAAATTGGGGAAGCAAGGGGACAAGCTGCATGACATGATGGAGGTGTTTCGACAAGTGAAGATTAATTTGCCACTCCTTGATGCCATCAAGCAAATTCCTCCTTATGCTAAATTTTTGAAGGACTTGTGCACTCAGAAAAGGCGTTCTAAAAGTTATGTGCCAAAGAAAGTGATGCTGCCACAACAAGTGAGTTCTATAATTCAGCAATGCACCCCTCCCAAGTACAAAGATCTTGGTGCCCCAACTATCTCATGCATCATTGGGGAGCACCATGTTGATAAAGCTCTTCTTGATTTGGGTGCAAGTGTGAATTTGCTACCCTATTCAGTCTACTTACAATTGGGCTTGGGAGAATTGAAGCCTACCTCGGTGGTATTGCAATTTGCAGACAGATCAACAAAGCAACCCCAGGGAATCATAGAAGATATGCTCATTAAAGTGGACAAGTTCTACTTTCCTATTGATTTCATTGTGCTTGACACTGAGCTGGTTCATAATCCGAAAAGGCACATTCCAGTGATCCTTGGTCGACCTTTCTTAACTACAGCTGATGCTTGCATAAATTGTAGGTTAGGGATCATGGATATTTCATTTGGTAACATGAATGTCAAGCTTAATGTGTTCAATGCTATCCAACACCCTCCAGATCAGAGTGATGTGTTTTGCATGGATGATATTGATGAATGTGTAGAGGAATTTGTGTTTCCTCTATAACTTGAAACTCCCTGGAGGTATGTAAGTCTCTTTATGACTTTGAGAAAATTAATGATGAAGGGTTGTGTGAAGAAGTGCATTCTATTTTGGAACTGGATGCTCAGAATACTCCACCTTGGAGAATTCCAATTGAGCCACTACCTTCTCTCTCTAGCACTCCCCTAGTGCCTTCATTGGAGTCCCCTCCATCATTAGAGTTGAAGCCTTTGCCTGATAAGTTAAAGTATGAGTTTTTGGGGGCACAAAAAACTCTTCCTGTTATAATTGCCTCTGATCTGACAGAAACTCAAGAGAAGAGCTTAGTAGAGGTCTTATATCAACATCGTGAAGCAATTGGGTCGAGTGTTACTGATCTTAAGGGCATTGATCCCTCAATTTGCATGCACAAAATTCATCTGGAAGAAGGATGTAAGCCATCTAGAGAGGCACAGAGGAGACTAAACCCCTAACATGAAGGAGGTGGTAAAGAAAGAGGTTATCAAGTTACTTGATGCAGGTATTATTTATCCAATTTCTGACAGCACATGGGTGAGTCCAACACAAGTGGTTCCTAAGAAGTCTGGTCTTACCATTGTCCCTAACTCTATAGGAGAGCTCGTTCCACAACGTACTACCACAGGTTGGCGGGTTTGCATTGATTACAGAAAGCTCAATTCTATGACAAGGAAGGATCACTTCCTTCTTCCATTCATTGATCAAATACTTGAAAGGTTAGCTGGTCAGAGCTATTATTGCTTTCGAGATGGCTACTCTGGTTATAACCAAGTGGCTATGGATCTAGAAGATCAAGAGAAGACTACTTTCACTTGCCCCTTTGGTACTTTTGCTTATCGTCGTATGCCATTTGGATTATGTAATGCTCCAGCGACATTCCAGAGGTGTATGATGGCCATCTTTTCTGACATGGTGGAAAAATTCTTGGAGGTGTTCATAGATGACTTCTCTGTTTTTGGATCATCCTTTGAAAACTGTTTGAGCTATTTATCACTTGTGCTTCAAAGGTGCCGAGAACGTAATTTGGTACTTAGTTGGGAGAAGAGCCATTTTATGGTGAAAGAGGGAATTGTATTGGGCCATATTGTTTCAGAAAAAGGCATTGAAGCTGATAAAGCAAAGATCGACCTAATTGCAACTCTGCCTCATCCAACTTCGGTAAGGCAAGTTCGATCTTTCTTAGGCCATGCTGGGTTCTATAGAAGATTCATCAAGGATTTCAGTAAAATTGCTCGACCATTGTGCCATTTGTTATCTAAAGATGTTCCCTTTATCTTTGATGAAGAATGTGTGCAAAATTTTGAAAAGCTTCGGTCTCTGTTATCCTCTGCACCAATAATGCAATCTCCAAAATGGGCTCTACCTTTTAAAATCATGTGTGATGCCTCTGATTATGCAGTGGGAGCAGTGTTGGGACAAAGAGAAGAGAAACAACCATATGTCATCTATTACGCTAGTAAGACTCTCTCTGATGCCCAACTTAATTATACAACCATAGAGAAAGAGCTTCTAGCTGTAGTATTTGCCTTGGACAAGTTTCGTTCTTATTTATTGGGGTCCATGGTGGTTGTCTACTCTGATCATGCAGCATTGAGACATTTATTGGCGAAGAAAGAAATAAAACCGCGTCTTATTCGATGGATTTTGTTGTTGCAAGAATTCAATTTGGAAATAAAAGACAAAAAGGGGACTGAGAATGTGGTTGCAGATCATTTATCTCAGATTGAGTTTGAGCCGGTGATTGATGTATTACCTATTTGAGACTCATTTCTGGATGAACAATTGTTTGGAATTTGTGAGATGAAGGAAAATGGGCAAAGGTTGAAGCATTGTGTGGAAGGATTTGTGCCAAGAAGAGACGTAGAGTCCGTCGTCTTGACGGATCCCGTCTATCCGACTTAATCCCTTTAGAGAGTTGATCGTCTCTTACGGACGTTAAATTGTAGGTTTTGTATGTATTTCTATACTTTAATTGCTTTAGTTTTCTTTGATTTTAATTTTTAATTTAGTTTTCTTAAGTTTTCTTTCAATTCTAGTTGCGTTTTAATATTTTTTCTTTGAGTTTTTGATGTATAAGTTGCTTCTGGAGGATGCCAAGAGGTGTACCAAGGTATTTGGACTCAAGACGGGTGAAAAAATGTGCTCTCGGTCGACCTTGGGCAATGGAGACTCAAAAATTACAAGTCCCGGTCGACCTCGGGCGATGGAGGGTCAAATAGGCATCCAGGAGGGGGATCGATCGCCCCTTTGATTTTTCAAGAGAAGATGGACAGCAGGTGGGCGATCGATCGCCCACCCCATGGGGGATCGATCGCCCAAGCCCAAAAGTGGGCTGGCCGAGAATCCCTCCTATATATGGACTCCCTCTTCTCCTTTGTTGATACTACTTGCATCCTTGACCTCTTTAAGCTCCAATTCAAGTCCTACTTCAACCAGAAAATTATTTCTTCAATTGGTGATTATTAAACAAGAATTCAACATTGATCATCATCATCATCAACATCAAACCGGATCAATAATTACTAGTTCTCAAAGGAAGCTCTCACTTTTTCAAGTTCAACATCAAAGTAAGTGAAGTTTTTCTTTGGTGAAATTGTGTAAATCTTTTTGAGGGCTTTTGAAGACCAAGTTTGGGGGATCAAATTGGTGCATTTAATTGTTGACTTTGGGTGGAAAAATTGCCGGAAAGAGGAGGTTGAAGGATACAATTTTATTATGCACGCCAAGTGTTTGGTTTAATTCCTCAACCAAACCTTTTCTATTTCTATGGCACCAAAGAGAGCAAGTCACCAAGGTGCTTCAAGTTCATGCAATCCTTGCCGAGCGAGGCATGATCCAACCACCGGTTCTTCGAGATCTCGCCGAGAAGGTATTCATGAGAGATGGCATCCAAGGGCTTTGAACTTTGAAACCACGTTTGACATCACTGAACTCTATGGTATGTTTCCCGAGACATGATGGGGGATTTTTGACATCCGTCATCGTCGGTCGGCATCAATTTATGTTTCACTCTCTTCTACTATCTACCCGAGGCTTGTCAAGGTATTCTATTAGAACTTAATGCCGAAACCTGATGAGCGGGATGTGCTTATTTCTTTAGTAGATGGAACAGTAGTTCGGGTGGATATGTCATCCATTGCTATTGCCATGGGTTGTCCTCATGAGTGCCCAGATGATTTGTCTCATATCTATACTCTTCTACCCAATGATTTGTCAGTGGGTAATTTGGTTGCACGTTTGTGTGCTAATCAATTTTTTGGGCCGAAAAGGAATGCAGCTTCCAAGTCTTCTATGCCAAATCACTTATGGTTCCTTGATGTTGTTCTACTCAAGAATATATGTACAATTGGACATAAAACTGAGAGACGTCAAGAGTTCCTTAGATCCTTATATGCCATACATTTTGGGCATTGGCTGTCGTTCCCACAGATTGTCTGGGGCCAGATGGAAAAGTTTTATTCCAAGGTTGTGGCCAAGGCACCGGACAGTGCAAGTGACTGGGAGTTTCCATTCCCTACTATCATTCATCAGTTGCTTATTGCACAGGGGTATGCAATCCATGAGGACGAGCTTGCCTTTTCACGTGATCTTCATTATGGCACGCATGACTGGAATTTGAGCCGATCTCATATGCACCAGAGAGCCATAGCGGCACCTGGTGAAGTGTCTTGATTGGCCCAGGGAGGAGAACATATAGATATACCACCACCGGTGGAAGATCAAGAGGAGATGGAAGCAGAGGAAGAAGAGGTGCATGCACAAGCTGGTGGCTATGATTATCAGTGTTTAGAGGGGCAGATTGCGGGGTTGACAGCCCAGTTTGGCACCCTACAGACAGAGGTATCCACACAGTTTGGAGCACTGAGGACTGAGATGGTGGATCACTTTTGTGACACTCGCCAAGACCAACTAGAGATGAGGAGGATGCTGCATGCACTGATGTGCCAGGCAAACTTGGATCCGGATGCTCAGTCACCACCACATCCTTGACAGGAAGGTAACTATCTTTTGTATTTTATTTTCTTTTATTTTTAGTTTTTATTTTTCTTTTCAGTTTTATTTTTCTTTCTGTAGTTAGATTTTTAATCTTAAAAAAAAAAATAAAAAAATAAAAAAATAAAAAATAAAAAAATAAATTTTTTTTTTTTTTTTTAGGATTTTTCTCTTTCATATTTATTTTCACCCCTACTATTTCACTTGATCTTTGGGGTATAATGGTTTGTTTTGACAGGTTCTAACATCCAAGCTTGGGGGTGTGCTTGCATTGCCTTCCTACAACTTGGTGTGCTCTATTTTCTTGCCACTCATTCTCCGAATTTCTGGTAACATTGTTCTTACTCTTCTCTATGCTTTGATTGGGTGTATATTGAGGACAATGTATATTTTAAGTTTGGGGGTAAGGCGATGTCTTATTTTTGTGCTTTATTGCATATGGGAGGAAATCTTTGTGATTGTGTTAGGATTTTATTTTATTTTATTTTCTTAGTTTATTTATTATATTTTCTTTTGTTTTATTTTTAGATAGAATGTTTTGACATTATTCAAGGGATTAATACCTTATGTAGGTGCTTAACTTTCAATTTTTGAGTATGTTTTAAAGTTTTGAAAATTGTGGTTTAAATTAAGTGGTTTTAATCATGGTTTGCAATAACATATTTTGGAGTGATTAATTTTAGTGTCCTTACATGCACAAACACACTAGCATAGTCTTATGGGGTATAAACTGTGATTTTGAGTTATTGAGTTACATATGCTTGATATTAATTAGTATCTCTTGAGAATGAGTGCCGATGATGTGTTTACTTGACTTCAATAAAGAAACAAAGAGAAGAAAAAAAAGTGATGAATAAGCAAATCAATTTGATCTTTTTCATGAGTAACCGGGCCTCTATGCCTCAGGAAGCACGGAGTGTTCGCGTCAAAAGTGAAAGGGTGAGAAAAGATGAACGTTGGTTGCCTTGATTTGTAGCCTGACTGATTCGAGTAATTAGGTCTTCAGGGTATCTTAAAGCCTAGTGCCCTAAAACCATTTGGTTTGGGAGTCACTGACTGAAAGCTTGCTACATGGGTCTTTCAGAAAGCTTAATAGATAAAGACATTGCACAACCAATAAAGCAATAAAAAAAAAAGGAATGATAAGAACAAAAATGAAAAAGTCATGTATTCATGTTTGAAAGTATGATTTCAATAATGGGAGCAAGTGAGTTGAAGGGTATGTGCCTTAATATATTCAGAGTAGAGTTATGCTACATGAGAGGACTGCTAGTTCACTTTACACGAAGAGACTAGAGTTGATTATTTTGAGATATGTTGATGTGAATTATGCATGGAGACCATTGCTTTGAATTGTGAAATTTGAAAGTTTGAAATTATGCTTGAATGCAAGTTTGTAACTATATATTGTAATCTTCTTCTTGGATTAATGTTGAAACAAAATTTTGAATGTTTGTGGGTAACATTTCTAGAAACCCTCACGAACTATACTTGTCTACTAGGGGGAACCTAGGGGTTTAAAGGCTTGTTGCATATGCTAAATGCAATTGTTTCTCCCACGAAAGGAGTTGGGTAGTTTAGTTAATGTGTAGTAATTTCTTTGTTTTAGTTTTGTTTTATTCTATTGCTAAGGGACTAGCAATATGTAAGTTTGGGGGTGTGATAGGCGTTGAATGTTACGCATTCTAGCCTCTTAACTTATGTATTTTATTCCCTTAGTGATAGATTATTTTATTATTTTACTTCGTTTTAGTGTTTTCTGTATTTTCAGGGCCTTAATGATTATTTCAGTTAAAACCATGATTTTGGGCTTTTAAAGAAGACATCCAAGATGGTTAGATGAAGCCTACATCAAGGAGATTCATTCAACCATTTATTTCAACTCAAATCAGCCCAAGGAAGAGGTCCAAAAGA
Organism: Cornus controversa; assembly: GCA_026545225.1. Lineage (NCBI taxonomy): Eukaryota > Viridiplantae > Streptophyta > Magnoliopsida > Cornales > Cornaceae > Cornus > Cornus controversa. The sequence continues at coordinate 59,412,128 of CM048845.1, forward strand.
ATTACAGGTGCTTAAGAAGGTTTCGGGCATGAAGCCCAAATCTGCGAATAATACAGTCTTAATCCTGTTTTGGAAAACAGACCAAAAGTGTTATTTTTGAGCCTCAAATCGACTTAATTTTCATTAAAAGTTGAATGAAATTTGATTCTGCACACTTTTGTATTTCACGAAAATTCCGTGAATCGGACTTCTAGTGGGTCAAAAGTTGGGCCGAACGTCAGCAGGAAAAACCCACCTGATTAGTGCTACGGGAAAACCTAATTAATTCCTAATTGGATTAGGACTTTGGTGTATTCTCTTGGGGAATAAAGTGAAGACTTGGAGGCTGAATTGGGGGGAGATAACAGAGATTGGAGAGTCTGAGAGGGCTGAGAAGAGAATAGAAACCTATTTGCAGAGCCATTGGAGAACGAAGTCATACGCATAATTCATGAAGATGATGCCTTCTTCCTCAATAGTTGAAGCTTCTTCTTCTACCATGAGCGGCTAGTTCATCCACTAGGGTTTTGATGTAGTCCTAACAAAGCATCAATGGTTTGATTGTTTTAATTATTGGGGACCTTTATATACATGCATAGATTGTGTAATTCAGAGGATTCTTATTATAGAATTAAGCAATAAAAGTCTTGTAAATTCAATCTCAATGATTTCTTATCTTGTCTTAGATATTTAGTTGTTGTTATTGAACTCAATCTCTCTTGTTTTCTGTGATCATGAGAGCGATTATTACACAATGGTAATCACTGAATATATTATTAAGAGCTTTGATGGATTATGCCTAGAGAAGATGAACCATACTGCACCCTAGATTAGAGTAGTTAGGCAGATGGCCCATACCAATCGAAGATAGTCCATGACTTAGCCTTAATCATATGTTATCTTCTTGACGGATGAAGGTGAACTTGTAGCCACTGACACCACTTATGCATGATGTAATTCCCATAGTTGATTCAATTGACCATTAATTGTGGAGTTAGTGGTGAAGTCAAATACCCTAGATTTCTCTCATATTATCTTCACTTTCTATTTACTTTGATTTATTTTATTTTATCTTTTTAATTAGTTTAAAAATCAGAATTCTTTTCTTTATAAATTGAATTAGAATTAATTCTGTATTCCAACTCATCAGACCATAATCCCTGATTCTGCAAGGAATTCGTTCTATTGCGAAGTGTGGAAATTTTTAATTGAGATACTTTTTGAGTCACACTCACACACGAATCAGGAACTCGAACCACCAGGACTCCCCCTAATCGACCCGAATCCCGAGTGTGAATCCGTTCATTCAACCCCGTGAACAACCTTAACCACACTCATGTGATAGTATCAAGCTATGATATCATCCTGTCACGCCCCAATTCCCGACTCCCAGAAAATCGGAGGTGAACCTGTTCATTAAACCCCAATGAACCTCCTCATATTTCTTGATTACCGTGGAAGCTAATCATACGCAAGTAATTATCTATGCGTATACTCATCACTATCCATTCCAATGGGCCACACATCGGTGTATGCATCCATGACATTCCATTTCTACTCTTAGGTCATGAAAAATCATAAAATTTCCCATTTTTAAGGTTTACAGGATTTTGAGGCGCCTCAAACTTCAGTTTGAGTCGCCTGAAACTTCCATAGAGTTTGTAATTTCAAAAATAGCACTTTCAGGTGCCTCAAACTTCACTTTCAGTCACCTCAAAGACTTTCAGGTGCCTCAAAGTTCACTTTCAGTCACCTCAAAGTTCACCTAACCTAGATTTTTGACAACATTCCTCAACCTGACTTCAAATGCTAATATCTCACAATCCGTAAGTCTGTTTGACTTGAAATTTGATATGGATAATCCTCAACAGGTCTAGTTTCTAACCCAATTTGAATCATTCAAAAATACAAACCACAACTCAAGTTATACTCCAATTAGTGGGTGTGGGTCAGATTACCCACTCTTGCATCAAAACATGCATATCTTTCTCAATTTAAATCCAAATAAGGTCCATGACCTATCAAATCAAAGCTAACACAATTATCTTACTATATACATAAATTCCATTCTCTCCTTGAACTCAAAATGGACGCTTTTGGGCATGTGTCCCCCCAATAGCTACTCTAATGCCTCAATGGCCATCAAGTAAATTCACATAACATGCATTTCATACCTGAAATGTAATTCCATCTATTTTTCTTACCATCTTCACTTCAAGACTCATGCATAGATACTTTTCAGACTCCAGTTGCTCATGATTAACCATACAAGAAATCATAACTAAAGAGGAAAATGGTCCTATGGTACCATACATCTCCAACATACACTTTTCTCAAAAGGTATATATCATTCATTCAAACCACATATCCATACACTAACATCATTTATTATACATACAAGGTCCAAATGAACATACAAGTTACATATAACGTGAATGTAACTATGATCCAACATAATTTACATGCCACATGCTGGCATGGATAGCCAAATGTACAAATATCCAAATGTAGCAAAACATAGCTAGAACTCTTCTTGGACATCCAAATCCCATCAATTGTTGGCACCTTATCTGTAAAAGAGTTTAGAATAAAGGGGTGAGCACCACTGCGGCTCAGTAAAGGTTCCCCAACCCTTCTAAGTGCCAACCCGACACGACCTACATGAATGCATGTCACTACATACCATGTATCATCCAACATATACCATGTTCATTCACAATGCAATGCATATATATATAAGAATGCATTGAACATACATCATGCTTCATGATTTAAAATGAAAGCATTATCACACACTTGTTTCCCTCTCGGACTTAACCCGATAACTTAACATGGTTTTTGACCAACCATGTGACTTGGGACACCTTCCATAACCGTCTCACGACTTTGGCCTACCCTGCCAACATCATACTTCGAGGGTAATATTTTGGTTTACCCATTGGTGATTAGTCTGTATCAGCATCGTCACCAAATATTCACCTACTCAAGGTGATTAGACCATATCAGCACCATCACCGAGTATTAGGTGCTTCAAAGTGGTTAATCCATATCCGCACCGCCACTGAGAATAATTGGATTCAAGGTGATTAGTCCGTATCAGCACCGTCACCGAATCATTGGGTGGCTCAAGGTGGTTAGTCCATATCTACACCACCACCGAGCATTATTGGCCCAAATAACTAACACCTAGTCTTGACCACATTTTCCCATTTTCTCACAACGGCCCATATATGCATTTCGAACATATAACAATCTAGCATTTAATTTCATGCTCCACGATACCTATGCTAATTAATAAAACACTTAGCATGCATTTTCATCTCCACGAAGCCACACATATATTTACCTATACATGTGAAACCTAGCATATTATACACATATGCACATAAATTCCACTTAAGCACATTTTAATCATGCTTCACCAATGTATACATTTTCTATACAAATATAGCATGCATTTAACTCAATTACAACATATAACACCTATATGTCTCACATATATGACTCAAGGTTACACACTTGCACATAAATTCCAAATTGAGCACATGACACCTATATACCCAATTTTTTCGATTCACACACTTTAACCCACATGCTAAAAGTAACACAAGGAACACCAAATGTGCAAAGATGGGATTCAAGAGAAGGAAAAAATATGACTTTTCACCCCTCTCACTCTCCTAAAGCATGTGATACTCAACCTATACCTCTCCTTTTCACCCAAAATCCTAGAAATGATAATTAGAAGAGAAGAAGAATCCCTACCTCAAAAATGAAGACCTTTCAAGCACTTCCAAAAATATCAGCAATGTCCACCTTACCGGATCGCGACTTTGTTCGATTCAAACCGAAGCCCTAGCCGTCCCCTACGCATCTCCCTTCTTCGGCGAAACCCGAATCACACCCGAATGGCTCCAAAATGTAGAGAGAAGGTAGAGCTATGAAGATGGAGTCTTTTAGAGAGAGAAAGAGGTGTGAGATCTGCAAAAATATCTCTGCCACTGATATTTAAAGTCCCTAGGCCGTAAAAAGACCAAAATACCTCTCGGGCCACTTAACGTACCTTCCCGGGCTCCATTTTTGATTCTGAAAACTCCTACGGCCTCAAAATCACTTCATCTACTCTCTAAAAATTTCATCTAAGCCATTCTCAAAAATAAATATTTTCAAAAATTTTCTGAATTCTCGGGCCCACTTGAGTCGCACTCTGGGCCCCGGTTTGACCAAAAAGTCAAACTTCTCTAAATCTTCTAGAAACATCCAAAAACCTCAAATTAAGCTCCCAAACATGTTTCCCACTGTAAGGACCGGAACAATTTCGACCGGTTCTAGGTGAATTTGGACCGGATTAATTTTTTTCGGATTAATTAAATTCCGGAAAGGGTGTGGATATATTTCCATATAGGTGGAAGGTGGATGTATGTGTATATATATATATCTAAATATATATATATACATGGTACCTATATTTATATTCAATTATAAATATATGGGGGGCTTATATGCAATTATAAAGAAATCGAGGTACACATTCACAATTTTGTGCATGTGGAGGGGCAAGAGTATGTGATGAATGTATATACATATATGTATATATAATAATATGCCCATGTAGTATAAATACTTATACATATTTTATGTATTATATACATGTGGCTGTGGGTTATGTAGAGAAAGGTTGTGGACCAAATAAAAGAAGACCAAGGGAATGGTCGGCTGAGAAGAAAAGAGAAGAAAGAAAAGAAAAAGAAAAGAAAAGAAAAGGAAAAAGAAGAAAAAGAAAAGAAAAGAAGAAGAGAGAGAATCGGGGAGAGAGAAAGAGAACCCGAGAGCCGAGACCGGGAAGGAGAGAGGCCGCGACGGCGGCGGATGGGGTCGGTCCCGGCGGCACCAGCAGCGGCGGCGGGAGCCGTTCCCGGCAGAGGCGACGCTGATGGGTCCCTCCGGCAGCGGAGCTCGCGTGGTGGCTCGGTTCAGCCGAGCCGTTCGCGAAGGGGGTTTCGCGGCTGGGTTTCTGTTGGTTCCGGCGACTCTAGCGGCGGCGATGGAGGCTCGGCTGGGTGGGTTTTTTTTCCCCTCGGTTAGCTCATGGTTTCGGTGTACATGGTGGTGTCGGAGGAGGGTTGTTTGGCAGCAGGGGGTGGCTCGATTAGGGGCTGTTTGGAGCTCCATTGATCACCGATTGGTCAGGCGTGGTGGTTGCAACACCGTGGGCTTGTGGGTCTTCAGTTCAGGCTGGCTTCGGGTGGTTGTTTGGTGATTCATAATGTTTGGGTCAGCCATTAATGGTTGTGAATTGTTCATGGAGCTTCAATGGGCTGGTTTGCATGGTTTTTGCTTGGGGTTGATGATGGTGGGGGTGACCATGGTTGATGGGCTATCATAGTTGATAGTGAGTATATGGAGTTCGGCTATGGGGCCTTGGCAGCCATGTGGAGATTTTTCACGGTTTGGGTATCAATGGAATTGGCCCCGTGACAGTAGATAGTTCGGCTGGGTTGGGCTTCCATATTAGGTTTGGTTGATGTGAATTGGGCCTCAAGTTGATTAAATTGGGCAAGTGGGCTAAGCATGGTTTATGAAGCAAGTTTAGAGTAATGAATTGGACCTTGGAATTGGGTCAATTTAACGAAGGTTCAGTTGGATCAGTTGAGTGGGTTTTGACACAGGGTTGGACCGGACTTGGAAGAGGACCGCTTTACAGGCATAGACCGGTTGAGAGCAGGACCTAAGGCAAGTTGATTCTTGCCTCTATCTCATACAGATATTTTATGTATGTTGAGTAATTTACATATGTTTCAATTTAATCATATGTGGTATGTGTATATACATATATATGTAGGCGCTTATATATATATGTGTATAGGGAATGTTGTGCATACATGGAATGTGAGAGGATATACATATGTGTGTGTGTATACATATGTATGTGCGGGTTTGGGAAGTGGTAACATGTTAGATTTATCGCCTGTTTGCATTGTGATATGCATGTATGTATAGATTAAAGTCTATAAAAAGTATGCTAATAATATCTGTTTAGCTACGTGTTGTCTTGTATGCATATGTGATTCTTATGCATGATGTTATTTATATATATGTGAATATATATATGGTTGCAGTGGTAGAAATGCATGCTAAGTATGAATGTAGCTTTTAGCGGGCATTTGCAAAGCATGACTATGATATGCTAGGTGTTCTATATGTTCTTATCACATATGTGGGTGACGTAATATATCTGTGTTTATATATATTGTGAGTGGAATGTATGTAATTACTTGTAGTAAATATATGCATTGAGTGAAGCATGATAATACTTATGCTAGTATGTGTGCATATGTGATTTATATGCATGATTTGATGTGTACGTGATTACATGTGGGTTTACGTGAAGGAAATGCATGCTATCTGTATATAGAAAATATATGCATGGGTGAAGCATGACAAAAATGTGCCTAAGTGAGGTTTATGAGCATATGCGAACTGTATGCTAGATTTTACATGTATAGGTGAATATATATGTGGCTTTGTGGAGGTGAAATGCATGCTTAGTGTTTCATAACTTAATTATGCATTGTTTAGCATGACTCTTAGATGCTTGATCATTATATGTTTGAAATGCATATATGGGCCCGTTGTGAGGAGATGGGGAAGAGTGGTTGAATTGCCTAGAGTAGGTCAATACTCGGTGAGGGCGTTGGAGTGGTTGAGTCACCTTGGAGTAGAGAATACTCGGTGCCAAAATTCTAAAATGTATCTAATCACCTCGGAGTAGAGCATACTCGGTGATGGTTCGATCACCTCGGAGTAGAGAATACTCGGTGACGAATTCGAAAATGATCTAATCACCTCGGAGTAGAGAATACTCGGTGATAGATTTTGAAACAGTCCGGTCACCTCGGAGTAGAGAATACTCGGTGGCGGATTCTGTAGCGGTTCATTCACCTCGGAGTAGAGAATACTCGGTGATAGATTCCGCAATTGTGTGAGAAGTGTCTCGGTCACATGGTTGGTTAAGAATCATGTTAGGGTGTCGGGTGGGACCCGAGAGAGAGAGTGAGACAAGTGTGTGAACTTGCTTGCATCATCGATTGTGAAGCATGCTATGTGTTAAACGCTTTCTTATATATATATATACGTTGTTTGTGACAGAACACGATATATGTTGGATGTCTATTGCTTTTGAGCACGTTATATGGTTTAAATGCATCTTTATTGCATTTGAGATGTGCTACTTGATGAGTAGGAGATGTGATAGTTGATTTACGTCGTTTATGTAAATGTGTTGATATATATGTTCTATATACATATTGATGCCTAATGTTTACTGCTTTCAAGCATGTTGAGAATGATTTTTAAAATCATGTGTTGTAGATTTTGTACGTTCATATGTGCTAGAGTAACCATGTACATCATTGGTTCATGCATGCTAGGTGGGGCATGGTCTTAAATATTGTGATATATTTGAGTGCATGTATATTTTTGAGAATATGTGAGGATCGACCTGCTGCAGCGGTGATAGTATGGTTCTACATACCTTGTTGGGCCTTTGAGCTCACCCCCTCCCAGGTTTTGCAGGTGTTGCTGGTTTTGGAGTCAGTTGGGAAAACTGACAGCACCGGGTACAGAGGTAGTGTTTAGATTACTTAGAATCTGATGTATGTCCAGAATATTGGATAGATAGACGTGTTATATTTGGATTAAATGTATGGAGAGGCTTATATTGATTCAGTCCCTTCAATTGTATTTATTCATGTGATGTATGTATTAAATACGGACATTTAAGGACTGAGACATGTATTTATGATTGTATTATGCATGTTGTAGAAATATTGGGGGGACACGGGCCCAGAAGTGTCCATTTTTATTGTTTAGATATAAATGCTGGGGGGACACGTGCCCAGAAGTGTCCATATAAATTGTGAAACAGGTGTATCATGCCAGGAGCTGATTATTTAGAATGGGTCATGCCCAATTTTCGTAAAAATGATGGGAAATTGAGGTTGCATGATCAGGTGGTGGTTAAAGCGTGAGGGTGATCTCACGAGGTTCACACCTCGGTTTCCGGGCCTCGGGAATCGGGGCGTGACAGGATGGTATCAGAGCATGGTACCTTATAGAGGTTGAAAAGGGTCCATTGGGATTAATGGACAGGTTAACCTCCGGTTTCCCGGGAGTCGGGGAATCGGGGCGTTACAACATGGTATCAGAGCTCTAGGTCAGAATACCTAGGGACGACGGGTGATGGACATCTCATGTGTATGGTTGAAAAGGTTGAATTATGTACCTAATACCAGAATGCTATGAGGACACTAGGTTGGCATGCCTAGGGGCGACGGGTAAGGGTTGAGGATTTGAGGAACTCTTGATTGCTGTTAAAGCATTAGGTTTGAAAAACCTAGGGTATCAAAGTTGTAGGTTCGAATACCTAAGGACGAATGGTCAGATCACATGGTGGTTTGGAGATAGACAATGGTTGATAGTTGTCTAGATGATAGGTTTGATTACCTATGGATGGTAGTGGAATGACTTGCTCGGTTTGAGCAATCCTACTGAAGGACCAAAGTGTTGGTGTGTGAAACTGGTTTTCGTTGGTAATAACTCCCAGGATTGGTTGAGTTTAGACCTTCGACTTGGTGATTAAGTCTTGCTAGTGAGTAGCGAACAGATACCGCAAGGGATATTGCGAGTGTTTAAGTCCTTAGAGATACTTAGGGACTTATGAGATTGACGAGTATATTGCCGAGGTTGGCAATTGAGATGGGATACAAGAAAGGCATGTTGCCGGAGTTGGGCTAACTGGGAAAAGTGGCCTGATCAGACATTTTTCTTGGATTAGCGTTCCTCTTACAATACGCTGGCTCTTGTGGATGTTGAGTTGTTTCGTCCGGATGACGATAGATAAAGAATTTCCAATAGTAGGGATATGTCACTGAAAGTGATTGGTATTGATAGTCAAGGTTACTACCTTAGACTATAGAAGCGGATAGATTGGTAGGTGTTTACCAATGAGTACAGAGGATGAGAGTAGGTTGGTTTGAACCACTCTAGATGTTATGTTCTAGTATGTGTGCATACTAGGGGGACTGGGCCGTGTTTTACACGCTTGCTTAGGCAGAGGAGGTACCAGGACCGTGTGTGGTCAGGGGTATTTTCCTAGTATTAGCCCGAGGGCTAGGGTTTTGATTTATGCATCATATGTCATATCATGCATGGTGTGTGTTTATTTGGTTAGCATGTTGTATGTTATATGCTATGTAGTATATATAATTCATATAATTGAGCATTGCCCTTTTGTGTTGCATTTTGCGTTGCATGGCTAGTGGTGACATGTAGTCGCCTAGGAATTCCAGTTTTAAGGATTTGTAAACCTGGGTAGAAGTTTGAAACCAAGTGGGCTATGATGTTGAAATAGACACGTAGTGATAGGCTTTGAAAGTATAAGTCTGGAATTGTGGAGAAAGGTATGGTATACCTTGTAGTTTTCCAAACCAAGAGTTTGAAGGATTTGTGGGGTCCTAGACGAAGCAGTCAGGATCTTGGAGTCTCAAAGGAGATGCTGGAAAGGAATGGATAAATACCCGGGAAGCCGGAAACGTCCGTTAGGATTAATGGACGAGTAAGTAAATTGGATTCATTCCTTAGGAAATGAGATTTGTGAAGTTAAGGGCATGTAAAACCCTAATCTTGGCACTAAATGCCAATGGAATGTAGTCCACAAAAATGGACAGGACTGGATGATTTGTTTTGACAAGTGCACTCTTTATGTGCCTTGACCTTAGTGGAGTGCTGTGATATACGCATGATTGATGTAGTTGGATCATAGTGTGGATATGATGTTAAGAGAAGGATGGGTTGATAGTGGACGAGGATCCTGACATATGGTATCTGAAGTGAGGATAATTTCTTGCCGTGAAGGGGAGAGGTGGACACAGTGGACGTGTAGACGCAGTGGGCTGCGGCCACTGTATGGCTGCTGTTTGGCTACTGTAGGTGACCTCAAACTTTCATTGGTGAGGGTTGTCTAAAGTGAAGTGCTGATATGAAAGGAATTCTCTCTAATTGTCAACTGGCTCCTTGGTGTGAAGGATGAAAAAATGGGAAATAGTTCTCCTCTTGAATAATGAGATTGTGAAATCAGTGGGATGTGAGATCCTGGACTTGGCATTGGATTCCAGTGGGTTGTAGTCTATGAGACTGGGCAGGATTATGTGGCTTGCTGCGGCAAGTACACTGTTTGTGTTATTTTTATCGGCGAGTACACTGTCATGTGCCTTGCTGGTGAGTGCGCTTGTGATGTGCACTGGAGTGATGTGGATTGTGTTGTGATGATGCCCAGGATATTGGACTAAGCCCGGGAATGATATGCTAGAGATTGAAAGTCATGTTTGATAATAAAAGAATGACTTTGAGTATTGCTGATCCTGGATTATAGGGGATGTATCACTGTGAGTGATTGGTATGATTAGTCGAAGGTGTTGCCTTAGACTAGAGATAGAAATGGGCTGGATAGGTCTTGAGATAGAGACTGTGGACTCTAAGAAGCGAGTGCTTCGAAGGAAAGTGAAAGTGAACCGTTCATGGGCTTAGGAGTCACTTAGCCATGTCACGGAAGTGGTTATATTGCCATACGGCAGTTGAGACGCACTGATTGTGCAAGACTTGAGTGTTATGAGCTAGGTGTTGCAAGTATAGCGCCTAGGGTATGTGGAAAGGGAAAGTGACGATTATTGGCGAGAATAACGTCCTGTATGGATTGGTTTTGGAGAAACCATGACTATGCTAATTTCGAGGACGAAATTCCTTGAAGGAGGGGAGGTTGTAAGGACCGGAACAATTTCGACCGGTTCTAGGTGAATTTGGACCGGATTAATTTTTTTCGGATTAATTAAATTCCGGAAAGGGTGTGGATATATTTCCATATAGGTGGAAGGTGGATGTATGTGTATATATATATATCTAAATATATATATATACATGGTACCTATATTTATATTCAATTATAAATATATGGGGGGCTTATATGCAATTATAAAGAAATCGAGGTACACATTCACAATTTTGTGCATGTGGAGGGGCAAGAGTATGTGATGAATGTATATACATATATGTATATATAATAATATGCCCATGTAGTATAAATACTTATACATATTTTATGTATTATATACATGTGGCTGTGGGTTATGTAGAGAAAGGTTGTGGACCAAATAAAAGAAGACCAAGGGAATGGTCGGCTGAGAAGAAAAGAGAAGAAAGAAAAGAAAAAGAAAAGAAAAGAAAAGGAAAAAGAAGAAAAAGAAAAGAAAAGAAGAAGAGAGAGAATCGGGGAGAGAGAAAGAGAACCCGAGAGCCGAGACCGGGAAGGAGAGAGGCCGCGACGGCGGCGGATGGGGTCGGTCCCGGCGGCACCAGCAGCGGCGGCGGGAGCCGTTCCCGGCAGAGGCGACGCTGATGGGTCCCTCCGGCAGCGGAGCTCGCGTGGTGGCTCGGTTCAGCCGAGCCGTTCGCGAAGGGGGTTTCGCGGCTGGGTTTCTGTTGGTTCCGGCGACTCTAGCGGCGGCGATGGAGGCTCGGCTGGGTGGGTTTTTTTTCCCCTCGGTTAGCTCATGGTTTCGGTGTACATGGTGGTGTCGGAGGAGGGTTGTTTGGCAGCAGGGGGTGGCTCGATTAGGGGCTGTTTGGAGCTCCATTGATCACCGATTGGTCAGGCGTGGTGGTTGCAACACCGTGGGCTTGTGGGTCTTCAGTTCAGGCTGGCTTCGGGTGGTTGTTTGGTGATTCATAATGTTTGGGTCAGCCATTAATGGTTGTGAATTGTTCATGGAGCTTCAATGGGCTGGTTTGCATGGTTTTTGCTTGGGGTTGATGATGGTGGGGGTGACCATGGTTGATGGGCTATCATAGTTGATAGTGAGTATATGGAGTTCGGCTATGGGGCCTTGGCAGCCATGTGGAGATTTTTCACGGTTTGGGTATCAATGGAATTGGCCCCGTGACAGTAGATAGTTCGGCTGGGTTGGGCTTCCATATTAGGTTTGGTTGATGTGAATTGGGCCTCAAGTTGATTAAATTGGGCAAGTGGGCTAAGCATGGTTTATGAAGCAAGTTTAGAGTAATGAATTGGACCTTGGAATTGGGTCAATTTAACGAAGGTTCAGTTGGATCAGTTGAGTGGGTTTTGACACAGGGTTGGACCGGACTTGGAAGAGGACCGCTTTACAGGCATAGACCGGTTGAGAGCAGGACCTAAGGCAAGTTGATTCTTGCCTCTATCTCATACAGATATTTTATGTATGTTGAGTAATTTACATATGTTTCAATTTAATCATATGTGGTATGTGTATATACATATATATGTAGGCGCTTATATATATATGTGTATAGGGAATGTTGTGCATACATGGAATGTGAGAGGATATACATATGTGTGTGTGTATACATATGTATGTGCGGGTTTGGGAAGTGGTAACATGTTAGATTTATCGCCTGTTTGCATTGTGATATGCATGTATGTATAGATTAAAGTCTATAAAAAGTATGCTAATAATATCTGTTTAGCTACGTGTTGTCTTGTATGCATATGTGATTCTTATGCATGATGTTATTTATATATATGTGAATATATATATGGTTGCAGTGGTAGAAATGCATGCTAAGTATGAATGTAGCTTTTAGCGGGCATTTGCAAAGCATGACTATGATATGCTAGGTGTTCTATATGTTCTTATCACATATGTGGGTGACGTAATATATCTGTGTTTATATATATTGTGAGTGGAATGTATGTAATTACTTGTAGTAAATATATGCATTGAGTGAAGCATGATAATACTTATGCTAGTATGTGTGCATATGTGATTTATATGCATGATTTGATGTGTACGTGATTACATGTGGGTTTACGTGAAGGAAATGCATGCTATCTGTATATAGAAAATATATGCATGGGTGAAGCATGACAAAAATGTGCCTAAGTGAGGTTTATGAGCATATGCGAACTGTATGCTAGATTTTACATGTATAGGTGAATATATATGTGGCTTTGTGGAGGTGAAATGCATGCTTAGTGTTTCATAACTTAATTATGCATTGTTTAGCATGACTCTTAGATGCTTGATCATTATATGTTTGAAATGCATATATGGGCCCGTTGTGAGGAGATGGGGAAGAGTGGTTGAATTGCCTAGAGTAGGTCAATACTCGGTGAGGGCGTTGGAGTGGTTGAGTCACCTTGGAGTAGAGAATACTCGGTGCCAAAATTCTAAAATGTATCTAATCACCTCGGAGTAGAGCATACTCGGTGATGGTTCGATCACCTCGGAGTAGAGAATACTCGGTGACGAATTCGAAAATGATCTAATCACCTCGGAGTAGAGAATACTCGGTGATAGATTTTGAAACAGTCCGGTCACCTCGGAGTAGAGAATACTCGGTGGCGGATTCTGTAGCGGTTCATTCACCTCGGAGTAGAGAATACTCGGTGATAGATTCCGCAATTGTGTGAGAAGTGTCTCGGTCACATGGTTGGTTAAGAATCATGTTAGGGTGTCGGGTGGGACCCGAGAGAGAGAGTGAGACAAGTGTGTGAACTTGCTTGCATCATCGATTGTGAAGCATGCTATGTGTTAAACGCTTTCTTATATATATATATACGTTGTTTGTGACAGAACACGATATATGTTGGATGTCTATTGCTTTTGAGCACGTTATATGGTTTAAATGCATCTTTATTGCATTTGAGATGTGCTACTTGATGAGTAGGAGATGTGATAGTTGATTTACGTCGTTTATGTAAATGTGTTGATATATATGTTCTATATACATATTGATGCCTAATGTTTACTGCTTTCAAGCATGTTGAGAATGATTTTTAAAATCATGTGTTGTAGATTTTGTACGTTCATATGTGCTAGAGTAACCATGTACATCATTGGTTCATGCATGCTAGGTGGGGCATGGTCTTAAATATTGTGATATATTTGAGTGCATGTATATTTTTGAGAATATGTGAGGATCGACCTGCTGCAGCGGTGATAGTATGGTTCTACATACCTTGTTGGGCCTTTGAGCTCACCCCCTCCCAGGTTTTGCAGGTGTTGCTGGTTTTGGAGTCAGTTGGGAAAACTGACAGCACCGGGTACAGAGGTAGTGTTTAGATTACTTAGAATCTGATGTATGTCCAGAATATTGGATAGATAGACGTGTTATATTTGGATTAAATGTATGGAGAGGCTTATATTGATTCAGTCCCTTCAATTGTATTTATTCATGTGATGTATGTATTAAATACGGACATTTAAGGACTGAGACATGTATTTATGATTGTATTATGCATGTTGTAGAAATATTGGGGGGACACGGGCCCAGAAGTGTCCATTTTTATTGTTTAGATATAAATGCTGGGGGGACACGTGCCCAGAAGTGTCCATATAAATTGTGAAACAGGTGTATCATGCCAGGAGCTGATTATTTAGAATGGGTCATGCCCAATTTTCGTAAAAATGATGGGAAATTGAGGTTGCATGATCAGGTGGTGGTTAAAGCGTGAGGGTGATCTCACGAGGTTCACACCTCGGTTTCCGGGCCTCGGGAATCGGGGCGTGACAGGATGGTATCAGAGCATGGTACCTTATAGAGGTTGAAAAGGGTCCATTGGGATTAATGGACAGGTTAACCTCCGGTTTCCCGGGAGTCGGGGAATCGGGGCGTTACACCCACTCTCAAAACATTCATAGCATCATTCGAAACGCATTTATAGCAAAAATGATGAAAAATCGGTAAACTGGCCAAAATTGGTCACGGTCTCTACAGTGTATATTTATATATATATAAATAGGTTTTATGCATATGTATATGTCTAACATGCTAGTTAGGACTTGTACATGTTGCATATGTGAAGTTGAAATTATGAATGATCTTTGATTAAATTGTGTTCATTTGATGAAAATATGAAAATCTGAGTTCTGCTTTAAACTTGTGCATGAAAGATATGATTTTTCTTGAAAATGCATAAGCATGATGATTTTCATGAAGTGAGTGAATGACAGTTTGATAATCTTGAGTTGAGCAGTAAAATGCATTGATTTGATAAAATGCATTGCATTGTGTGAGATATGTGCATTAATGTGATTATGTGCACTACGTGATGAATTTTGGGGCAGGAGTGTGAAATTAAGATAAGGGGATGGCCCCTAGGGTGAAAGACCCAAAACTTGGCCAAGAGGAGGCACTCCCTTTGGGATAGCAACTCGATAAAGCGTAAGCAGAGTTTGCGTGCCCTTGAGATCCTTACTATTGGAGTGATTTGATGGCCCCCTTTGAATTGATTTTTGGATTTATATGGTGCGAGTTATATATTTTAATTGTGACTTGTCCGATTTGATATATAAATGTATATGCATTGAAATGTGAAACATCACATATGATTTAAAAAACGTGATTGTTTATGGGTAAAAAGCATGGATATTTGTCATGTAGAAATGTAATGATTTCATATGCATCCATGCATGGCCGCCTGAGTTAGAGTAGAGTTGGGTGGATCATTCCTACTGAGCCGCAGTGGTGCTCACCCCCTATTTACAAACTCTTTTTCAGATAAAGTATCACCGGAGGATGAGGCTTAGAGTGCTAGAGTGATTTGAAAGAATACTTTAGAATTTATTTTTGGATATAGTATTATGAATTGTATATTTGGCTATCCATGCCGACATGTGGCATGTGGATTATATTGATGTCAGATTGCAATTGCATTATGTAATTTGTATTTATATGGGTCTATGGACATTAGAAATGTGAGTTAGTGTTTATACATTGTGCAAAAACTTGTATAAGAATTATGAGAGTGTTGAGATATAAATTGATGATTTAGAATATACATGTATTGTGCTTCCGCATTAACTTAAGGGTTAAGACCTCGGCACAGTGATGGAATCTCCGGTGACCGAGGCTTGGATGGTTGATTTAACGAGTTCACACCCCACTTCCTTCACTCTTGACCGGGTGTCAAAAGTCAAGTCGTGACAGGTTCCTTCAGGGGCGATCCTTATCAACTACCCCGCTGTCGATGTGATCCTTATCCTTAAGATCGAGTGTTGAAAACTGTTGATGGAGAGACGTGACCTCCTCCCATGTAGCATCTTCGGGTGACATATTTTTCCACTGCACTAATACTTCTGTGACATACTTCACACCATTTTTGACCCAACGATAGTCACGGATACACTTTGGTTCTAGTTGAGGTGTGGCATCGACTAAAAATGGTAGTAAGTCTTCGGAAATATGGTTAACATCCCCCACTTTCTTTTTCAGTTAGGAGATATAAAAAATTGGGTGTATTTGTGCAGTATCTGGTAGAGCCAAACGATATGCAACTAATCCAATCCGTTCAAGAATCTGGTAAGGCCCAAAATAGTGACTAGCAGGCTTTCAGTGGGCACGACAAAACACACTACTTTGATAGTAGGGTTGAAGTCGTAAGAAGACCCAATCCCCCACGCTGAACTCGATATCACGGCGTTTCTTATCCGCATGCTGCTTCATATGGTTGCTAGCAAGTTGGAGATTGGTCCGAAGCTATTGGAGCAATGTATCACGATCCTAAAGTTCACGGTCAACCTCATCCACCATGGAAGCACTGGCTAGATAGTTAATAACCATTGGTGGAGCTCACCCATATAGCTCCTAAAAAGGGGTAGTGGCCAAAGAGGAATGGAAAGTAGTGTTATACCAATATTCTTCCCAAGGCAAGTGTTGTGCCTACTTGGTTGGATGTTGGCAGCATAAGCAACGTAGATATTGCTCTAAACAGCAGTTAACGACCTCTGTCTGGCCATCAGATTGGGGGTGGTAAGCTGAACTTGTATTCAGTCTGGTCCTGTAATTTAAAAAATTCCTTCCAGAAGTGACTAAGAAATATGGGATCACGATCACTTACCGTGGCCTTCGGCAGGCCATGCAATTTCACTACATGCTAAACAAAAGTTCAGCTACCTTTTTGGCCATGTAAGGGTGAGATAGAGCCACAAAGTGCCTATATTTAGTAAGGCAATCCACCACCACCATGATAGATATCTTTCCCATCGACTAAGAAAGGCCATCCACAAAGTCCAAAGAAATCTCCTCCCAAACTTGTAAGGGGACGGGTAAAGGTTGTAGCAAACCTACAGGGGATCGAGCTTCACTTTTATTGCACTAGCACATATCACAAGTAGCGACATACTTTCGCACATCCCATTTCATGCCCTCCCAATGGAAAGACTGTTGCAGCCTGATATAGGTTCGCAGCACCCCAGAGTGGCCACCCAGTTTAGAGTTATGAAACTCCTCCAAAATTGCCTGCTGTATAGGTGAAGTGGGAGATAATAAAATTTTGTTCTTGTAGAATAGAATACATGCATTCACCGTGATGTGATAGAGAGTCTCGGACTGGTGCACAAATTTGTAATGCATGTCAACTGCGTATGGTCAGTCAGATTAGCCTCACGCAAGTCATCCCAAACTTGAAACTGGGGGCTGCTAACAATTGCATGCAATGCTGAGGTTTCATTAGCCGTAGCATGGAATTCATGGTCAAGACCCTGCTGGTTATATGGGAGAGTATAGGTCCGACGAGAAAGAGCATCAGTTGCTGAATTTGTCTTGCCTGGTTGGTACACAATGTCATACTCATAGACTAACAATTTGGAAACTCACTTTTGTTGTTCTAGTGTCTTGACCTGCTGTTCCAAAAAATATTTTAGGCTTTTTTGGTCCGTCAAAATCTAAAATTTTCTCACCATTAAATAAGGCCGCCATAGCCTAATTGCTTTGATAATAGCCAACATTTCCTTTGAATAAACTGGCCATCCTTGCTTCCTTGGCCCAATGGTCTCCCCTTTTGTGCTAAAACAACCCCAATGCCTTTGTCGGAAGCATCCATTTCCAATAGAAAAAGGGTGGAAAAATCTGGTAAGCCTAAAATCGGTGTAGATGCCATGACATGTTTGAGATCTTCAAATGCTTATTCAACTTGTGGAGTCCAACCAAATTGGCCCTTTTTGAGTAGATGAGTAAGTGGACTTGCGATTACACCATAGTTTCTAACGAATTTACGATAGTACCCAGTAAGGCCAAGAAATTCGTGGAGCTCTGTAATATTGGTTAGAGGTGGCCACATCACCATAGCTTCAATCTTCATCGAGTCCACTTTAACCCCATCGACTGTGATGATGTGACCCAAATAGTCCACCTCAGTTTGCCCAAAAACACACTTGGATGGTTTGACCACAAAATGATGTTCAACGAGTATGTCGAATGTCTGGCAAATGTGGCGCAATTGTTGATCCCATGAAGGGCTATAGATAAGTATGTGATCAAAGAATACAAGAACAAAATGTCGTAAATGAAGTTAAAAAATACTATTCATGGCTACCTAAAAAGTAGAGGGTGCATTACATATTCCAAACGGCATAACTAAATATTCATAATGTCCGTTATCTGTGCGGAATGCGGTTTTATGAATATCATCAGGATGAACCCGAATCTGGTGGTAACCTGCCCATAAATCCAGTTTAGTAAAATACTTTGACTTATGCAACTCATCAATCATGTCGTCAATGGTAGGTATCAAAAATCGGTCTTTGACCATAACGACATTAAGGGCCCTATAGTTAGTGCAAACTGCTAAGAGCCATCTTTCTTTTTAACCAATAAAATGGGAGAAGAGAAATGACTAGTGCTAGGCCGGATAAGGCCTAAAAGTAACATATCCATCACCTGTCTCTCAATTTCATTTTTTAAAAAATGGGCGTACATATATGGCTGAACATACATTGGTTGGGCTCCCTCCGGTAGTGGAATTCTGTGGTCAAAGACTCAGGTTGGGGGAAATATCTTTGGCTCCTCCATGACATGAGGAAAGTCACAAATGATAGCCTAGATATCATCTACTACAATTATATTTGTGTTCGTGAGGGTTTGGCGAACCACAATTGCAAACACCTCCCCACTACTTATAATCTCTCGACCAATCAACAAATTACCAACAACACAACATGGCTGGGTTGTTGCAGCCAGAATCTCCACACTGTAGTCTCCTCTAGTGATAGCCACAGAAAGTTTTGACCAATCACACAAAACTTGTCCCAAATGTGCAAGCCACTGGATCCTAACACAAACATCTAACCTATTAAGTTGTAAGGCAAAAAAAATAATAACCAACTCCATACCTTGAATTACTATGGATACCCGATCATGTTTCTCCTTGCAAAACAAATGTTCACCATTTGGAACCTCCACCCAAAAGCCATCCATAGGAGTAGAACCACTGTCAATGAGGACTCTAACCGGCCGATGTTCAATCCATGCATCAACCCGCATAGTATGAGGGCCCGTATATCCCGCAAGGGCAAGTAAGGATATTTGAAGATCTCCTTCCTTAGTATCATTATCATTCCCCTCCTCTTGTGTGCCATTAGCCATCTGAGGGTCACCACCTTCAATGGCAGCCTCAATCAAAAACATCTACTTTATCTCGCACCTATGGCCCGAGGTGTAACGTTCATTGCAGTTGAAACACAAGCCCTTCTCATGGCGACGTTGCATTTCTTCCCAAGATAACTTCTTCACATGTGATGACTAACCAGGAGCCTTAGAGGACTTTGTGGGAGACGTGATAGCACTGCCAATATACTTGGATGGATATTTGGAGGAAGGGTCTGAGTGGGAAATTTTTTTTGTACGGCTGAGCTGCTCTTATTGCTTCTGAGCAAACTCAATGGTTTCTCGTATAGTTTGTGCTTTGAACTTGCGCACATTGGAAGTAATTTTTGATTTAAGCCCACCCAAAAATGTGCCAATCAAGGCTTTTTGTGGCCAGCCCATCACACAGTTCGCTAAGCGTTCGAACTCATGTTGATACTCCCGTAATGCGCCCCTCTGCTTTACACGAGACAATGCCTCATCATAATCCTCGTATTCGGTTGGATCGAAATGGCTCAAGATCTCCTTTTAAAAAATAAGCCAGGTCACGACCTTTCCTTCATCAGTGTACACACGTGTCAGCCATTGCCACCACTAGTTCGCCTCACGTTCAAGGTAAAACGCAGCAAGCTACACTCGTTGTCTGATAAGTGTACAAAACTTGCTATTTTATATCACAAAATAAGTTTTTAATTAATATTTTATTTTATTTTATTTAAATGTTCTTATCTTTGCATTTTATGCTTTATAGGGGTTGATTTCCAAATAAGAAGAAAAACTGCAAAAAAGGGCTAAAGAGGATATATATAGCTAAAGATGAACATAAGAAGAATTGTAGGAGAGATGGTATTTTGTGCAATCTACTTCACAAGAGGTCTGAAGTTCAAAAATTTGCAAAATATTTTTTACTTGGCCACGTCTGCAGTTTAGAATTCAAATTAAAGATATGGAGATCAAATATTAGATATTTAAATTCAAAATTTTGTATTTTGAATTTTTGTTTTTAAATTTTGTATTTCAAATTTTTTCCACCTAAACCATTCCCCTCTAACTCTATAAATAGGGGGTCTTAGGGGATGGTGAAGGGAGTTAGAAAATTGTAGAGAAATTATAGAAAAAAATAGTGTAATTGTTTTCTTGATTCAGTGAAGCATAGTAGTTTCATTTATATATGTTTTTTTTCTATTGATATGCAAGCATCAACATCCTTCTAAAAGAAGTGATGAAGCCACCATGACAGAAATATAAGTAAGTTGTTTTATTTTCTTGTCTAATTTTTCCTCCCATGAGCATTCTTTTACTCTTCTATTCTAATTTTTTATTTTCTAAAATTAGAGGGAGAATTCTTCATGTTTGCCAAATAATGGTAATTCAAAGAATGTCTACCTCTGTTTACCCAACCAATGTGCATCAGATTAAGTAAAAAAATGTTCTCTCATATATAATCAAGTGTTGTTTTTTTTATGCCATATCTTCCTTCATCTTTCCAAATTCTAATTGGATTGGTGAAGTGTATTGATTATTAGGGGAAAAACTAGATAAGAATATTATAAACTTTATTTATATGGATCCATGGTGGTGAATTCTCTTTCCTTGAGATTTTTCCCATCATTTGATCAAAGACATTTAGTGTTAGTTTTTATTATAAAAAAATTAGAAGTTTATTTTTTAATATTCATTTTTCATTTCATAAAACCATTCAGTTTGGGAGTCATTGACCCAATGCTGCTACATAAGCTTACTAGAAAGCTTAAAGGACTTAGGCATTGCACAGTCGATTGTGCTTCATGTTTGTAAATATTTTTGCAGTTAACATTATGCTTTGGTGATCTGTTTCGAAAAGTTGTTCTTCTAAGAACGAATGCTTTGTTTATTCTCCATTAACGACAATAAACCACGAATTTAAATGTATATTCACCTTTCAAAGAGGATTTTAAGGTTTGCACTTGTATGTGTTTCAGACTAACCATTATGTGGGGACTGTCGCTTAATTCTGATTTTTGATGGTTTGTATCTATTGATGTCCATATAGCTCCATAATATTTGTTGCATTTGTCATTTTGAGCATAAATTGGGGTATCACTCTTTTTTAGTTGATGACGAGCAGACTATCATTTTTGCATACTTTTGTGAGTTTAACAATCGTGTTAAACCCAATGAGACTTCACTCTTCCACTAGACGTGTCTAGAGGTTTAGAAAACTTGTTGCATTCACTAAATGCAGTCGTATTTCCCACGAAAGCAGAAGTAGAGTAGTTGCTTTATTTTATTTCTTTTTGTATTGCTAAGGGACTAGCAATATCTAAGTTTGGGGGTGTGTTCGACGTACACAATGCGATAAAATATTATGTAATAGTGTCGTTATTGTTTTACACTTCGACAAAAGATAATTTATAAAAACCTACAAATACTCTACTAAAATTAGTAAAGTGGTGAGTAGGGGTTGAACCCACAGAGACTGTGTTGATTTCGTTGTTACGCTGTCAAGACCTTATCTAATTTAATTCAAAAATCATTTGTTTTCTTTGTTTTAAATTAAGGTGCTGAAATAAAATGACATAAAATAAAAACATAAATAAATGATAGAAAAAATTCAAAAGAGAGAAGTCTAGGGTCTTGACTTCACCACTAACATCATACCATTGTCGATTGAAATTAATTTGGGGAAAATTCTACAATATGCATAAATAAGATTCATGAAACGATGAATATACAATTAAGGTCTAAGCAATAACCCATCTTCGGTTCGCACGAATCGTCTATCTATACTAGGGTGTAGCATGACTCGTCTTTCCTAGGCATGGCCTATCAAAGTCCTTATCTCATACACACATGTTCACAATGAAATCGTAAAGAGGATATATACAAACACTGACTAAGCTACAACCCATCTTTGGTTGGCACGAATCATCTACCTAAACTAGGGTGTAGCATGACTCGTCTTCCCAAGGCATGGACTGTCAAAGTTATATGTTCATACATGCAATGAAAACTTGTAAAATTATCATTCATTAAATCTCTCATGGGAATGATATGAGTTCAATCAAGATAAAAAATCATCTAAGACAAGACAACATTAAATCAAGAATTATTATAAACATTTAAACACAACCGTAAATGCACATTTATGCAATTGTCACTTATTATACAAATGATACAAAATAGTCCTCAAAATTATACAACGATATACATAAAAAGAACAATCCCCAAATATAATTCAATCAACAATGATACTTAGCTAGGGCTTCGTTAAACCCCTAGGAAGAAGTTAGCTCCTCATGGCAATTGTTGAAGCCTCCCTTTTCTTTCTGTCCGTCGTCACGAATCGCCTCCGTCTTTTCTCTCTGTTCTCCTCTAGAATACCCTAGTTTTCTCCTCTTTTTCTCTCTTTTATTTAGCGAAGAAAACATAAACGGAACACCTCACCTCCCAAAGTGGCAAATGCGCATAAGAAAATGGCACATGCGCCTCAAAAGTGGCATTTGCGCCCAAAAAGTGGCAGCTGCGCAAATAGGGTAGAAAGTTGCCTTAAACGTCCGTTTTAGGAAATTTTCGTGAAATTTGAAATTGTACAGAATTGAATTTCCTTCAATCAATATAAAGTTTAGGTCATTTTAACAATTGTGTACGGAGTTATGGTCTGAATACCAACACGGGTCTAGGACTTTTTAGGCCTGAATTGGCCCAATCTTCAATGTGAATAGGCCTAACACCATCTGTAGCCCGCTTGCACCATTATTAATTAGAATTACCCTTAATCACCTGAAATCCTGAAAAGATTAAAATTATTAATAAAAACATGAAATAAATATTACTAAGACACTAATTAATATAATTTTAAGGACATTGAATATGCAATATTCATTACTTATCAGGGTCTGATAAGCGTTGAATGTTAGACATTCTCGTGCCTTTACTTATGTATTTTGATCCTATAGCTGCACATATTGTATAATTTTTACGTGTTTTCATGATTTCAGGTTCAAAATCAGAATTTGACATAATTTGACTCCTTTATTAGTTCAAGAATGCATTGTAATGTCATATCATACTTTATGAAAAGTTCATATCAAGGAATAATGAATAGTGTGTCAAGACAGGAGTCGAAAAGCTAAAAAGTTGAAGATCTATAGAAGAAGGAGAGATCGATGCATCGAAGTGCCTACTTTGATGCATCGAAGTCCTTACTTTGATGCATCGTCCAATCCTGTAGAAGATATTTTTCTGCAGATATTTTCTTCAATTACCACTTGTCCAATTTTGCTTCGATAAAGCCTTGAGCATAATTTCTCTGATATTTTGAGCCTCAAATTAGATATATAGCTAGGAAATATGTAATAAAGACATATATCACAATTCTTGTAATAAGGAGCTTATATAGAATTCTAGAGAGAGAAAGTGAAGTTCTAGAGAGGGAAAGCTTCAAAGAGGGCTTTGTAAGGCCTTGAAGAGCATTTTGAACATGGGACCATCTCTGTCTATGGAGTGCTTCCGGCCCACCATGATCAACTAATCCTTCTCTAGGGTTTTGAAAAACCCTAGCCTTGTAAATATGTTATAACTTTAATGAATTGGTGATTTTTATGTATTTTTGTGTATATGTCTCTTGCCTTGAGCCTTATGTATCAATATAAGTATACAATTTCTTCATGTTCATGTGTTGTAATTTATCTTCTTGTCTTAGAATGCTTAAATTTCTCACATGATCTTCAAACACTTGTAAGTTTCACAAGGGCTACAAGTGATGGCTTGAGACTAGTTTTCACTATAACATGCATAACTAGATTTGCATAGTCCATGCTTAGAGACGGTGATTTAGCTACACTTAGGTAATTAGGTAATTAAGTAAGTAGGTAGGTAGGGAAATCACATTTTTCAAAGCTGGATTATAGTATATTAAGTTGTGTGTATTATCTTGGTGATGTCGTTGTATATGGGATTTGTCAACGCCTCATTTAGTACACAATTGCATGAATTCCCCCAATTTATTAGAAGGGTGGCATACTATAAGGCTAGTGGTGAAGTCTCACCCCTAGTCCTTAACTTTTCTCTCAAACTTTGTATTTTAATTATCTTTTATGCTTTCAAATTAGAGTAAGAAAATAACCAACACCCGGTAGTGATTTAAATAAGAAACAACCCTTAACCTTTAGTGAATTATTCCTATGTAGTCTTTATAGGATCGACACGCTCAAATTAGAGCCCTATCCTTCAAGGATTAGTTCTATTACGAGTGGTAAATTATAAATTATGAGTAGCGCAACCGCACACAACAAAAACCCACAGCAAGTATTCTGTCCCCTTCATAGCACGATCTTCTTCTCCTTCCTCACTAATGAACCATTGTCAAAGAAACCTTCAATGCAGTCTTTGAATAGTTGATCAAGCAATTAGAGAACACCTTAAATCACTCAATGAATATGTGTGTGCTCTAAAACATATAAATAAAGAATTTGAGAAAAAATCCTTTGTTAAAAAAATATCTCAATGCTTTCTTTCTCTAATTCTCAGTTTGATGAATATTTGAAAGTTCTGTGAAAGCACACTAAGAGAGAAATCATATGAGATTTTATATAGATTAAAAACCACAGTTTTCCTTAGAAAACAAGTTAAAATACAATAGTCAACAAGCCCCCACGATTTTAGAAAGTTTTGGGTCCATTCCGGGTCAAAACTATACAAAATTGGTCAAAATTTGCATACCAAAAAAGTTGGACCGGTTCGGGCTTTACTTGGACCAGTCCAACTCCTGTAGCATACCCAACAGGAGTTACTGAGACCTGTTGGACCAGTTCAGCCTTCACTTGGACCGGTCCAACCTTGAAAAGTTCAATATTTTACTGAAAATCCCTTCTTTTTAAGGTCGAACCTCCTGATTTTAAAATATATGTGTTCTCACCACTTTACTTGTCATGCCCCAATTTCCAATACTATAAAATAGAGGGTGATTATTGATTCGTGTGTGAGTGTGACTCAATAAGTGTATCAATTAAAAATTACCACACTTCGCAATAGAACGAATTCCTTGCAGAATAGGGCTATCGAAAGGGGTGTCGAACCTCAGGGATTATGGTCTGACGAGTTGGAATACGGAATTAATTCTAATTAAATTTAAGAGAAAAGAATTCTAATTTTTAGACTAATTAAAAATTGAAATAAAATAAATCAAAAGAAATAGAAAGTGAAGATAGTATGAGAGAAATCTAGGGTATTTGACTTCACCACTGACTCCACAATCAATGGTCAATTGAATCAACTATGGGGGATTATATCATGCATAAGTGGTGTCGGTGGCTACAAGCTCACCTTCATCCGTCAAGAAGATAACATATGATTAAGACTAAGTCATGGACTATCTTCGATTGGCATGGGCCATCTGCCTAACTACTTTAATCTAGAGTGCAGTATGGTTCATCTTCTCTAGGCATAA
The DNA here is from genome assembly GCA_026545225.1 of Cornus controversa. Taxonomy (NCBI): domain Eukaryota; kingdom Viridiplantae; phylum Streptophyta; class Magnoliopsida; order Cornales; family Cornaceae; genus Cornus; species Cornus controversa. The sequence continues at coordinate 59,437,995 of CM048845.1, forward strand.
TCCATCAAAGCTTTTAATGATATATTCAGTGATTACCATTGTGTAATAATCACTCTCATGATCACAGAAAATAAGAGAGATTGAGTTCAATAACAACAACTAAATATCTAAGACAAGATAAGAAATCATTGAAACTGAATTTTCAAGACTTTTATTGCTCAATTCTATAATAAGAATCATCTAAATTACACAATCCATGCATGTATATAAAGGTCCCCAATAATTAAAATAATCAAATCATTGATGCTTTGTTAGGGCTACATCAAAACCCTAGTGGATGAACTAGCCGCTCATGGTAGAAGAAGAAGCTTCAACTGTTGAGGAAGAAGGCATCATCTTCATGAATTATGCGTATGACTTTGTTCTCCAATAGCTCTGCAAAGTATGTCTTATGTTCTGTCCAAAACTCTCTCAGACTCTTCAATCTCTGTAAATCTCCTCTCAACTCAGCCTCCAATTCTTCACTTTATGCCCCAAGAGAATACACCAAAGTCCTAATCCAATTAGGAATTAATTAGGTTTTCCCGCAACACTAATCAGGTGGGTTTTTCCTGCTGACGTTCGGCCCAACTTTTGACCCACTAGAAATCCGATTCACGGAATTTTTGTGAAATATAAAAGTGTGCAGAATCAAATTTCATTCAACCCATACTAAAATTAAGTTGATTTGAGGCTCGGAAATAACACTTCTGGTCCATTTTCCAAAATGGGATTAAGACTGTATTAAGCGCAGATTTGGGCTTTAGGCCCGAAACCTTCTTAAGCAGCTGTAATTCTCTTAGACCTCTTCCTTGGGCTGATTTGAGTTAAAATAAATGGTTGAATGAATCTCCTTGAAGTAGGCTTCATCTAACCATCTTGGATGTCTTCTTTAAAAGCCCAAAATCATGGTTTTAACTGAAATAGTCATTAAGGCCCTGAAAATACAGAAAACACTAAAACGAAGTAAAATAACAAAATAATCTATCACTAAGAGAATAAAATACATAAGTTAAGAGGCTAGAATGCGTAACATTCAATGCCTATCAATTATATAATAAAACATCACCTCTGACCATTATCCCTACAATAGTACCATGCTCTAATACCATTTTGTCACGCCCCGATTTTCAATATTCAAAAATCGAGAGTGATTATGTAATAAACAATCACCTCTGACCATTATCCCCACTATAGAATCATTCTCTAATACCACGTTGTCACACCCCTACTTTTCAATACCAAGATCAATATAGAAAGTGGAGGTGAACAGTGAAATTCTCACCCGGTTCACCTTCATGAACCGCTATATTCTAGAACCTAACTCCCTATAGGTTTGAAGTTTCAGAGTAATTCTTTGTCTATTGTAAATAGGATCTAAAAATATTCAATTTAAAAAAAAGTACGCTCAATTCTGATTAAAAATGAAGAAGTTACACCCGTTTGAAGTTTGGACCAATCCTAGAGCTTACTCTTTGTTACATGGGCGATCTTGTCCATTTACTTCTAATACACCACCTCAATCACTAAACCAACATCAAAACATAATTGCGTACGTACAATTACCTATTGTCTCACAAGTGGTGTCAAATTCCATCCCTAAATAATTCTCCAATTTTATTTCAAAAAATACACTCAGCCACACACTTCGATGCATCCAAGTGTTGGTTTCGATGCATCGAACCTATGATGCATTGACCAAGATGTGAAACATCCTGCGATACCTACTGGATTTTTGTATGAAATTCTCATCCTTAATTGATGATGTATCGAACTATTTTATGATGCATTAACACACTTCGATGTATCAAAATGGTGACTTCGATGCATCGAACTCACCAAGCCTGGAACACTAACAAAACACTAAGTGATAACAATTACCATTCTCCTCCCAATCCATTCTCTTAACAATCAATCACAGAACATAGTTATATTTCCAAAAAATCCCCAAACACTCAGAGAGTGATAAATCATCACCATTTAATGCCACCACATACACTTATAAAGAAAGAAGAAATTTATGCATTATCATACACCTATTGCAACAAAACATCATTTTTACATAGTCCTCAATAGTAATCAACTTATCATATATATTTGTAAGTGTCATACATGCTTCTCATCCAATAATAAGTACAATATTTCTAATTTAGTCTACATACCACAAGTCGGCATGGACGTCCATACACATGTCTCAAAAGATGCAAAAGTCCAAAACTGATGTTCCTCTGCTCTAGGTTCAACTCATGGTTGTGCATCCTCAACCACTGCCTTGCTGTGTCCTAAAAGTGTCAGTGTAGGGGAATGAGCAATTTTCAACGGTCTCAAGGTTAATGTATTTTGCAATCCATTCAAGGCCACATTCAATATTCAATGGATAAAACACAACTTATGTCTATCAATTACGTGTCATGCTCCCTAGCATTTCTAGTTACAAGCTTAAAAGCTCAATTCGTTCACGTCATGGCATACATATCAATATAACTTGATAACCATATAAAATGTATTTCATACACATAGCATATTTCCATCATACATGTAACATATGACAAAGATCAAAAATGGATAAACATTTACACAAGTCATGTAATTAGCTTAAGTTACACATAAGACTCAACACACTCTCTCGGATTTGGTTCACACTCACACACAGCACCGGATACGTGCCGAAGCTCCATATCCCAATTCCTGGTTATTTTAGGGCTACTAACCAAAGGGTAACCAACCCATCTTGTGCAAGTTTGAAATTTTTTTGCCCCAGATGATATATTTCCCTACTACTTTCCATGAGCCACTTTCGAGACACAGCCCGCACTCACGCAAAGTATTTCACATTTTGCATACACATTCACAAGTTCAATGTATTGCACCCATTATATGTCTTAGTTCAATCCGAGTATGTCACACAAGGCTCATAAGAATATATATAGATATTTAACCCCCAAAAGTAGGTTTTCATCATTTATCCCCCAAAATCCTATATATGCAATTTAAGAACCACATTGTACATATAAACAATCTATGCAATGTAAAACATATACTAACCATTTATAGCAAGAGAAATATATATATATATATATATATATATATATATATCACTTTAAAAAAAAATTTCATCTCCATTAAACACTTTCATTATCACGCCTCGAAATTTGAACCGCCGGGACTCCCCCGGTCCGGCCCCGAATCCTGAGTGTGAATCCGTTCACTCAACCCCTTGAACGATCTCAACCACACTCTTGCAATAGTATCAAAGTTTGATACCATGCTATAACGCCCTGATTTCCAACCCCCGGAGAACTGAAGGTTAAACTGTCTATTTAGCCCAATAGACCCTCATTACCCTCATTTACCATGGAAGCTTAACTCAATTCTTGCATATAAATGCACACAACTCCACCTTAACTAATCCCCATGGGCCCGATATCGAATCACACACCTTAGTGGAAATTTTCGTGCCCACACCTTTGAGAATCACTCACTTTCAAGCCTCAAAAATCACTTTGTTTGGAATATGAATGTGAGACCTACACCATTGGATAGAGGATCCATAAATACTCAAGTTAAAAAAAAACCACACTCAATTTCGATCTAGAACGAATAAATTATGTCGAAACGAAGTTTTGAAAAATGCTGTGAATAGTAATTTCGATTGTGCGAAATGCCAATCTCGATTGTGTGAAACTGGCATCTCAATTGTGCAAAAAAAATCTCGATTATGCAAAAATTTCACCCTCTCGGGACTTCAGACCTGCAATATTTCACCCGATCGAAATGGGGGTTTCGATTGCGTGAAATTGCCCTTGTTTGGACCCTAAAAATCATCATAAATCATCACCCCTTCGCACAATTGAAATGGGGGCTTCAATTGTGCGAAATGGGCATTTTGCACGATCGAAATGCTCTCCCCAGGTCCTCCAACAACCCTATACATGGTTCATTTGGAGCCCAATCCACCTTCTATCATCCTAGAACCCCTCATACATGATCCATAACATAAATGAAAGGTTCCAACATCAATCTCACACTCAAGATCACATTCATAATTGAGTTCATACACCAAAATGAATCATTCTATTTCTCAACTACAATCCATTTGCTATGAAAGCATCATCAAATGAACTAAATGCCACCATGGGCACTACATAAATTAAACCGTTGTCTTTTCACACCCAACAAGTTTATAATTCAATACATACATCAAAGTTACATTTGCCCAAAGCGCAACCATGACTCAAAAGTAAGTCACACGCCACAAGCCAGCATGGATAGCCACAAAAATGCACAAATCCAAAAGATAGCAAAGTGCTACTAGAATTCCACTTGGACACTCATGTCCCATCCATCATCGGCACTTTATCTGTAAAATATTTAGAATAAAGGGGTAAGCACCACTGTGGCTCAGTAGAGATACCCCAACCCACCTAAGTGCCGACCCGACACGACCTACATGGATGCATGTCACAACACTTTACGTATCATTCAACATACATCATGTTCACTCACAACAATGCATATATATATATATAGGGATACATTAAACACATATCATGCTTCACAATTCAAATGAAGGCAATAATCATATGCTTGTCTCTCTCTCGGACTCAACCCGATATTCCAACATGGTTCTTGACCGAATCATGAAACCGAGATACTTCCTATAAAATTTTGAGTTCCGCCACCGAATATTTACTTACTCCAAGGGGGATAGACCACCGTCACCGAGTATTTACCTACTCCAAGGTGACTTGGCCCATTTTCTTTGAATTCTCACCGAGTATTTACCTACTCCAAGGTGAGCAAACCACAATCACCGAGTATTTACCTACTCCAAGGTGATAGGGAAACCTTTTTAGAATCTCCACCGAGTATTTACCTACTCCAAGGTGAGTAAACCACCATCACCGAGTATTTACCTACTCCAAGGTGATGTAACCACTCCAACGCCCTCACTGAGTATTAACTTACTCTAGGCAATTCAACCACACTTCCCCGCTTCCTCACAACGGCCCCAATATATGCATTTTGAACATATAAACATCAAGCATTTTATTTCATGCCTCACAATGCACATGCTAATTAATAAAACACGTAGCATGCATTTCATCTTCACAACACCACACATATATTTACCTATACATGTAGAACATAGCATACTATCCACATATGATTACAAAACTTCACCTAAGCACATTTTAGCCATGCTTCACCAATCCACAAATTTTTCATACAAAGATAGCATGCATTTAACTTACTTACAACATATAGCACATATATGTCCAATATAACACATTTTTTCACATATATGCACAAAAGCTAGCATATAAGCATACATGCTAATACCTCTCGCACATTCACCCCTTATACCATGTGTACTACCATAGACATAACTATTGCACAATAGAGACTAAAGAGAGTAGCAAAAAACACTACATCCCACCCCTCTTACCACTCTAAATCATGCAATACACACCATTAACTCTCATCGCTTCACCCGAAACCCTAGAATCGACAAGTAGATGAGAACGAACACCCCTACCTCGAAAATGAAGGCCTACCAAGCACTTCTCAAAATCCCAGCAATGTCAACCTTGCCAAACCGCAACTTTGACCGGTTCAAAGGGAAGCCCTAGCCGTCCCCTACGTATTTCCCTTCTTCGACAGAACTTGAATCACACCCGAAGACTTCCAAAACCTAGAGAGAAGGAAGAGAGAAGGAGTGGGAGCAATATAGAGAGAGAAATAGCCGTGAGATATGAAATATCTCTACAGATTTGACCATTTAAGGTCCCTAGGTCATGAAAAGACCAAAATACCCACTGGCCACTTAACGCAACTTCCCGGACTCAGTTTTCAATTTTGAAAACTCCCACGGCCTTGAAATCACTTCCTCTAATCTCTAAACATTTTAGCTCAGCCATTCTCAAAAATAAATATTTTCAAGAATTTTTTGGGTTCCTGGGCCCACTTAAGTTGCATCCCGAACCCCCGTTTGACCAAAAAGTCAAACTCCTCCAATTCTCCCGAAAACTTTTCAAAACCTTAAATATCACGGCCCGGAATCCGGACCGCCGGGACTCCCCCGGACCGACCCGAACCCCGAGTCGCGAACCCGTTTATTCAACCTCACACTATAACCACCACCTGATCATACAATCTCAATTTCTAATTTTTTTTACAAAAATCGGGCATGACCCATTCTAAATAATCAGCTCCTGGCATAATACACCTGCTTTACAATTCATATGGACACTTTTGGGCACGTGTCCCCCCAGTATTTATATCTAACAATCAAAATGGACACTCCTGGGCTCGTGTCCCCCCAGCATTTCTACTACATGCATAATACAATCGAAAGAATACATGTCTCAGTCCTTGAATGTCCGTATTATATACCTATACATCACATGAATGAAATACATCTGAAGGAATTAGCTCAACATAATCACTTCATACATTTAATCCAAATGTAATGCGTCTATCTAAATCCTGAACATAAATTAGATTCTAAGGGATCTAACTACTACCTCTGCAATTGGTGCTATCAGTTTCTCCAACTGACTCCAAAACTAGCAACACCTGCAAAACCTGGGAGGGGGTGAGCTCAAAGGCCCAACAAGGTAAGTAGAACCATACTATCATCGCAGCAGCAGGTCGATCCTTACATATTCTCAAAAATATACATGCACTTAAATATATCACAATATTTAAAGTCATGCCCCTCCTAGCATACATGAACTAACAATGCATATGGCAGTTCTAGCACTTATGAACATTTAAATCAACTATACATGACTTATAAAAATCATTTACAACATGTTCAAAAGCAATACCCATCCAACATCATTATGTATAGAAAACATATATGAACAGAAGCATTTACATGACCAATGTAAATCAAATACCACATCACCTACTCAACAAGATCCATAGAGTCATGCATAAACGCACATTAAATCGCTACATGTCTACATGATATGTATACATGCTTTTTACCCATAAACAATCACATTTTTCAAATCATGCGTGATGCTTTCCACCTCAATGCATATACATAGATATATATATATACATATGTATATCAACTTGACAGTCACATTTCGTATATATAACACACGCCACAAATTTCTGGAAATCAATTCAATGGGGACTAGCTTATCACACCACATCCATAGTAAGGGTCTCTTCGGCACCCAAACTCTGCTTGTGCTTTATCGGGTTACTAACCCGAAGGGAGCACCTCCTCTTGGCCAAGTTTTGGGTCTTTCACCCTAGGGACCATTCCCTCATCTTAATTCTCAATGTTGTCACACCCCAAAAACTCACTTTTCAAATAGTGCACATAATCATATCAATGCACTTATCTACACCATGAATGCATTTTTGTCAAATCAATGCATTTTTCTTTCACCTCAAGATTGTCACAATGTCATCACACTCATATCATGGAAATCGTCATGCTTATGCATTTTTCAAGAAAGTCATATCTTTCATGCATAAATCTATAAACACCATATTTTTACGTTTTCACCAATACACATACTTTTCACCGAAATCATTCGTAGTCACATTTGCACATACACAACATATATATGTCACATCATGCATATAATCACATATATACGTATGTTAGGATAAATAATCATGCTTTCATTCCAATCATGCATTCTTACAACCATATGCAATCACGCAATTATATATATATATATATATATATATATATATACATCATGTCACCCATATAGGTAGCAAAAACATACATAACACTTCACATACTTCATGCTTTTCCAATGTCCTTCTATGACATAATCAATTTAGCATGCATTTCTACTACTGCACCACATGTATAAACACATATATATTTACGTATACTCATTTCATGCATAAGAATCATATATGCATTCAAGGCAACATCTAGCTAAATGTACATATATAATTTAGCATACTTTATATGGCTCAGTCCCTAAACATGCATATAACAAAGCAAATTAGCATTTGAATTTAACAATGCTCTTACCCTCCAAGCCCACACACATATATATATATATACCCACATATATATATCATCACCTCCCATGTGTATACATATATGTATCCATCTTTATAATTATATATGAACATATATATATACAAACGCCACATATGATCAAAATAAGAACATACGTAAAATTAATCAACATAATTAAAATATACATAGGAGATAGAGGCAAGAATCAACTTGCCTTAGGTCCCACTTTTTCTGTGCCCGTGCCTGCCAAGCGGCCTATTTCCATGCTCGGTCCAGTCCTGTGCCGAAGTCCACACGAACAATCCCATGAACCACTTTATCTCCTTTTGTTTCCAATCCAATCCGGCTCCCTTTCCAATCTAAAACCCAATTGGCTTTAACCCAATTCTTATACATGGGTGGCTCCTTTCCATTAGACCATTAATTTCACAAAACCACACAAATCATGCCCCACTCATGTATACAAATCTAATTAGATGTGCAACCGGCAGCCAAACCAACACCAACTACCCATGGTTGCACCCAGCCAGTCACAATTATGGCCATCAGTCTAAACCGCAAGTAAGTTAACCCATCACCATGGCCGAACCTCCATGGGAGTCGCAAACCCCAAACCAAAAATAGCCCCATACATGGCCAACCAACTCCACCGCCGAAACCTCATAGTTGTTCAAACCAATCTCACCGAACACCATTGAACCCGGCCACCAAATAGGCTGTCCCAACCGAACCCGAAGTTCCACTATCGAACAACTTCATCACTAACCAAACTCAAATGTAAGATCACCACAACCCTAGCCAAACCCAGCTCCACTATTCCATGAAATCCATTCAAAAGCCCAACTGAAATAACCTCAAAAAAAAATCAGACCAACCACAGCCCAAACAAGCCGTATCAACCTTACCAGCGAAGAACCCATCTCCGGCCACCAACATGGTCGAAATAACCCCAACCAAGTCCACAAAACCGAGCACCACAGCCTGAACCGAAGCCCCGTCAACACCCCGGTCAAACCCCCATCAGATCCGTCCAAAAACTGAGGGATCACCAACCACCAACCACAGCCGTGAGAACCCCAGTCGAACAGCGCCTCGCCGGCCGTGAGTCCCCTGCCAGAATAGTGCACCAGCTGCCGGACGGACCCCTTCGCGAAAGGCTCAGCCGAACCGAGCTACCACGCGCACCGGACAGCTCCACCGTGGACAACCACGTCGCCGTTGATGCCTCTACCGAAAATGGCCCTCGTCGCCGCTGATCGGGCCGCCGGAGCCGATCCTCTCTCTGTTTCTCTCTCTTTCTCCCGATTCTCTCTCAGTTTCTCCCTCTCTTCTCTCTCCCCGATTCTCCTTCTTCTCTTCTTTTTCTTTTCTTCTTTTTCTTTTCTTTTCTTTTCCTTCAGCCAGCCGAGACCACTTTTGGTCTCTTTTCTTCTTCCTTTCATTTGGTCCACACACTTTTGCCTACTTATCCTCCTCCACACAAATATATATATACATTATTTATATACATATACATAATATCACACAATACATGTATTCACATGTATTTTCCCACACTTACTTATATAATTATAAAAGTCCCTCTTTACTTATCCAAAATCACATACAGGCCCACCATATATTTATAATTAATTATAAATATATGCACCATATATACGTATATATATATATATATATACACCTTCCACATACATGGGAAAATATCCACACCCTTTCCGGAATTTAATTAATTCAAAAAAGTTTTAATCCGGTCCAAAATCGCTCGGAACTGGTCAAAATTATTCCGGTCCTTACATTAAAAACACTTCCCAAACATGTTTCCTACACTCAAAACATGTTAAACACCACTCAAAATGCATTTATGGCAATTATAATGCAAAAAAAGCAAAATCGGCCAAAATTGGTCACGGTCTCTACATTCATATATCACATAAAAAGAAAATTCTATTTTATGCTTAGACATTAAATCTCACTTAAATAAGAAGACATAACACACACCACCTACCTCAAGAGATCAAATCTCTAGCAAAACTCCAAAGCTAGCCGATCAAAAAATCTTAAACTCTTGCTTTATTTGGTTCAAAACGACGCCCTTTTCACGTAGAACACACTTCCCTTTTTTGGCGCCTTCCGAATAAAGCCCTAACACCTTTTAATTCTAGAGAGAATAAGAAGAACACAAAGAAGAAAGAGACGAGAACTTAACGGCTGATTAGAGAGAGAGAGGAAATAAGCTTTAAATATCTATCTCCCAGATATTTATAAGCCCTAGGGCACAAAAAGACCAAAACGCCCCTAGTACACTTAACGTACTTTCCTGACGTCTATTTTTGATTTTGAAAGAAGCTATGGATTTGAAATCACTTCTACGTCTTTCCAAATATTCTAATTGGTTTATAACCAAAAATAAAATTTTTTGGAAAAGTATCCAGATTCCCGGACTCATTAAACCTCATCCTAGGACTCCAGTTGACCAAAAAGTCAAACTTTTTCAAAAGTTTCCAAAAGTTTCCAAAACCCTAAAACAACTCTCCAAACATGTTTTCCATATTCGAAACATGTTAAATATCATTTAAAATGCAAATAAAGAATAAATGACAAAAAAATGAAAATTAGCCAAAATTGGGCACGGTCTCTACAACCTCCCTACCTTTGGAGATTTTGTTCCCGAAATCAGACATTCCTTGTGGAAGAAACAAATCTGGATACTTGGATAGAACTTCTTGCTCCCGTTCCCAAGTAGCCTCTTCTAGTTCGTGGTGTCTCCACAAAACCTTGACTAATGGAATTGTTTTGCCCCTCAACATTTGATTTCTAGTGTCAAGAATTATCACCGGTCGCTCTTCATACGACACATCTTCCTTAATCTCAATGTCTGTCTAGCCCAAAACACATGACGGATCCAGCTCATATTTCCTCAACATGAAAACATGAGAGACATTAGGAGCTCCCTCTAATTTTGGTGGTAAAGCTAACGTATAGGCCATTTCACCCACGTACTCCAATATCTCGAAGGGTCCAATAAACCTTGGCAATAATTTGCCACTCTTACCGAATCTCATTAGCCCCTTGCGTGGAGAAACTTTGAGAAACACATGGTTCCCCACCTCAAATGACAAAAGTCTCCTCCGCCGATTGGCATAACTTTTCTGTCTACTTTGTGCTGTGATCAACCATTGACAAATCAACTTAATCTTTTTCGTTGTCTCATGAACTATATTCGGTCCCAAGGCAGCTGTCTCCCCACCTCGGTCCAACAAACTGGTGACCTGCACGACCTACCATACAATGCCTCAAAAGGTGCCATCTCTATGCTAGCTTGGTAACTATTATTATAGGCAAACTCCACCAATGGCAAATGGTCTTCCCAATTTCCTTCAAAATCTAAGATACAAGCTCTCAACATATCCTCCAATATTTGAATGGTACGCTCCGACTGACCATCAGTCTAAGGATGAAAAGTTATACTGAAATGCAACTCCGTATCAAGGGCTAATTGGAAACCTGCCAAAACCGTGAAGTAAAACTAGGATCTCTATTTGAAATAATAGAAATTGACCCTCCATGAAGCTTCACCATGTGCTCCACATATAGTTTACTGAGATTCTCTACACCATATGTGACTCGAATAGGTAAAAAATGAGTCATTTTAGTCAATATATCAACTATGACCCATACGGCATCATGCCCCCTCTGTGACCTTAGGATTCCTATCACGAAGTCCAGGGTGATATGGTCCCATTTTCATTCTGCCACTGGCAAAGGTTGTAACAAACCAGCTGGCCTTTGATGCTCAGCTTTTACTTGTTGGCAAGTAGGACACTTAGCCACAAATTCAGCCACATCCTTTTTCATTCCCTTCCACCAGTACTGTCGCTTTAGGTTGTGATACATTTTTGTTCGACCAGGATGTACTGCAAGTCTAGAACAATAGAATTCCTAGAGAATGCTCTCTCTACAAGGAATAGGTAGATACATCTTTCTTTTGAACCACAAACTTCCATCTGTATGCAAGGACCAACCTTCTACAACTTCACCACCCAAAATCCAAGTGTAAATAGCTCTCATCTCCTCATCTTGCCTTTGTCCCTCAATCACTACAGTAACTAAAGTCAACTCGGCAATAAGGCTAAATAAGTTAGCTGGTTCACTGTCATCACTAAAGTACAAGCCTAAATCCGCTATGTCATCCATCATCTTCCATTCTTGAATGGCAATGCTAGCCAAAGTACCATGTGATTTTCTACTCAAGACATCGCTACTACATTAGCCTTTCTCATGTGATATTAAAGATCAAAATTATAATCTTCCATGTGCTTAACCCATCTCCGTTGCCTAGAGTTCAAATCTTTTTGGGGGAAGAGATATTTGAGACCCTTGTGATTGGAAAAGACTTCAAATTTCTCCCCGTATAAGTAATGTCTCCACCCCTTCAGGGCAAAGATAATTGCCGCTAATTCCAAGTCATGAGTCGGGTAGTTCTGCTCGTAAGTCTTTAACTGTCGCAACCCATAGGCAACAACTCTTCCTATTTGCATCAACACGCAACCCAATCCATCACATGAAGCATCACAATATATAACATACCCTAACCCATATTTTAGAATTACTAAAATTGGAGTGGTAGTTAATTTCTTCTTTAATTCCTGAAAAGCAAGGTTACAAGCTTCATTCCATGTAAATTTAACTCCCTTACGAGTGAGTATCATCATAGGTGCCGCTAACTGTGAGAAATCCTCCACAAACCTTCGGTAATAGTCGGATAACCCCAAGAAACTTTGGATTTCAAATACATTCTTCGGACGTTCCCAATACATTATAGTCTCTATCTTGGAAGGATCCACAGAAACTCCCCCTCCCGAAACCACATGTTCGAGAAACTTCAATTTTGAAAGTCAAAACTCACACTTCTCATGTTTGGCATACAACCGATTTTCCCTTAGACTTTGTAACACCGTCCTCAAATGATTCTCATGTTCCTTCCTTGATGAAGAATACACAAGAATATCATGCATGAATACCACTACATACTCATCAAGGAATGCATTAAACACCCAATTCATTAAGTCCATGAATGTCACCAGTGCATTTGTCAAATCGAAAGGCATCATAAGGAATTCATAATGACCATACCGTGTTCAAAAAGTTATTTTTGAAACATCTTCCTCCTTGACTCTCAACTGATAGTACCCCGACCTCAAGTCAATCTTGGAGAAACACTTAGCTCCCTTAAGTTGATCAAACAAATAATCTATCATTGGCAAAAGGTATTTGTTCTTGATCGTCACACTATTTAGCTTTCGATATTCAATACATAACCATAGTGACCCATCCTTCTTCTTAGCAAATAGGACTTGTGCTCCCCAAGGTGATTCACTAGGACATATAAAACCTTTCGCCCTTAGGTCCTCTAATTTCTCCTTTAACTCTACCGGTGCCATTGGGTAAGGTGCCATTAAAATGGGTGTCATACTAGGCATGATGTCAATAGAAAATTCAACTTCTCGCCTAGGAGGTAATTCCATCAACTCCTCCAAAAAAACATCCCTAAATTCACACACCACTTCGGGAAAGATCCCAAGATTTCCCCTTTCTTCACCAGTCACAAGGGTAGCTTGGAAAAAATTGTAACTATTCTGACCCCATAGTTAGTATAGTGACAAAGAATAAAATTCACTCCTTTCCCCCACGAAGCAAAATAATCTTTTTCTAGTGTACACACTGACACTCTTCCTCGGTAGCAATCTATGTTGGCTCTAAATGAAGATAACCAATCCATTCCAAGAATGCCATCAAAACTTGTCATTTCTAAGAGTAGGAAATCAAATACCAACCGTTGATTCGCTATCTCTATCTCACATGGCCGACATACCACATCTAGAGTCACTATACCCCCAACTGGTGTATCAATGCATAAGATTTAATACAAGGTAGACACCTCTAACCCCAATACAGAAGCAAAAGTAGTTGATATAAAGGAATGTGATGCTCCTGAGTCAACTAAAACTCTAGCCTAAGAGCTAGATACAAGAAATATACCTCTCACAACCGATGAACCTGCAGAAGTCTCGGCTGGAGTAATAGCGTAGGCACGACCCTGTATGCCCTATCTTGCTTGACCACTCCCCTGATGAGCTGATTATTGCGTAGAGGCAGTAGGAGTCACTCCCCTCCCTTGTTGTGAACTCCGAATGGACCATGCAGGTTGTGGCAACTATGGAACTCTGGAACCTGATTATACTCTAAAAGCCTGTGAGTACTGCTGCTGTAACCCCATAGCACTATAAGAACTGCTCCTCTTCTGAGGACAATCTCTCACTTCATGCCCCACTTGTTCACACCTATAGCATTTCCTTGCATCCCCTTCAAGAGTGGTTTATAACTGTGGGCATTCTAACATATAATGACCCATCTATTGACATTTGTTGCACTTCACCTTATCCCAAGATGATCTAGCAGTCATAGACACTGTAGAGAATGATTGTGTCTGTTGAGGCCCTCTAAGGAAAGAACTACTCCCCTTATGCTTCTTCTTTGGATTGCTCTTCGAATGAGAACCCACATTTCGCGACTGACTCCTCAACTCCCGTATCCTCCGTATATCATTATCATCCGCTTCCACCAACAATGTCCTTCTCACCACCTCTACATAGCTCGGTAAGTCTAAGATAGTGACCTTGGCCCTTAGCTCAAAACGAAGCCCTTTCATGAACCTCCTTGCCTTGGCTTGCTCATTTACTACCATCTCTAGTGCAAAGCGAGATAAGGCAATAAACTTGTTTTCATAATCCATTACACTCATTCCTCCTTAGATTAAGTGTATGAATTCATCGTGTAAAGCTTTTTTGACTGTGTCCAGAAAATACTTCTTTAGAAACAATCTTCTAAAGGTCTCCCACTCTATTTTCCTCACGTCATGAGTGTGAGTCATGGATTTCCACCATAGGTTCATTGCCCCCATCAATTGGATCAAAATCATTGACATCCTAAAGTCATCTTCATTTATCCTAAGCACATCAAATACTTTGGACACATGTTCGAGCCAATCTTTTGCAACCATATGATCTGCATTCCCATCAAACATAGGTGGGTTCATTTTCTTGAACATCTCAAGGGTTTTCATTGCCCTATTTCTGCCTCCCTTAGCTTGATTCTATGGACCTTCATTGGCAGTCCAAGCCAACAATTGGATGGCAGTAGTCATCTCTCAAAACTAGCTGCACTCTGTAAAGACCGCGCCCAATTTTGGCCGATTTTTTAATTTTTGTCATTTATTGCTTTAAATGCATTTTTAATGATATTTAATATGTTTTGAATGCAGGGAACATGTTTGGGAATTGTTTTAAGGATTTTGGAAGGTTTTTGAGAGATTTGGAGAAGTTTGACTTTTTGGTCAAATCGGGGCCCGGGATGCGACTTAAGTGGGCCCAAAAATTTGGAAAATTCTCAAAAATATTTATTTTGGATAATGGATTAAATGAAATGTTTAGAGTGTTAAGGAGTCAATTTTTAGTCAAACGGAGTTTTCGAGAATTAATTCCGAGGTCGGGAAGGTCCATTAAGTGGCCCGGGGGTAAAATGGTCATTTCGCACCCCTAGGGTTGAGATAAATATCAAAAAGGGTCAGGGATATTTCATTTTACGGATCTTTATCTCTCTCTACCTCTCTCACCTTATCTCTCTCCATTCTCTCTAGATTTTAGGTCACTTAAGGTGTGAGTTGTAAGATCCCGAATAAGGAAAGTGTGTAGAGGGCGTTGAGGGCATCGGTTTGAACCGATCAAAGTATCCATTCTATGAAGTTGAGAAAGCTGGAATTTCTCAAAGTTGGATTCAAAGCATAGGATTCGAGGTAGGGGTGCTAGACTCATCTTTACTTTGATTCTATAGGTCACATATTTGTGACATGAAAGATAGGTTGAGATTTCTTGAGTTTAGGATTTTGTGTATATGTATATATATATAAAAATGTGATTTATGCACATGGATATGTCTAACATGTTAGTTAGGACTTATATATGTTGCATATGTAGAGTTGAGACTATGAAGGCTTTTGATGAAATTGTGTGCATTTGGTGAAAATATTGAAAATATGAGTTTCTATTTAGAATTGTGCATGAAAGATATAATTTTCTTGAAAAATGAATAAGCATGATGATTTTTATGATATGAGTGTATTGGCATTGTGACAAGCTTGGGATGAGAAGAAATGATAAAAGCATTGTATTGTGTGGATTTTGTGCATTTGTTTGATAAGTGTACATTATGTGAAAAGTGAGGTTTTTGGGGCATGTGTGAGAATTAATTGAACTCTAGGGTGCAAGACCCAAAACTTGGCCAAACGGGTGTCGCTTCCGTCGGGTTAGTAGCCCAAAAAGCGTGAGCAGAGTATGTGGTCCCAAAATGAGCCTTACTATGGATTGTGATAAACGAAGTCCTCAGTTGAATTGATTTTCGGAATTATGTGATGTGAGTTATATATATATGAAATGTGACTTGTTCAAGTTGATGTATATATATTTGTATACCTTGAATTGTAAAGCATCACGCATGATTTCCAAAACTTGTTTGTTTTGAGGGTAAAAAGCATGGATAATTGTCATGTAGATTGTAATGATTTCATATGCATTCATGCATGGCTGCCTGAGTTAGAGTAGGGTTGGGTGGATCATTCCTACTAAGCCGCAGTGGTGCTCACCCCCTATTTATATAAACTTTTCAGATAAGACGCCGATGACGGACGTGACTTGAGTGTCCAAGAAGAGTTCTAGCTTTATTTTTGCTACATTTTGGATATTTGTACATTTGGCCATCTGTGCCAGCTTATGGCATGCTAATGATCTAGTTGTAGTCATGGTAGAATTTGTTTCATTTTGAAACTTATGCATGAATTCTTGTAATGGCTATAAACTTGGAAGACTATATGAATGATATGTATTTGAGAAAAGTGTGTTGGAGATGTATGACACCATATGACCATTTTCCTCTTTATTTATGATTTCTTGTATGGTTAATCATGAGCAAGTGGAGTATGGAAACATGTATGCATGAGTTGTTGAGTGTATATGGTAAGAAAAATAGATGGAATTACATTTCAAATGTGAAATGCATGTTATGTGAATATACTTGATGGCCATTGAGGCATTAGAGTAGCCATTGGGGGGACACATGCCCAAAATTATCCATTTTGAGTTCAAGAAGTGAATAGAAATTATTTATATAGTAAGAGAATTGTGTTAGCTTCATTTTGATAGGTCATGGGCCTTGTTTGGATTTAAATTGAGAAATATATGCATATTTTAGTGCAAAAGTGGGTAATCTGACCCACACCCACTAATTTGAGTATAACTTCAGTTTTGGTTGGTATTTTTAGATGATTCAAATTGGGTTAGAAAATAGACATGTTGAGGATAATCCATACCAAATTTCAAGTCAAACAGACTTACGAATTGTGAGATATTAGCATTTGAAGTAGGTTGAGGAGTGCTGTCAAAAATCTAGGTCAGGTGCAGTTTGAGGCGACTCAAAGTGAACTTTGAGGCGCCTGGAAATCTTTGAGATGCCTCAAAGTATAGTTTGAGGTGCCTCAAAGAGCTATTTTTGAAAACACAAACTCTCTAGAAGTTTCAGGCGACTCAAACTGAAGTTTGAGGCGCCTCAAAGTCTTATAAACCTTAAAAGTGTGGAATTTTATGATTTTTCATGATTTAAGAGTGGAAATGGAATGTTATGGATGCATAGATCAATATGGGGCCCATTGGGATGGATAATGATGAGTATACGCATTGATGATTACATACGTATGATTAGCTTCTGTGGTAATCAAGAAATGTGAGGAGGTTCATTAGGGTTTAAATGAACGGGTTCACACTCGGGATTCGGGTTGGCCCGGGATAGTCCCGGCTGTCTGGATTTCGGGGTGTGATAGCATGGTATCAGAGCTCTAGGTCAGAACACCTAAGGACGATGGGAAACGGTTGGACCACTTTTTGAATTAAATGGACTTGATGATTTATAAGATCATAACTTCGAACTTAGGATTCTAGATTTGAAATTTTTGAGTGTGAATTAAGACTAAGTGCATATCATTTGGAAATCTTATGTGCTTATTTGTTATTATAACATGTTATGAGTATGCATGAATGGAATTGGACAATGATATTCATGCTTTGGACTTAAAGTGTCTTTTTGTTATCAATATAGCAAGATGCCACCACGTAGAGCTCGTGGGGAAGTGCCACCAGTAGCTCCCACAGATGGAGGGCAATTTATGCATGACATGGTGTCTACCATGCGAAAAATTTCAAGGGAAACTCAAAGGGAAACTCAAGAGGAGACACAAGCTCCGCCAAGAGCAGCTCCTCCTAGCCGAATGATAACGGCACTGGGACATATCAAGAAACACAATCTGCCAACCTATTCAGGGGGATCCGATGCCATGGTGGCAGAAAATTGGCTAGATGAAATTGTCAAGCTCTTCACTGTGCTTGAAATAGATGAAGACTTGAGGGTGAAGGTGGCTACTCACTATCTGATAGATGATGCTAGTCGTTGGTGGAAATTCACCGGAACTACCATGACATCGAGACGATGGATTGGGACATGTTTCAAGTATTTTTCTTTGAGAAGTACTTTCCAGTGACGGTGAAGGACAACCTAAGAAGGGAATTTTATGAGTTGACATAAGACTCAATGACGGTGATGGAATACGAGATAAAATTCACTTCCTTGGCTCGTTTTGCTAGAGAGATAATACCAACGGAAGAGCTGAAGATAAAACAATTCATAAGGGGTCTTCGGATATTTATAAGAGATAAAGTGGCAGTCTTTGGACTAACTAGCTATGTAGTGGTAGTGGAAAGAGCACTAGTAGCGGAGGAACTTGATATTGATAATCGGAAGAAGAGGGAAGTAAGGAACCAAATCAGAAACGTGGGGTCTTTTTCAGATAACTGTACTAGAAGGAAGAGAAAGGATGGTGGGTTGTTCTCCCAAGGACAACAACAAACCCAATCTACACCATCAGTGGCTGTGCCTATTAGGACCACACGACCTAAGGCAGTTTGCTATAATTGCCAGAAATCAGGACACAAAGCAGCATAATGCACTCAGAAATAGACTACTTCTGTGATGGACAAGAAGTGCTTCCACTGTCAGTAGATGGGGCACGTTATTTGGAACTGATCACAGAAGAGGGCTACATAGAGTGGTGTTGGCTCACAGCAGCGTCCTACGCAGCCTGCGACTTCACAGTTAGGCTTTAGGGCATTGCCACCGCCACAGACAGCGTCGTCAATTCAGAGTTCACGGGCACCAGCTAGAGGAGCCGTGTCTAGCTCTTCTAGTCTACAGTCCACATATCAGGGTACAGGATAGCAGGGCCAGAGGACCCAAGGCCATGTCTTTACTCTTGCTCCAGGAGAGACCTCAGTAGGACCGTCAGTGGTCTGAGGTATATTTCTTGTATCCAGCTCATGGGCTAGGGTTTTAGTAGATTCAGGTGCATCACATTCATTCATATCATATGCATTTGCTTGTGCTTTGGGCTTGGAGGTGTCATCTTTGGACTCAGTTTTATCCATTGATACGCCAGTTGGTGGTAGAGTGGTTTTGAGTGATGTGTGCCGATCTTGCGAGATCAAGATTTTGGGACATCGATTAGTGTTCGATTTCATCCTTCTTAAGATGTCTAGTTTTGATGCGTTCTTGAGTATGGATTAGCTATCGACCTATAGAGCCAACATTGATTGTTATCGAGGTAGAGTGACCTTGTATACACTAGAGGGTGTTAGTATATGTTTTGTGGGGGAGCGAGATGACTTCTACTTGTCGTCTTCATATGGTTCGAGTGATCAAAGAGGGCTTGGACACTTCTTAGCGAGCCTACTAGTTGATGGTGATAATGAGACACTTGGAGAGCTTCCCCGTGTAGTATGTGAGTTTGTGGATGTATTTTCGGGGGACTTGACTCAGTTGCCTCCAAAATGGAAAGTGGAGTTTGTGATAGATCTTGCTTCAGGTACCGCACCCATTTCGATGGTACCGTACCAAATGGCACTGGTAGAGTTGAAAGAGCTAAAGGACCAATTGCAAGAGCTACTAGACAAGGGATTTGTACGTCCTAGTACTTCACCTTGGGGCGCTCCAGTTCTTTTTGCTAAAAAGAAGGACGGGTCTTTGCGACTTTGCATTGACTATTGAAAGTTGAATCAGGCAACGATCAAGAATAAGCATCCCTTGCCAAGGATAGATGACTTGTTTGACCAACTTAAGGGTTCGAAATGCTTCTCAAAGATAGACTTGAGATCAGGTTACTACCAGTTGGGGATTAGAGAGGCGGACATTCAGAAAATTGCTTTTTGCACACGATACGGACACTATGAGTTTTTGGTGATGCCGTTTGGTTTAATGAATCCACCAGCAGCATTCATGAACTTAATGAACCGAGTGTTTAATGCTTATCTGGACAAGTTTATGGTCGTGTTCGTTGACGGCATCCTAGTGTACTCATCTTTGAAAGAGGAGCACGAGGGTCACTCGGGGGAGTCTCGGCGGTCTGGATTCTGGGGCGTGACATGCTCCATCTATCAATGGTGGTGGTGGTGGAATTTGGTCCACACCCCTACCACGTCCTCGTCTCGGTGGCTGGATTCTAATAAAGATTTGCAATCAAAGATTAATCACATATACATGCCAATTAATCAATTCTACCCACTTATAGAGTTATGTCAATGTACTTAACACAATTTAAATCACATAACACATAAGAGTAACTATGACCCAACCCTTACCCCACGTCCTTAGGTGTTCCAACCTAATATTGACATTCATCCCTAAGTATCCCAACCTAGTGCTCTAATAGCAATCTGGAAATCATCAATTCCTTAACCATTACCCGTCATCCCTAGGCATTCCAACCTAGTGCTCTGATACCATGTAATAAACCATCACCTCTAACCATTATCCCCACTATAGTACCATGCTCTAATACCCTGTTGTCACTGCCCGATTTCTAATACTCAAAAATCGAGGGTGATTATGTAATAAACCATCACCTTTGACCATTATCCCCTCTATAGTACCATGCTCTGAATCCATGTTGTCATGCCCCAACTTTTTGATACCATGATCGATATAGAAAGTGGAGGTGAATAGTGAAATTCTCACCCGGTTTACCCTCATGAACTACTCAATTCTAGAACCGAACACCCTGTATGTTTGAAGTTTCAAAGTGATTCTAAGTCCATTGGAAAGAGGATCTAAAAATACTCAATTTAAAAAAAAAACTACGCTCAATTTCGATCTAAAACGAAGAAGTTACACTCATTTGAAGTTTGGACCAATCCCGGAGCTTACTCTTTGTTACAAGGGCGATTTCGTCCATTTAGATCTAATACACCACCTCAATCACTAAACCAATGTAAAAACATAATTGCGTATGTACAATTACCCATTGCCTCAAATGTGGTCACAAATTCCATCCCTAAATAATTCTCCAATTTCATTTCAATAAACACACTCAGCCACACATTTCGATGCATCGAAGTGTTGGTTTTGATGCATCGAACCTACGATGCATCGACCAAGATGTGAAGTATCCTGCGACACCTACTGGATTTTTGTATGAAATTCTCATCCTTAATTGATGATGCATCGAACCATTTTATGAAGCATCGACACACTTCAAAGTATCAAAATGGTGACTTCGATGCATCGAACTCACCAAGCCTGGAACACTAACAAAACACTAATTGATAATAATTAGCATTCTCCTCCCAATCCACTCTCCTAACAATCAATCACAGAACATAGTTATATTTCCAACAAATCCCTGAACACTCATAGAGTGATAAATCATCACCATTTAATACCACTACATACACTTATAACGAAAGAAGAAATTTATGCATTATCATACACCTATTGTAACAAAACATCATTTTTACATAGTCCTCAAGAGTAATCAACTTATCATACATATTTTTAAGTCCCATACATGCTTCTCATCCAAAAATAAGTATAATATTTTTAATTTAGTCTACATGCCACAAGTCGGCATGGACGTCCATGCACATGTCTCAGAAGACGCAAAAGTCCAAAAATGATGTTCCTCTACTCAAGGTTCAACTCATGGTTGTGCATCCTCAACCACCTCCTTGCCATGTCCTGAAAGTGTTAGTATAGGGGGATCGATGAGCAATTTTCGATGAGCTTAAGGTTAATGTAGTGTGCAATCCATTCAAGGCCACATTTCATATTCAATGCATAAAACATAACTCATGTCTATCAATTACGTGTCATGTTCCTTAGCATTTCTAGTTACAAGCTTAAAAGCTCAATTCATTCATGATGTGGCTAAACTCGGATTATATTGTAAGCTTAATTTTGCCCTTTTTATCAAAATATAATTTAACCACTCTCAAGAGCACGAATCTTTGTAGATAAGGTTCTATATAGAGGGTATCGATCCCACGAGGACTAGTAGCAATTGTCTTAAAGAAAGATTAATTCCACTTTAATCCTAAAAACAAGGTTTTGAATTTTTGTTTATAAAACTATTGCATGAATGAAATGACAATAAATTTAAAGAGTAAAGGATGGGAGAGAAAACTAGGGTTGTTTTCCACCACTAGCCATTCACATGTTCATAAGGCTTGTGACCTCAATGACATATCAAAAGATCAATGTGTTTGTCCACCTATCATAATCGATCTTCAACAAGCATAACTCTTCAACCTAACTAACTACCTAATTACCCTACTCTCTAAGTAAACCTACATGCATCAAAGCTACCTTATCTTGGTATGGTTTATACAAACAAACACAACACATTCATTTAAACACCATTATCTAGCCATCAATTGCATTTCTTGTGGAATATGAAAATGTTGTGCATTCACATGAAGATTATACTCTAAGACAAGAATAAAACCAAAATCATATGAATATATAGAAGAAATGTATTAGTGTACATGATCACTAGGCTAAATAATCAACATTTAATTACAAATCCCAAGTGCTACAAAGATGAACAAGTTTACATGGCTAGGGGTTGAAGCCAGCACCCTAGTAGAAGAGTTAGTTGCTCATGGTAGCCTTGCACTCTTCCATTGATGAAGAAGATGAAGCTTCTTGGTCTGGTTCAGCTTCTCCTCTTCCTCTCCCGAAAGTCTCTCCTTGGATAATCTGATGTGTATTGAGAGATATATGAGATATGTGGCTTTTTGGTGCTTAAAGGCTCCCTTTTTCAACCTTGGGGCCCACCATATATATATATATATCAATATATATATCCATTGTATCAATAAGGTCCCCAAGGGTCTTGTTCAAGTCAGACAATCCCCCTAAGTCGTGCAAAAAGGGAGATTTTGTTGCAAGTGGGAGAGCAGGTGAGCAAGTGGGCAAGTGGCTTCGGCAGAATCTCGATCAATCGAGATTGGATCTCGATTGATCGAGATCTCAATCGAAATAAGATCTCGATCAATCGAGATCTCGATTGATCGAGATCAACATCTCGATTGATCGAGATGCCTTTGGCTGCATTTCTGATTTTTGTTCTTCAGCTGCAAATAGCCTCAAACTTTGTTCCTTTCACTACAATACCTGCAAAACATCAAAAACACAAAAATACCGTAAACATATCTCGGTAAACGCAAAATCGGAACTAACATATGTAATAAAGAGGGTTCAAATGCATAGAAATGAACACTTATCACACCCCCAAACTTACATATTGCTAGTCCCTTAGCAATGCGATGTTACAAAAATAAAATTAACTATCTTATACAAAAGTTTAATCATGCTCAGTCATCGACTAGATAAAGGGCGATCATCCGTTCATTTCACATTTGGCAAATGCAACAAGTATTACAGAACTATGTGGTCATTAGCAAAAATGGACTTTCACAAGCTACAAATAAACGACGGTCCCCACATAATGGCCAGCCCGAGCAAACATACCAATTCTGATCCCAAAATCCTCTTTGAAAAGTGAACATGCATTCTAACGCGTGGCTTTTGTCATATTTAGAGAAGAAAAAGAACAAATCTATTTTTAAGAGAAAAACTCATTGAAAACACTTGACACAGTTGTTCATTATCACAAAACATTCATGATTGCTCATGCGCGGATGACCGTGCAATGCTTAGCTCTTTTTGCTTTCTTGTAAGCCCATGTAGCGGCATTGGGGCAATGACTCCCAAACCAATTGGCTTTAGGGCATTAGGCGAAGAAACACCCCTCGGACTTAATAACCGAGCTTACAAGGCGATGAGCGTAAGCAAGCCACCCGCTTATTATTGTTCAACCTTGCACACTTATACGCGAATACTCCCTACTTTAAGGCATAGAAATCCGGTTTATTGAGTGAGAAGACTTATTGCATTTATTTTATAATTTTTTTTTACAACAACCGGAAGAACTTATTCTTTAAGTTGTTCAGATAAAAACAGAAATTTACAAAATTCTCCATCAGACTTATACCCCACAATTTAAAATGCATGTGTGTGAATTTGTGCGGTTAAGGACAAATTTAGGGCAAGAACTATACGTGCTCATATTTGGACAAAAATGTAGACCGTTCTAGCCTACTATATAGCTTGCAAAAGTGTGGGTATTTACAATATTAAAGTTCTTAACTACCTGCTGCATTTACCTCAGACATTTATTCGAATGATCTTCCTTTTAAAAGCAAGACATCATAGCAAGCATGCAAAAATATCAAGAAAAGAAACTTGCTCTACAATGACAATCAATATAATGACTGAACATTGCATGCATATGCAAGTGGTATAGCATACTGCACCCCCCCCAAACTTATATGCAACATTGTCCTCAATGTTTGAACAAGAAGAACAAGGAAAGAAAGTATCAGGACTGCAGAATGCGACAAAAATGGTATTGCAATAGTAACGGTCATCCTGCAAATAAGAAAAACCTGCACGGAACACCAACTGGATACCACGAGCATTAAATGGAACAAAAAGTAGATAAATAGAACATATTAAAATAATAATGCACAAACGGACAATGCCAAAATCACTGCATATCTAAGAGTTTGAACTGGTGTTTCCCAATTGTCTAAGAGGTCTATGTGATAAGATATTGACTATCCAGGCACGCTAACATATAGCATGCAAAGGGGCTGCCTTTCTTTATTACCGCCATACTGCGTTGAAGCAATCTCAACAGTATTGGGAATTTAAACCAGGCGGTAATAAATGGAAATCATCAACTGAATCGCATATAACAATTAGGCAAGTGGTACTACATACATAGTCAAAGTATAGAGAACAGAGATATTGACAGAAAGCAAAAATAAAGACAGAAAAGATAACACATGGTATAACAGAAAAGATAAATGTATTCCATAAATATGAAAATGAGTTTAGTACAAAGTGTACTGATAGGCGTTGAATGTTACGCATTCTAGCCTCTTAACTTATGTATTTTATTCTCTTAGCGATAGATTATTTTGTTATTTGACTTCGTTTTAGTGTTTTTTATATTTTTAGGGCCTTAATGATTATTTCAGTTAAAACCGTGCTTTTAGGTTTTTAAAGAAGACATCCAAGATGGTGAGATGAAGCCTACATCAAGGAGATTCACTCAACCATTTATTTCAACTCAAATCAGCCCAAGAAAGAGGTCCAAGAGAATTACAGCTGCTTAAGAAGGTTTTGGGCCTGAAGCCCAAATCTGCGCATAATACAGTCTTAATCCCGTTTTGGAAAATGGACCAGAAGTCTTATTTTCGAGCCTCAAATCGACATTATTTACACGAAGGGTTGAACGAAATTTGATTCTGCACACTTTTGTATTTCAAGAAAATTTCGTAAATCGGACTTCTAGTGGGTCAAAAGTCGGGCCGAAGTCAGCAAGAAGAACCCACCTGATTAGTGCTGCGGGAAACCCTAATTTATTCCTAATTGGATTAGGACTTTGGTGTATTCTCTTGGGGAATAAAGTGAAGACTTGGAGGCTGAGTTGAGAGAGCTTACAGGGAGATTAGAGAGAGAGATTGGAGAGTCTGAGAGGGCTGAGAAGAGAACAGAAACATATTTGCAGAGCCATTGGAGAACATAGTCATACGCAGAAGTCATGAAGATGATGCCTTCTTCCTCAACAGTTGAAGCTTCTTCTTCTACCATGAGCGGCTAGTTTATCCACTAGGGTTTTGATGTAGCCCTAACAAAGCATCAATGGTTTGATTGTTTTAATTATTGGGGACCTTTATATACATGCATAGATTGTGTAATTCAGAGGATTCTTATTATAGAATTGAGCAATAAAAGTCTTGTAAATTCAATCTCAATGATTTCTTATCTTGTCTTAGATATTTAGTTGTTGTTATTGAACTCAATCTCTCTTGTTTTCTGTGATCATGAGAGAGATTATTACACAATGGTAATCACTGAATATATTGTTATGAGCTTTGATGGATTATGCCTAGAGAAGATGAACCATACTGCACCCTAGATTAGAGTAGTTAGGCAGATGGCCCATGCCAATCGAAGATAGTCCATGGCTTAGCCTTAATCATATGTTATCTTCTTGATGGATGAAGGTGAGCTTGTAGCCACCGACACCACTTATGCATGATGTAATTCCCCTATAGTTGATTCAATTGACCATTGAGTGTGGAGTTAGTGGTGAAGTCAAACACCCTAGGTTTCTCTCCTATTATCTTCATTATCTTGTTTACTTTGATTTATTTTATTTTATCTTTTTAATTAGTTTAAAAATCAGAATTCTTTTCTCTTAAATTTAATTAGAATTAATTCCGTATTCCAACTCATCAGACCATAATCCCTGAGGTACGATACCCCTTTAGATAGCCCTATTCTGCAAAGAATTCGTTCTATTGCGAAGTGTGAAAAATTTTAATTGATATACTTTTTGAGTCACACTCACACATGAATCAATTTTTGGTGCCATTGCCGGGGATTATCTATTTGATTGATTGGATTTTACAGAATTAGTTTTAATTGGATTTTTAGTTTAGAAAATTTTTATATTTTATTTTTGTTTTCTTTTCAGGTGCTTTTGGCTAATCTATGCAAGGTTGTCGTTTTGTAGCTGATCCTTTGATACCTCTTGATCCTGAACCTGAACGTACTCTTAGACAACAGAGGAACATCCCTGTTGATACAATTGTGTAAGAGGAAGAATTAATTGAAGACATGGCAGAAGAGAGGAATAATAACCTTGTTCCTAATGCTGATGGAGAAAGAGCTAGACTGCTGAGGGACTACTATGTTCCTAAGACATATACCTCGCCAGCAGGTTTTCAACAGCCCAATGTCACAGCACAGAATTATGAGATCAAGTCCAGCATTATTCAGATGCTACCATCTTATTTTGGGCTGACTCAAGAAGACCCTTACAAGCATCTGGATGATTTCATTGAAGTGTGCTCAACTACAAAAATTCACAACTTCTCTGAAGATGCTTTCAGAATGAGACTTTTTCCATTCTCTCTGAAAGACAAAGCAAAGTATTGGTTCAACTCTCTACCGGCTGGTTCTATCACGACTTGGACTCAGATGCAACATGAGTTTCTCAAGAAGTATTTTTCGATAGGGAAGACTAATCAGTTCAGACGTGCTATCACTGGTTTCTCCCAACATGAGGGGGAATAATTTTATGAGACATGGGAAAGATTCAAGGACTTTCTTAGGAAGTGTCCCCATCATCAAGTTCCTAAGTGGCAACTAGTGCAGAGTTTTCATGAAGGGCTCATAGAAGCCAACAGACAGATGGTTGATGCGTCATGTGGAGGTACTTTTATGTTGAAGAGTGAAGAAGAGGCATAGACCTTATTTGAAAATCTTAGTGACAACTCTCTACAACATGTGTCCTCTACTCATTCTAGCAGACCTGCCACTACAAGGAAGACTGGTGGGATTTTTGAGGTTGGTGCTTCAGAAGCTATGCCAACTGATATTGATTTAATTGCACAGAAGGTGGCAGCAATCATGGCTGCCAAT
This sequence comes from Cornus controversa, assembly GCA_026545225.1. NCBI lineage: Eukaryota > Viridiplantae > Streptophyta > Magnoliopsida > Cornales > Cornaceae > Cornus > Cornus controversa. Next base: position 59,465,971 of record CM048845.1, read on the forward strand.
CAAACTCCTTCTGCTTCAAATTCTTCATTGCTAGGCCCTTGTGAATTTTGCTCTAGTCCTATGCATAATGTGAGCAATTGTCCTTCAATGGGGCAATTTTCTGATATTCAACATGAGCAAGTTCAAGCTACTTTCACTAGACCAATGAATCCTCCACGAGGTAATACTTACAATCCCACAAGGAGGAATCATCCTGGTTTTTCTTACAGTAACCAAGGGGCAGCAATGCAACCATCATATCAACCTAGGACTTTTGTGCCTCAACAGCAATATCAAACACAAAGTCCTATGGCCCAAAGAATTTCTGCTGTTGAAGACAAGCTGACTCTTACCTTGTCTAAATTTGACAAGTTTGATTCTCTCATAGAGACAGTGCAAGCTACTGCAGCAACAGTACAATCTACAGTTCAGCTAGTGCACTCGCATTCTTAATCCATTGCGAAACTGGAATCTCAGTTTGGACAGCTTGCTACTTCACTATGCAGAAGAGAAGAAGGGAAGCTCCCTAGTCAACCAATTGCTAATCCAAAAGGGATGCAAGCTTCCACAAGCAACCCACACCATGAACAAGTTCAAGCCATTACCACTTTGAGAAGTGGGAAAATAATTGACAATAAGGTGGGTGAGAAGAAAGAAGAAGAAAAAGTGACCACAAGTCCAAGTGCTGAAATTCCTTATGAGCCCAAGGCTCCTTTCCCACAACGTTTTCTTGAAGCATCTAAATTGGGAAAGCAAGGGGACAAGCTGCATGACATGATGGAGGTGTTTTGCCAAGTGAAGATTAATTTGCCACTCCTTGATGCCATCAAGCAAATTCCTCCTTATGCTAAATTCTTGAAGGACTTGTGCACTCAGAAAAGGCATTCTAAAAGCCATGTGCCAAAGAAAGTAATGCTGCCACAACAAGTAAGTTCGATAATTCAGCAGTCTACTCCTCCCAAGTACAAAGATCCTGGTGCTCCAACTATCTCATACATTATTGGGGAGCACCATGTGGATAAAGCTCTTCTTGATTTAGGTGCAAGTGTGAATTTGCTACCCTATTCAGTTTACTTACAATTGGGCTTGGGAGAATTGAAGCCTACCTCGGTGGTATTATAATTTGCAGACAGATCAACAAAGTAACCCCGAGGAATCATAGAAGATGTGCTCATTAAAGTGGACAAGTTCTACTTTTCTATTGATTTCATTATACTTGACACTGAGCCAGTTCACAATCCGAAGAGGCACATTCCTATGATCCTTGGTCGACCTTTCTTAGCTACTGCTGATGCTTGCATAAATTGTAGGTCAGGGATCATGGATATTTCCTTTGGCAATATGAAGGTTAAACTTAATGTTTTCAATGCTGTTGAGAATCCTCCAGATCAGACTGATGTTTTCTTCATGGACTCTGAAGATGTGATTGAATCTATAAATGAAATAAGGGTGCAAGAAGAACAGAAGGAAAAAAAGGTGTTTGAAGATCAAATTTCTACCATGATGGTAACTTCTGTATGAACTACACTTTCCAAAACACTTCAGAGGGAGAAATTGTTTGGAGTTTCCGACAACTCCACACCATGGTATGCAGATATTGTGAACTATTTAGCCACGGGAAAAGTGCCAAGAGACTGGACCAAGCGAGAACGTGATCGATTCTTCTCTAAAGTTCATCATTACTTTTGGGAGGATCCAGAGTTATTTAAATATTATCCAGATCAGATTATTCGGCGATGTGTCCCAGACCATGAGTTTCAAGATATTCTCAAGTTCTGCCATTCATTGGCATGTGGAGGCCACTTCAGTGCAAGAAAGACAACAGCAAAGGTACTTCAATGTGGATTCTTTTGGCCTTCTCTGTTTCACGATGCATATGTTTTCTGTAAGACTTGTGATCGGTGTCAAAGATTGGGTTCAATGTCGAGGCGTGATATGATGCCAATGAGCCCCATTCTAGTGGTGGAGATTTTTGATGTTTGGGGAATTGATTTTATGGGACCCTTTCCACCTTCTTTTGGCTACGAATATATTCTGGTTGGAGTGGATTATGTTTCCAAATGGGTGGAGGCCATTGCAACTCGAACCAATGATCACAAAGTGGTAATCAAGTTCATGTATGAGAATATTCTTAGTCGATTCGGAATTCCTCGAGCCCTGATCAGTGATGGTGGTACTCATTTTTGCAATAAATTCTTGAGAGGTTTGCTTGCTAAATATTTAGTGACACATAAGGTAGCGACGCCTTATCATCCTCAGACAAGTGGGCAAGTAGAGCTGTCCAATCGAGAAATTAAGCATGTTCTCGAGAAGACAGTGAGACCAGATAGAAGAGATTGGTCATTGCGACTGAGTGAAGCACTATGGGCGTATCGGACTGCTTACAAAACCCTTATCGGTATGTCACCATATCGGTTGGTGTATGGGAAAGCATGTCATCTTCCAGTAGAGATTGAGCACAAGGCACTTTGGGCAATTCAAAAATTCAATTTCGATGCAAAAAGAGCTGGGGAAGAGAGGAAGTTGCAATTGAATGAATTAGAAGAGTTTAGACGTGATGCTTATGAAAGTTCATGAATTTACAAAGAGAGGATGAAGGCATTTCATGATCGACATATCTCACGAAAGTCCTTCTCTCCAGGTGATAAAGTCTGGCTCTTCAATTCCAAGCTTCGGTTGTTTCCCGAAAAATTGCGTTCAAGGTGGGATGGACCATTCCAAGTGATTTTGGTTTTTCCTCATGGTGCCATGGAAATTTGAAGCTTTCAAGATAACACTTTGATAAAAGTTAATGGCCAAAGGTTGAAGCATTGTGTGGAAGGATGTGTGCCAAGAAGAGACGTAGAGTCCGTCGACTTGACGGATCCCGTCTATCCAACTTAATCCCTTTGGAGAGTCAATCGTCTCCTACGGACGTTAAATTGTAGGTTCTGTATGTATTTCTATACTTTATTTCTTTTAGTTTTCTTTGATTTTAATTTTTAGTTTTAGTTTTCTTAAGTTTTTCTTCAATTCTAGTTGCGTTTTAATGGTTTTTCTTTGAGTTTTTGATGTATAAGTTACTTTCGGAGGATGCCAGGAGGTGTACCGAGGTATTTAGACTCAAGACGGGTGAAAAATAGTGCTCTCGGTCGACCTTGGGCGATGGAGACTCAAAAATATCAAGTCTCGGTCGAACTTGGGCGATGGAGGGTCAAACAGGCCTTCAGGAGGGGGATCGATCGCCCCAGTCAAGGGGGATCGATCGCCCCATGTGTTTTTTAGAAGTTCCCCACCAGCAGGTGGGCGATTGATCACCCACCCTAGGGGGGATCGATCGCCCAAGCCCATGGGTGGGCTGGCCGAAAATTTGTGCTATAAATGGACTCCTTATCCTCCTATGTTGCTACTACTTGCATCCTAAGCCTCTTTGAACTCCAATTTAAGTCCTATATCATCCGAAAAATTAATTTCTTCAATTAGTGAGCATTGAACAAGAATTCAACATTGATCATCATCAACTTCAACATCAAATTGGATCAAAAATCACTAGTTCTCAAAGGAAGCTCTCACTTTTTCAAGTTCAACATCAAAGTAAGTGAAGTTTTTCTTTGAAGAAATTGTTCAAATCTTTTTGAGGGCTTTTGAAGACCAAGTTTGGGGGATCAATTTGGTGTATTTACTTGTTCAATTTGGGTGAAAAAAATTACCAAAAAGAGGAGGTTGAAGGGTACAAGTTAATTGTGCACGCCAAGTGTTCGATTTAATTCCTCAACCACACTTTTTCTACTTCTATGGCACCCAAGAGAGCAAGTCACCAAGGTGCTTCAAGTTCACGTAATCCTCGCCGAGCGAGGCATGATCCGACCACAGGTTCTTCACGATCTCGCCGAGAAGGTATTCAAGAGAGATGGTATCCAAGGGCGTTGAACTTTGAAACAACGTTTGACATAGCCGAACTTTATGGTATGTTTCCCGAGACACGATGGGGGATTTCCAACATCCGTCGTCGTTGGTCGGCATCCATTTTTGTTCCACTCTCATCTACCATTTACCCGAGGCTTGTCAAGGTATTTTATCAGGACTTAATGCCGAAACCTAATGAGCGGGATGTGCTTACTTCTTCCGTAGATGGAACAATAGTTCGGGTGGACATGTCATCCATTGCCATTGCCATTGCCATGGGTTGTCCTCATGAATGCCCAACTGATTTATCTCATATCTATACTCCTTTACCCGACGAGTTGTCGATGGGCAATATGGTTGCACGTTTGTGTGCCAACCAATTTTCCAGCCCGAAAAGGAATGCAACTTCAAAGTCCTCAATGCCAAATCATTTATGGTTCCTTGACGCTGTTCTACTCAAGAATGTATGTCCAATTGGACATAAAACCGAAAGACGTCAAGAGTTCCTCAGAGCCTTATATGCCATATATTTTGGGCATTGGCTGTCATTCCCACAGATTTTCTGGGGCCAGATGGAGAAATTCTATTCCAAAGTTGTGGCCAAGGTACCAGACAGTGCAAGTGACTGGGAGTTTCCATTCCCTACCATTATTCACTAGTTGCTTGTGGCACAGGGGTATGCAGTCCATGAGGACGAGCTTGCCTTTCCATGTGATCTTCATTATGGCACGCATGACTGGAACCTGAGTCGATCTCATATGCACCAGAGAGTCATAACGGCGCCTGGTGAGGTATCTCGGTTGGCCCAGGGAGGAGAGCATGTAGATATACCACCACCGGTGGAAGATCCAGAGGAGATGGAGGCAGAGAAGAGGAAGTGCAGGCACAGGCTGGTGGCCATAATTATCAATATATAGAGGGGCAGATTGCTGGGTCGACAGCCCAGTTTGGCACCCTACAGACAGAGGTCTCCACACAGTTTGGTGCAATGAGAACAGAGATGGCGGATCACTTTCGTGACACTCGCCAAGAGCAACTAGAGATGAGGAGGATGATGCGTGCACTGATGCGTTAAGCAAACTTGGATCCGGATGCTCAGTCACCATCACATCCTTGATAGGGAGGTAACCATCTTTTGTATTTTTTATTTATTTATTTTTTTGCTTTTTATTTTTCTTTTTGTACTTAGATTCTTATTATGAAAAAAAAAAAATTAAAAATGAAAAAAATATTTTAATTTTTTTATTAGGATTTTCCTCTTTCATATTTATTTTCACCCATACTATTTCACTTGATCTTTGGGGTATAGTGGTTTGTTTTGACATGTTTTAACATCCAAGTTTGGGGGAGTGCTTTCATTGCCTTCATGCTAGTGGTGTACTCTATTTTCTTTCCACTACTCCGAATTTTTGGTAACATCGTTCTTACTCTTCTCTATGCTTTAATTGGGTGTCCATTGAGGACAATGTACAATTTAAGTTTAGGGGTGAGGCGATGCCTATTTTTGTGCTTTATTGCATTATGGGGGAAAAATTGTGTGAAATTCTTTTTGTATTAGGATTTTATTTGATTTTATTTTCTTAGTTTGTTTTTTATTTTATTTTATTTTATTTTTAGATAGAATGTTTTGACATTATTCAAAGGATTAATACCTTATGTAGGTGCTTAACTTGCAATTTTTGAGTATGTTTGAAAATTTTGAAAACTGTGATTTAAACTAAGTGGTTTTAATCATGGTTTGCAATAACATGTTTTGGAGTGATTAATTTTAGTTGCCTTACATGCACAAACACACTAGCATAATCTTATGGGGTATGAACTTTGGTTTTGAGTTATTGAGTTACATATGCTTGATATTAATTAGTATCTCTTGAGAATGAGTACCGATGATGTGTTATACTTGACTTCAATGAAAAAGAAAAAAAAAAGTGATGAATAAGCAAACCAATTTGATCTTTTTCATGAGTAACCGGGCCTCTATGCCTCAGGAAGCACGGAGTGTTCGCATCAAAAGTGAAAGGGTGAGAAAAGATGAGGATTGGTTGTCTTGATTTGTAGCCTGACTGATTCGAGTAATTAGGTCTTCAGGGTATCTTAAAGCCTAGTGCCCTAAAGCCATCTGGTTTGGGAGTCACTGACTGAAAGCTTGCTACATGGATCTTTAAGAAAGCTTAATAGATCAAGACATTGCACAACCAATAAAGCAATGAAACAAAAAGGAATGATGAGAAAAAAAGGGAAAAAAGTCATGTATGCATGTTGGGAAGTATGATTTCAATAAGGGGAGCTAGTAAGTTGAAGGGGTATGTGCCTTAATATATTCAGAGCTGGGTTATGCTACATGAGATGATTGCTAGTTCACTTTACACGAGGGAGCTATAGTTAATTATTTTGAGATATGTTGATGGGAATTATGCATGGGGACCATTGATTTGAATTGTGGAATTTGAAAGTTTGAAATTATTCTTGAATGCAAGTTTGTAACTATGTATTGTAATCTTCTTCTTCAATTAATGTTGAAACAGAATTTTGAATGTTTGTGGGTAACATTTCTGGAAACCCTCACGAGACTATACTCGTCCACTAGGGGGAACCTAGGGGTTTAAAGGCTTGTTACATATGCTAAATGCAATCGTTTCTCCCACGAAAGTGGAGTTAGGTAGTTTGGTTAGTGTTTAGTAGTTTCTTTGTTTTAGTTTTGTTTTATTCTATTGCTAAGGGACTAGCAATATGTAAGTTTGGGGGTGTGATAGGCGTTGAATGTTACGCATTCTAGCCTCTTAACTTATGTATTTTACTCTCTTAGCGATAGATTATTTTGTTATTTGACTTCGTTTTAGTGTTTTCTGTATTTTCAGGGCCTTAATGATTATTTCAGTTAAAACCGTGCTTTTGGGTTTTTAAAGAAGACATCCAAGATGGTGAGATGAAGCCTACATCAAGGAGATTCACTCAACCATTTATTTCAACTCAAATCAGCCCAAGAAAGAGGTCCAAGAGAATTACAGCTGCTTAAGAAGGTTTCGGGCCTGAAGTCCAAATCTGCGCATAATACAGTCTCAATCCCATTTTGGAAAACGGACCAAAAGTCTTATTTTTGAGCCTCAAATTGACATTATTTTCGCGAAGGGTTGAACGAAATTTGATTCTGCACACTTTTGTATTTCAAGAAAATTTCGTAAATCGGACTTCTAGTGGGTCAAAAGTCGGGCCGAAGTCAGCAGGAAGAACCCACCTGATTAGTGCTGCGGGAAACCCTAATTTATTCCTAATTGGATTAGGACTTTGGTGTATTCTCTTGGGGAATAAAGAGTTGGAGGCTGAGTTGAGAGAGCTTACAGGGAGATTAGAGAGAGAGATTGGAGAGTCTGAGAGGGCTGAGAAGAGAACAGAAACATATTTGCAGAGCCATTGGAGAACATAGTCATACGCAGAAGTCATGAAGATGATGCCTTCTTCCTCAATAGTTGAAGCTTCTTCTTCTACCATGAGCGGCTAGTTTATCCACTAGGGTTTTGATGTAGCCCTAACAAAACATCAATGGTTTGATTGTTTTAATTATTGGGGACCTTTATATACATGCATAGATTGTGTAATTCAGATGATTCTTATTATAGAATTGAGCAATAAAAGTCTTGTAAATTCAATCTCAATGATTTCTTATCTTGTCTTAGATATTTAGTTGTTGTTATTGAATTCAATCTCTCTTGTTTTCTGTGATCATGAGAGAGATTATTACACAATGGTAATCACTGAATATATTGTTATGAGCTTTGATGGATTATGCCTAGAGAAGATGAACCATACTGCACCCTAGATTAGAGTAGTTAGGCAGATGGCCCATGCCAATCGAAGATAGTCCATGGCTTAGCCTTAATCATATGTTATCTTCTTGACAGATGAAGGTGAGCTTGTAGCCACCGACACCACTTATGCATGATGTAATTCCCCTATAGTTGATTCAATTGACCATTGAGTGTGGAGTTAGTGGTGAAGTCAAACACCCTAGGTTTCTCTTCTATTATCTTCATTATCTTGTTTACTTTGATTTATTTTATTTTATCTTTTTAATTAGTTTAAAAACCAGAATTCTTTTCTCTTAAATTTAATTAGAATTAATTCCGTATTCCAACTCATCAGACCATAATCCCTGAGGTACGATACCCCTTTCGATAGTCCTATTCTGCAAAGAATTCGTTCTATTGCGAAGTGTGGAAAATTTTAATTGATATACTTTTTGAGTCACACTCACACACGAATCATGTACATGTATCTGGAATACTCAGAAAAAAACTAAAAATGAAAGAAAAAATGGCCAACATGGCCTATCAAACATAAAGAAAGAAAAATATAGAAAGTAAAGCATAAATGACAAATAAAAGCAGCTACTCGAGGGCGGGTGGTGGTGGTGGCTCGGTGGGAGTAGAAGTGGAGGTGGAAGCTCGTCCGGCAAGCAGGAATTACAGGTCCTACCGGAAGGCATGGAACTCATCTAAAATAGCCCTCTGACCCTGTGCCAGAGACGAAATGTCTGTCCGAATGCCTGCTAGCTGACTCTGCGTCACCTGGACATGCTCGTCAAAACCCTGCTGGAGCCGCTCTACGTCAGCCGCCAGGCAGGAGTAGCCTGTTGCTAGGATGTCATGCAACTCTGCAGCAATATCCATCTCCTCCTCCTCCATCTCCTCATCATCAGACCCATCCCCTGCAGGCTCACCCTCCTCCATCTCCACCGGGGCATCCATATCTACATCGTCTGGTGGATCGCCCTGGTGGTCCTGTTGCTCTAAGTGTCGCCTCACCCGCTCCCAGTGAGTAGATGTGAAGCGGATGGGCGGTGCCAACTGAACGTCAGTATCACTGACCGGTATACTGGCACGACTAAGAAAAGTGGCGACCAGGAAAGGAAAGGGAAGCCGCCATCTCGCTGCTCGCCGCATCCTCTTGTTCACGAGGTCGTCCCAGAACTTGAACATCTGCCCCCATACCAGAGACGGGACAGAAAACCACGTGCCCATGTGGAAAGCGTAGAGGCAACGGAGGAGGTCGCCCCTGCGCTCTGCCACGTGCTGTAGGGGACACGCGTTCTTGATAAGAACGGTGTCCAGGAACCACAGTCTGCTCGGGCACATCAATTTGGACGTGCAATTGTGACTGGATGTGGTAAACGCCCCGCCACACATGTCCATCATGATGGAAAATAATGTAGAGTCAACTGGAAGTGCGGCCCTGTAAAGCGGTCGACCGTCCTGGCCAACCATATCTGGCGGCTGCTGGTGAGGGATGCCGAGTATCTACGTAATCTGGCTTGGAGTAATCGTGATCATCGTGGTGCCCACGACTGTCTCTAATGTGTCCGGCGCTGTGCAGGAGTAAGTCATGCGCTCGTAGAAGACCTGCACTAAGCGCTCGTGTGCCACGTCAGTGGGAGGCACACATAGTCTGTCGAGGCGACGCCTCCTGAGCTCGGCGATAGTCCACGCAGTGTCGGGACACCTCTCGAACTCTCCCAGGTCAAAAATCTACTCCGGGTGAAACTTCCGAGACCAGAAGGCTCGCCCGGGCACGTCTCGCACAGAACCGGGGGCATTCTTCACCCTCGCCATGATCTCGGAGCAGTCTGCACTTTATTCCAAAAATTACGTAAATAAAAAGAAAATGAAAGGAATACTAAACTAAGAATAAAAATCAAAGTGAGGTCCTAGTCCATGATGCTGATAAGAATTCAAAAATTTGCTCTCAAAGAGGCAGCGCGAGCGGATGCAACCGAAACGATGGGTTGTGGTTGCAAACCGTACAATAAGCATTCTAAGCAAAAAGAGAATGTAATATCTCACCCAAACATGCATTCTTACCCCCTGAAACTCGCAAAATCTCATTACGAATATCGCAAATGCACCCATCCAACCCAACATCAACTGTCTATGTCTATTATGCCGTAAAACTACCAAAAATAGCGAGAAAGTACGCAAAATATAGCCATGCATCACTTACCTCAGGGTGAAGATGATGAACGGTACACCAAGATGAAAACCCCACTCGTAGCTACGAAGAGAAGAGCGTGAGTGTGCTCGCGGCGATCTTGGACTATGTCGAACGGCAGTGGATGATTGGGGATGGTAGATCAAGTGCGCGATAGTGCTCGGAGAAAGCCTTGGATCGCTCGGAGAAGAGAAGAAGTCGGATGGTCTTTTGAAATGAGAGGGAAGCCCAACGGTTTAAATACTAATTTAGCTCACTTGCAGGCATCGCGTGCATCTCGATTGATCGAGATGTGCATCTCGATCAATCGAGATTTTGATTAATTGAAATCTCACTTCGATCAATCGAAATCAGCTTTTCGATCGATCAAAATCTGCTTCGATCAATCGAGGCTCTTCCTTCGATCAATCAAAATTTCTTCACTGAATCGAGATTTTATTTCGAGTAATCGAAACTTTAATTCGAGCAATCGAGATTTTACTTCGATCAATCGAAATCCCATTTAGATCAATCAAAAGTTCGATTGATCGAGGACCTATCAAAGTGCTATCGAAGAATACTACCTCTCGGGACTTTGGATTTGGCAACTCTCTACAATTTTTTGATCAATCGAGACTGAGATCTCGATCAATCAAAATCTCGATTGATCGAGATCTTAGTTTCGATCAATCGAGATGCTCAAAAATAGCCAGCTTAAGTTATGCTTCATGGACTTGGATTTTTGGGATTTAGATACTAAATTGCTTAGTTACAAAACCTACTTTGGATTAAAAGGGACATCATGGAAGCATGATAGCTACCATGGCTTCGCCACCTTACACGTCTATGGCACGATGTTCGAATCGGCTCACAGGTCAAAGTACACGGGATCCGTCAAAGTGACGACATCCACGTATTCGGTGGTGACTTGGTCATCCACGCACATTTTTAAGCGCTGCCCGTTTACTTTGAACAACGATCCGTCTTTCAGGTCCTTCAATTCCACCGCTCCGTGGGGAGCGACGGAATTAATCAATGGAGGAAAGGGTTCTCTCGAAACTCTCCAATTAGGCAAATCCATGACAGTAGTGACATCGAGCATTGAGTTGACTTCACTTATGGATTGCTCAATGTCAAAATCGTCACAGTTTAAGTGATTCAGGCATGCCTCTAGAGGATCCTTGGAAAGAATAGAAGGAAGTGCTTCTTGAATAAGGTCTTCCACTCCATCGACACAAAAGCAGTCACTTTCATCTTCGAATGTGTGGTGGGAAGCATTGAAGATGTTCAAGCAGATTTTCATATTCCCGAAAGAGATGTCCATCACTCCGGTACGGCAATTAACGCAAGCGTTTGCCGTGGCCAAGAATGGATGACCTAGAATGATAGGAATATATCGATTCGGATTTTGGACCGGTTCCGTGTCAAGGACTTTGAAGTCCACCGGAAAGTAGAATTTGTCCACTTGAATGATTACATCCTTAATTATGCCACGTGGTTGCTTCACCGAAAGGTCGGCAAGTTGCAACACAACTGTGGTATGATTGAGTTCCCCCAAACCTAGTTGTTGGTAAACTGAGAATGGAAGCAAATTGACACTAGCCCCTAGATCAAGAAGTGCCTTTTCAAAAGATTGATTTCCGATGGTGCACGAAATGGTCGGAGCACCCGAATCTTTGAATTTAGGAGGGGCTTGGTGTTGGAAAACGGAGCTTATGTGCTCAATTAGGAGGACTTTCTTAGGAACATTATTCCTAGATTTGCGCTTTTGGGTGCACAAGTCCTTCAAGAATTTAGCATAGGAGGGAATTTGTCGAATAACATCAAGGAGAGAGAGGTTGATCTTTACTTGTTTGAAGATCTCCATCATGTCTTGGATTTTCTCTCCTTGCTTCCCAAAATGAGAAGGTTCTTTCAATCTTTGAGGAAAAGGAACCGGAGGTTCAAAAGAAGTGTCAAGATTTGGAATTGATGATGACACAACTTCGTTTGTCTTTCCTTTTGGATTTAATGGGATGTTATGGACATTTAGATTTAAAGGAAACAATTTTGGATTTAATTGGGATTCTTTTGGATTTTTGGGTTGCTCTTGGGATTCCTTTCTCTCTTCCTCTCCTACCTTGGAATTGATGATTTTACCACTCCTTAAGGTGGTGATTGATTGAACTTGCTCCGGAGGAGCATTACAAGATGAAGATGATGGATCCTCAATCACATGAATACCTTTAGGATTCGCCACCGGTTGACTCGGCAACTTACCTTCCTCCCTTCTATTTAAGGCATTAGCTAGTTGCCCGATTTGAGCTTCTAACCTAGCCATAGATTGAGCATTAGCTTCAAGCTTAGAGATTGATTAAGAGTGAGTTTGCAATAAGCGGGTATTAGCCTCAAGATTTCTTATCACTTTTTCTTCAAAGCCTTGGCTTCTCGGAGGAGGTGGTGGTTGTTGGTAATTGGATCTTTGATGGTAAGGTTGGGGATTTGGCCTATATTGAGGCTGTTGAGATCGGGAATTGAAAGAATTTTGCCCTTAAAAAGAGGGACTTGATTCTTGAGGTCTCCATGAAAAAGCCGGATGATTTTTGTAACTAGGATTGTACGTGTTTGAATATGGATCATTCATTTGTTTAGAGTACAAGGCATTCGCTTGCTCTTGAGCATAATCGGGGGATTGCCCGGCAATAGGACAATCTAGCACGAAATGTGAAGTACTATAGCAAAACGAGCATCCTTCCTGATTTTGAACAGGTTGGCTTGGAGTAGGCAGCCCATTTTTCATGATTAGGTCCATTTTTTGGGATAAGGCTTCTAGTTGCATGGCAACCTCATCTACTCGTGAAATTTCATGCACTCCTCTACAAGGTTGGGTGGCCTTCCCTTTCCTAGTGGAGGAGCGTTGAGCTGAATTGTTGCTTAGGGTTTGAAAAAGTTTCCATGCCTCATCGGGGCTTTTCAAAAAGTATCCACCTCCACACGCGAAGTCTATCATTTGTCTATGTTGCTCACTCACCCTATCGTAAAAACTTTGCACTAGCTGCCATTTTGGGACAGCATGATGTCGACAAGATTTAAGAAGATCTTTTAACCTCTCCCACGTCTCATGAAATTGTTCTTGGTCAATTTGGGTGAATCTGGTGATTGCTCTCCGAATATCACTCGTCTTTCCCATTGGGAAGTATTTTTTTAAGAACTGTATTTGCATCTCCGCCCAAGAATGGATTGAGTTAGGTTCTAAGGAATTGAACCAACTTCTAGCTTTATCTTTTAAGGAGAATGGGAACATACGCAGCTTTAAATCATCCTTTTAAAGTGTGGTACACGAATAGTGGAACACACAGAAAGGAAGTAATCTAAGTGCCGGTATGGATCCTCATTAGGGAGACCATGGAAGCTATTAAGAAGATTGATGGTGGAGGACTTTATTTCGAATTGATTTGCTGCTACATCCGAAAATTGAATACATGAAGGTACTTCAAATGTAGTCGAAAGATAAAAGCCCATAAGCAACTCTCCTTGAGGAGGTGGAGGTGGAGGTGGTTGTTCATGATTAAAAGGAGGTAGTCCGGGAGGTTGTCTCTCATTTGGGTCCATGTTTTCAGTCCTAGGCAATATAGGGTCCCTAGAGGTTCCTCTACGTTGTCTAAGTGTTCTTTCAAGTTCAATATTACAAGGAAGCAAAGGAAGTGACAATGACCGTCTACCTAGCATGCATTAATAGTAGAACAACACCTCAATACGAAAAATAAACAATAATATATACAAAAAAAAAATGAAAGAACTCAAACCCACTAATTTTAGATTTTATACTCACAAAGGGTTCCAACTTTAATTCTTTAGATGCCCGGTATGTGGTATACCTAAAATCAAGAAATTTGAGAAATAAGAACAAGATATATACAAAAAGAATGAAAGAATTTCTAGCCTAAGAATTAAACCAGATTTAATCTTTCAATGGCGACAATTACACCGTAGTCCCCGGCAACGGCGCCAAAATTTTGATGTGGCTAAACTCGGATTATATTGTAAGCTTAATTTTGCCCTTTTTATCAAAATATAATTTAACCACTCGCAAGAGCACGAATCTTTGTAGATAAGGTTCTATATAGAGGGTACCGATCCCACGAGGACTAGTAGCAATTGTCTTAAAGAAAGATTAATTCCACTTTAATCCTAAAAACAAGGTTTTGAATTTTTGTTTATAAAATTATTGCATGAATGAAATGACAATAAATTTAAAGAGTAAAGGATGAGAGAGAAAACTAGGGTTGTTTTCCACCACTAGCCATTCACATGTTCATAAGTGTAGCAAGCATGGGATTCATTAATTAAATGCCTAACAATGTCATTAGGCTTGTGACCTCAATGACATATCAAAAGATCAATGTGTTTGTCCACCTATCATAATCCATCTTCAACAAGCATAGCTCTTCAACCTAACTAACTACCTAATTACCCTACTCTCTAAGTAAACCTACATGCATCAAAGCTACCTTATCTTGGTATGGTTTATACAAACAAACACAACACATTCATTTAAACACCATTATCTAGCCATCAATTGCATTTCTTGTGGAATATGCAAATGTTGTGCATTCACATGAAGATTATACTCTAAGACAAGAATAAAACCAAAATCATATGAATATATAGAAGAAATGTATTAGTGTACATGATCACTAGGCTAAATAATCAACATTTAATTACAAATCCCAAGTGCTACAAAGATGAACAAGTTTACATGGCTAGGGGTTGAAACCAACACCCTAGTAGAAGAGTTAGTTGCTCATGGTAGCCTTGCACTCTTCCATTGATGAAGAAGATGAAGCTTCTTGGTCTGGTTAAACTTCTCCTCTTCCTCTCCCGAAAGTCTCTCCTTGGATAATCTGATGTGTATTGAGAGATATATGAGATATGTGGCTTTGTGGTGCTTAAAGGCTCCCTTTTTCAACCTTGGGGCCCACCATATATATATATATATATATCAATATATATATCCATTGTATCAAAAAGGTCCCCAAGGGTCTTGTTCAAGTCAGACAATCCCCCTAAGTCGTGCAAAAAGGAAGATTTTGTTGCAAGTGGGAGAGCAGGTGAGCAAGTGGGCAAGTGGCTTCGGTTGAATCTCGATCAATCGAGATTGGATCTCGATTGATCAAGATTTTGATCAATCGAGATCTCGATTGATCGAGATCAACATCTCGATTGATTGAGATGCCTTTGGCTACATTTCTAATTTTTGTTCTTCAGTTGCAAATAGCCTCAAACTTTGCTCTTTTCACTACAATACCTGCAAAACATCAAAAACACAAAAATACAGTAAACATATCTCGATAAACGCAAAACCAGAACTAACATATGCAATAAAGAAGGTTCAAATGCATAGAAATGAACACTTATCAGTTCACATAATGGCATACATATCAATTATAACTTGATAACCATATAAAACGTATTTCATACACATAGCACATTTTCATCATACATGTAACATATGACAAATATCGAAAATGGATAAACATCCACACAAGTCATGTAATTAGCTTAAGTTACACATAAGACTCAACACACTCTCTCGAACTTGGTTCACACTCACACACATCACTGGATACGTGCCGAAGCTGCATATGCCAATTCTTAGTTATTTTAGGGCTACTAACCAACCGGTAATCAACCCATCTTGCGCAAGTTTGAGGTTTTTTTGCCCTAGAGGATATGTTCCCCTACTACTTTCCCATGAGCCACTTCCAAGACACACCCCACAAGCAAAATATTTCAAATTTTGCACACACATTCACAAGTTTGATGCATTGTACCCATTATTTCTCCTAGTTCAATCCTAGTATGTCACACAAGGCTCATAAGAATATATATAGATATTTAACCCCAAAAAGTAGGTTTTCATCATTTATCCCCCAAAATCCCATATATACAATTTAAGCTCCACATTGTACATATAAACAATCTATGCAACATAAAATATATACTAACCATTTCTAGCAAGAGAAACATATATACATCACTTTAAAATATAAATTTCATCACAATCATACACTTTCATATATCATATAAAAAGAAAACATCTACTTTATGCTTAGACATGAAACCTCACTTGAATAAGAAGACACAACACACACCCCTACCTCAAGAGATGAAAGCTTTATCAAAAATCCAATGATAGCAAATCAAAAACTTTTAAACTCTTACTTTGTTTGGTTCTAAATGATACCCTTTTCACGTAGAACACACTTCTCTTCTTCGGGGCCTTCCGAATAAAACCCTAACACCTTCTAATTCTATAGAGAAGAAGAAGAACACAAAGAAGAGAGAGATGAGAGCTTGAAGGCTGATTAGAGAGAGGAAATAAGCTATAAATATCAGTCTCCCAGATATTTATAAGCCCTAGGGCACAAAAAGACCAAAATGCCCCTAGTACACTTAACGTACTTTCCCGACCTCCATTTTTGATTCCGAAAGAAGCTATGGACTCAAAATCACTTCTACGTCTTTCCAAATATTCTAATTAGTCTATAACCAAAAATAAAATTTCCCAAAAAAATAACCGGATTCCCAGACTCATTAAACCTCATCCCGGGACTCTAGTTGACCAAAAAGTCAAACTTTCCTAAAAGTTCCCAAGACTTTCTAAAACCCTAAAAAAACCCTCAAAACATGTTTCTCGTATTCAAAACACGTTAAATATCATTTAAAATTTATTTAAAGTAATAAATGATAAAAAAAAAAAAAATCGGCCAAAATTGGGCACGGTCTCTACATTACCTGGACTACGTGACTCTTATATGTGATCAACAATGCTCTAATGCATTCAGAACCATCTGAAAACTTAAATCAATTGAATTTTTATTCAGACCATTGATGACTTCAATTCTAAGACTTCAATTACATGATCAATGATAGAAATATAACTCAAATAATACAACTCAATCATGTTTAGTTTTGACACTGAAGATTGTAAATTATAAAAATATACGTCACAGTTGCTTTATAGATGATTCTTTTTCACCTCTAGGATGAATAGACTGAAGTTTACATGATGATTAAGAGAAATTTGACTCTAAATAGTTCAAAAGTTTTAAAACTTCCAATTGATTTTTTACCAGGTTTTATATTAAACTTCAGGGTAGTATTTGTTTTCTAGCACAACTCTCAACTCTAGTCCTATAGTTCAATTACCTAGGTTTCTATGGAAGCCCACATAAATAGAGTTCTAAAGAGAATCTTCCTTGCTCTAGAACATTCAAATTGCATGTTTTAGGATACTTTTTGTATGCAAGGGTCTGTATTTAAATTATAATACTAAACTTGTTAATTTGAAACAAATGTATTGCCTAAATACATTCAGTTTATAAAAAAGTATAAACATTGTCAGGTACATATATATCATGCATACTGAGATTTGATTCAACATATGTAGTCTTAAACATTTTATGTTGTTATAGAGAATCAGTAGCCAAGGTTTTTCTTGATGTGATGCAATTTTGATGAGATATTTTGGTCAAGGTTTTAAGCATTTCATAGTTTCATTTTCTTTTCTGATCTATATGTTTATTTCGGATGAATTGATGTAGATCTTGTGTGATTCTTAATTCAATGTGCTAGGACATTTGGAAAGATTTGGTGAATTGGTACTTCTTGAATACTTTTTAGAGAACTGATTGGAATATTGTTTAATTTTGGCTTGGTTTTAGCTATGGGGCTTTGACTTAGGTGGATTTTGAAGTTATTCCTGCACACATTATGGGGTTTTCCTTGGATTGTCACCATTGGATTTCTGTTTGAAAGGGTAATTTTATGAATTTCTGATGAGTTGACTATATTAGTTATTATTTGTTATTTATGTTCATTGAGCAATATATATTTATGAAAGCAACTGCCTTCAGAAATAAAAAAATAAAGTTATTTTCCTTCATTTTCAACAAGGAAAGTATTTGATTTAATGCATCAACTACTTTGATTGAGTAAAGATGAAATCTCTGAATCGTGTTTGTATTATTAGAGGGTAATTCTATTGGGTGAGGCATGTATTATCAAAATTGTGAAGTCTATTTTATATGTTAGGGGAACATTTGAAGGATAGGATATGAATGGGAGATGGATTTTAATTCTTGAGAGGTGGCCTCCCTAAAAAACAAAATAACGCCACTTCCTATAATCTTAGAGGATTAAAAGGTTCCGTTATTTATGAGTGACGTACTTTTGAAGATGCCAATTGGCCTGTAAGACAACATATGGTAGAATATTTGAGAGAATCTAGTGCTTTAATGGCAACAAAATTTTCTTAAGAATTTGAACTTAAGGAGTATTCTAATTCTTTTATCTCATTGTAAAACTTAAATTGTACTCAATTGCAAGAGGACATGTTTCTTCATATACTTCTCTAAATTTAGATGATACTATTACATTAACAACTTGGTACGAGGGGGACATATCCTTATGGGTTTGGACATGATTTCATGCCTCAAAGTTCTGGAGTCATCATCATCATCATCATTCATCGTCTGATGAAAGAGGTTGTAGCTAGAAAGAGGGCCCAAATCACTGAGCAAATAGGTGATTTGATAGCGGAGTAACTTGGTTGCGGATATTTTTGAAGGAGTCTATAACATCCCGAAGGAGTCTACATTTCATTTGGTGTTGAGACTTAGGCGAGGAGTGCAGATCTTTGTGAAGACATTGACTGGGAAGACCATCACATTAGAGGTTTTAGTTGGTTTGAGAGGACATTGAATATGTATATGTGTAATTCGTTTAACATATAGATAGTTTCTAAATACTCTATAGTTTCTTAGTGCCTTTGGGTTCTAAATATTTTGCTCTTCCAAAATTGAATAAAATTTGTTTGTATATATACAACTTCTCTATTCAGTTTCCATATGTCTCTAGATTATATATAGAAGGATGTTTCTGCTTTTGTTCATAACCAGAATAAATAACAACAACAAAACGAATTCAACCAGCAAAAAAAAAAAAAAAAAAAAGAAACAAACTTACTATATTATTTGAGACAGTATGTACTGTCATTAATACTAGTGACTATTAGTGACAAAATAGTTGTCGTCACAAGTTTACAAAGTAATAGCAATGGTAGTTACTGTCACTAATATGTTTTAGACGAAATTATTAGGGACGGTAACTACAGTTGCTAAAACCCCAACTTTTAGACTTTTAGCGACGATTTTTGGACTTTTAGTGATAATTTTTATTGTCACTAAACCCTAGATTCTTGAAGTGTTTGATGTTTAATTGAGACCCCATTCAATACTAGAATTAATGAAAGTTTGGAGTAAACTATTTTAAAAAAAAAAATTGAAGCAAATTAATAAATAGTTGAAGCGAATTAAGGTACAAGTACATGGATAAGTATATATATCCAAAATTTGTTTTTGATTAAAAGGATGGACTCATTAGTCGTCTATATGTACAAGTTATAGGAATTTAAGCGAAAAATCTCAATCTACATGAATTCATAAAACTAAAGTCAGAGATATTTGGGAGTCCCTCTTGTTTCTACTAGGTTTATGACCTTTGATATATTGTAGATCTTTAATTGAGAAAATCTCCTTTAGCATCAAGCATTGGACTTCTAAAGCATTATCTTATGTTTGAAGGTTGCAACTGATTAGGGTAATTTTGTTCGGCACTCAATTGTTTTGGAGTTCCAAGTTTATACTTCCTAAAAGCACCCTAACTGATATAAGTGGTATATTTAGTGCTTTCCTTTGGATAGACCCAAAGCTCAAGAAGAAGAGTGCAAAAATTACCTAGTCAACTATTTGTCTTCAGAAGGAAGTTGGTGGCTTAGGTATCACAAACCTCCGCACATGGAACAAATTTGTTGTTATGATCGAAAAACCTTTGGAAGATACTCAAAGGAAATGAAGATATACTTTGGATCAAATGGGCACACACATACCTACTAAAAGAAAGATACATCTGGGAGATTGACATTCTTGGGAAGTGTTCTTAGAATTAGCAAAAGTTACTTCAGCTCAAGCCTACGTCCTAACCTCTTGTCAAACTCAAAATTGGAAATGGCATGAAATCCAATTTTTGGTTTGACAATTGGTATTCACTTGGGCCTCTGTGTCTTTGAACCTCCTCCCAGCAGCGTAAGCATTCTACCTTTGATCATTTGACAATTCTTAGTACATTCATTGAAGGCTCATCCTAGGTGTTTGTCCCCCTCAATCTTAGCAATCATTCCATATCTCCATCATCCAAGAAATATACCTCTTCCCTGTTATCACAGACTAGATAAATTCAATTGGATTCCATCTCCCAATGGTGATTTTTCCACCAGACAATCAAATTTATGTAACAGGATGTTTCAAATCTAAATTTGTATCACTTGATTTGGTCTCAACAAATGATCCCCAAGCATAATTTTTTTTTATGGATAGCTTGTCACAAACACATATCAACATTGGATAGAAGACCCATGTCAAGACTCCACATTCTGAATAAATGTGTGTTATGCTCAGCTAGCACTAAATCACATGATCACCTATTATTTCAATGCTCATTTATGGTTCTCATTTTGGCATTTATTCAAACATGACGTGGTTTTCATATCATGCGATCCACATTGTCTGATTTGATTAATTGAGCATCAGTTCATTTGAAAGCAATATCGCCAAATTATCGAACCACCATCTGTAAATTGTCATTCATTTCCACTACTAACAATATGTGGATGGAAAGAAATAGAAGATGCTCAAGTGGAAAAATTCTTTCTTCTTCCTTTATTCTCCATCGTATCAAAGTTATAAGAAAAAACTTTTATTGTGTGTTTTCATTCACTCCACAAGTGCCAAACGTATTGTAGTGGAATGGTCCTTACCTGAGAGTGTCATTCGCCCTCCATCAAGACCACCTGATTGATCAGCCAATAATGAATTTGCATGATTATCGGCAAGGAATGCTTTGCTTTATCATAACATTACCCGATTGAATTGCCGGACCAAAAGTCCAATTTTTTAACTTTGGCTATTGTGTTATCCAGTTTGGGTTGGAGTTTTTGAAAAACATTATTTATTGAAACATTGTAACGGGTTGGGTGCTTGTTTTCTAATTCAAAAGCCTAAGCTATTGGGTAGTGTTCCATACCCACCTTTATATGCTCAAGTCATTCCCCATCTAGATCCAATGTGGGACAAGTTAGTAGCTCTAACATTCTCCCCCACCTAAACTAGCAACGCCCTTGTTGTGGTCGGGCCACCCTGCCTACCCGAGGCAGACCCAAACTCCCCCCAGCCAAACGCTTGATGTGACACTAGATCAAGGACTAGGTTTGGCTTTGATACCAAATGTAACAAGTCGGGCGCTTGCTATTTAACCCAAAAGCATCAACTATTGGATAGTGCTGGATACCCACCCTTATATGACCAAGTCCTTCCTCATCTGGATCCGATGTGAGACAAGTTAGCCCCTCTAACAACCAACTTGTATGGGGTTGGGCTAATATGCCTATTTTACATGTAATTTGTATGCCAAAACCTAGCCTTGTGTTTTCTTCTTTTGGCCTATTCTTTATAAATTTATACTTTAAATTTACCATTCAAAGAAATATAAATAGACGGGTTTTAATGAATTTAGGTTTTTTAAAATACAAAAATATGAAATCATTAATTTAAAAAGAAAAAAATAAAAATTTATTTATTTGAAATTTCATGGTATTTATGCCAAAAACCAAAATATAATTGTTAATATATATTTTAAAAATAAAATATTTCAAATGAAATAATTGCTAATTAACTAGTATTTCTCTAAAGACTATTGATAAAGTAAACAAATAAATAAAGAAGATGAGTTAATAATGTTAAAAAAAGGAGAATCGATTAAAAGTATAGATTAAGTTTGCTATTGTTTTGAAATAATAACATAATTTGACCCAATATGTATAAATGTATATATATATATATATTGTACTATACCACATACAAATTTAAACAATTTATTATGCAACTCAAATGACTAGAGGAGACCATTTAAATATATAATGGACCAAACTCGCAATACACGTTCGTCTTCCTTGTGTTTGAAATGATAAAGTGGCATAGAGAAGACCTTTGCACATGGTTATTGTGTAGACAAAAAATGAGTGTCCGAAATGGTCGTTTCTTGTTGGTATCCTTTTATGAATATTATGGAAAATGTTAATGTTAGGGTATTTAGGTCTTTGCACTTTGTAATGTGTCGAGAGGTCCTTATTTGAACAATATTTAAACTTAAGGAGGGTTTATTGAATATTAGAGGGTACATGAACTATATCGATACTATGAGAGTGTTTTTTTACACTATATGATGAATTTTTCTATCACTGGTAAGGATTTTTTCAATGTTCTTTGTGTGTGTGTGTGTGTGTGTTTGTTTGATTAATTTTTGTTATCGATGTACCCTTAATTTTATTATGGTGAATCATATATGTAATTTAGGAGTTATGAAAACCCAAGTTTTGATTACAAGCATAGAAGATTATGATTCAATAGAATTCCCCAAAGTTTAAGAGCTTAATATGAGTGATGAAATTGTATTTGTAAATTTGTGCATTGCCTGCGTATTGTAGAATGTCATTATGGTTAGTGATGTATTTTAGTTGAAAGATTGTGTCTAATTAATTGTTTGAAGTCTGCATTTGTTCATTGCCTCTGTAATTTATGCATTGCCTCTGTACAATTTGCATATTAAATTTTGTGCTTAGTGTTCTTTTTTTTTATTTTTCAATTTAAAAAGGATACAACCAGATTCAGACCAAAATTTAGCTAGAATTATAATGGAATACATTTTGACGAAGGGTATGGCAAATTGGAGCCTCTCTATCATCCTATTTAAAGAGGTTCATTTCCATATACCTATTGGATATATAATTAAAAAGGTCAACAACACAGATTCACAAAAGATGAAATACTAAAATTAGCATACAGAAAAATTCGTTCAACCTCTTATCCTTTCCATCTTTCTCTCACCTCTTCCTTATAAAAGGCAGTTTCACCTCCTCTAATTTCAATACACACAAGGAGAAGTGAAAATGGCAAAGGTCAATGCACTCATTGTCTCTGCCCTCTACCTCTTCTCCCTTGCTGGATTTGCCCACGGCTACCAAATAGAAGGCAAGGTTTACTGCGACCCATGTGGCGTTCAGTTTCACACGAGTCTTAGCAAATTCCTCGAAGGTAATTATTTAATTAAATAACTTTAATCTTATCTAATGCATTCAATGAATAAAAAGCTCTCAATTAGTCTTTTATTTTCGGTTTGACTATTAGATCTAATAGCATTGCCTGCGCATGCATTGCAGGTGTTGATGTAGAATTGCTATGCAGAAATCAAGAGACCGGAAATGTGACGTACACTGTTAAGGGGAAAAGTGGCAAGGAGGGTGCCTACACTCTAAAGGCGGAAGGAGATCATGGCAATGAGCTTTGTGAGGTGATGGTGGTGGGAAAAAGCCCCCTACCTGAGTGTGCTGAACTCATGGATGACACAGCCATGGTTAGTCTTACAAATGACGAAAGTCCCTCCGACGTTCGCTACGCCAACTACATCGGCTTCACAAAGAATGAAGCTGATGCCGAGTGTGACAAAGTGCTGGAGGATTTGGGTATCTACTCTGATATTACTAATAATGAGGTCGATGAAGGTGAGGGGCCTGCTACTAAGCAACAACCAGATAATGAGCAACAACAACCAGCTAATGAGCAGCAGCAATCGGCTAATGAGCAACAAAAACCTGCTACTTAATTCCATGCTTTTGGCTTTTGCACAAGTTAATAAAAATTCACTTCTCTTGTATGTATCTACGTGTATTCATTCCTATATATAGCAATTAGCTATATATATATATATATTAATGACAAGTACTTGAGTTCATCCTTAAATCCATTCATTAATGGGTATCATATCATTTAATGTTTTGGCCTTTTTCTTTAATTTGAATGATAGACGTGATAATTAATTAAGTGGAGTACGTAATTGATGAACCATGTATATACATACATCTATATTATGTTTTATGTATTGATATGAATAATGAGTAAATCAAGTACATGCCTTAATCTGCATGTATGCATAAATCTCGATATGCATGCATTCATAATCTGAAGTAGAGATATTTGGGACTCACTCTCAGGGCCTAGGGTGGGTAGCTGCCCCCCTGGCTCATGTTGGCCTTCTAATTTTTTATATATATTTACAAAAACTACACTAGGTGCAGCCCCCCCCCCCCTAAATTTAATTTTTCACTAGATGCCGCCTCTAAAATAATTTTTTTTCAACCGTCCCTAGTCACTCTTGTCTCTACTAGGCTTAAGGCCTTTGATTGTAGATCTTTTAAATGAGAAAACCTCCTCTAGAATTGCACATTGGACTTTTAAAGCATTACATTATGTTGGAAGGTTTCAACTTATTAGGTCAATTTTGGTCAGCACTCAAATGTTTTAGAATTTCAAGTATATGCTTCATCATAGCATTCTAACGGATAGAAGTGGTATCTTTAGAGATTTCCTTTCGACAGACCCAAAGCTCAAGATGAAAAGTGCAAAAACTACTTTGTCAACTATTTGTCTTCTAAAGAAAGTTGGTGGCTTAGTGTAGGGAAAAAAATCCCCACTTATTCAAATGGGCGAATTGATTCGCAAACGGACCAAGCCCAATAAGGTTTGAGCCCAAGTACAAGCAGAAGCCCCATAGAATTATTTTAAGAGAAAGAATCGGCCTAATTGTCCCCTTTATGAGGCTAGAACGGTTGAACTTAGATATAAGTACAAACTCTATTAGGAATATGAATCCTTGACAGAAAAGATAGATGCAAATAAGGGAATTTGAATCCAAAAAGGATTCAAATTTCGACTTGTATAAAGAATTTGCAATCATGGTGGGCACGAGAAGAAATACTTACAATATGGCAGGTCTGGGCAGACCCCTTAGGAATCAAAGGGCGGTGGTGCCTCAACAGCCAAACATCTAGGATCCTCTTGTGCAGCCAAACGAGGCTCTGCGTCAACAGATCGCTTATCTCCAAGCAAGTGTTGAACGCACCGAAAGCATGAGAGACCCTGGATTATAGCAAAATTAAGGGGCCGAATTAAGTAACAATTTATTGAGTGTCTCTCATCATAACTACCCTCAAGCAGAAACCCCCATCTCAACTGACCCAATGAATTTCAGATCAATCTCGCGCAGCTCCACCCGAAGTCAAAGGCCCAGATGCAGTGGGAGATCAATGTACTAAAAGGTAGTGGATCCTACTATCCAGCTATCTTAGCACTCACAGTTAGTGGGCTGACCCTACCTATGTTCGTTCCCTTCGATGGAAAGACATATCTGATGGAGCATATTTACCAGTATCAATAGAAGAAATGCTAAAAATAATGCTCTCATGTGCAAAATATTTCCATCTAGCCTGGCTGGGCCAACATTACTGATTCGTGTGTGAGTGTGACTCAAAAAGTATATCAATTAAAATTTCCACACTTCGCAATAGAACGAATTCCTTGCAGAATAGGGCTATCGAAAGGGGTATCGTACCTCAGGGACTGTGGTCTGACTGAGTTGAATTGTTAGGACTAATTCTAATTAAATTTAAAAGAAATAAATTCTGATTTTTAATTCTAAATTAACTAATGAAGCAATTGAACAAAAGCAAGAAAAACTAAGGAGTGTAGAGAATATAAGATAAGTCTAGGGTAATTGATTTCACCACATGGCTCAAAAATAGAAGGATATGAAGATTGATTAGGCACTTGACCAACGGCCATGAGTTGCACCACTCTCTGTGACACAACATCCACAATGGTAGACATAGCATCTGCAGAACCAATCTCAAAAATATCATCAACCTTCCTTGTAATGGATGGTCTACTCGAACGAGATGAAGACAAATGTTGCAAAGAATTGTCACTGAGATTCTCGAATAAAGTCCATGCTTCATCTTCACTTTTTAACATAAAAGTGCCCCCACATGATACATCCACCATCTGTCTGTTACTTTCTGTCAGTCCCTCATAGAAACACTGCACTAACTGCCACATTGGAACTTGATGATGACGACACTTCCTAAGAAGGTCCTTGAATCTCTCCCATGCCTCAAAAAATTGTTCTCCCTCAAATTGAGAGAAACCAGTGATAGCATGTCTGAATTGATTGGTCCTCCCTATCAGAAAATATTTCTTCAAGAACTCATGTTGCATTTGAGTCCATGTAGTGATAGAGCTCGCCGGTAGAGATCTGAACCAATACTTGGCCTTTTCCTTTAGAGAGAATGGAAAGAGTCGCATCCGAAAAACATCTTCAGAGAAGTTATGAATTTTTGTTAATGAGCAAACTTCTAAAAATTCATCCAAGTGCTTGTACGGATCCTCATGAGTCAACCCAAAATAGGATGGCAACATATGAATGATACTGGGCTTGATCTCATAGTTCTGTGTAGTGACATCAGGCAATTGAAAATCAGCTGGTGAATTGTATGTCTCTGGGACATAGTAGTCTCTAAACAATCTCGCGCTTTCCACAACAACATTAGGCACAATGTTGTTGTCCTCATTATTACCACGGACACCATCCATGATGTAAATAATCTCTTCCTCTTGCTCAATGGTATGGTGATTGAAGTACCGGAAAAGAAAATAAAAGAAAAAAATAAAAAAAAACAGGTTAGTAGCAAATAAAAAAATAAAAAATAAAAAATAAAATAAAAATAAAATAAAACTAATTAGTAACCGAAAAGAAAACAAAAATAATAATAATAATACTAATAATAAAATAAAATAAATAAAAGAAAAATAAAAAAAAAATTTCCTAAACTAAAAATCTAATTAGAACTAATTCTAAAAATCCAAACAATCAAATAGACAGTCCCCGGCAAGGGCGCCAAAAATTGATTCGTGTGTGAGTGTGACTCAAAAAGTATATCAATTAAAATTTCCACACTTCGCAATAGAATGAATTCCTTGCAGAATAGGGCTATCGAAAGGGGTATCGTACCTCAGGGACTGTGGTCTGACTGAGTTGAATTGTTAGGACTAATTCTAATTAAATTTAAAAGAAATAAATTCTGATTTTTAATTCTAAATTAACTAATGAAGCAATTGAACAAAAGCAAGAAAAATTAAGGAGTGTAGAGAATATAAGATAAGTCTAGGGTAATTGATTTCACCACTAACTTCACAATCAATGGTCAATTAAACTAACTATGGGGCATCATATCATACATAAGTGGTGTCGGTGGCTACAAGCTCACCTCCATCCGTCAAGAAGATAACATATGATTAAGGCTAAGTTATGGACTATCTTCGATTGGCATGGGCCATCTGCCTAACTACTCTAATCTAAGGTGCAGCATGGTTCATCTTCTCTAGGCATAATCCATCAAAGCTTTTAATGATATATTCAGTGAAAACCATTGTGTAATAATCACTCTCATGATCACAGAAAACAAGAGGGATGAGTTCAATAACAATAATCAAGTATCTAAGACAAGATAAGAAATCATTGAAACTGAATTTATAAGACTTTTATTGCTCAATTCTATAAGAATCCTCTAAATTACATAATTTATGAATGAATACAAAAATCTCCAATAATTAGAACAATCAAACCAGTGATGTTTAGTTAGGGCTCCATCAAAACCCTGGTGGCTGAACTAGCCGCTCATGATACGCCTTGTTCTCCAATGATTCTCCATTCCAAAAGCTCTTCCAAGCTGCTGCCAAGCCTCCTCAATACAGCCCTAATTTGTCACTTTAAATAGCGAAGAGAATACTTCAAAGTCCTAATCCAATTAGGAATTAATTAGGGTTTCCCGCAGCACTAATCAGGTGAGTTTTTCCTGCTGACTTCGGCCCAACTTTTGACCCACTAAAAGTCCAATTTACGGAATTTTCGTGAAATACAAAAGTGTGCAGAATCAAATTTCGTTCAACTCCACATGAAATTATGTCGATTTGAGGCTCAGAAATAAGACTTCTGGTCCGTTTTCCAAAACGGAATTAAGACTGTATTATGCGCAGATTTGGGCTTCAGGCCCGAAACCTTCTTAAGCTGCTGTAATTCTCTTGGACCTCTTTCTTGAGCTGCTTTGAGTTGAAATATATATTTGAATGGATCCCTTTGATGTAGGTTTCATTTAATCATCTTGGATGTCATCTTTAAAAGCCCAAAATCACGGTTTTAACTGAAATAATCATTAAGGTCCTGAAAATACAGAAAACACTAAAACAAAGTAACATCACAAAATAATCTATCACTAAGAGAATAAAATACATAATTTAAGAGGCTAGAATGCGTAACATTCAATGCCGATCAATTACTTTGTTTCAAGAAACAACCGCCTCGTTTGATCTCAAAGTTCGCAAGACTGTTTGAGCTGTTTGTGGCCCAATATGCGGGAAACTAAGAACGGAAGAGGACAATCTCCTCACTATTCCCTATGAGGCAGGGTAAAAGAGAGACTTTGAAATCTTTCTTAACCCAATTCAATTTAGAGATGTCAAGTTGGATGATGGAGCTGTGCAATAATTGCTAAGATTGAGGGGGGCAACACTGAGGATGAGACTTCAATGATTGTATTTAGAAGTGTCAAATGATCAGAGTTAAAATTCTTGCATTGCTAGTATGAGATTTGAAGTTACAGAGGCCCAAGTGAACACTAATTGTCAACTAAAAAATTAGATTTCATGCCATTTCTAATTTTAAGTTTGGCAAGAGGCTTAAAAATAGGCCTAATCTGAAGTAACATTTGCCAATGCCAAGAAGACTATCGGGGAATGCCAATCTCCCAGATGCATTTTCCTTTTAGTAGGTATGTGTGTACCTATTTGATCCGAAACATATCATAATTTCCTTTGAGTATCTTCCAAAGGCGTTCCCTAACAACAAATTTTTCTATGTGTGGAGGTTTGGTATACCTAAGTGTTGGTACAGAAAATTACTTAGCTAATTTTTGCCATGTGTGGAGGGAAGGATTGGGGGGATCCCTTTTCATTCATCATTTTTGGATATTTATACAAATTGAAATTTGAATCCTTTTTGTATTCAAATTCCCTTATTTGCAGCTATCTTTTCTCTCAAGGATTAAAATTCCTAATAGAGTTTGGACTTATGTCTAAGTTGGGCCACTTTGGGCTCATAGAATGGGTGACTAAGCATATTCTTTCTGTTGAAGTAATTCTGTGGGGCTTTTGCTGTTACTTGGGCTTAAACCCTCTTGGGCTTGGTCCGTTTGCGTATCAGTTGGCCCATTTGAATAAGTGGGGATTTTTTCCCCTACACATTGCCCATAATTCTCTTCAGTTATGAGCTTTTGCCAAATTGGAGGGAATTTCTATTAGCATTTTCATGATTCCATTGCTTGTATGGAGGACCCTCATTAATGCTAGGGTACTAAGGACGGCGCTGAGCAAATAAGTAATATTTTTACGCTACCTTTTGCGTTTTGTCATGACACTTCGTTATTTTTAGCCTCAAAATATATTATCTTTTAGATTCATTTCTTTTGAACTTCCTGGTACTGGGTTGTCTTCGCAGGTCAATCTTCATTCATTTTCCCATGTATTTTTCTTATTTATGATGTCTTCTAGTGACAGTGATCGTACTCTTTCTGATAATCACAAAGTCATAATGTCAAGTTACTCCCCTCAAATCATAGAAACTACCTGATGTGGCTAAACTCGGATTATATTGTAAGCTTAATTTTGCCCTTTTTATCAAAATATAATTTAACCACTCGCAAGAGCACGAATCTTTGTAGATAAGGTTCTATATAGACGGTATCGATCCCACGAGGACTAGTAGCAATTGTCTTAAAGAAAGATTAATTCCACTTTAATCCTAAAAATAGGTTTTTGAATTTTTGTTTACAACCTATTGCATGAATGTAATGACAATAAAATTAAAGAGTAAAGGATGGGAGAGAGAACTAGGGTTGGTTTCCACCACTAGCCATTCACATGTTCATAAGTGTAGCAAACATGGGATTTATTAATTAAATGCCTAACAATGTCATTAGGCTTGTGACCTCAATAACATATCAAAAGATCAATGTGTGTGCTAACCTATCATAATCCATCTTCAACAAGCATAGCTCTTCAACCTAACTAACTACCTAATTACCCTACTCACTAAGTGAACCCTACATGTATCCAAACTACCTTGTCTTGGCATGGTCTATACAAGCAAATATCACACATTCATTTAAACACCATTATCTAGCCATCATTTGCACTTCTTGTGGAATATGCAAATGTTGTGCATTCAAATGAAAAAATCTACTCTAAGACAAGAATAAACTCCATATCAAATGAATATATAGAAGAAATGTATTTGTGTACATGATCACTAGGCTAAATAATCAACATTTAATTACAAATCCCAAGTGCTACAAGAAGGAACAAGTTTACATCGCTAGGGGTTAAAACCAACACCCTAGTAGAAGAGTTAGTTGCTCATGGCAGCCTTGCACCCTTCCATTGATGAAGAAAGTGAAGCTTCTTAGTCTGGTTCAGCTCCTCTTCTTCCTCTCCCGAAGGTCTCTCCTTGGATGGTCTGATGTGTGTTGAGAGATATGTGAGATATGAGAGTTATGGCCCTTTTTGTGCTTTTTAGCTTCCTTTTCAACCTTGGGGGCCCACCATATATATATATATATATGACTATATATATCCCTTGTATCAAGAAGGTCCCCAAGGTTCTTGTTCAAGTCAGACAATCCCCTTAAGTCGTGAAAAAAGGGGGATTTTGTTGCAAGTGGGAGAGCAGGTGAGCAAGTGGCCAAGTGGGTTCTGCAGAATCTCGATCAATCGAGATTGGATCTCGATTGATCGAGATTTCGATTAATCGAAATGAGATCTCGATCAATCGAGATTTCAATTAATCGAGATCAACATCTCGATTGATCGAGATGCCTTTGGTTGCAATTTTTGATTTTTCTCTTGAACTGCAAAAAGCCTCAAACTTTGCTCCATTTACTCCAAGACCTGCAATACATCAAAAACACAAAAATACCGTAAACATATCTCGGTAAACGCAAAAACGGAACTAACATAAGCAATAAAGAGGGTTCAAATGCATAGAATTGAACACTTATCAGTCATGCCCCTCCTAACATACATGAACTAACAATGCACATGGCAGTTCTAGCACTTATGAACATTGAAATCAACTATACATGACTTACGAAAATCATTTACAACATGTTCAAAAGTAATACCCATCCAACATCATTATGTATAGTAAACATATATGAACAGAAGCATTTACATGAACAATGTAAATCAAATACCACATCACCTACTCAACAAGATCCATAGAGTCATGCATAAATGCACATTAAATCGCTACATGTCTACATGATATGTATACATGCTTTTTACCCATAAACAATCACGTTTTTTAAATCATGCGTGATGCTTTCCACCTCAATGCATATACATAGAGATATATATATATATATACATATGTATATCAACTTGACAGTCACATTTCGTATATATAACATACGCCACAACTAGATAAAGGGCGATCATCCGTTCATTTCACAACTGGCAAATGCAACAAGTATTACAGAACTATGTGGTCATTAGCAAAAATGGACTTGCACAAGCTATAAATAAACAACGGTCCCCACATAATGGCCAGTCCGAACAAACATATCAATCCCGACCCCAAAATCCTCTTTGAAAAGTGAACATGCATTCTAACGCGCGGCTTTTGTCATATTTGGAGAAGAAAATGAACAAATCTATTTTTAAGAGAAAAACTCATTGAAAACGTTCGACACCGCTATTCATTATCGCAAAACATTCATGATTGCTCATGTGCGGATGACCGTGCAATGCTTAGCTCTTTTTGCTTTCTTGTAAGCCCATGTAGCGGCATTGGCCCAATGACTCCCAAACCAATTGGCTTTAGGGCATTAGGTGAAGAAACACCCCTCGGACTTAATAACCGAGCTTACAAGGCGATGAGCTTAAGCAAGCCACCCGCTTATTATTGCTCAACCTTGCACACTTATACGTGAATATTCCCTGCTTTGAGGCATAGAAATCCGATTTATTGAGTGAGAAGGCTTATTGCAAATTTTTCTCTTTTTCTTTCCTTTTTTTTTTTTTTTTTTTTTACAACAACCGGAAGAACATATTCTTTAAGCTGTTCAGATAAAAATAGAAATTTACAAAATTCTCCCTCAGACTTATACCCCACAGTTTAAAATGCATGTGTGCGAATTTGTGCGGTTAAGGACAAATTTAGGGCAAGAACCATACATGTTCAAATTTAGACAAAAATGTAGACCGTTCTAGCCTACTATATAGCTTACAAAAGTGCGGGTCTTTACAATGTTAAAGTTCTTAACTACCTGCTGCATTTACCTCGGACATTTATTCAAATGATTTGCCTTTAAAAAGCACGACATCATGGCAAGTATGCAAAAATATCAAGGAAAAAAAAACTTGCTCTACAATGACAATCAATATAAGACTGAACATTGCATGCATATGCAAGTGGTATAGCATACCGCACCCCCAAACTTATATGCAACATTGTCCTCAATGTTTGGACAAGAAGAATAAGGAAAGAAGTTACCGAGATTGCAGAATGCGATAAAAATGGTATTCCACCGTAGCGGTCATCCTACAGATAAGAAAAACCTGCACAGAACACCAACTGGATACGACGAGCATTAAAAGGAACAAAAGTATATGAAAAGAGCATAATAAAATAAGTATGCACAAAGAGACACTGCCAAAACACTGCATATCTAAGAGTCTGAACTGGTGTTTCCCAATTGTCTAAGAGGTCTATGCGATAAGATATTGACTATCCAGGCACGCTAACGTATAGCATGCAAAGGGGCTGCCTTTCTTTATTACCGCCATTCTGCGTTGAAGCAATCTCAACAGTATTGGGAATTTAAACCAGGCGGTAATAAACGAAAATCATCAACTGAACCGCATATAACAATTAGGCAAGTGGTACTACATACATAGTCAAAGTATAGAGAACAGATATATTGACAGAAAGCAAAAATAAAGACAGTAAAGATACGACATGATATAAAAGAAAAGAAATCTGTATTCCACAAATATATAAAATGAGTTCAGTACAAATCGTACATGCATCTGGAATACTCATAAAAAAAAACTAAGAATGAAAGAAAACATAGCCAACATGGCCTATCAAACAGAAAGAAAGAAAAAGAAATACAGAAAGTAAAACAGAAAAGACACATAAAAGTAGCTACTCGAGGGCGGGTGGTGGTGGTGGTGGCTCGGTGGGAGCAGAAGTGGAGGTGGAAGCTCGTCCTGCAAACAAGAATTGCAGGTCCTGCCGGAAGGCTCGAAACTCGTCGAGAATCGCCCTCTGACCCTGTGCCAGAGAAGAAATGTCCGAATGAATGCCCTCCAGCTGACTCTGCATCACCTGGACGTGCTCGTCAAAACCCTGCTAGAGCTGCTCAACATCAGCCACCAGGCAGGAATAGCCCATCGCCAGGATGTCGTGCCGCTCTACAGCAATATCCATCTCCTCATCCTCCATCTCCTCGTCCTCAGACCCATCCCCTGCAGGCTCTCCCTCCTCCATCTCCACCGGGGCATCCATATCTACATCATCTGGAGGATCGCCCTGGTGGTCCTGTCGCTCTAAGTGTCGCCTCACTCGCTCCTACTGAGAAGATGTGAAGCGGGTGGGCGGTGCCAACTGGATGTCAGTATCACTGACCGGTATACTGGCACTACTGAGAAAAGCTGCGACCAGGAAAGGAAAGGGAAGCCGCCAGCTCGCTGATCGCCTCATCCTCTTGTTGATGAGGTCGTCCCAGACTTTGAACATCTGCCCCCAGATCAGTGATGGGACAGAAACCCACGTGCCCGTGTGGAAAGAATAAAGGCAACGGAGGAGGTCGCCCCTACGCTCTGCCACGTGCTGTAGGGGACACACGTTCTTGATGAGAACAGTGTCCAGGAACCACAGTCTGCTCGGGCACATCGATTTGGACGTGCAGTTGTGACTGGACGTGGTAAACGCCCCGCCACACATGTCCATCACGATGGAGAACAGTGTCGTGTCTGCTGGAAGTGCGGCCCTGAAAAGCGGTCGACCGTCCTGGTCAACCATGTCTGGCGGCTGCTGGTGAGGAATGCCGAGCATCTACGCAATTCGGCTCGGCGTAATCGTAATAGTCGTGGTGCCCATGATCGTCTCTAATGTGTCCGGTGCTGTGCAGGAGTAGGTCATGCGCTCGTAGAAGACCTGCACTAAGCGCTCGTGTGCCACATCAGTGGGAGGCACACATAGTCGGTCGAGGCGACGCCTCCTGAGCTCGGCGACAGTCCACGCAGTGTCGGGACGACTCTCGAACTCGCCCAGGGTGAAAATTTGCTCTGAGTGAAACTTCCGAGACTGGAAGACTCGCCCGGGCACGTCTCTAATTGCACCAGGTGCATTTTTCACCCTCGCCATGATCTCGGAGCGGTCTGCACTTTATTCCAAAAATTACTCAAATACAAAGAAAATAAAAGGAATAATAAACTAAGAATAAAAATAAAATAATAAAAATGAATATGAGGCCCTAGTCCATGGTGCTAACATGAGTTCAAAAAGGTCGCTCTCAAAGAGACAGCGCGTGCGGATGTAACTGAAACGAAGGGTCGTGGTTGCAAACCATGCAAAAAGCATTTGAAACAGAGAGAATGCAGTAACTTATCCCTACATGAATTCCTACCCCCCGCCCCCCCCCGAAACTCAAAAAATCCCATGATGAATATCGCAAGTGCACCAATCCAACCCAACATCATCTATCTAAGTTTATTATGCCGTAGAACTATCAAAAATAGCGAGACAGTACACAAAATGTAACCATGCATCACTTACCTCAAGGTGAAGATGATGATCGGTACCAAAAGATGAAGACCCGCTCGCAGCCGTGAAGAGAAGAGCGCGCGAGTGATAGCAGCGGTCTCGGACGATGTCGAACAGTGGTGGATGCTCGGCGATGGAAGATCACGTGCGGAATGGTGCTTGGAGACGCTCTGGATCGCTCAGAGAGAAGGAAGAAGTCAGATGGTCTTTTGAAATGAGAGGGAAGCCCAACGGTTTAAATAAGAGTTCGGCTCACGTGCTGGCATCGCGTGCATCTCGATTGATCGAGATGTACATCTCGATTGATCGAGATTTTGATTAGTCGAAATCTAACTTCGATCAATCGAGATCAGCTTCGATCGATCGAGATCTCTCCTTCGATTAATCGAGAATTTCTT
This sequence comes from Cornus controversa, assembly GCA_026545225.1. Lineage (NCBI taxonomy): Eukaryota > Viridiplantae > Streptophyta > Magnoliopsida > Cornales > Cornaceae > Cornus > Cornus controversa. The sequence continues at coordinate 59,501,064 of CM048845.1, forward strand.
CACTGAATCGAGACTTTAATTCGATCAATCGAAATTTTATTTCGATCAATCGAGAATTTACTTCGATCAATCAAAATCCCATTTCGATTAATCGAAATTTTGATCGATCGAAGACCTATCGAAGTGCTACGGAAGAATACTACCTCTCGGGACTTTGGATTTGGCAAACTCTCTACAATTTTTCTATCAATCGAGATGCTCAAAAACAGCCAGCTTAAGTTATGCTTCAGGGACTTGGATTTTTGGGAATTAGATACTAAGTTGCTGAGACACAAACTTTACTTTGGATTAAAGGGACATCATGGAAGCATGATAGCTACCACGGCTATGCCACCTTACACGTCTATGGCATGACGTTCGGATCGGCTCACGAGTCAAAATATACAGGATCCGTCAAAGTGACGACATCCACGTATTCGGTGGTAACTTGGTCTTCCACGCATACTTTTAAGTGTTGCCCGTTTACTTTAAACAACGAGCCATCTTTCAAGTCCTTTAATTCCACCGCTCCGTGGGGAGCGACAGAATTAACCAAAAACAGACCATCCCAACGGGAGTGAAGTTTTTTGGGAAACAAATGGAGGCGTGAGTTGTACAACCACACTTTTTGGCCCGACGAAAATGTTTTGACTCGAATATTACGATCATGAAAGGCTTTGGACTTTGCCTTATAGATTTTAGCGTTCTCATATGCGTCATGTCGCAATTCTTCCAATTCATTTAATTGAAGCTTTCGATTAGATCCGGCCTTTTGCATGTCAAAATTGAAAGTTTTAGTGGCCCACATAGCTTTATGCTCCAATTCGACCGGAAGATGGCACGCTTTGCCATAAACCAACCGATAAGGTGACATTCCAATGGGAGTTTTATATGCGATTCGGTATGCCCATAATGCATCATTTAGTCGCAATGACCAATCTTTTCGGTCAGGCCGAACAATTTTCTGAAGAATGTTCTTAATCTCCCTATTGGAAACCTCTACTTGGCCACTAGTTTGAGGATGGTACGGCGTGTCAACTTTGTGTGTGATAAAGTATTTGGTAAGCAAGGTTCGAAGGAACTGGTTATAGAAATGTTTACCTCCGTCACTAATGATGGCCCGAGGCGTACCAAACAGGCTAAAAATATTAGCTTGAATGAATTTAACCACGACTGCGTGATCGTTGGTTTTGGTAGCAACGACCTCTATCCACTTAGATACGTAGTCCACCGCCACAAGTATGTACTCATGACCAGTAGAGGGTGGAAATGGTCCCATGAAATCAATGGCCCACACATCAAATATCTCAATAATAAGAATAGGGTTAAGAGGCATCATGTCCTTCCGAGACATCGCGCCGAGGCGCTGACATCGCTCACAAGAGCGGCAGAATGAATATGCATCCTAATGAAGTGTTGGCCAGAAAAATCCTCATTGAAGAATTTTTGCGGCGGTTTTCTTAGCACTAAAGTGTCCCCCACAAGCGAGTGTATGACAAAATTTGAGAATGCTTTGGAATTCACTATTGGGTACACACTTACGAATTCTTTGATCGGGGTAATATTTGAACAATTGAGGATCGTCCTAATAATATGATCGTGATTGGGAGAGAAAACGATCCTTCTCTTGTTTGGTCCAAGAAGATGGTATTTTACCGGTTGTCAAGTAATTAACCACATCTGCATACCAAGGGATACTCTCTTGAGAAATGGCAAAGAGTTGTTCATCCGGGAAGGATTCACAAACTGGAATGGAATTATGGAGGGATTCAACAAGAATTCTAGAAAGGTGGTCAGCCACCATATTTTTAGTTCCCTTTTTGTCCCTAATCTAAAAATTGAACTCTTGCAACAAGAGTATCCATTGGATCAACCTAGGCGTGGTGTCCTTTTTGGCCAAAAGATGTCGGAGGGCAGCATGGTCCGAATAGACAATAACCTTTGAACCTAATAAATAAGCTCAAAACTTTTCTAAAGCAAATACTACCGCAAGCAACTGCTTTTCTGTTGTGGTATAATTGATTTGAGCCTCGAAAAGGGTTTTACTTGCGTAGTAGATGACATGTGGTAGTTTGTCTACTCTTTGCCCTAAGACCGCACCCATGGCATAATCGGATGCATCACACATGATCTTAAATGGGAGAGCCCAATTTGGAGGGATTAGAATTGGGGCGGTTGTGAGCATGGTGCAGAGTTTTTCAAAAGCGTTAAGGCACGCTTCATCAACGGTAAAGCAAGATTCTTTTTCAAGAAGGCGACACAAAGGCCGAGAGATCTTGCTAAAATCTTTGATGAAACGGCGATAAAAGCCCGCATGCCCAAGGAATGAACGAATCTCTCTCACCGTTGATGGTGGAGGAAGTTTGTAAATGAGTTCAACCTTGGCTTTATCAACCTCGATTCCTCTCTTAGACACAATGTGCCCTAGGACAATACCCTCTTGAACCATAAAATGGCTCTTTTCCCAACTAAGAATCAGGTTGGTCTCTCGACATCGTTTGAGAACACATGATAGATTTTGGAGGCACGATTCAAATGAAGGCCCAAAAATGGAAAAATCATCCATGAACACTTCCAAGAATTTTTCCACCATGTCCGAAAAGATAGACATCATACACCATTGAAAAGTTGCCGGTGCATTGCACAACCCAAAAGGCATGCGTCTATAAGCAAATGTGCCGAAAGGACATGTAAAGGTGGTTTTCTCTTGGTCCCTCGGGTCTATAGCAACCTGATTATAGCTGGAGTATCCATCTAAAAAGCAATAAAAACTTTGCCCGGCTAATCTCTCCAATATTTGATCAATGAATGGGAGGGGGAAGTGATCTTTCCGAGTGGCTGAATTTAATTTCCTATAATCTATGCACACTCTCCAGCCCGTGGTGGTGCGTTGGGGAACTAATTCACCCTTTTCATTTGGTTGCACCGTAATACCTGACTTCTTTGGAACCACTTGAGTGGGACTAACCCACTTGCTATCTGAGATGGGATAAATAATTCCTGCATCTAGTAACTTCACCACCTCCTTCATTACAACGTCCTTCATATTTGGATTTAATCGACGTTGTGCCTCCCTTGAGGTCTTTGCATCCACTTCCAAGTGTATGCGGTGCATACAAATAGAAGGGTCTATTCCCTTAAGATCTGCCACACTCCATCCTATTGTTTCCTTGTGCTCTTTTAGCACTTTGATGAGTTCCATCTCTTGATCATTGGTGAGATTGGAAGCAATAATGACTGGAAGGGTCTCATTAGCGCCCAAGAAAACATACTTGAGTGTAGCATGTAGAGGCTTGAGCTCAAGTTGGGGTAGGGAAATTAGAGAAGGAGTTTGGGAAGTTTTGGACAAAGGAGGCAAGGGTTCTCTTGGAATTCTCCATTTAGGCAAATCCATGACAGTATTGACATCGAGCATTGAGTTGACTTCACATATAGATTGCTCAATGTCAAAATCATCATAGTTGAAGTGATTTAGGCATGCCTCTAAAGGATCCTTGGAAAGAATAGAAGGAAGTGCTTCTTGAACAAGGTCTTCCACAACATCGACACAAAAGCACTCACTTTCGTCTTCGGATGTGTGGTGGGAAGCATTGAAGATGTTCAAGTGGACTTTCATATTCTCGAAAGAGATGCCCATCACTCCAGTACGGCAATTAACGCAAGCGTTTGCCGTGGCCAAGAATGGACGACCTAGAATGATAGGAATATGTCAATTTAGATTTTGGACCGGTTCCGTGTCAAGGACTATGAAGTCCACCGGAAAGTAGAATTTGTCCACTTGAATGATTACATCCTCAATTATGTCACGTGGTTGCTTCACCGAGTGGTCGGCAAGTTGCAACACAACCGTGGTATGCTTGAGTTCCCCCAAACCTAGTTGTTGGTAAACTGAGAACGGAAGCAAATTGACATTAGCCCCTAAGTCAAGAAGTGCCTTTTCAAAAGATTAATTTTCGATGGTGCACGAAATGGTCGGAGCACCCGGATCTTTGAATTTAAGAGGGGCTTGGTGTTGGAAAATGGAGCTTATGTGCTCAGTTAAGAGGACTTTCTTAGGAGCATTATTCTTAGATTTGCGCTTTTGAGTGCACAAGTCCTTCAAAAATTTAGCATAGGAGGAAATTTGTCGAATAGCATCAAGGAGAGATAGATTGATCTTTACTTGTTTGAAGATCTCCATCATCTCTAGGATTTTCTCTCCTTGCTTCCCAAAGTGAGAAGGTTCCATCAATCTTTGAGGAAAAGGAACCGGGGGTTCAAAAGAAGTGTCAAGATTTGGATTTGATGACGACACAACTTCACTTGCCTTTCCTTTTGGATTTAATGGGATGTTATTCACATTTGGATTTAAAGGAAACACTTTTGGATTTAAATGGGATTCTTTTGGATTTGCGGATTGCTCATTGAATTCCTTCTTCTCTTCCTCCCCTACCTTGGAATTGATGATTTTACCACTCCTTAAGGTGGTGATTGATTGAACTTGCTCCGGAGGAGCATTACAAGATGAAGATGATGGATCCTCAATCATATGAACAACCTTAGGATTTGCCACCGGTTGACTCGGCAACTTACCTTCCTCCCTTCTATTCAAGACATTAGCTAGTTGCAAGATGAGTTTGCAATAAGCGGGTATTAGCCTCAAGATTGCTTATCACTCTTTCTTCAAAGCCTTGGCTTCTCGGAGGAGGTGGTGGTTGTTGGTAATTGGATCTTTGATGGTAAGGTTGAGGATTCGGCCTATAGTGAGGCTGTTGAGATTAGGAATTAAAAGAATTTTGCCCTTGAAAAGAGGGACTTGATTCTTGAGGTTTCCATGAAAAAGCCGGATGGTTCTTGTAACCAGGATTGTACGTGTTTGAATATGGATCATTCATTTGTTTGGAGTACAAGGCATTCGCTTGTTCTTGAGCATAATCGGGAGATTGCCCGACAATAGGACAATCTCGCATGAAATGTGAAGTACTATAGCAAAACGAACAACCTTCCTGATTTTGAACAAGTTGGCTTGGAGTAGGCAGCCCATTTTTCATGATTAAATCCATTTTTCGAGATAGGGCTTCTACTTGCATGACAACCTCATCTACCCGTGAAATTTTATGCACTCCTCTACAAGGTTGGGTGGCCTTCCCTTTCCTAGTGGAGGAGCATTGAGCTGAATTGTTGCTTAGGGTTTGAAAAAGTTTCCATGCCTCATCGGGGCTTTTCAAAAGGTATCCACCCCCACACGCGAAGTCTATCATTTGTCTATGTTGCTCACTCACCCCATCATAAAAGCTTTGCACTAGCTGCCATTTTGGGACAGCATGATGCGGACAAGATTTAAGAAGGTCTTTTAATCTCTCCCACGTCTCATGAAATTGTTCTTGGTCAATTTGGGTGAATCCGGTGATGGTTCTCCGAATATCACTCGTCTTTCCCATTGGGAAGTATTTTTTTAAGAACTCGATTTGCATCTCCGCCCAAGAATGGATTGAGTTAGGTTCTAAAGAATTGAAACAACTTCTAGCTTTATCTTTTAGGGAGAAGGGGAACATACGCAGCTTTAGATCATCCTCCGTAAAGTATGGTACACGAATAGTGGAACACACAGAAAGGAAGTAATCTAAGTGCCGGTATGGATCCTCATTAGGGAGACCACGGAAGATATTAAGAAGATTGATGGTGGAGGACTTTATTTCGAATTGATTTGCCGCTACATCCGAAAATTGGATACATGAAGGTACTTCAAATGTAGTCGGAAGGTAAAAGTCCATAAGCAACTCTCCTTGAGGAGGTGGAGGTGGAGGTGGTTGTTCATGATTAAAAGGAGGTAGTCTAGGAGGTTGTCTTTCATTTGGATCCATGTTTTCAGTCCTAGGCAATATAAGGTCCCTAGAGGTTTCTCTACGTTGTCTAAGTGTTCTTTCAAGTTCAAAATTACACGAAAGCAATGGAAGTGACAAGGACCATCTACCTAGCATGCATTAATAATAGAACAACACCTCAATACACAAAATAAATAAATTAAATAATAATATATACAAAAAAAAATGAATGAACTCAAACCTACTAATTTTAGACTTTATACTCACAAAGGGTTCCAACTTTGATCCTCTTAGATGCCCACTATGTGGTATACCTAAAATCAAGAAATTTGAGCAATAAGAACAAAATATATAAAAAAAGAATGAAAGAATTTCTAGCCTAAGAATTAAACCAGATTTAATCTTTCAATGGCGACAATTACACCGTAGTCCCCGGCAACGGCGCCAAAATTTTGGCGTGGCTAAGAATGGATTATATTGTAAGCTTAATTTTGCCCTTTTTATCAAAATATAATTTAACCACTCGCAAGAGCACGAATCTTTGTAGATAAGGTTCTATATAGAGGGTATCGATCCCACGAGGACTAGTAGCAATTGTCTTAAAGAAAGATTAATTCCACTTTAATCCTAAAAACAGGTTTTTGAATTTTTGTTTACAACCTATTGCATGAATGTAATGACAATAAAATTAAAGAGTAAAGGATGGGAGAGAGAACTAGGGTTGGTTTCCACCACTAGCCATTCACATGTTCATAAGTGTAGCAAACATGGGATTCATTAATTAAATGCCTAACAATGTCATTAGGCTTGTGACCTCAATGACATATCAAAAGATCAATGTGTGTGCTAACCTATCATAATCCATCTTCAACAAGCATAGCTCTTCAACCTAACTAACTACCTAATTACCCTACTCACTAAGTGAACCCTACATGCATCCAAACTACCTTGTCTTGGCATGGTCTATACAAGCAAACATCACACATTCATTTAAACACCATTATCTAGCCATCATTTGCACTTCTTGTGGAATATGCAAATGTTGTGCATTCAAATGAAAAAATCTACTCTAAGACAAGAATAAACTCCATATCAAATGAATATATAGAAGAAATGTATTTGTGTACATGATCACTAGGCTAAATAATCAACATTTAATTACAAATCCCAAGTGCTACAAGAAGGAACAAGTTTACATGGCTAGGGGTTGAAACCAACACCCTAGTAGAAGAGTTAGTTGCTCATGGCAGCCTTGAACCCTTCCATTGATGAAGAAAGTGAAGCTTCTTGGTCTGGTTCAGCTCCTCTTCTTCCTCTCTTGAAGGTCTCTCCTTAGATGGTCTGATGTGTGTTGAGAGATATGTGAGATATGAGAGTTATGGCCTTTTTGTGCTTTTTGGCTTCCTTTTCAACCTTGGGGGCCCACCATATATATATATATGACTATATATATCCCTTGTATCAAGAAGGTCCCCAAGGGTCTTGTTCAAGTCAGACAATCCCCTTAAGTCGTGCAAAAAGGGGGATTTTGTTGCAAGTGGGAGAGCAGGTGAGCAAGTGGCCAAGTGGGTTCTGCAGAATCTCGATCAATCGAGATTGGATCTCGATTGATCGAGATTTCGATTAATCAAAATGAGATCTCGGTCAATCGAGATTTCGATTAATCGAGATCAACATCTCGATTGATCGAGATGCCTTTGGCTGTAATTTCTGATTTTTCTCTTGAACTGCAAAAAGTGTCGAACTTTGCTCCATTTACTCCAAGACCTGCAATACATCAAAAACACAAAAATACCATAAATATATCTCGGTAAATGCAAAAATGGAACTAACATAAGCAATAAAGAGGGTTCAAATGCATAGAATTGAACACTTATCACTACCTAACCTACTGCTATTCTTGGGGAAACAGTCAAATCCAATCAGGGTGTGGTGGTTGCTCCGGTGACTAGGTATTGGGTTAACATTGAGAGGATTAGGGAGGAATGTCATATCCCAAGTGATGTCAAAATTTAGATTCTAACTACAGTGTTGGGGATGGAGTTGAAAAAGGCGAAGTCCTTTTTTTGGCTTCTCATTTAAAAACTTTCAGATTACCTCTTCACTCTTTATATAGTTTCATTCTTTTCAAACTAAACCTTGCGCTGCTTTAGTGAAACCCTAACTTCTTTCACATTATTTCTTGTTTACTTTCTTTGAATCATGTACATAAAATGAACTTGAATTTGAACGATCTTATGTTCTGCTACTCTCTCCACTGAGTTGGATAGAGGATACTCCCACTTATGACAAGTTGTGGAAGGAGTGACTCATTCTGGTGAAGGGGCCTCAAATGTTAGGGTTGCTCAAAGCTTCCCTATTCCCAGTGCCTTTGATGACACTGCAATTCCTTCCATCACTTTTTCCAACAAGTCTCTTCATAGATACCCTAGGAGATCTTCAGCAACTTTATTCAATTTTTTTATAACTTTGTTCTGTTTCTCTTTTGCCTTGTAGCTGATTGGATTAAGTTCTTAAAAGACATGGTCTGGAACATTTACCCTTTTGTGAAGAAGTTCCTACCACCACGCCAGCTACAAGTTATTACTTATAACACTTTGGTTGACTCTTCTCCCATGTACTCCGCCATATATTCAAACTCTAAGATGGAGATGCTTGAGCCCAAGACAAGGAGAAGATCTTCCACTTTTGGCCATTCCAAGGTTAAGAATGTTGAGGGGAGGTCTAAGGAAAAGTAGGACAAAAATAAATTGTTGCCCCTTCTTCTCCTAAGAAGAGGGATTCTTCTGGTGTTCCACCTGCACCCAAGTGCAAGAAACTTCTGGCTGATAGAATGGATGGATAGAGCACTTTCTCTTCTACTTTGGTTATAATTGATCCTTCTACCTGTGCTGCTGATGAGTCATTCATGGGCTTGACCAAATGATGGACTCTAGACTTGAGAAAGTCTGATGGCTTATTTTTTACAGTGGGAGACTGTGCTGCCCTCAACCCTAATGTCAAGGGGGATGTTGCCCGTGGGATCTTACTTCACAGAGATGAGCTCTGCTAGCAAGGATTTGACAGGGATAAACTGCTTGCCAACGCACCTCTTCATATCATAGAGGTTGGTTCCACTATATTTTTGCTTTCCTCATTCATTCTTTTATTTTATACTTTTCTCTGACTTTGCTTGACTTGTGGTGATGCAAAATGCCTACATGACCATCTCCCTCTACAAGGCTTTGGAGGTTGAGAGACTGAGCGGATGCAAGGCAGAAAGCCTTGAGGGGAACGTGATGTTTCTGGCTAAGTCTCTTACTTAGAAGCAAACGACTGTCGTTCACTTTAACTAGAGAGCCTTGGAGGCTGAATAGAATGTTGTTAAGCTCCAGGCTTTGGTACAGGTTTATAAGTCTGGAAGACTTGATATGTATTAGTGATTTTTGAAGATTCTGACTTTAAAGATCGTTGATGGCTTTCGTTATGGCTTCGAACGAGGAAAAAAGCCTGAAGCTTAACGTGACTATCAAGATCCTGATGAGTTTGATGCTAATCAGGGGATTGAATCATCTAGTGAGTATGGTATTCCTGAAGTTGGTGAAATTGAATGAAAGTTTGAAGACTTCCTTAAGAACTCATGTTGGGCTCTAGGCCCTTTGCTTCAGTTGTTGTTCCCTCTTTTCCTCTTCTGTCTGATTACATTACGCGAGAGGATCCAGTGCTGGCTAAGATGGGCACTCTGATCATTAACTCCTCCGATCAAGACTTTAACAAGGAGGGTGGGGCAGTTCTTAAGGATTGACTTTTGTAGTTCCCTTTTTTTTCTCTTTTTGTAATGCTCAATTAGAGCTCTTTTTTTTTTTCAAAGGGATAGATTTATTTTTATACATCTTTTATAATCAAAAATCTCATAAGCAATACAACTTCTTTTGTGCTCCAGTTTCTTCAAAGTTTTTATTTTGATTCTGTTGGATACTTCTGCACTTGATGATTCATGGACAAACTAATGTCTTGACAGGTTGGACCATTAGCCTTACTTAGAGTAAAAACTCCTTCCAAATCTCATTTAATAATTGAGAGTTTTGTGCAGACAATCAGCATTACACTAGATGTCTTATCTTTCTTTATTAAGGAGCTTCGGAGGGGACTTTCTCAAGTGATCAGCTTGTGATGCTGGTTTATTCTCATATAAATGATCGATCATTTTGACCTCTGCTCTGGTGGGCTCAACACCTAGTTTGTATGCGTTCGATCGTCCGAACCTTTGCTTTAGTAAGCAATCGGTAATTTAAGAACTTAGCTTGATTGGACCTATGTCGTCTTTTTTATAAGTGATCAGTCATTTAATACCTGCTTTGATAAGTGATCAATCGTTTAAGACCTTAGGTTGATTGGGCGTGTGGCCTCCTTTTGTAAATGGTCGATTGTTTAAGATCTTAGCTTTAGTAAGTGATCAGTCGTTTAAGACCTTAGCTTGATTGGCCTACGGCTACTTTTTGTAATCTATCGGTCATTTAAGAACTTAGCTTGATTTGGCCTTTGGCCTCTTTTTGTAAGTGATCGGTCATTTAAGACCTTAGCTATAATGAGCGATCGGTTATTTAAAACCTTTGCTTGATTTGGCCTATGGCCACTTTTTATAAGTCATTAGTCATTTGAGACCATATCTTTAGTAATGGATCAGTCATTTAAGACATCAGCTTGATTGGGCTTATGGCCTCTTTTTTTGTAAGCGATCTGTCATTTGAGACCTTAGCTGTAGTAAGCAATTGGTCATTTAAGACATTAGCTTGATTGGGCCTATGGCCGCTTTTTTTTTTATAAAAATGTTGGTCATATTTGTTAACACAAAAGTTGGCAAGAGCATGGTACTACACATATTATTCTACGCAGTACCCTCTCTTGCCATGACTTTAATGCCACATGTTTTCTTTTATATATGACGAAGCATAAGGACTTTTATCCTGTGTGGGACTATGCCCACTCACATTTAAAAATAACCAACAAAAAATTATTCTCATTGCTTTTAAGGTCAATTCCAAACAAGGTATACTCTTTTCCTTGGAAAATGTTAGGTTGTATTGCCAAAGTTTAAACTCTGAATTTTAATATATCGAGCTTTAAACATACAATTTCCCTAAACAAATTTGGGGGTAATCTTTGCAGAATTTGTAATTGGTCGACTTTCTGACTAAATACCTTTGAAACAAAGGGAAAAATTAGGGAAAGACAGTGCCACTGTGCATGTATTTTTGCACAGTAACTATGTCTTGCCATGACTGTAGAGTTTGATTTAACTATTTATTTATTGCAGAGTATGAAATTTTTTCCTCGATGTGGGACCACATCCTTTATCTTTTTGACAGCAATGTACTTTCTAGTTTTGGGGAAGTCAAAGGATTCACTTTCAAAAAGGAATAATCTAATTATAGTATATTAGAATTCAAACATCATACTTTTTAAATGGGTTGGATTCCAAGGCTTGCGAATTGCTTCTACGTTGATAACTCTCCAAAGCTTGTATGGGCCTTTCCCAACGACTTTTGTGACTTCCTATGGGCCTTCCCATTCTGCTACAAATTTTCCAGTATTACGTTTCTTTGTGTTTTCTGTGACTTTCCATAGTACCGAATCTCCCACACTGAATGCTCGGTGTCTCGCCTTTTTATCTTAGTAGTTTTTTTATCATCCTTCGATAGGAAACAAACATTATTTGAGTTGCCTCCCTCTTTTCTTCTAGGAGGTCTAGATTTTGTTCTAATAGTTGATCATTATGCCCCTTGTCAAGTATCTCTGTTTTGATTGTTAGGGTAAATCACTCTGTTGGTATTTTTACTTCATATCCATAGGCCAGATAGAACGGACTTTCTCCGGTCGGACACCTGGGTATCGTTCGATAAGGCCAAAGCACTTTAGGTAGCTCGTTCAGCCACTTTTTTTGGGCCTTCAATTTTTTCTGAACACACTAAAAGATGGTCTGATTGATTATTTCTAGTTTGCTATTCCCCTGTGGATACGATCTTGATGTGAACTTTTGGTTGATTCCGTACATTCTAGATTGTTTGTGCCAGCCTTAGTCTTGCTAATAAGGCCTCGTACTCAGTTTCATTGTTTGATGTAGGGACTCTAGATGGATTGCTTGCTATAAAGCAGTTCCATCAAGTGTCTGAATTTCCACACCAATGCATGATCCTGTCCCGATACATTGACATAGAGTTTCCATTCAGGTTAAGCTAAAACTTTGATTCTTCATCACTCTCTGGCTCATACTTAAGCAAGAAATTTGCAACTTCTTGTTTCTTTATTATGGTCCGAGGTTCATAGGTTATGTTATAAACCCCAAATTCAATTGCCCATTTGGCAAACCTTCCTGATTAATCAGGTTTATAAAGAATGGCTTTGATTGGGAATTTGGTGGGGACAACAATTTTCTCTGCCTCGGTCATGGTCTTACTAGAGTAGAACACTGGGTATTGTCTTTTGTCGACCTCTCTCATCAGTTTGGTGCTGAAAGCATTGGCAATTGAATTAAGTATTGCGTGAGTTTTTTTATGGCATCATTCTACTCTGTTCCCCATACTTCTTTTCCCTTTGCTCTGATGGCATTGAAAAAGGGCTTGCACTTGTTAGAAAGCCGATAGATGAATCTACTCAGAGCAATGATGCGTCCTATCAAGATCTAAATGTATTTCACTTGAACTGGAATTGCTACTATCCATGTTTGGTTTACTATGTGCTCTAAGAACAGTCCCGAAGATACCCCGAAAGAGCATTTTGACGGGTTCAGCTTCATGTTGTGGTCTTGCAGGGTGTTAAATACCTCCTACAGATGTCTCAGGTGATTTTCCCTTTTCATACTTTTTACCACCATGTCATCTATGTATGCTTCAACTATTAGGCCCATCAGGTTTTTGAAGACTTTGTTGATCAGTCATAAGTAAGTTGTTCTAACATTCTTTAGGCTGAACGACATCCCTTTGTAATAATAGATTCCCTTTTCAGTGATAAATAAGGTTTTTTCCTCATCAGTTGGATTCATCATAATCTAATTATGTCCAAAGTATGCATCAAGGAATGTCAACAGCTCATATTCAGTTATGGCATCGACCATTTAATCAATCTTTGGAAGAGGAAAATAATATATAGGGTAAGCCTTGTTCAAATTTGTAAAGTCTATGCAGATTCGCCACTTGCCATTCTTTTTCTGGACCACTACCACATTTGAAAGCTAATTAGGGAACTATACTTCTCTGATGAAGCCTGCCTGGAGAAGGCAATCTATTTCTGTAGGTATGATTTGATTCTTTTCTAGAGTGAGTCGTCTTTGCGTCGGCTTCATAGGTGGGTGGTTTGGGTTGACGTTGAGCGAATGGCACAATATTGATGGATCAATTCTTGGCATATCTGTAGAGACCGTGCCCAATTTTGGCCGGTTTTTCAATTTTTGTCATTTATTGCTTTAAATGCATTTTAAATGATGTTTAGCATGTTTTGAATGTGGGGAATGTGTTTAGAGGGTTGGAATAGGGTTTTGGGAAGTTTTGGGGACTTTTGGCAAAAGTTGACTTTTTTGAGTTTGGTCAACCTAGGGGCGTGGGCCTTGTGGGCCCAGAAATTTTAAAAGTGTCAGAATGGCTTCAAAATTTGAGGATAGCTTAAATAAAATATTTGACGCGCAACGGAGTTGATTTCGTGTCAATCTGAGTTACGGAACTCCGAAAATGAGCCCGAGAAGGTTTTGCAAAAAGGTGATGGCAAACTAGTAATTAAGAGGAGGTCACTTAGCTATAAATACTAAGAGAGATCAGCTCTCCTCTCATTTTCATCCCAGCAGCCGAGAGAGAGAGATATATACGTATATACATACAAGCTTCATCTCCTCACCTTCTTCACTAGATTTGAGGGCCTTGGAGTGGGATTTTGATTTCACCAAAGAAGGAAGAAACGATCTACGCGTCGAGGGCTCGAGCTTGATCGGTTCAAAAATCATTTCGGAGGAAGTTGGGTTTTGAGAGATTGGGGGAAATCAATTGGAAGCTCTTCCAATTTGAGGTAGGGGTGCTAGACTCATCCTTACTTTGATTCTATAGGTCACATAATTGTGACATGAAAGATAGATTGGGATTTCTTGAGTTTAGGGTTATGTATATGTGCATATATGTATACTAATGTGACTATGCATGTATAAATGTCTAGCATGTTGGTTAGAACTTATATATGTTGTGTATGTGCAAATGAGACTATGAATGTGCTTGATGAAAAATGTGATCATTTGGGGAAAACATGAAAAATGTGAATTTTTAGACTTGGGCATGAAAGATATGATTTTCCTTGTTAAATGCATAAGCATGATGATTTTCATGATATGAGTGTGATAACATTGTGACAATCTTGAAGGAAAGGAAAATGCATTGATTTGACAAAAATGCATTCATGGTGTGGAATAAGTGCATTGACGTGATTATGTGCACTATGTGAAAAGCGAGTTTTTGGGGCGTGACAACATTGAGAATTAAGGTGAGGGAATGGTCCCTAGGGTGAAAGACCCAAAACTTGGCCAAGAGGAGGTGCTCCCTTCGGATTAGTAACCCGATAAAGCACAAGCAGAGTTTGGGTGCCGAAGAGACCCTTACTATGGATGGAGTGATAAGCTAGTCCCCATTGAAGTGATTTCCGGACTTATGTGGCGTGTGTTATATATATATATATTGTGGCTTGCTAAATTGGATATATATATATATATATGTATATGTATGTAAATGCATTGAGATGTGAAGCATCACGCATGTTTTGAAAAACGTGTTTGTTTATGGGTTAAAAGCATGTATACTTGTCATGTAGACATGTAGGGATTTCATATGCATCCATGCATGGCCGCCTGAGTTAGAGTGGGGTTGGGTGGATCATTTCTACTGAGCCGCAGTGTTGCTCACCCCATATTTATATAAACATTTTCAGATAAGGCGCCAATGGAAGATGGAGCATGATTAGCTCTATGGATATGTTGAACTTATTTTTGGACTTTTGTTCTTTTGAGATGTAGATAAATGTCCATGCCGGCTTGTGGCATGTAGACAATGGTTGTGGTGTTGCCTTTACATTTGTATCTTCTTTTGTATGTGAAATCCAAATGTAAGTGCCACACTTGTAGGAAAGTGATTTTTGAGAAATGTATGTATAATGGCTTCCTTCATTTGAGGCTTGTAGAATGTATGCAAAAAGGGCCATTTGAATTCTTATGTGTATGGTTCCATGGATTATGTATGGATTTGGAATTTAAATGGATGAACGTATTCTTTTGTCTCTTGTATTTTAATTTCGTGGATATGAATGTTTAGAGTTGTGGATTTATGTTGGAATTATGGTTGTAGGATCTTATTGTATAAGTTAGATTGTATGGTTGGATTAATGAAGATCACCTTTGGAAAAATGAGGATGGTTTAGTTCACTTGAATTTTACATGCATTGTGAACTTAGGATGAGTTTTCTATGATTATGCAAGATTTGAGATTCAAATGTGTAGGTTGATGTGTGAGTATGATATTATATCAATGGTAGATGATTTATATGAGTTATGAATGATCTAAGGTGGTTTGGTTGAGATTTGGGTTCAGTTTGATCTTGTAGAGGTGTTTGAGAAATTCTGGGCAGTGCATTTCGATTAATCGAAACGCCCATTTCGATTAATCGAGATGCCCATCTCGATTGATCGAAATGGTTGCGAGTTTTTATGGATTTTTAAGCTTTATTTCGATCAATCGAAGTCCCAAGTTCGATCAATCGAAATATTGCAGGTCCAAAGTACCGAGAGGGTGTTTTCTTCGATTGATGGGGTCAAAATTTCGATTAATCGAGATGAATTTCGATTGATCGAAATCCAATTTCGATTGATCGAAATTACTATTCACAGTAAGGTTCAAAGATTGTCCAAACTTCGTTTCGATGCCATTTCTTCGTTTTAAATCGGAATTGAGCGTGGTTTTTTTTTAAATTGAGTATTTTTGAAAGCTCTATCCAATGGTGTAGGTTACAGAATCAAATTCCATCCGTGTAAAAAGTTGAGGTTCAGAACTTAGTGGTTTATGTGTATGGAACCAAAGGTGAAAATCATTTGCAAGGGCCTTTGATGGTCTAATGCCACTTGAAGGGTGTGCATATAGAATGCTTCCGCAATAGAATAAATTATGATGAGATTAAGGTGTGGGAACTTGAGGTGAAATTACGGATTCACCCCCGTTTCCCTCGCTCCTAACCGGGTGTCGGAAACCGGGGCGTGACAATATCTATATAATTCCATGCGAAGACATCTGTATTTTCTTTTAGCAACTATATTAGCTATGTTCTGTCTTCCTTGCTAAATGAGGTTTCTAGGTTTATGGGATCCTTACCGAGGATAATTTCTACATGTTCAAGCGGTTCCTCGATTGGCTTTTCCTTTTCCTACCCATGTGGAACGCCCATTGGCAGCGAATTCTTTAATTGTTATTTGGTATATTCTTCCTTCACCATCTTCCCTTTCCACGTAACAGCATAACACTTCTTAACGGCTACTTGGTCTCCCTAGATGTCGATTGTATCCATTCTGTTCAGTGCCAGGCACCTCATTAACTAATAGAGTGTTGATGGGACTCCCTACATCCTGTGTATCCAACCTTTTCCCATTATCATGTTGTATGAAGAGTTGAAATCGACAATGACGAAGGTCTTAATCAAGGTTCTAGTTGCTGTTGTTATTCAGAGTTCCACCACCCTAAGTGGAATTACTTGTTTACCATCAAGCCCTACCAGTGGTTCGATAGTAGGCTTACTACGTTATGCCTTCAGGCCTATCTATCAAAAGGCCAATAGGGTTATGATGTTCGCGTTGGTTCTTACATTAACCAATAGTCTTTTCACTTTGTTGTTGGCTACGATGAACCTGGTCACGAGCAAATCCTCATGTGATGTCTCAATTTTGCTCATTTATTCTTCTGTGAAGACAATTAGTACATTGGCCGAGCGGTTATTCACCTACTGGATTTCTTTAAATCCTTTAAAATTTTTGAGCATTCCTTAGATGACCATCTTTTAGATTCTCTTTCTCAATCTGAGGCTAGTCGACTATGAATAGTATTGATAACCTGAACGAGAGCCAGGTACTGCTGTCTGTTTGCCTTTGCCTGCGATTGATTGGAAGGTTTGGTTTGCTCTTCCTTAACAACATATTCTGATAGGCCATCCTTAGCTATTAGAGCCTCCACCTGGTGCCTTAAACTTCTTTATTCATTGATAGTATGACCGAAGTCGTTGTAGAGAGAATAATGCTTGTTTTTATCTCTTTATTATGGGGGTTGTCTGATGACCGGAGGTGAGTAAAAGATCCCCTTGTTTTTATTTTTGTATAGAGTCTGGCCAAGGGCACTTTTAGAGGGGTAATCTTCTCTTCGTGCTTTTTTGCTGACTCCAGTATAGTTGAAGGAGTAACTCGATCTGGCTTCAGCTTAGTGACCTGGGTTTTTGTTTGCTGTGCCACAGTGATCAAAGTCGATCACTGTCTTTTGGTCGCCTCATCATCTTCTATCCTTAGATACTTCTGAGTGCGAAAGTTTAGATCACCATATCTTTTGAGACATTTTACACCAGAGATATATGGAATCCTTCCTCTAGCAAAACTGTTATCTTGAAAGCTTCCACTGACTCGGTTTGATCACACTGATCTATCAATGACATCTCTAAGTTGCTTTGGGTTAAGAAAGATTTCAATGTCTCTCTTTTACCCTACCTCATAGGGAATAGTGAGGAGATTGCCCTCTTCCGTTCTTGGTTTCCCGCATACTGGGCCACAAACAGCTCAAACAGCCTTGCAAAGTTTGAGATCGAATGAGGCGGTTGTTTCTTGAACCAAAGTAATGTTGGCCCAACTAGGGTAGATGGAAATATTTCACAGATGAGCATATTCTTTTCAGCATTCAGGGTCATCTTGTATTGATACTAGTAAATATGTTCCATCATATTTGTCTTTCTATCGAAGGGGATGAACATACACAGGGTTAGCCCACTGGCTGTGAGTGCTCAGTTAACTGGATAGTAGGATCAGCTACCTTTTAGTTCATTGATCTCCCGCTACATTTGGGCCTTTGACTCTAGGTGGAACTGTACGAGATTGATCTGCTAATTGTTGGGTCAGCTGAGATGGGGGTTTCTATTTGAGGGTAGTTGTGATGAGAGACACTCAATGAATGGTTACTCAATCCGGCCCCTTCATTTTGCTATAATCCAGGGTCTCTCACGCTTTTGGCACGTTCAACCCTTGAATAGAGATCAGCGATCTGTTGACATAGAGCCTCGTTTGGCTGCACTAAAGGATCTTGGATGTTTGGCTATATAGGCGGCACCACCCTTTGATTCATAAGGGGTCTGCCTAGACCTACCACATCATAAGTATTTCTTCTCGTGCCCACCATGATTGCAAATTCTTTATACAAGTTGAAATTTGAATCCTTTTTGGATTCAAATTCCCTTATTTGCATCTATCTTTTCTCTCAAAGATTCATATTCCTAATAAAGTTTGTACTTATGTCTAAGTTCAACCGCTCTAGCCTCATAAAGGGGGCGATTAGGCCAATTCTTTCTTTTGAAATAATTCTCTGGGGCTTCTGCTTGTACTTGGGCTCAAACCTTCCTGGGCTTGGTCTGTTTGCCTATCAGTTTGCCCATTTGAATAAGTGGGGATTTTTTTCCCTACACTAAGCCACCAGCTTTCATTAGAAGACAAATAGTTGACAAAGTAGTTTTTGCACTTTTCATCTTGAGCTTTGGGTCTGTCTAAAGGAAATCTCTAAAGATACCACTTATATCTGTTAGAATGCTATTATAAAGCATATACTTGAAATTCTAAAACATTTGAGTGCTGACCAAAATTGCCCAAATAAGTTGAAACCTTCCAACATAACATAATGGTTTAAAAGTCCAATGTGCTATTCTAGAGGACGTTTTCTCATTTAAAATATCTACAATCAAAGGCCTTAAGCCTAGTAGAGACAAGAGTGACCAGGGACGGTATTTTGAAAAAAAAGATTATTTTAGAGGCGGCATCTGGTGAAAAAATAAATTTAGGGGGGGGCTGCACCTAGTGTAGTTTTTGTAAATATATATAAAACATTAGTAGGCCAACATGGGCTAGGGGGCAGCTACCCTCCCTGGGCCCTGAGAGTGACACCTAAATATCTCTGCTTCAGATTATGAATGCATGCATATCGAGATTTATGCATGTATCCATATTAGGGCATGTACTTGATTTACTCACTATTCATATCAATACATAAAACATAATATAGATGTATGTATATACATAGTTCATCAATTACATACTCCACTTAGTTAATTATCACGTCTATCCTTCAAATTAAAGAAAAAGGCCAAAACATTAAATGATATGATACCCATTATTGAATGGATATAAGGATGAACTCAAGTACTTGTCATTGATATATATATATAGCTAATCTATCTTACATTTCAGCATTGAGTTTGAATTTCCCCCCAAAATAATTTCATCATCTAACGGTCAGAAATGTTTAAAAGACCAATCTGAAGGTTCAAAATATTTATACCTATCTACGGTCTAAAATTACTCTCCTATTTCTCAATTAACAGTTAAGATTAATTCACCCCACTCCCTATTATTTTAATTTATTTATCTCTGTCTTTGTCTCTATCTCTCTCTCCTGATTTGACTCTTTCCTGTTTTACACTTCTCTTCTCTTCACTCTCAGATCTTCACTCCACCAAATCTTCTATTCTCCAAATCTTCTCTTCTTTTCTCCAAATCTTAACCAAACTAAGGAATTTAAGGGATTGAAAGAGGAGACATCCGTGGGGTGAGCTGCTGGACTCTGCGATAGACGACGATCGAAGCCCAGAGCCGAAACTTGTAGGACTTCGATGGGATGACGTTGCTCGATCTAGAAGAAGAAGCCATCCCGCGTGGCTCTTGACACCAAGTACCCTAAGCAGCGGCGGCAAGCTCTCGGTGTGACTGTAGCCACTCTGCTCCATCGATTTTGTCAGATCTATGACGTTATGGAGAGTGGAAGCAGATCTCTGCAATCAATCACTTCCATCTCTATTCTGTTCATCTCAAAGATCGAGAAACTAGGTAATCCCAAAACCACAATCTGTTCTCAATTTTTGTAGACCTTTTGTCAAATGATTCTAATTCTGGGTTTTTTTTTGTGGGTGCATTTCTCTCTTCAACAGTGAGAGGCTGGGATTTTTAATACGGAGTATTATTTTATGTTTTTTTTGAATTAATATTCTAATATCCAATTCCATATTGTGTTAAATCTACATAGGTACGATGTTGGGAGATAATGCGGAATGGGACTACTTCTGCTAGCATGCCCAAAGCATCAATGTCACATGACCAGCTGGTAATACATATCAAATTTTCATTAATTTAGGAATAGACTTTTTGTTGCCGAGAAAAATGTTTTTGATAGTTGATATTTTTGAAGGTTTTGTGCTCAACTTGGAAGGATGACGGGACAAGTGTCTTTTCTAGAGGATGTGACAAGCAAGTGAAGATGTGGCCATTGTTATCTGGTGGCCAACCAGTGACTGTAACGTTGCCTGATGCACCCGTAAGGAAGTTACAGGAAGTTGGGACAAATCTCTAAGGTAAGAATTTTACTGCTGCTTTTTGAAATTGTTTTGAGATATCAGTAATGCAGTAGGATTTGAATAACACTTGCAGCTGTCATTATGGTAATGGTTGCAGTGATGTGAACAGAGTGTAATGGACATGATTTGACGGATTGGCTATCAGTCTCTCTCTCTCCCCACAAACTCTCAAAAATGATATCTCTTTTTTTAGTCCCAAAATACTATGAATTTGAGTCTTTATTGATTTATGTTGAATTTTACATAGACAATTTTATATTGATGAGGAATTTATATTTAATTTTAAGTTGTGTGGCTGTTAGAGATTTTTACTTCGCACTACTTTTATGACGAAAAATGCATGCAAAACATGAAATGGAATTGAAAGTTATGTTAATTAGGCACATCAAATAAGTTGTTTATGACATAAAACTAAAGAATTGAGGTAACCATGTCATAATACCTTATTGTCTTTTTGTATGTCTTAAACGAATTAGTTCCAGATGCCCAGTTCAGGCAATCTATATAACCAGACATTTGGGATTTAACTTTGTTGAGGCGACATATTTGGCTTGGTGGATAAAAGTTGGTCTGACTGCACGGATTGGTGAAGGATCAAACCTTCTCAAACAAAGGTTTCCAAAAACCAGAAGGTAAGGATGAAATTGTGGTATTGCTTGGTTGAACCTTTTTTCAAATACAAGTAAGAAAGCAAATTTTAAACTTTTTTTGCCTTTTGCGTCAATTCCATTATTTCTTGTGGGTTGTTTGTTGATTAGTGAACATTTTCGCTGGTTGCTTGCTGGAAATGGGTAGGTGGGTAAGTGATGGAGTGAAGATGATAAGTTGTGTTGGTGGCTATTTGTGGTGCGGCTGAAATGGTGGTGGTTTATGGGTGGTTCGCGGTTTGTGGAAGTAGTGGCTTGGTTGGTTGGGGGCTCGGTTGTGTTATGGTGTTGAAGGTGAGGTGATGGTTGGTTAAGGCATGATGAAGGTGGTATAGGTGAGGTTGTGTGTTGGTCCACGACTATTGGTGGAGAGGTGAGGTCACGGTTGTTGGCTGGCGGTTGGTGGAGAGGTGAGGGATGCGATGGTGAAATGGGTTTGTCATGCAATATGTGATGATACATGATTGGTAGTTGTTTTTGGCTTGCATGGAGGTGGTGGGTCATCGGTTTTGTTTGGCAATGGGTTTGCTTCGTGTTGGTGGATAGAATGGAGGAAATGGGTTGGTGTTGGGTTGGTTTGCATGGCTAATGGGTTTGTAGTAGTTGGTTTAGGAGGTTGGCATTTGGATTGTGCAGTTATGGTGCATGGGCTGATGTTGGTTAGTTTTGGGTTTCTGGAGGTTAAGATGTGATATTGGGTTTGGTTTTATGTGGCAAGAATGGAGTAAAAACATCAAATTTGAAAAGCTAAGATTCATGGGCATGACTAATTACTTTGTGGAAAATGATTTTATCTTTGAAGAAGTAGAAAAGAAGGAGATGCGTGCTCATTGCTTTTTTTGTAAACAGTAGCTAATGCAAATAGTATTTTGTAAATATTTATTTATTGACACGTTAATTATATAAAATTAGTTTATATTTTAGTCTAATAATTTTTTGTGGTACAGTGCCATAGGCACGGGCAATACCCTAGTTGCTATATATAGGAATGAATACACCTGGATACATACAAGAGAAGGGAATCTTTATTAACTTGTGCAAAAGCCAAAAGCACGGAATTAAGTAGTAGGTTTTTGTTGCTCATTAGCCGATTGTTGCTGCTCATTAGTTGGTTGTTGTTGCTCATTATCTGGTTGTTGCTTAGTAGCAGGCCCCTCACCTTCATCGACCTCATTATTAGTAATATCAGAGTAGATACCCAAATCCTCCAGCACTTTGTCACACTCGGCATCAGCTTCATTCTTTGTGAAGCCGATGTAGTTGGCATAGCGAACGTCGGAGGGACTTTCGTCATTTGTAAGACTAACCATGGCTGTGTCATCCATGAGTTCAGCACACTCAGGTAGGGGGCTTTTTCCCACCACCATCACCTCACAAAGCTCATTGCCATGATCTCCTTCCGCCTTTAGAGTGTAGGCACCCTCCTTGCCACTTTTCCCCTTAACAGTGTACGTCACATTTCCGGTCTCCTGATTTCTGCATAGCAATTCTACATCAACACCTGCAATGCATGCGCAGGCAATGCTATTAGATCTAATAGTCAAACCAAAAATAAAAGACTAATTGAGAGCTTTTTATTCATTGAATGCATTAGATAAGATGAAAGTTATTTCATTAAATAATTACCTTCGAGGAATTTGCTAATACTGGTGTGAAACTGAACACCGCATGGGTCGCAGTAAACCTTGCCTTCTATTTGGTAGCCGTGGGCAAATCCAGTGAGGGCGAAGAGGTAGAGGGTAGAGACAATGAGTGCATTGACCTTTGCCATTTTCACTTCTCTTGGTGTGTATTGAAATTCGAGGAGGTGAAACTACCTTTTATAAGGAAGAGGTGAGAGAAAAATGGAGAGGATAAGAGGTTGAACGAATTTTTCTGTATGCTAATTTTAGTATTTCATCATTTATGAATCTGTGTAGTTGACCTTTTTAATTAAATATCCAATAGCTACACAGAAATAAACCTCTTTAAATAGGATGATAGAGAGGCTCCAATTTGCCATACACTTCATCAAAATGTATTCCAGCTAAATTTTGGTCTGAATTTGGTTCTATCCTTTTTAAATTGAAAGATAAAATAAAAGGACACAAAGCACGAAATGTAATATGCAAATTGTACAAAGGCAAATTACAGAGGCAATGAACAAATGCACACTTTAAACAATTAATTAGACACAATCTTTCAACTAAAATACATCACTGACCATAATGTCATTCTATAATACAGAGGCAATGCACAAATTTACAAATACAATTTCATCACTCATATTAAGCTCTTAAACTTTGGGAAATTCTATCGAATCATAATCCGCTATGCTTGTAATCAAAACTTGGGTTTTCATAACTCCTAAATCACATAAATGATTTACCATAATCAAATTAAGGGTACATCAATAACAGAAATTAATCAAACAAACAAACACACACACACACAAAGAGCATTAAAAAAATCCTTACCAGTGATAGAAAAACTCATCATATAGTGCAAAAGAACACTCTCATAGTATTGATATAGTTCATGTACCCTCTAATATTCAATAAACCCTCCTAAAGTTTAAATATTGTTCAAATAAGGACCTCTTGACACATTATGAAGTGCAAAGACCTAAATACCCTAACATTAACATTTCCCATAATATTTATAAAAGGATACCAACAAGAAATGACCATTTTGGATACTCATTTTCTGTCTACACAATAACCACGTGCAAAGGTCTTCTCTATGCCACTTTATCATTTCAAACACATGGAAGACGAACATGTATTGCAAGTTTGGTCCATTATATATTTAAATGGTCTCCTCTAGTCATTTGAGTCGCATAATAAATTGTTTAAATTTGTATATGGTATAGTACAATATCTATATATATATATATATTGTTGATTCTCCTTTTTTTTTTTTACCATTATTAACTTATCTTCTTTATTTATTTGTTTACTTTATCAATTGTCTTTACAGAAATACTAGTTAATTAGCAATTATATAATGTAAAATATTTTATTTTTAAAATATATATTAACAATTATTTTTTGGTTTTTGACATAAAAACCTTGAAATTTCAAATAAATAAATTTTTAATTTTTTCTTTTTAAATTAATGATTTCATATTTTTGTAATTTAAAAAACCTAAATTCATTAAAACCCGTCTATTTATATTTCTTTGAATGGTAAATTTAAAGTATAAATTTATAAAGAACAGTCCAAAAGAAGAAAACACAAGGCTAGGCTATGGCATACAAAACTACATGTAAAATAGGCATATTTGCCCAACCCCATACAAGTTAGTTGTTAGAGGGGCTAACTTGTCTCACATTGGATCCGGATGAGGAAGGACTTGGTCATATAAGGGTGGGTATGCAGCACTATCCAATAGCTTATCCTTTTGGGTTAAAGGGCAAGCGCCCAACTTATTACATTTGGTTTCAAAACCAAACCCAGTCCTTGATCTAGTGTCACATCAAGCACTTGGCCATGAGGAGTCTGGGTCTGCCTCGGGTAGGCAGGGTGGCCCGACCGCAACAAGGGCGTTGCAAGTTTGGGTGGGGGAGAATGTTAGAGCGACTAACTTGTCCCACATCGGATCTGAATGGGGAATTACTTGAGCATATGAAGGTGGGTATGCAACACTACCCAATAGCTTAGGCTTTTGGATTAGAAGACAAGCGCCCGACCAGTTACAATGTTCTAATAAACAATGTTTTTCAAAAAGCCCGACCCAAACTAGATAACACAATAACCCAAGATAAAAAATTAGACCTTTGGTCCTACAATTCAATCAGGTAATGTTGTGATAAAGTAAAGCATTCCTCGCCGATAATCATGCAAATTCCTTATTGGCCGATCAATCAGGAGGTCTTGATGGAGGGCGAATGACACTCTTAGGTAAGGACCATTCCACTACAATACATCTGGCACTTGGGGAGTGAATGAAAACACACAATAAAGGTTTTAGTCTTATAAAACAGTGGAAGCGAATGACAATTTGCAGATGGTGGTTCGATAATTTGGTGATATTGCTTTCAAATGAACTAATGTTGAATTAATCAAATCAAACCATGTGGATCGCATGATCGTGCTTGAATAAATGCCAAAATGGGAACTATAAATGAGCATTGAAATAATAGGTAGTCATGTGATTTAGTGCTAGCTGAGCATAACACACATTTATTCAGAATTTGGAGTCTTGTCATGGGTCTTCTATCCAATGTTGATATGTGTTTGTGACAAGCCATCCATAAAATAAAATTATGCTTGGGGATTATTTGTTAAGACTGAATTAGGTGATACAAATTTAGATTTGGAGCATCATGCTGCATGAATTTGACAATGTGTCTAATGGAGAAGTCACCATTAGGAGATGGAATCCAATTAAATTTATTAGGTCTGTGATAATAGGGAAAAGGTAAATTTCTTGGATGATGGAGATATGGAATGATTGCTAAGATTGAGGGGGTTAAACACCCAGAATGAGCCTTCAATGAATGTAATAAGAATTGTCAAATGATCAAAGGTAGAATGAGTATGCTATTGGGAGGAGGTTCAAAGACACAGAGGCCCAAGTGAACACCAATTGTCAAACCAAAAATTGGATTTCATGCTATTTCCAATTTTAAGTTTGATAAGAGGTTAGGAAGCAGGCTTGAGCTGAAGTAACTTTCACTAATTCTAAGAACACTGCCCAGGAATGTCAATCTCCCAGATGTATCTTTCTTTTAGTAGGTACGTGTGTGCCCATTTGATCCAAAGTATATCTTCATTTCCTTTGAGTATCTTCCAAAAGTTTTTTGATCATAACAACAAATTTGTTCCATGTGTGGAGGCTTGGGATACCTAAGCCACTAACTTCCTTTGGAAGATAAATAGTTGACCAAGTAATTTTTGCACTCTTGTTCTTGAGCTTTGGTTCTGTCCAATGGAAAGCTCTAAATATACAACTTATATCAATTAGGGTGCTTTTAGGAAGTATAAACTTGGAACTCCAAAGCAATTGAGTGCTGAACAAAATTGCCCTAATCAGTTGCAATCTTCGAACATAAGATAATGCTTTAGAAGTCAAATGCTTGATACTAAAGGAGATTTTCTCAGTTAAAGATCTACAATATATCAAAGTTCATAAGCCTGGTAGAGACAAGAGGGACTCCCAAATATCTCTAACTTCAATTTTATGAATTCATACAGATTGAGATTTTTAGCTTAATTTCCTGTAACTTTACATATAGATGACTGATGAGTCCTTCCCTTTAATCAAAAACAAATATTGGATATATATACTTATCTATGTACTTGTACCTTAATTTGCTTCAAATATTTATTAATTTGCTTCAATTTTTAAAAAAAATTAGTTTACTCCAAACTTTCATTAATTCTAGTATTGAATAGGGTTTAAATTAAACATCAAACAATTCAAGAATCTAGGGCTTTAGTGACGATAAAAATCGTCATTAAAAGTCCAAAAACCGTCGCTAAAAGTCTAAAAGTTAGGGTTTTAGCAACAGTAGTTACCATCCCTAATAATTTCGTCTAAAATATATTGGCAAGAGTAACTACTGTCACTATTACTTTGTAAACTTATGACGACAACTATTTTATCGCAAATAGTCACTAGTATTAATGACAGTACATACTGTCTCAAATAATATACTAAGTTTGTTTCTGTTTTTTTTCTTTGTTGTTATTTTCTTTTCTTTTTGGCTGCTTGAATTCTTTTTGTTGTTGTTATTTATTCTGGTTATGGACCAAAGCAGAAACATCCTTGTATATATAATCCAGAGACAAATGGAAATTGAATATATACAAAGAACTTTTACTCAATTCTGGAAGAGCAAAATATTTAGAACCAAAAGGCACTAAGAAACTACAGAGTATTTAGAAACTATCTATATGTTAAACAAACTACACATGCATATTTCAATGTCTTCTCAAATCAAGTAAAACCTCTAATGTGATGGTCTTCCCAGTCAATGTCTTCACAAAGATCTGCATTCCTCCCCTAAGTCTCAACACCAAATGAAACGTAGACTCCTTCGGGATGTTATAGACTCCTTCCCAAATATCTTCAACCAAGTTGCTCCGCTATCTAATCACTTTTTTGCTCAGTGATTTGGGTCCTCTTTCTAACTGCAACCACTTTCATCAGAGGATGAATGATGATGATGACGATGACTCTAGAACTTTGAGGCATGAAATCATGTCCAAACACACAAGGATATCTCCCCCTTGTACCTAGTTGTTCATGCAATATTATCATCCAAATTTAGAGAAGCATGTGAAGAAACATTTCCTCCTACAATTGAGTAAAATTTAAGTTTTACAATGAGATAAAAGAATCAGAATACTCATTAAGTCAAATTCTTAAGAAAATTGTGTTGCCATTAAAGCACTAGATTCTCTCAAATATTCTACCATATGCTGTCTAATAGGCCAATTGGCATCCTCAAAAGTACTTCACTCATAAACAATGAAACCTTTTAATCTTCTAAGATTATAAGAAGTGGCGCTATTTTGTTTTTTTGGGAGGCCACTTCTCAAGAATTAAAATCCATCTCCCATTCATATCCTATCCTCCAAATGTTCCCCTAACATATAAAATAGACTTCACAATTTTGATAATACATGCCTCACCCAATAAAATTACCCTCTAATAATACAAACATGAATAAGAGATTTCATCTTCACTAAATCAAAGTAGTTAATGCATTAAATCTAATACTTTCCTTGTTGAAAATGAGGGAAAATAACTTTAATTTTTTATTTCTTAAGGCAGTTGCTTTCGTAAATATATATTGCTTAGTGAACATAAATAACCAATAATAAGTAATATAGTCAACTCATCAAAAATTCATGAATTATCTTTTCAAATAGAAATCCAATGGTGGAAATCCAAGGAAAACCCCATAATGTGTGAAGGAATAACCTCAAAATCCCCCTAAGTCAAAGCCCCATAGCTAAAACCAAGCCAAAATTAAACAATATTCTTATCAGTTCTCTAAAAAGTATTCAAGAAGTACCAATTCACCAAATCTCTGCAAATGTCCAAGAACATTGAATTAAGAATCACATAAGGTCTTCATCAATTCATCCAAAATAAACATATAGATCAAAAAAGAAAACGAAACTATGAAATGCTTAAAACCTTGACCAAAAAGTCTCATCAAAATTGCATCGCATCAAGAAAAACCTTTGCTACTGATTCTCTATAACAACATAAAATGTTTAAGACAACATATGTTGAATCAAATCTCAGTATGCATGATATATATGTACCTAACAATGTTTATACTTCTTTATAAATTTAATGTATTTAGGCAAAATATTTGTTTCAAATTAACAAGTTTAGTATTATATTTTAAATACATACCCTTTCATACAAAAGTATCCTAAAACATGCAAGTTAAATGTCCCAGAGCTAGGAATGCTCTCTTTGGAACTCTATTTATGTGGGCTTCCATAGAAACCTATGTAATTAAACTATAGGACTAGAGTTGAGAGTTGTCCTAGAAAACCAACACTACCCTCAAGTTTAATATAAAACCATGTAAAAAATTAATTGGAAGTTTTAAAAATTTTGACCAATTTGGAGTCATATTTCTCTTAATCATCATGTAAACTTCAGTCCATTCATAGTAGAGGTGAAAAAGAATCATCTATAAAGCAACTATGATGTATATTTTTGTAATTTGCAATCTTCAGTGTCAAAACAAAACATGATCGAGTTGTTTTATTTGAGTTATATTTCTATCATTGATCATGTAATTGAAGTCTCTAAGTGATCATGAAGTTCTACACCAACCTTGCCAGAGTTCGTCAAATAGTGAGGCTAGAATCTTTAGGAGAAGTCGTCAATGGCCTGAATAAAAATTCAATCGATTGAAGTTTGAAGATGGTTTTGAATGCATTATAGCATTTTTGATCACATATAAGAGTCACGTAGTCCAAGTAAAGTGGTGAGAAGACATATATTTTAAAATCAGGAGGTTTCGACCTTGAAAAGAGGGGTTTTTCAACAAAATAGTTTTTAAGGTTGGACCGGTCCAACTGAAGATTGAACTGGCCCAAGAGGTCTTAGCAACTCTTGTTGAGTATGCTCTAGGAGTTGGACTGGTCCAAGTGAAGCCCAGACCGGTCCAACTTTTTTGGTCTACGGATTTGGACCAATTTTGTCTAGTTTTGACTCAGAATGGACCCAAAACTTTCTAAAATTGTGGGGGCTTGTTTACTATTGGATTTTAACTTGTTTTATAAGGAAATCTAGGGTTTTAATCTCTATAAAAACCTCATATGATTTCTCTCTCAGTGTGCTTTCACAGAGCTTTCAAACATTCATCAAACTGAGAATTAGAGAGAGAAAGCGTTGAGATATTTTTCTAGCAAAGGATTGTTCCCTCAAATTCTTTGTTTATATTTTTGAGAGCACACACATATTCATTGAGTGATTTAGGGTGTTCTCTAATTGCTTGATCAACTATTCGAAGACTACATTGAAGATTTCTTCATGATTAAGTTACTGGATTGGTTTATTCGACAACGGTTCATTGGTGATGATGATGATGAGGATTAGGTCATGATGGTCGAGACTTAGTTTAAGTTTTTGTAGACTTTGAGTAGTTAGCTTTATTTGTGTCTAGATCTGGTACGTCAACTTGGTATGTTCTATGTTTATTTTGCTCAAACAGGTTATGTTCTATGCTTTATTTATTTGCCATGCTTAATGTGTCTATGTGTAACCTTCTATGATTTTCAAAATTATGTGATATACTGAATTGGAGGGTGTTTCTCATTTGATCATGTCATATTTGTTCTCTCTTGTTCTCATATGTCTTACTTTGTCAATTTGTTTCAAAAAGGGGGAGACTTAATGCTATAAATGGGATGACATGTGAAACATATATAAATGGGGAGACATATTTTTTTTGGGATATGATTAAAGGGGAGTTTGGACATGATTTTATATCATTATATTTTTCTTGATTAAGCTTTCACAGGTAGTGTTGTTTGCATGATGTGCAAATTTTATAGGTTTGGTGGACACTGCATTTGAAGGTTAAAAGCTTGCTCATGATTCTCTAAGAGTTCAAGTTATATTTCTTTGTATTAGGGATATATTGTATTCTGATTTTTCCAGTCGTTAGGTTATGATTGTCTAGGTTGGTTTTACCATCAAATTGCCAAAGGGAAGATTGTGACGTATATTTTTGTAATTGGCAATTTTTGGTGTCAAAACCAAACATCATCAAGTTGTATTATTTATGTTATATTTATATCATTGATTATTTAATTGAAGTCTCAAAGTGAGGATGAAGTTCTACACCAACCATATAAGGGTTTGTCAAAGAATGAACCAAGATTCTTCGGCAAAAGCCGTCAATAGGCTGAATAAGAATTTGATTGATTGAAGTTTTGAGATGGTTCTGAATGCACAAGGACATCATTGAGGACATATAAGAATCACGTAGTCTAGGTGAAGTCGTGAGACCATACATATTTTAAAACTGGGATGTTCCGACCATGAAAAGAGGGTTTTAAAGCAAAATAGTGAACTTTTCAAGGTTGGACCTGTCCAAATGAAGGCTGGACCAATCCAATAGGCCTTAGTAACTCCTATTGAGTATGCTACTAGATTTGGACAGGTCTAAGTGAAGTCAAGACCGGTCCAACTTTTCTGGTTTGCAGATTTTGACCAATTTTGTCCTGTTTGACCCGGAATGGACCCAGAACTTTCTAAACTAGGGTTTTTATTTTCTAAAGAAAACTAGGGTTTTTAACCTCTATAAAAACCTCATATTATTTCTCTCTTAGTGTAATTTCACAAAGGTTTAAAATATACATCAAACTGAGAATTTTTAGGGAGAGAAAGCATTGAGATATTTTTCGAGCAAAGAATTTTTCACTCAAATTATTTGTTTATATTTTTGAGAGTACACACATATTCACTGAGTGATTTAGGGTGTTCTCTATTTGCTTGATCAACTGTTCGAAGACTATATTAAAGATTTCTTCATGATTAAGTTACTGGATTGATTTCTTTGGCAATGGTTCGTTGGGGATGAAGGAGAAGAAGATCATGCTAAGAAGAGGATGGAATACTTCTTGAGTATTCGTGTTATTCCAGTTACTCTTCTGAAAGCATTTTGATATTTGTCGGGAATCTGCGGTAGTTGGACAAGGTGGTCGCAATTGTAAGCTTGAGGTGTTCTGCATAAGAGTTCTTGTGAGAGTGCAATGGGTGTGAGTTTGGGACAGAGTCTATTGTACTTTGTTTCGACGATAGTGGATTTTATTTTTCGGGGCTACAAAGCCTCACCCATATTTTCTTACTGATTTGGGTTTTTCACGTATATCTTGTTCATTCATTTACTTTACTTTACTGCACTTTATTTATTTACTTGGTTTCTGAGATTGCTTAAAATTTTAATTGGACTTAAAATTGAATAATCTGAATAGTTAAGCCAAAAATGAGTCAACCTAATCACCCCCACTCTAAGTTTTAAATCTAACTTTCGCAGCCGCTTCCATAACGTGGAACTCACAGCAATGTAATTTCTTTCCTGATTATATATATGAAAAAAAAAAAGAAAAATTATACAAGCTGATAGATAACAATTACATTTACAATCCAATGGCCATAGTTAGTATGAATTCCATTGGTTAATAGGCAGCCAACTCCATTCAATCTCCCCAACGTAGCACCCTTTTCTAATGAAGACATACTACTCTAAAGCTCTAGCCTATAAAGAAACCTAGGTACTTGAAAAACACCAAGTAATTTGATAAATCTCTCTCATGATCGTAAATCGTACAATAATAAATTCACATTTAGCTTATCAACTAAATAAATCATCTATTGCTTCGATGATAATAAGTAGTTATCATGTTCTGTACTTATTTTCTTGCTAAAATCATTACCCATTAACTTGCTATCCAATGAAATTGATCCTATCTCCGGTTGATTTGGATATAACAACTGATAAAAAATTATTGTAATGTAGGTCATGTTCTCAGCTAGTGAATAAAGACCAAAATTTCAATTTGAAATAATTTCTAACACTAATTCACCAAACAAACTTATATCAAAAGCAACAATAAATAAGAGCGCCAGAAAAACACAATAATCAAAACTATACTGTAATACCCTAAAGTCTTAGTATAGATTTAAGGGTTACCAAGATTTAGTTATAGTGAAGTTTTGCTAATGTGCACAGGTAATTTGGGTTTTTGTAGTGTGCACATAACATGACTAGTTTATATTTGAATAACTCAAAGATTATTTTGAGTGCCTACTTGGGAAGTACTGTTATAATAGTGCTTTTATAATATATATGTGTGTGTGTGATATAGGAGAGGAGTAGTTTTCAATAGAAGCCAACCCATGTGACTTTAAAGCATATAAAAATAAAGACACATGACTTAGCTGTGTTTTTATTATGCATGGTGGACATGTGTCTTGACGCATGACCAGATGTTATACCATGTGTGGAAAGATTTGACCATGGGCGCATATATGTATTTAGTGTAGTAAGAGAAAGAAAAAAAAATAAAAGAAGAAGGCAGTTCTAGGTTTGCGGCACTGGGAGAGAGAGTGAGAAGAGAAAAGGAGAAGAAGAAGAAAAAAAAAGAAAAGAAACAAAGACAGAAGGTTCAGCTGGAGGAGAAAAAATTAAATGAAAGGAAATAAAGAGAATTTCAAGTCAAGGCAAGTTAATCTTGCCCTTACTCTTTTATAATTACTTTTTTTTCTAGTTATATTTAACCCTTTTTAGAAGTGTTATGGGTATATCTATGAATATGAATGCAAGTGGGTTTTGGGATTTTGATGCATGTGGATTGATACATCATATTACATGTTGATACATTATCATTGTTGTACTGAGAATTATTTCTTATGTTCTTGTGAAATATTTAAATTAATTACATTGGAATGAAATGAGTTGGTCTGATATGTATAGGCTATATATAAGAGTTTCAACTTGAGTAATTTGTAGCATAATATATCAATATTTTAATGTTAGGAACCAAAATGAATCGTCTTGGTCAATAGATCTGGGGTGATTGATATACTAGGTGCACAAGACTTTAATCATATAAATGTACCAAGATATATATAAAGTTTATATAGATACACAAGTAGATATGCGTGTAACAGTATGTCTTTTTATGGTTATATTATGATTAGGTGGAATGATACACATACTACTAGGTGGTAAATGTAATTGTGAGTCAGTACCATGTATAAAGGACAAAAACTGATTTGAACCAAAAGTTAGGTGAATCTATGGTATTAATTTTTGGGCAAGTGGTGTTAAGAGATTTAGAAATCTAGAGAGCAGGTATAATTTTTAGGTGATTGTGTTGAATTTGAGGAGGTTAGAGACAAATTGTGAGAGTACAACTTGGATCGTTCAACCATGAGAGTTGTGGCTTTGTTTCAAAAACGTAAGAGAAGGAAAGAAGGAAATTTTTGGTCATCCATGCATATGGCCACCTGCGGCTTGAGTAATTAAAATAAAGTGTGACTGACTTCAATGTAGTTTGAGTCCAATTTTAGTATTTGTGTGTATTTAGTAAATTATGATTTTACAGGCCAGAAACCAAGTTGGTCTGAACAAAAGATATTGTTATCTTTTATCTTCTAGTTGTTCTAATTTGGAGAAAACTAGGGGAAAATAATTTAAATATTCTAGAAACTATCGGGAAGTTCTAGAATTGTATATCTTGGCATATAAAACTTATTTATGTCAAAATAATTAAGTTTAAAAGAGATCTGGGTGATAATTTTTGAAATAATAACTAATGTGCTTAATGAACACATTAATTGTCATTGAATTAATTTATTAAGTGTTAAATACATTTAATAAATTATTAGAATTGGTAAATTATGGAAATTGTAAAAGGATTACGTTTGGTATGCTCAGGGACCTACCTATTGGAAGTGTACTACCCTTTTGTCATGACCATTGGATTGAGTATGCCCTTATTATGTGGACGTGGTTGAGGACCATCTGGGTAAGTAGACGTATAAGCCCAGCCACATGTGTGATCTTTGATAGTTCGGGACTATGCGATGCACACCACTTGTTGGCTAAGCAAGCCATTTATTCGAGGGGAGCCCGGGGCTGATGTGAGATAAATAATATTTAAGTTAATCTAGATGATTAGCTTAATAAGAAATTATTTTTAGAATATGGTTCCTATGTGAAAGAGATTGTGGATATGATGATTAGTTAGAGTTTAATTATCATAAGAAATTGCGAATCTAAAAATGATTGTCATGCAAGTCTTCACTGCTATAAAATTCAAGTTAAATTATAATAGTAATTACTCATCCAAAAAAATATTATAATCATAATCAAGTTCAAAAAACAACAACTGATGTTTCATATTTTGAAGTTTACTTGCAGCTAAGTATAAATGAATCAATAGAATAAAGGAACCCAAGGTAATCTAGTGACCTACATGGGCTCTATATCTTAATCTAAAGCCTTGACCTCTGCATATATGCGTGCTCTAAAAAAATACACCAAATAACAATAATATATTTTAATTGAGTCGCAATACCAACAAAAATAAAAGATTAAGTGTTATTTGGTGAATGTAGTAAACAACAAGGGAACAACATGAAACATAAGAACAATATTTATCCTAATGTATAAAAAGGTACAATATGTATATATTGAGGATTTCTTTTGCATACTAGGGTTAGAAGGTATACAATTTGTAACCCTGATTCAAAATTAGATGGATATTAACACCAAAATTTGTAAAAAACTTGACCTTTGACTTTCGCCCAGCTAGAATCTGTCTCGCCTTGCAATAGGTTAGACCTACAATAATAATCAGCTGGCCTCCCTGGGATGGCATTTCTGGTCGACTGGTTTCCATAAGGGCCAGTCGGGACCTTGGTGCCTGGAATTTGTTAGGCTGATCTCCTTGGGGACTGGAAATTGACTTGTCGGGCCCTTGGTACCTAGCATTTGTTCTGTCGGCCTCTTTGGGGGGCAATAGTTGACTGGCTAGCCTCTTTGGGGCAACATCTGACTGGCCAGGCCCTTGGTGCTCGGCATTTGTCTGGCCAGCCTTGAAGGAGGTTAGCAGTTGACTGGCCATGAATTTGGTGCCTGAAAATTGACTTGCCAGCCTTTTTGGGGACCAACAGCTAATTGGCTGGGCCTTTGGTGCCCAGCATTTGTCGAGCCGACCTCTTTGGTGGCCAGCAATTGACTACTCGGGCCCTTGGTGCCTGACAGTTGACCAGCTGGCCTCCTTGGGGGCCGATGGTTGACTGACCGGGCCCTTGGTGCCCAGTAGCTGACATTCCGAGCCCTTGGTGCTAAGTGATTGACCAACTAACTTCCTTAGGGGCCAGCAGTTTTAGCTTGGAACTCGATAATTACTTGGCTATGCCCTCACTATGCTCGGTTGTTCCATAGAATTTTTGTCCGGCTGCATTGTGGATGTTGTAATACAAACATTAGAACATGGACGTTAGAATGTAAACATTGCAATATGAATGTTGGAATATGGACGTTACAAAGTAGACGTTATATACAGGCCTTACATAAACACTTGCACTTTCATTACTTATATACCATCTCATGCAACCACAAGACTCTATCACTTCCTCTCTCTCTCGTAGCTACTCCCTTCTCGAGCACAACTTCTATAAGCTCTGTACCCCAGTCCCACATTCAAGAGAGTATTGAATTTATCTACTCGTATATGGAGGTTTACCAAGAGTGCTAGGATTTTGAGTCTCCATTGACTCCCTTGGAAGTGGCACAGCTTGCCACCCATTACTCCTTTCCTGATGAAGTTTATACTTGAACACCCACCAGTGCAGAAAGGGCATATTCCATTGTCGATGGAGAAACATGCTTCTATGAGAGTGCATTCACATGTGGCTTACGATTCTTGATTTTGGAGTTCATCAATGACCCACTTCAGGCCATCAACCTTTGTTCTTCTCAAATTACCCCAAATTCTTAGCGAATACTCCATAGTTCTGTGGAAACCTGTGGAAACGGATCACTTTCTGTGAATCAGTTCCTCTCCTGTTACACTATCACAAAGAATTCTGACTAACGCCACATTCATAATCGCCTGAGTGGGAAAAACTCATCAAAAGCCCTGGTGATCATTGATAATGGAACATGCATTAAAGGGTGCAAAGAATGATTTTTCTTTGTCTCAGGCTGATGGGAGTTTCCACCCTCAACATTTCTTGCTCCTGGACGGATGGTGAAATACTCCCAATATTTTCACGCTTGAGTTGGCCAGTATTACACACAAAGCATAAGGAATACCCACACATTGATAGAATATAAGTACAAAATACAAGGACAAAAGAAGGAGAATAGGAAATGTCGAAAGGAAATTCTAAATAAGATAATAAATAATAATAAATGCCGAACAACACAATTTGGAAATCCTGTAACTTAAGGGCCCATTAACCTAAAGTAATAAAGGTAAAATACTTGAGAACAACATCCCAAAATAATCCACATCATAGACATAATTTTAAAAGAATTAAGTCCCAACCCTAAAGTCTGGTAAGGTTATATGGCTGCCATACTCTACGAACTCTACACTCTAACATTGAGGTGGAAACGGCCAGGAACCTAAAATATCAACAAAGTGGGTTATACCCACGAGCAAGTTCCCTCTACTACCACCCAATAGAGAAATGATAAACATACACTCTAGATGAGGACAATAAAATATATAGATGTATATATCATTTTTTTTATTCAAACTCGTGTGCCAAAAACAAATCAATCTTACACAATATACCAACCCATCCGTTATCACAATAAATGTAGAACAAGTTTTCTAATTTCAAATCAAAGGCAATCCTAACATGCCTGAACACATACTAAGTAATTACTTTATTGGGTACGAGGCAATCCTGACATTCCTTCATCCGTATTTAACAAATACCTTATTATGTATTAGGCAATCCTAACATGCCTCCACATATAATTTACAAATACCTTATTAGGTATTAGGCAATCGTGACATGCCTTCCCATAATCTTTAAAAACATAACACATCCTTAAAAGCATGAATAATAATGTATCTTGGAAACACACCCTTAACCACAAGCATAAATTAAAACATATAAATCAAACGAAAAAATACCATTCATTATCCAGACATAGAGCAACAAATATTAAACCACCAACTTGTATACACTGTTACTATCCAAAGCAAATAAAAACTATATATTCAGCCGCATATATATATGTAATTGCAAAGAAAATTAAATACAAAACATCCAAACCTTAAAAGCCTATTTTATATTTATTTGTATATTTTTTTCTTAGTGTTAACTATAAATTAATGTAACTAAGTCTAAGTTGAATCTATGATTCCATGCATATTCTGCCTTGAAAAGGCTAATTTGATTTTTCAGAAATTTTTAGGCATTTACCAGAATTTTAAAAAATTAATTTTCCAATTTTTCTACAGTTTAGAATGTTTTAAATTTAAAATAAAATACTTTTAATTATGGAACTGGGCCAAAACTGGTCCTAGAGGTTAGGCTCGGCGAGTGGGACTAGACAAACCTTTTTTCGGTCCCGACCACCAGAACAATGCTCACGCACCCCTATGCGCTGGCAGTGCGAGTGGGCTTTGCATGCACTGTTCATCTTCCCTTTCAGCACATAGCCCCTGTACTTGGCAGCGCACACAATCTTCTTCTGCCCACTTTGCGGCCTCCTTCCAACCACCATACCACCTCAAATCGACCCAAATTTCACACCAATAATCTCCTCTTCATCGAATCTTTCAATTGCTATAAGAATCTCCTCCATCCATGGCCTAAATCAAGAATCCCAATTTCAAGTTTCTAAAATTCTTCCTTTAAAACTCTAAATGTCATTAAATTTCACAACAACCTACACACTGATGATCAAGGATTATTCAAAAGAGTCAGTCCAATGCATTAATCAGATTAGAATCCATCAAAAACATTGACTCATTTGTTCATACATAAAATAAACAATTTAAACAAATGAAAAACCAAAATTAAATAACCTCAAAATTATGGGGTATTACAGACGGTGACGTTTCTGGTAATATCTAAATGCCCTACTTTACACTCGCCCCTTTTACTTTGCATACATAAGCTAACTGTGCCCATTCTTAAATTTAGTTGTGAGGCCTAAACTGGGCATGATAGACCTGGAAGTAGAGAGGCTGGAGAAAGTGTACGCCCACCTAGTAAGGGACACCCTCATCCTAACCTTGGATAAGGGGCTAGGCATACTGGGCTTCGAAGTTTGTCCCATGGAAACAAGGGGTATTGTATCTTTATCCTCATTATTGTTTTCATGTTCTAAGGGTATTGCTTGCCTCTTAATGAATTTCATTTTTTTTCTTTCTAACATATAGGCTTTGCCTGTAGGAAAATCGACAGAGGCATCATTGCCAGGTGATGTGGCTAAACTTGAATTATATTGTAAGCTTATTTTTGCCCCTTTATCAAAATATAATTTAACCACTCGCAAGAGCACGAATCTTTGTAGATACGGTTTTATATAGAGGGTATCGATCCCACGAGGACTTGTCGTAATTGTCTTAAAGAAAGATTACTTCCACTTTAATCCTAAAAATAAGGTTTTACGTTTCGTTTACAAAACTATTGCATGAATGTAATAACAATAAATTTAAAGAATACAAGTTGGGAGAGAGAACTAGGGGTGGTTTCCACCACTAGCCATTCACATGTTCATAAGTGTAGAAAGCTTGGGATTCATAAATTAAATGCCTAACAATGTCATTAGGCTTGTGACCTCAATGACATATCAAAAGATTAATGTGAGCACCAACCTATCATAATCCATCCTCAACAAGCATAGTTCTTCAACCTAACTAATTACCCTACTTTCTAAGTGAACCTACATGCATCCAAACTACCTTATCTTGGCATGGTTTATACAAGCAAGCACACCACATACATTTAAAGTACCATTACTTAGCCATCATTTGCCCTTCTTGTGGAAGAAACAAATGTTGTGCATTCACAAGATAGATTCTACTCTAAGACAAGAATAAAACTAAAATCAAATGAATATATAAAAGAGATGTATTAGTGTACATGGTCACTAGGCTAAATAATCAACATTTAAGAACAAATCCCAAAATGCTACAACAATGAACAAGTTTACATGGCTAGGGGCTTCAACAACACCCTAGTATAGAAGTTAGTTGCTCATGGCTGCCTGATTCGTGTGTGAGTGTGACTCAAAAATATATCAATTAAAAATTTCCACACTTCGCAATAGAACGAATTCCTTGCAGAATAGGGCTATCGAAAGGAATGGGTATCGTACCTCAGGGATTATGTTCTGATGAGTTGGAACACAGAACTAATTCTAATTAAATTTATAAGAAAAAAATTCTGATTTTTAACTAATTAAAAAGATAAAATAAAATAAATCAAAAGTAAACAGATAATGAAGATAATAAGAGAGAAACCTAGGGTGTTTGACTTCACCACTAACTCCACAATCAATGGTCAATTGAATCAACTATAGGGGAATTACATCATGCATAAGTGGTGTCGGTGGCTACAAGCTCACCTTCATCCGTCAAGAAGATAACATATGATTAAGGCTAAGCCATGGACTATCTTCGATTGGCATGGGCCATCTGCCTAACTACTCTAATCTAGGGTGCAGTATGGTTTATCTTCTCTAGGCATAATTCATCAAAGCTCATAACAATATATTCAGTGATTACCATTGTGTAATAATCTCTCTCATGATCACAGAAAACAAAAGAGATTGAGTTCAATAACAACAACTAAATATCTAAGACAAGATAAGAAATCATTGAGATTGAATTTACAAGACTTTTATTGCTCAATTCATTAATAAGAATCCTCACAATTACACAATCTATGCATGCATATAAAGGTCCCCAATAATTAAAACAATCAAACCATTGATGCTTTGTTAGGGCTACATCAAAACCCTAGTGGATGAACTAGCCGCTCATGGTAGAAGAAGAAGCTTCAACTGTTGAGGAAGAAGACATCATCTTTCTGAATTACGCGTATGACTTCGTTCTCCAATGGCTCTGCAATATGTTTCTGTTCTCTTCAGCCCTCTCAGACTCTCCAATCTCTGTGTAAGCTCTCACTCTTTAGCCTCCAAGTCTTCCTTTTATTCCCCAAGAGAATTCACCAAAGTCCTAATCCAATTAGGAATTAATTAGGGTTTCCCGCAGCACTAATCAGGTGGGTTTTTCCTGCTGACTTCGGCCCAACTTTTGACCCACTAGAAGTCCGATTCACGGAATTTTCGTGAAATACAAAAGTGTGCAGAATCAAATTTCGTTCAACCTTACACGAAAATAATGTCAATTTGAGTCTCGGAAATAAGACTTGTGGTCCGTTTTCCAAAACGGGATTAAGACTGCATTATGCGCAGATTTGGGCTTCAGGCCCGAAACCTTCTTAAGCAGCTGTAATTCTCTTGGACCTCTTTCTTGTGCTGATTTGAGTTGAAATAAATGGTTGAGTGAATCTCCTTGATGTAGGCTTCATCTCACCATCTTGGATGTCTTCTTTAAAAGCCCAAAATCACGGTTTTAACTGAAATAATTATTAAGGCCCTGAAAATACAGAAAACACTAAAACAAAGTAAAATCACAAAATAATCTATCACTAAGAGAATAAAATACATAAGTTAAGAGGCTAGAATGCGTAACATTCAACGCCTATCACACCCCCAAACTTACATATTGCTAGTCCCTTAGCAATAGAATAAAACAAAACTAAAATAAAGAAACTACTAAACATTAACTAAACTACCTAACTCCACTTTCGTGGGAGAAACGATTGCATTTAGCATATGCAACAAGCCTTTAAACCCCTAGGTTCCCCCTAGTGGACGAGTATAGTCTCGTGAGGGTTTCCAGAAATGTTACCCACAAACATTCAAAATTCTGTTTCAACATTAATCCAAGAAGAAGATTACAATACATAGTTACAAACTTGCATTCAAGATTACAATACATAGTTACAAACGTGCTTCCTGAGGCATAGAGGCCCGGTTACTCATGAAAAAGATCAAATTGATTTGCTTATTCATCACTTTTTTCTTTTCTTTTTTTTTTCTTTTTTCATTGAAGTCAAGTAAAACACATCATCGGTACTCATTCTCAAGAGATACTAATTAATATCAAGCATATGTAACTCAATAACTCAAAACATAGGTTTATACCCCACAAGATTATGCTAGTGTGTTTGTGCATGTAAGGAAACTAAAATTAATCACTTCAAAACATGTTATTGCAAACCATGATTAAAATCACTTAATTTAAATCACAGTTTTCAAAATTTTAAAACATACTCAAAAATTGCAAGTTATGCACCTACATAAGGTATTAATCCTTTGAATCATGTCAAAACATACTATCTAAAAATAAAACAAAATAAAATAAAAAACAAACTAAGAAAATAAAATAAATAAAAATCCTAATACAAGAAGAATTTCACAAATTTTCCCCATATGCAATAAAGCACAAAAATAGGCATCGCCTCACCCCCAAACTTAAACTGTACATTGTCCTCAATGTACACCCAATCAAAGCATAGAGAAGGGTAAGAACGATATTACCAGGATCATGGAGTAGTGGAAAGAAAATAGAGTACATCACGAGCACGAAGGCAATGCAAGCACACCCCCAAACTTGGATGTTTCAATCTGTCAAAACAAACCACTATACCCCAAAGATCAAGTGAAAATAGTATGGGTGAAAATAAATATGAAAGAGAAAAATCCCAAAAAAAAAAAATAATAAAATATAAAATATTTTTTTTCATTTTTCAATTTTTTTGTTCATAATAAAAATCTAACTACAAAAAGAGAAATAAAAAGAAAAATAAAAACTAAAAATAAAATAATATACAACAGATGGTTACCTTCCTATCAAGGATGTGGTGGTGACTGAGCATCTGGATCTAAGTTTGCTTGGCGCATCAGTGCACGCATCATCCTCCTCATCTCTAGTTGCTCTTGGCGAGTGTCACGAAAGTGATCCGCCATCTCTGCTCTCATTGCACCAAACTGTGTGGAGACCTCTGTCTGTAAGGTGCCAAACTGGGCTGTCAACCCAGCAATCTGCCCTTCTAAGTATTGATAATCATGGCCACCAGCCTGTGCATGCACTTCCTCTTCCTCTGCCTCCATCTCCTCTGGATCGTCCACCGGTGGTGGTACATCTACATGCTCTCCTCCTTGGGCCAACCGAGATACCTCCCCAGGCGCCGCTATGACTCTCTGGTGCATATGAGATCGACTCAAGTTCCAGTCATGCGTGCCATAATGAAGGTCATGTGGAAAGGCAAGCTCGTCCTCGTGGACTGCATACCCCTGTGATACAAGCAACTGGTGAATAATAGTAGGGAATGGAAACTCCCAGTCACTTGCACTGTCTGGTACCTTGGCCACAACCTTGGAATAGAATTTCTCCATCTGGCCCCAGACAATCTGTGGGAATGACAGCCAATGCCCAAAATGTATGGCATATAAGGCTCTGAGGAACTCTTGACGTCTTTCGGTTTTATGTCCAATTGGACATACATTCTTGAGTAGCACAGCGTCAAGGAACCATAAATGATTTGGCATTGAAGACTTTGAAGCTGCATTCCTTTTCGGCCCAGAAAATTGGTTGGCACACAATCGTGCAACCACATTGCCCACCGACAACTCGTCGGGTAGAGGAGTATAGATATGAGATAAATTAGCTGGGCATTCATGAGGACAACCCATGGCAATGGCAATGGATGACATGTCCACTCAAACTATTGTTCCATCTACGGAAGAAGTAAGCACATCCCGCTCATCAGGTTTCGGCATCAAGTTTTGATAAAATACCTTGACAAGCCTCGGGTAAATAGTAGATGAGAGTGGAACAAAAATGGATGCCGACCGACGACAACGGATGTCGGAAATCCCCCATCGTGTCTCGGGAAACATGCTATACAGTTCGGCTATGTCAAACGTTGTTTCATAGTTCAACGCCCTTGGATGCCATCTCTCTTGAATACCGTCTCGGCGAGATCGTGAAGAACCTGTGGTCGGATCATTCCTCGCTCGGCGAGGATTACGTGAACTTGAAGCATCTTGGTGACTTGCTCTCTTTGGTGCCATAGAAGTAGAAAAAGTGTAATTGAGGAATTAAATCGAACACTTGGTGTGCACAATTCTTTTGTAACCTTCAACCTCCTTTTTCCGCCAATTTTTCCACCCAAATCGAACAAGTAATTGCACCAAATTGATCCCCCAAACTTGGTCTTCAAAAGCCCTCAAAAAGATTTGAACAATTTCTTCAAGGAAAAACTTCACTTACTTCGATGTTGAACTTG
Organism: Cornus controversa; assembly: GCA_026545225.1. NCBI lineage: Eukaryota > Viridiplantae > Streptophyta > Magnoliopsida > Cornales > Cornaceae > Cornus > Cornus controversa. The sequence goes on from CM048845.1 coordinate 59,544,509, forward strand.
AAAAAGAGTGAGCTTCCTTTGAGAACTAGTGATTTTTGATCCACTTTGATGTTGAAGTTGATGTTGATCAATGTTGAATCCTTGTATAATAATCACTAATTGAAGAAATTATTTTTCCGGATGATATAGGACTTGAATTGGAGTTCAAAGAGGCTTAGGATGCAAGTAGTAGCAACATAGGAGGATAAGGAAGCTTTAAATACCAAAACAATTCGGGCAGCCCACATTTTTTCCTTGGGCGATCGATCCCCCCAAGGATGGGCGATCGATCGCCCACCTGGTGGGGCTGATCTTCAAGAAATTTCATGGGGCGATCGATCCCCCTTCTCTGGGGCGATCGATCCCCCTTCTGAAGGCCTGTTTGACCCTCCATCGCCCAAGGTCGACCGAGACTTGATATTTTTGAGTCTCCATCGCCCAAGGTCGACCGAGAGCACGATTTTTCACCCGTCTTGAGTCCAAATACCTCGGTACACCTCTTGGCATCCTCCGGAAGTAACTTATACATCAAAAACTCAAAGAAAAAACATTAAAACGCAACTAGAATTGAAGAAAAACTTAAGAAAACTAAAACCACAAATTAAAATTAAAGAAAACTAAAGGAAATAAAGTATAGAAATACATACAAAACCTACTATTTAACGTCCGTAGGAGACGATTGACTCTCCGAAGGGATTAAGTCGGATAGACGGGATCCGTCAAGTCGACGGACTCCACGTCTCTTCTTGGCACACATCCTTCCACACAATGTTTCAACCTTTGGCCATTAACTTTCATCAAAGTAGTTTAAAACAATTGCTCATCCGGGAATGAGTCTCGAATAGGTAATGCACCGAATACCGGCTCAGACTCGATTCGAGATAAATGATCCGCTACCACATTCTCCGTCCCCTTTTTGTCTTTTATTTCCAAATCAAATTCTTGCAGCAATAAAATCCACCGAATAAGACGCGGTTTGGTTTCTTTCTTTGCCAATAAGTGTCTCAATACTGCATGATCAGAGTAGACAACCACCTTGGACCCCAATAAATAAGAACAAAATTTGTCCAAGGCAAACACTACAGCTAGAAGCTCTTTCTCTGTGGTTGTATAATTGAGTTGGGCATCAGAGAGAGTCTTACTAGCATAGTAGATGACATGTGGTCGTTTCTCTTCTCTCTGTCCCAACACGGCTCCTACTGCATAATCAGAGGCATCACACATGATTTCAAAAGGTATAGCCCATTTTGGAGACTGCATAATTGGTGCAGAGGATAACAGAGATCGAAGCTTTTCAAAAGCTTTCACACAATCTTCATCAAAGATAAAGGGAACATCTTTAGATAACAAATGGCATAATGGTCGAGCTACTTTACTGAAATCCTTGATGAATCTTCTATAGAACCCGGCATGGCCTAAGAAAGATCGAACTTGCCTTACCGAAGTTGGATGAGGCAAAGTTGCAATTAGGTCGATCTTTGCTTTATCAACTTCAATGCCCCTCTCTGAAACAATATGGCCCAATACAATACCCTCTTTCACCATAAAATGGCTCTTCTCCCAACTAAGTACCAGATTCCGTTCTCGACACCTCAAGCACAAGTGATAAATTGCTCAAACAATGTTCAAAAGATGATCCAAAAACAGAGAAATCATCCATAAACACCTCCAAGAATTTTTCCACCATGTCAGAAAAGATGGCCATCATACACCTTTGGAATGTAGCCGGAGCATTACATAATCCAAAAGGCATACGACGATACGCAAAAGTACCAAAGGGACAAGTGAAAGTGGTCTTCTCTTGATCTTCTGGATCCATAGCTACTTGGTTATAACCAGAGTAGCCATCCAGAAAACAATAATAGCTCTGACCAGCTAACCTTTCAAGTATTTGATCAATGAATGGAAGAGGGAAGTGATCCTTCCTTGTCATAGAATTGAGCTTTCTGTAATCAATGCAAACTCGCCAACCTGTGGTAGTACGTTGTGGAACAAGCTCTCCCATGGAGTTAGGGACAATGGTAAGACCAGATTTCTTTGGAACCACTTGTGTCGGACTCACCCATGTGCTGTCAGAAATTGGATAAATGATTCCTGCATCAAGTAACTTGACAACCTCTTTCTTTACCACCTCCTTCATGTTGGGGTTCAACCGCCTCTGTGCCTCTCTGGTTGGCTTACATCCTTCTTCCAAATGGATTTTGTGCATGCAAACTGAGGGATCAATGCCCTTAAGATCAGCAACACTCCATCCAATTGCTTCCTGATGTTGGTATAAAACCTCTACTAAGCTCTTCTCTTGAATTTCTATCAGATCAGAGGCAATTATAACAGGAAGAGTTTTCTATGCCCCCAAGAATACATACTTCAATTTGTCAGGCAAAGGCTTCAACTCTAATTCTGGAGGGGACTCCAATGAAGGCACTAAGGGAGTGCTAGAGAGAAAAGGTAGTGGCTCAATTGGAATTCTCCATGGTGGAGTATTCTGAATAGCATCCACTTCAAGCATAGCATGCACTTCTTCACACAAGCCTTCATCATTAATGTTCTCAAAGTCATAAAAAGACTTACATACCTCCAGGGAGTTTCGAGATATAGAGGATGAGACAAATTCCTCCACACATTCATCAATATCATCCATGCAGAACACATCACTCTGATCTGGAGGGTGTTGGATAGCATTGAACACATTAAGCTTAACCTTCATGTTGCCAAAGGAAATATCCATGATCCCTGACCTACAATTTATGCAAGCATCAGCAGTAGCTAAGAAAGGTCGACCAAGGATCACATGAATGTGCCTCTTCGGATTGTGAACCGGCTCAGTGTCAAGTACAATGAAATCAACAGGAAAGTAGAACTTGTCCACTTTAATGAGCACATCTTCTATGATTCCTCGGGGTTGCTTTGTTGATCAGTCTGCAAATTATAATACCACCGAGGTAGGCTTCAATTCTCCCAAGCCCAATTGTAAGTAAACTGAATAGGGTAGCAAATTCACACTTATACCCAAATCAAGAAGAGCTTTATCCACATGGTGCTCCCCAATAATGCATGAGATAGTTGGAGCACCAGGATCTTTGTACTTGGGAGGAGTACATTGCTGAATTATTGAACTCACTTGTTGTGGAAGCATTACTTTCTTTGGCACATGGCTTTTAGAACGCCTTTTCTGAGTGCACAAGTCCTTCAAAAATTTTGCATAAGGAGGAATTTGCTTGATGGCATCAAGGAGTGGCAAATTAATCTTCACTTGGCGAAACACCTCCATCATGTCATGCAGCTTGTCCCCTTGCTTCCCCAATTTGGATGCTTCAAGAAAACGTTGTGGGAAAGGAGCCTTGGGCTCATAGGGAATTTCAGCACTTGGACTTGTGATCACTTTTTCTTCTTCTTTCTTTTCACCCACCTTATTGTCAATTATTTTCCCACTTCTCAAAGTGGTAATGGCTTGAACTTGCTCATGGTGTGGGTTGCTTGTGGAAGCTTGCATCTCTCTTGGATTAGCAATTGGTTGACTAGGGAGCTTCCCTTCTTCTCTTCTACTTAATGAAGTAGCAAGCTGTCCAAACTGAGATTCCAGTTTGGCAATGGATTGAGAATGCGAGTGCACTAGCTGAACTGTAGATTGTACTGTTGCTGCAGTAGCTTGCACTGTCTCTATAAGAGAATCAAGCTTGTCAAATTTAGACAAGGTAAGAGTCAGCTTGTCTTCAATAGCAGAAATTCTTTGGGCCATAGGACTTTGTGTTTGATATTGCTGTTGAGGCACAAAAGTCCTAGGTTGATATGATGGTTGCATTGCTGCCCCTTGGTTACTGTAAGAAAAACCAAGATGATTCCTCCATGTGGGATTGTAAGTATTACCTCGTGGAGGATTCATTGGTCCAGTGAAAGTGGCTTGAACTTGCTCATGTTGAATATCAGAAAATTGCCCCATTGAAGGACAATTGCTCACATTATGCATAGGACTAGAGCAAAATTCACAAGGGCCTAGCAATGAAGAATTTGAAGCAGAAGGAGTTTGATTGGCAGCCATAATTGCTGCTACCTTCTGTGCAATTAAATCAATATCAGTTGGCATAGCTTCTGAAGCACCAACCTCAAAAATTCCATCAGCCTTCCTGGTAGTGGCAGGTCTGCTAGAACGAGTAGAAGACACATGTTGTAGAGAGTTGTCACTAAGATTTTCAAATAAGGTCCATGCCTCTTCTTCACTCTTCAACATAAAAGTACCTCCACATGACGCATCAACCATCTGTCTGTTGGCTTCTGTGAGCCCTTCATGAAAACTCTGCACTAGTTGCCACTTAGGAACTTGATGATGGGGACACTTCCTAAGAAGGTCCTTGAATCTTTCCCATGTCTCATAAAATTGTTCCCCCTCATGTTGGGAGAAACCAGTGATAGCACGTCTGAAAACCTGCTGGCGAGGTATATGTCTCAGGAACATAGTAGTCCCTAAGCAATCTAGCTCTTTCTCCATCAGCATTAGGAACAAGGTTATTATTCCTCTCTTCTGCCATGTTTTCAATTATTTCTTCCTCTTGCACAATGGTATCAACAGGGATGTTCCTCTGTTGTCTAAGAGTACGTTCAGGCTCAGGATCAAGAGGTATCAAAGGATCAGCCACAGAACGACGACCTTGCATATATTACTAAAAGCACCTGAAAAGAAAACAAAAACAAAATTAAAAATAAAATATAAAAATTTCCTAAACTAAAAATCCAATTAAAACTAATTCTGTAAAATCCAATCAATCAAATAGATAATCCCCGGCAACGGCGCCAAAAATAGATTCGTGTGTGAGTGTGACTCAAAAATATATCAATTAAAAATTTCCACACTTCGCAATAGAACGAATTCCTTGCAGAATAGGGCTATCGAAAGGAATGGGTATCGTACCTCAGGGATTATGTTCTGATGAGTTGGAACACAGAACTAATTCTAATTATATTTATAAGAAAAGAATTCTGATTTTTAACTAATTAAAAAGATAAAATAAAATAAATCAAAAGTAAACAGATAATGAAGATAATAAGAGAGAAACCTAGGGTGTTTGACTTCACCACTAACTCCACAATCAATGGTCAATTGAATCAACTATAGGGGAATTACATCATGCATAAGTGGTGTCGGTGGCTACAAGCTCACCTTCATCCGTCAAGAAGATAACATATGATTAAGGCTAAGCCATGGACTATCTTCGAGTGGCATGGGCCATCTGCCTAACTACTCTAATCTAGGGTGCAGTATGGTTCATCTTCTCTAGGCATAATCCATCAAAGCTCATAACAATATATTCAGTGATTACCATTGTGTAATAATCTCTCTCATGATCACAGAAAACAAAAGAGATTGAGTTCAATAACAACAACTAAATATCTAAGACAAGATAAGAAATCATTGAGATTGAATTTACAAGACTTTTATTGCTCAATTCATTAATAAGAATCCTCACAATTACACAATCTATGCATGTATATAAAGGTCCCCAATAATTAAAACAATCAAACCATTGATGCTTTGTTAGGGCTACATCAAAACCCTAGTGGATGAACTAGCCGCTTATGGTAGAAGAAGAAGCTTCAACTGTTGAGGAAGAAGACATCATCTTTCTGAATTACGCGTATGACTTCGTTCTCCAATGGCTCTGGAATATGTTTCTGTTCTCTTCAGCCCTCTCAGACTCTCCAATCTCTGTGTAAGCTCTCACTCTTCAGCCTCCAAGTCTTCCTTTTATTCCCCAAGAGAAAATCACCAAAGTCCTAATCCAATTAGGAATTAATTAGGGTTTCCCGCAGCACTAATCAGGTGGGTTTTTCCTGCTGACTTCGGCCCAACTTTTGACCCACTAGAAGTCCGATTCACGGAATTTTCGTGAAATACAAAAGTGTGCAGAATCAAATTTCGTTCAACCTTACGCGAAAATAATGTCGATTTGAGTCTCGGAAATAAAACTTCTGGTCCGTTTTCCAAAACGGGATTAAGACTGCATTATGCGCAGATTTGGGCTTCAGGCCTGAAACCTTCTTAAGCAGCTGTAATTCTCTTGGACCTCTTTCTTGGGCTGATTTGAGTTGAAATAAATGGTTGAGTGAATCTCCTTGATGTAAGCTTCATCTCACCATCTTGGATGTCTTCTTTAAAAGCCCAAAATCACGGTTTTAACTGAAATAATTATTAAGGCCCTGAAAATACAGAAAACACTAAAACAAAGTAAAATCACAAAATAATCTATCACTAAGAGAATAAAATACATAAGTTAAGAGGCTAGAATGCGTAACATTCAACGCCTATCACTGCCTTGCACTCTTCCATTGATGGACAAAATGAAGCTTCTTGGTCTGGTTCAGCTCCTTCTTCCCTTCTCCCGAATCTCTCTCTGTGTATATGATGTGTGTTGAGAGATATGTGAGAAAATGCCTCTTTTTGTGCTTTATGGCCTCCTTTTCAACCTTGGGGCCCACCATAAATATATATATATCAATATATATACCAACTATATCAAGAAGGTCCCCAAAGGTCTTGTTCAAGTCAGACAATCCCTCTAAGTCGTGCAAAAAGGGGGATTTTGTTGCAAGTGGGAAAGCAGGTGAGCAAGTGGGCAAGTGGCTCTGCAGAATCTCGATCAATCGAGATTGGAATCTTGATTGATCGAGATTTCGATCAATCGAGATTTCGATTAATCGAGATCAACATCTCGATTGATCGAGATGCCTTAGCTTTAGTTCTGACTTTTGCTCTTCAACTGCAAATGGCCTCAAACTTTGCTCCTTTTGCTACAAGACCTGCAATACATCAAAAACACAAAAATACCATAAACATATCTCGGTAAACGTAGAAATGGGACTAACATATGCAATAAAGAGGATTCAAATGCATAAAATAGAACACTTATCACACTCCCAAACTTACATATTGCTAGTCCCTTAGCAATGCAATATTACAAAAATGAAATTAACTATCTTATACAAAAATTTAATCATGCTCAGTCATCAACTTGATAAAGGGCGATCATCCATTCATTTCATATTTGGCAAATGCAACAAGTATTACAGAACTATGCGGGCATTAGCAAAAATGGACTTTCACAAACTACAAATAGACGACAGTCCCCACATAACGGCCAGACCGAACAAACATACCAATTCCAACCCCAAAATCCTCTTTGAAAAGTGAACATGCATTCTAACGCGTGGCTTTGTCATATTTGGTGAAGAATAAGAACAAATCTGCTTTTAAAAGAAGAACACATTGAAACGGTTCGACACTGTTGTTCATTATGGACTTTCACAAACTACAAAACATTGATGATTGCTCATGTGCGGATGACCGTGCAATGCTTAGCTCTTTTTGCTTTCTTGCAAGCCCGTGTAACGGCATTGGGCCAATGACTCCCAAACCAATTGGTTTTAGGGCATTAGGTGAAGAAGCACCCCTCGGACTTAATAACCGAGCTTACAAGGCGATGAGCTTAAACAAGCCACCCGCTTATCATTGCTCAACCTTGCACACTTATACGTGAACACTCCATGCTTAATGAGGCCTAGAGATCTGGTTTATTGAGTGAGAAGGCTTATTGCAAATTTTTCTCTTTTTATATATTTTTTTATTTTTTTTATTTTACAACAACCGGAAGAACTTATTCTTTAAGTTGTTCGAATAAAAACAGAATTTTTTTTAAAATTCTCCATCAGACTTATACCCCACAATTTAAATTGTATGTGTGCGAATTTGTGTGGTTAAGGACAAATTTAGGGCAAGAACTGTCCGTGCTCAAATTTGGACAAAAATGTAGACCATTCTAACCTATTACATAGCTTACAAAAGTGCGGGTATTTACAATGTTAAAGTTCTCAACTACCTGTGCATTTACCTCAGACATTTATTCGAATGATCTTCCTTTAAAACGCAAGACATCATAGCAAGCATGCAAAAATATCAAGGAAAGAAACTTGCTCTACAATGACAATCAATACCAACTCTGAGCATTGCATGCATATGCAAGTGGTATAGCATACCGCACCCCCAAACTTAGACGCAACATTGTCCTTAATGTTTGGACAAGAAGGACAAGGAAAGAATTTACAAGGATTGCAGAATGTGACAAAAATGACATTCCAATACCGGCGGTCATCCTGGAAATGAGAAAAACCTGCACGGAACACCAACTAGATACCACGAGCATTAAATGGAACAAAAAGGAGAGAAGACTGAGATCAGTGCACATCCAAGACTCTGAACTAGTGTTTCCCAATTGACTAAGAGGTCTATGCGATAAGATATTGACTATCCAAGCATGCTAACGTATAGCATGCAAAAGGGCTGCCTTTCTTTATTAACGCCATACTACATTGAAGCAATCTCAACAGTATCGGGAATTGAAACCAGGCGGTAATAAACGGAAATCATCAACTGAATCGCATATAACAAGTAGGCAAGTGGTACTACATACATAGTCAAAGTAGAGAGAGAGCATTGATATTGGCAGAAAGTAAAAATAAAGACAGGAAATATAACAGATGGTATAATAGAAAGGATAACTGCATTCCATATATATGAAAATAAGTTTTAGTACAAAGTGTACATGCATGCGGAATACACAAAACTAACATGGCCAACATGGCCTATCAAAAACAAAGAAAGAAAAATACAGAAAGTAAAGCAGACAATCCGAATAAATACAGCTAGTCTAAGGCGGGTGGTGGTGGCTCGGTGGGAGGAGTAGAGGTGGAGGTGGAAGCTCGGCCGGCAAATAGGAACTGCAGGTCCTGCCAGAAGGCTTAGAACTCATCTAAAATTGCCCTCTGACCCTGTGCCAAAGGTGTAATGTCTGATCTAATGCCCTCTAGCTGACTCTGCATCACCTAGACGTGCTCCTCAAAACCCTGCTAGAGCCACTCAACGTCAGCTGCCAAACAGGAGTAGCCAGTGGCTAGGATGTCATGCCGCTCTGCGGTGATATCCATCTCATCCTCTTCCATCTCCTCATCAGATGCCTCACCCTCTGCAGGCTCACCCTCATCCATCTCCACTGAGGCATCCATGTCTACATCCTCTGGTGGATTGCCCTGGTGGTCCTGTCGCTCCAAGTGTCGTCTCACCCTCTCCCACTGAGTAGGTGTCAAGCGAGTGGGCAGTGCCAACTGAATATCAGTATCACTGACCGGTATACTGGCACAGCTCAGGAAAGCGGCGACGAGGAAAGGAAAGGGAAGCCGCCAACTCGCTGCTCGCCTCATCCTCTTGTTGATAAGGCCATCCCAGATCTTGTACATCTGCCCCCATATCAGCGACGAGATAGAAAATCACATGCCCATGTGGAAAGCGTAAAGGCAACGGAGGAGGTCACCTCTGTGCTCTGCCACATGCTGCAGAGGACACGCGTTCTTGATGAGAACGGTGTTCAGGAACCATAATCTACTCGGGCACATCGATTTGGACGTGCAGTTGTGACTGGGCGTGGTAAACGCCCTGCCACAGATTTCCATCACGATGGAGAACAGTGTCGTGTCTGCTGGCAGCTTAGCTCTGTAAATTGGTTGACCGCCATGGTCAACTATATCTGGAGGCTGCTGGTGAGGAATTCCGAGCATCTATACAATCTGGCTCGGCGTGATAGTGATCATCGTGCCGCCCATGACCGTCTCCAATGTGTCCAGCACTGTGCAGGAATAGGTCATACGCTCGTAAAAGACCTGAACCAAGCGCTCATGCGCCACATCAGTGGGTGGAACACATAGTCGGTCGAGGTGACGCCGCCTGAGCTCTGCTATAGCCCACGAGCTGTCGAGATGCATCGCAAACTCTCTCAGCTCAAATATCTGCTCTGGGTGAAACCTCCGTGTCCGGAAGGCTCGCCCGGGCACCTCTCTAACACCACCGGGTGCATTCTTCACCCTCGCCATGATCTCAGAATAGTCTGCACTTTATTCCACAAATTACGTAAATAACAAGAAAATAAAATGAATACTAAAATAAGAATGAAAAAAAAAATGAAAAATGCGGTTATAGTCCATGGTGCCAACACATGCATTCCAAGGCACGCTTGAATCAACTCGATGAGATGCACTAGGAAGCAGCGTAATCGGATGCAACTGACATGATGGGTCTGTGGTTGCATGCAGTATATCAAGCATTCGATACAAAAAATAATGCAACATCTCACCCATACATGCACTCCTACCCCCGAAACCCGCAAAATTCCATTATGAACATAGCGAATGCACCATTCCACCCAACATCACCGGTCTATGCTTATTACGTCGAGAAACAAACAAAAATAGCGAGAAAGTAAGCAAAATATAGCCATGCATCACTTACCTCAAGGTGAAGATGATGATCGACACAAAAAGATGAAGACCTAACTCGCAGCTGCGAAGAGATGAGTGTGCGCGTGCTCGCGGAGATCTCGGACTATGGCGAACGGCGCTGGATGGTCGAGAATGGTAGATCAAGGGTGGGACAGTGCTCAGGGAAGCTTTGGATCGCTCAGAGAAGAGGAGGGAGTCGGATGGTCTTGGGAAGATTTGTTGAAATGAGAGGGAAGCCCAACAGTTTAAATAAGTAATCGGCTCACGTGCAGGCATCGCGTCAATCTCGATTGATCGAGATGCACATCTCGATCAATCGAGATTTTGATCAATCAAATTCTCAATTTCGATCAATCGAAATCCTACTTCGATCAATCGAGATCCTTCTTCTATCAATCGAGATCTCACTTCAATCAATCAAAATTTTGATTGATTGAGGACCTATCGAAGTGATATCGAAGAATACCACCTCTCGGGACTTTGGACTTGGAAAACTCTCTGCATTATTTCGATCAATCGAGACCAAAATCTCGATCAATCAAAATCTCGATTGATCGAGATCTCTGCTTCGATCAATCGAGATGCTCAAAAACAGTCAGCTTGAGTTATACTTCATGGACTTGGACTTATGGGACTTAGACACTAAATTGCCTAAATACAACATTTACCTTGGATTAAAGGGACATCATGGAAGCATGATAGCTACCATGGCCACGCCACCTTACACGTCTATGGCGTGACGTCCGAATTGGCTCACGAGTCAAAATACACGGGATCCGTCAAAGTGATGACATCCATGTATTCGGTGGTAACTTGATCATCCACGCACACTTTTAAGCGCTTCCCGTTAGCTTTAAACAATGATCCATCTTTCAAGTCCTTCAATTTCATCGCTCCGTGGGGAGCAACGGAATTAACCAAAAATAGACCATCCCAACGGGAGCGAAGTTTTTCGGGAAACAAATGGAGGCGTGAGTTGTACAACCATACTTTTTGGCCCGCAGAAAATGTTTTAACTCAAATATTATGATCATGAAAGGCTTTGGACTTTGCCTTATAGATTTTAGCATTCTCATATGCGTCATGTCACAATTCTTCCAATTCATTTAATTGAAGCTTTCGATTAGATCCGGCCGTTTGCATGTCAAAATTGAAAGTTTTGGTGGCCCACATAGCTTTATGCTCCAATTCAACCGGAAGATGGCACGCTTTGCCATAAACCAACCGGTAAGGTGACATTCCAATGGGAGTCTTATAAGCAGTTCGGTAAGCCCATAATGCATCATTCAGTCGCAGTGACCAATCTTTCCGGTCAGGCTGAACTGTTTTCTCAAGAATGTTCTTAATCTCCCTATTGGATACCTCCACTTGGCCACTAGTTTGAGGATGGTATGGGGTGGCTACTTTGTGTGTGACAGAGTATTTGGTAAACAAGGTTTGAAGGAATCGGTTACAGAAATGTTTACCTCCGTCACTGATGAGGGCCCGAGGTGTACCAAATCGGCTAAAGATATTCGCTTGAATGAACTTAACCACGACTACGTGATCATTGGTTTTGGTAGCAACGACCTCTATCCATTTAGATATGTAGTCCACCGCCACAAGTATGTACTCATGACCAGTAAAGGGTGGAAAAGGTCCCATGAAGTCAATGCCCCACACATCAAATATCTCAATAATAAGAATAGGGTTAAGAGGCATCATGTCCTTCCGAGACATCGCGCCAAGGCGTCAACATCGCTCACAAGAGCAGCAGAATGAATATGCATCCCGATGAAGTGTTGGCCAGAAAAACCCGCATTGAAGAATTTTTGCTGCAGTTTTCTTAGCACTAAAGTGTCCCCCACAAGCGAGTGTATGACAGAATTTGAGAATGCTTTGGAATTCACTGTTGGGTACACACTTTCGAATTATTTGATTGGGGCAATATTTGAACAATTGAGGATCGTCCCAATAATATGATCGTGATTAGGAGAAAAAATGATCCTTCTCTTGCTTGGTCCAAGAAGATGGTATTTTGCCGGTTGCCAAATAGTTGACAATGTCCGCATACCAAGGGATACTCTCTTGAGAAATGACAAAGAGTTGTTCATCCGAGAAGGATTCATAAACTAGAATGGAGTCATGGAGGGATTCAACAAGAATTCTAGATAGGTGGTCAACTACCACATTTTCGGTTCCCTTTTTGTCTCTAATCTCAAAATTAAAATCTTGCAACAAGAGTATCCATCGGATCAGCCTAGGCTTTGTGTCCTTTTTGGCCAAAATATGCCAGAGGGCAGCATGGTCCGAATAGACAATGACCTTAGAACCTAATAAATAAGCTTGAAATTTGTCCAAGGCAAATACTACCGCAAGCAACTCCTTTTCTGTTGTGGTATAATTGATTTGAGCCTCGGAAAGGATTTTACTTGCATAGTAGATGACAAGTGGCAATTTGTCTACTCGTTGCCCTAAAACTGCACCCATGGCGTAATCGGATGCATCACACATGATCTCAAATGGGAGAGCCCAATTTGGAGGGATGAGAATTGGAGCGGTTGTAAGCATGGTGCGGAGTTTTTCAAAAGCGTTAAGGCACGCTTCATCAAAGGTAAAGCAAGTCTCTTTTTCAAGAAGGCGACACAAGGGCCGGGAGATCTTGCTAAAGTCTTTGATGAAACAGCGATAAAAGCCCACATGCCCAAGGAATGAACGAATCTTTCTCATCATTGATGGTGGAGGAAGTTTGGAAATGAGTTCAACCTTGGCTTTGTCAACCTCGATTCCTCTCTTAGACACAATGTGCCCTAGGACAATACCCTCTTGAACCATAAAATGGCTCTTTTCCCAACTGAGGATCAGATTGGTTTCTTAACATCGTTTGAGAACACGGGATAGATTTTGGAGACATGATTCAAATGAAGGCCCAAACACGAAAAAATCATCCATGAACACTTCCAAGAATTTTTCCACCATATCCGAAAAGATAGACATCATACACCATTGAAAAGTCGCCGGTGCATTGCACAACCCAAAGGGCATGCGTCTATAAGCAAATGTGCCAAAAGGACATGTAAAGGTGGTTTTCTCTTGGTCCCTCGGGTCTATAGTAACCTGATTATAGCCAGAATATCCATCTAAGAAGCAATAAAAACTTTACCCAGCTAATCTCTCCAAGATTTGATCAACAAATGGGAGGGGGAAGTGATCTTTCTGAGTTGTCAAATTTAATTTTCGATAATCGATGCACACTCTCCATCCCGTGGTGGTGCGTTGGGGAATTAATTCACCCTTATCATTTGGTTGCACCATAATACCAGACTTCTTTGGAACCACTTGAGTGGGACTAACCCACTTACTATCTGAGATGGGGTAAATAATTCCCGCATCTAGTAAATTCACCACCTCCTTCATTACAATGTCCTTCATATTTGGATTTAATCAACGTTGCGCCTCTCTTGAGGTCTTCGCATCTTCTTCCAAGTGTATGCAGTGCATACAAATAGAAGGATCTATTCCCTTAAGATCTGCCACACTCCATCCTATTGCTTCCTTGTGCTCTTTTAGCACTTGTAGGAGTTCCATCTCTTGATCATTGGTGAGATTGGAAGCAATAATGACTGGAAAGGTCTCATTAGCACCCAAGAAAACATACTTGAGTGTAGCCGATAGAGGCTTGAGCTCAAGTTGTGGTGGGGAAATTAGAGAAGGGGTTTGGAAAGTTTTGGACAAAGGGGGCAAGGGTTCTCTCAGAACTCTCCATTTAGGCAAATCCATGACAGTAGTGACATCGAGCATTGAATTGACTTCACAAATGGATTGCTCAATGTCAAAATCGTCACAGTTGAAATGATTTAAGCATGCCTCTAAAGGATCCTTAGAAATAATAGAAGGAAGTGCTTCTTGAACAAGGTCTTCCACTACATCAACACAAAAGCACTCACTTTCGTCGTCTGATGTGTGGTGAGAAGCATTAAAGATATTCAAACGGACTTTCATATTCTTGAAAGAGATATCCATCACTCCGGTACGGCAATTAACGCAAGCGTTTGCCGTGGCCAAGAATGGACGACCTAGAATGATAGGAATATGTCGATTTGGATTTTGAACCGGTTCCGTGTCAAGGACTATGAAGTCCACCAAAAAGTAGAATTTGTCCACTTGAATGATTACATCCTCAATAATGCCACGTGGTTGCTTCACCGAGCGGTCGGCAAGTTGCAACACAACAGTGGTAGGCTTAAGTTCCCCCAAACCTAGTTGTTGGTAAACTGAGAATGGAAGCAAATTGACACTAGTCCCTAAATCAAGAAGTGTCTTTTCAAAAGATTGATTTCTAAAGGTGCATGATATGGTTGGAGCACCAGGATCTTTGAATTTAGGAGGGGCTTGGTGTTGGAAAATGGAGCTTATGTGCTCAGTTAGGAGGACTTTCTTAGGAGCATTATTCCTAGATTTACTCTTTTGAGTGCACAAGTCCTTCAAGAATTTAGCATAGGAGGGAATTTGTCAGATAGCATCAGGGAAAGGGAGATTGATCTTTACTTGTTTGAAGATCTCCATCATGTCTTGAATTTTCTCTCCTTGCTTCCCAAAATAAGAAGGTTCCTTCAATCTTTGAGGAAAAGGAACTGGAGGTTCAAAAGAGGTATCAAGGTTTGGATTAGATGATGACACAACTTCACTTGCCTTCCTTTTGGATTTAGTGGGATATTGGTCACATTTGGATTTAAGGGAAACAATTTTGGATTTAATTGGGATTCTTTTGAATTTTTGGATTGCTCTTGGGATTTCTTTTTCTCTTCTTCCCCTACCTTGGAATCGATGATTTTACCACTCCTTAAGGTGGTGATTGATTGAACTTGCTCCGGAGGAGCATTACAAGAGGAAGATGATGGATCCTCAATCACATTAACACCCTTAGGATTCGCCACCGGTTGACTCGGCAACTTACCTTCCTCTCTCCTATTCAAGGCATTAGCTAGTTACCCGATTTGAGCTTCTAACCTAGCCATAGATTGAGCATTAGCTTCAAGCTTAGAGATTGATTGAGAGTGAGTTTGCAATAAGCGGGTATTGGCCTCAAGATTGCTTATTACTCTTTCTTCAAAGCCTTGGCTTCTCGGAGGAGGTGGTGGTTGTTGGTAATTGGATCTTTGATGGTAAGGTTGAGGATTTGGCCTATATTGAGGCTGCTGAGATTGGGAATTGAAAGAATTTTTCCCTTGAAACGAGGGACTTGATTCTTGAGGTTTCCATGAAAAAGCCGGATGATTCTTGTAACCAGGATTGTACGTATTTGAATATGGATCATTCATCTGTTTAGAGTGCAATGCATTCGCTTGCTCTTGAGCATAATCAGGAGATTGCCCGGCAATAGGACAATCTCGCACAAAATGTGAAGTGTTATAGCAAAACGAACACACTTCCTGATTTTGAACAGGTTGGCTTGGAGTAGGCAGCCCATTTTTTAGGATAAGGCTTCTACTTGCATGGCAACCTCATCCACCCTTGAAATCTCATGCACTCCTCTACAAGGTTGGGTGGATTTCCCTTTCCTAGTGGAGGAGTGTTGAGCTGAATTATTGCTAGGGTTTAAAAAAGTTTCCATACCTCATCGAGGCTTTTCAAAAGGTATCCTCCTCCACAAGCGGAGTCTATCATTTACCTATGTTGCTCACTCACCCCATCATAAAACTTTGCACTAGCTGCCATTTTGGGACAGCATGATGCGGACAAGATTTAAGAAGATCTTTTAATCTCTCCCACATCTCATGAAATTGTTCTTGATCAATTTGGGTGAATCCGGTGATTGCTCGCCGAATATCACTCGTCTTTCCCATTGGGAAGTATTTTTTTAAGAACTCTATTTGCATCTCTGCCCAAGAATGGATTGAGTTAGGTTCTAAGGAATTGAACCAACTTCTAGCTTTATCTTTTAAGGAGAATGGAAACATACGCAGCTTTAGATCATCCTCCGTAAAGTGTGGTACCCTAATGGTGGAACACACAGAAAGGAAGTAATCTAAATGTCGGTATGGATCCTCATTAGGGAGACCATGTAAGCTATTAAGAAGATTGATGGTGGAGGACTTTATTTCAAATTGATTTGCTACTACATTCGAAAATTGAATACACGAAGGTACTTCAAATGTAGTCGAAAGATAAAAGTCCATAAGCAACTGTCCTTGAGGAGGAGGAGGAGGAGGTGGAGGTTGTTGTTCATGATTAAAAGGAGGTAGACCGGGAGGTTGTCTCTCATTTGGGTCCATGTCTTCAGTCCTAGGCAATATAGGGTCCCTAGAGGTTCCTCTACGTTGTCTAAGTGTTCTTTCAAGTTCAATATTACACGGAAGCAACGGAAGTGACAAGGACCGTCTACCTAGCATGTATTAATAGTAGAACAACACCTCTATACGCAAAATAAACAATAATATATACAAAAAAAAAATGAATGAACTCAAATCCACTAATTTTAGACTTTATACTCACAAAGGGTTCCAACTTTAATCCTTTTAGATACCCGCTATGTGGTATACCTAAAATCAAGAAATTTGAGAAATAAGAACAAGATATATACAAAAAAAAAGAATGAAAGAATTTCTAGCCTAAGAATTAAACCAGATTTTGTCTTTCAATGGCGACAATTAAACCGTAGTCCTCGGCAACGGCGCCAAAATTTTGATGTGGCTAAACTTGAATTATATTGTAAGCTTATTTTTGCCCCTTTATCAAAATATAATTTAACCACTCGCAAGAGCACGAATTTTTGTAGATACGGTTCTATATAAAGGGTATCGATCCCACGAGGACTTGTCGTAATTGTCTTAAAGAAAGATTACTTCCACTTTAATCCTAAAAATATGATTTTGAGTTTTGTTTACAAAACTATTGCATGATTGTAATAACAATAAATTTAAAGAATACAAGTTGGGAGGGAGAACTAGGGGTGGTTTCCACCACTAGCCATTCACATGTTCATAAGTGTAGCAAGCTTGGGATTCATAAATTAAATGCCTAACAATGTCATTAGGCTTGTGACCTCAATGACATATCAAAAGATTAATGTGAGCACTAACCTATCATAATCCATCTTCAACAAGCATAGTTCTTCAACCTAACTAATTACCCTACTTTCTAAGTGAACCTACATGCATCCAAACTACCTTATCTTGGCATGGTTTATACAAGCAAGCACACCACATACATTTAAAGTACCATTACTTAGCCATCATTTGCCCTTCTTGTGGAAGAAACAAATGTTGTGCATTCACAAGATAGATTCTACTCTAAGACAAGAATAAAACCAAAATCAAATGAATATATAAAAGAGATGTATTAGTGTACATGGTCACTAGGCTAAATAATCAACATTTAAGAACAATCCCAAAATGTTACAACAATGAACAAGTTTACATGGCTAGGGGCTTCAACAACACCCTAGTATAGAATTTAGTTGCTCCGCCTTGCACTCTTCCATTGATGGACAAAATGAAGCTTCTTGGTCTGGTTCAGCTCCTTCTTCCCTACTCCCGAATCTCTCTCTGTGTATATGATGTGTGTTGAGAGATATGTGAGAAAATGCCTCTTTTTGTGCTTTATGGCCTCTTTTTCAACCTTGGGGCCCACCATAAATATATATATATCAATATATATACCAACTATATCAAGAAGGTCCCCAAAGGTCTTGTTCAGGTCAGACTATCCCTCTAAGTCGTGCAAAAAGGGGAATTTTGTTGCAAGTGGGAAAGCAGGTGAGCAAGTGGGCAAGTGGCTCTGCAGAATCTCGATCAATTGAGATTGGAATCTCGATTGATCGAGATTTCGATCAATCAAAATCAAGATCTTGATCAATCAAGATTTTGATTAATCGAGATCAACATCTCGATTGATCGAGATGCCTTAGCTTTAGAATCTGAAGCTCCCATTTGGATCTAACCCATGAACAAAGGGTGTTCGAGCGAACACGACTCGAACCACCACCACAGCCTCCTCCAGCCGTCGCGATCGCCGTTGCCATCGCCGTCGCCTAGGTGAAACCCCACCGCAAGCAACCCCCTTCGCTGTCAAAACAACCTCCACCACGAACGAACCATCGCTCGCACCTCCTCCAACCCGCGAACTCCACTGCCGAAGGGACCCATCGGCGACACCCCTGCCGGAAACGGCCCCCGTCGCCGCTGCTAGGGTCATCGAAACTGATCCCATATGCCGCCGTCACGGCTCCTCTCTCTCTCCCTCCCGATCTTCTTTTTCTCTTTCTCTCTCTCCCCGATTTCTCTTTTCTCCTTTTCTTTTCTTTTCTTTTTCTTTTCTTCTTTTCTCTTTTTCTTTTCTTTTCTTCTTTCAGCTGAGACCATGTGATCAGATTCCTTATCCCTTGTATTTCTCATGTCTTTTGTGCACCACTAGTCTTCAAATCATTCTCCTCCACGTCTTATATTTACATATATAATATATACACAATACACCACATGGGAATCCACTAACACATATACACCTATACGTAAATACATTACACATATACTTGTACATATATATGCCCATACATATACACAATTTTATGTGTATATATAATAATGTAGTTACTTAATAGATATATTTATAATTTAATATAAATCTATCCCATATATATATATACACGCATCCTCCGGCATTACTATAATTCCACGTACAAAATCTCCTCCATCGCTTTATAAATATATAATTCCATGTATATATATCCACGTTGTTCCGAATTTAACTTATTCGAAAAAAATAAATTCGGGCAAAATTCACCCAGAACCGGTCAAAATTATTCTGGTTCTTACATAACCTAACCACTGGAAAAATTAGAATACAATATATCCCCAATACAGAGAAATATAACTTGAACTCTCAGAGAATCATGATCAAGCTCTTAACCTTCAAATGTAGTGTCCACCAAACCTGTAAAATCTGCACATCATGCAAATAACACTACCTGTGAAAGCTTAATCAAGAAAATTATAATGATATAAAATCATGTCCAAACTCCCCCTTAATCATATACCAAAAAAAATATGTTTCCCCATTTATATATGTTTCATATGTCATCCCATTTCTAGTATTAAGTCTCCCCCTTTTGGAACAAATTGACAAAGTAAGGCATATGAGAACAAGAGAGAACAAATATGACATAATTAAATGAGAAACACCCTCCAATTTAATATATCACGTAAGTTTCAAAATCATAGAAGGTTGCACATAGACACATTAAGCATGGCAAATAAAGAAAGCATAGAACATAACCTGTTTGCACAAAATAAACATAGAACATACCAAGTTCAAGTACCAAATCTAGACACAAATAAAGCTAACTACTCAAAGTCTAGAAAAAATTGAACTAAGTCTCAACCATCATGACTTAATTCTCCTCCTCCTCCTCCTCCTCATCATCATCATCATCATCACCATGAGCTCTAGAAGTTCCAGGATGGCCTCCCCTAATAAATACTTCAAGCATTAAAAATTTCCTCTTCAAGTACTTTTCCAACCCCTTTATGAATTGATTGTATTGTCTAGCATTCAAAGCAAGCTTAGAATCCGGAACATAAAGTCCGACAATAGGAGTTTGCTGAATTGATCCACCCTCTTTCATACAAGATTCAATGATGATTTTTGGAAGCAAAAATAAATTTTGATTTTAAAAATACTTTGCAAGGAACTACTCACAAATTAGAGAACACTACTCAGATACCAATTGTGAGTTGCGCAGTGCAGAAGTTGCTGTGAATGTTAGATTTAAAACCTAGAGGGGGGTGATTAGTTTTACTCAATTTTTGCTTAATTATTTAGATTATTCAACTTTAAATCCAATTAAAATTTTAAGCAATCTCACAAAGCAAGTAAATAAATAAAGTGTAGTAAAGTAAAGCAAATGAATGTATAAGATATACGTGGAAAACCCAAATTGGGAAAAAACCATTAGCAAGTATTTTGTCCCCTTCATAGCATGATCTTATTCTCCATCCTCACCAATGAACCGTTGTCAAAGAAACTAATCCAGTAACTTAATCATGAAGAAATGTTCAATGCAGTCTTCGAACAATTGATCAACCAATTAGAGAACACCCTAAATCACTCAATGAATATGTGTGTGCTCTCAAAAATATAAACAAACAATTTGAGGGAAAAATTCTTTGCTAGAAAAATATCTCAATATTTTCTCTCTCTAATTCTCAGTTTGATGAATATTTGAAAGCTCTGTGAAAGCACATTGTGAGAGATATCATATGAGATTTTCATAAGGATTAAAAACCCTAGATTTCCTTATAAAACAAGTTAAAATCCAACAGTAAACAAGCCCCCACAATTTTAGAAAGTTTTGGGTCCATTCTGGGTCAAAACTAGACAAAATTGGTCCAAATTTGCAAACCAAAAAAGTTGGACTGGTCCGGACTTCACTTGGACCAGTCTAACTCCTATAGCATACTCAACAGGAGTTATTGAGACCTCTTGGGCCAGTTCAGTCTTCACTTGGACCGGTCCAACCTTAAAAAGTTCACTATTTTGTTGAAAACCCCCTATTTTCAAGGTCGGAACATCCTGATTTTAAAATATATGTGTTCTCACCACTTTACCTGGACTACATGACTCTTATATGTGATAAAACAATGATCTAATACATTCAGAACCTTCTCAAAACTTCAATCGATTGAGTTTTTATTCAGGCCATTAACAACTTTTCTTGAAGATTATAGCTTCATTCTTTGATGAACTCTTGCATGATTGGTGTAGAACTTCATGCTCACTCTGAGACTTCAATTACATGATCAATGATAGAAATATAAGTCAAATAATACAACTCAATCATGTTTGGTTTTGACACTGAAGATTGCAAATTATAAAAATATATATCATAGTTGCTTTATAGATGATTCTTTTTCACCTCTAGGATGAATGGACTGAAGTTTACATGATGACTAAGAGAAATCTGACTCCAAATAGTTCAAAAGTTTTAAAAGTTACAATTGATTTTTTACCAGGTTTTATATTAAACTTGAGGGAAGTGTTGGTTTTCTAGGATAACTCTCAACTCTAGTCCTATAGCTCAATTACCTAGGTTTCTATGGAAGCCCACATAAATAGAGTTCTAAAGAGACCATTCCTAGCTCTGGGACATTTAACTAGCATGTTTTAGGACACTTTTTGTATGAAAGGGTATGTATTTAAATTATAATATTAAACTTGTTCATTTGAAACAAATGTATCGCCGAAATACATTAAATTTATAAAGAAGTATAAACATTTTTAGGTACATAAATATCATGCATACTGAGATTTGATTCAATATATGTTGTCTTAAACATTTTATGTTGTTATAGAGAATCAGTACACAAGGTTTTTCTTGATGTGATGCAATTTTGATGAGACTTTTTGGTCAAGGTTTTAAGCATTTCATAGTTTCATTTTCTTTTTTGATCTATATGTTTATTTTGGATGAATTGATGTAGATCTTATGTGATTCTTAATTCAATGTGCCTGGACATGTGCAAAGATTTGGTGAATTGGTACTTCTTGAATACCTTTTAGAGAACTTATAGGAATATTATTTAATTTTGGCTTGGTTTTAGCTATGGGGCTTTGACTTAGGGGGATTTTGAGGTTATTCCTTCACACATTATGGGATTTTTCTTGGATTCTCACCATTGGATTTCTATTTGAAAAGATAATTTATGAATTTCTGTTTCAAAAGATAATTTCTGAATTTCTGAAGAGTTGACTATATTACTTATTATTGGTTATTAATGTTCACTGAGCAATATATATTTACAAAAGCAACTGCCTTAAGAAATAAAAAATTAAAGTTATTTTCCTTCATTTTCAACAAGGAAAGTATTAGATTTAATGCATCAACTACTTTGATTTAGTAAAAATGAAATCTCTGAATCATGTTTGTATTATTAGAGGGTAATTCTATTAGGTGAGGCATGTATTATCAAAATTGTGAAGTCTATTTTATTTGTTAGGGGAACATTTGGAGGATAGGATACGAATGGGAGATGGATTTTAATTCTTGTGAAGTGGCCTCCCAAAGAAACAAAATGGCACCACTTCCTATAATCTTAGAGGATTAAAATGTTCCGTTATTTATGAGTGATGTACTTTTGAAGATGGCAATTGGCCTGTTAGACAACATATGGTAGAATATTTTAGAGAATCTAGTGCTTTAATGGCAACAAAATTTTCTTAAGAATTTGAACTTAATGAGTATTCTGATTCTTTTATCTCATTGTAAAACTTAAATTTTACTCAATCGCAGGAGGAAATGTTTATTCACATGGTTCTCTAAATTTGGATGATACTATTGCATCAACAACTAGGTACGAGGGGGACATATCCTTGTGTGTTTGGACATGATTTCATGACTCAAAGTTCTGGAGTCATTGTCATCATCATCATTCATCCTCTAATGAAAGTGGTTGCAGTTAGAAAGAGGGCCCAAATCACTGAGCAAAAAAGTGATTAGATAACGGAGCAACTTGGTTGCAGGTATTTGTGAAGGAGTCTATAACATCCTGAAGGAGTCTATGTTTCCTTTGTTGTTGAGACTTAGGGGAGGAATGCAGATCTTTTTGAAGACATTGACTGGGAAGACCATCACATTAGAGGTTTTAGTTGATTTGAGAACACCTTGAAATATGCATATATGTAGTTCATTTAAAATATAGATAATTTCTAAATACTTTGTAGTTTCTTAGTGCCTTTTGTTTCTAAATATTTTGCTCTTCCAGAATTGAGTAAAATTTGTTTGTATATATACAACTTCTCTATTAAGTTTCCATATGTCTCTGGATTATATATACAAGGATGTTTCTGCTTTGGTTCATAACCAGAATAAATAACAACAACAAAAAGAATTCAAGCAGCCAAAAAGAAAAGAAAATAGCAAAAAAAAGAAAAAAAAGAAACAAACTTACTATATTATTTGAGATGGTATGTACTGTCATTAATAATAGTGACTATTAGCGACAAAATAGTTGTCGTCACAAGTTTACAAAGTAATAGTGATGGTTGTTACTATCGCTAATATGTTTAGACGAAATTATTAGGGACGGTAACTACTATTGCTAAAACCCCAACTTTCAGACTTTTAGCAACAGTTTTTGGACTTTTAGTGATGATTTTTATCATCACTAAAGCCCTAGATTCTTGAAGTGTTTGATGATTAATTTAGACCCCATTCAATACTAGAATTAATGAAAGTTTGGAGTAAACTATTTTTTTTAAATTGAAGCAAATTAATAAATATTTGAAGCAAATTAAGGTACAAGTACATGTATAAGTATATATATCCAATATTTGTTTTTGATTAAAGGGATGGATCATCAGTCATCTATATGTATAAGTTATAGGAAATTAAGCCAAAAATCTCAATCTGCATGAATTCATAAAATTGAAGTCATTTGGCAGTCTCTCTTGTCTCTACTAGGCTTATGAACTTTGATATATTGTAGATCTTTAACTAAGAAAATCTCCTTAAGTATCAAGCATTGGACTTCTAAAGCATTATCTTATGTTTGAAGATTGCAACTGATTAGGGCAATTTTGTTCGGCACTCAATTGTTTTGGAGTTCCAAATTTATACTTCCTAAAAGCACCCTAACTAATATAAGTGGTATATTTAGAGCTTTCATTTGGATAGACCAAAAGCTCAAGAAGAAGAGTGCAAAAATTACCCGATCAACTATTTGTCTTCCAAAGGAAGTTGATGGCTTAGGTAGCCCAAACCACCACACATGGAACAAATTTGTTGTTATGATCGAAAAACCTTTAGAAGATACTCAAAGGAAATGAAGATATGCTTTGGATCAAATGGTCACACACTTACCTACTAAAAGAAAGGTACATATGGGAGATTGACATTCCTGGGCAGTGTTCTTAGAATTAGCAAAAGTTACTTTAACTCAAGCCTGCTTCCTAACCTCTTGTCAAACTCAAAATTGGAAATGGCATAAAATCCAATTTTTGGTTTGACAATTGGTGTTCACTTGGGCCTCTGTGTCTTCGAACCTCCTCCTAGCAGCATAAGCATTCTACCTGGCTCATCCTTTATCCCCCTCAATCTGAGCAATCAATCCATATCTCCAACATCCAAGAAATTTACCTCTTCCTTGTTATCACAGACCTGATAAATTCAATTAGATTCCATCTCCCAATGGTGACTTCTCCATCAGAGACATAATCAAATTCATGCAGCAGGATGCTCCAAATCTTAATTTGTATCACCTAATTCATTCTGAACAAAAGATCCCCAAGCATAATTTTATTTTTTGGATGGTTTTTCAAAAACACATATCAACATTAAATAGAAGACCTATGTCAAGACTCCATATTCTGAATAAATGTGTGTTATGCTCAGCTAGCACTAAATCACATGACCACCTATTATTTCAATGCTCATTTACGGTTCCCATTTTGGCATTTATTCAAACATGATGTGGCTTTCATATCATCCGATCCACATGGTTTGATTTGATTAATTGAGCATCAGTTCATTTGAAAGTAATACCAGCAAATTATCGAACCACCATATGCAAATTATGATTCGTTTCCACTTCTTAGAATATGTGGATGGAAAGAAATAGAAGATGCTCAAGTGGAAAACATATTTCCACTTCCTCTATTCTCCATTGTATCAAAGTTATAAGACTAAAACTTTTATTGTGTATTTTCATTCACTCCCGAAGTGCTAGACGTATTATAGTGGAATGCTCCTTAAAGATTGTGATTCGCCCTCCATCGAGACCACCTGATTGATCGTCTAATAAGGAATTTGCATGATTATCGATGAGGAATGCTTTGCTTTATCACAACATGACCCGATTGAATTACAGGACCAAAGGTCCAATTTTTTAACTTTGGTTATTATGTTATCGAGTTTGGGTTGGGGTTTTTGAAAAACATTATTTATTGGAACATTGTAACAGGTCAGGCGCTTATCTTCTAATCCAAAAGCCTAAGCTATTGGGTAGTGTTGCGTACCCACCTTTATATGCTCAAGTCTTTCCCCATCTAGATCCGATGTGGGACAAGTTAGTCGCTCTAACATTCTCTCCCACCCAAACTAGCAACTCTCTTATTGCAGTTGGGCCACCCTACCTACCTGAGGCAGACCCAGACTCCTCCCGACCAAGCGCTTGATGTGACACTAGATCAAGGAGTGGGTTTGGCTTTGATACCAAATGTAACAAGTCGGGCGCTTGCCCTTTAACCCAAAATCATAAGCTATTGGATAGTGCTGCATACCCAACCTTAAATGACCAAGTCCTTCTTCATCCGGATCCGATGTGAGACAAGTTAGCCCCTCTAACAGCCAACTTCTATGGGGTTGGGCTAATATGCCTATTTTACATGTAGTTTTGTATGCCAAAGCCTAGCCTTGTGTTTTCTTCTTTTGGCCTATTCTTTCTAAATTAATACTATAAATTTACCATTCAAAGAAATAGTAATAGACGAGTTTTAATGAATTTAGGTTTTTAAAAGTACAAAATTATGAAATCATTAGTTTAAAAAGAAAAAAATAAAAAATTATTTATTTCAAATTTCATGGTATTTATGTTAAAAACCAAAAAATAATTGTTAATATATATTTTAAAAAATAAATATATTACATGAAATAATTGCTAATTAACTAGTATTTCTGTAAAGACAATTGATAAAGTAAACAAATAAATAAAGAAGATGAGTTAATAATGTTAAAAAAAAGGATAATAACATAATTTGACCCAATATATATATATATATATATATATATAGATATTGTACTATACCACATACAAATTTAAAAATTTATTATACGACTCAAATGACTAGAGGTTTCCATTTAAATATATAATGGACCAAACTCGCAATAGACGTTCATCTTCCTTGTGTTTGAAATGATAAAGTGGCACAGAGAAGACCTTTGCACGTGGTTATTGTGTTGACAGAAAATGAATGTCCAAAATGGTCGTTTCTTGTTGGTATCCTTTTATAAATATTATGGTAAATGTTAATGTTAGGGTATTTAGGTCTTTGCACTTTGTAATGTGTCAGGAGTTCCTTATTTGAACAATATTTAAACTTTAGGAGGGTTTATTGAATATTAGAGGGTAC
The DNA here is from genome assembly GCA_026545225.1 of Cornus controversa. Taxonomy (NCBI): domain Eukaryota; kingdom Viridiplantae; phylum Streptophyta; class Magnoliopsida; order Cornales; family Cornaceae; genus Cornus; species Cornus controversa. The sequence goes on from CM048845.1 coordinate 59,570,906, forward strand.
ATGAACTATATTGATACTATGAGAGTGTTTTTTTGCACTATATGATGAATTTTTCTATCACTGGTAAGGATTTTTTCAATGCCCTTTGTGTGTGTGTGTGTTTATTTGATTAATTTTTGTTATCAATGTACCTTTAATTTGATTATGGTGAATCAATTATGTGATTTAGGACTTATGAAAACTGAAGTTTTGATTACAAGCATGGCGGATTATGATTCAGTAGAATTCCCCAAAGTTTAAGAGCTTAATATGAGTGATGAAATTGTATTTGTAAATTTGTGCATTGCCTTTGTATTGTAGAATGGCATTATGGTTAGTGATATATTTTAGTTGAAAGATTGTGTCTAATTAATTATTTAAAGTTTGCATTTGTTCATTGCCTCTGTAATTTGTGCATTTCCTCCGTACAATTTGCATATTAAATTTCGTGCTTGGTATCCTTTTATTTTATTTTTTAATTTAAAAAGGATACAACAAGATTCAGACCAAAATTTAGCTAGCATTATAATGGAATACATTTTGACGAAGTGTATGGAAAATTGACGCCTCTCTATCAACTACATAGATTCACAAATAATGAAATACTAAAATTAGCATATAGAAAAATTCGTTCAACCTCTTATCCTCTCCATCTTTTTCTCACCTCTTCCTTATAAATGGCAGTTTCACATCCTCTAATTTCAATATACACCAGGAGAAGTGAAAATGGCAAAGGTCAATGCACTCATTGTCTCTGCCCTCTACCTCTTCGCCCTCGCTAGATTCGCCCACGGCTACCAAATAGAAGGCAAGGTTTATTGCGACCCATGCGGCGTTCAATTTCACACCAGTATTAGCAAATTCCTCGAAGGTAATTATTTAATTAAATAACTTTCATCTTATCCAATGCATTCAATGAATAAAAAGCTCTCAATTAGTCTTTTTTTTTTGTTTGACTATTAGATCTAATAGCATTGCCTGCGCATACATTGCAGGTGTGGATGTAGAATTGCTATGCAGAAATCAGGAGACCGGAAACGTGACGTACACAGTTAAGGGGAAAAGTGGCAAGGAGGGTGCCTACACTTTAAAGGCAGAAGGAGATCATGGCAATGAGCTTTGTGAGGTGATGGTGGTGGGAAAAAGCCCCCTACCTGAGTGTGCTGAACTCATGGATGACACAGCCACGGTTAGTCTTACAAATGATGGAATTCCCTCCGATGTTCGCTACGCCAACTACATTGGCTTCACAAAGAATGAAGCTGACACTGAGTGCGACAAAGTGCTGGAGGAGTTAGGTATCTACTCTGATATTTCTAATAATGAGGTCGATGAAGGTGAGGGACCTGCTTCTGAACAATAACCAGATAATGAGCAACAACAACCAGCTAATGAGCAGCAGCAATGGGCTAATGAGCAACAAAAACCTGCTACTTAATTCCGTGCTTTTGGCTTTTGCACAAGTTAATAAAGATTCACTTCTCTTGTATGTATCGAGGTGTATTCATTCCTATATATAGCAATTAGCTATATATCTATATATCTATATATATATATATATTAATGACAAGTACTTGAGTTCATCCTTAAATCCATTCATTAATGGGTATCATATCATTTCATGTTTTGGCCTTTTTATTTAATTTGAATGATAGACGTTATAATTAATTAAGTGGAGTACGTAATTGATGAACTATGTATATACATACATCTATATTATGTTTTATGTATTGATATGAAAAATGAGTAAATCAAGTACATGCCTTAATCTGCATGCATGCATAAATCTCGATATGCATGCATTCATAATCTGAAGCAGAGATATTTGGGAGTCACTCTCAGGGCCCAGGGACGGCAGCTGCCCCCCAGGCCCATGTTGGCCTACTAATTTTTTTTTATATATTTGCAAAAATTATACTAGGTGCAACCCCCCCCCCCCTAAATTTATTTTTTCACCAAATGCCGCCTCTACAATTAATTTTTTTCAAAATGCTGTCCCTGATCACTCTTTTCTCTACTAGGCTTAAGGCTTTTGATTGTAGATCTTTTAAATGAGAAAACCTCCTCTAGAATAGCGCATTAGACTTTTAAAGCATTAGGTTATGTTGGAAGGTTTCGACTTATTAGGGCAATTTTGGTCAGCACTCAAATGTTTTAGAATTTCAAGTATATGCTTCCTAATAGCACTCTAACGGATATAAGTGGTATCTTTAGAGAATTTTCTTTGGACAGACCCATAGCTCAAGATGAAGAGTGCAAAAATTGCTTTGTCAACTATTTGTCTTCTAAAGAAAGCTGGTGGCTTAGTGTAGGTAAAAAAATCCCCACTTATTCAAATGGGCGAATTGATACGCAAACAGACTAAGCCCAAGAAGGTTTGAGCCCAAGTACAATCAGAAGCCCCATAGAATTATTTCAAGAGAAAGAATTGGCCTAATCGGCCTCTTTATGAGGCCAAAGCAGCTGAACTTAGACATAAGTACAAACTCTATTAGGAATATGAATCCTTGAGAGAAAAGATGGATGCAAATAAGGGAATTTGAATCCAAAAAGGATTCAAATTTCAACTTGTATAAAGAATTTAGAATCGTGGTGGTCAGGAGAAGAAATACTTACAATATGGTAGGTCTGGGCAGACCCCTTAAGAATCAAAAGGCGGTGCCGCCTATACAACCAAACATCCAGGATCTTCTGGTGCAACCAAATAAGGCTCTGCGTCCATAGATCGCTGATCTTTAAGCAAGGGTTGAATGCGCCAAAAGCATGAGAGACCCTGGATTATAGCAAAATGAAGGGTCCGAATTGAGTAACCATTCGATGAGTGTCTCTCATCACAACTACCCTCAAGCAGAAACCCCCATCTCAGCTAGCCTAATGAATATTAGATCAATCTCTCATAGCTCCACCCAAAGTCAAAGGCCTAGATGCAGCGGGAGATCAATGAACTAAAAGGTAGCTGATCCTATTATCCAGTTAATTGAGCACTCACAGCTAGTGGGCTAACCTTGCCTATGTTCGTCCCCTTCGATGGAAAGACAAATCTGATGGAGCATATTTACCAGTATCAATGGAAGGTGACCCTGAATGCTGAAAAGAATGTGCTCATGTGCAAAATATTTCCATCTAGCCTGGCTGGGCCAACATTACTTTGGTTCAAGAAACAACCGCCTTTGATCACTGTGGCACAACAAACAAAAACCTAGGTTGTTAAGCTAAAGCCAAATCGAGTTACTCCTTCGACTATACTAGAGTTAGTGAAAAAGCATGAAGAGAAGATTACCCCTCAAAAAGTACCCCTGGCCAGACTCTATTATGACAATAAAAGCAAACGAATCTTTCGCTCACCTTCGGTCATCAGACAACCCCCATAACAAAGAGATAAAAGCAAGCATTATTCTCTCTATAGCGACTTCGGCCATACTATCAATGAATACAGAAGTTTAAGGTAATAGGTAGAGGCTCTAATAGCTAAGGGTGGCCCATTAGAATATGTTATTCAGGAAGAGCAAACCAAACCTTCCAATAAATCGTAGCCAAAGGCAAACAGACAGCAGAACCTGGCTCCCGTTCAGGTTATCAATGCTATTCATGGTCGACCAACCTCAGATCAAGAAAGAGAATCTGAAAGATGGTCATACCTAAGGAATGCTCAAAAAATTTAAAGTATTTAGAGAGATCCAGTTAGTGAATAACTGCTCGGCCATTGTACCAATTGTCTTCACAAAAGAAGAAATAAGCAAAATTCAGATGTCACATAACTGTAAGGACCGGAATAATTTTGACCGGTTCCGAGCGATTTTGGACCGGATTAAAACTTTTTCGAATTAATTAAATTCCGGAAAGGGTGTGGATATTTTCCCATGTATGTGGAAGGTGTGTATATATATATATATACGTATATATGGTGCATATATTTATAATTAATTATAAATATATGGTGGGCCTGTATGTGATTTTGGATAAGTAAAGAGGGACTTTTATAATTATATAAGTGTGGGAAAATACATGTGAATACATGTATTGTGTGATATTATGTATATATATATAAATAATGTATATATATATATTTGTGTGGAGGAGGATAAGTAGGCAAAAGTGTGTGGACCAAATGAAAGGAAGAAGAAAAGAGACCAAAAGTGGTCTCGGCTGGCTGAAGGAAAAGAAGAAAGAAAAGAAAAGAAAAGAAAAGAAAAGAAAAAGAAGAAAAGAAAAAGAAGGGAAGAAGGAGAATCTGGGAGAGAGAAGAGAGGAAGAAACCGAGAGAGAATCGGGAGAAAGAGAGAGAAACCGAGAGGGGATCGGCTCCGGCAGCTGGTGTCGTGGTTGTCCACGGTGAAGTTGTTCGGTGCGCGTGGTAGCTCCGTTCGGCTGAGCCATTCGCGAAGGGGGTCTGTCCGGCAGCTGGTGCACTCGTCCGGCAGGGGACTCACGGCCGGTGAGGCGCCGTTCGACTGGGGTTCTCACGGCCGTGGTTGGTGGTTGGTGATCCCTCGATTTTTGGATGGATTTGATGGGGGTTTGACCGGGGTGTTGACGGGGCTTCGGTTCGGGCTGTGGTGCTCGGTTTTGTGGACTTGGTTAGGGTTATTCCGACCATGGTGGTGGCCGGAGATGGGTTCTTCGCTGGTAAGGTTTATACGGCTTGTTTGGGCTATGGTTGGTCCAATTTTTTTTGGGGTTATTTCAGTTGGGCTTTTGAATGGATTTCACGGAATGGTGGAGCTGGGTTTAGCTGGGGTTGTGGTGATCTTACATTTGAGTTTGGTTAGCGATGAAGTTGTTCTATAGTGGAACTTCGGGTTCGGTTAGGACAGCCTATTTGGTGGCCGGGTTCAATGGTGTTCGGTGAGATTGGTTTGAACAACTATGAGGTTTCGGCGGTGGAGTTGGTTGGCCATGTATGGGGCTATTTTTGGTTTGGGGTTTGCGACTCCCATGGAGGTTCGGCCATGGTGATGGGTTGACTTGCTTGCGGTTTAGACTGATGGCCACAATTGTGACTGGCTGGGTGCAACCATGGGTAGTTGGTGTTGGTTAGGTTGCCGGTTGCACATCTAATTAGATTTGTATACATGAGTGGGGCATGATTTGTGTGGTTTTATGAAATTGATGGTCTAATGGAAATGAGCCGCCCATGTATAAGAATTGGGTTAAAGCCAATTGGGTTTTAGATTGGAAAGGGAGCCGGATTGGATTGGAAACAAAAGGAGATAAAGTGGTTCATGGGATTGTTCATGTGGACTTCGGCACAGGACTGGACCGAGCATGGAAATAGGCCACTTGGCAGGCACGGGCACAGAAAAAGCGGGACCTAAGGCAAGTTGATTCTTGCCTCTATCTCCTATGTATATTTTAATTATGTTGATTAATTTTACGTATGCTCTTATTTTGATCATATGTGGTGTTTGTATATATATATGTGCATATATATATATATAAAGATGGATACATATATGTATACACATAGGAGGTGAGGATATATATATGTGGGTATATATATATATGTGTGTGGGCTTGGAGGGTAAGAGCATTGTTAAATTCAAATGCTAATTTGCTTTGTTGTATGCATGTTTAGGGACTGAGCCATGTAAAGTATGCTAAATTATATATGTACATTTAGCTAGATGTTGCTTTGAATGCATATATGATTCTTATGCATGAAATGAGTATACGTAAATATATATGTTTATACATGTGGTGCAGTAGTAGAAATGCATGCTAAATTGATTATGGCATAGAAGGACATTGGAAAAGCATGAAGTATGTGAAGTGTTATGTATGTTTTTGCTACCTATATGGGTGACATGATGTATATATATATATATATGTATATATATATATAATTGCGTGATTGCATATGGTTGTAAGAATGCATGATTGGAATGAAAGCATGATTATTTATCCTAACATATGTATATATGTGATTATATGCATGATGTGACATATATATGTTGTGTATGTGCAAATGTGACTACGAATGATTTCGGTGAAAAGTATGTGTATTGGTGAAAACGTGAAAATGTGGTGTTTATTGATTTATGCATGAAAGATATGACTTTCTTGAAAAATGCATAAGCATGACGATTTCCATGATATGAGTGTGATGACATTGTGACAATCTTGAGGTGAAAGGAAAATGCATTGATTTGACGAAAATCCATTCATGGTGTGAATAAGTGCATTGATGTGATTATGTGCACTATTTGAAAAGCGAGTTTTTGGGGCGTGACAACATTGAGAATTAAGATGAGGGAATGGTCCCTAGGGTGAAAGACCCAAAACTTGGCCAAGAGGAGGTGCTCCATTCGGGTTAGTAACCCGATAAAGCACAAGCAGAGTTTGGGTGCCGAAGAGACCCTTACTATGGATGTGGTGTGATAAGCTAGTCCCCATTGAATTGATTTCCAGAAATTTATGGCGTGTGTTATATATACGAAATGTGACTGTCAAGTTGATATACATATGTATATATATATATATATATATATCTATGTATATGCATTGAGGTGGAAAGCATCACGCATGATTTGAAAAACGTGATTGTTTATGGGTAAAAAGCATGTATACATATCACGTAGACATGTAGCGATTTAATGTGCGTTTATGCATGACTTTATGGATCTTGTTGAGTAGGTGATGTGGTATTTGATTTACATTGTTCATGTAAATGCTTCTGTTCATATATGTTTTCTATACATAATGATGTTGGATGGGTATTGCTTTTGAACATGTTGTAAATGATTTTCATAAGTCATATATAGTTGATTTAATTGTTCATAAGTGCTAGAACTGCCATGTGTATTATTAGTTCATGTATGTTAGGAGGGGCATGACTTTAAATATTGTGATATATTTAAGTGCATGTATATTTTTGAGAATATGTAAGGATCGACCTGCTGCTGCGATGATAGTATGGTTCTACTTACCTTGTTGGGCCTTTGAGCTCACCCCCTCTCAGGTTTTACAAGTGTTGCTAGTTTTGGAGTCAGTTGGGGAAACTGATAGCACCAGTTGCAGAGGTAGTAGTTAGATCCCTTAGAATCTAATTTATATTCAGGATTTAGATAGACGCATTACATTTGGATTAAATGTATGAAGTGATTATGTTGAGCTAATCCCTTCAGATGTATTTCATTCATGTGATGTATAGGTATATAATACGGACATTCAAGGACTGAGACATGTATTATTTCGATTATATTATGCATGTAGTAGAAATGCTGGGGGGACACGAGCCCAGAAGTGTCCATTTTGATTATTAGATATAAATGCTGGGGGGACACGTGCCCAGAAGTGTCCATATGAATTGTAAAGCAGGTGTATTATGCCAGGAGCTGATTATTTAGAATGGGTCATGCCTGATTTTTGTAAAAATAATTAGAAATTGAGATTGTATGATCAGGTGGTGGTTATAGTGTGAGGTTGAGTAAACGGGTTCGCGACTCGGGGTTCGGGTCGGTCCGATCTTATGTCACCTGAAGGGTGTACATAGAGAATGCTTCTGCAATAGAATATATTATAATGAGACTAAGGTGTGGGATATTGAGGTGAAATTACGGATTCACCCCTGTTTCCCTCGCTCTTAACTGAGTGTCAAAAACTGGGGCGTGAGAACATGGTATCAGAGGTCTAGGTCAGAATACCTAGGGACGACGGGTGATGGTCGGATCATATTTGGGATTGTGAAGATTAGATCAAGTGTCTGATACCAACAGCATGGTATCAGAGCTCTAGGTTGGAATACCTAGGGAAGATGGGAATGGAGATATCACGTGTATGGTTAAGAATGTTAGATTTTGTACTTGATACCAGAGTGGTATCTATCAAAGCACTAGGTTGGAATACCTAGGGGCGACAAGTAAGGGTTGAGGAACTCTGGATTGCTATTAAGGCATTAGGTTTGAAAACCTAGGGTATCAAAGTCATAGGTTCGAATACCTAAGGACGTGGGTCAAATCACGTGTTGATTTGGAGATAAGCAATGGTTGATAGTTGTATAGATGATAGGTTTGATTTCCTATGGATGATAGTGGAATGACTTACTCGGTGTGAGCAATCCTAATGAAAGATCAAAGTGTTGAGGTGTGAAACATATTTCAGTTGGTAAAACTCCCAAAATTGGTTAAGTTTAGACCTTTGATTTGGTGTTTAAGTCTCATTAGTGAGCAATGAAGAGATACCACAAGGAAGCTTGCGAGTGTTTAAGTCCTTAAAGATACTTAGGGACTTAGGAGATTGATGAGTGTTTTGCCGAGGTTGGCAATTGAGATGGGATACAAGGAAGGCATATTGCCGGAGTTGGGCTAACTAGGAAAAATGGCCTGATCAAACATTTTTCTTGGATTAGTGTTCCTCTTACAATACGCTAGCTCTTGTGGATGTTGAGTTGTTTCGTCTGGATGACTACAGATAAGAGATCCCTCATGGTAGGGATACATCACTGAAGGTGATTGGTGTAGATAGTCAATATTGCTACCTTCGACTACAGATGTGGATAGATTGGTAGGTGTTTACCAATGAGTACAGAGGATGAGAGTAGGTTGGTTTGAACTGCTCTAGATTTTGTGTTCTAGTATGTGTGTACTAGGGGGACTGGGCGGTGTTTTCACACTTGCTCAAGCAGAGGAAGTACCGGGACCGTGTATGGTCAGGGGTATTTTCCTGGTATTAGCCCTAGGGTATCGATTTATGCATCATATGTCATATCATGCATGGTATGTGTTTATTTGATTAGCATGTTGTGTGTTATATGCTATGTGGTAAATATGATTCATGTAACTGAGCATTGCACTTTAGTGTTTCATTTTGCATTGCATGGCTAGTAGTGACATGTAGTCACCTAGAGAGTTTTGGTTTTGAGAATTAGTAAACCTAGGTAGAGGTTGAAATCAAGTGGACTATGATGTTGAAATAGACATGTTGTGATAGACTTTGGAATGAGAGTCTGGTGTGGATGAAGAAGGGCATGATTTGCCTTGGGACTTTCCAAACTGAGAGTTTTGTAGTCCAGATTTGCGTTGCACTCTTGCACGATTATTGAGGACTAGAGGTTAGTTAATTGACTAAGGATGTTGATGGTATTGTGATACCGGAATTCTAGACAGGGTATGTCTATGATATGTTATTGAGATAGTCGGATGAGGACTCGGAATTGACCTAATTCTTAGAGTCAACGGACATGTGATGACTTTGACGATGCATCGGCGATGCAACGTAATGCCTAGATGCTGATTAATGCAATAGTGATACATAGAAAGATTTGTGGGGTCCTAGACGAAGCAGTCAGGATCTTGGGGTCTCAAGTGAGATGTTGAAAAGGAATGGATAAATACCCAGGATGTCGAAGATGTCCGTTAGGGTCAATGGACGGGTAAGTCAGATTAATTCCTTAGGAAATGAGATTGTGAAGTTAAGGGCATGTAAAACCCTAATCTTAGCACCAAATGCCAATGGAATGTAGTCCACAAAAAAAATGGACAGGACTAGATGATTTGTTTTGACAAGCACACTCCTTATGTGCCTTGACCTTAGTGGTGTACTGTGATATGCACATGATTGATGTAGTTGGATCAAAGTGTGGATATAATGTTAAGAGAAGGATAAGTTGATAATGGATGAGGATCCTGACATATGGTATCCGAAGTGAGGATAGTTTCTTACCATGAAGGGGAGAGGTGGACGCAGTGGATGTGTAGATGCAGTGGGCTGCGGCCACTGTATGGTTGCTGTTTGGTTACTGTAGGTGACCTCAAACTTTCATTGGTAAGGGTTGTCTAAAGTGAAGTGCTAATATAAAAGGAATTCTCCCTAATTGTCAACTGATTCCTTGGTGTGAACGATAAAAATGGGAAATAGTTCTCTTGAGTAATGAGAGTGTGAAATCAGTGGGATGTAAGATCCTAGACTTGACATTAGATTCCAGTGGGTTGTGGTCTATGAGACTAGGCAGAGTTATGTGACTTGCTGTGGCAAGTACACCGCTTATGTGGTTTGTATCGGCGAGTGCACTGTCATGTGCCTTGCTGGTGAGTGCGCTTGTGATGTGCACTGGATTGATGTGATTTGTGTTGTGATAATGCCCAGGATATTGGACTAAGCCCGAGAATGGTATGCCAGAGATTGAGAGTCATGTTGGATATTAAAAGAATGACTTTGAGTATTGATGATCCCGGATTATAGGGAAGTATCACTGTGAGTGATTGGTATGATTAGTCAAAGGTGTTGCCTTAGACTAGAGGTAGAGATGGGTTGGATAGGTCTTGAGGTAGAGACTGTGGACTCTAGGAAGCAGGTGCTTCGGAGGATTTCGTGAGTGAACCGTAAATGTGCTTAGGATTCACTCAGCCATGTCACGGAAGTGGTTATAGTGCCTTACGGCAGTCGAGATGCACAGATTGTGCAAGACTTGAGTGTTATGAGTTAGGTGTTGCAAGTGTAGCGCCTAGGGTATGTGGAGAGAGAAAGTGACGCTTATTTGCGAGAGTAACGTCATGTATGGATTAGTTTTGGAGAAACCATGACTATGCTAATTTCGAGGACGAAATTCCTTGAAGGTGGGGAGGTTGTAAGGATCGGTATAATTTTGATTGGTTCCGAGCGATTTTGGACCGGATTAAAACTTTTTTGAATTAATTAAATTCCGGAAAGGGTGTGGATATTTTCCCATGAATGTGGAAGGTGTATATATATATATATATATATATACGTATATATGGTGCATATATTTATAATTAATTATAAAAATATGGTGGGCCTGTATGTGATTTTGGATAGGTAAAGAGGGACTTTTATAATTATATAAGTAAGTGTGGGAAAATACATGTGAATACATGTATTGTGTGATATTATGTATATATATATAAATAATGTATATATATATTTGTGTGGAGGAGGATAAGTAGGCAAAAGTGTGTGGACCAAATGAAAGGAAGAAGAAAAGAGACCAAAAGTGGTCTTGGCTGGCTGAAGGAAAAGAAGAAAGAAAAGAAAAGAAAAGAAAAAGAAGAAAAGAAAAAGAAGAGAAGAAGGAGAATCCGGGAGGGAGAAGAGAGGGAGAAACCGAGAGAGAATCGGGAGAAAGAGAGAGAAATCGAGAGGGGATCGGCTCCGGTGGCCCGATCAGCGGCGGCGAGGGCCGTTTCCGGTAGAGGCGTCGACGGCGATGTGGTTGTCCACGGTGGAGCTGTCCGGTGCGCGTGGTAGCTCGGTTCGGCTGAGCCATTCGCGAAGGGGGTCTGTCCGACAGCTGGTGCGCTCGTCCGGCAGGGGACTCACAGTCGGTGAGGTGCTGTTCGACTGGGGTTCTCACGGCCGTGGTTGGTGGTTGGTGATCCCTCAATTTTTGGACTGATCTGATAGGGGTTTGACCGGGGTGTTGACGGGGCTTCAGTTCGGGCTGTGGTGATCAGTTTTGTGGACTTGGTTGGGGTTATTCCGACCATGGTGGTGGCCGGAGATGGGTTCTTCGCTGGTAAGGTTGATACGGCTTGTTTGGGCTGTGGTTGGTCCAATTTTTTTTGGGGTTATTTCAGTTGGGCTTTTGAATGGATTCCACGGAATGGTGGAGCTGGGTTTGGCTGGGGTTGTGGTGATCTTACATTTGAGTTTGGTTAGTGATGAAGTTGTTTGATAGTGGAACTTCGGGTTCGGTTGGGACAGCCTATTTGGTGGCCGGGTTCAATGGTGTTCAGTGAGATTGGTTTGAACAACTATGAGGTTTCGGCGGTGGAGTTGGTTGGCCATGTATGGGGCTATTTTTGGTTTGGGGTTTGCGACTCCCATGGAGGTTCGGCCATGGTGATAGGTAGACTTGCTTGCGGTTTAGACTGATGGCCACAATTGTGACTGGCTGGGTGCAACCATGGGTAGTTGGTGTTGGTTAGGCTGCCGGTTGTACATCTAATTAGATTTGTATACATGAGTGGGGCATGATTTGTGTGGTTTTGTGAAATTGATGGTCTAATGGAAATGAGCCGCCCATGTATAAGAATTGGGTTAAAGCCAATTGGGTTTTAGATTGGAAAGGGAGTCGGATTGGATTGGAAACAAAAGGAGATAAAGTGGTTCATGGGATTGTTCGTGTGGACTTCGGCACAGGACTGGACCGAGCATGGAAATAGGCCGCTTGGCAGGCACGGGCACAGAAAAAGTGGGACCTAAGGCAAGTTGATTCTTGCCTCTATCTCCTATGTATATTTTAATTATGTTGATTAATTTTACGTATGCTCTTATTTTGATCATATGTGGCGTTTGTATATATATATGTGCATATATATATATATAAAGATGGATACATATATGTATACACATAGGAGGTGAGGATATATATATGTGGGTATATATATATATGTGTGTGGGCTTGGAGGGTAAGAGCATTGTTAAATTCAAATGCTAATTTGCTTTGTTATATGCATGTTTAGGGACTAAGCCATGTAAAGTATGCTAAATTACATATATACATTTAGCTAGATGTTGCTTTGAATGCATATATGATTCTTATGCATGAAATGAGTATACGTAAATATATATGTGTTTATACATGTGGTGTACTAGTAGAAATGCATGCTAAATTGATTATGGCATAGAAGGACATTGGAAAAGCATGAAGTATGTGAAGTGTTATGTATGTTTTTGCTACCTATATGGGTGACATGATGTATATATATATATATATATATATATATAATTGCGTGATTACATATGGTTGTAAGAATGCATGATTGGAATGAAAGCATGATTATTTATCCTAACATACGTATATATGTGATTATATGCATGATGTGACATATATATGTTGTGTATGTGCAAATGTGACTACGAATGATTTCGGTGAAAAGTATGTGTATTGGTGAAAACGTGAAAATGTGGTGTTTATAGATTTATGCATGAAAGATATGACTTTCTTGAAAAATGCATAAGCATGACGATTTCCATTATATGAGTGTGATGACATTGTGACAATCTTGAGGTGAAAGGAAAATGCATTGATTTGAAGAAAATACATTCATGGTGTGGATAAGTGCATTGATGTGATTATGTGCACTATTTGAAAAGCGAGTTTTTGGGGCGTGACAACATTGAGAATTAAGACGAGGGAATGGTCCCTAGGGTGAAAGACCCAAAACTTGGCCAAGAGGAGGTGCTCCCTTCAGGTTAGTAACCCGATAAAGCACAAACAGAGTTTGGGTGCCGAAGAGACCCTTACTATGGATGTGGTGTGATAAGCTAGTCCCCATTGAATTGATATCCGAAAATTTGTGGCGTGTGTTATATATAGGAAATGTGACTGTCAAGTTGATATACATATGTATATATATATATATATATATCTATGTATATGCATTGAGGTGGAAAGCATCACGCATGATTTGAAAAACGTGATTGTTTATGGGTAAAAAGCATGTATGCATATCATGTAGACATGTAGCGATTTAATGTGCGTTTATGCATGACTCTATGGATCTTGTTGAGTAGGTGATGTGGTATTTGATTTACATTGTTCATGTAAATGCTTCTGTTCATATATGTTTTCTATACATAATGATGTTGGATGGGTATTGCTTTTGAACATGTTGTAAATGATTTTCATAAGTCATGTATAGTTGATTTAAATTTTCATAAGTGCTAGAACTGCCATGTGCATTGTTAGTTCGTGTATGTTAGGAGGGGCATGACTTTAAATATTGTGATATATTTAAGTGCATTTATATTTTTGAGAATATGTAAGGATCGACCTGCTGCTGCGATGATAGTATGGTTCTACTTACCTTGTTGGGCCTTTGAGCTCACCCCCTCCCAGGTTTTGCTAGTTTTGGAGTCAGTTGGGAAAACTGATAGCACCAGTTGCAGAGGTAGTAGTTAGATCTCTTAGAATCTAATTTATATTCAGGATTTAGATAGACGCATTACATTTGGATTAAATGTATGAAGTGATTATGTTGAGCTAATCCCTTCAGATGTATTTCATTCATGTGATGTATAGGTATATAATACGGACATTCAAGGACTGAGACATGTATTATTTCGATTATATTATGCATGTAGTAGAAATGCTGGAGGGACACGAGCCCAGAAGTGTCCATTTTGATTGTTAGATATAAATGCTGGGGGGACACGTGCCCAGAAGTGTCCATATGAATTGTAAAGCAGGTGTATTATGCCAGGAGCTGATTATTTAAAATGGGTCATGCCCGATTTTGTAAAAATAATTGGAAATTGAGATTGTATGATCAGGTGGTGGTTATAGTGTGAGGTTGAGTAAACGGGTTCGCGACTCGGGGTTCGGGTCGGTCCAATCTTATGTCACCTGAAGGGTGTACATATAGAATGCTTTCGCAATAGAATAGATTATAATGAGACTAAGGTGTGGGATCTTGAGGTGAAATTACGGATTCACCCCCATTTCCCTCGCTCCTAATCGAGTGTCAGAAACCGGGGCGTGACAATAACGATTTGCTCTTGACTAAGTTCATCGTAGCCAACAACGAAGTGAAAAGAATGTTGGTGGATGCAAGAACCAGCGCGAACGTCATAACCCTATCAACCTTCTGATAGATGGGCCTGAAGGCGTAACGTATTAAGCCTACTACCAAACTGGTGGTACGGCTTGATGGTAAACAAGTAATTCCAATTGGGGTGGTCAAACTCCTAATAACAGCAGCTGCTAGAACCTTAACTAAGACCTTCGTCATTGTCGATTTCAACTCTTCATACAACATAATAATGGGAAGAGGTTGGATACACAAGATGTAGGAAGTCCCATCAACACTTCATCAGTTAATGAGGTGCCTGGCGCCGAACGGAATGGATATAATGGACATCTAGGGAGACCAAGTAGCTGTTAAGAAGTGTTATTCCCTTACGCTAAAAGGGAAGATGGTGAAGGAAAAATATACCAAAATAACAATTAAAGAATTCTCTGCCAAGGATCCCACAAACCTAGAGACCTCACTTAGCAAGGAAGGTAGAACACAGCTAATACAGTTGCTAAAAGAAGATATAAATGTCTTTGCTTGGAATTATATAGATATGCCAGGGATTGATCCATCAATATTGTGCCATTCACTCAACGTCAACCCAAACCACCAACCTATGAAGTAGATGCAAAGATGATTCTCTCCAAAAAAGAATCAAATCATAGTGGCAGAAATATATCATCTCCTCCAAGTAGGCTTCATCAAAAAAGTACAGTTCCCTGATTGGTTTTCAAATGTGGTAGTGGTCCAGAAAAGGAATGGCAAGTGGCAAATCTGCATAGACTTTACCAATTCGAATAAGGCTTGCCCCATATATTGTTTTCCTCTTCCAAAAATCGATTAAATGGTCGATGCCACAACTGAATTTGAGCGGTTGACATTCCTTGATGCATACTCTATACACAATCAGATTCTGATGAATCCAACTGATGAGGAAAAAACCTCATTTATCACTAAAAAGGGAATCTATTGTTACAAAGTGATATCGCTCAGCCTAAAAAATGTTGGAACAACTTGCCAGCGACTAATGATGCGGCTAAACTTGATTGCAATTGTAAGCTTAATTTTTGCCCTTTTTCAAAATATAATTTAACCACTCACAAGAGCACGAATCTTTGTAGATGCGGTTCTATATAGAGGGTATCGATCCCACGAGGACTAGTTGTTAATTGTCTTGAAGAAAGATTAATTCTACTTTAATTCTAAAAACAAGGTTTTGATTTTTTTGTTTTAAAACTATTGCATGAAATGTAATAACATTAAATTTAAAGAGTTGTAAGTTAGGAGAGAGAACTAGGGGTGGTTTCCACCACTAGCCATTCACATGTCCAACAATGTAGCAAACTTGGGATTTATAAGATTAAATGTCTAACAATGTCATTAGGCTTATGACCTCAACAACATATCAAAAGATCAATGTGTGTGCAAACCTATCATAATCCATCTTCAACAAGCATAGTTATTCAACCTAACTAATTACCCTACTCTCTAAGTGAACCTAAACGCATCCAAACTACCTCATCTTGGCATGGTTTATACAAGCAAGAACAACACACTACATTTAAACACCATTGCTTAGCCATCACTTGCACTTTTTGTGGAAGATGCAAGTGTTGTGCATTCATAAGATGGATTCTACTCTAAGACAAGAATAAAAACAACATCATATGAATATATATAAGAAATGTATAAGTGTACATTATTACTAGAGTAAGTAATCAATATTTAAATACAAATCCCAAATAATGCTACAAAAATGAACAAGTTTACATGGCTAGGGGTTTCACCCACACCCTAGTAGAGAAGTTAGTAGATCATGGCAGCCTTGCACTCTTCCATTGATGGAGAAAATGAAGCTTCAAGGTCTGGTTCAGCTCCCTCTTCCCCTCTCCCAAAAATCTCAATGTATGGTATATGTTATCTGTGAAAATGGCTCCTTTTGTGCATTTGTGGCTACCTTTTCATCCTTAGGGCCCACCATATATATATATATATATCAATATATATACCAACTAATTCAATAATATCTCCATGTGTCTTGTTCAAGTCAAAAAATCCATCCAAGTCGTGCAAAAAGGTGGATTTTGTTGCAAGTGGGAAGGGCGGGTGAGCAAGTGGGCAAGTGGGTCTGCAGAATCTCGATTGATCGAGATTGGAATCTCGATTGATCGAGATTTTTGATTAATCGAAATGCATCCTCGATCAATCGAGATTCTGATTGATTGAGATCAACATCTTGATTGATCGAGATGCCTTAGCTTCAATTCTGAATTCTGCTCTTCAACTGCAAATGTCCTCAAACATTGCTCCTTTTAGTTCAAAACCTACAATACATCAAAAGCACAAAAATACCGTAAACGTATCTCAAAAAATGTAATAACGGGACTAACATATGTAATAAAGAGGGTTCAAATGCATAGTATTGAACACTTATCAACTGATCAACAAAGTCTTCAAAAACCTGATGAGCTGAATAGTTGAAGCATACATAGATGACATGGTGGTAAAATTTCTAAAAAGGGAAAATCACCTGAGACATTTGTAAGAGGAATTTAATACCCTGCGAAACCACAACATGAAGTTGAACCTGTCAAAGTGCTCATTCGGGGTAACTTCGGGACTGTTCTTGGGGCACATTGTAAACCAAACAGAGATTGTAGCAATTCTGGTTCAAGTGAAACCCCTTCTTCAAAACAAAGAACCAAACACTCATAGGGACATTTAGATCCTGGTAGGATGCATCGCTGCTCTGAGTAGATTCATCTCTCGAATTTCTGACAAGTGCAAGCCCTTTTCAATGCCATCAGAGCAAAGGAAAAAGAAGTATATGGAGTAGAGAAAAATGACACCCTTGCAAAACTCAAGCAATACTTAATTCAATTACCAATGCTTTCAACACCGAACTAATGAGAGAGCTCGACAAAAGACAATACCCAGTGTTCTACTCGAGAAAGACCATGACTGAGGCAAAACAAATTGTTGTCCGCACCAAATTCCCAATCAGAGCCATTCTTTATAAACTTGATTAATCAGGAAGGTTCGCCAAATGGGCAACTGAAGTAGGGGTTTATGACATAACCTATGAACCTCGAACCATAATAAAGAGACAAGCAGTTGCAGATTTCTTGCTTAAGTATGAGCCAGAGAGTGATGAAGAATCAAAAGTTTTAGCTCAACCAAAATGGAAACTCTATGTCGATGTATCATCAACGCAGACAGGATCATACATTGGTGTGGAAAGTCAGACACTTGATGAAACTACTTTACAGCAAGCAATCTATCTAGAGTCCCTACATCAAACAATAAAGCTAAGTACAAGGCCTTATTAGCAAGACTAAGGATGGCACAAACAATCTAGAATGTACAGAATCAACCAAAAGTTCTCATCAAGATCATATCCACAAGGGAATAGCAAAGTAGAAATAACCAATCGGACCATCTTTGAGTGTGTTCAGAAAAAATTGAAGGCCCGAAAGGATAAGTGGCTGAATAAGCTACCTAAAGTGCTTTGGCCTTATCGAACGACACCCATGCGTCCGATTGGAGAAAGTCCGTTCTATCTAGCCTATGCATCTAAAGTAAAAATACTGACTGAGTTGTGTACCCTAACAATCAAAACTGAGAAACTTGACAAAAGGCATAATGATCAACTATTAGAACAAAATCTGGACCTCCTGGAAGAAAAGAGGGAGGCAACTCAGGTAAGGCTTGTTTCCTATCAAAGGATGATAAAAAACTACTATGATAAGAAGGCTTTACGCCGAGCATTCCGTCTGGGAGATTGGGTACTATGGAAAGTCATAGACAACACAAATGAACGTAATACTGGAAAATTTGTAGCAAAGTGGGAAGGCCCATATGAAGTCACAAAAGTCATTGGGAAAAGTCCATACAAGCTTGGGAGAGTTATCAACGCAGAAGTAATTCGCAAGCCTTGGAATGTAACCCATTTAAAAATGTATTATGTTTGAATTCTAATATACTATAATTAGATTATTCCTTTTTGAAAGTGTATCCTTTGACTTCCCCAAAACTAGAAAGTACATTACTGTTAAAAAGAGAAAGGATTTGGTCCCACATTGAGGAAAAAATTTCGTACTCTACAATAAATAAAGAGTTAAATCAAACTCTACAGTCGTGGCAAGACATAGTCGCTGAGCAAAAATACATGCACAGTGGCATTGTCTTGCCCTAATTTTTGCCTTTGCTTCAAAGGTATTTAGTCACAAAGGCAACTAATTACAAATTTTGCAAAGATTACCCCCAAATTCATTTAGGGAAATCGTATGTTTAAAGCTCGATATATTAAAATTAATAGTTTTAACTTTGGTAATACAACCTAACTTTTCCAAGGAAAAGAGTATACCTTCTTTGGAATTGACCTCAAAAGCAATGAGAGTCATTTTTTGTTGGTTATTTTTAAATGTGAGTGGGCACAGTACCACATAGGATAAAAGTCCTTGTGTTTCATCATATATAAAAGAAAACATGTGACATTAAAGTCATGGCAAGATAGGGTATCGCGTAGAACAATATGCGCAATACAATGCTCTTGCCAGCTTTTGTGTTAACAAATATGACCAACATTTTTATAAATAAAAAAAAGAGGCCATAGGCCCAATCAAGAAAAGGTCTTAAATGATCGATCAGTTACTAAAGCCAAGGTCTAAAACGACCGATCACTTACAAAAAGAGGCCATAGGCTCAATCAAGCTAAGGTCTTAAATGACCGATTTCTTACTAAAGCTAAGGTCTCAAATGACCGATCGTTTACAAAAAAAAAAAAAAGAGGCCATAAGCCCAATCAAGCTAATGTCTTAAATGACCGATCCCTTACTAAAGATATGGTCTCACATGATTGATTACTTACAAAAAGTGGCCATAGGCCAAATCAAGCTAAGGTCTTAAATGACCGATCGCTTACTAAAGCTAAGGTTTCAAACAACCGATTGCTTACAAAAAAAGAGGTCATCAGCCCAATCAAGTTAAGGTTTTAAATGACCGATCGATTACTAAAGCTAAGGACTCAAATGACCTATCGCTTACAAAAAGAGTCTATAGGCCAAATCAAGCTAAGGTCTTAAAGAACCGATCGCTTATTGAAGCTAAGGTCTTAAACGACCGATCGCTTACAAAAAGAGTCCAAAGGCTGAATCAAGCTAAGGTCTTAAATGATTGACTGTTTAAAAAAAGCTGTCGGAGGCCCAATCAAGCTAAGGTCTTAAATGACTAATCGCTTTACTAAAGCTAAGGTCTTAAATGATCGATCATTTACAAAAGGAGGCTATACGCCCAATCAAGCTAAGGTCATAAATGATTGGTCACTTATTAAAGCTAAGGTCTTAAACAACCGATCACTTATAAAAAAGAGGACATAGGCCCAATCAAGCTAAGTTCTTAGATGGCCGATTGCTTACTAAAGTAAAGGTTCGAACGACCAAATGCATACAAACCAAGTGTTGAGCCCACCAGAGCAGAGGTCAAAATGACTGATCATTTATACGACAATAAACCAGCATCACAAGCCAACCACTTGAGAAAGTCCCCTATATAGCTCATTAATAAAGAAAGATAAGACATCTAGTGCTGAATGTTGATTATCTGCACAAAACTCTCAATTAATAAACGAGATTGGGAAGGAGTTTTACTCTAACTAAGGCTGAGGGCCTAACCTGTCAATACATTTATCTGTACATGAATCATCAAGTGCAGAAGTATCAATCAAAATAAAAAGTTTGAAGAAATAGAAACACAAAAGAAGTTGTATTATTTATCAGATTTTTTATTACAAAAGATGTATAAAAATACAACTATCCCTTTGAAAAAAAAGTGAGCTCTAACTGAGCAATACAAAAAGAGAAAAAAAAGGGAACTACAAAAGTCAATCCTTATGAGCTGCCCCGTCCTCCTTGTTAACGTCTTAACCGAATGAGTCAAAGACCAGAGTGCCCATCTTAGCCTGCACTGACTCCTCTCGTGTAATCTGATCAGACAAAAGAGGGAAAGAGGGAACAACAACCAAAGCAAAAAGGGCAGGAGCCAAATATAAGCTCTTGAGGAAGTCTGCAAACTTTCATTCAACTTCACCAACTTCAGGAATACCGTACTCACTGGATGATTCAATCCCCTGATTAGCATCAAACTCGTTAGGATCTTGATAGTCACGTTAAGCTTCAGGCTTCTTTCCTTGCTCGAACCCATAACGAAAGCCATCAACGATCTTTAAAGCCAAAATCTTCAAAAATCACTAATACATATCAAGTCTTCTAGACTTACAGACCTGTACCATAGCCTGGAGCTTAGCAACCTTCTATTCAGCCTCCAAGGCCCTCTACTCAAAATGAACGATAGTTGTTTGCTTCTCAGCAAGAGACTTGGTCAGAGACTTCACCTCCCCCTTAAGGCTTTCAGCCTTGCATCCGCTCAATCTCTCAACCTCCAAAGCCTTGTAGAGGGAGATGATCATGTAGGCATTTTGTATCACCACAAGTCAAGCATAGTCAGAAAAGAAGTATAAAAAAAAGATAATGAATGAGGAAAGAAAAAAAATATAATGAAACCATCCTTTATGATCTGAAGAGGTGCATTGACAAGCAGTTCATCCCTGCAGCAGAAGAGAAAGTGCTCTATCCCTTCATTGCTTCAGCCAGAAGTTTCTTACACTTGGGCGTAGGTGGAACACCAGAAGAATCCTTCTTCTTAGGAGAAGAAGGGGCAACAAATTTATTTTTGTCCTACTTTGCCCTAGACCTCCCCTCAACATTCTCTGCCTTGAGATGGCCAAAAGTGAAAGATATTCTCCTTGTCTTGGGCTCAAACATCTCCATCTTAGAGTTTGAATCTATGGCGGAGTACAGGGGAGAAGAGTCAATCGAAGTGTTACAAGTGATAGCTTGCAGCTGGCGTGGTGGTAGGAACTTCTTCACAAAAGGGCAAATGTTCCAGACCTTGTCTTTTAAGAACTTAATCCGATCGACTATAAGACAAAAGAGAAATAGAACAAAGTTATAAAAAAAATTGAATAAAGTTGCTGAAGATCTCCTAGGGTATCTATGAAGAGACTTGCTGAAAAAAGTGAAAGAAGGAATCATAGTGTCACCAAAGGCACTGGGAATAGGGAAGCTTTGAGCAGCCCTAACATTTGAGGCCCCTTCACCAGAATGAGTCACTCCTTCCACAACTTGTCAGAAGTGGGAGTATCCTCTAATCTAACTCAGTAGAGAGAGTAGCAGAACATAAGATCATTCAAATTCAAGTTCAATTTATGTACATGATTCAAAGAAAGTAAACAAGAAATTATGTAAAAGAAGTTAGGGTTTAACTGAAGCAGCACAAGGTTTAGTTTGAAAAGAATGAAACTATATAAAGAGTGAAGAGGCAATCTGAAAGTTTTTAAATGAGAAGCCAAAAAAGGACTTCGCCTTTTTCAACTCCATCCCCAACACTGTAGTTAGAATCTAAAGGGTAACACTTGATTATGACGTCGCTTGGGATATAACATTCCTCCCTAATCCTCTCAACGTTAACCTATTACCTAGTCACCGGAGCAACCACCACACATTGATCAGATATGACTGTTTCCCCAACAATAGCAGTAGGTTGGGCAGTTTCTATGATTTGAGGGGAGTAACTTGACATTATGACTTCGTGATTATTAGAAAGAGTACAATCACTCACACTAAAAAGCATCATAAAGAAGAAAAAGACGTGGGAAAATGAATGAAGATTGACCTGCGAAGACAACCCGGTACCAAGAAGTTCAAGAGAAATGAATCTAAAAGAGAATATAATCAATTGCAAAATATTTGAGGCTAAAAATAATGAAGTGTCAAGACAAAACACAAAAGGTAGCGTAAAAATATTACTTATGTGCTTAGCGTCGTCGTTAGTACCCCAACATTAATGAGGGTCCTCGATACAGGCAATGGAATCATGAAAACGCCAATAGAAATTCCTTCCAATTTGGCAAAATCTCATAACTGAAGAGAATTGGGGGCAATGTGTAGGGGGGAAAATCCCCACTTATTCAAATGGGCCAACTGATACGCAAACGGACCAAGCGCAAGAGGGTCTGAACCCAAGTACCAGCGAAAGCCCCATAGAATTATTTCAAGAGAAAGAATATACTTAGTCACCCCCTCTATGAGCCCCAAGCGGCCTAACTTAGAAATAAGTCCAAACTCTATTAGAAATTTTAATCGTTGAGAAAAAAGATAGTTGCAAATAAGAGAATTTGAATCCAAAAAGGATTCAAATTTTAACTTTTATAAATATCCAAAAATGATGAATGAAAAGGGATCCCCCCAATCCTCACCTCAATGGCTCTCTAAAAATATTATGTTCTTGAATTTATTGGGTGTGGGCATTGGATTAATTAGCAAAAATTAGCTAAGCAATTTTTTGTACCAACACTTAGGTATACCAAACCTCCACACATGGAAAAATTTGCTATTAGGGAACGCCTTTGGAAGATACTCAAAGGAAATTTTGATATGTTTTGGATCAAATAGGTACACATATACTTACTAAAAGGAAAATGCATTTGGGAGATTGGCATTCCCCGATAGTCTTCTTGCTATTGGCAAATGTTACTTCAGATTAGGCCTATTTTAAAACCTCTTTTCAAACTCAATATTAGAAATGGCATGAAATCCAATTTTTTAGTTGACAATTAATGTTCACTTGGGCCTCTGTAACTTCAAATCTCATCCTAGCAATGCAAGCATTTTAACTCAGATCATTTGATACTTCTCAGTACAGTTATTGAAGCCTCATCCTAGGTGTTTCCCCCCTCAATCTTAGCAATTCTTTCACAGCTCCATCATCTAACAAATTTACCTATCCTCTGTCATCATAAACCTAATAAAATCAATTGGATTCCATCTCCAAATGGTTACTTTTCCATTGGACACAATCAAATTATGACAGTAGAATGGTCCACATCTAAATTGGGCTCACCTAGTTTGGTCTTAGCCAACAATCCCCAATCATAATTTTATTTTATGGATGGCTTGTCATAAACTCCTATTAATATTGGATATAAGACCCATGTCATGACTCCACATTCTAAATAGATGTGTTTTATGCTCAGCTAGCACCGAATTACATGACCACATATTCTTTCAATGCTCGTTTGTGGCCCCCATTTAGACATTTATTCAAACATAATGCAAGTTTCATATCATGCCATCCACATGGTCTGATTTGATTGATTGGGAATCAGTTCATTTGAAAGCAAGATCACTAAATTATTGAACCACCATCTGCAAATTATCGTTCGCTTCCACTGCCTACAATATGTTGATGGAAATAAATAGAAGCTACTCGAGTGGAAAACATCTTTCTTCTTCCTCTGTTCTCCATTGTATTACGAAAGTTATAAGACTAAAACTTTTATAGTGTGTTTTCAATGACTTCCCGAGTGGCAAACATATTGTAGTGGATTGATCCTGATTGATTGGCTAATAAGGAATTTGTTTTCTTATCGATGAGGAATGCCTTGCTTTATCACAACATTACCAGATTGAATTGTAGGAGCAATGGTCCAATTTTTAAAGTTTGGTTGCTAGGACACCTAGTTTGGGCTAGGGTTTTTGAAAAACTTCTTTACTAGACCATGCCTATGTTATATGTTGTTTTATATGCCAAGGCCTAACCTTTTACTTTTTTTTCCTTTTGGCTTGTTCTTTATACATTAATACATTAAATTTCACCCAAGGCAACCAAACTACTAATATATAGAAGCTTTGACTTGATGATTTGACCATCAAACAATAGAATTTTAACTGAACCAAAAAGTCAGAAAAACCATAGCAACTGCAAACAGCTAACAAAGTAAATAATGTTTCATAAAACCATAATTTATTATATATTCCTCCATATAATTCTAAGTATTAGGCAAATTAATCTTTAACATGTCTAATGTCTCATAAATGGAAAATTTAGCAACATGTACAACATATTTGAGCATAAAACACACCAAGTGTAGATGATTCCAAGTTGTTGGGATGAAACTTGAGCATAAAAAAACCAAGTGTAGAATTACTGGAAACTGGAAAAGAACATTTCGATTGTGCAAAATGCCCATTTCGCATAATCAAAATGTCCTTGATTGAGTGAACCATGTTACGAAAATTTTGATAGAAGAGAGGTGAAATTCCAGTGAGATCTCGATAGTACTTCACAAATACTTTGATTATGCAAGATTTTCGTTTGAGCAAAACCAAAGTTTTGATTGTGCAAAATGCCTTGCGATAGTGCGAAACTAGCACTTCGATTGTGCAAAATTGACAATCTAGAGCCACATTGGGTATGCAGTGTAATGTACATGTGTAGTTTCATAATGACGATGATCACTGTAATTAAATTGTTTATGCATGTATGTATGCTTGGTATTAATGATATAAAGAAGGCTTCCACTAGAGTTTGAGATCACAACATAGATATTTGATTACTGTAACATATCCGGCAATGGATTGATATGTTGATTAATGTAAAGACTTTTGTTATATATAATGATCTCGGTGTTACTGGTAGGAATTGAGGGTTATGTTGGTAGTAGTTTACCGTGGTCGTTCGGGTCGTGTAGTGGAGATCTGGCCATCATGACACCTCACTACCACAGAATACAGGCTCGGATTGGGGGAGTCTCGGTGGTCTAAATTTCAGGGAGTGACAGCTTAGTATCAGTGCACTAGGCTGAATACCTAGGGGTAATGGGATATGGATAGATCACGTGGGGGTTTAAGATGGTTGATAGCTTGTTGTTAGAACACTAAGTTGAATAACTAATCCAAATTACAACATTTAAGTTTGAAAACCTATAAATGCATGAAACATAATATAGTTGAATATGATAACTTATGAGCACTTAGTATATGCTTACGTTATAACATGTGTTATATGTTATATGTTGAAATAAAAACATGCTTATGTGATAACATGTGTTATATGTTATGTGTTGACTTGAAAACATGTTTATGTGATTAAATGTGTGTTGAGAAGTATGTCAATATGTGACATGCGTAATTGATAACATGTTGTTATGTTGCATAGTAGTTTGATCATGTTGAATAAATAGCATGAGATAACTTATTGTGTTGACCTATATCTTGACAATATATCACGATGCCTCCTAAACAACATAGAGGAGTGGACGAGGGTGAGATTTTGAAATGACTGTGTGACCCCTAATGTAACCATAGCCCTTAAGGATTTTGTGGGAATGGTTACTAATGAGGTATGACGGTGGAGGGCACGACTAGAAGATATTGAGTCCAAAATAAGATTCAAATACATTACATGGTTTAATAGTTTGGAACCTCCAACTTTTGAAGGTGGCTTAGATCCATTGGTAGATAATAACTAGATTGGCAAAATTGAGAAGCATCATAGGGCAATAGCAGTGCCTGATGAGGGGATGTGGATAATATTAGTCGCTTATGTATTCCCGAGGGATGCCAAGATATGGTGGGAGATAATCACGGGGATTCACAATGTTGATGATATGGGTTAGGGAGAATTTAATTCTCTCTTCCTTGGGGGATATTTTCCTAACTCATAGAGAATGACATTCAGGAAGGAGTTTGATGAGTTAAAGCATGAGGGTTTGATAGTCTTAGAACATGAGAACAAATTTAACTCTCTTTCACACTTCAATCCAGAAGTGGTGAGGGATGAAGCAGAGAAGACTTAGAGATTTGTGAATGGTCTTCATGATTTTATTAGGCCAGTTGTTGCAGATTTAGACTTAAAGGTCTGGAGTGAGGTAGTGAGAAAGGAACAAATAACATAGGCAGAGACTAAGGGTAGGTTGAGAAGAAGGGAGTTCGAAGAACATGGTGTGATAAATAGTGTCTCTTCGGAGAGCTGGTCAAAAAAGAAATGAAAAAGTGGTCCTTCATAGTTGGTAGGGTTAGCAGGGCAGTAGACACGTGTTCTGTGCCTATGGCTCCTATGCCATTGGAATCTAGTTGGGAAAAAATAAAGTGTTTTCTGTGCAAACAGTTAGGCCATATTAAAGTGGACTGCCTCATGTGTCATTGAGCTTGTTTTAAGTGCAGTTTGCAAGGACACATGAGTAGAAATTGTCCTCAATAGGGGTTGAAGTACGACTAGAAAGTTAAGTTCACAATTTGTGGGATTAGAGGAACAACGGATGATATATTATGTGCCTATGACTTATGTGTCAGCGAGATTAACCAAGTTAGGGAGAGTGTTTCATCACTGTCAACAACTGGGTAACTACAAGTGTGAGTGTCCAAGCATGTGTTTAACGCCAACAGTTAAGTAGATTTGTTACCGTTGTCATCAGATGGGTTATATGAAGTTGGATTATCTTTGGGGATAGGGTGTGCAGGGTGGTATGGAGTCTCACATCCACACTAATCAGTTTAGCGAGTCAGCTCGATTATATGGCAATGCCCCGCCTCCACCATAACAAGTGACGAGGGGGAGTGTTCCTAGTGGTTTAGGACAGCAATCCAGATATGGGAGGACTGGTCCGCATTGATTGAGGTACACCAATGAATTCTAGTTTATGGATTATAACACAGAGTTGTGCAAGTATATTTAGTTGCTTATAATGAGTTATGTTTTAATTTGAAGAAGTATGATAAGTTTTATATGCTACGAATATTATGCCATTGGTTTGAGCGTAGTTGATGTAATGTGCATTATATCTAAAATGTTTTAACATACATTGCATACCTTATTTTTGGTATCGTAGTTTTGAGGATTTGATGAACCAAAAGGGATTTAAAAATAGGTTGATTCATGAGGTTTGGGATGTACAAGTTATACTAGACTCATGTTCTGTGAACCTAGAGTTAGTGGGAAAGCTTTGAAATACTTTTATATTTTTTCATATCGAGATTCTTGGAAATGAGTTGGAGTTGAATATGTTAGTCCCTGTAGATATTTAGGGACTTAATATATGTGTTCCATTAGTTTTATATGGGGATGGGCATTAGGATTAGAAAGATAGTCAGATGAATGCTTGGAATTGATTTAATTCATTTTGAGCAAATAGACAGGTGAGAGTTTGTATGTCTGAAAGTGATACATTTGAGTTATGCGAAATGAGTTAAAAATTATGTGATACGTATTATATATGATGTTTAAGTGAAGGATAAGTTAACTGTAGGGAGACGCCTGACATATAGTATCTAAACTAAGGATAGTTTCTTACCATGAGGGGGTGGGGTGGACGCAATAGACATAGTGGACTTAGTAGGTTGAGGATGCTGTATGTGACTATATGTAATTGTCGGTGATGGTGAAATCACATTGGTAAGGGCTATCCAAAGTGAAGTACTTATATGAAAAGACTTCTCTCTAACTGTCAACCAACTCCTTAGAGTGGGGCAATGGAATGAAATGTGATTCTTTCTTGGGTAGGTGATTTTGAAAGAACTTGGGAACCTTGGGTAAAGGTTTGACTCTGTTTAGCTTTGGAGTGTTTGAGATGCACTGTTTGTGCTAGACTCTAGTGGTCTGAGATACGTGTTGTGAATATTATACCTTTTATGGCAGGCATGTGTATATGGTGATAGTCTTGTAAAGACGCAAGTGGACAAGAAAGGCATATTGCCTGGGTTGTGCTAGTGAGGAGAAATGGCCTGGCAAGACATTTTTCATTGATTAGTGCTATGCTTACAACGTGTTGAGTCTAGGTGATTGTTGAGTTGACTTGTGATTATTAACAAGTAAGAATTGAATCATTGAGATTTTGAGTGTAGATAGTTTCCACTTATAAGCTTGAAGGAACCATTTTGTTCTCATAACATTGCAAAGGTTCATTAGGTTATAGAATAATGAGTTATAGATTCTCTACTCACAGATATCTAGTAGTATGACACTAACGGGTTGGACCTTGTGTCACTAGGGTTTTGTACTAGAGTTCCACAATCAAAAAAGGAAAGCGATACAATTTGGATCATGGTGGACTAGTTGACTTAGGCAACTCACTTACTTATAGAACGACAAGAGAGGTTTAGTAAGCAATATGTGGAATATATTGTGAGGTTACGTGGAGTTTTAAGTATTCATTGTGTTGAATAAAGAGACGAGTTTGCCTTAAAGTTTTGGAAGATTTCAAATATTACTTGGTACATATTGCATTTGGACTTGGTATTAGTTGGGAGAACTATTTACCATATTAAGAGTTCTGCATACAACGACAGTAATCAGGCCAGTGTCATTATGGCACCACTTGGGGTGTTGTATGGCAGATTATATAGGTTTCTATTTTATTGGGCTATGATTGGCAAGATCACAACCTTAGGGACCGAATCGCAAAAGAGATTATGTCACTAAAGGAGGCGTATGGTTATTCTTTAAGGTGGGAGACCACGAAAGGGGTTAATGTTGGACCATTTGATATTCTTGACTGTGTTGGTGAGGTAGCTTATAGATTAGCCTTGCCACCACAGTTGGAAAAGGTTCATAATGTATTCCATGCCCCGATCCTGAAAAAATATGAACCTAATCCATCTCATTTTCTTTGTTGGGTAGATGTTGAGTTCGACGACGATGTCACCTATGAGAAAAGACCAGTTCAGATTCTTGATGCTCGAGAGCAAGTTCTGAAGGGTAAGACTATTCTGTTGGTCAAGATTTTGTGTCATCATCATAATGTTGAAGAGGCTCCCTAGGAGCGAGAGTAAGAAGTTCGTTCCAAGTATCTAGATTTGTTCCGTTCAGGTATGACCTAATTTCGAGTATGAAATCCTTTTAAGTCGGGTAGGTTGTAAGAACCGTGACCATTTTTGGCCGATTTTCTTTTTATTTCATTTAAATGCATATAAATGATTATAAATGTGATTTAAATATAAAAAACATTTGTAAGGACCATAATAAGTGTTTGAGAATGTTTTGGGAGCGTTTGGCAAAAGTTAACTTTTTCGGGTCAAGTGGGCCCGAGACATGGGTCCCGTGGGCCCAAAAGATTTAAAAGTGTTAAAATGACACCAAATTTGGTTAGTAATTTAAATAAAATATTTAAGGCACTACGGAGTTGATTTTGTGTCAATAGGAGTTACGGAGATAAAAAACAGAGTCCGGAAAGGTTTAGTGAGATACTAGTGGCATTTTTGTAAATATGATAATTAGGAGTATAAATAGCAAAGAAGAGAATTGTTGAATTCATTCTTATTCTCATTAGTCGCATAGAGAGAGCATTATATATCTATAAATAGTGAAATCATCTTCTTCCCTTCTCCATTGATTTTGAGGGACTTGGGTGCATAATTAGAAGGCGCCGAAAAAGAAGAAATTGGTCTACGCGTTGAGGGATAGAGTTTGATCTATTTCAATTGAAATTGGATAAATTTGAATTTTTCATGAGGAATTGGGGAAATCATTTGGAAGCTATTCAAAATAGAGGTAGGGATGCCTAAACCATGAAATATGGGGGTTTTGTGAGTATATTAGTTGTTAGTAACAACCAATTGGTTATATGTGTATAATTAGATGTCTTTCAAGATTAAAGCATGCTAAATTATACTATTTAGTGAATTATCAATCTTTAATAAAACATTTACATGTTTATAATTGTCTTAGATGATTATATAAGCATGTTGAGGTTGAATTGTGAGCAATTATATGTATTCATGTATAATTATGAAGGTGACACTTTTGTGCTTGATAAAATGTCTTGTAAGCATGTTTAGATGTGGAACATGTTTAATTATCTGTCTAAGTGAGGTGAGATGTGAAATATGTTCAAGGTGAGAGTATGTGATGTCATGTTGAAATTGTGCATGTATGATAATCAAATCCTATAGTTACTTGAATCGCATGTGTACGTGTTCGATGTGCAAAACGAGATAAAATAATATGAAATAATGTCGTTGTTGTTTTACACATCGACAAAAAAAGAATTTATAAATCCCTACAAATACTCTACTAAAATTAGTAAAGTGGTGAGTAGGGGTCGAACCCACAGAGACTGCATTGGTTGTGTTGTTAAGCTATCAAGATCTTGTCTAATTTAATTGAAAGAGAATTTGTTTTGTTTTTAAATTAAGTTGCTGAAATTAAATGACATAAATAAATGATGGATACTGGAGATAGAGGGTCCTGGGAATTGACTTCACCACTAACCTTCTGACCATGAAAGTTGTACTAATTTGGGACGTTTAATCTATGCATTCAGAAAAGAATGGCTACAAGCTAAATTCAGTTCTATCAAGAGGATTCATTCAATATACAATTAAGCATAACTCGTCTTCGCTAAGCATGGCCTATACATCTGACTAACTAATGATATGATAACCCATCTTCGCTTAGTATGAATTATAAAAACTCTAAATTGAATGATCTGTGAAAACTATTGTATAACATGTCATAACAAAATCACAGAAGTTGAAAAGAACTAAACCTTAATCACTGCAAACATGAATTCATTCTACAAGAACAAAAGTAAATATGGAATAAAATAATCCGTTTAAATTAAAACTAACAGCACAGCTGTTGTTTATGTCTTGGTTATACAATCAATGCACAAAATAAATAATTTCCAAATTAATATACAAGCTAATACATTGAAAGACAGGTTAGGGTTACATCACTTCCCCGGAATGGTGTTTAGTTGCTCATGATCGGAGGTCCAAGCTTGAACGATGATGAAGTCGCCATCGTCTTGCCCGTATCGTCACGAATCGCCTCTGTATATCTCTCTCTGCTTCCCCCCTCCAGAATACCTAGTTTTGCTCCCTTTTCTCTCTTTTATTCAGCGAAGAAAACACAAACGGGACACCTCCTTCCCAAAGTGGCAAGTGCGCATAAGAAAATGGCACTTGCTCCTCACAAAGTGGCATTTGCGCCTAAAAAGTGGTAGCTGCGTAAATAGGGCAGAAAGTTGATGAAAACGTCCGTTTTAGGAAATTATTGTGAAATATGAAATTGTGCAGAATTGAATTTCCTTCAACCCATTTGGAGTTTGGGTCATTTTGACAATCATGTATGGAGATATGGTCTGAATACCAACACGGGTCCAAGACTTTTTAGGCCTGAATTGGCCCAATCTTCAATGTGAATAGGCCTAACACCATCTGTAACCCGATTGCACCATTATTAATTAGAATTACCCTTAATCACCTGAAATTCTGAAAAGATTAAAATTATTAATAAAAATATAAAATAAATATTACTAAGACACTAATTCATATAATTTTGAGGGCATTGAATATGCAATATTCATTACTTATCAGTACGTTTACTATAAGCATTTTAAATTAATCTTCATTCATTGGGAAGTACATGGTGAGGGTGGTGAGTTCAATTAGGATGGCAAACCCACTTGACGAATGGTGAGGAATTCTGGTAAAGGTAACCCTCATGGAGTGATCCATAGCAAGGTATTCTGGTAAAGGTAACCCTCGTAGAGTGATCCGTAGCAAGGTATTCTGGTAAAGGTAACCCTTGTGAGGTGCTCCAATAGAGGAGCCTTGGTTAGATGGGATTGGGTGGCCTGTAAAACCAAAACCCAATAAATGTGTGGAGAGTATGGGCCATTGACTTTATGAGCCCGTTTCCAAAATCTTCTAGTTATGAGTTCATTCTCGTAGCAGTCGATTATGTATCTAAATGGGTTGAGGCCATGGCTACCAGAACCAATGATCACACAATCGTTATTCAAACGATAATATTCGGTCTTTTTGGTATGTCTCGAGCCATCATCAGTGATAGAGGCAAACATTTTTGCAACCGGTTCCTTCGAACCTTACTACTCAGGTACTCTGTCACTCATAAGGTTGTTACACCTTACCACCCTCAAACGAGTGGCCAAGTAGAAGTATCTTACAGGAAAATTAAGTACATTTTAGAAAAAAATGGTGCGCCCTGATCGTAAGGATTGGTCACAACGTCTAAATGACAGATTGTGGGCGTACTGTACCACTTATAAAACCTCGATAAGCATGTCACCGTATTGTCTTGTATATGGTAAGGCATGTCATTTACCAGTCGAGCTTGAGCACAAAGAATTTTAGGCTATCAAGAAATTCAATTTTGATATGAAATTGGTTGGCTTGAACTAGAAGCTCCAATTTAGTGAATTAGAGGAAATACGGAATGGTGCATACGAAAGTGTGAAAATCTATAAGGCAAAGACCAAGGCATTTCATGACCGTCATATCTGTGCCAAATCACTCTCTCCAGACCAAAAAGTTTAGCTTTATAATTCTAGGCTTTGTCTATTTTTCAAAAAACTTCGTTCCCGATGGGACGGTCCTTTCATTATCAATTCTGTTGCTCCACACGGAGCGATGGAACTAAAGGATCCCAAGGATGGAACACTCTTTAAGGTTAATGGGCAAAGGGTAAAACTTAATAGCCAAATGCAAATGGAATACGTGGATATCGTCAAATTGACGGATCCCGTATATTTGGACGATTGATCTATTTTCATTTCTCACCATTGACGGTAAACTTGGCATTTTTGCTGTCCTTTCATGTTTTGTGTGACCCTTCGAATCCAAAAGGAATGTATCTAAATATTTTTACATGTATCTAAGTGTGAGAGGTGTGTTTTTGAGGATTGATCAAAGTTTCCAACACTTTGGACAATTTCGCAATTTCAGAGTCATAAGGCACTTTGATGCGTCAAAATCAACTTCAATGCATCGATAATTAAAATATCCCATTTTCATTCAAATTTTAGTAGCTTTCAAACCTTATTTTAATACATGTTCGATGCATTGGTCCAGTAAGTTTTATGCATCGAAACATGCACTTTGATGCATCGAGGTAACGCACGTGACTGCATGTGCAGTCACTTAAAATTCGAACAGCCTCTCTCTCCCTCTCATTTTCTGGCGACTCTCTCTTCTCACCCTTTCGTCCAAATGTCCCAAAACCCTACCCATCCTTGAAATCACCCATTTCATCCTCCATATTCATTTACTATAACTCTTTCATGGGTGGACAGCCCTTTCTGAACTCAAATCCGAAGGTGCAGGAAAGGGTTTGAGTTTACACTTTGAAGTCACTCTTCCTTTGTTATATTGAGTTTGTGGCTTAAAGTGTAGATTGAGGAGGGCGAATGAACTTTGATTATGGTGATACATTGGAGGATTGATGCCTAAATATCATTATAGGAGGGATTGCAAGTGAGTTGGATATTTTGTGTGATTGAGAACCCAAGGAAGGGGCTGCCGAGAATAGTGCACCCCATTTGTTTGTAAAAACTCCTGAGATAATACTTTTTAAGGAATCATGGTCCTAAATAAGGCTTCAACTGGGATCCTCTGCGATGTACCTCGCGGTCATTGAAAAGCTGTGAGATTATATTGGAGAGCCTCATTGTGGAGGCAGATTTTGTGGATGACCTGAATGCCCAATGGACATTGGCAACGTTACAGAGTCACCACCTTATGAGTTTGCTAACCCCGCTGCCTCCGTGGCATACTCGCGATTTATTGTGGCGTTTTACATAAACCTTCGGTATGATTACGTTGAGTCGGATGTCCTTAGGATGAGCGTGGATGCCACGTCTCTCGCCATCTCTGTTGACACCATTGATGAGATTACTGGGTGCCCATATGTGCAACAAAAGGACATTGCTCCTAGCCAGGAGCACTTTTTATTTTGTGAGCTGCCATAAAATCTCACACTCTCTAAGATGGTGAAGGACTTGTCTGTTGGACATTTCATGAACTACAAGAACAACACCACGACCAAGTCGTTTGTTCCTCGACCTTGGTGGTTTCTTGACACCATCATCCAGAAGAATGTTCACCCTTTTGGACATACTACTAAGTAGAGATGAGAGTTTTTGTAGGCCCTCTATGCCATGCATACAGGTTGCTAGTTTTCTATACCAGCCATTATATGGGGCAAGATACACAAGGTGTGGCAGGAACTCATAGCGAAGACGAACAAGTAGTCAATTTTAATGAAGCTTCCTTTTCCCTATCTCATCATCGCCTTCCTGAATAAGGTGAATTTTGCGTTTGAACCCACCGAGGTCACCATGGGCCCACTGTTACGATTTCGAGTGCAGAGTTGGAAAGAGATGGTGTCCCATGTGACTGCCTTACCATGCGAAGCACCCGAGATAGAGGCCGGTGAGAATGATGAGGAGGTACCTAGGGATGCCTGGAGATGGACACCCCTATTGAAGAGAACTTTGATGAGGAGCCCAAGGATGACATGTTAGGCATGGGCAAAGTTGGTTTGAAGTACCTTGCTATGGGTTATACCTATTTAGGTGCAGATTTGGCCCGGCTATAGGCGAATTTTATCGAGCACTGCCGAGTGACTGCTGAGGATCGTCGGGCAACTATAGAGCACAGCCGTTCGGTGGATGCTAGGCTGGATACTCTCAAGGATAGTGTGATTACTCTGATGGAGGGACAACAGCGCATTGAGCAGCTCCTTCAGTCTGTCAAGAGCTCTCATATCACTTCTACTTCTACTGCACCACTACCACCACCATAGTTATAGTCTCAGCTATCCTACTTTTGCTACAATTTTATTTCTAATTGATGTATTTTCTTTTATTTTTCTTTCAGTCTTAGAACTATTATAGTGCCATGTTGGCACTCGTTTGTTGCTTATAAAACATGTTTTTGTATTCCATAAATTTCGTAACTTGTATGCACAAATTTTTGAATTAATGGAATATTCGTAGTTTCTTTTCATTGCCTATACATATTTATTTCTTATCTTTGCTTTAATTTATTGTGTTTTCTAGTTTGTGTATGTTATATATGTTGGTATGTAGTTTGTACTTGTGCAGGTTTTGATTGCCCCACTTGTTCGGCATATACCCGTGTACCCACTACCCTGAAGCGGTTGATGTTTTGACTTTTTGAGACCCATCAACCTTGCCAGTAACATTGTTCTAACTTTTAGTATTCTCAAACATTGAGGACAATGTTTAATTTAAGTTTGGGGTACAGTACACTTATACATACACTTATACATTTGTATACACTGATTATTTTTTTATAAAAATTTTGCACATATTGTTCCTTTATTTCATGTTTGCCATGATGTCTCGCTTTGGAGAGTGTGAACTCAAATAAATATCAAAGATAAATGCATCGTGTAATTAGGAGTTTTGACATCTTTAAATGCCCAAACTTTTGAAAATTATATGTTAGGTTAGAATGGTCTACATTTTTGTTCAGTTTTTTAATATTGTATAGTTCTTGCCCTAAATTTATCATTAACGGCACAAACATGCACACATACATTTTAATTTGGGGGTATACGTCGTATGTAGATTTTTGAAAATATTTGTTTTTATTTGAACATCTTGGAGAAGGATTTCCCGTGGCATGCCAATGTTCTAAAAAAAACAACAACAACAAAAACTTGCAATAAGCCTTCTCACTCAGTAAATCGGGCCTCTGTGCCTTAGGAAGCATGGACTGTTCGTGTCTAAAAAGTGTGCAAGGTTGAGCAACAAGGAAACAATTGGCTCATTTAAGTTCGTATCCTAGTGAGCTTGACTATTAAGTATGAAGGGTGCCTTTTCACCTAATGCCCTAAAAGCATCGGGTTTGGGAGTTATTGACCCAACGCTGCTACATGGGCTTGCTAGAAAGCTTAAGGGACTTAGACATTACACAACCGCTTGTACTTAAGTTTTGGTAAATATCTTACAGTTTAATGGTTTTCTTTTGTGATCTTTTTTGAAAAGTTTTTCTATTGAAGACATATGTTCTATTTATTCTCCAACTATGACAATAAATCACGCACTAGGATGTATGTTCACCTTTCAAAGAGGATTTTAGGGCTTGAACTTATATGCGTATCGAACTGACCATTACGTGAGGATTGTCATTTAATGCGAGTTTTTAACAATTTTTTTTTTATGTCCATATAGCTCCACAATACTTGTTACATTTTTCATTTGGAATGTAAATTGGGGGTATCACTATTTTCTAGTTGATGACCGAGCGAACCAACATTTTTGCATATTTTTGGGAGGTTAACAAGCGTGTTAAACCCAATGAGACGTCACTCATCCATTAGACATTTCTAGGCATTTAAAAGGCTTGTTCCATTTGCTAAATGCAACTGCGTTTCCCACGAAAGTAGAAGTAGAGTAGTTGTTCTTTTTAGTTTCCTTTTGTATTGCTATGGGACAATAATATCTAAGTTTGGGGGTGTGATAAGCGTTGAATGTTATACATTCATGCACCTTTACTTACATATTTTAATTCCATAGTTGCACATATTGTATAGTTTTTATGCTTTCAATGATTTTAGGTTCAAAGTCATAATTCGGTGTAATTCGACTCCTTTATTAATTCAAAAATGCATCCCTATATCTGATCATACTTCATAGAAGGTTTATATCAAGGAATAGAAAATGGTGTGTCAAGACCGAAGTCAGGAAGCAGAAGAATTGAGGAATTGCAGAGCAAGGAAGTTCAATGCGTCGAAATGTAAGCTTCGATGCATTAAAAATTCCATCAGAAGGTATTATTTTGAAGATATTTTCTCCACTTGGCCACTTGTTTAGATTCCTCTAGAAGGAGATTTGCATAAATTTTCTTTGATATTTTGAGCCTCAACTTAGAGATATATTGAAGAAATATATAACAGATATATATATCACAATTCTTGTAATAGAGAGCATATATTTGAATTCTAGTGAGAGAAAATGAAGTTCTAGATTGGGAAAGCTTCAAAGAGGGCTTTTTAAGGCCTTGAAAATTTTTTTGAGCATGGATTCATCTCTGTCTATGGAGTGCTTCCAGCCCACCAAGATCAACTAATCCTTCTCTAAGGTTTTGACGAACACTAGTCTTGTAAAGATGTTCTAATTTTAGTGAATTGGGGTTTTTTGTGTATTGTTGTGTATATGTACCTTGCCTTTAGAATTATATCAATATAAGTTTACAAATTCTACATGTTCATGTGTTGGAATTTATCTTTCTTGTCTTAAAATGTTTAATTTTCTCACTTGATCTTCAAACACTTGAAGTTCCACAAGGACTACAACTGATGGCTTGGTACTAGTTTTCATTTTCACATGCATAGCTAGATTTGTGTCACGCCCTAAAATTCGGACCACTGGGACTCCCCCGGATAGACCCGAATCCCGAGGGTGAACCCGTGCACTCAACCCCGTGAACGATCTTAACAACACTCATGTGATAGTATCAAGCTTTGATACCATATTGTCACGCCCCGATTCCTAACTCCCAAAAAATCAAGGGTGAACCGGTCCATTAAGCCCTAATGGACCATCTTAACATTTCATTACCACGGAAGCCTAGTCACCCACTTGTAACTACCTATGCACAAGTCAACATCAACTAACCTTAATGGCCTCAACCATACAACCATTCAATTGGTTCTATCCCACAAAAATGAATACATAAATCCTTGTGAGTTTGTAATCAATATCTGAAAATGCAACAATTGGAAAGAGGGTTTAAAAATACACAAATTCAAAAAAATAATCATTGAATAGTGCATACTGTAAAAGGGGGATCTATCGCCCAAGGTCGACCGAGGCTAGTTTCTGGCCTTTTACAGGGGTGATCGATCGCCATTAATCCCAGGCGAAATTTTGCAATACTAACTTAGCCAAAACTTCATGCCATCTTCAAATTCGAATATCTAACAATCTGTAAGTCCGTTTGACTTGAGATTTAGCATGGATCATCCTCAACATATCTAGTAACAAACCCTATTGGAATCATCTAAAAATACCAACCAAAACCCAGGTTATACTCAAATCAATGGGTATGGGTTAGATTTAAACACTTGCACTAAAACATGCATATCTTCCTCAATTTATGTCCAAATAAGGCCCATGACCTATCAAATTGAAGCTAACACAATCTTCCTTCTATACATGTAAATTCTATTCATGTCATGAACTCAAAATGGACACTTTTGGGTGCGTGTCCCCCCAATGTCTACTCTAATGCCTTAATGGCCATCAAATATAATCACCAAACATGTATTTCACATTTAAAATGTAATTTCATCCATTTTTCTTACCATCTTCATTCAACATTTCATGCATACATAATTTTATAATCCATTAAATCATAATTATCCATACAAGGAGTCATAACTCAAGAGGAAAATGTTCCTATGGTACCATACATCTCCAATACATACACTTTTCTCAAAAGGTACAAATCATTCATATGGTTTTCCAAGTTTATAGTCAATACAAGAATTTGTGCATAAGGTTCAAAGTGCAACAAATTCTACCAGGACTACAACTAGATCATTACTGTAGAGACCGTGCCCAATTTTGGCCGGTTTTTCAATTTTTGTCATTTATTGCTTTAAATGCATTTTAAATGATATTTAACATGTTTTGGATGCGGGGAACATGTTTAGAAGGTTAGAATATGGTTTTGAGAAGTTTTGGCAACTTTTGAGAAAGTTTGACTTTTTGGTCAACGGGGGCCCGGGATTAGGTTAAGTGGGTCCGGGAATTTTGAGAAAATTTTGAGAAATTTTATTTTTGACTATGGATTAAACAAAATATTTAGAGTGTTAAGGAAGTGATTTCGAGTCCAACAGAGTTTTCGGGAATTAATTCCGAGCTCGGGAAGGTACATTAAGTGGCTAGGGGTAAAATGGTCATTTTGCACCCCTAGGGTTGAGATAAATATCAAAAAGGGTCTGAGACATTTCATTTTACAGATCCCTCTCTCTCTCTACGTATCCCACTTCATCTCTCTCCCTTATCTCTAGAGTTTGAGGGCCTTAAGGTGTGATTTGGAAGATCTTGGAGAAGGAAAGTGTGTAGGGGACATCAAGGGCATCGGTTTGAACCGATCAAAGTCTTCATTTCGTGAAGTTGAGAAAGCTGGGATTTCTCAAAGTTGGATTCAAAGCTTGGGAATTTGAGGTAGGGGTGCTAGACTCATCTTTACTTTGATTCTATAGGTCACATACTTGTGACATGAAAGATAGATTGGGATTTCTTGAGTTTAGGGTTATGTATATGTGTATATATGTATACTAATGTGATTATGCATGTATAAATGTCTAGCATGTGGGTTAGAACTTATATATGTTGTGTATGTGCAAATGAAACTATGAAAGTTCTTAATGAAAAATGTGATCATTTGGTGAAAACATGAAAAATGTGATTTTTTATAGACTTGTGCATGAAAGATATAATTTTCTTTGTTAAATGCATAAGCATGACGATTTTCATGATATGAGTGTGATGACATTGTGACAATCTTGTGGGAAAGGAAAATGCATTGATTTGACAAAAATGCATTCATGGTGTGGAATAAGTGCATTGATGTGATTATGTGCACTATGTGAAAAGTGAGTTTTTGGGGCGTGACAACATTGAGAATTAAGGTGAGGGAATGGTCCCTAGGGTGAAAGACCCAAAACTTGGCCAAGAGGAGGTGCTCCCTTCGGATTAGTAACCCGATAAAGCACAAGCAGAGTTTGGGTGCCGAAGAGACCCTTACTATGGATGGAGTGATAAGCTAGTCCCCATTGAAGTGATTTCCGGATTTATGTGGCGTGAGTTATATATATATATATTGTGGCTTGCTCAATTGGATATATATATATATGTAGGTAAATGCATTGAGATTTGAAGCATCACGCATGATTTGAAAAACGTGTTTGTTTATGGGTTAAAAGCATGTATACTTTTCATGTAGACATGTAGAGATTTCATATGCATCCATGCATGGCCGCCTGAGTTAGAGTGGGGTTGGGTGGATCATTCCTACTGAGCCGCAGTGTTGCTCACCCCATATTTATATAAACATTTTCAGATAAGGCGCCAATGGAAGACGAAGCATGATTAGCTCTATGGATATGTTGAGCTTATTTTTGGACTTTTGCTCTTTTGAGATGTAGATAAATGTCCATGCCGGCTTGTGGCATGTAGACAATGGTTGTGGGGTTGCCTTTACATTTGTACCTTCTTATGTATGTGAAATCCAAATGTAAGTGCCACACTTGTAGGAAAAGCAATTTTTGAGAAATGTATGTATAATGGCTTCCTTCATTTGAGACTTGTAGAATGTATGCAAAAAGGGCCATTTGAATTCTTATGTGTATGGTTCCATGGATTATGTATGGATGTGGAATTTAAATGCATGAATGCATTCTTTTGTCTCTTGTATTTTAATTTCGTGGATATGAATGTTTAGAGTTGTGGATTTACGTTGGAATCATGGTTGTAGGATCTCAATGTATAAGTTAGATTGTATGGTTGGGTTAATGAAGATCACCTTTGGAAAAAAAATGAGGATGGTTTGGTTCACTTGAATTTTATGTGCATTGTGAACTTTGGATGAATTTTCTATGATTATACAAGATTGAGATTCAAATGTGTAGGTTGATGTGTGAGTACGATATTATATCAATGGTAGATGATTTATATGAGTTATGAATGATCTAAGGTGGTTTGGTTGAGATTTGGGTTCAAATTGATCTTATATAGGTGTCTGGGAGAAACTGGGCAGTACATTTCGATTAATCGAAATGCCCATTTCGATTAATCGAGATGCCCATCTCGATTGATCGAAATGGTTGCGAGTTTTTATGGATTTTTAAGCTTTATTTCGATCAATCGAAGTCCCAACTTCGATTAATCGAAATATTGCAGGTCCAAAGTACCGAGAGGCTGTTTTCTTCGATTGATGGGGTCAAAATCTCGATTAATCGAGATGGATTTCGATTGATCGAAATCCAATTTCGATTGATCGAAATTACTATTCACAACAAGGTTCAAAATTTGTCCGAACTTCGTTTCGATGTAATTTCTTCGTTTTAAATCGGAATTGAGTGTGGTTTTTTTTGAACTTGAGTATTTTTGAAAGCTCTATCCAATGGTATAGGTTTCATAATCAAATTCCATCTGTGTAAAAAGTTGAGGTCCAGAACTTAGTGGTTTATATGTATAGAACCAAAGGTGAAAATCATGTGCAAGGGCCTTTGATGATCTAATGCCACTTGAAGGGTGTGCATATAGAATGCTTCCGCAATAGAAATGATTATAATGAGATTAATTTATGAGGACTTGAGGTGAAATTACAGATTCACCCCCGTTCCCTTTGCTCCTAACCGGGTGTCGAAAACCGGGGCGTGACAATTACTATGCCACAAGCCGGCACAGATAGCCAAATATACAAATATCCAAAAGATCATCATACTCTAATTGAGTTCCCAAAACGCCCATAAGAACTATGAAGTCCCTATCATCATCCTTGATGCATAACCTGAAAAATGTTGGGGGGGGAGCAGGGTGAGCACCACAACGGCTCAGTAGAGATTCCCCAACCCTACCTAAGCGCCAACCCGACGCCGAACTACATGAATGCTAGTCATA
This sequence comes from Cornus controversa, assembly GCA_026545225.1. Classification (NCBI taxonomy): domain Eukaryota; kingdom Viridiplantae; phylum Streptophyta; class Magnoliopsida; order Cornales; family Cornaceae; genus Cornus; species Cornus controversa. The sequence goes on from CM048845.1 coordinate 59,612,660, forward strand.
GCATCCCTATCGGCTACATGACATATGCTAGATCATTTAGACATACATTGTATATTCAACACGTGAGCAACATTGTCAAATGAATGTGTTCAAGCAATGCATGTTTACCTCGACAACCTAGACCACACACACACAAGTGGTTTATGATTTGTCAAAACTCCAACAAAAGAGACATGGGTGGGTATACTCCAAAGCCCCATGTCAAATTTTCAATGAAAAACCCTATTTGGGGCATTTTATCAAACACCATGTATGCAACATGTTTATGGATGATGTCAACACCACAATCATCACCAAATAATGAAATTTAGCATACATTTACAATGCTTTACACTTTGGCATCAAATTACATGCCCAAGAAACACCAAATCATGTTTTTCACATAGCATTTACCACAAAGCTTCATACATATCATACATATATCATCTCTATAACATGCAATACACATAAATCACCTCTTTATCATGCAATCATATAACAAATGCAACAAGGAGAGGGAACCCAACCTCCTAACTTTACCTAGCATGTTAACCTCCCAAGAAACCCACAATTCAACCTATAGAATTGACACTTAGGGAGGAAGAGATACCCCTAACTCAAAATCCAAGCTTGGTTGTTGAAGACCCAATTTTCCCCAAGCTTCAAACTCCTCCAATGACAACTTTCCATAAATCAAATCGAAGAAGAGAGTGAGGGGAGCAACTTTAATTCTTAGCTCCACTCTCAAATCCCACTTCTAGACCCTCAAATTGAAGAGAGAATGAGAGAAGAGCTGTTTTGTAGAGAGAGAGAGAAATCCGGCCAAGAGAGAGAGAGAGCCCCAAAAATCTAAATTTTTTCTCTCTTTTTTCATATATATAGAGTGTAGAGTTCGTAGAGTATGGTAGCCATATAACCTTACCAGACTTTAGGGTAAGGACTTAATACCTTTTAATTATATCTATGATGTGAATTATTTTGGGATGTTATTCTAAAGTATTTTACCTTTATTACTTTAGGTTAATGGGTCCTTGAGTTATAGGATTTCCATGTTGTGTTGTTCAGCACTTATTATTATTTATTATCTTATTTAGAATTTCCTTTCGGCATTTCTTATTCTACTTATTTTGTCCTTGTATTTTTTGCTTGTATGCTATCAATGTGTGGGTATTCCTTATGCTTTGTGTGTAAGACTGGCCGACTCAAGCGTGAAAATATTGGGAGTATTTCACCGTTCATCCAGGAGTGAGAAATGCTATAGGTGGAAACTCCCAGCAGCCTGAGACAAAGAAAAACCATTCTTTCCACCCTTTAATGCACGTTCCATTATCAATGATCATGAGGGCTTTTGATGAGTTTTTGCCACTCGGGCGATTATGAAAGTGGTGTTAGTCAGCATTCTTTGCGATAGTGTAACAGGAGAGGAACTGATTCGCAGAAAGTGATCTGTTTCCACAGATTTCCACATAACTATGAAGTATCTGCTAAGAATTTGGGGTAATTTGAGAAGGACAAAGGTTGATGGCCTGAAGTAAGTCATTAATGAACTCCAAAATTGAAAATCATAAGCCACATGTGAATGCATTCTCATAGAAGCATGATTCTCGATCGATAATGGAATACGCTCTTTCTGCACTGGTGGGCATTCAAGTATAAACTTCATCGGGAAAAGAGTAATGGGTGGCAAGCTGTGCCACTTCCAAGGGAGTCAGTGGAGACTCCAAATCTTGGCACTCTTAGTAAACCTCCATATACGAGTAGATAAATTCAATACTCTCTTGAATGTGGGACTGGGGTGCAAAGCTTATAGAAGTTATGATGGAGAAGGTAGTAGCTACGTGAGAGAGAGGAAGTGATGGAGTCTTGTGGTTACATGAGATCGTATATAAGCAATGAAAGTGAAAATGTTTATATAAGGCTTGTATATAACGTCTACTTTGCAACATCCATATTCCAACATTCATATTACAATGTCTATATTATAACATCCATGTTCTAATGTTTGTATTCCAACATCTATAATGCAGCCAAACAAAAATTCCATGCAATTACCAAGCATAGTGAGGGCGTAGCCAAGTAATTATCGAGTGCCAAGCTCAAACTACAAGCCCCTAAGGAGGTCTGCCGGTCAATCACTAGGCACCAAGGGCTCAATCAGTCAGCTACTGGGCACCAAGGGCCCTACAAGTCAACTGCCAGCCTCCTTGGAGGCCAGCCGGACAAATGCCGGGGACCAAGGGCCTGGCCAGTCAGCTGCTGGCCCCAAAGAGGCTGGCCAGTCAACTGTCGACCCCCAAGGAGGCCGACGAAACAAATGCTAAGTACCAAGGGCCTGACAAGTCAACTGCCAGCCCCCAAAGAGGTCAGCCTAACAAATGCCAAGCACCAATGTCCCGACTGGCCCTCAAGGAAACCAGTCGACCAAAAATCCATCCCAAGGAGGCCAGCTGATTATTACTATAGGTCTGACCCATTGCGGAGCCTGACAGGTTCTAGCTAGGCAAAAGTCAAAGGTCAAGTTTTCACGAATTTTGGTGTTAATATCCATCTAATTTTGAATCAGGGTTACAATTTACATACCTTCTAACCCTAGTATGTAAAATAAATCCTCAATATATACATACCATACCTTTTTATATATCAAGATAATATTGTTCTTATGTCTCATGTTGTTCTCTTGTTGTCTACTACATTCACTGAACAACACTTAATCTTTTATTTTTGTTGGTATTGAAACTCAAATAAAATATATTGTTGTTATTTGGTGCATGTTTTTAGAGCAAACATATATGTAGAGGTCAAGGCTTTAGATTAAGATATAAAGCCCATGTAGGTCACTAGATTACCTTAGGTTCCTTTATTCTATTGATTCATTTATACTTAGCTGCAAGTAAACTTCAGAATATGACACATCAGTTGTTGATTTTTTAACTTGATTATGATTATAATATTTTTTATGAGTAATTACTATCACGCCCCAACTTTCGACACCCGATTAGGAGTGAAGGAAGTGGGGTGTGAACTGGTGAAATCAAACATCAAAGCCTTGGTCACCGGAGATTCCATCACCGTGTCGAGGTCTAAACTCTCAAGTCAATGTGGAAGCATAGTATATGTATATTCTAAATCATCAATTTATGTCTCAACACTCTCATAATCCTTATACAAGTTTTTGCACAATGTATAAACTCTAACTCACATTTCTAATATCCATGGACCCATATAAATACAAGTTACATAAATGTAATTGTAATCTCATATCAATATAATTCACATGCCACATGTCGGCATGGATAGCCAAATATACAATTCATAACACTATATCCAAAAAGAAATTCTAAAGTATTCTTTCAATCACTCTCACACTCTAAGCCTCATCCTCCGGTGATGCTTTATCTGAAAAAGAGTTTGTAAATAAGGGGTGAGCTTATCCTCTCTCGCTCAGTAGGAATGATCAACCCAACCCTACTCAAACTCAGGCAGCCATGTATGGATACATATGAAATCACTACATTTCTGCATGACAGTTATCCATACTTTTTACCCATAAACAATCATGTTTTTCTAAAACATATGTGATGCTTCATATTTCAATGCATATACATTTATATATCAAATTGGATAAGTCACATTTAAAATATATAACTCACACCATATAAATCCGAAAATCAATTCAAAGGGGCGCTCAAATCAAATCAAATCAATAGTAAGGGTCCCATTGGCACCCAAAATCCGATTACGCTTCTCGGTTTACTATTTCGACAGATGCGACACTCGCTTGGCCAAGTTTTGTGTCTATCACCCTAGGGATCCATGCCCTTATCTTAATTCTTACACTCCTGTCCCAAAACTCGTCACATAGTGCATGTTATCAAATAATACACATATACCACACAATAAAATGCATTTTTATCAAATCAATGCATTTTTTTTCTCAAATCAAACATATCACAATGTTATTTCACTCACCTCATGAAAATCATCTATGCAATTTTCAAGAAAATCATATCTTTCATGCACAGCTCCACATTGAAAATTATATTTTCATATTTTCATCAAATGAACACAATTTTAACAAAAGCATTCGTAATCTCAATTTCACATGTGCATCATATATAAGTCCTAACTAACATATTAGACATATACATATGCATAAATCATATTACGGTATATATATATATAAATACACAAAACCCTAAACTCAAGGAATCACAATCCTATCTTTCATGTCACAGATAAGAGACCTATAGAATTAAAGTAAATATGAGTCTAGCACCCATACCTCGATTTGGAGTGAGATCTCTAATTCCGAGAAAGTTGAAAAGATCGTCTTCCACTGTTTTGTCAGAATTATTTTAGATGGCTACACGTATCCAAGGTCTATGGAAAGTCTACATTTTAATCCAATTCTCAAGCCTAACCCATCTTCAAGTCAATTGAACCAGTCCATAACTTTAAATCAATTACTGTCAAGGCACAATTCAAATTTCTAAGCGCCAAGCACAACTTATACCCATTTCCTTGTTTTTGGACTTATCCATTTTATTGACCCAATTGATTTTCATCCCCAACAATAAACCAAATCTAAATGGTAGCCCATCATTCTCTACTAACCCAATTCAGCCCATGCAAGCCCAATTACAGCCCAATTTTCTATGTATCAATTCAAACCCGAAATCAATGAGCCCAATCCAAGTATGATAAATTTGAACTCACAATTATGTCAATTTGTAGCCCAAATGATACACAGAATAAACCAACCCATGTTCATATGCTAGACAACCCAATTTTTCTATGGCAGCCCATTCACCAAATGAAGACCCACTTCACAACTCATCATCACCATATATACATATAAATATCTATATCTATATTACATTTAAGGTTTGTGTTTGAATCTCCCACTGAAAAAAAATCATCATCTAATGGCCAAATATGCTTAAAAAACTCATCTGCCGGTTCAAAATATCTATACCTATCTACGGTCTAAAATTACTCTCTCTATCTTCAATCAACGGTCATGATTCACTCCCACCTAAATTCAAATTTAAACATTCACCTACTTTCCCATTAAAATAACATTCACATCAATCTATTTCAAATATAAAAATCTTCAAATAAAAAATATCATTATATCTATATATATAATGATATATATAGATAAAATATCACTTCATCACTCTACACTTCCACCTTCTCGCTCATCAGACCAAAACACCATCACTCTCTCCCTCTCCCTCTCCCTCTCTCTCTCCATCACCTCCTTCAAACACAGGTCCGGTAGATCCAAAGCCAAAGCCAACTTGAACGGCTAGATCCGGCTAAGCCAAATCCATTGATGTCACCAGTCTTAACGGAATTTTTGTTGATCAGACCAGGAAAGAGGGTTACGGTGGTGGAAGAGGGGGCCGTGGTGGTGGTACGGCTCCAGGGGTGGGGGCGGTGGGTATGGGTTTAACGGCGGATAAAGAGGCAGTAGATGAGATGGCGACAGCAGTGGCGACAATGGCGACGGTGGGGCGTGTTATAACTGTGGAAGAACTACTCACTTGGCGAGGGATTGTGGCGGCGGTGGTGTTTGCTAGCCGGTTAATCGTTGATGGAGATAGCTGGTCGTCGATGGCTTAGTCTGCAATTGGAGCTGGGTTTATTTGGTTTGCTGCCCAGCTACAGTGGACAGGAGGTATTTGAAATACCCCCTAGAAAATTTCGCGCATGAGGTGGCCAGTCTCATACACAAAACCTGAGGAATATTAACCACTGATAGTAACAAGCATAGATGCAAAAGACAGAAATAGAATAATTGCTAAAAGCTGAACAGAAATCCCATTGAATTGAAATAATTGATAAATAAATAATTAAATTCTGGTAATACAATTTGGAAGTTCCGTAACCCAAGGACCCCTTAACCAGAAAGAATAAAAGTTTAACACTTAAATTGAAATCCAAAACCAAAACCTCTAAATGAGTTCATAGTTTTACTCCTGAAGAAAAAGTAGATTCCTACCCTGAGACTGGTGAGAGTAGATGTCTGTCACAGTCCAACCCTAGTACTCTATCCTCGTGGGGGAAACTGCTTAGGACCTGAAATATCAATAAAGTGGGTTAAACCCACGAGCAAGTTCTATCTACTACATCCCAATCAGAGAATCAATATACATACCCTCAATGTGAAGGACACAAGAGATAAATATACGTGCAACCCCTCAGATTATTCCTTATTCAGTTCATACTTTTAAATATACAAATCATCTCATATATTTCCTCAACAACCCTTACAATGTAAAAACGATCCCCTTCTTTACGTTCACAAATAAAGATACATATGTATGCATTTTATTAAATCTATGCAATCATGATATGTCCATTATAATGCATGAATACATTAATAGGTATGGGCGATCCTGACACGCCGGGCAATCCTTACATGCCAAATAAAAATATAGATACCTTATTAGGTATGGGCGATCTTGACACGCCGGGCAATCCTTACATGCCAAATAAAAAGTATATAGATACCTTATTAGGTATGGGCGATCCTGACACGCCGGGCAATCCTTACATGCCAAATAAAAAGTACAAATGCATTTCCAATATGAAATAATAAATAAACAAGATGCATTATGATTTTTAATTTGCACAGACTACCAATTTGAATTATCTGCTATGCAATTATCACCATATGACAAATCATTCACAAGTGAACCTTAATCAAGTATCCCATGTGCATTTATATATAAAATAAACACAATCGATTAAATCAAAACAACTTAACATCCATTAGAGGAAACAATTCCCCAAACCAACCTCCAATGCACTCAAATCTCTGAGGGAATCTAAACTTACTCTTATCTAGGTTTCTGGGCCTATTTCACTTCTAAGAACACTAAGAAAATATTCTGGAATTTTCTGAAATAAAAAATATTTTTAATAAACCAAAGAAGGTGAAAATCCAACTTTTAGGCACTTTAAAAATTAATTGAACACCTAGGGAAGCTCATTTCGAGATGAAAATTTAAACCCAGGTTTATTTAATCTCTAAACAGTTACAGAAAAATTTTGGGGATTTTTGAAATTTCTAAAGTATTTTCTAAAATTACAGAAAGTGAAAAACCCTGCTTTTGGACACTTTAAAAATCAATTGAACAACAAGGAAAGATAATTTTGAGTTGAAACTTTAAAACCAAGTGTATTTAATCTCCAGAGAGTTACAGTAAAAATTTGGGAATTTTTGGAGTTGTAAAACTATTTTCTAAAATTACAGAAAGTGAAAAATCCAACTTTTAGACATTTTGAAAATCAATTGAACAACAAGGAAAGATTTGTTTGAGTTGAAAATTTAAACCCAAGTGTATTTAGCCTCCAGAGAGTTACAGTAAAAATTTCGGAATTTTTGAAAATTTCTAACCATTTTCTAAAATTAAAGAGACTAAAAAAAACAGTTTTTAGACACTTTAAAATTTTATTTAAAGAGAATCGTAAATTATTTCGACATGAAATTTAAACCCCAAGCTCCTCAAGCTCCCAGGAAGTTGACATAAAATTTTTGGAATTTTCAGAATTATAAAAGTATTTTTAGAAAATGATTTTTCCAGATTTTCAAGTTTTTCCAAAAGTTTCAAAAATACAAAATAAATATCAAAACAATTCGGAATGGGCCCATATTGGACCCAGAGGTAGGGCCCCGCGAGTGGGGCCCGAAAATAATTTTCCGGCCACCGGCCGGACGCGCCCCCACTCGCCGGCGGCGCGCGTGGGGGTCACGCGCCAGTTGGGTTGTCTTCCCAAGCGCGCAGGCAGCGCGCTGGGGGATTTTCCGGCGCTGATTCCGGTTTCGTCCGACCTCCGTTCAGCCTAATTTTTGTACTGTTCTTCTCCTCTTGATCCCCTCTACCCATTGGTACAAAAAGCCCCATCAAAAATTGTTCGAATCAAAAACCCCTAATTCACAAGTTCTAGGGTTCTTCGCAAAATTTAAAATTTAAAACTCAATTATTCACGATCTGTTTTCCTAAGGATTCAGAATTGTTCACAATATAATCCCAACATAGTAGGTTCACAATTTAACATTTATTTACTTACAAATTGCATACATGAATAATTTCTTTCTTAACACAATATACATATACTTGAATACATGTGCATATAACCTTACATGAACAAAATAAATCTAATCTATATACAATTGTAAATCTCACAAAATTTATCAATAACAGAAAATATAAACATACAATTACTACAAATTTTTAGTATAAATAAATTCTCAAACCTAGACTATGCATACGGATTCAAAGGGGAAGAGAAGAATCAAACTTGCTTTTTTCCTGACGAATCAACTTGTTCACCCGATCGTCACTCCCTTCTCTCTTTCGTTTACTCTCTCTTAGTTCAATGCGTAAAACAACGGCAAACCCTAATTTCTTCTTCTTTTCTTTTCCTTTTTGTCTTAATTATTCTTTTATTGATTTTCCTAAAACTAATTAAAATCAAATTAATAATACTAACAATAGCAATAATAATATTATTTCAACCCTAGGCCCATCATTTTAAACATAACCTTAGCCCACTCATCCTAGCCCAAATTCCTCCCTAGCCCAACCCAAAACATTTAAATAAAATAACACACAATTAATACCAATTCACATAAAATGATAAAATGCATGTATAAAAGACAAGCAACTCACCTACAATGATAATTTATATAGAAAAAAAAATATTTCACATGAATTAATAAAATAAAGTAATAATGTAAAAGGGATTCAATTTCTTTAAAATAATTGACACCTAAATTTTTCGGGGTATTACAGTATTGGTGATGATGAGGTGTCCGGCCGATGTGAGGGGTGGTTCATAGTGGGAAGTGGGTTTGTGGTGTTCTACTTTCCTTTTGCTTTTTTTTATTATCCCACTCTCACAAGCTCCATATGGAAGATATTGTGACTGTTTCGAGAGTCTAAATCGGATTATTACGCTCTGTACATTGATATATATATATATATATATATATATATATATATATATATATATATATATATATCTTGCCACAATGATGAGACCACTTTGTACTGAGCTATATATATCCTTTGAAAGATACAGAAACAAACACTTTGTCCCCCACATTTGTGTACATGTATACAATACTTTGGTTAGGGAGCCTGTGCCGATTTTTTCTTATTGGTATGTAAAGTAATATCTATATTCTATACTAATTATTTTATTTGGGAATCTTAAACAATATCTTTTGATTTGAGTATTTAAGCATTTCTAGTTAAACACGTTAACATCACTATTCATCAACAATATATGCATATATTTTTAAAAGAAAATTTTTTTACTGAAAGAATTTATTTCCCTGCTAAAATGGTAAAATTCCGAAAGTGATAATGAGTTCCAAGAATTGAAAGGAGGTGAAGGGCCATTAGCATTTTGGTAAATAAATATATAATGATGATTGTATTGATCATTGTATATTGTTTAAAAGATAATAAAATACCACTTACGATTTTATATATTTTTGAAGCTTTATGTATTGATTAATAAAAATATTTATTATATTATATTTTAATTTATTTATTAAAAATTAAATAAATTTACTATTAAAGATATAAATAGAGATGGGACAAAGAGACAGTGAAAGAAAAAAAAATCTCAGATAGAGAGAGAGAGAGAGGACAAAGAGAGAAAGAAAAGGAAAAAGAAAGAGGGAGAGATTAAAAGATTAGAAACAAATATTGGAGAGAGGGATATGTGTAATTTGGTCCCTTCAGTTGGAGCTTCAAGAATGAGTGAGAGAGAGAGGAAAGAGAAAATAAATAAATAAAATGATTGTGAGAGTGAGTGAAATTGAGAGAAAAGAATAAATAAAGAATATGTTATATAGATTGAGAAGAAAAAGTAAAGAAGTGACATAATGATGGTGCATCGGTTGTAGAGGGAGAGAAGAAAAATAAAGAATGATGGTGAGTGGAAAGAGAGAGAGTGCATCGGTAAAGAGAAGAAATAAGCTGTGATTTTTGCACAATGCACATGGTGAAGGGACCCAATACAACTGAATGTAGAAAAATACAAAGTTGTTTTCTTTTATAATTTGACCACAAAAAACATTTTTGTTGAAAATAATGTAGGGTTTCAATCTAGAGTGAGTGATTAGTTTTTCGGTCCAGTTAACAATTTTAAAGTATAATTTGTACTCCTACTATAATTTTAAAATTAACAAATTTATTGATCATCTTTTCGTCTTTTACTTTTTATTTTGAATAAAAAAAATATAAGTTGTTTTAATTGTTTAGTATATATATATATATATATATATATATATATATATCACTATATATCATTTTGTGAGAGATTGTGCACATTTTTTTAATATATCATATCTCACTTTTTCATCTCTTTTCAGCATTAGATTCTGGAAGCATGTTTGATTTGAATTAGTTTGAACATTTGAATTAATTTGAATTGGGGCCGTAGGTGTCATATGCCATGTACAAATTATAGTTGCTTGTAATGAAGAGAAAATACCCAGAGTAGATATGACACGTGGACATGACAACTCAGCTCATACATGGCAGCCACGTTGCAAAGAGTAGGAAATTGTCCAAGTCACCAAATACTGAATAACTAAGACGCGAAGGAAAGTCATAATCCGTCATGTAATTGCGGAATCCGACAACGTAACTCCTGCGATAAACCAAGGGATTATCATTCCCTAAATATGGGAAAATTCATAAGAAATGGGGAATAATTGTAGGCATAATCAATGTACTCTCAAAATTATATAAAGGAAGCATGTAAGAATGAAAAGGAAGAATAACGGGAAGTGGAGAGTATGTATCGACTTCACCAACTTGAATAAGGCTTGCCCGAACGACAACTTCCCGCTGCTTAAAATAGACTAGATGGTAGATGTCACTGCCGGTTACGAACTGCTAACTTTCTTGGATGCCTATTCGAGTTACAACCAGATCCCGATGGACCCAAGGGATGAGGAAAAAACCTCATTCATCACCGAACGAGGAACCTACTGTTACAAGGTAATGCCCTTCGGTTTAAAGAACGCAGGGGCAACATACTAGAGAATGATTAATCGTGTCTTTAGAAAATAGATCGATGAGACTGTAGAAGCATATATTGATGACATGGTGGTCAAAAGTAAAAGTAGACAAGATCATCTACGACATTTGCAAGAAATATTCGAAACCCTTAGGGAACATCGACTGAAGTTAAATCCATCGAAATGTTTGTTCAAAGTATCATTGGGTCAGTTTCTCAGCCATATGGTCAGCAGAACAGGAATAGAAATAAGCCCATCCTAGGCGACAGCACTAATCCAGACCGCGGAGCCAAAAGTGTAGCGAGAAGTTCAAATCCTAACCAGACGAATTGCCGCCCTCAACCGATTCATATCACGCCTCTCGGATAAGTGCAAACCGTTCCTTGACGCTATACAAAAGAAGAAAGGCAAAGTATGGGGAACAAACTAGTCAGAGGCCCTAAAAAGGCTAAAATAATACATGACCTCTGCACTAATCCTCTCGATACTGAAGGCCAGAGAAAAATTATATCTGTACTTGGCAGTGTCAAAAATATCTATGAGTGCAACCCCGATCTGGGAAAAGAATGGGAAGCAGCAGCCAGTATATTACTCCAGTAAGACGATGACGGATGCCGAAAACAAGTATTCGAAAGCGAAAAAGCTAATCCTGGCCTTGGTACACGCAAAGAATAAACTAAGGCATTATTTTGAGTCACATCCGATAGTCGTTCTGACCAATTTGCCACTCAAGACAATCCTCAGCAAGCCAGATATGACGAGGAGGATGATGAAGTGGGCCATGGATCTCAGCGCTTATGAAATCCTATTTGAGCCTCGAACAGCTCAAAAAGGTTAGGTGTTGGCTGAATTTCTGCTGGAATACGATGAACCTATTGAAGAAGGGGAAAATCCCGCTCGGTGGGAGATATATGTAGACGGGTCATCTAGCTAGAATGGGTCAGGGACTGGGGTTGTGGTTAGAACCCCCGATGGGATTACAATACATCATACAATGCGATTCAATTTCAATGCCTCCAACAACGTGGCAGAGTATGAAGCTCTCCTCACGAGACTTCGGCTAGCAAAATCATTACAAATTAAGAATTTGACTATGTTTAGTGATTCATAACTAGTCGTGAATCAAGTGAATGGGTAATTCCAGGCCAGCGAGAGCAAGATGAATGCTTCTCAGGAGGCAGTGCTCGGGAGCATGAGAGAATTTGATGAAGTAAGACTGAACCACGTTCCACGTGAGGAAAATGAGGCAGCTGATAGGTTAGCTTGCTCGACTTTCAGTGCTGACGAATCTTTGACCAGAGTATCCTCCGTAGAAGAATTAAGAGCTCCAAGCATCATGAAATCATGAGAGGTATTCGTGGTCTCAAGAGAGCCCAGTTGGATTGACCCAATAGAAGTATACCTAAGGAATGGGACCCTTCCCGAATATAAGAGGGAAGCAAAGAAGCTGAGAATGAAGGCCTCTAAGTATGCTATCGTCAATAACCACCTCTACAGAAGATCTTTCTTGGGACCATTATTGAAATGTCTAACACCATTCGAAGCCAATAGAGTCCTAAAGGAGATCCACAAGGGAGTTTGTGGCAATCATTCAGGAGGCCGGTCACTAGCACACAAAGTTCTCACGATTAGCTATTTTTGGCCCTACATGTCACGCGACGCGGTGGAATACTCCAAAAATTACGACAAGTGCCAAAAGCACGCCCAGCTGCTACATCAGCCACCAGGGAACTTGAATCTAATAACTAGTCCTTGGCCTTTCGCCCAGTGGAAGATGGACATGGTGGGACCTTTGTGGATCATAGCGTAGAAGAAAAAATACGTCCTCTTGGCCACAAACTACTTCACCAAGTGGGTTGAGGCAGAAACATATGCTTCAGTAACTCACGTGCAAGTTGAAAAATTCATCTGGAACAACATTTTATGCTGATTCAGCATCCTTGCGTCAATTATTATAGACAATGGAAAGAACCTAGACAATCAATTTATCCAAGGATTCTTCGCAAATTATGGGATCAACCAAAGACTATCCTCAAGGGCATACCCATAAGGGAACGGGCAAGCCGAGATCACCAACAAAACTATTTTTTAAAATATCAGGAAAAAGATGGAAGAGAGGAAAGGCCACTGGAATTGCCGAACATGTTATGGGCTTATCGGACCACCCCTCGAAGATCGACGAGAAGTAGTCCATTCAGCATGGCATACGGGATGGAAGCCGTGATTCCTGTCGAACTCATCATTCCGACCTTGAGGATTGAATCATTCGAGGAGTAGGAAAATAATCGACAAATCGAACACGATGTGGACCTATTAGAGGAAAAGAGAGAAACTGCATAGATCAAGATGGCAGTCTACCAGTAAAGACTTCGCAAGGCTTACAACCGAAGGGTTAATCCTCGATTATTCGAGCAAAGAGATTGGGTCTTGCGCAAAGTTACCAACAACACTAGAGAACTAAATACGGAAAAATTGGCAGCAAAATGGGAGCGTCCATTTGAAATAATAAAAGTTATTGGAAAAGGAACATATAGACTACGAAGGGTGCACGGCGATGGAGCCATAGTCGAAAAACCTTGGAAAGCAATGCACCTAAAAAGGTACTACATGTAAGCATTTGTGCATTATTAACAAAGAACATGAAATTTCTTAATAAACTTTATCCCACATCGAGTGAATAGTGGATCCCTGTCTATTTGATATAATGAGTTCCACCCATCCTACATAAAGGTAGTGGGATTACGCGGTGAAGCAGAAAACCACCGCGCAATGCCACTGTCTTAACCGTTTTGTGAATTTTTTATGAATGAAAGAGACCTCGGCATGACCAGCCGAACATCTCAGATGAATGAAAATGGCTAAGGCATAACCAGCCGAATGCCAAATTTGAATGAAAGAGACCTCGACATGACCAGCCGAACGTATTAGACAAATGAAAAGGGCTAAGGCATGTCTAGCCAAACGCCAGAGTTGAATGAAATAGACCTCGGCATGACTAGCCGAACGTCTCAAATGAATGAAAATGTGTCACACCCCGATTTTCGGTTCCCCCAGAATTCGAGGGTGAACAGTGTTGTCACTTCATCACCTCACAACAATTACATACAAGTGCGGAAGCTCAATACATACATACTCTAAATCGCCAATTTGTGTCTCAACCACCTCATAATCTCTATACAAGTCTTGCACAATAAATATCCAATTACTCATATTTCCAATATCCATAGACCCACATAAATACAAGTTACGTAAATATAATTGCAATATTACATCAATATAATCAACATGCCACATGCCGGCATGGATAACCAAATATACAATTCATAATACTATATCCAAAAAGAAATTCTAAAGTATTCTTTCAAATCACTCTAGCACTCTAAGCATCATCCTCCGGTGATGCTTTATCTGAAAAAGAGTTTGTAAATAAGGGGGTGAGCACCACTACGGCTCAATAGGAATGATCCACCCAACTCTACTCTAACTCAGGTAGCCATGCATGGATGCACATGAAATCATTACATTTCTATATGACAAATATCCATGCTTTTTACCCATAAACAATCACATTTTTCAAATCATGCGTGATGCTTCACATTTCAATGCATATACACTTATATATCAAATTAGACAAGTCACAATAAAAATATATAACTCACACCACATAAATTCAAAAATCAATTCAATGGGGACTATCTCATCACACCACCTCCATAGTAAGGGTCTCTTCGGCACCCAAACTCTACTTACGCTTCACGGTTTACTAGTCCGACGGATGCGCCATCCGCTTGGCCAAGTTTTGGGTCTTTTACCCTAGGGGTCGTCCCCTTATCTTAACTCTCAATGTTGTCACACCCCAAAAACCTCGCTTTTCACATAGTGCACATAATCACATCAATGCACTTATCCACACAATACAATCCATTTTATCAAATCAATGCATTTTTCACCTCAACTCAAGATTGTCACAATGTTATTCACTCACTTCATGAAAATCATCATGCTTATGCATTTTCAAGAAAAACACATATTTCATGCATAACTCTATATTAAAAATCATATTTTCATATTTTCATCAATGAACAAAATTTTCATCAAAAGCATTCATGATCTTAACATCACATATGCAACATATATAAGTCGTAACTATCATGTTAGACATATACATATGCATAAATCACCTTTTTATATACCATATAAATACACAAGGCCCTAAACTCATAAAATCACAATCCTATATTTCATGTCACGGATAAGAGACCTATAGAATCAAAGTAAAGATGAGTCTAGCACCTCTACCTCAATTTGGAGTGAGAACTCCAAGAATTTCAAATTTTTGAGAAGGCTGAAAAGATCGCCTTCTACTGCTTTATCAGAATTGTTTCACACGTCCTTACGTATCCAAAGTTCATAGGAAACTTCTATTCTCAACCCCTTCCAAATCACCAAGTCTACTGCCCCAGTCCAATTCAATATCAAACTAAATTCATTTAACTAGGCAGCCCAATTAAATTTCAATCTAACCCAATTAAATTTCCAAGGTGGTAGCCCATTTCAAGCCATAGCAGTCCAATTGAAAAACAACTTCAAGGTCTAAACTCAAATATTTAAATTCAGCCTCATTGTCATTCTAAACCCATTTCACCAATTCAAGGCTCAAGCCCAGCTGGCCCAATATACTAAATCATCATGTTTAAACCCAATTCAAACAAACTAATCCAAGTGACCCAACAAAAATCCAACCATAACCACTATAGCAGCCCGTTGCCGAAGCCATTAGTGTCGCACCCGAAACCAACAAATTCGGCAGTCACTCCTTGTTTCATTAACCACCCGAAATCACCATGTATACCAAGCTCCACAGCCATGAACAAGGCCATCACTATAACAGCCCATAAGACCCAGCCGAAACTTCCCAACCACTATGTGAATCCTCCATTGAAAACCTATATGAGCACTACCATTAAAATCCATTCGAGCACCACCATGAACCGAGAACCCCAAGCCAAAACAGCCACCACTCACCACCGTGGATAGCCATCACCAGTCCGCTTTCACCTTGAAGATAGCTCCTCCATGCTATTTCCACTACCGGTACCACCTCCCATAGAAGCCAAGACGCAGATGAAACCGCCACCAGTCGAAGGCCTATTCAAGTCACAACTTTCAGTCTTGCAAAACTGAACCCACATAGCCAGCTCAGGCGAGAAACCCATAGCCTCAACAGCCACCACAACCATGTAACATCTTCATCCTCCATTAGCTACCCAGCCGAAACCACCAATAACCACAAACACCTCACTATCAGACACCACAACGAGCAGTCGAACAGACCATCCCTTCCGTGACCGGAACCACCCATCAACAAGGTTGACCCAACCTTTAAAGTCCACCACCTTTGAAGCCACACAAAACCAACAATTCCGGCAAGACCCACCATGCGCATAAGCTGCCAGAGTATCACCAAAACAGACCCAACCAAGGCCTCACCCGAACCACCTTCAGCCATTGTCACCAGTCCATCGCCAGCGCCCGAACCAGCCAAGAAAGCCCCCCTACTCTCCCTCGGCTTTCTCTTCCTCTCTCTAGTTTCTCTTTTCTTCTTCGTTTTTCTCTTCTTTCTTCTTGGTTTCGATTTCTCCTATTTTTTCTTTCTTTTCTTCCCACTTTTCTCTTCTCTTCATTTATCTCAGCCGACCACTCCTCCTTATTCCCTTTTTGAATCTTATCCTATTCTAATAACCACCACATGTTGAGTGCATTACCCTCAGGCACACAAGTTATAAATATCGTATGTCAATATATATAATACTCTCTCTATTTAGCATATATATATATAATACATACATATTCATACATATATCCATATGTATGCACACTCTCCCAACCGACCACCTACGGGGCTTTCTTACTCTCATAATCAATTATAATATTCACTACCCTTTTTACCCTTCATTCTATAATATATATGTATATGAAAGTATTTATAATTAAATATAAATACACTCATTATACACATACATATGTGCATATATATATCTTTCCTTAAACAATATATATATATTCTCACATAAATATATAGATATCCATATCCTCCATCTATATATATATATATATATAATTCCATTTATATATATATATATATTCGCACTTTCGAAGTCAATTTATCCAGAAAAAAAATTAATCCGGTCCAAAAATAATCTGGAACCGGTCAAAATAACCGGGTCCTTACAACCTCCCCACCTTTAAGGAATTTCATCCCTGAAATTAGAAACATACTCCAAGTTTCAAAATGTTCTCACAAAATCTTACGTGACGTCCCACATTTTCCTTGTATCAATAGAAATATTCACAATTCGCCAGTATCCAACACACGGCTTCCACTCTGCAACCAATAAGGTTTTGGCTATTACACCATATAACTTCACTCTACATTCCATGAAATATTCAATTACTGATATACCTCAAACGATGTCTAGACATCGCCAAAAATGCAGTACAATCATTATACCATGAATTATTTTGACCACAATTATCCTCCAAACCGAGCTCAGGAAGATAAGTTATAACCAATTCACTTTCAACCCAATCCACTTTCTAATTAGCAAAAGTATGTTTTGCATTCCTTTCTAGTAATTCATTAACCTTGAATCACAACTTCCAAATTTTTGACTTTAGGAAACCGAGGTGACTCGGTTTACATGTCACCATTGCAATTCTCAAGAGTCATTCCAAAACTGTACGACCACGAAGCTAATTATACCTATGCAATACACAGGTGTAAGCTCATCACCATTAACCTTACCAACACACAGGCTCAAACTTGATTAAAACTTGATGAAATTCACATATTCATCTTTCACTGATATCACAATCCATACACCTCATAATCATCATCCTAGGACACTCATTATATCAATCCTTCTCAAATACCATAATTCATTTCCACGATTCTGGAAACATTTGTTTCTGAGAGTCCACAATCTCTATTTCAAGACATATCCAGTCTATCTCTATCTCAAGTCTTAGGTGATATCCTTATCTAATCACATCAATCACCCACGGTGATATTTCCCTATTATCTGGGATCATCAATACTCAAATCTTTTCCATCGTTGTCAAACATGGCTTTCCAATTTGGCATACCGTTCCCGGGCTTAGTTCAAAACCCCCGTGTATCACTACAATCCAACTATATCAATCCAGTGCACTTCACAAGCACACTCACCGACAAGGTACATGACAGTGAACTCGCCAACACAAACCACACACATTGTGTATCTGTCGCAACAAGTCACATGGTCCTGTCCAATCCCATAGACTATTATCGAATGGAATCCAATTCCAAATTTAGGGTCTTATCCATCCATTCCTTTCTAGCATCTCTGTGGGCACCCCAAGATCCTGACTGTTTCGCCTAGGGTCCCTCAAACATTCCCTTACCTGTCCCTCTAAAATTTCAGAATCTATGCATTACGATTAGTGATATCACATCACCCAAACCACCAATCACATATCTACTCATCAATCTCATACAAAATGGAACTAAAACTAACATTCTTCCGTTCATACATCGAGGTCACATACAATCTATAAGGACTCATTACACATGAAACTCAAGCTCACGACATAATTCAAACATAATTACAAATTTTTCAATATCGTCCAGGTTTTAGTAGACAGCTATTGAGACCACTCAACTGAAATTCAAAAATATTTCAAAGACTAATTTTCACAAACCCATATGTCATCCCTATATTCATTCACTAACTTGCAACTTTAAATATAATCAAAGACCATACAAATCCCTGATTTCAAGCCTCACAATTCCATGAATTTTACAATTCTGCTTAAAAATTCACATTATTCTTGAAATAAGAACATCCACAAGTATTTCATAGAACACATTGTATATCAAGGATGTACAAATCTCATCTCCATCCACATTCTAGATTCCTAGAATTATCTGCCTAATGCTATAACATGAATAGGGATCATAACTCCATAGTCCCATACATCATTGAGCATTACACTCTCAACATCTAACTCATTTCACTAGAATCTAGCACAAATGGTGCATTTCAATATTCCAAGGATAAACATAGTCACACCTCTACCAAGATTTCCAAATCCTCCTTAAATCAACTACTATACTCACACAATTTTGGTTTCAAAAATTATAAATTACAATCCGTCTAGTGTGCCTTAAGTCACACTCTAACTGTCTCATCACATATCACAACAACGCTATTTTCTCATATCACTTCTGAGAAATAATCACATCGAAACTAGTCACGCCTAGTAACTCAAAATCAAACACCAATCGACGTTCTGCCATCTAGGTCTCGTAAGACCAACAAATTTTTACCCAAGGTAACTCCACTCCCAACAGATGTATCAATGGACAATAGTGAGTCCAAAGATGACACCTCTAACCCCAAGGCAGAAACACAAGTAAATACATATCAATGAATGAATGAGATGCACACAACTCTATCAACACCCTAGTTGGAAACTAGGAAATCATTCCTTCACTAATCCTTTATTCATCGTCGCTCAGATGAAACAACTTAAAACCCACAAGAGTCAGCATATTGTAAGAGAAGTACTAATCCAAAAAAAATTGGTTGATCAGTCCATTTTTCCTAGCTGGCCCAACTTCGACTATATGCCTTCCTTGCCTCCTATCCCCATCTCAATGGTCAATCCTAGCATAACACTTATCAACCACGTAACATAATCCCTTAAGTATTGTAAGGACTCAAACACTCACAACCTTTTTTACATTATCTCTCAATTGCTCACAAACAAGACTTGACATCAAGTCAAGAGTTTCAACTCAACCAACTCTGGGAGTATTACCAAATGGAAATCAGTTTCATACACCAACACATTGTTCTTTCATTATAATCACTTACACTAAGCTAAAGATTTCACTATTGTCCAAAGGTAATCAAACCTATCGTCCAGACAAAAACCAGTCACTAAAAAGAAAATTATAAAACTGCCAATAAAAGGTCAGCCCACTAAAGGATCAGTTGTGGCATTGACGGACTCTACATGCTCATGAGTCCCGGCCTTTACCGGTACATCACCATCTTCAAAGATGCTGTAAATCTCCATCTCCTCATCCCCCTCTTCTGGATCCTAATAAGGGGGCCCTTTTAAGCCCATCTCCCGATCGTAATCAGTTGGGCCACCCGGATAGGATCGGTCATCTTCGGGTACTGTCGCATCTTCAAAGCCTTGGCGATAGGCTTTAGCATTTCTAATCTGAACCATGCGCGACAGCCTGTCAAATAAAGCCTTGGCGCCTTTCTTCAGTTTAATCAATCGGTCATGTAAAGAACTGATGTTCAGTTCAGACTCGGATGCTCTGGACTCAGCCAGCGCACTATGGAATTCAGCCTCTTCTTTCCCTTTGGCAAGTTCTTCCACCTGAGATTTGAGATGCTCATTCTCTAGCAAAAGAGCCTGGGACTTCGCCTTTTCGCTGTTAACTTCACATATGACAGCACGAAAGTCGACCTCAGCCCTCCTAATCTGAACATCGAATTTTTTTATTTTGATGGTCGCTTGTTTGACCAATTTACACATAGTCATCACACCGAACATGTTCTACAAAGACACACGAAGTCATTAAAAGAAGTAGCAAGAGAATGCGTAAAGGAATTGAAATTGTATTCTTTCTCACCCTAAGTGTCGCCTCAGGACAAGACTCCAGAAGATTGCCAACAGATAGGTCCACCATCATCTTCGCATCCTGTTTTCAAGCAAGGAGTCCTCCATCGATAGGGGTATACCATTGGCTTTCACCATCCGGTGAGTCCACGGCTCCACCACTGAAGAACTTAGGACATCAGACCTCACAATAGCAGTCACAACAGTTGAAGGCCCCCTAGATCCTCGGGCATAAGGAGAAGCTGAGACTGTTACCTTCTAAGACTTAAAAGGAGGGGCAATTTCCTCTATTTCTATTACTTCGGTTGAATGCCCCCCCTGCAGCTTCAGCGTGCTTCTTACAAAGAGTGGACGCTATCTCCACTTCTCGATTTATCAGTAGAGCGCCAAGATTGTTCCCTTCAGTCTGCCTTTTTGCTTTTGTGCGAGTAGTTTTTGGAAGCTTCAACTTCACATGCATCAGAAGCCTTTTCTGAGATAGCTCTGAGAGTATTTGAATTTAGCAAAATAGAAGATTTTGGTATGTTGCTCCACACCTTATTCTTGAGTGTCTTGAGGCGTGCCGCCAACTCAGAGCGAGGAAAAAGGTCCCTAACTGCACCCACAAAATATCAGATTTGATTAAAAAGTAGAACATCATATATAATGCAATCATAATAAGGGTCAGAAGGGAAGTCAAAGGGAAGGATACCTAATCCACTAAATCGCTGAGGAATGGGAAATTTATTGGAAGAGGATACCTTCCACTTTCCCCCAACAACCATGATCTGGGCTTTCCAACCCTTATCCGAAGAAGGATGGCCAGTACAAAGTGATCTACCAGGCCGAGGAAAGAAATGGTATCGACTACCTTCGTTCTTTATAGAACAGACTTGATAACATAGGAGTCAGTCATCAAAACCTAACTCGAGCTTTCGGGAATGATTGAGGGCAAGAACACTAGAAATAACCCTAAAGAAATTAGGGTTCACTTGTAGAGGAGCCAAGTGCATTTGACTAAGGACAAGATGGTAAAAAGGATGAAGGGGAAACCTAAAGGCCAAAAAATGCCTCACAGAAAAGAGCATATCATCCTCACCCAGACCCTCCGCAGATCTGAAGTCGAGATTGGGAGGATAGTTCCTAAGGGTGACGTCCACCGGAATCTCACAATCTATTCGAAGCTTCCCCAAATCCATTGGAGTCCTAATCAAGTCCTGATCGACATCGCCTAACTCAGAGTCTAAATAACCTTGATCCGCAGGGGCTATTGACCTTGAGGAAGGATTAACGACTGGGTTCGACTGAGCAGGGAGACTCCCAGGAGGAATCGTAATACCGTTACCCTCATTTAAGAACTCGTCGATGGACTGATAAGTTTCCATTGGGCCAAATTCATCAACAATTTCTACCCTTTTCATCCTATCCACACCCAAAAACAAGAAGAGAGGGAAAATAAGTACTGACCTTGGAAGTAAAGTGAGAAGAAAAATGACAGAAAATTCAGGTTCACCCGGATAAAACAGTGCTATGACATAACCAAAAATTTTCAGAAAAACTAATAAATGAGCATTTATGAAGAAACGACATTTCGGCGGCCGCCACAAGTACGGAACCCAAGCAAAACCAGGCAAACCATCAGTCATAATAAAAACCCTTTTCGAAACCCAACCAGATTCAAAAGGGATATTTAGGGGCAAAGTGTAATGAAGAGAAAATACCCATAGTAGATATGAGACGTGGACATGACAACTCAGCTCATACATGGTAGCCACGTTGCAAAGAGTAGGAAATTGTCCAAGTCACCAAATACTGAATAACTAAGATGCAAAGGAAAGTCAGAATCCGTCATGTAATTGCGGAATCCGACAACATAACTCCTGCAATAAACCAAGGGATTATCATTCCCTAAATATGGGCAAATTCACAAGAAATGGGGAATAATTGTAGGCATAATCAATGTACTCTCAAAATTATATAAAGGAAGCATGCAAGAATGAAAAGGCATCGAATTCTTTCTAAAGTGTAGTGACTATTTTTCTGTACCTACAATGCTCCTACCTTTTTTTTTTAGATTTGTTAGATTTGTTAGCAGATGATGAACAATTGAATCAACCAAATGACAGTGGTGATCATAAGTCAGTACATTTTGGGTATCTCTCGGGTTTGTGAGATGGAGTATGAATGTATTGTACGATCAGGTAGAAACTGTGTATGAAGTATATGTATGTAAAAGTATATTTGAATGTATAGTTTTTGATTATGAAGTGTATTTATATATGAAATTGTAGATTTTAATGAAATATACAAATTTTGAGGACGAAATTTTTTTAAAGATGGGGAGGTTGTGAAAACCAAAATTTTTTTTTTTTATAAAAATTTCACAGATATATATATATATATATATTTGTATAATTATTGCCGCTGAGAATTTCAAAAACTCCTAAAGAATATAGAATAGTAGCTAAAGCAAATGATATTTTGTCCAATAATTTTTTGTTTTATAGTGCCGTAGGCACGGGCAATACCCTAATGTGTATATATATATAATTCAGCCTCCTCATCACATAAGACCACCACCACCACTCACGCCCATGGCAGCCGTTAGCCACCACCTGGTCCACCTCTCCACTCCAGCCACCTCCTTCAGCAGCTATGAAGACCCGGTTCCTCCCACACTGCCACCTCAAAGACCCACCAGTTTCATCAACCAACCAGCATGAAATAACCATGCCAAACACCACCTGAAACTTCAACTTCAAGTGACTACCGTTAAAATCCATTCGAGCACCACCATGAACCGAGAACCCATCTTATCTAAACCATCATCCAAACCAGCCGTAACACACTTCCCATACACAACAATGGCTGCCGAGAACCCAAGACTGAACTTCACCACACCCATGAACCACTACGCACAGCCAAACCCAGGAACCCATTACCACCGTGCACCATCTTCTTCCTTACCGGACCCATGAACCCAACTCTGCCCAAACGCCACCACCTCACGGCTGCACCTCATCATAGCCATGCGCAAACCCACCAAGAACCCACCAAACCGTGAACACCATGCGAGCTCCACCACCATCAGCAGAACTAGAGGCCACCTACATGCGATGACCCAGCCAACATCAAAGAAACCAACCGAAACTCGCCGGAACCACTGTTGAAGATCAGCGCGCAAGTGGGACGATCAAAACGGCGAACCAGAATAGCCGTCTTCTCTTCCGTCTTCCCCGACGGTCCACCGTCGCAACAAGCCCATGAACGCCCACCAGCTGCTCCAACAGCCCAAGACCCATCACCTACACACTCACGGTCGGTTGCCATCAGCCGAGCTCCACCATGGGAGCAGCCACCACTCTAACCGCTGCCAACCGATCACCCACGCATAGCCAAATCATCAGCCACCATTAAGAATCACCTTGAAAAACCCAGCCGAGTCTCCACCATTTGAAAACGCAGCAACTCCGGCCATCTCTTCAACTACATTTCTCTATATTTCTCAGTATGATCACTTTCTCTCTCTAACCATTTTCTTCTTTCTCTTTCTTTCATTTCTCTCTTCTCTTCTCGGTTTCTCTCTTTCTCTCTCTAAAGCTGTCGTTCTCTCTCTATTTTTCTCCTCTTTTCCACTTCTCTTTTTTTTTTCTTTCTTTCTTTTCTTTTTCTTCTCTTACCTCTGCTGTGCACCACAGCACTTCCACGAATTACTCTCCTCCCCTCACACACACACACACACACACACACACACACACACACATATATATCCGTACAATACATCAGCCATAAAACTAGTACTAGTGCACACCCACACCCCCCCGCGGCGCGCGCCCATAAATACTATACATATACATGTGTTCACATATATATATATTTCTTTCAACTATATATATATATATATATATATATATATATATATATATATATATTCCCACATAAATATATTGATATCCATATCTTCCATCTATATGTATATATATATATATGTATAATTCCATTTATATATATACATATATATATGTATAATTCCATTTATATATATATATATTCGCACTCTTGAAATTAATTAATTAAAAAAAAAAATTTAATCCAGTCCAAAAATAATCTAAAACCGGACAAAATAATCTGGTCCTTACAATTACTATTATAATTTAACTTGAATTTTATAGCAGTTAAGAACTTGTATAACAATCATTTTTAGATTCGTAATTTCTTATGATAATTAAACTCTAGCTAATCATCATATCCACAATCTCTTTCATATAGGAATCATATTCTCAAAATAATTTCTTATTAAGCTAATCATCTAGATTAACTTAAATATTATTTATCTCACATGAGCCCTGGGCTCCCCTCGAATAAATGGCTTGCTTAGCCAACAAGTGGTGTGCATCGCATAGTCCCAAACTATCGAAGATCACACATGTGATTGGGTTTATACGTCTACTTACCCAGATGGTCCTTGACCACGTCCACAAAATAAAGGCATGCTCTGCCAATGGTTATAACAAAAGAGTAGTACACTTCTAATAGGTAGCTCCCTGAGCATACCTAACGAAATCCTTTTACAATTTCCATAATTTACGAATTCTAATAATTTATTAAATGTATTTAACACTTAATAAATTAATTCAATGAAAATTAATGTGTTCATTAAGCACATTAGTTATCATTTCAAAAATTATCACCTAGATCTCTTTTAAACTTAATTATTTTGACATAATTAAATAAGTTTTATATTCCAAGATATAAAATTGTAGAACTTCTCGATAGTTTTTGGAATATTTAAATTATTTTCCCCTAGTTTTCTCTAAATTAGAACAACTAGAAGATAGAAGATAACAATATCTTTTGTTCAGACCAACTTGGTTTCTGGCTTGTAAAATCATAATTGACTAAATACACACAGATATTAAAATTGGCCTCAAACTACATTGAAGTCAGTCACACTTCATTTTACTTACTCAAGCTGCAGGTGGCCATATGCATGGACAACCAAAAATTTCCTTCTCTTACGTTTTCTAAATAAAGCCACGACTCTCATGGTTTGAACCATCAAGTTGTACTCCCACAATTTGTCTCTAACCTCCTCAAATTCAACACAACCACCTACAAATCATACATGCTCTCTAGATGTCTAAATCTCTTAACACCATCGGCCCAAAAATTAATACCATAGATTCACCTAACTTTTGGTCCAAATCAGATTTTGTCCTTTATACATGGTACTGACTCACAATTACATTTACCACCTAGTAGTATGTGCATCCTTCCACCTAATCATAATCTAACCATAAAAAGACATACTGTTACATGCCTATTGTTTGTGTTTGCAGCTTCGCTACTCACAATTTATAACTTTATCACTCGCAATAGAATGAATCCTTGAAGGATAGGGCTCTAAGTTGAGGGTGTCAATCCTACAGAGACTACGTAGGTATAATTCACTAAAGCCCTATCCTTGGTTGTGTTTACTCTACTTTGAAAGCATAAAAGTAATTTAAATACAAAGGTTTTGAGAAGAATAAAAGACTAGGGTTAGACATCCCCGCTAACCTCATAATATGTCATACTTATAACAAATTGGGGAAAATTCATGCAAATGTGTACTAATGATGCGTTGACAAGTCCCACCTACAACGACGTTGCCAAGAAAATACACACACCTTAATATATTATAATCCATCTTCGAAAAGCGTGATTTTCCTTATTTACCTAATTACCTACTTGTAGTAAAATCATCGTCACATGATTTCCCTACCTATCTAATTTTCTAATTGAAGCAAAATCACCTTTTCTAAGCATGGACTATGCAAATCTAGCTATGCATGTTATAGTGAAAACTACTCTCAAGCCATCACTTATAGTCCTTGTGAAACTTATAAGTGTTTGAGGATCATGTGAGGAATTTAAATATTCTAAGACAATGAGATAAATCACACACATGAATATGAAGAATTTGTAAACTTATAATTATATAAGGCACAAGGCAAGAGACATAGACATCAAATACATAAAAATCCCCAATTCATTAAAGTTAGAACATATTTACAAAGCTAGGGTTTGTCAAAACCCTAGAGAAGGATTAGTTGATCATGGTGGGCTGGAAGCACTCCATAGATAGAGATGGTCCCATACTCAAAATGGTCTTTAAGGCCTTACAAAGCCCTCTTTGAAGCTTTCCCTCTCTAGAACTTCACTTTCTCTCTCTAGAATTCTAAAATATGCTATCTCTTACAAGAATTGTGTGTGTCTTTTTTATTACATATTCTCTAGCTATATAAATGATCTGAGGCTCAAAATATTATAAAAAATTTGTGCAAGGCTTTATCCAAGCAAAATTAGATAAGTGGCAAGTGGAGAAAATATCTCCAGAAAAATATCTTCAGCAAGTTCGGACGATGCATCGAAGTAGGCACTTCGATACATCGAAGCTGCGGTGCATCGAAGTAGGCACTTCGATTCATCGATCTTCTTTCTTCTACAGATCTTCAACTTTCTATCTTTTCAACTCTAGTCTTGACACTTCTTCACTATTCCTTGATGAAGACTTTGCATGAAGTGTGATAAGAAATAGGAATGCATTGTTGAACTAATAAAGGACTCAAATTACACCACATTCTAAGTTTGAACCTGAAATCATCAAAAACATAAAACACATAAAAACTATACAATATATGCAACTATGGGATCAAAATACATAAGTAAAGGCGCGAGAATGTATAACATTCAACGTTTATCACCTCTCTACTAGTGTATCTATATAAAATTTATATATATCTTGGAACATTTAGATGATTAAAGTCTTGTGCACCTAGTATATCAATCAACCCAGATCTATTGACCAAGACTATTCATTTTGGTTTCTCACATTAAAATATTAATATATTATGCTATAGATTACTCAAGTTGAAACTCTTATATATAGCCTATACATATCAGACCAACTCATTTCAGTTCGATGCAAATAATTTAAATATTTCACAAGAACATAAGAAATAATTCTCGGTACAACAATGATAATGTATCAACATGTAATTTGATATATCAATCCACATGCATCAAAATCTCGAAACCCAATTGCATTCACATTCATAGATATACCCATAACACTTCTAAAAAGGGTTAAATCTAACTAGAAAAAATATATATAATTATAAAAGAGTAAGGGCAAGATTAACTTGGCTTGACTTGAAATTCTCTTTATTTCCTTTCATTTAATTTTTTCTCCTCTAGCCGAACCTTCTATCTTTGTTCCTTTTCTTTTTTTCTTCTTCTACTCCTTTTCTCCTCTCACACACTCTCTCTCTCAGTTCCGCAAACCTAGAACTTCCTTCTTCTTTTATTTTTTTTTCTTTCTCATACTACACTAAATACATATATGCACCCATGGTCAAATCTTTCCACACATGGTATAACATCTACTCATGCATCAAGACACATGTCCACCATGCATACTAAAAACAAAGCTAAGTCATGTGTCTTTATTTTTATATGCTTTATAATATAACTATTTTCTATTGTACTAACATATTAGTCTACCAAGACAAAAATCAGAGCTCCCCCATGTGTCTAATCTGCCTTCTATACACTAAGACACATGGTAGTAATTATGGCATTTATCCTACCACTCCAATATATATAAATTCACAATAGAGTAGCTGATATGTAGAGATACATTTATATATAGATCTATCAAGTTTACAAATACATTTACTTGCTATCTCAACCAAGGTCAAATCTACCTTGCATGCAATATGACACTTGTATAATAGGTGTCTTCCTTAATAAAGCAATGTAACTAAAACCCTTAATCTATAAATGTAATCATATATGTCTATATTCTTTTCTCAAGAACATCAAAGTCACATGGGTTGGTTTCTTTCGAAAACCACTCCCTCCTATATCACACACACACACACACACACACATATTATAAAAGCACTATTATAACACTATAACTAAATCTTAGTAACCCTTAAACCTATACTAAGACTTTAGGGTATTACAGTATAGTTTTGATTATTGTGTTTTTCTTACGCTCTTATATATTGTTGCTTTGATATAAGTTTGTTTGGTGAATTAGTGTTAGAAATTATTTCAAATTGAAATTTTGGTCTTTATTCACTAGCTGAGAACATGACCTACATTACAATAATTTTTTATCAGTTGTTATATCCAAATCAACTAGAGATAGGATCAATTTCTTTGGATAGCAAGTTAATGGGTCATGATTTTAGCAAGAAAATAAGTGTAGAACATGGTAACTACTTATTATCATCGAAGCAATAGATGATTTAATTAGTTGATAACCTAATGTGAATTTATTATTGTATGATTAGCGATCATGAGAGAGATTTATCAAATTACTTGGTGTTTTTCAATTACCTAGGTTTCTTTATAGGCTAGAGCTTTAGAGTAGTATGTCTTCATTAGAAGAGGATGCTACGTTGGGGAGATTGAATGGACTTGGCTGCCTTTTCACCAATGGAATTCATACTACCTATGGCTGTTGGATTTTAAATGTAATGGAAGTATCTATCAACTTGTCTAATTTTTCTTTTGTTTTTTTCATATTTATAATTAGGAAAGAAATTAGGTTGCTATGAGTTGCACGGTATGGAAGTGGCTGCGAAAGTTAGATTTAAAACCTAGAGTGGGGGGTGATTAGGTTGACTCGCTTTTTGCTTAATTATTCAGATTATTCAATTTTAAGTCCAATTAAAATTTTAAGTAATCCCACAAACAAACTAAATAAATAAAGTATAGTAAAGTAAAGTAAACGAATGCACAAGATATACGTGAAAAACCCAGATCACTAAGAAACTACGGGTGAGGCTTTGTAGCCCCGGAGGAGAAAATTCACTATCGTCGAAGTAAAGTACAATAGACTCTATCCCAAACTCACACCCACTGCACTCTGACAAGAACTTTTATGCAAAACACCTCAGGCTTACAATTGCGACCACCTCGTCCAACTGTTGCAGATTTCTGACAAACGTCAAAATTCTTTCAGAAGAGTAACTGGAATAACATGAACACTCAGCAAGTATTCTATCCTCTTCTTAGCACGATCTTCTTCTCCTTCATCACCAATGAACCGTCATCAAAGAAACCAATCCAGTAACTTGATCATGAAGAAATCTTTAATGTAGTCTTCGAATAGTTGATCAAGCAAATAGAGAACACCCTAAATCTCAATGAATATGTATGTGCTCTCAAAAATATAAACAAAGAATTTGAGTGAAAAATCCTTGGATAAAAAAATATCTCAATGCTTTCTCTCTCTAGAAATTCTAAGTTTGAAGTATATTTGAAACCTTTGTGAAATCAAACTGAGAGAGAAATCATATGAGGTTTTTATAGAGGTTAAAAACTCTAATTTTTCATAGAAAATAAGTTGCAATCCAATAGGAAACACTTAGACCAGTCAAAATCTATAGACTAGAAAAGTTAGACTGGTCTTGACTTCACTTAGACCAGTCCAAATCTTGTAGCATAATCAACAACAGTTATTGAGGCCTCTTGGACTAGTCTAGCCTTCACTTGGAGAATTCCAACCTTGAAAAGTTCACTATTTTGCTTTTAAACCCCTCTTTTCAAGGTCGGAACCTCCCGGTTTTAAAATATATATGGTCTCACCACTTTACCTGGACTACATGACTCTTATATGTGATCAACGATGTCCTTATGCATTCAGATTCATCTTGAAACTTCAATCGATTGAATTCTTATTCAGCCTATTGACGGCTTTTCCCAGAGATTCTAGGTTCATTGTTTGACAAACCCTTACATGGTTGATGTAGGACTTCATCCTCACTTTGAGACTTTAATTAAATGATCAATGATAGAAATATAACATAAATAATACAACTGGATGATGTTTGGTTTTGACACCAAAATTTGTCAATTACAAAAATATACGTCACAATCTTCCCCTTTGGCAATTTGGTGGCAAAATTAATCTAGACAATCGTAACCTAACCACTGAAAAAATCAGAATACAATATATCCCCAATACAAAAAAATATAACTTGAACTCTCAAAGAATCATGACCAAGCTCTTAACCTTCAAATGTAGTGTCCGCCAAACCTGAAAAATTTGCACATCATGCAAACAACACTACCTATGAAAGCTTAATCAAGAAATATATAATGATATAAAATCATGTCCAAACTTTCCCTTAATCATATACCAAAAAAAATATGTCTCCCTATTTATATATGTTTCATATGTCATCCCATTTCTAGTATGAAGTCTCCCCCTTTTTGGAACAAATTGACAAAGTAAGACATATGAGAACAAGAGAGAACAAATATGACATGATTAAATGAGAAACACCCTCCAATTCAATATATCACATAAGTTTCAAAATCATAGAAGGTTGCACATAGACACATTAAACATGGAAAAAAAAAAAGCATAGAACATAACCTGTTTGCGTAAAATAAATATAGAACATACCAAGTTCAAGTGTAACGACCCGAAATTTATTTTAACCAGTTCTGGATCATTTTTGTATCAGATTAATTTTTTTTTGAATTAATTAATTTCAGGAAAATGTGGATATACATGTATATATATATGGAATTATATATATATTGATGGAGGGTATAGATGATTATATATATATGTGGGAATATATATATATATATATATTGTTACATGGCAAGTGAGTGTGTGTATATATATATATGGAGACATAAATATATATATAGATATATGGTGGGTCTTTATGTAGTTATGGATAAATGGAGATGCACATTTATAATTTTGTGCATGTGGAGGGGCAAGAGTATGTGGTGATGTATATACATATGTGTATACATAATAATATGCCCCGTGTGATATAAATATAAATATATATATATATATATATATATATATATGTGGCTGTGAGTAATGTAGAGAAACATGTGGACCAATATAAGACAGGAGAATGAAATTCAAAATAAGAGAAGAAGAATGTGAGTTGGTTGAAGTAAGAAGAGAGAAGAAGAAAAGAAAAAAAAAAGGAAAGAGAAAGAGAAATCAGGAGAGAGAGTGAAGCTGAGAGAGGAGACAGTTCTAGCACCGGCGGTGGGCCTTCGGGTTCACGAAGGTGAGGTGGCTGGGTGTGGCTCGCGATGATGGTGTGGTGACTATGGGTTGAGTCATTGGGCTCGGTGGGTGCGCTCCACGGTGAGCCTTGGTCAAAACTCGATGGGTTCAATTTTTGGACAGTTTGGAGCTTCGGTTGATCGTCGACGAAGGCTGGAGTGGGTCTTTTCGGTGCTTTGGCAGTTAGGTGGTGACCGTGCTGAGGAGGGTGGCTTACGACTGGGCTTGGCTATGGCTGGGTCTATTTGGTCTTCGGCTTGGGTTAAGCTTGAGGGTGAGAATCATGGTGGTTTATGGCGGCAATGGGTTCGGTTGTGGCTGATCATTGGGGTTCAGTTTCGGTTGTTTGAGGCCAAGGAGGAGGCTATTCACAGCTGTTTGGATAGCCTAGTTTGGTTGTTTTGGATGGTGTCGAAGGGGCTGGTTTGCGGGTTCTCAGTTTGGTTAGTAGCTAAGGTGGTCGGCGGTGGTCTTCTTGGCCGGCAGTGGTAAGCTAGAGGCTAATATATATATATATATATATATAATGATGTTTAAAATGGAGGCTCTTGGGCTAGTGATTGAGGATGATGTGCCGAGGCTTGGTAGTGATGCTTGGTAGAGTGGGCTGAATTTGGTTTATTGATTAGGCCTTCTTATAGTTGATGACTTATAGGCTCATTGTATTTGGGTTGCATTGAAACTGGGTAATGAAGAGAATTGGGCCTATAAAATGAATTAGGCCAAGGCAACTAGTTGCGTCTTGTTTGGACCTTGATATTGGACTTGCCTAATTAATTGGGCTGAAGATAGTTTGTGAATTGGTTTGATCCAAGCATGGTGACTATGGGTTAAGTCGCTAGGCTCGGTGGGTGCGCTCCACGGTGAGCCTTGGTCAGAACTCGATGGGTTCAATTTTTGGACAGTTTGGAGCTTTGATTGATGGCTGACGAAGGCTGGAGTGGGTCTTTTCAGTGCTTCGGCAGCTAGGTGGTGACCGTGCCGAGGAGGGTGGCTCATGGCTGGGGTTGGCTGTGGCTGGGTCTATTTGGTCTTCGGCTTGAGTTGAGCTTGAGGGTGAGAATTATGGTGGTTCACGGCGGCAATGGGTTCGGTTGTGGCAGATCAATGGGGTTCAATTTCGGTTGTTTGAGGCCAAGGAGGAGGCTGTTCACAGCTGTTTGGACAGCCTAGTTCGGTGGTTTTGAATGGTGCCGAAGGGGCTGGTTTGCGGGTTCTCGATTTGGTTAGTAGCCAAGGTGGTCGGAAGTGGTCTTCTTGGTCGGCAGTGGTAAGGTAGAGGCTAATATATATATATATATATATATATATATATATATAATGATGTTTAAAATGGAGGCTCTTAGGCTAGTGATTGAGGATGATGTGCCGAGGCTTGGTAGTGACGCTTGGTAGAGTGGGCTGAATTTGGTTTATTGATTAGGCCTTCTTATAGTTTATGGCTTATAGGCTCATTGTATTTGGGTTGCATTAAAACTGGGTAATGAAGAGGATTGGGCCTATAAAATGAATTGGGCCAAGGAAACTAGTTGGGTCTTGTTTGGACCTTGATATTGGACTTGCTTAATTAATTGGGCTGAAGATAGTTTGTGAATTGGGTTGATCCAACCATGGAAATAAAAAGGGGAAGGAAATGGTTCAAAGGATTATTGTGTTGGCTTTGACACGGGACTGGACAGGACATAGAGATGGACCTTTTTGCGGGCGCGAGCATAATAAAAGCGAGACATAAGGCAAGTTAATTCTTGCCTCTATCTCCTATGTATCTATTTTAATTACGGTGTTAATTTTACATATGTTCTTTAATTGTTCATATGTAGAATTTATATATATATATAGGTGTATATATATATATATAAATGTGATTATGGTATATATGTGTGGGGCTACAAATGAACCTTGCTGTTCGTGAGCAGCTCGGGCTCGTTCGTTAAGCAAATGAGATGAGCTCGAGCTCAGTTTCTACGCTCGTTTAATAAATGAGCCGAGCCTGAACAATGTTGGGCTCGGCTCGTGTAGGCTCATGAACATAAGCTCATTTATGTTCATGAATAAAACTCGTTAAGAGCTCGTTTAGGGCTCGTAAGCTCGTGATTATGTTCATGAACATAGGCTTGTGTAGGCTCATTTACGTTCACGAACAAGCTAAAACGATCTTGAACACGAGCCCGAATGAATTTTTTTATTAAACGAGCCGAACCCAAGTTGAGCCCGAACTTCTCAAAGTAATGACGAGCCCGAGCCCGAGCTCAGCTTTTCGAGCTCGTCACGAGCCCGAGCCGAGCCCGAGCCCGAGCAGGCTCAAGCTCGGCTCAGCTCGGTTCATTTGCAGCCCTATATATATGTATATACATAGGATGTGAGAAAATATATATATATAAGTGTGTATATATATATATATTTGGGATATGAAAGTGTGCTAGATTTAAATGCCTGTGTACATTGTGATATGTATATGTGTAGATTGAGCCCATGTGGAACATGCTAATTAATACATGTTTAGCTATGTGTTGTTGCGTATGCATAGGTGGATTTTATGCATTGGTTAAATATATATGTGATTATATATTGAGGTAGTAGTGAAAATGCATGTTAAGTATGATTATAGTAGTGGCGAGCATTTGAAAAGCATGATATTGATGTGCTAAGTGTTATATATGTGTGACATACATATATGGGTGACAGAATATATATGTGGTTATATATTGTGGATGAAAATGCATGCTAGTTACTTGTATTAAGTGTATGCATTGAGTGAAGTATAATAATATTTAAGCTAGTATATGTGCATAGGTGATTTATATGAATGATTTGACATATATGTGATTATATGTGAGTTTATGTGAGTTAAATGCATGCTACCTACATATAGAGAATGTGTGCATTGGTGAAGCATAATTAAAATATGTTTAAGTGAGATTTGTGAGCATATGCAAACTATATACTAACTTTTTCATGTATAGGTGAATATACGTGTGGCTTGGTGGAGATGAAATGTATGTTATGTTCCTTTATAACTAGCTTTTGTATTGTGAAGTATGAAATTTAAATGCTTGATCCATATATGTCCAAAATGCATGTATGGGGCCGTTGTGAGTAGGACGGGGAAAAATAGAGTAACATTTTCACTTTGGAGTATGTGATGACTCGGTGAAAATCTTGAAAGGGTCTCATCACTTGGCAGGATCGATGTTCTTAGTGGTGTATTCCAAACTTATTTCATCACCTGGTAGGACCGATGTTCTCGGTGGTGCGTATTGAAGTAGTCTCATCACTTGGTAGGATTGATGTTTTTAGTGGTGCATTCTGAAATTATCTTATCACCTGGTAGGACCGATGTTCTCGGTGATGTATATTCTAAAATTGTGTGGGAAGTGTCTCAGTCACATAATTGATTGAGAATTATGTTAGGGTATCGAGTTGAGTCCGAGAGAGAGACAAGTGTGTGAACTTGCTTACATTATCCATTGTGAAGCATGTTATGTGATTAATGCATTCTTATATATACGTTGCTTGTGAAAGAACATGGTATATGTTGGATGTTTATTGGTTCTGAGTATGTTGTATGGATTAAATGCATCTTAATTGCATTTGAGAATTGCTACCTGTTGAGTAGGGGACATGATGATTGATTTACATTATTTTATGTAAATAGACATATATGTTCTTTATACATATTGATATTGAATGTTTACTGCTTTCAAGCATGTCGAAAAAGATTTAAAAAATCATGTGTAGAAGATTTATATGTTCTTATGTGCTACATTTGTCATATGCGTTGTTGGTTCATGTGTGCTAGGGGAACATGATTTAAATATTGTGATATATTTAAATGTGTATGTTTTTGAGAATATGTGAGGATCGACTTACTGTAGTAGTGATAGTATGGCTCGACATACCTTGTTGGGCCTTTGAGCGCACCCCCTCCCAGGTTTTGCAGGTATTGCTGATTTTGGAGTCAGTTAGGGGACTAATAGTACTAGTTGCGAAGGTAGTGAATAGCCTCCTTAGAATCTAATTTATGTCCAGGATATTAGATAGATGTTGTATATTTGAATTAAATGTAACTGGACATTGTATGTTGGGTAATTTATCCTAGTTGTATGATAGGCGTTGAATGTTACGCATTCTAACCTCTTAACTTGGGTATTTTATTCTCTTAGTGATAGATTATTTTGTGATTTTACTTCTTTTTAGTATTTTCTGTATTTTTAAGGCCTTAATGATTATTTCAGTTAAAACCATGATTTTGAGCTTTTAAAGATTACATGCAAGAGGGTTAGGTGAAGCCTACATCAAATGGATCCATTCAAATATTTATTTCAACTAAAATCAGCCCATGGAAGAGGTCCAAGAGAATTACAGCTGCTTAAGAAGGTTACGGGCCTGAAGCCTAAATCTGCGCATAATACAGTCTTAATCCTGTTTTCAAAAATCGACTAGAAGTGTTATTTTTGAGCCTCAAATAGACTTAAATTCCATATTGGTTGAACGAAATTTGATTCTGGACACTTTTGTATTTCATATAAATTTCGTGAATCAGACTTCTACTGGGTCAAAATTTGGGCCAAAAGTCAGCAGAAAAACTCACCTGATTAGGGGCTGCGGAAAATCCTAATTGTCTCCTAATTAGGTGGGGGACTCTTCATATTCTCTTGGCTATTAATAGTGATGAATTGGGGCTATATTGGGGAGGCTTGACAGCAACTTTGAAGAGCTTTTGGAGTGGAGAATCATTAGAGAACAAGGCGTATCATGAGCGGCTAGTTCAGCCACCAGGGTTTTGATGTAGCCCTAACTAAACATCACTGGTTTGATTGTTCTAATTATTGGGAATTTTGGTATTCATTCATAGATTGTGTAATTTAGAGGATTCTTATTATAGAATTGAGCAATAAAAGTCTTATAAATTCAGTTTCAATGATTTTTTTATCTTGTCTTAGATACTTGATTGTTGTTATTGAACTTGTCCCTCTTGTTATCTGTGATCATGAGAGTGATTATTACACAATGGTTTTCACTGAATATATCATTAAAAGCATTGATGGATTATGCCTAGAGAAGATGAACTATATTGCACCCTAGATTAGAGTAGTTAGGCAAATGGCCCATGTCAATCGAAGATAGTCCATGACTTAGCCTTAATCATATGTTATCTTTTTGACGGATGGAGGTGAGCTTATAGCCACCGACACCACTTATGCATGATATGATTCCCTATAGTTAGTTCAATTGGCCATTGATTGTGACGTTAGTGGTGAAATCAATAACCCTAGATTTATCTTATATTCTCTACACTCCTTAGTTTTCTTGCTTTTGTTCAATTGCTTCATTAGTTAATTTAGTTATAAAAATCAGAATTTTTTTCTCTTAAATTTAATTAGAATTAATTTTGTATATCCAACTCAGTCAGACCATAGTCCCTGAGGTTCGACACCCCTTTCGATAGCCCTATTCTACTAGGAATTCGTTCTATTGCGAAGTGTGGTAATTTTAATTGATAGACTTATTGAGTCACACTCACACACGAATCATTGTACATTTTATTTGATGTATGTATATGAGACGGATATTCAAGGACTGAGACATATTTTTTATTGTATTATGTATGTTGTAAGAATGCTGGGGGGACACGTGCCCAAAAGTGTCCATTTTAACTTATAGATATGAATGATGGGAGGACACGTGCCCAAAAGTGTCCAATTTGAATTTAAACTAGGAATGACACATCAAGATCTGATTTATTTAAATGGGTTATGCCCAATTTTCTTGAAAATAATAGGAAATTGGGATTGTATGATTAGGTGATGGTTATATCATGAGGGTGATCTCACAGAGCTCACACCTCGTTTCTCGAGAGTCGGGGCGTGACATCAAGTACCAAATCTAGACACAAATAAAGCTAACTATTCAAAGTCTAGAAAAACTTAAACTAAGTCTCAACCATCACGACCTAATCCTCATCATCATCATCATCATCATCACCACTATGAGCTCTAGAATTTCTAGGATGGGCTCCCCTAATCAATACTTCAAGCATTGAAAACTTTCTCTTCAAGTACTTTTTCAAGTCCTTCATGAATTGATTGTATTGTTTAGCATTCAAAGCAAGCTTAGAATTTGGAACATAGAGTCTAACAATAGGAGTTTGCTGAATTGATCCACCCTCTTTCATACAAGATTCCATGATAATTTTTGGAAGCAAAAATAAAATTTGATTTTAAAAATACTTCGCAAGGAACTACTCACAAATTAGAGAACACTACTCCGATACCAATTGTGAGTTGTGTAGTGCAGAAGTGGTTGTGAAAGTTAGATATAAAACTTAGAGGGGGTGATTAGGTTTACTCACTTTTTGCTTAATTTTTTAGATTATTCAATTTTAAATCCAATTAAAATTTCAAGTAATCTCACAAAGCAAGTAAATAAATAAAGTGTAGTAAAGTAAAGCAAACGAATGCACAAGATATATGTGGAAAACCCAGATCGGGAAAACAACCATTAGCAAGTATTCTATCCCCTTCATAGCATGATCTTATTCTCCTTCCTCACCAATAAACTATTATCAAAGAAACCAATCCAGTAACTTAATCATGAAGAAATGTTCAATGCAGTCTTTGAACAGTTGATCAAGTAATTAGAGAACACCCTAAATCACTCAATGAATATGTGTGTGCTCTCAAAAATATAAACAAAGAATTTGAGGGAAAAATCATTTGCTAGAAAAATATCTCAATGCTTTCTCTCTCTAATTCTCAGTTTGATGAATATTTGAAAGCTCTGTGAAAGCACACTGAGAGAGAAATCATATGAGGTTTTTATAGAGATTAAAAACCCTGACTTTCCTTATAAATCAAGTTAAAATCCAACAGTAAACAAGCCCCCACTTTAGAAAGTTTTGGGTCCATTCTAGGTCAAAACTAGACAAAATTGGTCCAAATTCGCAGACCAAAAAAGTTGGACCGGTCCGGGCTTCACTTGGACCAGTCCAACTCCTATAGCATACTCAACAAGAGTTGCGAAGACCTCTTGGGCCAGTTCTATCTTCACTTGGACCGGTCCAACCTTAAAAAGTTCACTATTTTGTTGAAAACCCCTCTTTATAAGGTCAGAACCTCCTGATTTTAAAATATCTGTGTTCTCACCACTCTAGCTAGACTACATGACTCTTATATGTGATCAACAATGCCCTAATGCATTGGGAACCTTCTCAAAACTTCAATCGATTGAATTTTTATTCAGGCCATTGACAACTTTTCCTGAAGATTCTAGCTTCATTCTTTGATGAACTGTTGCATGATTGGTGTAGAACTTCATGCTCACTCTGAGACTTCAATTACATGATCAATGATATAAATATAATTCAAATAATACAACTCGATCATGTTTGGTTTTGACATTGAAGATTGCAAATTACAAAAATATACGTCATAGTTGTTTTATAGATGATTCTTTTTCACCTCTGGGATGAATGGACTGAAGTTTACATGATGACTAAGAGAAATCTAACTCCAAATAGTTTAAAAGTTTTAAAACTTCCAATTAATTTTTTACCAGGTTTTATATTAAACTTTAGGGTAGTGTTGGTTTTCTAGGATAACTCTCAACTCTAGTCCTATAGTTCAATTACCTATGTTTCTATGGAAGCCCACATAAATAGAGTTCTAAAGAGAGCATTCCTAGCTTTGGGACATTTAACTTGCATGTTTTAGGATACTTTTTGTATGAAAGGGTATGTATTTAAATTATAATACTAAACTTGTTAATTTGAAAGAAATGTATTGCCTATATACATTCGATTTATAAAGAAGTATAAACATTGTCAGGTATATATATATCATGCATACTGAGATTTGATTCAATATATGTTGTCTTGAACATTTTATGTTGTTATAGAGAATCAGTAGCCAAGGTTTTTCTTGATGTGATGCAATTTTGATGACACTTTTTGGTCAATGTTTTTAAGCATTTCATAGTTTCATTTTCTTTTTTGATCTATATGTTTATTTTGGATGAATTGATGTAGGTCTTATGTGATTCTTAATTCAATGTGTCTGGACATGAGCAAAGATTTGGTGAATTGGTACTTCTTGAATACTTTTTAGAGAACTGATAGGAATATTGTTTAATTTTGGCTTGGTTTTAGCTATGGGACTTTGACTTAGGGGGATTTTGAGGTTATTCCTTCACACATTATGGGGTTTTCCTTGGATTGTCACTATTGGATTTCTGTTTGAAAAGATAATTTATGAATTTCTGATGAGTTGACTATATTACTTATTATTGGTTATTTATGTTCACTGAGCAATATATATTTATGAAAGCAACTGCCTTAAGAAATAAAAAATTAAAGTTATTTTTCTTCATTTTCAACAAGGAAAGTATTAGATTTAATGCATCAACTACTTTGATTTAGTAAAGATGAAATCTTTGAATCATGTTTATGTTATTAGAGGGTAATTCTATTGGGTGAGGCATGTATTATCAAAATTGTGAAGTCTATTTTATATGTTAGGGGAACATTTGTAGGATAGGATACGAATGGGAGATGGATTTTAATTCTTGAGAAGTGACCTCCCAAAAAAACAAAATAGCACCACTTCCTATAATCATAGAGGATTAAAAGGTTCCATTATTTATGAGTGAAGTACTTTTGAAGATGCCAATTGGCCTGTTAGACAACATGATAGGCGTTGAATGTTACGCATTCTAGCCTCTTAACTTAAGTATTTTATTCTCTTAGTGATAGATTATTTTGTTATTTTACTTTGTTTTAGTGTTTTCTGTACTTTCAAGGCCTTAATGATTATTTTAGTTAAAACCAGGATTTTGGGCTTTTAAAGAATACATCCAAGATGGTTAGAGGAAGCCTATATAAAGGAAATCCATTCAACCATTTATTTCAACTCAAATCAGCCTAAGAAAGAGGTCCAAGAGAATTACAGCTGCTTAAGAAGGTTTCGGGCCTGAAGTCCAAATCTGCGCATAATATAGTCTTAATCCTGTTTCGGAAAATAGACCAGAAGTATTATTTCTGAGCCTCAAATTGACTTAATTTTTGCATAAGTTGAATGAAATTAGATTCTGCACACTTTTGTATTTCATGGAAATTCCGTGAATCGAACTTCTAGTGGGTCAAAAGTTGGGCCGAACGTCAGCAGGAAAAACCTACCTGATTAGTGCTGCGGGAAAACCTAATTAATTCCTAATTGGATTAGGACTTTGATGTATTCTCTTGGCTATTTAAAGTGACGAATTAGGGCTGTATTGAGGAGGCTTGGCAGCAGCTTTGAAGAGTTTTTGGAATGGAGAATCATTGGAGAACAAGGTGTATCATGAGCGGCTAGTTCAGCCACCAGGGTTTTGATGTAGCCCTAACTAAACATCACTGGTTTGATTGTTCTAATTATTGGGGATTTTTGTATTCATTAATAGATTGTGTAATTTAGAGGATTCTTATTATAGAATTGAGCAATAAAACTCTTATAAATTTAGTTTCAATGATTTGTTATCTTGTCTTAGATACTTGATTATTGTTATTGAACTCGTCCCTCTTGTTTTATGTGATCATGAGAGTGATTATTACACAGTGGTTTTCATTGAATATATCATTAAAAGCTTTGATGGATTATGCCTAGAGAAGATGAACCATACTGCACCCTCGATTAGAGTAGTTAGGTAGATGGCCCATGCCAATCGAAGATAGTCCATGACTTAGCCTTAATCATATGTTATCTTCTTGACGGATGGAGGTGAGCTTATAGCCACCGACACCACTTATGCATGATATGATGCCCCATAGTTAGTTCAATTGACCATTGATTGTGAAGGTAGTGGTGAAATCAATTACCGTAGACTTATCTTATATTCTCTACACTCCTTAGTTTTTCTTGCTTTTGTTCAATTACTTCATTAGTTAATTTAGAATTAAAAATCAGAATTTATTTCTTTTAAATTCAATTAGAATTAATCCTAACAATTCAACTTAGTCAGACCACAGTCTCTGAGGTACGATACCCCTTTCGATAGCCCTATTCTGCAAGGAATTCATTCTATTGCGAAGTGTGGAAATTTTTAATTGATATACTTTTTGAGTCACACTCACACACGAATCAATTTTTGGCGCCGTTGCCGGGGACTGTCTATTTGATTGTTTAGATTTTTAGAATTAGTTCTAATTAGTTTTTAGTTTAGGAATTTTTTTTTTAATTTTATTATTTTTCTTTTGTTTATTTATTTATTTTTATTTATTTTTTCTTTTCAATTACTAATTAGTTTTATTTTTTATTTATTTTTTGTTTAGAATTTTTATTTTTGCTACTAATCTAATTTTTTTTTTATTTTTTTCTTTTCCGGTACTTCAATCACCATACCACTGAGCAAGAGGAAGAGATTATTAACATGATGGTTGGTGTGCGTGATAATAATGAGGACAACAATATTGTGCCTAATGCTGTTGTGGAAAAAGCGAGATTGCTCAGAGACTACTATGTCCCAAAGCCTTATAACTCACCAGCTAGATTTCAATTGCCTAATGTCACTGCACAGAACTATGAGATCAAGCCCAGTATTATTCAGATGCTACCATCTTATTTTGGGCTGACTCATGCGGATCCGTACAAGCACTTAGATGATTTCATAGAAATTTGCTCGTTAACGAAAATTCATAACTTCTCAGAAGATGCTTTTCGGATGCGACTATTTCCGTTCTCTCTAAAGGAGAAGGCCAAGTATTGGTTCAGATCTCTACCGGCGATGTAAAGACCGTGACCAATTTTGGCCGGTTTTGCATTTTTTGCATTATAATTGCCATAAATGCATTTTGAGTGGTTTTTAACATGTTTTGAGTGTGGAAAACATGTTTGGGAAGTGT
This sequence comes from Cornus controversa, assembly GCA_026545225.1. Taxonomy (NCBI): domain Eukaryota; kingdom Viridiplantae; phylum Streptophyta; class Magnoliopsida; order Cornales; family Cornaceae; genus Cornus; species Cornus controversa. Next base: position 59,655,329 of record CM048845.1, read on the forward strand.
TTTTAAGGTTTTGGAAAGTTTTCGGGAGATTTGGAGAAGTTTGACTTTTTAGTCAAACCGGGGCCCAGGATGCGACTTAAGTGGGCCCGGGAATCCAGAAAATTCTCGAAAATATTTATTTTTGGGAATGACTGAGATGAAATGTTTATAGAGTAGAGGAAGTGATTTCGATACCGTAGGAGTTTTCAGAATCGAAAAAGGAGTCCGGGAGGGTACGTTAAGTGGCTAGGGGGCATTTTGGTCTTTTTGCAAGCCTTAGATATTTTAAATATCAGTGGCAGAGATATTCAGCCATATCTCACACCTCTTTCTCTCTCTAAAGCTCTCTATCTTCATAGCTCTCCCTTCTCTCTACATTTTAGACCCGTTCGGCTTGGATTTAAGACTTGCCGAAGGAGGGAGACACGTAGGAGACGGCTAGGGCTTCCATTTGAACCGAAGAAAGTGGTGATTCGGCAAGATAGACTCCGCTAGAAAGTTGGTGAAGTGCTTGGAAGGTCTTCATTTTTGAGGTAGGGGTTCTTCTTCTCTTCTAATTGTCGATTTTAGGGTTTCGGGTGAAGAAGAGAGGTGTAGGTTGTGTTTCACATGCTTTAGGATGGTGAGAGGTGTGGAAAGTTGTGTTTTCTTCTTCTCTAGAGTCCTATCTTTTCACAATTGTGTATATTGTGTTGGTGGTAGCATGTGGGTTTGAAATATATGAGTGTAAGAAATTGATACATAGGCATTTATGTGCTCAATTTGGTGTATATGTGAAAAATGTGTACCAAGTGTCATATATGTGATTATATGTGGGAATTTGGTTGTTGAATGCATGTTAGTTCTATCTACTAAAATTGTGCATTGAGTATAGCATGAGTAAAATATGCTAATTTTGAAGTTGTATGCATATGAGATGATATATGCATGTGTTATACATATATGTGCTATATGTGGTGTGTGGTGATGAAAAATATGCTTATTACTTCTTTTTAGTATCAATGAGCATGAAGTTGTGCATGAAAATAAAATGCCATGTGTTTATGCATTCATATTGCATATGTGGGAAGTTGCGGGAAAAATGACGCAAATGAGGTACACGGGGCTTCGGAGTGGTCCAACCGTGTGGTGGAATGTGGTGAAATTACCCACTATGTATGGCCCTCGGAGTGGACCCGCCATACCAAGGCTTAATGCCTAGGATCGGAGTATGTCCAATACTAATGACCCCTCGGAGTTGTCCCGGTCATAGGATGATTATCGGAGAATGTCCAAGATTTGTGAGCCTCGGAGTTGTCCCCTCACTCTATGGCAATCCCATATATTGCTATGGTAAAATGACCTTTCGGAGTTGCCCCGGTCATTGGATGGTTATCGGAGGTGTCCAAGGTTACATGATCCTCGGAGCGGGCCAATCATGTGGGGTATCGGATGAGGACCGAGAGAGAGAGCATTTACTTTCCTTAATGCTTTTATGTTTGAACATGTTATACATGATTCTTGAAATATGCAATCCTTTTTAATTGCATTGGTTAAATTATTTGTGAAATTGTGGATGTGGCATGTAGTGTATTCATATGCATTCCATGTAGGTCGTGTCGGGTCGGCACTTAGAAGGGTTGGGGAACCTTTACTGAGCCGCAGTGGTGCTCACCCCTTTATTCTAAATATTTTTCAGATAAAGCGCCGATGTGGCATATAGTGTATTCATATGCATTCCATGTAGGTTGTGGCATGTGACTTCCTATTTAGTTGTGGTTGTACTTTGGACATATGTACTCTTGATGTATGTATTGGATTATAAACTTGTTGGGTGTGAAAAGACAACGGTTTAATTTATGTAGTGCCCATGGTGGCATTTTGTTCATTTGATGATGTTTCTATTATGAATGGATGGTGTTTGTGAAGGAGAATGATTCATTTCGGTGTATGAATTCAATTATGAATATGATCTTGAGTGTGAGATTGGTGTTGGAACCTTCCATTTATGTTTTTAATCATGTTTGAGGGGTTCTAGGATGATAGGATGTTGATTGGGCTTCAAATGAACCATGTATAGGATTGTTGGAGGTCCCGGGTAGTGCATTTCGATCAATTGAGATGCCTATTTCGATCAATCGAAACCCCCATTTCGATTGATCGAAAGGGTGATGATTTATGGTGATTTTTAGAGTCCAGAAAGGAGGAATTTCGATCAATCGAGACCCCCATCTCGATCAATCAAGATATTGCAGGTCTGGGGTCCCGAGAGGGTGAAAATCTCGCTAGAATTTCGATTAATCGAGATTTCATCTCAATCAATCGAGATTACTATTCATAGCTTTTTCCAAAACTTCATTTTGACGTAATTTCTTCGTTCTAGATTGGAATTGAGAGTGGTTTTTTTTGAACTTGAGTATTTTTGGATTCTCTATCCAATGGTGTAAGTTTCAGTTCCAGATTCCAAACACAAAAAGTTTTGAGGCTCGAAAGTGAGTGATTCTTAAAAGTGTGGGCAAGTAAATGTTCACTAAGGTGTGTGATTTGATGTAGGGCCCATGGGGGTTGGTTAAGATCGATTTGTGTGCATTCATATGCAAGAATTAGGTTAAGCTTCCGCGGGTAATGAGGGTCTATTGGGCTAAATAGACAGTTTAACCTCCGGTTCTCCAAGAGTTAGAAATCGGGGCGTTATAGCATGGTATTAAACCTTGATACTAATGCATGAATGTAATTGAGATTGTTCACGGGGTTGAGTGAACGGGTTCACACTCGGGATTTGGGGTCGGTCCGGGGGAGTCCCGGCTGTCCGTGTTTCGGGGCGTGACAGGCGAGCTCTATCACTACAAGGACTCAAATGCAACATGAGTTCTTGAAGAAATATTTTCCGATGGGGAGGACCAATCAATTCAGATGAGCTATCACTGGTTTTTCTCAATTTGAGGGGGAATAATTTTTTGAGACATGGGAGAGATTCAAAGACCTTCTTAGGAAGTGTCCTCATCACCAAGTTCCAAAGTGGCAGTTAGTGCAGTGTTTCTATGAGGGACTGACAGAAAGTAACAGACAGATGATTGATGCATCATGTGGGGGTACTTTTATGTTAAAAAGTAAAGATGAAGCATGGACTTTGTTCGAGAATCTCAGTGATAATTCTTTGCAACATATATCTTCATCTCGTTCGAGCAGACCATTCAATACAAGGAGGACAGATGATATTTTTAAGATTGGTTCTGCAGATGCTATGTCTACCATTGTGGATGCTGTGGCACAAAGAATGGTGCAACTTATGGCGGTTGGTCAAGTTCCTAATGAATCTTCATATCCTCCTATTTTTGAGTAATGTGATTTTTGCTCGAGTCCTATGCACCATGTGAATAATTATCTTTCACTTAGGCAATTTTTTGATCTACCACAAGAGCAAGGGGCAGCAATTCAGCCCACTTTTCAACCTCAGAACTATGTGCCTTCACAATTATATCAAGAACAAGTTCCTATAGCACAGAGATATTCAGCCATTGAGGGCAAGATGACAATTGTCCTAGAAAAACTTGAGAAGCTTGACTCTATTGTTGAGGCGGTGGAAGCTACTGCAGCAATAGTTCAATCCATTGCCCAATTGGTACATTCTCACTCTCAATCGATTGCCAAACTGGAATCTCAGTTTGAACAACTTGTCAATGCCGTGAGTAAAAGAGAAGAGGAGAAACTACCAAGCCAACTAGTTGCCAACCCAAGAGGGGTTCATGTCCTTGACAATATTTCTTCTTCAAGCAACCCACACCATGAACAATTTCAAGCCATCACCACTCTTAGAAGTGGAGAAATAAGTGACAACAAGGTGGGGGAGAAGAAGCTTGATGAAGAAGAGGTGACAAAGAGTCCTAATGATAAAATTTCTCATGAGGCTAAGGTGAAATTGAATACTTTTAATGCCATTCAACATCCTCGAGATGAGAGTGATTGTTTATTCATGGATGGCTTTGATGATTATATTGATGAAGATGATCCGGTTGCTCTATCTCATGATGTTGAGAAGTCCATTGAGGGGGTGAATGATTTACTTGATGTAGTGGCCATGAAAAATACTCCACCTTGGAGGATTTCGATTGAGCCATTGCCTATTCTTTCTAGCACTCCTCTGATGCCATCATTAGAGTCTCCTCCATGGGTAGAATTGAAATATCTTCCCTCAAGGCAAAGAGATGTGTTTTTCAAAGCCAATAAGACCATTCCGGTCACTTTGAGTTCGACACAAAGAGGTGAGGATCATATATGAGGGACGAAATTAAATCTCCTCAAGAGATGTGGCATTGGGTGAACTTTCAATTGAAGTCGATGACCGTCACCTACGGACGTTAAATTGTAGGATTTGTATGTATTTCTATTCTTTAATTTCTTTAGTTTTCTTTAATTTTTATTTTTATTTATTTTTTAAAATTTTTATTTTATGTTTTTCTTTATTTTTTCTTCCATTATTAGTTGCATTTTAATGTGTTTTTCTTGAGTCTTTGATGTCTTAGTTACTTTCGAGGGATGTTGAGAGGTGGACAGGGGTATTCGGACTCAAAATAGGTGAAAAAGAGAGGTCTCGGTCGACCTTGGGTGATAGATGCCCAAGGAGCAGCAGCATGGGCGATCGATCGCCCATGCCTAGGGGGATCGATCGCTTAGCCTAGGAAGCCCCAGCTGATCCATTTTGCTTCAATTTTAAAGCCTTCTAGTTGCCCCCACTCAGATTTACATGTTTTGATGCATTTTGTGCCTCTCCTACATCAATATACACTCTGAAATCTTCCATTTCTATTGTCAAACACCTACTTGATCATCATCATTCATCACCATCATCATCAATTCCAACTTATTATTCTTCATTATCATTAAATTTTTAACTTTTTCATATTTCCTTCTTCACAAGAGGTGTGAATTAATTTTGGAAGTGGGGTGATTTCTTTGAGGGATTTTTTTTTGCTACAAGTTTAGGGGAGGACATTGCACATTGATTGTGGACTATTTGGTTGATTTTGATGTTCCGGCACCACCTTCTCCTTGATTTTTCGGAGGTAACTATCTTTTGTATTTTTATTTTTATTTTTAATTTTCTTTTCTTTATTTTGTTTTTCATATTTTTATTATTATTTTTTCTTTCTTCAGTTTCAAAAAAAAAAAAAAATTTATTTCTTATTTATTTTTACCCATATTATTTCACTTGGTCTTTGGGGGTAGAGTGGTCTGTTTTGACAGGTTGTCCCATCCAAGTTTGGGGGAGTGCTTGCATTACTTTCATGCTCTTGGTTTGCTATATTTTCTTGCCACTACCTCTCCAGATTCCTGGTAATATCGTTCTTACTCTTCTCTATGCTTTATTGGGTGTACATTGAGGATAATGTACAGTTTAAGTTTGGGGGTGAGGCGATGCCTATTTTTGTGCTTTATTGCATATATGGGGGAAAGTTAAATGAAATTTTTCTTGTTTTAGGATTTTTGTTTATTTTATTTTCTTACTTTGTTTTTTATTTTATTTTGTTTTATTTTTAGATAGAATGTTTTGACATCATTCAAGGGATTAATACCTTATGTAGGTGCTTAACTTGCAATTTTTTAGTAGGTTTTAAATTTTTGGAAACTATGATTTGAATTAAGTGGTTTTAATCATGGTTTGCAATAACATGTTTAGAGTGATTGATTTTAGTTCTCTTACATGCACAAACACACTAGCATAATCTTGTGGGGTATAAACTTTGGTTTGAGTTATTGAGTTACATATGCTTGATATTAATTAGTATCTCTTGAGAATGAGTACCGATGATGTGTTTTACTTGACTTCAATGAAAAAAAAGAGAAAAAAAGAAAAGAAATATATGTTGATAAGCAAATCAATTTGATCCTTTTCATGAGTAACCGGGCCTCTATGCCTCAGGAAGCACGGAGTGTTCGCGTCAAAAGTGAAAGGGTGAGAAAAGATGAGCATTGGTTGTCTTGATTTGTAGCCTGACTGATTCGAGTAATTAGGTTCTTCGGGTATCTTAAAGCCTAGTGCCCTAAAGCCATCTGGTTTGTGAGTCACTGACTGAAAGCTTGCTACATGGATCTTTCAGAAAGCTTAATAGATCAAGACATTGCACAACCAATAAAGCAATGAAAAAAAAAGAATGAAAAAAGAAATAAAAAAGTCATGTATTCATGTTTGGAAGTATGATTTCAATAAGGGGAGCTAGTGAGTTGAAAGGGTATGTGCCTTAATATATTCAAAACTTGGTTATGCTACATGAGATGACTGTTAGTTCACTTTTCACGAGGGGACTAGAGTTGATTATTTTGAGATATGTTGATGTGAATTATGTGTGGAGACCATTGACTTGAATTATGGAATTTGAAAGTTTGAAATTATTCTTGAATGCAAGTTTGTAACTATATATTGTAATCTTTTTCTTGAATTAATGTTGAAACAGAATTTTGAATGTTTGTGGGTAACATTTCTGGAAACCCTCACGAGACTATACTCGTCCACTAGGGGGAACCTAGGGGTTTAAAGGCTTATTACATATGCTAAATGCAATTGTTTCTCCTATGAAAGTGGAGTTGGGTAGTTTAGTTAATGTTTAGTATTTTTTTTTTGTTTTAGTTTTGTTTTATTCTATTGCTAAGGGACTAGTAATATATAAGTTTGGGGGTGTGATAGGCGTTGAATGTTACGCATTCTAGCCTCTTAACTTAAGTATTTTATTCTCTTAGTGATAGATTATTTTGTTATTTTACTTTGTTTTAGTGTTTTCTGTATTTTCAGGGCCTTAATGATTATTTCAGTTAAAACCAGGATTTTGGGCTTTTAAAGAATACATCCAAGATGGTTAGAGGAAGCCTATATAAAGGAAATCCATTCAACCATTTATTTCAACTCAAATCAGCCCAAGAAAGAGGTCCAAGAGAATTACAGCTGCTTAAGAAGGTTTCGGGCCTCAAGCCCAAATCTGCGCATAATATAGTCTTAATCATGTTTTGAAAAACAGACCAGAAGTGTTATTTCCGAGCCTCCAATCAACTTAATTTTTTGCATCAATTGAACAAAATTCGATTCTGCACACTTTTGTATTTCATGGAAATTTCGTGAATCGGACATCTAGTGGGTCAAACGTTGGGCCAAACGTCAGCAGGAAAAACCCACCTGATTAGTGCTGCGGGAAAACCTAATTAATTCCTAATTGGATTAGGACTTTGATGTATTCTCTTGGCTATTTAAAGTGACGAATTAGGGCTGTATTGAGGAGGCTTGGCAGCAGCTTTGAAGAGTTTTTGGAATGGAGAATCATTGGAGAACAAGGTGTATCATGAGCGGCTAGTTCAGCCACCAGGGTTTTGATGTAGCCCTAACTAAACATCACTGGTTTGATTGTTCTAATTATTGGGGATTTTTGTATTCATTCATAGATTATGTAATTTAGAGGATTTTTATTATAGAATTGAGCAATAAAACTCTTATAAATTCAATTTCAATGATTTGTTATCTTGTCTTAGATACTTGATTATTGTTATTGAACTCGTCCCTCTTGTTTTCTGTGATCATAAGAGTGATTATTACACAATGGTTTTCATTGAATATATTATTAAAAGCTTTGATGGATTATGCCTAGAGAAGATGAACCATACTGCACCCTAGATTAGAGTAGTTAGGCAGATGGCCCATGCCAATCGAAGATAGTTCATGACTTAGCCTTAATCATATGTTATCTTCTTGATGGATGGAGGTGAGCTTGTAGCCACCGACACCACTTATGCATGATATGATGCCCCATAGTTAGTTCAATTGACCATTGATTGTGAAGTTAGTGGTGAAATCAATTACCGTAGACTTATCTTATATTCTCTACACTCCTTAGTTTTTCTTGCTTTTGTTCAATTGCTTCATTAGTTAATTTAGAATTAAAAATCAGAATTTATTTCTTTTAAATTTAATTAGAATTAATCCTAACAATTCAACTCAGTCAGACCACAGTCCTTGAGGTACGATACCCCTTTCGATAGCCCTATTCTGCAAGGAATTCATTCTATTGCGAAGTGTAGAAATTTTTAATTGATATACTTTTTGAGTCACACTCACACACGAATCACAACATATGGTAGAATATTTGAGAGAATTAAGTGCTTTAATGGCAACAAAATTTTCTTAAGAATTTGAACTTAATGTTTATTCACATGCTACTCTAAATTTGGATGATACTATTGCATGAACAACTAGGTACGAGGGGGAGATATCCTTGTGTGTTTGGACATGATTTCATGCCGCAAAGTTCTATAGTCATCATCATCATCATTCATCCTCTAATGAAAGTGGTTGCATCTAGAAAGAGGGCCCAAATCCCTGAGCAAAAAAGTGATTAGATAGCGGAGCAACTTGGTTGCAGGTATTTGTAAAAGAGTCTATAACATCCCGAAGGAGTCTACGTTTCATTTGGTGTTAAGACTTAAGGGAGAAAAACAAATCTTTGTGAAGACATTGACTGGGAAGACCATCACATTAGAGGTTTTAGTTGGTTTGAGAAGACATTGAAATATGCATATGTGTAGTTCGTTTAACATATTGATAGTTTCTAAATACTTTGTAGTTTCTTAGTGCATTTTGGTTCTAAATATTTTACTCTTCCAGAATTGAGTAAAATTTGTTTGTATATATATAACTTCTCTATTTAGTTTCCATATGTTTCTAGATTATATATACAAGGATGTTTCTGCTTTGGTTCATAACCAGAATAAATAACAACAACAAAAAGAATTCAAGTAGCCAAAAAGAAAAGAAAATAGCAAAAAAAAGAAAAAAAAGAAACAAACTTACTATATTATTTGAGACGGTATGTACTGTCATTAATACTAATGACTATTAGCGACAAAATAGTTGTCGTCACAAGTTTACAAAGTAATAGTGATGGTAGTTACTGTTGCTAATATGTTTTAGACAAAAGTATTAGGGACGATAACTACTGTTGCTAAAACCCCAACTTTTAGACTTTTAGCGACGATTTTTGGACTTTTAGTGACAATTTTTATCGTCACTAAAGCCCTAGATTCTTGAAGTATTTGATGTTTAATTTAGACCCCATTCAATACTAGAATTAATGAAAGTTTGGAATAAACAAATTTTTTTTTAAATTGAAGCAAATTATGGTACAAGTACATGTATAAGTATACATATCCAATATTTGTTTTTGATTAAAGGGATGGACTCATCAGTCGTCTATATGTATAAGTTACAGGAAATTAAGCCAAAAATCTCAATTTGCATGAATTCATAAAATTGAAGTCAGAGATATTTGGAAGTCCCTCTTGTCTCTACTAGGCTTATGAACTTTGATATATTGTAGATCTTTAACTGAGAAAATCTCCTTTAGTATCAAGCATTGGACTTCTAAAACATTATCTTATGTTTGAAAATTGCAACAAATTAGGGCAATTTTGTTCAGCACTCAATTGTTTTGGAGTTCCAAATTTATACGTCCTAAAAGCACCCTAACTGATATAAGTGGTATATTTAAAGCTTTCCTTTGGACAGACCCAAAGCTCAAGAAGAAGAGTGCAAAAATTACTTGGTCAACTATTTGTCTTCCAAAGGAAGTTGGTGGCTTAGGTATCCTAAACCTCCACACATGGAACAAATTTGTTGTTATGTCAAAAAACCATTAGAAGATACTCAAAGGAAATGAAGATATGCTTTGGATCAAATGGTCACACACATACCTACTAAATGAATGATACATCTGGGAGATTCACATTCCCGGGCAGTGTTCTTAGAATTAGCGAAAGTTACTTCAGCTCAAGCCTGCTTCCTAACCTCAAAATTGGAAATGGCATGAAATCCAATTTTTGGTTGGATAATTGGTGTTCACTTGGGCCTCTGTGTCTTCGAACCTCCTCCTAGTAGCATAAACATTCTACCTTTGATCATTTGATAATTCTTAGTACATTCATTGAAGGCTCATCTTGGGTGATTATCCCCCTCAATATGAGCAATCATTCCATATCTCCATCATCCAAAAAATTTACATCTTCCTTGTTATCACAAACCTGATAAATTCAATTGGATTCCATCTCCCAATGGTGACTTCTCCATCAGACATATAATCAAATTCATGCAGCAGGATGCTCCAAATCTAAATTTGTATCACCTGATTCATTCTCAACAAAAGATCCCCAAGCATAATTTTATTTTATGGATGGCTTGTCACAAACACATATCAACATTAGATAGAAGACCCATGTCAAGATTCCACATTATGAATAAATGTGTGTTATGCTCAGCTAGAACTAAATCACATGACCACCTATTATTTCAATGCTCATTTACGGTTCCCATTTTGGCATTTATTCAAACATGACGTGGCTTTCATATCATACGATCCATATGGTCTGATTTGATTAATTGAGCATTAGTTCATTTAAAAGCAATATCACTAAATTATTGAACCATCATCTGCAAATTGTCGTTCGTTTCCACTGCTTAGAATATGTGGATGGAAAGAAATAGAAGATGCTCAAGTGGAAAACATCTTTCCTCTTCCTCTATTCTCCATTGTATCAAAGTTATAAGACTAAAACTTTTATTGTGTGTTTTCATTCACTCCCTAAGTGCCAGACGTATTACAGTGGAATGGTCCTTAGCTGAGACTCTCATTCACCCTCCATCAAGAACACCTGATTGATCGGCTAATAAGGAAATTGCCTGATTATTGGTGAGGAATGCTTTGCTTTATCATAACATGACCCGATTGAATTGTAGGACCAAAGGTCCAATTTTTTAACTTTGGTTATTGTGTTATCCAGTTTGGGTCAGGGTTTTTGAAAAACATTGTTTACTCGAACATTGTAACGGGTGGGGCGCTTATCTTCTAATCCAAAAGCCTAAGCTATTGGGTAGTGTTGTGTACCCACCTTTATATGCTCCAGTCTTTCCCCATCCAGATCCGATATGGGACAAGTTAGTCGCTCTAACATTCTCTCCTACCCAAACTAGCAATGCCCTTATTGCAGTTGAGCCACCCTGCCTACCTGAGGCAGACCTAGACTCCTCCCTGCCAAGCCCTTAATGTGACACTAGATCAAGGACTGGGTTTGGCTTTGATACCAAATGTAACAAGTCGGGCGCTCGCCCTTTAACCCAAAAACATAAGCTATTGGATAGTGCTGCATACCCACCCTTATATGACCAAGTCCTTCCTCATCCGGATCCAATGTGAGACAAGTTAGCCCCTATAACAACCAACTTCTATGGGGTTGGGCTATTACCTATTTTACATGTAGTTTTGTATGCCAAAGCCTAGCCTTGTGTTTTCTTCTTTTGGCCTATTCTTTATAAATTAATACTTTAAATTTACCATTCAAAGAAATATAAATAGATGGGTTTTAATGAATTTAGGTTTTTTAAAATACAAAAATCTGAAATCATTAATTTAAAAATAAAAAATAAAAAATTATTTATTTCAAATTTCATGGTATTTATGTCAAAAACCAAAAAAAAATTGTTAATATATATTTTAAAAATAAAATATTTTACATGAAATAATTGCTAATTAACTAGTATTTCTGTAAAGACAATGGATAAAGTAAACAAATAAATAAAGAAGATGAGTTAATAATGTTAAAAAAATAGGAGAATCGATTAAAAAGTATAGATTAAGTTTGATATTGTTTTGAAATAATATATATATATATATATGTATATATATATATATATATTGTACTATACCACATACAAATTTAAACAATTTCTTATGTGACTCAAATGACTAGAGGAGACCATTTAAATATATAATGGACCAAACTCGCAATATACGTTCATCTTCCTAGTGTTTGAAATGATAAAGTGGCATAGAGAAGACCTTTGTATGTGGTTATTGTGTTGATAGAAAATGAATGTCCAAAATGGTCGTTTCTTGTTGGTATCCTTTTATAAATATTATGGGAAATGTTAATGTTAGGGTATTTAGGTCTTTGCTCTTTGTAATGTGTCAGGAGGTCCTTATTTTAACAATATTTAAAATTTAGGAGGGTTTATTAAATATTAGAGGGTACATGAACTATATGGATACTATGAGAGTGTTCTTTTGCACTATATGATGAATTTTTCTGTCACTGGTAAGGATTTTTTCAATGCTCATTGTGTGTGTGTGTGTGTTTATTTGATTAATTTTTGTTATCGATGTACCCTTAATTTGATTATGTTGAATCATTTATGTGATTTAGGAGTTATGAAAACTGAAGTTTTGATTACAAGCATAGCGGATTACGATTCGATAGAATTCCCCAAAGTTTAAGAGCTTAATAGGAGTGATGAAATTGTATTTGTAAATTTATGCATTGCCTCTATATTGTAGAATGACATTATGGTTAGTGATGTATTTTAGTTAAAAGATTGTGTCTAATTAATTATTTGAAGTCTGCATTTGTTCATTGCCTCTGTAATTTGCGCATTGCCTCTGTACAATTTGCATATTAAATTTCGTGCTTAGTGTCCTTTTATTTTATTTTTCAATTTAAAAAGGATACAACCAGATTCAGACCAAAATTTAGCTATCAAGTACACAGATTCACAAATGATGAAATACTAAAATTAGCATACAGAAAAATTCGTTCAACCTCTTATCCTCTCCATCTTTCTCTCACCTTTTCCTTATAAACGGTAGTTTCACATCCTCTAATTTCAATACACACCAAGAGAAGTGATAATGGCAAAGGTCAATGCACTCATTGTCTCTGCCCTCTACCTTTTCGCCCTTGCTGGATTCGCCCACGGCTACCAAATAGAAGGCAAGGTTTACTGTGACCCATGCGGTGTTCAGTTTCACACCAGTATTAGCAAATTCCTCGAAGGTAATTATTTAATTAAATAACTTTCATCTTATCCAATGCATTCAATGAATAAAAAGCTCTCAATTAGTCTTTTATTTTTGGTTTGACTATTAGATCTAATAGCATTGCCTGCGCATGCATTGCAGGTGTGGATGTAGAATTGCTATGCAGAAATCAGGAGACCGGAAACGTGACGTACACAGTTAAGGGGAAAAGTGGCAAGGAGGGTGCCTACACTCTAAAGGCGGAAGGAGATCATGGCAATGAGCTTTGTGAGGTGATGGTGGTGGGAAAAAGCCCCCTACCTGAGTGTGCTGAACTCATGGATGACACAGCCATGGTTAGTCTTACAAATGACGGAAGTCCCTCTGATGTTCGCTACGCAAACTACATTGGCTTCACAAAGAATGAAGCTGACGCCGAGTGCGACAAAGTGTTGGAGGAATTGGGTATCTACTCTGACATTACTAATAATGACGTTGATGAAGGTGAGGGACCTGCTACTGAGCAACAACCAGATAATGAGAAACAACAACCAGCTAATGAGCAGCACCAATCGGCTAATGAGCAAAAAAAACCTGCTACTTAATTTCGTGCTTTTGGCTTTTGCACAAGTTAATAAAGATTCACTTCTCTTATATGTATCCATGTGTATTCATTCCTATATATAGCAAATTGCTATATATATATATATATTAATGACAAGTTCTTGAGTTCATCCTTAAATCCATTCATTGATGGGTATCACATCATTTAATGTTTTGGCCTTTTTCTTAAACTTGAATGATAGACGTGATAATTAATTAAGTGGAGTATGTAATTGATGAACTATGTATATACATACATCTATATTTTTATGTATTGATATGAATAATGAGTAAATCAAGTACATGCCTTAATCTGCATGCATGCACAAATCTAGATATGCATGCATTGATAATCTGAAGCAGAGATATTTGGGAGTCCATCTCAGGGCCCAGGGAGGGCAGCTACCCCGTTGGCCTACTAATTTTTTATATATATTTACAAAAATTACACTAGGTGCAGCCCCCCCCCCCTAAATTTATTTTTTCACCAGATGCCGCCTCTAAAATTATTTTTTTTCAAAATGCCGTCCCTGGTCACTCTTGTCTCTACTAGGCTTAAGGCCTTTGATTGTAGATCTTTTAAATGAGAAAACCTCCTCTAGAATAGCACATTGGACTTTTAAAGCATGACGTTATGTTGGAAGGTTTCAACTTATTAGGGCAATTGTGGTCAGCACTCAAATGTTTTAGAATTTCAAGTATATGCTTCCTAATAGCACTCTAACGGATATAAGTGGTATCTTTAGAGATGTTATTTGGACAGACCCATAGCTCAAGATGAAGAGTGCAAAAATTGCTTTGTCAACTATTTGTCTTCTAAAGAAAGCTGGTGGTTTAGTGTAAGGAAAAAAATCCCCACTTATTCAAATGGGTGAATTGATACGAAAACAGACTAAGCCCAAGAAGGTTTGAGCCCAAGTACATTCAGAAACCCCATAGAATTATTTCAAGAGAAAGAATCGGCCTAATCGCCCCCTTTATGAGGCCAGAGCAGTTGAACTTAGACATAAGTACAAACTTTATTAGGAATATGAATCCTTGAGAGAAAAGATGGATGCAAATAAGGGAATTTGAATCCAAAAAGGATTCAAATTTCAACTTGTATAAAGAATTTATAATCGTGGTGGGCACGAGAAGAAATACTTACGATGTGGCAGGTCTGGGCAGACCCCTTAGGAATCAAAGGGCGGTGCCGCCTATACCGCCAAACATCCAGGATCCTCTAGCGCAACCAAACAAGGCTCTGTGTCAATAGATCGCTGATCTTTAAGCAAGGGTTGAATGCGCCAAAAGCATGAGAGACCCTAGATTATAGCAAAATGAAGGGGCTGGATTGAGTAACCATTCATTGAGTGTCTCTCATAACAACTACCCTCAAGCAGAAACCCCCATCTCAGCTGACCCAACGAATATCAAAATCTCGCGCAGCTCCACCAGGAGTCAAAGGCCCAAATGCATTGGGAGATCAATGACCTAAAAGGTAGCTGATCCTATTATCTAGCTAATTAAGCACTCACAGCCAGTGGGCTAACCCTGCCTATGTTCGTCCCCTTCTATGGAAAGATAGATTTGATGGAGCATATTTACTAGTATCAATAGAAGATGACCCTGAATGCTGGAAAGAATGTGCTCATGTGTAAAATATTTTCATCTAGCCTAGTTGGGCCAACATTACATTAGTTCAAGAAACATCCGCCTCGTTCGATCTCAAACTTTGCAAGGTTGTTCGATCTGTTTGTGGCCCAATACGGAGGAAACCAAGAACGGAAGAGGATAATCTTCTCACTATTCCCCATCAGGTAGGGTAAAAGAGAGACTTTGAAATCTTTCTTAACCCAATTCAATTTAGAGATATCAATGATAGATTAGTGTGATCAAACCACGGTAGTGGAAGCTTTCAAGATAACAGTTTTGCCAGAGGAAGGATTCCATAGAACTTTGGTGTAAAGTATCCCAAAAGATATGGTGATCTCAACTTTCGCACTCTGATTCGTGTGTGAGTGTGACTCAATAAGTGTATCAATTAAAAATTACCACACTTCGCAATATAACGAATTCCTTGCAGAATAGGGCTATCGAAAGGGGTGTCGAACCTCAGGGATTATGGTCTGATGAGTTGGAATACGGAATTAATTCTAATTAAATTTATAAAGAGAAGAAATCTGATTTTTAAACTAATTAAAAAGTAAAATAAAATAAAACAGAGTAAATAGAAAGTGAAGGTACTATGAGAGAAATCTAGGGTATTTGACTTCACCACTAACTCCACAATCAATGGTCAATTGAATCAACTATGGGGAATTACATCATGCATAAGTGGTGTCGGTGGCTACAAGCACACCTTCATCCGTCAAGAAGATAACATATGATTAAGGCTAAGTCATGGACTATCTTCGATTGGGATGGGCCATTTGCCTAACTACTCTAATCTAGGGTGTAGTATGGTTCATCTTCTCTAGGCATAATCCATCAAAGCTTTTAATGATATATTCAGTGATTACCATTGTGTAATAATCACTCTCATGATCACAAAAAATAAGAGAGATTGACTTCAATAACATAACTAAATATCTAAGACAAGATAAGAAATCACTGAAACTGAATTTACAAGACTTTTATTGCTCAATTCTATAATAAGAATCCTCTAAATTACATAATCTATGCATGTATATAAAGGTCCCTAATAATTAAAACAAACAAACCATTGATGCTTTGTTAGGGCTACATCAAAACCCTAGTGAATGAACTAGCCACTCATGGTAGAAGAAGAAGCTTCAACTGTTGAGGAAGAAATCATCATCTTCCTGAATTATGCATATGACTTCGTTCTCCAATGGTCTGCAAAGTATGTTTTCTGTTCTGTCCAAAGCTCTCTCAAACTCTCCAATCTCTGTCATCTCCCAATCTCAGCCTCCAATTATTTACTTTATGCCCCAAGAGAATACACCAAAGTCCTAATCCAATTAGGAATTAATTAGGTTTTCCCGCAGCACTAATCAGGTGGGTTTTTCCTGCTGACGTTCGGCTCAACTTTTGACCCAATATAAGTCCGATTCACAGAATTTTTGTTAAATATAAAAGTGTGCAGAATCGAATTTTGTTCAACCATTGCAAAAATTAAGTCGATTTGAGGCTCGGACATAACACTTCTGATCCGTTTACCAAAATGGGATTAAGACTGTATTATGCGCAGATTTGGGCTTCAAGATTGAAACCTTCTTAAGCAACTGTAATTCTCTTGGACCTCTTCCTTGGGCTGATTTGAGTTGAAATAAATGGTTGAATGAATCTCCTTGAGGTAGGCTTCATCTAACCATCTTGGATGTCTTCTTTAAAAGCCCAAAATCATGGTTTTAACTGAAATAATCATTAAGGACCTAAAAATAAAACAAAGTAAGATAACAAAATAATCTATCACTAAGAGAATAAAATACATAAGTTAAGGGGCTAGAATGCGTAACATTCAACGCCTATCACACTCAGAAGTATCTAAGGATAGAAGATGATTAGGCGACCAAAAGACAGGGATCGACTTTGATCATTGTGGCACAACAAACAAAAACCCAGGTCGCTAAGCTGAAGCCAGATTGAGTTACTCCTTCGACTACACTAAAGTCAGTGAAAAAGCATGAAGAGAAGATTACCCCTTTGAAAGTGCCCCTGGCCAGACTCTATTATGAAAATAAAAGCAAGGGGATCTTTCGCTCACCTTCGGTCATCAAATAACCCCCATAACAAAGAGATAAAAGCAAGCATTGTTCTCTCCACAGCGACTTCAGCCATACTATCAATGAATACAGAAGTTTAAGGTAATAGGTAGAGGCTCTAATAGCTAAGGGTGGCCCATTAGAATATGTTGTTCAGGAAGAGCAAACCAAACTTTCCAATAAATCATAGCCAAAGGCGAATAAACAGCAGAACCTAGCTCTCCATCAGGTTATCAATGCTATTCATGGTCGACCAACCCCAGATCGAGAAAGAGAATCTAAAAGATGGTGATACCTAAGGAATGCTCAAAAAATTTAAAGAATTTAGAGAGATCTAGTCGGTGAATAACCGCTCGGCCAATGTACCAATTTTTTTTCACAGAAGAAGAAATGAGCAAAATTCAAACATCACATGATGATTTGTTCTTGACTAAGTTCATCGTAACCAACAACGAAGTGAAAAGTGTAACGTCCCAATTCCCCGACTCCCGGGAAAACCAGAAGTTAACCCATCCATTAGTCCCAATGGACCCTTTTTACGTCATGCCCCAATTTTTGAGGCTCAGAAACTGAGGTGTGACTCCGTGAGATCGCCCTCATGTTATAATCACCACCTGATCACACAATCTCAATTCCTTATTATTTTCACAAAAATTGGGCATGACCCAATCTAATAAATCAGATCCTGAAATGTTATTCCTGCTTTAAATTCAAATGGACACTTATGAGCACGTGTCCCCCCAGCATTCACATCTAAAAATCAAAATGGACACTTCTGGGCACGTGTCCCCCCAGCATTTCTACAACATACATAATACAATCAAAAGAATATGTCTCAGTCCCTGAATGTCCATCCCATATACATACATCACATGAATAAAATACAACTGAAAGGATTGAATCAACATAATCACTTGATACATTTAATCCAAATGTACAACATTCATCTACTATCCTGGACATAAATTAAATTCTAAGGAATTCAATTACCACCTCTGCATCCTATACTATCAATCCCCCTAACTGACTCCTCAAATCAGCAATACCTGCAAAACCTGGGAGGGGGTGAGCTCAAAGGCCCAACAAGGTATGTAGAACCATACTATCACTGCTGCAGCAGGTCGATCCTCACATATTCTCAAAAATATACACATTTAAATATATCACCATATTTAAATCATGCTTTACCTAGCATACAT
This sequence comes from Cornus controversa, assembly GCA_026545225.1. Lineage (NCBI taxonomy): Eukaryota > Viridiplantae > Streptophyta > Magnoliopsida > Cornales > Cornaceae > Cornus > Cornus controversa. Next base: position 59,673,617 of record CM048845.1, read on the forward strand.
GAGCATATGAGCCAATTACACATGATTTCTGAAATCATTTTCAACATGCTTGAAAGCAGTAAACATTCAACACCAATATGTATAAAGAACACATATGTCAAAACATTTACATAAATAATGTAAATCAACTACCACATCTCCTACTCATCAAGTAACAAATCTCAAATGCAATTAAGATACATTTGATTCGTACAACATCCTTAGAAGCAATTAATACCCAACATATATCATGTTCATTCACAAGCAACGCATATATATATATATATATATATATATATAAGAATGCGTTAATCACATAACATGCTTCACAATAGGTAATGTAAGCAAATTCACACACTTGTCTCTCTCTTGGACTCAACCCGAAACCTTAAAATGATTCTTGACCAAATCATGTAATCGAGACCTTTCCAACACCATTCCAACTCCGCCACCGAGTATTTATCTACTCCAAGGTGGATAGACCACCGTCACCGAGTATTTACCTACTCCAAGGTGAGTAAACCACAATTATCGAGTATTTACCTACTACAAAGTGATTGGGCATCTTTTTGGAATCCCCACCGAGTATTTACCTGCTCCAAGGTGAGGAAACCACCATCACCGAGTATTTACTTACACCAAGGTGACGTAACCACTCCAATGCCCTCACCGTGACCGAGTATTGACCTACTCTGGGTGATTTGCCCACTTTATGACCATAACCATAACCGAGTATTGACCTACTCTAGGTAATTCAACCACACTTCTCCAATTCTTCACAACGGTCCTCTATATGCATTTCAAACATATAACTCAAGCATTTAAAATTCATGCTTCACAATACATAAGCTAGTTATAAAGGAACATAGCCTACATTTCATCTCCACCAAGCCACACATATACTCACCTATACATGTAAAATCTAGCATACAATTCACATATGCTCATAAACCTCACTTAAGCACATTTTAGTCATGGTTCACCAATGCACACATTTTCTATATAGAGGTAGCATGCGTTTAACTCACATAATATCACATAAAATCACGTATATGTCCAATCCTACATATAAGTCCTATATGCACGTATACTAGCATAATTATAATCATGCTTCCATTCAAGGCATGCATTTACTGCAAGTAACTAGCATGCTTTTCATCCACAATATATAATCACATATATTCAATCATCTATATATGTATTATGCACATATATGACACTTAGCACATCATAATCATGCTTTTCAAATGCTCATTGATGCTATAATCATATTTAGCATGCATCTCTACCACTACCCAATATATAATCCATATATATTCCAATTCATGCATAAAATCCATCTATGCATACGCAATAACACATACCTAAACATAAATAATTTAGCATGTTTGACATGGTTTCAATCTACACATATACATATCACAATGTACGCAATCATTTAAATCTAGCATGCTTTCATATCCCAAATATATATATACACATACATACCTACATATATATTCTCTCACATCCTACGTATATACACATATACCATAACCACATCTATATATATATATATATATGCACCTATATATATATAAATATCACATATGAACAATTAGAGAACATATGTAAAATTAACGACGTATTTAAAATATATACGTAGGAGATAGAGGCAAGAATCAACTTGCCTTAGGTCCCGCATTTATTGTGCCCGTGCCTACAAGGCGGTCTATTTTCATGCCCGGTCCAGTCCTATGTCCAAGTCCACATAAACAATCCAATGGACCATTTCCTTCCCCTTTTAATTTCTATGCTTGGACCAATTTAAATATGGTAGCCCAATAATCCATAACTATTCAAACAAATCCAATCCTTGGGCCAATTTGCATTATAAGCCCAATTTCATGGTTGCCTAAATTAATGACTCAATCTCTAATGCCCAAGCCTATTATCAATGAGGGCCCAAACACACACCATCCATCATCCATATGTATGTATATATATATATATATACATGTATGCCACCTTCCTTACCAAACCATGAGTCAAAACCCATCTCTTCCTCACAGCCATCATTACTATGAGAACCACCGTTGAACACCGACTGCCAACACCGAGAATCAAGCCCACCATGAAGGGTTGAAACTACCCCCAACCATCAACCTCACGCAGCAGCCGAGCACCACCAGCCCTGGCTAGTCCGCCACCTGCAGAGGCCATAAGTCACAGCTAAAGCCAACACCATGATCAACCACAAACCACTATTCTCAGTGTTACCTCCACCCATGGCAACCTACTATGTATCAACCGAAACCCAAACTGTGATCGCCGTTGAGCCACCAAAACATGCTACCCTCACCAAGCCGTGAGCACCCAAAACAGCCACATGCCACCTTTCGAACCCACTGTCGGAACACCAACTAACAGTCCATCTCCGTCATCCGCAACCTCACCACCGTGAAACCATTCAAAGTTGTCTTGCAACTATCGGTCGACCGGTAGATCGATTCAGCTGACCAAAATGGTAGTTTCGGCCGACTGAACTCCAAAACTCTGTAACGATCTTCCTCGACAGTTTCCATTCCTCTCTCTCTAGCCATGGGCATCCAGTTGCCTCCTCGAACCACCCCACATCCGGCCCGACTACTACCAAACCCAAAAGAGAGCACCCGAACGGTCCCTGTAACCGGCTGACCGAACCCACCAGTCGAAGACCCACTACCTATGACCAACGCCATGGCCGACCACCATCAGGCCCACCTCCCCCTCTTCTGTTGGAGTATCCTCGGAAGCTCAGCTAAGCCTCATTCTCTCTTTCGGCTGAACTCTTTCTCTCCCGATTTCTCTCTCTTTTCTCCTTTTCTTTTTCTTTCTTTTTTTCTTTTCTTTTCTTTCTTTTTCTCCTACTTTCTCTGCCGACCACTCATGTGGTCTTCTCTTATCCTTTTATTTTCTTGCTTTATTATACACCACACATTGCATCATGCTTTCAGCCACATTATACTCCTTCCACTTGGATATATATATTATCCCACATATATATATATACATCCCCAACATATATATATATATATATATATATCTGCATCTTTTTGAATTTAATTTACTCAAAAAAATAAATAAATAAATCCGATCAAAATTCACCCGGAACCGGTCAACATAAATTCTGGGTCGTTATAAAAAGAGTGTTGGTGGATGCAAGAACCAGTGCAAACGTCATAACCCTATCAGCCTTTTGATAGAAGGGCCTGAAGGCATAACATATTAAGCCTACTACCGAATCGGTCGTAGGGCTTGATGGTAAACAAGTAATTTCAATTGGGGTGGTGGAACTCCCAATAACAGCAACAGCTAGAACCATGACTAAGACCTTCGTCATTATCGATTTCAACTCTTCATACAACATGATAATGGGAAGAGGTTGGATACACAAGATGCAGGGAGTCCCATCAACACTCCATCAGTTAATGAGGTGCCTGGCACCGAACGGAATGGATATAATCGACCTCTAGGGAGACCAAGTAGCCGTTAAGAAGTGTTATGCTCTTATGCTAAAAGGGAAGATGGTGAAGGAAGAATATACCAAAATAACAATTAAAGAATTCTCTGCCAAAGGGCGTTCCACATGGGCAAGAAAAAGAAAAGCTGGCCAAGGAACCGCTTGAAGAAGTAGAAATTATCTTCGGCAAGGATCCCACAAACCTGGAGACCTCACTTAGCAAGGAAGGCAGAACACAGCTAATACAGTTGCTAAAAGAAGATATAAATGTTTTCACTTGGAATTATATAGATATGCCAGGGATTGATCCATCAATATTGTGTCATTCGCTCAACGTTAACCCAAACCACCCACCTATGAAGTAGATGCAAAGATAATTCGCTCCAAAAAAGAATCAAATCATAGCGGTAAAAATATATCACCTCTTCCAAGTAGGCTTCATCAGAGAAGTACAGATCCCTGATTGGTTTTCAAATGTGGTAGTGGTCCAGAAAAAGAATGGTAAGTGATGAATCTGCATAAACTTTACCAATTCAAACAAGGCTTGCCCCATATATTATTTTCCTCTTCCAAAGATCAATTAAATGGTTAATGCCACAACTTAATATGAGCGGTTGACATTCCTTGATGCATACTCTGGACACAATCAAATTTTGTTGAATCCAACTGATGAGGAAAAAATCTCATTTATCACTGAAAAAGGAATCTATTATTACAAACTGATGTCGTTCAGCCTAAAAAATGTTGGAACAACTTACCAGCAACTGATCAACAAAATCTTCAAAAACCTAATGAGCTGAACAGTTGAAGCATACATAGATGACATGGTGGTAAAAATTCTAAAAAAGGAAAATCACCTGAGACATCTGTAGGAGGTATTTAACACCTTGTGAAACCACAACATGAAGTTGAACCTGTCAAAGTGCTCATTTGGGGTATATTCGGGACTGTTCTTGGGGCATATAGTAAACTAAACAGGGATAGTAGCAATTCTGTTTCAAGTGAAATGCCTTCTTCAAAACAAAGAACCAAACACTCATAGGGACATTTAGATCTTGATAGGATGCATCGCTGCTTTGAGTAGATTCATCTCTATGCTTTCTGACAAGTGCAAGCCCTTTTCAATGCCATCAGAGCAAAAGGAAAAGAAGTATGGGGAGCAGAGCAGAACAACGCCCTGGCAAAACTCAAGCAATACTTAATTCAATTGCCAATGCTTTCACACCAAACTGATGAGAGAGCTTGACAAAAGACAATACCTAGTGTTCTACTCGAGTAAGACCATGACCGAGGCAAAGCAAATCGTTGTCCCCACCAAATTCCCAATCAGAGCCATTCTTTATAAACCTGATTAATCAGGAACGTTCGTCAAATGGGAAATTGAAGTAGGGGTTTATGACATAACCTATGAACCTTGGACCATAATAAAGAGACAAGCAATTGTAGATTTCTTACTTAAGTATGAGCCAGAGAATGATGAAGAATCAAAAGTTTCAGCTCAACTAGAATGGAAACTCTATGTTGACGTATCATCGACGCAGACAGGATCATGCTTTGGTGTGGAAATTTAGACACTTAATGAAACTGCTTTACAGCAAGCAATCCATCTAGAGTCCCTACATCAAACAATGAAGCTCAGTACGAGGCCTTTTTAGCAAGACTAAGGCTGGTATAAACAATCTAGAATGAACAGAATCAATAAAAAGTTCTCATCAAGATCATTTCTAAAGGGGAATAGCAAAGTAGAAATAACTAATCAGACCATCTTTGAGTGTGTTCAAAAAAAATTGAAGGCCCGAAAGGACAAGTGACTGAATGAGCTACCTAAAGTGCTTTGGCCTTATCGAACAACACCCAAACGTCTTACTGAAGAAAGTCTGTTCTATCTAGCCTATGCATCTAAAGTAAAAATACCAACTGAGTTGTGTACCCTAACAATTAGAACAAAGATACTTGACAAGGGGCATAATAATCAACTATTAGAACAAAATCTTGACCTCCTGGAAGAAAAGAGGGAGGCAACTCAGGTAAGGCTTGTTTCCTATTGAAAGATGATAAAAAAACTGCTATGATAAGAAGGCGAGACACCGAGCATTCAGTCTGGGAGATTGGGTACTATGGAAAGTCACAGACAACACAAATGAACGTAATATTGGAAAATTTGTAGCAAAGTGGAAAGGCCCATACGAAGTCACAAAAGTCATTGGGAAAGATCCATACAAGCTTGGGAGAGTTATCAACGCAGAAGCAATTCGCAAGCCTTGGAATGCAACCCATTTAAAATGTATTATGTTTGAATTCTAATATACTATAATTAGATTATTCCTTTTTGAAAGCGTATCCTTTGACTTCCCCAAAACTAGAAAGTAGATTGCTATCAAAAAGAGAAAGGATGTGGTCCCATATTGAGGAAAAAATTTCATACTCTACAATAAATAAAGAGTTAAATCAAACTCTATAGTCGTGGAAAGACATAGTTGGTAAGCAAAAATACATGCACAGTGGCACTGTCTTGCCCTAATATTTGGCTTTGCCTCAAAGGTATTTAGTCACAAAGGCGACCAATTACAAATTCTGCAAAGATTATCCCCAAATTTGTTTAGGGAAATCGTATGTTTAAAGCTCGATATATTAAAATTTAGAGTTTAAACTTTGGTAATACAACCTAATGTTTTCCAAGAAAAATAGTATAACTTCTTTGGAATTGACTTTAAAAGCAATGAGAGTCATTTTTTGTTGGTTATTTTTAAATGTGAGTGGGCACAGTCCCACACAGGATAGAAGTCCTTGTGCTTCGTCATATATAAAAGAAAACATGTGGCATTAAAGTCATGGCAAGATAGGGTACTACGTAGAACAATATGCGCAATACCATGCTGTTGCCAGCTTTTGTGTTAACAAATATCACCAACATTTTTATAAAAAAATAAAGAGGCCATAGGCCCAATCAAGCAAAGCTCTTAAATGATCTATCAGTTACTAAAGATAAGGTCTCAAACAATCAATCGCTTACAAAAAGAGGCCATAGGCTCAATCAAGCTAAGGTCTGAAATGACCAATCGCTTACAAAAAAAGAGGCCATAAGCCCAATCAAGCTAATGTCTTAAATGACCGATCCCTTACTAAAGATATGGTCTCAAATGACTGATTACTTACAAAAAGTGGTCATATGCCAAATCAAGCTAAGGTCTTAAATGACCGATTGCTTATTAAAGCTAAGGTCTCAAACGACCGATTGCTTACAAAAAAAGAGGCTATAAGCCCAATCAAGCTAAGGTCTTAAATGACCGATCGCTTACTAAAGATAAGGTCTCAAATGACTAATCGCTTACAAAAAGAGTCTAGGCCAAATCAAGCTAAGGTCTTAAATAACTGATTGCTTATTAAAGCTAAGGTCTTAAATGACTGATCACTTACAAAAAGAGGCCAGAGGCAGAATCAAGCTAAGGTCTTAAATGGCGGATCCTTTACAAAAAGCAGCCATAGGCCCAATCAAGCTAAGGTCTTAAATCATTGATCGTTTACTAAAGCTAAGGTCTTAAACGATCGATCGTTTACAAAAGGATGCCATACGCCCAATCAAGCTAAGGTCTTAAACGACTGATCACTTATTAAAGCTAAGGTCTTAAATGACTGATCACTTATAAAAAAGAGGACATAGGCCCAATCAAGCTAAGTTCTTAAAACGATTGCTTACTAAAGTAAAGGTTCGAATGACTGAATGCATACAAACCAGGTGTTGAGCCCACCAGAGCAGAGGTCAAAATAACCGATCATTTATAGGAGAATAAACCAGCATCATAAGCCAACCACTTGAGAAAGTCCCCTAAGAAGGTCCTTAATAAAGAAAGATAAGACATCTAGTGCTGAATGCCGATTGTCTGTACAATACTCTCAATTGATAAACGAGATTAGGAAGGAGTTTTACTCTAAGTAAGGCTAAGGGCCCAACCTGTCAAGACATTCATCTATTCATGAATCATCAAGTGCAGAAGTATCAAACAGAATTAAAATAAAAAGTTTAAAGAAACTGAAGCACAAAAGAAGTTGTATTGCTTATCAAATTTTTGATTACAAAAGATGTATAAAAATACATCTATCCCTTTAAAGAAAAAGAGAGCTCTAATTGAGCATTACAAAAAGAGAAAAAAAGGGAACTACAAAAGTCAATCCTTATGAGCTACCCTGTCCTCCTTGTTAACGTCTTGACTAGAGGAGTCAAAGATCAGAGTGCCCATCTTAGTTTGCACTGGCTCCTCTCATGTAATCTGATCAGACAAAAGAGGGAAAGAGGGAACAATAACCGAAGCAAAAGGGGCAGGAGCCGAACATGAGCTCTTGAGGAAGTTTGCAAACTTTCATTCAACTTCACCAACTTCAGGAATATTGTACTCACTGGATGATTCAATCCCCTGATTAGCATCAAACTCATCAGAATCTTGATAATCACGTTATGCTTCAGGCTTTTTTCCTTGCTCGAAGCCAAACGAAAGCCGTCAACGATCTTTAAAGCTGGAATCTTCAAAAATCATTAATGATGTCAAGTCTTCCAGACTTACAGATCTATACCATAGCCTAAAGCTTAGCAACCTTCTGTTCGACCTCTAAGGCCCTCTACTCAAAGCGAACGATAGTCGTTTGCTTCTCAGCAAGAGACTTGGTCAGAGATTTCACCTCCCCCTCAAGGCTTTTAGCCTTACATCCGCTCAGTCTCTTAACCTCCAAAGCCTTGTAAAGGGAGATGATCATGTAGGCATTTTGTATCACCGCAAGTCAAGCAAAGTCAGAAAAGAAGTGTAAAACAAAGATAATGAATGAGGAAAGCAAAAAAATATAATGCAACCAACCTCTATAATCTGAAGAGGTGCATTGGCAAGCAGTTCATCCCTATCAACTCCTTGCTAGCAGAGCTCATCTCTGGGAAGGTAGATCCCATGAGCAAGAGCCCCCTTAACATCAGGGTTGAGGGCAACACAGTCTCCCACCATAAAAAATAAGCCATCAGACTTTCTCAAGTCTAGAGCCCACAGTTCGGTCAAGCCCATGAATGACTCATTAGCAGCACGGGTAGCAGGATCAATCATAACCAAAGTAGAAGAGAAAGTGCTCTATCCCTTTATTGCATCAGCAAGAAGTTTCTTGCACTTGGGTGCAGGTGGAACACTAGAAGAATCCCTCTTCTTAGGAGAAGAGGGGGCAACAAATTTATTTTTCTCCTACTTTGCCCTAGAGCTCCCCTCAACATTCTTGGCCTTGAGATGGCCAGAAGTGGAAGATCTTCTCCTTGTCTTGGGTTCAAGCATCTTGATTCGTGTGTGAGTGTGACTCAAACATATATCAATTAAAAATTTTCACACTTCGCAATAGAACGAATTCCTTGCAGAATAGGGCTATCGAAAGGGGTATCGTACCTCAGGGATTATGGTCTGATGAGTTGGAATACGAAATTAATTCTAATTAAATTTGTAAGAAAAGAATTCTGATTTTTAAACTAAATTAATTAAAAAGGAAAATAAAATAAATCAAAGTAAACAAGATAGTGAAGATAATATGAGAGAAATCTAGGGTGTTTGACTTCACCACTAACTCCACAATCAATGGTCAATTGAATCAACTATAGGGGAATTACATCATGCATAACTGGTGTCGGTGGCTACAAGCTCACCTTCATCCGTCAAGAAGACAACATATGATTAAGGCTAAGCCATGGACTATCTTCAATTGGCATGGGCCATCTGCCTAACTACTCTAATCTAGGGTGCAGTATGGTTCATCTTCTCTAGGCATAATCCATCAAAGCTCATAACAATATATTTAGTGATTACCATTGTGTAATAATCTCTCTCATGATCACAGAAAACAAGAGAGATTGAGTTCAATAACAACAACTAACTATCTAAGACAAGATAAGAAATCATTGAGATTGAATTTACAAGACTTTTATTGCTCAATTCTATAATAAGAATCCTCTGAATTACACAATCTATGCATGTATATAAAGGTCCCCAATAATTAAAACAATCAAACCATTGATGCTTTGTTAGGGTTACATCAAAACCCTAGTGGATGAACTAGCCGCTCATGGTAGAAGAAGAAGCTTCAACTGTTGAGGAATAAGACATCATCTTTCTGAATTATGCGTATGACTTCGTTCTCCAATGGCTCTGCAATATGTTTCTGTTCTCTTCTCAGCCTTCCCAGACGCTCCAAGCTCTGTTCTCTCTGTCTAATCTCTCCCTCAATTCAGCCTCCAAGTCTTCACTTTATTCCCCAAGAGGATACACCAAAGTCCTAATCCAATTAGGAATAAATTAGGGTTTCCCGCAGCACTAATCAGGTGGGTTTTTCCTGCTGACTTCGGCCCAACTTTTGACCCACTAGAAGTCCGATTTACGGAATTTTCGTGAAATACAAAAATGTGCAGAATCAAATTTCGTTCAACCTTACGTGAAAATTTTGTTGATTTGAGGCTCGAAAATAAGACTTATGGTCTGTTTTCCAAAACGGGATTAAGACTGTATTATGCGTAGATTTGGGCTTCAGGCTCGAAACCTTCTTAAGCAGCTGTACTTCTCTTGGACCTCTTCCTTGGGCTGATTTGAGTTAAAATAAATGGTTGAGTGAATCTTCTTGATGTAGGCTTCATCTCACCATCTTGGATGTCATCTTTAAAAACCCAATAGCTTGGTTTTAACTGAAATAATCATTAAGGCCCTGAAAATACAGAAAACACTAAAACAAAGTAAAATCACAAAATAATCTATCACTAAGAGAATAAAATACATAAGTTAAGAGGTTAGAATGCGTAACATTCAACGCCTATCACACCCCCAAACTTACAGATTGCTAGTCCCTTAGCAATAGAATAAAACAAAACTAAAACAAAGAAACTACTAAACACTAACTAAACTACCCAACTCCACTTTCGCGGGAGAAACGATTGCATTTAGGATATGCAACAAGTCTTTAAACCCCTGGGTTCCCCCTAGTGGACGAGTAGTCTCGTGAGGATTTCCAGAAATGTTACCCACAAACATTCAAAATTCTGTTTCAACATTAATTCAAGAAGAAGATTACAATACATAGTTACAAACTTGCATTCAAGAATAATTTCAAAATTTCAAATTCTATAATTTAAATCAATAGTTCCCACGCATAATTCACATCAACATATCTCAAAATAATCAACTCTAGTTCCCTCGTGAAAAGTGAACTAGCAGTCATCTCATGTAGCATAACCCAGCTCTGAATGTATTATGGCACATAGCCCTTTAACTAACTAGCTCCCCTTATTGAAATCATACTTCCAAACATGAATACATGACTTTTCAATTTTTTTTCTTATCATTCTTTTTTTTCAATTGCTTTATTGGTTGTGCAATGTCTTGATCTATTAAGCTTTCTGAAAGATCCATGTAGCAAGCTTTCAGTCAGTGACTCCCAAACTAGATGACTTTAGGGCACTAGGCTTTAAGATACCCCGAAGAACCTAATTACTCGAATCAGTCAGGCTACAAATCAAGACAACCAATGCTCATCTTTTCTCATCCTTTCACTTTTGACGCGAACACTCCATGCTTCCTGAGGCATAGAGGCCCGGTTACTCATGAAAAGGATCAAATTGATTTGCTTATTCATCATTTCTTTTTTTCTTTTCTTTTTCATTGAAGTCAAGTAAAACACATTATCGGTACTCATTCTCAAGAGATACTAATTAATATCAAGCATATGTAACTCAACAACTCATAACCAAAGTATATACCCCATAAGACTATGCTAGTGTGTCTGTGCATGTAAGGAAACTAAAATTAATCATCCCAAAGCATGTTTTTGCAAACCATGATTAAAACCACTTAATTTAAACCATAATTTCCAAAAATTTAAAACATACTCAAAATTTGCAAGTTATGCACCTACATAAGGTATTAATCCTTTGAATAATGTCAAAACATTCTATCTAAAAACAAAACAAAATAAAATAAAATAAACAACTAAGAAAATAAAATAAATTAAAATCCTAATACAAAAAGAATTTCATAAATTTTTTCCATATGCAATAAAGCACACAAATAAGGCATCGCCTCACCCCCAAACTTAAACTGTACATTGTCCTCAATGTACACCCAATTAAAGCATAAAGAAGAGTAAGAACGATGTTACCAGAAATCCGGAGTAGTGGAAAGAAAATAGAGTACATCACTAGCATGAAGGCAATGAAGCACACCCCCAAACTTGGATGTCAAAACCTGTCAAAACGAACCACTATACACCAAAGATCAAGTGAAATAGTATGGGCGAAAATAAATATGAAAGAGAAAAAATCCTAAAAGAAAAATAAAATATTTTTTTCCATTTTTCAAATATATATATATTTTTTTTTCTTAAAAAAAAATCTAACTATAGAAAGAAAAATAGAATTAAAAAGAAAAATAAAAACTAAGAATAAAATAAAATACAAAAGATGGTTACCTTCCTGTCAAGGGTGTGGTGGTGACTGAGCATCCGGATCCAAGTTTGCTTGACGTATCAGTGCACGCATCATCCTCCTCATCTCTAGTTGCTCTTGGCGAGTGTCACGAAAGTGATCCGCCATCTCTGTTCTCATTGCTCCAAACTGTGTGGATACCTCTGTCCGTAGGGTGCCAAACTGGGCTGTCAACCCAGCAATCTGCCCCTCTAAATATTGATAATCATGGCCACCAGCCTGTGCATGCACCTCCTCTTCCTCTGCCTCCATCTCCTCTGGATCTTCCACCGGTGGTGGTATATCTACATGCTCTCCTCCCTAGGCCAACCGAGATACCTCACCAGGCACCACTATGACTCTCTGGTGCATATGAGATCGACTCAGGTTCCAGTCATGCGTGCCATAATGAAGATCATGTGAAAAGGCAAGCTCATCCTTATGGACTGTATATCCCTGTGTCACAAGCAACTGGTGAATAATAGTAGGGAATGGAAACTCCCAGTCACTTGCACTGTCTGGTGCCTTGGCCACAACTTTGGAATAGAATTTCTCCATTTGGCCCCAGATAATCTGTGGGAATGACAACCAATGCCCAAAATGTATAGCATATAATGATCTGAGGAACTCTTGACGTCTTTCGGTTTTATGCCCAATTAGACATACATTCTTGAGTAGAACAGCGTCAAGGTACCATAAATGATTTGGCATTGAAGACTTTGAAGCTGCATTCCTTTTCGGCCCAGAAAATTGGTTGGCACACAAACGTGCAACCACATTACCCACTGACAACTCGTCGGGTAAATGAGTATAGATATGAGATAAATCATCTGGGTACTCATGAGGACAACCCATGGCAATGGCAATGGATGATATGTCCACCCGAACTATTGTTCCATCTACTGAAGAAGTAAGCACATCCCGCTCATCAGGTGTTGGCATTAAGTTTTGATAAAATACCTTGACAAGCCTCGGGTAAATAGTAGACGAGAGTGGAACAAAAATGGATGCCGACCGACGACAACGGATGTCAGAAATCCCCCACCGTGTCTCGGAAAACATACCATAGAGTTCGGCTATGTCAAACGTGGTTTCAAAGTTCAAAGCCCTTGGATGCCATCTCTCTTGAATACCTTCTCGGCGAGATCGTGAAGAACCTGTGGTTGGATCATGCCTCGCTCGGCGAGGATTGCGTGAACTTGGAGCACCTTGGTGACTTGCTCTCTTTGGTGCCATAGAGTAGAAAAAGTGTGGTTGAGGAATTAAATCGAATACTTGGTGTGCATAATTCTTTTATAACCTTCAACCTCCTCTTTTCGGCAATTTTTCCACCCAAATTGAACAAGTAAATACACCAAATTGATCCCCCAAACTTGGTCTTCAAAAGCCCTAAAAAAGAATTGCACAATTTCACCAAAGAAAAACTTCACTTACTTTGATGTTGAACTTGAAAAAGTGAGAGTTTCCTTTGAGAACTAGTGATTTTTGATCCAATTTGATGTTGAAGTTGATGATGATCAATGTTGAATTCTTGTTTAATACTCACCAATTGAAGAAAATAATCTTCCGGTTGAAGTAGGACTTGAATTGGAGCTCAAAGAGGTCAAGGATGCAAGTATATGCACTTAGGCTTGAAGCAGGGTTCATAGAGAGCTAAAAAATTCAGCCAGCCCACAAACAGGTGGGGGGATCGATCCCCCCTTGGCTGGGGGATCGATCCCCCAGTTGATCGCCTGCTAATATAGAGAAAAAATGGGGGCGATCGATCCCCCTCCAAATGGGCGATCGATCCCCCCAGCTGATGCCTGTGAAGCCTCCATCGCCCAAGGTCAACCGAGACTTGATATTTTTGAGTCTCCATCGCCCAAGGTCGACCGAGAGCACGATTTTTCACCCGTCTTGAGTCCAAATACCTCGGTACACCTCTTGGCATCCTCCGGAAGCAACTTATACATCAAAAACTCAAAGAAAAAACATTAAAACGCAACTAGAATTGAAGAAAAACTTAAGAAAACTAACAATTAAAATTAAAATTAAAGAAAACTAAAGAAAATAAAGTATAGAAAGACATACAGAACCTACAATTTAACGTCCGTAGGAGACGATCAACTCCAATTCAAGGTTCACCCAATGCCACATCACTTGAGGATATTTAACTTCGCCCCTTTTATATGATCCTCACCTCCTTGTGTCAAACTCGAAGTACCCGGAAGGATCGCATTGGCTTCTAAAAATATATATCCTTGCCTTGAATTCAATTCAAAGCATGGAAGAGACTCCAATGATGGCACCGAAGGAGTGTTAAAAATAGAAGAAAATGGGTCAATCGGAATCTTCCAAGGTGGCTTATCTTTCATGGCCACTAACTCAAGCATATCATTCACCCCCGCGATGGACTTCACATCATCTCGAGATAGAGCAAACGGGGTAATTTCTTCCACACAATCACCAATTTCATCTATGAAGAAACACTCATTCTCATCTGGAGGCTGTTCAATAGCATTAAAAATATTCAATTTTACCTTCATGTTGCCAAATGATATATCCATGATCCCCGCTCTACAATTAACACGAGCATTAGCAGTAGCTAGAAACGGACGACCAAGGATGACTAGAATGCGCCTCTTCGGATTATGCACTGGCTCGGTATCTAGAACAATAAAGTCCACTGGGAAATAGAATTTATCTACCTCGATGATGACATCTTCAATGATCCCACGAGGTCATTTGGTTGATCTATCTGCAAACTGTAAAACCACCGTGGTAGGCTTCAATTCTCCCAAACCCAACTGTAGGTAAACCGAGTAAGGCAATAAATTCACACTTGCACCTAAATCCAAAAGAGCTTTATCAACATGGTGCTCCCCAATGATGCATGAGATAGTTGGAGCACCAGGATCTTTGTACTTGGGAGGAGTGCAATGCTGGATAATAGAGCTCACTTGCTGTGGAAGAATGACTCTCTTTGGAACATGGCTCATTGATCTCCTTTTCTGAGTGCACAAGTCCTTCAAGAATTTGGCATAAGGAGGAATCTGTTTGATGGCATCAAGGAGTGGTATATTAATCTTCACTTGTCGAAACACCTCCATCATGTCATGCAACTTGTCCCCTTGTTTCCCCAACTTGGATGTTTCTTGTAAACATTGTGGGAAAGGAGCCTTGGGCTCATATAAATTTTCAGCAATTGGACTCATGAGCACCTCTTCTTGATCATTCTTCTTCTCCCCCACCTTGTTATCAATTACTTTTCCACTTCTCAAAGTGGTGATGGCTTGAACCTCCTCAGGATGTGGGTTGCTCAAAGAATCATGCATCCCTCTAGGATTGGCAATGGGTTGACTTAGTAGCTTTTCCTCTTCTCTTTTACTCAAGGTATTGGCAAGTTGTCCAAACTGAGATTCCAGTTTGGCAATTGATTGAGAGTGAGAATGTACCAATTGAGCAGTGGATTGAAGTACTTCAGCAATAGAGTCAAGCTTATCAAGTTTTACTAGGGCAAGCATCATCTTATCTTCAAGAGCTGAACTCTTTGGTGGCATAGGAACTTGTGATTCATATAGTTGTGGATGCACATAGTTTTGAGGCTGAAAAATGGACTGAATTACTAAAGATGGATTAGAAACTTGACCAGTTGCCATGAGTTGCACCATTCTTTGTGCCACAGCATCCACAATGGTAGACATAACATCTGTAGAATCAATATCAAAAATATCAGCTATCCTCCTTGTATTGGATTGTCTGCACGAACGAGATGAAGACACATGTTGTAAAGAATTGTCACTAAGGTTCTCAAACAAAGTCCATGCTTCATCTTCGCTTTTTAACATGAAAGTACCCCCACATGATGCATCCACCATTTGTCTGTTACTCTCTGTTATCCCTTCATAGAAACACTGCACTAACTGCCACTTTAAAACTTGGTGATGAGGACACTTCCTAAGAAGGTCCTTGAATCTCTCCCATGTCTCATAAAATTGTTCCCCCTCAATTTGAGAGAAACCAGTGATAACACATCTGAATTGATTGGTCCTCCCTATCGGAAAATATTTCTTCAAGAACTCACTTTGCATTTGAGTCCATGTAGTGATAGAGCATGCCGGTAGAGATCTGAACCAATACTTGGCCTTCTCCTTTAGAGAGAATGGAAAGAGTCGCATCCTGAAAGCATCTTCTGAGAAGTTATGAATTTTTGTTGTTGAGCAAACTTCTATAAAATCATCTAAGTGCTTGTATGGATCTTCATCAGTCAGCCCGAAGTAGGATGGCAACATCTGAATGATGCTAGGCTTGATCTCATAGCTCAGTGCAGTCACATTAGGCAGTTGAAATTCAGTTGGCGAATTGTATGTCTCTGGGACATAGTAATCTCTGAGTAAACGCGCCCTCTCCACAACAGCATTAGGCACAATATTATTGTCCTCATTATTATCACACACACCAGCCATGACATCAATAATCTCTTCCTCTTGCTCAATGGTATGGTGATTGAAGTCCTTCAAAAGAAAACAAAAATAAAATAATACAAATTAGTAGCAAAAATAAAAAATCTAAAAAAAAATAAAAAATAAAAATAAATAAAACAAATTAGTATCAGAAATAAAACAAAAACAAAAAAAATTAAAAGCAAAATAAAAATAAAATAAAAAAAAATTTCCTAAACTAAAAATTCAATTAAAATTAATTCTGTACAAACCAATCAATCAAATAGATAATCCCCGGCAACGGCGCCAAAAATTGATTCGTGTGTGAGTGTGACTCAAAAATATATCAATTAAAAATTCCACACTTCGCAATAGAACGAATTCCTTGCAGAATAGGGCTATCGAAAGGGGTATCGTACCTCAGGGATTATGGTCTGATGAGTTGAATACAGAATTAATTCTAATTAAATTTGTAAGAAAAGAATTCTGATTTTTAAACTAAATTAATTAAAAAGGAAAATAAAATAAATCAAAGTAAACAAGATAGTGAAGATAATATGAGAGAAATCTAGGGTGTTTGACTTCACCACTAACTCCACAATCAATGGTCAATTGAATCAACTATAGGGGAATTACATTATGCATAAGTGGTGTCGGTGGCTACAAGCTCACCTTCATCCGTCAAGAAGATAACATATGATTAAGGCTAAGCCATGGACTATCTTCAATTGGCATGGACCATCTGCCTAACTACTCTAATCTAGGGTGTAGTATGGTTCATCTTCTCTAGGCATAATCCATCAAAGCTCATAACAATATATTCAGTGATTACCATTGTGTAATAATCTCTCTCATGATCACATAAAATAAGAGAGATTGAGTTCAATAACAACAACTAAATATCTAAGACAAGATAAGAAATTATTGAGATTGAATTTACAAGACTTTTATTGCTCAATTCTATAATAAGAATCCTCTGAATTACACAATCTATGCATGTATATAAAGGTCCCCAATAATTCAAACAATCAAACCATTGATGCTTTGTTAGGGTTACATCAAAACCCTAGTGGATGAACTAGCCGCTCATGGTAGAAGAAGAAGCTTCAACTGTTGAGGAAGAAGACATCATCTTTCTGAATTATGGGTATGACTTCGTTATCCAATGGCTCTGCAATATGTTTCTGTTCTCTTCTCAGCCTTCCCAGACTCTCCAAGCTCTGTTCTCTCTATCTAATCTCTCCCTCAATTCAGCCTCCAAGTCTTCACTTTATTCCCCAAGAGGATACACCAAAGTCCTAATCCAATTAGGAATAAATTAGGGTTTCCCGCAGCACTAATCAGGTGGGTTTTTCCTGCTGACTTCGGCCCAACTTTTGACCCACTAGAAGTCCGATTTACGGAATTTTTGTGAAATACAAAAGTGTGCAGAATCAAATTTCGTTTAAGTCCTAATGAAAATTATGTCAATTTGAGGCTCGAAAATAAGACTTCTGGTCTGTTTTCCAAAACGGGATTAAGACTGTATTATGCGCAGATTTGGGCTTCAGGCCCGAAACCTTCTTAAGCAGCTGTACTTCTCTTGGACCTCTTCCTTGGGCTGATTTGAGTTAAAATAAATGGTTGAGTGAATCTCCTTGATGTAGGCTTCATCTCACCATCTTGGATGTCATCTTTAAAAACCCAGAAGCTTGGTTTTAACTGAAATAATCATTAAGGCCCTGAAAATACAGAAAACACTAAAACAAAGTAAAATCACAAAATAATCTATCACTAAGAGAATAAAATACATAAGTTAAGAGGCTAGAATGCGTAACATTCAACGCCTATCACATCTCCATCTTAAAGTTTGAATCTATGGCAGAGTAGAGGGGAGAAAAGTCAACCGAGGTGTTACAAGTGATAGCTTACGGCTGGCGTGGTGGTAGGAACTTCTTCATAAAAGGGCAAATGTTCCAGACCTTGTCTTTTAAGAACTTAATCTGATCGGCTGCAAGCCAAAAGAGAAACAGAACAAATTTATAAAAAAATTGAATAAAGTTGCTAAAAATCTCCTAGGGTATCTGTGAAGAGACTTGCCGGGAAAAGTGAAAAAGGGAATTGCAGTGTCACCGAAGACATAGGGAATAGGGAAGCTTTGAGCAGCCCTACTATTCGAGGCCCCTTCACCAGAATGAGTCACTCCTTGCACAACTTGTCAAAAGTGGGAGTATCCTCTAATCTAACTCAGTGGAGAGAGTAGCAGAACATAAGATCGTTCAAATTCAAGTTCAATTTATGTACACGATTCAAAGAAAGTAAACAAGAAATAATGCAAAAGAAGTTATGGTTTAACTGAAGCAGCGCAAGGTTTAGTTTGAAAAGAATGAAACTATATAAAGAGTGAAGAGGCAATCTGAAAGCTTTTAAATTTGAAGCCAAAAAAAGGACTTCGCCATTTTTAACTCCATCCCCAACACTGTAGTTAGAATCTAAAGGGTAACCCTTGATTATGACATTGCTTGGGATACGACATTCCTCCCTAATCCTCTCAGCGTTAACCCATTACCTAGTCACCAGAGAAACCACCACACCTTGATCAGATGTGACTGTTTCCCCAACGATAGCAGTAGGTTGGGCAGTTTCTATGATTTGAGGGGGGTAACTTGACATTATGACTTCATGATTATTAGAAATAGTATGATCACTGTCACTAGAAAACATCATAAAGAAGAAAAAGACATGGGAAAATGAATGAAGATTGACCTACGAAGACAACCCGGTACCAGGAAGTTCAAGAGAAATGAATCTAAAAGAGAATATAATCAATTGCAAAAGATTTGAGGCTAAAAATAATGAAGTGTCAAGAGAAAACGCAAAAGGTAGAGTAAAAATATTACTTATGTGCTTAGTGCCGTCGGTAGTACCTCAACATTAATGAGGGTCCTCGATACAGGCAATGGAATCATGAAAATGCCAATAGAAATTCCCTCCAATTTGGCAAAAGGTCATAACTGAAGAGAATTGGGGGCAATGTGTAGGGAAAAAAATCCCCACTAATTCAAATAGGCCAACAGATACGCAAACGAACCAAGCCCAAGAGGGTTTGAGCCCAAGTACCAGCAAAAGCCCCATATAATTATTTCAAGAGAGAGAATATGCCTAGTCACCCCCTCTATGCGCCCAAAGCGGCCCAACTTAGACATAAGTCCAAACTCTATTAGGAATTTTAACCCTTGAGAGAAAGAATAGCTGCAAATAAGGGAATTTGAATCCAAAAAGGATTCAAATTTCAACTTGTATAAATATCCAAAAATGTTGAATGAAAAAGGATCCCCCAAACACTTGCGTCAATGGCTCTCTAAAAATATTATGTTCTTGAATTTATTGGGTGTGTGCATTAGATTAATTAGCAAAAATTAGCTAAGTAATTTTCTGTACCAACACTTAGGTATACCAAACCTCCACACATGGAAAAATTTGCTATTAGGGAATGCCTTTGGAAGATACTCAAAGGAAATTATGATATGTTTTGGATCAAATAGGTACACATATACCTGCTAAGGGGAAAATGCATTTGGGAGATTGGCATTCCCCGGTGATTCATGTGTGAGTGTGACTCAAAAAGTATATCAATTAAAAATTACCACACTTCACAATAGAACGAATTTCTTGTAGAATAGGGCTATCGAAAGGGGTGTCGAACCTCAGGGACTGTGGTCTGATTGAGTTGAATTGTTAGGACTAATTCTAATTAAATTTAAGAGAAAAGAATTCTGATTTTTATAACTAAATTAACTAATGAAGCAATTGAACAAAAGCAAGAAAAACTAAGGAGTGTAGAAAATATAAGATAAGTCTAGGGTAATTGATTTCACCACTAACTTCACAATCAATAGTCAATTGAACTAACTATGGGGCATCATATCATGCATAAGTGGTGTCGGTGGCTACAAGCTCACCTCCATCCGTCAAGAAGATAACATATGATTAAGGCTAAGTCATGGATTATCTTCGATTGACATGGGCCATCTGCCTAACTACTCTAATCTAAGGTGCAGTATGATTCATCTTCTCTAGGCATAATCCATCAAAGCTTTTAATGATATATTCAGTGAAAACCATTGTGTAATAATCACTCTCATGATCACAGAAAATAAGAGGGATGAGTTCAATAACAACAATCAAATATCTAAGACAAGATAAGAAATCATTGAAACTGAATTTATAAGACTTTTATTGCTCAATTTTATAATAAGAATCCTCTAAATTACACAATCTATGAATGAATACAAAAATCTCCAATAATTAGAACAATCAAACCAGTGATGTTTAGTTAGGGCTCCATCAAAACCCTGGTGGCTGAACTAGCCGCTCATGATACGCCTTGTTCTCCAATGATTCTCCACTCCAAAAGCTCCTCAGAGCTGCTGCCAAGCCTCTCCAATATAGCCCCAATTTGTCACTTTAAATAGCCAAGAGAATACATCAAAGTCCTAATCCAATTAGGAATAAATTAGGGTTTCCCGCAGCACTAATCAGGTGGGTTTTTCCTGCTGACTTCGGCCCAACTTTTGACCCACTAGCAGTCCGATTCACGGAATTTTTGTGATATACAAAAGTGTGCAGAATCAAATTTCGTTCAACCCTATGCGGAAATTATATCAATTTGAGGCTCGAAAATAAGACTTCTGGTCCATTTTCCAAAATGGGATTAAGACTGTATTATGCGTAGATTTTGGCTTCAGGCCCGAAACCTTCTTAAGCAACTGTAATTCTCTTGGACCTCTTCCATGGGCTGATTTGAGTTGAAATAAATATTTGAATGGATCTCCTTGATGTAGGCTTCATCTAACCATCTTGGATGTCATCTTTAAAAGCCCAACATCACGGTTTTAACTGAAATAATCATTAAGGCCCTGAAAATACAGAAAACACTAAAACGAAGTAAAATAACAAAAAAATCTATCACTAAGAGAATAAAATACACAAGTTAAGAGGCTAGAATGTGTAACATTCAACACCGATCACCTGGTAGTCATCTTGCTATTGGCAAATGTTGTTTCAGATTAGGCCTATTTTCAATCCTCTTGCCAAACTCAAAATTAGAAATGGCATGAAATCTAATTTTTTAGTTGACAATTAGTATTCACTTGGTCCTCTATAACTTCAAATCTCATCCCAACAATGGAAGCATTTTAACTCTGATCATTTGACACTTCTCAGTACAGTCATTGAAGCCTCAACCTAGGAGTTTCCCCCCTCAATCTTAGCAATTCTTCCACAGCTCCATCATCCAACAAATTTACCTTTCCCCTGTCATCACAAACCTAATACACTCAATTGGATTCCATCTCCTAATGGTTACTTTTCCATTGGACACAATCAAATTATTACAGTAGAATGGTCCTTATCTAAATTGGGCTCACCTAGTTTGGTCTTTGCCAGCAATCCCCAATCATAATTTTATTTTATGGATGGCTTGTCATAAACGCCTATTAACATTGGATATAAGACCCATGTCATGACTCCACACTCTAAATAGATGTGTTTTGTGCTCAGCTAGCACTGAATTACATGACCACATATTCTTTTAATGCTCGTTTGTGGCCCCCATTTAGACATTTATTCAAACACAATGCAAGTTTCATTTCATGCCATCCACATGGTCTGATTTGATTGATTGGGCATTAGTTCATTTGAAAGCAAGATCACCAAATTATCGAACCACCATCTGCAAATTGTCGTTCCCTTCCACTGCCTACAATATGTGGATGGAAATAAATAGAAGTTGCTCGAGTGGAAAACATCTTTCTTCTTCATCTATTCTCCATCGTATTACTGAAGTTATAGGACTGAAACTTTTATGGTGTGTTTTCATTGACTTCCCGAGTGGTAGACATATTGCAGTGGATTGATCCTGATTGATTGGCTAACAAGGAATTTTCTTTCTTATCGATGAGGAAGGCCTTACTTTATCACAGCATTACTAGATTGAATTGTAGGGCCAATGGTCCAATTTTTAAAGTTTGGTTTTGGGACACCTAGTTTGGGCCAGGGCTTTTGAAAAACTTCTTTGTTGGACCATCTAGTATGGGGTTGGGCTAATATGCCTATGTTACATGTTGTTTTGTATGCCAAGGCCTAGGCTTTTGCTTTTTTTCCTTTGGGCTTGTTCTTTATACATTAATACATTAAATTTCACATTAAAATTTTATATATAAAAGGGTTTTAATGAATTTAGGTATTTTAAAATACAAAAATATGAAGTAATGTTTGTCACCCAAGGCAACCAAACTACTAATCTATAGAAGCTTTGACTTGATGATCTGACCAACAAACAATAGAATTTTAACTGAACCAAAAAGTCAGAAAAACCATAGCAACTGCTAACAGCTAACAAAGTAAATAATGTTTCATGAAACCATAATTTGTTATATATTCCTCCATATAATTCTAAGTATTAAGCAAATCAGTCTTTCACATGTCTAATGTCTCAGAAATGGAAAATTTAGCAACATGTACAACATATTTGAGCATAAAATGGACCAAGTGTAGATGATTCCAGGTTGTTGGGATGAAACTTGAGCAAAACAAACCAAGTCTAGAATTGCTGGAAATTGGAAAAAAACATTTCAATTATGCAAAATGCCCATTTGGCACAATCGAAATGTTCTTGATTGAGCGAACCATGTTATAAAAATTTTGATAGAAGAGAGGTGAAATTCAAGTGGGATCTCGATACTACTTAACAAGTACTTTGATCATGCAAGATATTTTTTTGAGCAAAACCAAAGTTTTGATTGTGCAAAATGCCTTGCAATCGTGCGAAACTAGCACTTTGATTGTGCAAAATTGACAATCTAGAGCCACATTGGGTATGCAGTGTAATGTACATGTGTAGTTTCGTAATGAGGATGATCATTGTAATTAAATTATTTATGCATGTATGTATGCATGGTATTAATGGTATAAAGAAGGCTTCCTCTAGACTTTGAGATTGCAACATAGATTTTTGATTATTGTAACATATCCGGCAATGGATTGATGTGTTGATTAATGTAAAGACTTTCCTTATATATAATGATCTCAATGTTATTGGTAAGAATTGAGGCTTATGTTGGTAGTAGTTTACCGTGGTCGTTCGGGTCATGTAGTGGAGATCTGGCCATCATAACACCTCACTACCCTAGAATTTAGGCTCAAACTGGGGGAGTCCCGGTGGTCTGAATTTCAGGGCGTGACAGCGTAGTATTAAAGCACTAGGTTGAATACCTAGGGGTAACGGAAAATGGACAGATCAGATGTGGGTTTAAGATGGGTGATAGCTTGTTGTTAGAACACTAAGTTGAATAACTAATCCAAATTAGAACCTTTGAGTTTGAAAACCTATAAATTCATGTAAACATAACATAGTTGAATATGATAACTTATGAGCACTTAGCATATGCTTACGTTATAACATGTGTTATATGTCATGTGTTGAAAGAAAAATGTGCTTATGTGATAACATGTGTTATATGTTATGTGTTGACTTGAGAACATGTTTATGTGATTAAATGTGTGTTGAGAAGTATGTCAATATGTGACATGCGTAATTGATAACATGTTGTTATGTTACATAGTAGTTTGATTATGTTGAATAAATAACATGAAATAACTTATTGTGTTAACCGTTATCTTGACAATATATCACGATGTCTCTTGAACAAAATAGAGGAGTGGATGAGGGTGAGATTTTTGGAAATGACCGTGTGACCACTAATGTAACCATAGCCCTTAAGGATTTTGTTGGAATGGTTACTAATGAGGTATGATGGTGGAGGGAACGACTAGAAGATATTGAGTTCAAAAGAAGATTTAAATACATTACATTGTTTAATAGTTTGGAACCTCTAACTTTTGAAAGTGGCTTAGATCCATTGGTGGATAATAACTAGATTGGCAAAATTGAGAAGCATCGTAGGGCAATAGCAGTGCTTGACGAGGGGATGTGGTTAATGTTAGCTGTTTATGTATTCTCGAGGGATGCCAAGATATGGTGGGTGATAATCACGGGGATTCACAATGTTGATGATATGGGTTAGGGAGAATTTAAGTCTCTCTTCCTTGAGGAATATTTTCCCAACTCACTGAGAATGAAATTCAGGAAGGAGTTTGATGAGTTAAAGCATGAGGGTTTGATGGTCTTACAACATGAGAACAAATTTAACTCTCTTTCACACTTCAATCTGGAAGTGGTGAGGGACGAAGCAGAGAAGACTCAGAGATTTTTGAATGGTATTTATGATTCTATTAGGCCAGTTGTTGTAGATTCAGACTTAAAGGTCTGTAGTGAGGCAGTGAGAAAGCAACTGATAACATAGGTAGTGTCACGACCCAGATTCTGGACCACCGGGACTCCCCCGGGCCGACCCGAATCCCAAGTGTGAACCTGTCCACTCAACCCATGAACAAACCATTTTGACCTTTAGCTCTTGTGGAAGCTTAATCAACTACATATACTGATGTATACAACATATATCAATGGGCCTCCAACTTACACCCTTCAAATGATTCCCTCACACAATCATGGGTCCATAACTCTTCATACGCTCATCAACATAGGTTGAAAATAAAACCATTGGAAAGAGGATTTCAAAATACTCAATTTCAAAAAAAGAATCACTTGATTCGGGTTTGAAACGACCAAGTTATGTCTATTTTAATATTTTAAAATTTTGCACTAGTCGATTGATCAGTCGACTTATGAAGTGCATTAGTCAACTAATTTGCTGCTCTAGAAAGCTCTAAAACATACTGCCAACGTTAGTCGACTTAGAGAAAGAAGTAAGTTGACTAATTCAGCCTAGAACCCCATTTTTCACCTTTCTGACCAAAATCCACCCCAAAACTCATACCTCAACCTTTCCAACACCTAAAACTCATCCAATAGCATTCAAATAATTTAGCAATGATATATCCCCATACCCATATATCAAATCACGCATTTGAATCACAAAGATCTCATAATCCATATTCATTCCCATTAACCAACCTCATCTTTAAACATATAAGTTTCAAATGAACAACACAAGTTACATATATGATAATGTAACTACAACATTTATATAATCCCAAAAACATTCATTGGGTCTAAAGTATACATTCCAAATCCAAATGGCTTCTAAGTTCATAGTCATTACAAGGATTTCATGCATAAGGTCCAAGAATGCTAAAAATTCAACCATGACTACATCTACATAGATAACGTGCCACAAGCCGGCATGGATAGCCAAAAATACAATATCCCAACATATATTAAAATGCTACTAGAGTTCCACTTGGACACTTAAGTCCCATCCGTCATCGGCACCGTATCTGTAAAAGAGTTTAGAATAAAGGGGTGAGCACCACTGCAGCTCAATAAAGGATCCCCAACCCTCCTAAGTGCCGATCTGACACGACCTACATGAATATATGTCACTACATTACATATATCATCCAACATAAATCATGTTCATTCGCAAGCAATGCATATATATAAGAATGCATTAAACACGCAACATGATTCACAATTCAATGAAAGCAATAATATATCCTTGTCACTCTCTTGGACTCAACCCAATACCCTAACATGGTTTTTACCTACCATGTGACCTGGGACGCCCCCCATAACCATCTCACAACTCTGGCCTACTCCGCCAACATCATAATCCCAGGGTAACATTTTGGTTTACCCATTGGTGATTAGTCCATATCAGCACCATCACCAAATATTTGTTTACTCAAGGTGATTAGACCATATCAGCATCGTCACCGAGCATTAGGTGGCTCAAAGTAGTTAGTCCATATCAGCACTACCACTGAGCATAATTGGATTCAAGGTGGTTAGTCCGTATTAGCACCGTCACCGAATCATTAGGTGGCTCAAGGTAGTTAGTCCATGTCAACACTGCCACTGAGCATTATTGACCCAAATAACCGACACCTAGTCTTGATCACATTTCCCCCGTTTCCTCACAACGGCCCATATATGCATTTTGAACATATAATGATCAAGTACTCAACATTCATGCTTCACAATGCATTATCTAGTTATAAAGGAACATAGCATGCATTTCATCTCCACAAAATTACATATAGCACATATATGTATAACACATGCATATAACCTCTCATATGCACACAACTTCCAAAATTAGCATCCTTTACTCATGCTACACTCAATGCATAATTTTAGCATATAGAACTAACATGCATTCAACCATCACATATTCCATATATAATCACATATATGACACAAAGTTAGGCATTTGCACATAAACTCCCAATTGAGCACATAACACCTATATACCCAATTTCTCCCACTCACACACTTTAATCCACATGCTAAAACCAACACAGGGAACACCAAATGTGCAAATATAGGACTTAAGAGAAGGAGAAAATATAACTTCCCACCCCTCTCACTCTCCTAAAACATGTGATACACAACCTACACCTCTCCTCTTCACCCGAAACCCTAGAATCGACAATTAGGAGAGAAGAAGAACCCCTACCTCAAAAATAAAGGCCTTCCAAGCACTTCACAACTTTTACAGTGGAGTCTACCTTTCCAAATCATAACTTTGTTCGGTTCAAACCGAAGCTCTTGCCGTCCCCTACGTATCTCCCTTATTCAACGAAACCTGAATCACACCTGAATAGCTCTGAAATGTAGAGAGGAGAAGATGGAGAGTTTTAGAGAGAGAAGGAGGCATGAGAAATGGCTGAAATTCTTAGCCACAGATATTTAAAATATCTAGGGTGCGCAAAAGACTAAAATGCCCTCAACCACTTAACGTACCTTCCCGAGCTCCGTTTTTGATTTTGAAAACTCCTATAATCTTGAAATCACTTCCTCTACTCTTTAAATATTTCATCTAAGCCATTTTGGTAAAAATAAATATTTACCAAAAATATTCTAGATTTTCAGGCCCACTTAAGTCATATCACGGGCCCCGATTTGACCAAAAAGTTAAACTTCTCTAAACATCCCGAAAACTTTCAAAAACCTCAAACTAATCTTTCAAACATGTTTCCCACTCCCGAAACATTCATAGCATCACTCAAAACGCATTTATAGCAAAAATGATAAAAAAAATTGGTAAATCGGCCAAAATTGGTCACGGTCTCTACAGGCAGAGACTAAGGGTAGGTTGAGAAGAAAGGAGTCCAAATAACATGATGGGATAAATAGTGTCTCTTTGGAGAGCTGGTCAGAGGAGAAATGAAAAAGTGGTCCTTCACAGTCGGTAAGGTTAGGAGGGCAGCAAAGACATGTTTTGTGCCTACGACTCCTTTGCCATTGGAATTTAGTTGGGAAACAGTTAGGGCATATTAAAGTCGACTGCCTCATATGTCATTGAGCTTGTTTTAAGTGCGGTTTGCAAGGACACATGAGTAGAAATTATCCTCAACTAGGTTGAAGTACGACTAGAAAACTGAGTTCACAATCAGTGGGATTAGCGGAACAACGGATGATATATTCCATGGCTACGACTTATCTGTCAACGAGATTGACCAAGTTAGGGAGAGTGTGTCATCACTGTCAACAACTAGATCACTACAAGTGTGAGTTTCCTAGCATGTGTTTAACGCCAGAAGTTGAGCAGATTTGTTACCGTTGTCATCAGATGGGTTATATGAAGTTGGATTATCTTTGGGGATAAGGTGTGTAGGGTGGTACAGAGTCTCACATCCAAACCAATCAGTTTTTAGCAAGTCAGCTCGATTATGTGGCAATGTTGCCACCTCCACCATAGCGAGCGACTAGGGGGAGTGTTCCTAGTGGTTTAGGATAACAATCCAGATATGGGAGGATTGGTTCGCAGTGACTGAGGTACACCAGTGAATTCTAGTTTATGGTTTATAACACAGAGTTGTGCAAGTATATTTAGTTGCATATAATGAGTTATGTTTTAATTTGAAGAAGTATAATAAGTTTTATATGCTAAGAATATTCTGCCATTGGTTTGAGCATAGTTGATGTATGTGCATTATATCTAAAATGTTTTAACATACATTGCATACCTTATTTTTGGTATCCTAGTTTTGAGAATTTAATGAACCAAAAGAGATTTGAAAATAGGTTGATTCATGAGGTTTGGGATGTACAAGTTATACTAGACTCATGTTCTGTGAACCTAGGGTTAGTGGGAAAGGTTTGAAATACTTTTATGTTTTTCCATATTGAGATTCTTGGAAAAGAGTTAGAGTTGGATATGTTAGTCCTTGTAGATATTTAAGGACTTAATATATGTGTTCTATTAGTTTTATACGGGGATGGGCATTAGGACTAGAAAGATAGTCAGATGAATGCTTGGAATTGATTTAATTCATTTTGATCTAATGGACATGTGACATTTTGTATGTCTGAAAGTGATACGTTTGAGTTATGTGAAATGAGTTAAAAATTGTGTGATACGTATTATATATGATGTTTAAGTGAAGGATAAGTTAACTGCAGGGAGACCCCTTACATATAGTATCTAAACTGAGGATGGTTTCTTACCATGAGGGGGAGGGGTGGACGCAATAGACGTAGTGGACTTAGTAGGTCGAGGATGTTGCATGAGACTATATGTAATTGTTGGTGATGTTAAAATCACATTAGTAAGGGCTATCCAAAGTGAAGTACTTATATGAAAGGACTTCTCTCTAACTGTCAACCAACTCCTTGGAGTGGGGTAATGGAATGAAACGTGATTCTTTATTGGGTAGTTGATTTTGAAAGAACTTGGGAACCTTGGGTAGAGGTTTGACTATGTTTTAGTTTAGAGTGTTTGAGATGCACTATTTGTGCTAGACTCTAGTGGTCTGAGATATGTGTTGTGAATATTATACCTTTTATGACAGGCATATGTATATGGTGATAGTGTTGTAAAGACGCAAGTGGACGAGAAAGGCATGTTACCTGGGTTGTGCTAGTGATGAGAAATGGCCTAGCGAGACATTTTTCATTGATTAGTGCTACGCCTACAACATGTTGAGTCTAGGTGATTGTTGAGTTGACTTGTGATTATTAACAAGTAAGAATTTGATCATTGATATTTTGAGTGTAGATAGTTTCCACTTATAAGCTTGAAGGAACCATTTTTGTTCTCATAAAATTGCAAAGGTTCATTAGGTTATAGAATAATGAGTTATAGATTCTCTACTCACAAATATCTAGTAGTATGACACTAACGGGTTGGACCTTGTGTCACTAGGGTTTTGTACTAGAGTTCCACAATCAAAAAAGGAAAGTGATACAATTTGGATCATGGTGGACTAGTTGACTAAGGCAACTCACTTACTTATAGAATGACATGAGAGGTTTAGTAAGCAATACATGGAATATATTATGAGGTTACATGGAGTTTCAAGTATTCATTGTGTTGAATAAAGTGATGAGTTTGCCTTAAAGTTTTTGGAAGATTTCAAATATTACTTGGTACATATTGCATTTGGACTTGGTATTAGTTAGGAGAACTATTTACCGTATTAAGAGTTTTGCATACAATGACAGTAATCCGGCCAGTATCATTATGGCACCACTTGGGGTGTTGTATGGCATATTATATAGGTTTCTATTTTATTGGGCTACGATTGGCGAGATCACAAACTTAGGGTCCGAATTGAAAAGAGAGATTATGTTGCTAAAAGAGGCTTATGGTTATTCTTTAAGGTGGGAGACCACGAAAGGGGTTAATGTTGGACCATTTGAAATTTTTGAGTGTGTTGGTGAGGTAGCCTATAGATTAGCCTTGCCACCACAGTTGGAAAAGGTTCATAATGTATTCCATGCCCCGATGCTGAAGAAATATGAACCTAATCCATCTCATGTTCTGAGATGAGTAGACGTTGAGTTTGTTGAGGATGTCACCTATAAGGAGTGACCAGTTCAGATTCTTTATGCTTGAGAGCAAGTTCTGAGGGATAAGACTATTCCGTTGGTCAAGTTTTTGTGGCATCATCACATTGTTGAGGAGGCTACCTAGGAGTGAGAGTAAGAAGTTCGTTCTAAGCATCCAGATTTGTTCCCTTCAGGTATGGCCTAATTTCTGGGATGAAATCCTTTTAAGTTGGGTAGGTTGTAAGATTTGTGACCATTTTTGACCAGTTTTCTTTTTATTTCATTTAAATGCATATAAATGATTAGAAATGTGCTTTAAATATAAAATACATCTATAAGGACCATAATAATGTTTGAGAATGTTTTGGGAGCGTTTGGCAAAAGTTGAATTTTTCGGGTCAAGTGGGCCCGGGACATTGGTTCCGTGGGCCCAAAAAAATTGAAAGTGTCAAAATAACACCAAATTTGGTTAGTAGTTTAAATAAAATATTTGAGGCGCTACGGAGTTGATTTTGTGTCCGTAGGAGTTACGAAAACAAAAAACGAAGTCTAGGAAGGTTTAGTGAGATACTAGTGGCATTTTGGTAAATATGACAACTAGGAGTATAATTAGCAAATGAGAGAATTGTTGAATTCATTCTTATTCTCATTAGCCACATAGAGAGAGTATTATATATCTATAAAGAGTAATATCATCTTCTTCGCTTCTCCATTAATTTTGAGGGACTTGGGTGCATAATTAGAAAGCGCCAAAAAAGAAGAAGTTGGTCTACGCGTTGAGGGCTGGAGTTTGATCCATTTGAATCAAAATTGGATAAATTTGAATTTTTCATGAGGAATTGGGGAAATCATTTGGAAACTCTTCCAAATAAAGGTATGGATGCCTAACCCATGAAAAATGGGGTTTTTGTGAGTATATTGGTTGTTAGTAACAACCAATTGGTTATATGGGTATAATTAGATGTCTTTCAACATTAAAGCATGCTAAATTATACTATTTAGTGAATTGTCAATCTTTAAAAACACATTTACATGTTTATAAGTGCCTTAGATGATTATATAAGCATGTTGAGGTTGAATTATGAGCAATTATATGTATTCATGTAGAATTATAAAGGTGACACTTTTGTGCTTGATAAAATGTCTTGGAAGCATGTTTAGATGTGGAACATGTTTAATTATATATCTAAGTGATGTGAGATGTGAAATATGTTCAAGGTGAGAGTATGTGATGTCATGTTGAAATTATGCATATATGATAATCAAAACCTCTAGTTACTTGAATTGCATATGTATGTTTAATATGAACATTTTAAATTAATCTTCATTCATTGGGAAGTACATGGTGAGGGTGGTGAGTTCAATTGGGATGGTAAAGCCCACTTGACGAATGGCGTGTGATGTGGCTAAACTCGAATTATATTGTAAGCTTAATTTTGCCCTTTTTATCAAAATATAATTTAACCACTTGTAAGAGCACGAATCTTTGTAGATACGGTTCTATATAGAGGGTATCGATCCCACGAGGACTAGTCACAATTGTCTTAAAGAAAGATTAATTCCACTTTAATCCTAAAAATAGGTTTTTGAGTTTTTGTTTATAAAACTATTGCATGAATGTAATAACAATAAAATTAAAGAGTAAAGTTGGGAGAGAGAACTAGGGTTGGTTTCCACCACTAGCCATTCACATGTTCATAAGTGTAGCAAGCATGGGATTCATAAATTAAATGCCTAACAATGTCATTAGGCTTGTGACCTCAATGGCATATCGAAAGATTAATGTGTGTGCTAACCTATCATAATCCATCTTCAACAAGCATAGCTCTTCAACCTAACTAACTACCTAATTATCTTACTCTCTAAGTGAACCTACATGCATCCAAACTACCTTATCTTGGCATGGTTTATACAAGCAAACACCACACATTCATTTAAACACCATTATCTAGCCATCATTTGTACTTCTTGTGAAAGATGCAAATGTTGTGCATTCACATGAAGATTATACTCTAAGACAAGAATAAAACCAAAATCACATGAATATATAAAAGAAATGTATAAGTGTACATTGTCACTAGGCTAGATAATCAACATTTAATTACAAATCCCAAGTGCTACAAAAATGAACATGTTTACATGGCTAGGGGCTTCAACAACACCCTAGTAGAGAAGTTAGTTGCTCATGGTTGCCTTGCACTATTCCATTGATGGAGAAATTAGAGCTTCAAGGTCTGGTTCAGCTCCTTCTTCTCCTCTCCCGAATGTCTCTCTTCGTCTATTCTGATGTGTATGAGAGATATATGAGAAATGTGGCTTCTTTGTGCTTTATGGCTACATTTTTCAACCTTGGGGCCCACCATATATATATATATCAATATATATATCCATTATATCAAGAAGGTCCCCAAGGGTCTTGTTCAAGTCAGACAATCCCCCTAAGTCGTGCAAAAAGGGGGATTTTGTTGCAAGTGGGAAAGCAGGTGAGCAAGTGGGCAAGTGGCTTCTGCAGAATCTTGATCAATCGAGATTGGATCTCGATTGATTGAGATTTTGATCAATCGAAATAAGATCTCGATCAATCGAGATCAACATCTCGATTGATCGAGATACCTTGGCTGCAATTTCTAACTTTTCTCTTCAGCTGCAAAAAGCCTCAAACTTTGCTCCTTTTATTACAAGACCTGCAATACATCAAAAACACAAAAATACCATAAACATATCTCGATAAACGTAGAAACGGAACTAACATATGCAATAAAGAGGGTTCAAATGCATAGAATTGAACGCTTATCACACCCCCAAACTTACATATTGCTAGTCCCTTAGCAATGCAATATTATAAAAATGAAATTAACTATCTTATACAAAAATTTAATCATGCTCAGTCATCAGCTAGATAAAGAGCGATCATCCGTTCATTTCACATTTGGCAAATGCAACAAGTATTACGGAACTATGTGGTCATTAGCAAAAATGGACTTTCACAAGCTATAAATAAATGACGGTCCCCACATAATGGCCAGTCCGAACAAACATACCAATTCCGACCCCAAAATCCTCTTTGAAAAGTGAACATGCATTCTAACGCGTGGCTTTTGTCATATTTGGAGAAGAAAAAGAACCAATCTATTTTTAAGAGAAAAACTCATTGAAAAAGCTCGCCACTGCCGTTCATTATCACAAAATATTCATGATTGCTCATGTGCGGATGACCGTGCAATGCTTAGCTCTTTTTGCTTTCTTGTAAGCCCATGTAGCGGCATTGGGCCAATGACTCCCAAACCAATTGGTTTTAGGGCATTAGGTGAAGAAACACCCCTTGGACTTAATAACCGAGCTTACAAGGCGATGAGCTTAAGCAAGCCACCCGCTTATTATTGCTCAACCTTGCACACTTATAGGCAAATACTCCCTGCTTTGAGGCATAAAAATCCGGTTTATTGAGTGAGAAGGCTTATTGCAAATTTTTCTCTTTTTCTCTTTTTTTTCTTCTTTTTTTTTTTTTTTACAACAACCGGAAGAACTTATTCTTTAAGTTGTTCAGATAAAAATAGAAATTTACAAAATTCTCCATCAAACTTATACCCCACAATTTAAAATGTATGTGCGTGAATTTGTGCGGTTAAGGACAAATTTAGGGTAAGAACTATACGTGCTCCTATTTGGACATAAATGTAGACCGTTCTAGCCTACTATATAGCTTGCAAAAGTGCGGGTATTTACAATGTTAAAGTTCTTAACTACCTGCTGCATTTACCTCAGACATTTATTCAAATGATCTTCATTTTAAAAGTAAGACATCATAGCAAGCATGCAAAAATATCAAAAAAAATTGCTCTACAATGACACTCAATACTAAGACTGAACATTGTGTGCATATGCAAGTGGTATAGCATACCGTACCCCCAAACTTATATGCAACATTGTTCTCAATGTTTGGACAAGAGGAACAAGGAAAGAATTTATCGGGATTACAGAACGCGACAAAAATGGCATTCCAAGACGGGTGGTCATGCTGGAAATGAGAAGAACCTGCACGGAACACCAACTAAATACCAGGAGCAATAAAAGGAACAAAAGTATATGAAAATAACATAATGAAATAATAATGCACAGACGGACAATGCCAAAATTACTGCATATCTAAGGGTCTGAACTGGTGTTTCCCAATTGTCTAAGAGGTCTATATGATAAGATATTGACTATCCAGACACGCTAACATATAGCATGCAAAGGGGCTGCCTTTCTTTATTAACGCCATACTGCGTTGAAGCAATCTCAACAGTATCAGGAATCGAAACCAGGCGGTAATAAACGAAAATCATCAACTGAATCGCATATAACACATAGACAAGTGGTACTACATACATAGTCAAAGTATAGAGAACAGAGATATTGACAGAAAGCAAAAATAAAGACAGGAAAGATAACACATGGTATAAAAGAAAAGATAAATGTATTCCATATATATGAAAATGAGTTCAGTACAAAGCGTACATGGATGTGGAATACTCATAAAAAGAAAGAAAACATGGCCAACATGGCCTATCAAAAATAAAGAAAGAAAAATACATAAAGTAAAGCAGAAAGTGCAAATAGATAAAGCTACTCGAGGGCGGGTGGTGGTGGTGGTGGCTCGGTGGGAGTAGAAGTGGAGGTGGAAGCTCGACCTAGGAACAGGAATTGCAGGTCCTGCCGGAAGGCTCAAAACTCGTGTAAAATCGCCCTCTGACCCTGTGCCAGAGATGAAATGTCCAACCTAATGCCCTCCAGCTAACTCTGCGTCACCTGGACGTGCTCCTCAAAACCCTGCTGGAGCCGCTCAACATCAGCTGTGAGGCAAGAATAGCCAGTCACTAGGATGTCATGCCGCTCTGCAGTAATATCCATCTCCTCATCATCTGACTCACCCTCTGTAGGCTCTCCCTCATCCATCTCCACCGGGGCATCCATCTCTACATCGTCTGGTGGATCACCCTTGTGGTCCTGTCACTCTAAGTGTCACCTCACCCGCTCCCATTGAGTAGATGTGAAATGGGTGGGCGGTGCCAACTGAATGTCAGTATCACTGACCGGTATACTGGCACGACTCAGAAAAGCAGCGACGAGGAAAGGAAAGAGAAGCCGCCAACTCGCTGCTCGCTGCATCCTCTTGTTGACGAGGCCGTCCCAGACCTTGAACATATGTTCCCATATCAGCGACGAGACAGAAAACCACGTGCCCGTGTGGAAAGCATAAAGGCAACGGAGGAGGTCGCCTCTGCGCTCTGCTACATGCTGGAGAGGACACGCGTTCTTGATGAGAACAGTGTCCAGGAACCATAATCTGCTCGGGCACATCGATTTGGATGTGCAATTGTGACTGGGCGTGGTAAACACCCCACCACACATGTCCATCACGATGGAGAATAGTGTCGTGTCTGCTGGAAGTGCGGCCCTGTAAGCCGATCGACCGTCCTGGTCAACCATATCTGGAGGTTGCTGGTGAGGGATGCCGAGCATCTGCGCAATCTAGCTCAGCGTAATAGTAATCGTAGTGGTGCCCACAACCGTCTCCAATGTGTCCGGCGCTGTGCAGGAGTAGGTCATGCGCTCGTAAAAGACCTGCACCAAGCGCTCGTGTGCCACATCAGTGGGAGGCACACACAATCGGTCGAGGCGACACCTCCTGAGCTCGGTGACAGTCCACGCGCTGTCGGGACGCCTCTTGAACTCTCCCAAGTCAAATATCTGCTCCGGGTGAAACTTTCGAGACTGGAAGGCTCGCCCGGGCACGTCTCGAACAGAACCAGGGGCATTCTTCACCCTCGCCATAGACTCGGAACAATCTGCACTTATTCCAAAAGTTACGTAAATAAAAAGAAAATAAGAGGAAAGCTAAACTAAGAATAAAAATAAAAGAATAAAAATGAAAATGAGGTCCTAGTCCATGGTGCTAACACATGAATTCAAAAATTCTCTCTCAAAGAGGCAGCGTAAGCGGATGCAACCGAAACGAAGGTGCCGTGGTTACAAACCGTACAGTAAGCATTCGAAGCAAAAATAACGCAATATTTCCCCCATACATGAATTCCTACCCCCCCAAAACCCGCAAAATCCCATTATGAATATCGCAAATGCACCATTCCAACCCAACATCAACTGTCTATGTTTATTACACCGTAAAATTACCAAAAATAGCAAGAAAGTATGCAAAATATAGCCATGCATCACTTACCTCAGGGTGAAGATGATGATCGGCACAAAAAGATGAAGACCCAACTCATAGCCGCGAAGAGAAGAGCGTGAGTGTGCTCACGGCGATCTCAGACTATGGCGAACGGTGGTGGATGGTCGGGGATGGTAGATCAAGCGTGGGATGGTGCTTGGAGAAGCTCTGGATCGCTCGAACAAAAGGAGGAAGTCGGATGGTCTTTTGAAATGAGAGGG
Source organism: Cornus controversa (assembly GCA_026545225.1). NCBI lineage: Eukaryota > Viridiplantae > Streptophyta > Magnoliopsida > Cornales > Cornaceae > Cornus > Cornus controversa. Next base: position 59,710,234 of record CM048845.1, read on the forward strand.
AAGTCCAACGGTTTAAATAAGAATTTGGCTCACGTGCAGGCATCGCGTCAATCTCGATTGATCGAGATGTACATCTCGATCAATCGAGATTTCGATTAATCGAAATCCTACTTCGATCAATCGAGATCCCTTCTTCGATCAATCGAGATTTCTTCAATGAATCGAGACTTTACTTCGATCAATCGAGACTTTACTTCGATCAATCAAAATCCCATTTCGATCAATCGAAATTTCGATCGATCGAGGATCTATCGAAGTGCTATCGAAGAATACTACCTCTCGGGACTTTGGATTTGGCAAACTCTCTGCAATATTTCAATCAATCAAGACCGAAATCTAGATCAATTGAAATCTCGATTGATCGAGATCTCAGCTTCGATCAATCGAGATGCTCAAAAATAGCCAGCTTACGTTATGCTTCATGGACTTGGATTTATGGGACTTAGATACTAAATTGCTTAGATACAAAACCTACCTTGGATTAAAAGGGACATCATGGAAGCATGATAGCTACCATGGCTACGCCACCTTACACGTCTATGGCATGACATTCGAATCAGCTCACAAGTCAAAATATATGGGATCCGTCAAAGTGACGAGATCCACGTATTCGGTGGTAACTTGATCATCCATGCACACTTTTAAGCGCTGCCCGTTTACTTTGAACAATGATCCATCTTTCAAGTCTTTCAATTCCACCGCTCCGTGGGGAGCGACGGAATTAACCAAAAATGGACCATCCCAATGGGAGCAGAGTTTTCTGGGAAACAAATGGAGGCGTGACAGGATGGTATTAGAGCTTAACCGGGTTTGAATACCTACGGACGACAGAAAATGTTTAAGCCACGTGTTGGATTGAAGGACATCAATGATTCGTGGGATTTTGAAATTGAGGTTCTGATCCTAGATTTGAGGTTTTTAAGTGTAACCTAAGAGTAAGTACGTATTGCATGGGAAATTCTTATGTGCTTAATTGTTTGCATAACATGCTATTTGTGAAGTGCTTTAGCATGTTGAGTAGGCATGAAGTGAGTTGGTCCAATACATTTATGCACAAATTCTAAGTATCTTCTTGTCATCTATATAGAAGGATGCCACCAAGAAGAGCTCATGAGAGGACACCGGAAGTGGTCCCTATTGGAGGAGAGCAATTTATGCGCGACATGGTCACTACCATGTGACAAATTGCAAGGGAAACGCAACGGGAAACTCAAGAGGAGACTCAAGCTCCACCTAGAGCAGCTCCTTCTAATAGGATGATAACAGCATTGGGGAATGTTAAAAAACATAGTCCACCATCATATTCTGGGGGATCCGATCCAATAGTAGCAGAAACTTGGTTGGATGAGATGGTTACACTCCTTAATGTACTTGAAATTGAGGAGGACTTGAAAGTTAAGGTAGCCACTCACTATCTTAAGGATGATACCAAACGTTGGTGGAAATTCTTGGGAGATTACCATGATTTGGAGACAATGGAATGGGATACATTCCAAGTGCTTTTCTTCAAGAAGTACTTTCCAGTGATAGTAAAGGATAGTATGAGGAGAGAATTCTTTAACCTTGTTCAAGGGACAATGACGGTGATGGAGTATGAAACAAAGTTTACCTCCTTGACTCAGTTTGCAAAGGAGATGATCCCAATGGAAGAGGTTAAAATTAAGCAATTCATAAGAGGTCTCCAAACCTACATACGGGACAAGGTTAGGATTTTAGGTTTGACCAACTATGCAGCGGTAGTGGAGAGAGCATTAATTTCTGAAGAGTTTAGCAATGATAACCAAAGAATAAGAGCAGCACAGAACCAAGTAAGGGGCATGGGATCCCTTACGGACAATCGTGCTAGAAAGAAGATGAGGATTGGTGGGTCATCCTCACAAAGGCAACAAACCCAATCAGTGAGTTCTGTGGCTATACCTTCTGGATCTTTTCGATCGAGAATAGTCTATTTCAATTACCAGAAACTAGGACACAGAATGGTTGAGTGTACTCAAGGGTAAGTTTCGTTAGTGGCAGATAAAAAGTGCTACCATTGTCATCAAATTAGGCATATTAGCTGGAATTGCCCACAGAAGAGTAGTGTGCAGGGTGGTACTAGTTCTCAACAGCGTCCTACGCAGCCTGTAACTTCACAGTCAGGTTTTAGGGCATTGCCACCATAGTAGACAGCACCTTCAGTTCAGAGTTCATGGGCACCTACTAGAGGAGCCACGTCTAGTGCTCCCAGTCAGCAGTTAGGATATCAAGTTGCAGGACAACAGGGCAAGAGATCACAAGGCAATGCTTTTACTCTTGTCCTGGTACAGACCTCGGCAGGACTGTCAGTGGTCTGAGGTATATTTCTTATATCTAGCTCGTGGGCTAGGGTTTTAGTAGATTCTGGTGCATCACATTCATTCATATCATATGCATTTGCTTGTGCTTTGGGGTTGGAGGTGTCATCTTTGGAGTTAGTTTTATTCATTGATACGCCAGTTGGTGGTAGAGTGGTTTTGAGTGAAGTGTGCCGATCTTGTGAGATCGAGATTTTGGGACATCGACTAGTGTTTGATTTTATTCTTCTTGAGATGTCTAGCTTTGACGTGATCTTGGGTATGGATTAGCTATCAACCTATAGAGCCAATATTGATTGTCATCGGGGAAGAGTGACCTTGTATACACCCTCTGGTGTTAGTATATGTTTTGTGGGGGAGCGGGATGACTTCTACTTGTCATCTTTGCATGGTTCGGGTGATCAGAGAGGGCTTGGGCATTTCTTAGTGAGCCTACTAGTTGATGGTGATGATGACACACTTGGAGAGCTTCCTCGTGTAAGGTGTGAGTTTATGGATGTATTTTCGGGGGACTTGACACAATTGCCTCCGAAATGGGAAGTAGAGTTTGTGATAGATCTTGCTCTGGGTACCGCACCCATTTCGATGGCACCATATCGAATGGCGCCTACTGAGTTAAAAGAGCTAAAGGACCAATTGCAAGAGCTACTAGACAAGGGATTTGTACGTCCTAGTACTTCACCTTGGGGAGCTCCGGTTCTTTTTGCTAAGAAGAAAGACGGGTCCTTGCAACTTTGCATTGACTATCAGAAGTTGAATTGGGCAACAATCAAGAATAATTTTGCCCTTTTTATCAAAATATAATTTAACCACTCGCAAGAGCACGAATCTTTGCAGATAAGGTTCTATATAGAGGGTATCGATCCCACGAGGACTAGTCGTTAATTGTCATAGAGAAAGATTAATTCTACTTTAATTCAAACAAAATAGGTTTTTGGTTTTGTGTTTAAAGCTATTGCATAAAAGAAATGACAATAAAATTAAAGAGTAAAGTTGGGAGAGAGAACTAGGGTTGGTTTCCACCCTAGCCATTCACATGTTCATAAGTGTAGCAAGCAAGGGATTCATTAATTAAATGCCTAACAATGTCATTAGGCTTGTGACCTCAATGACATATCAAAAGATCAATGTGTGTGCTAACCTATCATAATCCATCTTCAACAAGCATAGCTCTTCAACCTAACTAACTACCTACTTACTCTACTCTCTAAGTGAACACTACATGCATCCAAACTACCTTGTCTTGGCATGGTCTATACAAACTAGCATCACATATTCATTTAAACACCATTATCTAGCCATCATTTGCACTTCTTGTGGAATATGCAAATGTTGTGCATTCAAGTGACAAAACCTACTCTAAGACAAGAATAAATTCCATATCAAATGAATATATAAAAGAAATGTATTTGTGTACATAATCACTAGGCTAAATAATCAACATTTAATTACAAGTCCCAAGAGCTACAAAGATGAACAAGTTTACATGGCTAGGGGTTGAAACCAACACCCTAGTAGAAGAGTTAGTTGCTCATGGTTGCCTTGCACCCTTCCATTGATGAAGAGAATGAAGCTTCTTGGTCTGGTTCAGCCTTTCCTCTTCCTCTCCCGAAGGTCTCTTCCTAAGTCTTCTGATGTCTATGTTTTGAGAGATGTGAGATATGTGGCTTTTGGTGCTTTTTGTATGCTTTTTGGCTCCTTTGGGCCCACCATATATATATATATATATCTTGTATCAAGAAGGCCCCCAAAAGTCTTGTTCAAGTCAGACAATCCCCTTAAGTCGTGCAAAAAGGGGGATTTTGTTGCAAGTGGGAGAGCAGGTGAGCAAGTGGCCAAGTGGGCTCTGCAGCATTTCGATTGATCGAAATTGAATTTCGATTGATCGAGATTTCGATCAATCGAAATGAGATTTAGATCAATCGAAATTTCGATTGATCGAAATCCACATCTCGATTGATCGAAATGCACATCTCGATTGATCGAAATGCCTTGGCAACAGTTTCTGATTTCATCTCTTGACTGCAAAAAACTTCCAACTTTGCTCCATTTACTCCAATACCTGCAATACATCAAAAAAAAAAAATACCGTAAACATATCTCGGTAAACGTAAAAACGGAACTAACATATGCAATAAAGAGGGTTCAAATGCATAGAATTGAACACTTATCAGCTAGCGAAAGTGAAATTCCTTGGGCATGTTGTGTCCAAAGGAGGAGTTTCCGTAGATCCATCCAAGATAGAGGCGGTGATGAGTTGGGAAAGACCTAAGAGCGTATTTGAGATACGTAGTTTCTTGGGATTGGCCGGGTATTATCAGAGGTTTGTGAAGGACTTTTTGAGGTTAGCAGCACTGATGACAAAGCTTACCCGAAAAGGAGTGAAATTTGTGTGGGATGATGCTTGCGAACATGTATTCATTGAGTTGAAAAGTCGGTTAACTACGGCGCCAATTTTGATCATTCCAGAACCTGGGTTGGGGTATATAATTTATTATGACGCTTCATGACTTGGTTTGGGATATGTGCTAATGCAAACTGAACGAGTAGTGGCGTATGGTTCAAGGCAGTTGAAGAAGCACGAACAGAATTACCCGACACACGACTTGGAATTGGTAGCCGTGATCTTTGCACTTAAGGTGTGGAGACATTATTTGTATGGTGAGAAGTTTGAATTATTTTCGGATCACAAAAGTCTCAAATACCTTTTCTCACAAAAGGATTTGAATAGAAGGCAACGGAGGTGGATGGAATACATGGAAGATTATGACTTCGACTTCATCCGGGAAAGGCCAATGTGGTAGCGGATGCATTGAGTAGAAAGTCACATGGTAGCTTAGCCATACGGGAGTGGAAGATGATGGAAGACATCTCAGAAATGGGATTACATTTCTGTGAGGATGATGGACACGTGGTGTTATTTACTCTTATCGCTTAACCAACTCTTGTGAGTAGAGTGATTGAAGAGTAGAGAAAGGATGGTGAGATTGAGGCTATTCGCACACGAATTGTGGGTGGCGAAGTGGTGGAAGGCTGGACAATTCATTCAGATGAGAGCATGAGATTCAAAGGGAAGATGTTTGTTCCCTTAGCTTATCGGGATGAGATTCTAAGAGAGTTTCATAACTCGAGACTAGCAGTACATCCAGGTGGTACCAAGATGTATCATAACCTACGTCGACAGTATTGGTGGAAGGGTATGAAAAATGATATAGCTCAGTTTATGGCGAGGTGTCTCACTTGTCAACAAGTGAAGGCCGAGCATCAGAGACTGGCAGGGTTGTTGCAGCCATTGCCTGTGGCTATGTGGAAATGGGAGCATGTGACTATGGACTTTGTGACGGGGCTTCCAAATTCAAGGAAGGGTCATGATGTAATTTGGGTAATCGTTGACAGATTGACGAAGGTGGCTCACTTTATTCCCATTAGAGTGACCGATGATGTGGATACTCTCAGTAGATTGTATATTGAGCAGATCCTTAGACTTCATGGCATGCCAGTTTCTATTATTTCAGATAGAGACCCGCAATTTACATCTTGATTTTGGCAGAGTTTCCAGGCAGCACTCGATACGGACCTTCACTTTAGTACTGCTTTTCATCCTCAGACGGATGGTCAGTCCGAATGTACTATACAGATTTTGGAAGATATGCTGCGGGCGTGTGTACTTGACCTTTGGGGTAGTTGGGAAGATCACCTTCCATTAGTGGAGTTTGCGTACAATAATAGCTATCAAGCTAGCATTGAGATGGCTCCATTCGAGACTTTGTATGGTAGACCATGTAGGTCACCTATTTGTTGGACTGAAGTTGGAGAGACAATTTCTTTGGGACCAGATTTAGTTCGGGAAACTACAAAAAAGATTAAGTTAATTCGGCAAAGATTGCTTATGGCCCAGAGTCATCAAAAAAGCTATGCCAATAGGAGGCGGCGACCTTTGGCATTTGAGGCGAGGGATCATGTATTTTTGAAGGTCTCACCACGAAGAGGTTTGATGAGGTTCGGTCGTAGTGGCAAGCTAGCACCATGGTTCATCGGACCATTTGAGATTTTGCATCGGGTGGGAGAGGTTGCTTATCGCTTGGCATTGCCACCGCAATTGTCAAGTGTGCACAACACTTTCCATGTGTCTATGTTGAGGAAGTATGAGCCAGACCCTTCACATGTACTTGATTGGGCAGACCTTGAGGTGGAGGAGGATGTGTGATACGGGGAAAGACCAATTGAAATTTTGGACATTAGAGAGCAAGTGCTTCAGGGCAAGACCATTCCATTGGTTAAGGTGCTTTGGAGGCATCACGGTGTGGAAGAAGCTACATGGGAGCGAGAGCAAGAAGTCCGCTCAAAGTATCCCGAGTTGTTCACCACTTGAGGTACATTCTAATTTTGAGGACGAAATTCCTATAAGGTTGGGAGGTTGTAGAGACCGTGCCCAATTTTGGCCAATTTTTAAATTTTTGTCATTTATTGCTTTAAATGCATTTTAAATGATGTTTAACATGTTTTGAATGCGGGGAACATGTTTAGAAGGTTGGAATATGGTTTTGGGAAGTTTTGGGGACTTTTGAAAAAGTTTAACTTTTTTGTCAACGGGGGCCCACGAAGAGGTTAAGTGGGTTTGGGAAATCTGAGAAATTTTACTTTTGGTTATGGACTAAACGAAATGTTTAGAGTGTTAAGGAAGTGATTTCGAGTCCAACGGAGTTTTCGGGAATTAATTCCAAGCTCGAGAAGGTACATTAAGTGGCCGGGGGTAAAATGGTCATTTCGTGCCCCTAGGGCTGAGATAAATATTTGAGAAGTCAAAGATTTTCATTTTTACGAATCTCTCTCTCTCTCTCTCTAATGCTACCACTTCATCTCTCTCCCCTCTCTCTAGAGTTTGAGGGCCTTAAGGTGTGATTTGGAAGATCTTGAAGAAGGAAACTGTGTAGGGGACATCAAAGGCATCGGTTTGAACCAATCAAAGTCTCCATTTTGTGAAGTTGAGAAAGTTGGGATTTCTCAAAGTTGGATTCAAAGCATAGGATTTGAGGTAGGGGTGCTAGACTCATCTTTACTTTGATTCTATAGGTCACATACTTGTGACAAGAAAGATAGATTGGGATTTCTTGAGTTTAGGATTATGTATATGTGTATATATGTATACCAATATGATTATGCATGTATAAATGTCTAGCATGTTAGTTAGAACTTATATATGTTGTGTATGTGCAAATGAGACTATGAATGTTCTTGATGGAAAATGTGTTCATTTGGTGAAAACATGAAAAATGTGAGTTTTTATAGACTTGTGCATGAAAGATATGATTTTTCTTGTGAAATGCATAAGCATGATAATTTTCATGATATAAGTGTGATGACATTGTGACAATTTTGAGGTGAAAGGAAAATGCATTAATTTGACAAAAATGCATTCATGGTGTGGAATAAGTGCATTGATGTGATTATGTGCACTATATGAAAAGGGAATTTTTGGGGCGTGACAACATTGAGAATTAAGGTGAGGGAATGGTTCCTAGGGTGAAAGACCCAAAACTTGGCCAAGAGTAGGCGCTCCCTTCAGGTTAGCAACTCGATAAAGCGTAAGCAAAGTTTGGGTGCCGAAGATGTGAGATATTTAATTGTAATTGGCAAATTTCGGTGTCAAAACTTGTTGATCGAGTTGTAATTTTGGTTTGATCTTGTGTCTCGATCTTCGAAGCTGAACGGAAGGTGTCTCGATACCGTGGATTTGATGAGGACATCACTTAGAACAGGTATGTGATTGAGGACACTATGTTTTGAAGTTTGGTGGGCTCAGGACTTGGAAATTTCGAAGTGTTTGCAAATGTCCCACCAGTCCCCAATTTTTAGGACCGGTTCGAATTAGCTGACATGTGCAAAAATTTCCTTTTTGATCCGAATTGATTTCCTGGTCAACCAAAACTTCTCTAAAACTTTCCTTAGGTGTTTTAAACTTGTTTTCCAAGTAGACTAAGGATTCTAAACCTTATAAATACCTCTTTATGCTTTAATCAAAAGAAGAGAGATGAGGAACTCAATGATTTAAAATTCAGAGTCAGGAATATATTTTTGAGAGCTAAAAGAGGAATTTATGAGAGAAAATCTTTATTGATTTTATTTTTGAGAGCACACACACACGGAGTGTTTAAGTTGTGATGTTCTTCTTCATCTGATCAACGGAAGCTTCAAGACATCATCAGTCCACAGAGTTGATCAAGAGTAGCAGAGATGGTTCCTTCAAACTACAAGATTTTATCTGAAGAGGAAGAGAAACGATCACTACCAAGGGAACAAAATACTTGCTGAGTATTGTTGTTCTTTCAGCTACCTTTCTGTAAGGATTGTGACGTTAGCCGGAAGTCTGCTGCAGTTGGACATGTTGTCGCAATCATAAGCCTGAGGTGTTCCGCATCAGATCCTTGACAGAGTGAAGAGGGGTGTGAGTCTGGGATAGAGTCTGATGTACTTTGCTTCGAGATAGTGGATTGGTTTCTCTGGGGTTTCTGCCTCACCACCGTGATTTTTTCCATCTTGGGTTTCCACGTAAAATTCCTGGTGTCATCTCTAACTTTTCCTTACTTGCTTTATTTATTTTGTAATTGGTTTGGATCCTTAATTGATAATAATTGTGGGTAATTAATCAATCATAAAAATTGGGTAAGATGACCTATTCACCCCCTCTAGGTCTAAAGATTAGCATCTCACTCTAAATTAACTAAACTGCTTCCGCACCGCGTAACTCAGATTTGGTATCAGTGCGGGTTGCTCAATTCTGAGTTAGATTTTTTTTGTTAATTTAGTTGTGAATTGTATGATGTCTCACATTGTGTGTTTTGATGATGAAATTGTCTTACCTCAATTTTCTGATTCTTTAACTGACATGCATCATGAGTGGTCTAAGTTGAAAAGGGACTATGAAAATTTATTGAAAAAATTGAAACTTGCTGAACTTGATAGAGATATTTACAAATTGGAAGTTTCTGTTACCAATAAAAATTTAGAAGAACTTAGACATGAAAAGATGAATCTTCTTGGTAAAGTTGAATTTCTAGAACAGGAAGTTAAACAAATTAAAGGGTTTAATAATTCACTGAGTATAAGATTGATAACTTGAATTGTGAACTTGTTAAATCTAATCAGTCTTTCCAGAAATTTAACTCTGACACTTGCAAATTTGGTAAGTTGGATTTTTCTAAAAATTTGAGTAACAAAGAAGAATTGATTTCAACTTCAAAGGAATTTTCATTTTTAAAATCAAAAGATATTTTTGTGAAAGTTAAGACTAAGCCTTCTATTATTACTCATGCTCTAAAACTTGCTCCAACATGTCATTTTTGTGAAGAAATAGGTCATATTAAATACAATTGTCAGAAGAGAAAAGTTGAACTGAAAAAGCATAAAAACTTAGACAGTTCAAGAGTTTTGCTGAATAAGATGAAAGAACTTGAAAAGAAGCAACAGGAATTGAAAGAAAAATTTGATAAATTGAATTGCTTTAATTCTGTTCTAGGCAATAAGAAGAAAAAGCCCCTTGAGAGTGATAATTCTGATTCTAAAACAGTTAGGAAATCATTTGATAAAAAATCTGAAACTATTTAGGTGAAAAAGAATAATCTGAAATGTTTTGTTATGCACACTGCACTTAGAGCACTTGATCCTATAGGTTGGTACTTTGATAGTGGTTGCTCTAGGCACATGACTGGGGATAGAACATTGTTTACCACTTTTAAGGATTATACTGGTGGGTCTGTTACCTTTGGTGATGGCAATGCATCTAAAGTAAGTGGTAAAGGTAGAATTAATTTTTCTGTGACATATAATTTTGTAATTCGCATATTTCGGTGATCAAAACCTGAATGATCGAGTTGTAAGTTTCATGATATTTTATGTAACCGATCATCGACATCTTCGAGCTGACACTCAAGTGCATGGAAGCCGACAAATCAGTTAGAACACCATATAGTACAGGTAAGTATGGTGAGGACATTCTGCACTTTGTAGTTCCGAGCCTGTTTTGAAAAACCAGGGTTTAAATGAAAATTTTAGGGTTTTTCAAAGTAGGACCGGTCCCCAATATTTAGGACCGGTCCAACTTTTCTCGGCAAATTAGTTTCTGCAGGTTTTCAAAAAGTTCCACCGGTCCTATTTATTTGGCACCGGTCCCACTTAGCCTGTTCCAAATAGGAAATAGTTTTTGACGGAAATTCTGATTCCTATTGGGTTTGAAACTTCTAGGAAAGTTCTATTTTGGTATTCAACTTCTTTTCCAAGTAGAATTAGGACTTCCTTGCCTATATATATGTATTCATATTTTCTCTACAAAAAGAGCCCTGAAAAATTAATATTTTAGAGAGAGAGAAAGTATATACAGTATAATTAGGGTTATATATTTTTAAGAACACACATCCATACTACACGAGTGATTTTTAGGATGGTGTTCTACTTCTGATTAGCTGCTCAAAGACTGCATCAAATCTATTTGCTGACCAGAACATTGGATTGAAGGTTCTTCGCTTGCTTGCTTGCTGAGGAAGAAAGGTGACCAGATTGCACTACGAAGGGAACAAAATACTTGCTGAGTATTTTGGTTCTTCCAGCAACCTTTTTGCAAGGGTGGTGACGTTAGCCGGAAGTCTGCAGCAGTTGGACGTGTTGTCGCAATCATAAGCCTGAGGTGTTCCGCATCAGATCCTTGACAGAGTGAAGAGGGGTGTGAGACTGAGACAGAGTCTGTTGTACTTTGCTTCATCATAGTGAATTGGTTCCCTGAGGCGTGCCGCCTCCCTCTGTGGTTTTTCCCGCCTTGGGTTTTCACGTATATCTGGTGCATTCTTTTCTTTTCTTGCACTTTATTTATTTGCTTGCTTTAATTGTTTAATTAATTGGACTTAAAATTGAATTAATTAAAAATTAAGCAAACGAGCAAGTGATCCTATTCACCCCCCCTCTAGGTTCTAAAATACTTTTCGCAACCGCTTCCGCACCGCGCAACTCACAATTGGTATCAGAGCAGTGTTCTCTAATTTGTGAGTAGTTCCTTGCGAAATTTTTTAATCAAAATTTATTTTTGTTTTCAAAAATTACTATGGAATCTAGTATGAAAGAGGGTGGATCGATTCAGCGAACTCCTTTGTTTGATGGTTCAAATTATACTTTCTGGAAGTCTCGCATGAAAGCCTTTTTAAAATCTCAAGGAGAGAGAGTTTGGATGGCTGTAGAGAATGGCTATAAAATTCCTACCATTACAACTGGTGATGGTGATGCTGTTGTGACTGTAGAAAAGGATAAGGCAACATGGTCTAATGCTGAACATGAAGATGCAAATAATAACAACAAGGGTTTATATGCTATATTTAATTCTGTTGTTCCTTCTGAATTTGCTAGAATTTCTGCGTGTTCCACTTCGAAAGAAGCATGGAATATTTTACAGGTAACTCATGAGGGTACCACCAAGGTAAGGAGATCTAAGCTACAAATGCTTGCTACTAAATTTGAAACAATTAGAATGGATGAAGATGAGATGTTTTCTAATTTTTATTCTAGGCTTAATGATATTGTTCAAAGTAGTGCTAACCTTGGAGAGAAAATTCCTTCTTTTCAGATTATTAGAAAAATCATGAGATCATTGCCTGATAGGTTCCAAGCTAAGTTGGAAGCCTTAGATGAAAGCAGAGATGTAGATTCTATGGAGGTGGCTGAGTTAGTTGGATCAATTCAAACTTTTGAGATGAAATATCCAAAGCTTCAGAAATCAAAAAATTTGGCTTTAAAAACATCAAAGACTACAAAGTCTTCAAGTTTGTCAAATTGTTCAAATTCTTCAAAATCTGAAATTGAAAAAATTGAAAGGTTTGAAAATGATTCAGATAATGATGTTGCACTCCTTGCTAGGAAATTTAGAAAGATTCTTGAATATGAAAAAGGTAAAAATTTGATAAAAGGAAATCCTTCTAAATTCCGGAATCAAAGCTCATCATCCAAAGGTAAGGAAAGGAAAGAGAAAGAAGAGGACTCTAAGGAAATTGAGGTTACATGTTGGACATGTGGTGGTAAAGGACACACATCTAATCAATGTCCAAGTCCTAAGAAAAATAGCTTTAGTGCAAAGAAAATTTCAAACAAGAAAGTTATGAAAGCTATTATTTCTGAGTCTGAATCTTCTAACTCTGATAGTGATTCTTCTGTTGAGAATGACTCTCTTGCTTTTGTTGCTTTATTGAATGGTGATACTGCTAATGATTCTTCTTCTGATGTAGGTGAAACAGAGATGTACACTACTCTCAGTCAAGTAGGGTCTGACGATTCAGAAGTTGAGCAGTCTGATGAAGAACCATGTGAAAGCAAGCTGCCAGAACTTTTTGAGAAATTGCTGGAAGCTTATAATAAAAAATCTGAGAAGCTGAAGCAAGAAAAATCTGAGAAAGAGACATTGAAGAAAAAGAATGAAGATCAAGTGAAGTTGATTGAAGAAAGTAAAACTGAAATTCTGAATCTTCAAGGCAAAGTCAAGTTTCTCGAAAGCGAGGTAAGTCAAGCTATTTCTGCTAAAGATGTTCTTATTGCTAGAATTAATTTTCTTGAGTCTGAATTGAGAAAATCACAAGAGAAATTAATTGCTTTTACTTCTGGGCAGATTAAGCTTGATAGCATGATTAGTGTTGGTAAGCCTATAGGAGATAAAACTGGATTAGGTTTTGTTGGGTCATCGTCTAAGGGAAAAACTATTTTTGTTAAACCCAAGAATTTGATTGTGTCTGAACCCAAACCTAAGTCTCAAGTTGAGTCTGTGCATGCTAATGTTGTGTCCAATCTGCTTTTGGTGAATTGAAAAATGTTCTATATGTTAAAGGTTTAGCTGCAAACTTGTTGAGTATCAGTCAAATATGTGATAGTGGTTTTCAAGTTAATTTTACTCAACATGGATGTTTCATAACTAATGAGTAGGGTGATTGTATTTTGAAAGGATCTAGAACTCCTGAAAATTGTTATGTGATATTTTTAGATCCTTCACATATGTGTTTTTTTGTTGTGACTGATGAAGCTATTTTGTGGCGTAGGAGACTTGGTCATGTGAATTACAATGATTTGGTAAGTTTATCTAATCATGAACGAGTTCGAGGTTTGCCTAAATTGAAAAGACCAACAGATGAGGTATGTGGACCATGTCAATTAGGTAAGCAAACTAGAGTGTCACATAAGAGACTTAAGCATCAAGTCACTTCAAGACCATTGGAACTGATTCATATGGATTTAATGGGTCCAGTAAGAACTCAAAGCATAAGTGGTAAAAAGTATATGCTTATAATGGTTGATGATTTTTCTAGATTTACTTTTATTGCTTTCTTGAGAGAAAAATCTAATGCTTTTGTGTTCTTCACAAAAGCATTAGAACCTAGACCTTACATTGAGTATTGTGATAATCTTGGCATAAGTCATGAATTCTCTGCACCTAAAACACCTCAGCAGAATGGTGTAGTTGAAAGAAAGAATAGGACAATTGCAGAGATGGCACGTACTATGCTTCATGAAAGTAAGTTAGCTAAACATTTTTGGGCTGAAGCTGTTAGTACTACTTGTCATGTTTTAAACAGGGTGTACCTTAGGCCTAGAACTGAAAAGACTGCATATGAATTGTGGTATAGAAAGACGCCCAACATTAAACACTTTAGAATCTTTGGGAGTAAATGTTATATCCTTAGAGATAGGGAGAATTTAAGAAAATTTGACTCTAGAAGTGATGAAGGATACTTTTTGGGATATGCAATAAATAGTCGGGCGTATAGGGTGTATAACCGTCGCACTAAAGTTGTAATGGAGTCAATTAATGTTGTGATTGATGACTCAAGGCCTAAGGAGATACATGATCAACCTGAGGAAGAAGAAGGGAAGGTTACCTGAGAGTGAACCTAGTGAGAGAGAGGTTGAGAAAGAAAGTGAAACTGAGGATGAAGGTGAGCATGTAGGTGGTGATGAAATTGTTGATGATACACATGCACCTATAGAAAATACTACACCACATGAGGAAGTCCCAATGTCTGGCAGTTCTAGGGTTCGAAGTAGTCATCCATTGACTAATGTGATAGGGCCATGGGAGGAGAGAAATACTAGGAGTAGAGTCTGGAATAACATAGGACACTCATGTCATATAGCTCAATTTGAACCTAAAAATGTTGATGAAGCTCTTCAAAGTTCTGATTGGCTTATAGCAATGCAAGAAGAGTTGAATCAATTTGTGAAAAATGATGTTTGGGAGTTAGTGCCTCAACCTAAGGATATGAACATCATAGGAACTAAATGAATTTTTAAAAACAAACTTGATGAGAATGGGCTTGTGATGAGAAATAAAACCAGGTTAGTTGCACAATGATACACTCAAGTTGAAGGAGTTGATTTTGATGAAACTTTTGCACCAGTTGCTAGACTTGAGTCTATTTGTCTTCTTCTTGCTCTTGCATGTCACTTTAAATTTAAATTGTTTCAAATGGATGTTAAAAGTGTTTTTCTAAATGGTATTTTGCAAGAAGAAGTGTATGTAGCTCAACCTAAAGGTTTTGTTGATCCACATAATCCTGATCATGTTTTTCATTTGAAAAATGCTCTTTATGGTTTGAAACAAGCTCCTAGAGCATGGTATAAAAAATTGACTTCTTATTTGTTGCATAAGGGCTTTAGGAGAGGGGGAGCTGATAAAACTTTGTTTATAATCAGGAAAGGAAAAAATTTGCTTGTTACTCAAATCTATGTGGATGATATTGTTTTTGTATCTACTTCTAATAACCTTGTTCATGAATTTGCTAAAGATATGGGTAATACTTTTGAGATGAGCATGGTTGATGAACTAACATTTTTTCTTCGACTCCAGGTGAAGCAATTTGATGATGGGATTTTTATATCTCAAACTAAGTATGCAAAGGAGTTAGTCAAGAAATTTGGTTTGGAAGGTTCCAAACATGTGCAAACTCCTATGAGTACTTCTTCCAAGTTGGAAAATAACTCTGATTCTAAGAGAGTTGATCCTTTATTATATAGGAGTATGATTGGTAAGCTGTTGTATTTGACAGAAAGTAGGCCTGACATTACATTTAGTGTATGAGTATGTGCTAGGTATCAAGCAGATCCTAGAGAACAACATCTCATTACAGTTAAGCGCATTATTCGATATGTCAATAGCTCTTTGAATTATGGATTCCATTTTTCTATAGAGTCTAACTCTGAGATTGTAGGTTACACTGATGTTGATTGGGCTGGTAACAAGGATGATAGGAAAAGTACTTCAGGTGGTTGTTTCTATGTTGGTACTAATCTTGTTTCATGGTACAGCAAGAAACAAAATTATGTTTCCTTATCATCATGTGAAGCTGAATATATTGTTGCTGGAAGTTGTTGCACACAACTACTTTGGATGAAGCTAATGCCACTGGATTATGGAATTGAACAAGGTACAATGTCTATCTTTTGTGATAACAATAGTACAATTAATATCTCAAAGAATCTAGTTTTGCATTCTAGGACAAAACACATTGACATTCGACATCATTTTATTAGGAAACTAGTTGAACAAAATGTCGTGTCTTTGGAGAAAGTGTATACTGATAATAATTTGTCTGACATTCTCACAAAGCCTTTAGATGCTTCTAGGTTTCATCGCCTTAGGAAATCTATAGGCATTTGTTGGCTTGATTAGATTGCATAGCATTGACATAATCTAGAAAGGAAACTTCATATTCATCTTAGGAGTCTAGATTATGCATTGAACCTTGTAGCTTTAGGTTTATTTTTATTTTTATTTTTATTTTTTTTAAAGTTAAGCAAACCATGTTAGAATGAGTATGTTTGAACACAAGGAAATCAGTGAGACATAGACTACATGTGTATAACATACTATGACTAAGAGTTATAAATTTGGTTTTGCTTACTTATTTCGTTTAGTAGATGAATCATGATGAATACATTTACTGGATTATTTTTATGTCATTGTTTTGGTCAAAGATAGTGTTGATGTGATGGAGCATTATCTTGGGAATTGAATTTTCAATATTGTGCTAAAGACCAAAAAGAGTGATGAGTGAAAAAAAATATATCAATAGTTGGAAAAGAAAAGAATAAACAAAAAAAAATGAAAAATTGTTGTTGAGCATATTCTTATGAAAAAGGCTACCTTCGGGATTTTTTCGAAGCTACCACTACAACATAAATCTCCAATGAGATATCTTTTGAAAAGAGTTATTTTGAGGAAATAGCTGGCTACCCGTAAGAGTGAAAGCCACCGAATATGTATGTGCGAGGAACAATAAAAGAAAAATTGAAAGTCTGTGCACATGTTGATTGTTTTATTTCTGAGGGAGTGTAATGTCATTGTCTAGAAATCTGAACAATTGGCAAAAGAAATATTTTGGCTTATGAAAATTTATGGTGATTTTACTACACTTACTAAGTGTGTGAAACTAATTGATTAAGCTTTGGTTTTAGTTTGTTGTGTTCATATAGTCTTGTGGAGTCAATATTTTCTATTGTTTACATATACAAGTTCTATATGCTTGCTTGCTTCCTCCTTATTATTTTTTTTATTTCTTTTGAGTCCCTTGTCAATTTGTGACAAAAAGGGGGAGAGATTTGGGAAGTTTATTGGAGAGACTTTGTAACTTTCAGGAGGAGAGTTGTCTAGTCATTTATCATTAAGGGGGAGATAAATTATTTGAGAGAAAGTATTACATAGCATTGGCATTACATGTTTTGTTTTATTCTTGCTTATGGTTATGCTTATTTATCTTTATTAAGCTTTTACGAAGGTATCTTTGAGTGTTGTTTTGTAGATTATCGTGGTTCATCATATTTGCTGAATATAGGTATTCTTTATATTTGCCACAAGCTCAAGATCAAAGTGAATGCTCAGTTTGACTCAGTTGTGTTTTTTATTTTTGATAACATTGTAATTTATCTTTTCTGTTGCGGGGTAGATTACATATTGTCTAGGTTGATTTTGTCACGAAATTGCTAAAGGGGGAGATTGTGAGATATATAATTGTAATTAACAAATTTCGGTGTCAAAACTTCTTGATCGAGTTGTAATTTTTGTTTGATCTTGTGTCTCGATCTTCAGAGCTGAACGGAAGGTGTCTCGATTTGATAAGGACATCACTTAGAACAGGTATGTGAGTGAGGACACTATGTTTTGAAGTTTGGTGGGCTCAGGACTTGGAAATTTTCAAGTGTCTGCAAAAGTCCCACCGGTCCCCAATTTTTAGGACCGGTCCGACTTAGCTGACATGTGCGAAAATTTCCTTTTTGATCCGAATTGATTTCCTAGTCAACCAAAACTTCTCTAAAATTTTTCTTAGGTGTTTTAAACTTGTTTTTCAACTAGACTAAGGATTCTAAAACTTATAAATACCTCTTTATGCTTTGATTCGTGTGTGAGTGTGACTCAAAAATATATCAATTAAAAATTTCCACACTTCGCAATAGAACGAATTCCTTGCAGAATAGGGCTATCGAAAGGAATGGGTATCGTACCTCAGGGATTATGTTCTGACGAGTTGGAACACAGAACTAATTCTAATTAAATTTATAAGAAAAGAATTCTGATTTTTAACTAATTAAAAAGATAAAATAAAATAAATCAAAGGTAAACAGATAATGAAAATAATAAGAGAGAAACCTAGGGTGTTTGACTTCACCACTAACTCCACAATCAATGGTCAATTGAATCAACTATAGGGGAATTACATCATGCATAAGTGGTGTCGGTGGCTACAAGCTCACCTTCATCCGTCAAGAAGATAACATATGATTAAGGCTAAGCCATGGACTATCTTCGATTGGCATGGGCCATCTGCCTAACTACTCTAATCTAGGGTGCAGTATGGTTCATCTTCTCTAGGCATAATCCATCAAAGCTCATAACAATATATTCAGTGATTACCATTGTGTAATAATCTCTCTCATGATCACAGAAAACAAAAGAGATTGAGTTCAATAACAACAACTAAATATCTAAGACAAGATAAGAAATCATTGAGATTGAATTTACAAGACTTTTATTGCTCAATTCATTAATAAGAATCCTTACAATTACACAATCTATGCATGTATATAAAGGTCCCCAATAATTAAAACAATCAAACCATTGATGCTTTGTTAGGGCTACATCAAAACCCTAGTGGATGAACTAGCCGCTCATGGTAGAAGAAGAAGCTTCAACTGTTGAGGAAGAAGACATCATCTTTCTGAATTACGCGTATGACTTCGTTCTCCAATGGCTCTACAATATGTTTCTGTTCTCTTCTCATCCCTCTCAGACTCTCCAATCTCTGTGTAAGCTCTCCCTCTTTAGCCTCCAAGTCTTCCTCTTATTCCCCAAGAGAATTCACCAAAGTCCTAATCCAATTAGGAATTAATTAGGGTTTCCAGCAGCACTAATCAGGTGGGTTTTTCCTGCTGACTTCGGCCCAACTTTTGACCCACTAGAAGTCCGATTCACGGAATTTTCGTGAAATACAAAAGTGTGCAGAATCAAATTTTGTTCAATCCCACGCAAAAATAATGTCGATTTGAGGCTCGGAAATAAGACTTCTGGTCCGTTTTTCAAAATGGTATTAAGACTGCATTATGCGCAGATTTGGGCTTCAGGCCCGAAACCTTCTTAAGCAGCTGTAATTCTCTTGGACCTCTTTCTTGGGCTGATTTAAGTTGAAATAAATGGTTGAGTGAATCTCCTTGATGTAGGCTTCATCTCACCATCTTGGATGTCTTCTTTAAAAGCCCAAAATCACGGTTTTAACTGAAATAATTATTAAGGCCCTGAAAATACAGAAAACACTAAAACAAAGTAAAATCACAAAATAATCTATCACTAAGAGAATAAAATACATAAGTTAAGAGGTTAGAATGCGTAACATTCAACGCCTATCACACCCCCAAACTTACATATTGCTAGTCCCTTAGCAATAGAATAAAACAAAACTAAAACAAAGAAACTACTAAACATTAACTAAACTACCTAACTCCACTTTCGTGGGAGAAACGATTGCATTTAGCATATGCAACAAGCCTTTAAACCCCTAGGTTCCCCCTAGTGGACGAGTATAGTCTCGTGAGGGTTTCCAGAAATGTTACCCACAAACATTCAAAATTCTGTTTCAACATTAATTCAAGAAGAAGATTACAATACATAGTTACAAACTTGCATTCAAGAATAATTTCAAATTTTCAAATTCCACAATTCAAATTAATGGTCCCCACACATAATTCACATCAACATATCTCAAAATAATCAACTCTAGCTTCCTCGTGTAAAGTGAACTAGCAGTCATCTCATGTAGCATAACCAAGTTCTGAATATATTAAGGCACATACCCCTTCAACTCACTAGCTCCCCTTATTGAACTCATACTTCCCAACATGCATACATGACTTTTTCATTTTTTTTTTCATCATTCTTTTTTCATTGCTTTATTGGTTGTGCAATGTCTTGATTTATTAAGCTTTCTGAAAGATCCATGTAGCAAGCTTTCAGTCAGTGACTCCCAAACCAGATGGCTTTAGGGCACTAGGCTTTAAGATACCCTGGAGACCTAATTACTCGAATCAGTCAGGCTACAAATCAAGACAACCAATGCTCATCTTTTCTCACCCTTTCACTTTTGACGCGAACACTCCGTGCTTCCTGAGGCATAGAGGCCCGGTTACTCATGAAAAGGATCAAATTGATTTGCTTATTCATCACTTTTTTTCTCTTTCTTTTTCTTTTTTTTTTTCATTGAAGTCAAGTAAAACACGTCATTGGTACTCATTCTCAAGAGATACTAATTAATATCAAGCATATGTAACTCAATAACTCAAAACCAAAGTTTATACCCCATAAGATTATGCTAATGTGTCTGTGCATGTAAGGAAACTAAAATTAATCATCCCAAAACATGTTATTGCAAACCATGATTAAAACCACAAACTTTAAATCACAGGTTTCAAAAATTCAAAACATACTCAAAAATTGCAAGTTATGCACCTACATAAGGTATTAATCCTTTGAATCATGTCAAAACATACTATCTAAAAATAAAACAAAATAAAATAAAAAACAAACTAAGAAAATAAAATAAATATAAGAAAATAAAATAAATAAAAATCCTAATACAAGAAGAATTTCACAAATTTTCCCCATATGCAATAAAGCACAAAAATAGGCATCGCCTCACCCCCAAACTTAAACTGTACATTGTCCTCAATGTACTATCAATCAAAGCAAAGAGAAGAGTAAGAACGATGTTACCAGGACCATAGAGTAGTGGAAAGAAAATAGAGTACATCACGAGCACGAAGGCAATGCAAGCACACCCCCAAACTTGGATGTTTCAATCTGTCAAAACAAACCACTATACCCCAAAAATCAAGTGAAAATAGTATGGGTGAAAATAAATATGAAAGAGAAAAATCCCAAAAAAAATAAAATATAAAATATTTTTTTCATTTTTCAATTTTTTGTTCATAATAAAAATCTAACTACAAAAAGAGAAATAAAAAGAAAAATAAAAACTAAAAATAAAATAATATACAAAAGATGGTTACCTTCCGATCAAGCATGTGGTGGTGACTGAGCATCTGGATCTAAGTTTGCTTGGCGCATCAGTGCACGCATCATCCTCCTCATCTCTAGTTGCTCTTGGCGAGTGTCACGAAAGTGATCCGCCATCTCTGCTCTCATTGCACCAAACTGTGTGGAGACCTCTGTCTGTAAGGTGCCAAACTGGGCTGTCAACCCAGCAATCTGCCCTTCTAAGTATTGATAATCATGGCCACCAGCCTGTGCATGCACTTCCTCTTCCTCTGCCTCCATCTCCTCTGGATCGTCCACCGGTGGTGGTACATCTACATGCTCTCCTCCTTGGGCCAACCGAGATACCTCACCAGGTGCCGCTATGACTCTCTGGTGCATATGAGATCAACTCAAGTTCCAGTCATGCGTGCCATAATGAAGGTCATGTGGAAAGGCAAGCTCGTCCTCGTGGACTGCGTACCCCTGTGATACAAGCAACTGGTGAATAATAGTAGGGAATGGAAACTCCCAGTCACTTGCACTGTCTGGTACCTTGGCCACAACCTTGGAATAGAATTTCTCCATCTGGCCCCAGACAATCTGTGGGAATGACAGCCAATGCCCAAAATGTATGGCATATAAGGCTCTGAGGAACTCTTGACGTCTTTCGGTTTTATGTCCAATTGGACATACATTCTTGAGTAGCACAGCGTCAAGGAACCATAAATGATTTGGCATTGAAGACTTTGAAGCTGCATTCCTTTTTGGCCCAGAAAATTGGTTGGCACACAATCGTGCAACCACATTGCCCACCGACAACTCAGCTGGGCATTCATGAGGACAACCCATGGCAATGGCAATGGATGACATGTCCACTCGAACTATTGTTCCATCTACGGAAGAAGTAAGCACATCCCGTTCATCAGGTTTCGGCATCAAGTTTTGATAAAATACCTTGACAAGCCTCGGGTAAATAGTAGATGAGAGTGGAACAAAAATGGATGCCGACCGACGACGACGGATGTCGGAAATCCCCCATCGTGTCTCGGGAAACATACCATACAGTTCGGCTATGTCAAACGTTGTTTCATAGTTCAACGCCCTTGGATGCCATCTCTCTTGAATACCGTCTCGGCGAGATCGTGAAGAACCTGTGGTCGGATCATTCCTCGCTCGGCGAGGATTACGTGAACTTGAAGCATCTTGGTGACTTGCTCTCTTTGGTGCCATAGAAGTAGAAAAAGTGTAATTGAGGAATTAAATCGAACACTTGGTGTGCACAATTCTTTTGTAACCTTCAACCTCCTTTTTTCGGCAATTTTTCCACCCAAATCGAACAAGTAATTGCACCAAATTGATCCCCCAAACTTGGTCTTCAAAAGCCCTCAAAAAGATTTGAACAATTTCTTCAAGGAAAAACTTCACTTACTTCGATGTTGAACTTGAAAAAGTGTGAGCTTCCTTTGAGAACTAGTGATTTTTGATCCACTTTGATGTTGAAGTTGATGTTGATCAATGCTGAATCCTTGTATAATAATCACTAATTGAAGAAATTATTTTTCTGGATGATATAGGACTTGAATTGGAGTTCAAAGAGGCTTAGGATGCAAGTAGTAGCAACATAGGAGGATAAGGAAGCTTTAAATACCAAAACAATTCGGGCAGCCCACATTTTTGCCTTGGGCGATCGATCCCCCCAAGGATGGGCGATCGATCGCCCACCTGGTGGGGCTGATCTTCAAGAAATTTCATGGGGTGATCGATCCCCCTTCTGAAGGCCTGTTTGACCCTCCATCGCCCAAGGTCGACCGAGACTTGATATTTTTGAGTCTCCATCGCCCAAGGTCGACCGAGAGCACGATTTTTCACCCGTCTTGAGTCCAAATACCTCGGTACACCTCTTGGCATCCTCCGGAAGCAACTTATACATCAAAAACTTCAAAGAAAAAACATTAAAACGCAACTAGAATTGAAGAAAAACTTAAGAAAACTAAAATCAAAAAAAAAAAAAATTAAAATTAAAGAAAACTAAAAGAAATAAAGGATAGAAATACATACAAAACCTACAATTTAACGTTCGTAGGAGACGATTGACTCTCCAAAGGGATTAAGTCGGATAGACGGGATCCGTCAAGTCGACGGACTCCACGTCTCTTCTTGGCACACATCCTTCCACACAATGTTTCAACCTTTGGCCATTAACTTTTATCAAATTGATTTCAAACAATTGCTCATCCGGGAATGAGTCTCGAATAGGTAATGCATAGATCACCGGCTCAAACTCGATTCGAGATAAATGATCTGCAACCACATTCTCTGTCCCCTTTTTGTCTTTTATCTCTAAATCAAATTCTTGCAGCAATAAAATCCACCGAATAAGACGCGGTTTGGTTTCTTTCTTTGCCAATAAATGTCTCAATGCTGCATGATCAGAATAGACAACCACCTTGGATCCCAATAAATAAGAACAAAACTTGTCCAAGGCAAACACTACAGCTAGAAGTTCTTTCTCTGTGGTTGTATAATTGAGTTGAGCATCAGAGAGAGTCTTACTAGCGTAGTAGATGACATGTGGTCGTTTCTCTTCTCTCTGTCCCAACACGGCTCCCACTGCATAATCAGAGGCATCACACATGATTTCAAAAGGTACAGCCCATTTTGGAGACTGCATGATTGGTGCTGAGGATAACAGAGACCGAAGCTTTTCAAAAGCTTTCACACACTCTTCATCAAAGATAAAGGGAACATCCTTAGACAACAAATGGCACAATGGTCGAGCTACTTTACTGAAATCCTTGATGAATCTTCTATAGAACCCGGCATAGCCTAAGAAAGATCGAACTTGCCTTACCGAAGTTGGATGAGGCAAAGTTGCAATTAGGTCGATCTTTGCTTTATCAACTTCAATGCCCCTCTCTGAAACAATATGGCCCAATACAATACCCTCTTTCACCATAAAATGGCTCTTCTCCCAACTAAGTACCAGATTCCATTCTCGACACCTCTGAAGCACAAGTGATAAATTGCTCAAACAATGTTCAAAAGATGATCCAAAAACAGAGAAATCATCCATAAACACCTCCAAGAATTTTTCCACCATGTCAGAAAAGATGGCCATCGTACACCGTTGGAATGTAGCCGGAGCATTACATAATCCAAAAGGCATACGACGATACGCAAAAGTACCAAAGGGACAAGTGAAAGTGGTCTTCTCTTGATCTTCTGGATCCATAGCTACTTAGTTATAACCAGAGTAACCATCCAGAAAGCAATAATAGCTCTGACCAGCTAACCTTTCAAGTATTTGGTCAATGAATGGAAGGGGGAAATGATCCTTTCTTGTCATAGAATTGAGCTTTCTGTAATCAATGCAAACACGCCATCCTGTGGCAGTACGTTGTGGGACAAGCTCTCCCATGGAGTTAGGGACAATGGTAAGACCAGATTTCTTTGGAACCACTTGTGTCGAACTCACCCATGTGTTATCAGAAATTGGATAAATGATTCCTGCATCAAGCAACTTGACAACCTCTTTCTTTACCACCTCCTTCATGTTGGGGTTCAACCGCCTCTGTGCCTCTCTAGTTGGCTTACATCCTTCTTCCAAATGGATTTTGTGCATGCACACTGAGGGATCAATGCCCTTAAGATCAGCAACACTCCATCCAATTGCTTCCCGATGTTGGTATAAAACCTCTACTAAGCTCTTCTCTTGAATTTCTGTCAGATCAGAGGCAATTATAACAGGAAGAGTTTTCTGTGCCCCCAAGAATACATACTTCAATTTGTCAGGCAAAGGCTTCAACTCTAATTCTGGAGGGGACTCCAATGAAGGCACTAAGGGAGTGCTAGAGAGAAAAGGTAGTGGCTCAATTGGAATTCTCCATGGTGGAGTATTCTGAATAGCATCCACTTCCAGCATAGCATGCACTTCTTCACACAACCCTTCATCATTAATGTTCTCAAAGTCATATAAAGACTTACATACCTCCAGGGAGTTTCGAGATATAGAGGATGAGACAAATTCCTCCACACATTCATCAATATCATCCATGCAGAACACATCACTCTGATCTGGAGGGTGTTGGATAGCATTGAACACATTAAGCTTGACATTCATGTTGCCAAAAGAAATATCCATGATCCCCGACCTACAATTTATGCAAGCATCAGCAGTAGCTAAGAAAGGTCGACCAAGGATCACAGGAATGTGCCTCTTCGGATTGTGAACCGGCTCAGTGTCAAGTACAATGAAATCAACAGGAAAGTAGAACTTGTCCACTTTAATGAGCACATCTTCTATGATTCCTCGGGGTTGCTTTGTTGATCTGTCTGCAAATTGTAATACCACCGAGGTAGGCTTCAATTCTCCCAAGCCCAATTGTAAGTAAACTGAATAGGGTAGCAAATTCACACTCGCACCCAAATCAAGAAGAGCTTTATCCACATGGTGCTCCCCAATAATGCATGAGATAGTTGGAGCACCAGGATCTTTGTACTTGGGAGGAGTACATTGCTGAATTATTGAACTCACTTGTTGTGGCAGCATTACTTTCTTTGGCACATGGCTTTTAGAACGCCTTTTCTGAGTGCACAAGTCCTTCAAAAATTTTGCATAAGGAGAAAATTTGCTTGATGGCATCAAGGAGTGGCAAATTAATCTTCACTTGGCGAAACACCTCCATCATGTCATGCAGCTTGTCCCCTTGCTTCCCCAATTTAGATGCTTCAAGAAAACGTTGTGGGAATTAATTAGGGTTTCCCGCAGCACTAATCAGGTGGGTTTTTCCTGCTGACTTCGGCCCAACTTTTGACCCACTAGAAGTCCGATTCACGAAATTTTCGTGAAATACAAAAGTGTGCAGAATCAAATTTCGTTCAACCCAGCACGAAAATAATGTCGATTTGAGGCTCGAAAATAAGACTTCTGGTCCGTTTTCCAAAACGGGATTAAGACTGCATTATGCGCAGATTTGGGCTTCAGGCCCGAAACCTTCTTAAGCAGCTGTAATTCTCTTGGACCTCTTTCTTGGGCTGATTTAAGTTGAAATAAATGGTTGAGTGAATCTCCTTGATGTAGGCTTCATCTCACCATTTTGGATGTCTTCTTTAAAAGCCCAAAATCACGGTTTTAACTGAAATAATTATTAAGGCCCTGAAAATACTGAAAACACTAAAACAAAGTAAAATCACAAAATAATCTATCACTAAGAGAATAAAATACATAAGTTAAGAGGCTAGAATGCGTAACATTCAACGCCTATCATGCTTCAATCAAAAGGAGAGAGATGATGAACTCAATGAGAGAAAATCTTTATTGATTTTATTTTTGAGAGCACACATACACGAAGTGTTTAAGTTGTGATGTTCTTCTTCATCTGATCAATGGAAGCTTCAAGACATCATCAGTCCACACAGTTGATCAAGAGCAGCAGAGGTTGTTTCTTCAAACTACAAGATTTTATCTGAAGAGGAAGAGAAATGATCACTACGAAGGGAACAAAATTCTTGCTGAGAATTGTTGTTCTTTTAGCTACCTTTCTGTAAGGATTGTGACGTAAGCCAGAAGTCTACAGCAGTTGGACATGTTGTCACAATCATAAGCCTGAGGTGTTCCGCATCAGATCCTTGACAGAGTGAAGAGGGGTGTGAGTTTGGGATAGAGTCTGATGTACTTTGCTTCGAGATAGTGGATTGGTTTCTCTGGGGTTTCTGCCTCACCCCCGTGGTTTTTCCCATCTTGGGTTTCCACATAAAATTCCTGGTGTCATCTCTAACTTTTCCTTACTTGCTTTATTTATTTTGTGATTGGTTTGGATGCTTAATTAATAATAATTGTGGGTAATTAATCAATCATAAAAATTGGGCAAGATGACATATTCACCCCCCCTCTAGGTCTAAGGATTAGCATCTCACTCTAAATTAACTAAACTGCTTCCGCACCGCGTAACTCACAGAAGAGACCCTTACTACGGATGGATTGATAAGCTAGTCCCCATTGAAGTGATTTCTGGATTTATGTGGTGTGAGTTATATATATATATATATATATATATATATTGTGGCTTGCTCAATTTGATATATATATATACATATGGATGCAAATGCATTGAGATGTGAAGCATCACTCATGATTTGAAAAACGTGATTGTTTATGGGTTAAAAGCATGTATACTTGTCATGTAGACATGTAGTGATTTCATATGCATCCATGCTTGGCCGCCTGAGTTAGAGTGGGGTTGGGTGGATCATTCCTACTGAGCCGCAGTGTTGCTCACCCCCTATTTATATAAACTTTTTCAGATAAGGCGCCGATGGAGGATGAAGCATGATTTGCTCAATGGACCTTGTTGGGTTCTCTTTTTTTGGATTTTTTATCTTTTGGGATGTAGATAAATGTCCATGCCGGCTTGTGGCATGTTGAGTATAGTTGTAGTGTTGCCTTTACGTTTGTATCTTCTTTTGTTTATGAATTCCAAATGTAAATGTCACACTTGTAGGAAGGAGACTTTTGAGAAATATATGTATAATGATTTCTGTCATTTAAGACTTGATGAATGTATGCTTAAAGGACTATTTGACTTCTTTTATGTATGGTGTTATGGAAATGAATTTAGGAATCAAAGATGGTTTATTCACTTGAGTTTCGGGTGTATTGTGAACCTAGGAAATTTCTATGATTATGAAGGAATTGAGATTTAAACGCATATGTTGGTGTGTGTGTATGATGTTATATCATTTGTAATTAGTGTTGGACTCTTTCATTTATGTTATAGACCATGTATGAGAGGTTCTAGGATGATAGAAGGTGGATTGGGCTCCAAACAGATCATATATAGGGTTGTTGGAGGAGCTGGGGAGAGCATTTCGATCATACGAAATGCCTATTTCGCACAATCGAAACCCCCATTTCAATCGTGCGAAGGGGTGATGATTTATGATAATTTTAGGGTCCAGACAGGAGGAATTTCGATCAATCGAAACCCCCATTTTGATCAATCGAAATATTGCAGGTCTGAGGTCCTGAGAGGGTGAAATCTTCACACAATCGAGATTTATTTCGCACAATCGAGATGCCAGTTCGATCAATCGAAATCCCATTTTCGATCAATCGAAATCACTATTCACAGCATTTTTCAAAACTTCGTTTCGACTTAATTTCTTCGTTCTAGATCGGAATTGAATGTGGTTTTTTTTTAACTTGAGTATTTTTGGATTCTCTATCCAATGGTGCAGGTTCCAGTTTCAGTTTCTAAATACAGTAATTTTGAGGCTTGAAAGTGAGTGATTCTCAAAGGTGCGGGCAAGAAAATTTCCACTAAGGTGTGTGATTCGATATAGGACCCATGGGGGTTGGTTAAGATGGAGTTGTATGCATTTATATGCAAGAATTGAGTTAATCTTCCGCGGTGAATGAGGGTCTATGGGGCTAAATAGACAGTTTAACCTCCGGTTCTCCGAGAGTTAGAAATTGGGGCATTATAGCATGGTATCAAACCTTGATACTAACGCATGACTGTAATTGAGATTGTTCATGGGTTTGAGTGAACGGGTTCACACTCGGGATTCGGGGTCGGTCCGAGGGAGTCTCGGCGGTCCGGATTCTGAGGCGTGACAGAAGGCCCTCTTGAATTTGTGGTCACCAATGACACAAGAGATTGTTGGGGCACCCAAATCCTTGAATTTTGGTGGGGTGTTATGTTAAACAATTGAACTTACTTGCTCAGTTAAATGGGCTTTCTTAGGAACTTTGTTCCTAGATTTATGCTTTTGAGTGCATAGGTCCTTTAAAAATTTGGCATAGGAGGGAATTTGCCTTATAGCATCTTAGAGAGGAAGACTAATTTTAACTTGTTTAAAATTTTCTATCATATCTTGGATTTTCTCTCCTTGCTTCCCAAATTGAGAAGGTTCCCGTAATCTTTGCAGAAAGGGAACTCGAGGTATATATGAAGCCTCTCAAATTGGAATTAATGAGAATTTAGTTTCATTTTCCGTTCCTTTGTCTTTTGGATTATTGGAAGCTTCTTTGGGATTTATAGGACAATTATTTAGATTTATAGGGATCTTTGGATTCATCGGATGCTCACACTCTTTCTCTCTTATTATATCAATCGGATTCTCTAAAACTCTACCACTCTTTAAAGTAGTAATTGATTGAGCTTATTCTTGGTTAAACTCAAAGGAATGAGAAGCATCATCAATTACTTGCACTCCATTAGGGTTTGCCACCGTTTGGCTAAGCAATTTTGCACCCTCTTTACGATTCATTGTGTTAGCTAGCTATCCCAGTTGGGACTCTATCTTTGCAATAGATTGTGAGTGGGCGTTGATCTTTTGGGTATTACTTTCAATATTGCCTAATGCAGCCAAAACCTTTTCCTCAAAACTGGGGTTTCGAGAAGGTGGTTGATTAGGAGTGTAACAGAAACTTAAATTTAGACTCGATTGATAAGGTCTAGGTTGGAATTAAGATTGACCTTGATGTCTATGTGCTCCCCGAGATCCTTGATTTTTACCTTGGTTCCCATATTGTAATTTGTTTTGATCTCACCATCTGGGATTATAGGAGTTTTGATAAGAACCTTGACCCGACCTAGAATAAAGTGCATTGGCTTGCTCTTGTGAAAATTTAGGGTATTGCCCCACATGAGGACAATCATTTATATAATGAGAAGGACTAGAGAAAAAAGAACACACATCGTATGTGGGATAAAAAGAAGGATTAGGAACAAAAGGAGGAGGAGAAGAAGAAGAAGACCCAGCCAGCATAACTTGATCAAGTTTCTTTTCTAGGGCTTCTATCTTCCTATCAATTGTTTGCTCCTTACGCATTTCAAAAATGCTTTCAGTTTGAGCATTAAGAGGAGCAACTACCTTATTCTTCCACACATTGGAAGAATGATGAGACGAATTTTCCTCAAGTTCTCAAAGAGTATCCACGCTTCATTGGGACTTTTTAGAAAAAATGTACCCCCACAACTAGCATATACCATCTATTTGTGGGGCTCTCCTAAACCATCGTAAAATCCTTGCACCAATTGTCATTTAAGAATAGAATGGTGTGGGCATGACCTCAAAAGGTCCTTCATCCTTTCCCATGTTTCACGAAAAGCTTCTCCTTCCCTTTGAGAGAAACCGATGATGGCTCTCCGCGAATCATTAGTTTTTCCCCTTGGAAAGTATTTCTTTAGAAACTGTCATTACATTTCTGCCTAATAGTTAATGGAATTTGGCTCTAAAGAGTTAAACCATTGTTTGTCGTTATCCTTAAGCGAGAAGGGAAAATATGACGTCTTAAGTTGTCTTCCGCTTGTGTATTCAATTGTAGAGTCGAACACACTTCTAAGAATTTATCTATATGTTTATAAGGATCTTGGTTAGAAAGCCTATGAAAACAATTGAGAAGATTAATTGTTGAGCATTTGATTTCGAAATTATTCCTCCTCGCATTTAAAAAATGAATACAAGAAGGAGATGTATAGGTAGAGGGACCATAAAAATCTTGAAGAACCTCACCACCCGATGGGGGTGGTAAAACAGGATTTTGTTGAACATTTAGGTTATCATTATTTGTCATGGTTTCTCTCTTATGTTCTCTAAACAATATAGGGTCCCTAGGAATGCTACTATGTTGTCTAAGAGTTCTTTCAAGCTCAAGATCACACATCAACAAAGGTAATGACAACGATCTCCTACCTTGCATATGAATAAAACAAAATCGAAGCTATATGCAAAAACAAAAATTTAAACACTTAAGTGTAAGAAAGTTGGGTACTATACTCACAAAAGTTCCAAGCTTAAGTCCCGACACCTTGATCATATAAGTATCTAAAATAAAACACTTAAGAAATAAGAACCAAAATAATTATAATTAAAGAATTTAAAGAATGAGTTAAGTTAAAATTCAAACAAGACTCAATCCTCTAGTTTTAGCGATTAAACCGTAGTCCCTGACAACGATGCCAAAAATTGTTGTGTGTAGAAATTTATAATTTATATTTACCACTCACAATAGAACGAATCCTTGAAGGATAGGGCACTAAGTTGAGGGTGTCGATCCCAGAGAGACTACGTAGGAACAATTCACTAAACGTCGAAGGTTGGTTCTAGTTTAAATCACAACTACGTGTTGGGTTGCTTGCTTACTTTACTTCAAAGCATAAGTGATAATGAAAATGCGGAGTTTGAGAGAAGAGTAAAGGATTAGGGTTAAGACTTCACCACTAGCCTGATAATACGTCAAACTTATAATAAATTGGGAGAATTCATGCAATTGTATACTAAGGGGTGCAAATGGCTTATGGCCTACAATGCTACTGTCAAAAGGATACATGCACCTTAAAATACTATAATTCATCTTTGAGACATGTAAATTACCTACCTACCTACTTGCCTAGATACCTAATTAACTAAGTGTAGCTAATTTACCATCTCATAGCATGGACTATGCAAATCTAGCTATGCATGTTGAACTGAAAACTAGTACCAAGCCATCACGTGTAGTCCTTGTAGAACTACAAGTGTTTGAAGATCATGAGAGGAAAATAAGCATTCTAAGACAAGAAAGATAAATTACACACACGAACATAAGGAATTTGTAAACTTATATTACTTATAAGGCTCAAGGCATAGTACATATACATAAAAATTACATAAAAAAAAACCTCAATTCACTAAACTTATAACATATTTACAAGACTAGGGTTTTTCAAAACCCTTGAGAAGGATTAGTTGATCATGGTGGGATGGAAGCACTCCATAGACAGAGATGAGCTCAAAATGGTCTTCAAGGCCTTACAAATCCCTCTTTGAAGTATTCCCCCTCTAGAACTTCACTTTCTCTCTCTAGAATTTTCAATATGCTCTCTATTACAAGAAGTTGTGTATTACTGTTGCGCTACTCGTAATTTAGAAATTTACCACTCGCAATAGAATGAATCCTTGAAGGATAGGGCTCTAAGTTAAGGGTGTCGATCTCACAGAAACTACATAGGTATAACTCGCTAAAGGTTGAGGGTTGGTTCTTATTTAAATCACAATCATATGTGGTAGTTTGGTACCCTATTGTTAAAGAATAAAATATAATTGAAATACAAAAGGTTGAGAGAGGAGAAAAGGACTAGGGTTCAGACTTCACCACTAGCCTCGTAGTATGTTACACTTCAAACAAATTTGGGGAATTTATGTAAATGTGTACTAAATGACGCGTTGACAAGTCTCAGGTACAATGACATCGCCAAGAGAATACACACACCTTAATGTACTATAACCCATCTTCGAGAAGCGTGAATTCTCTACCTACCTACTTACCTAATTATCTAATTACCTAAGTGTAGCGAAATCACCATTTTTAAGCATGGCCTATGTAAATCTAGCTATGCATGTTATAGTGAAAATTAGTCTCAAGCCATCACTTGTAGTCCTTATGAAACTTACAAGTGTTTGAGGAGCATGTGAAGAATTTAAGTATTTCTAAGACAAGAAAATAATTTACAACACATGAACATGAATAATTTGTAAACTTATATTAATTAGGCTCAAGGCAAGAAACATATACACACAATACATAAAAATCCCAAATTCATTGAACATATTTATAAGACTAAGGTTTGTCAAAATCCTAGAGAAGGATTAGTTGATCATGGTGGGCTGGAAGCACTCCATAGACAGAGATGTGGTCCCATGCTCAAAATGGTCTTCAAGGCCTTACAAAGCCCTCTTTGAAGCTTATCCTGTCTAGAACTTCACTCTCTCTCTAGAATTGTAAAAATATGTTATCTATTACAAGAATTGTGATATATCTCTTTATTACATATTCTCTAGCTATTTATCTGATTTGAGGCTCAAAATATCACAGAAATTCCATTCAGGGCTTTATCCAAGCAAAATTCGACAAGTGGCAAGTGAAAAAAATATCTTCTGCAGGTTTGGGCGATGCATCGAAGTAGGGACTTCGATGCATTGAAGCTACGATGCATCGAAGCTGGCACTTCGATTCATCGATCTCTTCTTATTCTACAAATCTTCAAAAATTTAGCTTCCTGACTCTAGTCTTGACACTCCATTCACTCTTCCTAGATGTAAACTTTCCATGAAGTATAGAAGGACATAGGAATGCATTCTTGAACTAATAAAGCAGTCGAATTATGCAGAATTCTGAGTTTGAACCTGAAATCATCAAAAACATAAAACACATAAAAACTATACAATATGTGCAGCTATGGGATCAAAATGCATAAGTAAAGGCACGAGAATGTCTAACATTCAACGCTTATCACACCCCCAAATTTAGATATTGCTAGTCCCTTAGCAATACAAAATGAAATAAAATAAAATAAAATAAAATTAAGTGACTACTCTAATTCTGCTTTCGTGGGAAACACAGCTACATTGAGCGAATGCAGCAAGCCTTTTAAACTCCTAGACACGTCTAGTGGATGAGTGAAGTCTCATTAGGTTTAACACGCTTGTTAAACTCACAAAAGTATGCAAAAATGATGGTTTGCTCAGTCATCAACTAGAAAAGAGTGATACCCTAAGTGATGCTCAAAATGACAAATGCAACAAGTATTATGGAGCTATATAGACATCAATAGATATAAATCGTTAAAAATCAGAATTAGGCAACAGTCCCCACATAATGGTCAGTCTGATACAGATACAAGTACAAACCCTAAAATCCTCTTTGAAAAGTGAACATACATTAAATGCGTGGTTTATTGCCATTAATGGAGAAAAAAGAAAACATCCATTCTTAGAAGAAACAACTTTCAGCAACGGATCACCAAAGCATAATACTAGCTACAAAAATATTTACAAACATTTAAGCACAATCGACTGTGCAATGCCTAAGTCCTTTAAGCTTTCTAGCAAGCCCATGTAACAGTGTTGGGTCAATAACTCCCAAACCAAACAATTTTAGGGCATTAGGTGAAGAAACACCCCTCAGACTTAATAACCAAGCTCACTAGGCTACGAACTTAAACGAGCTAATTGTTTCTTTATTACTCAACCTTGCACACCTTTTAGATGTGAACACTCCATGTTTCCTGACGCACAGAGGCCCGGTTTAATGAGTGAGAAGGCTTATTGCCAAATTTATTTTTGTTTTTTTGTTTTGTCTTTCTCTTTTTTAATCAGTTTGCTCTATAAAAAGCTCAAATAAAAATAAACATTTTCAAAATTCTCCATACGATGTATACCCCATAATTGAATATATGCATGCATGTTTGTGCCATTAAGGAAAAATTTAGGGGAAGAACTGTACAATATTTAAAGACTGAACCAAAAATGTAAACCGTTCTAACCTAACATAATTTAAAAATTCCACTACATTTGGATGTCAAAGCTCCTAATTATAAGATGCATTTATCGATGACGTTATGGGTATCACATCTTCAAAAAGAAATAGATAATGGCGAACATGAAATAAAGATACAATATATACAAAATTAAAAATACAACCCAGTGTATGCAATTTATGCAAGTGTACCGTACCCCCAAACTTAAATTAAACATTGTCCTCAATGTTGCCCTAAAAAGAGTTAGAACAATGTTACCGGTGGATTGATGGGGCTCAAAAAGGTAAAACATCAACCATAAGGGTAGTGGGTACACAGGTACGGGGGACAAGTGGGGAATCAAAACCTACACAAGTACAAGTATATACCAATATAACATACACGAACTGGAAAAGTAAATAAAAACAAAAGACAAAAACAAAGTAAAGATAACAAAAAACTGATAATATTCCATTAATTTAAACATGTGTGATACAAATGCTGGAATTTATGGAATACAAAAGAATTGCTTTACAAAGCAACAAAACAGAGTGCCACACGACACTAGACAGTTCTATGACTATAAGTACAAAAACATACGGAAATGAAATTGAAAATAAGAATAAAAATACAAGAAGCACAAATAACTAGGGCTAAGCGGGTGGCGGTGGTCGTGCAGAAGTAGAAGCATCCATGCCAAGTGCCTACCGAAACAGCTGTTGGATCTGCCACTAGCCCGTAATAATGGTATCTAGGCGTGCATCAGTCTGCTGGCGATGCTGAAATGCAAGCTGGTTGTCTTGCATCAGACTAACCATGCCTTCGCCGATAGTACCTAAAAAGTCATTTGTTTACTACCGATGCTTGGCAAACTCAACCTATAACTGCTAGAGGCTAGCACTGAGACACTCTAAGCCCGTGGCTAAATAGTCATAATTGGTATGGCTCATGGTAGGGGTATTTGAGTTTGCCTCAACATCAGTGTCCTCCCTCTCAGAGGCGTATATATCAGGGTTGCCCTCTTTAACCTCAGGAGCAACATTGGAAACAAGTATCACATAGGTAAGCATGTTACTCCATCTATGAAAGGTAAAGTGAGGGGGTGCCTCACTCGCAACCTCATCAGGAAGAAAATGGAAGTGTGCACAATGAAGGAGAGTCGTGATAAGAAATGGGAATGGTAGACAAACATTGGCCGTCCTCAGAGTGGGACGACCAAAGAGCTGCTCCCATAGCCGAGACATCTAGCCCTAGATAATAGCTAGAATGGAGAACCAAAATCCAAAATTAAGGGCATACAAAGCCCTCAAAAAGTTGCCACGATGATCTGATCTGTGCCCTATGGGATGTGTATTCCACTAGAAGATTGTGTTGAAGAAAAACAATTTCCTTGGGCATAAAGATCTAGTAGTGTAGGAGTTGGTGGGAGGATCCAAAAAATGACCCCAAAATATGCGTCGGATCATAAAAGAAATGGATAGGTGGGAAGGAATGTCGGGAAAATAGGGTATCTCCTCTCCCAAGTGAAGGTCTTTGGATTCCTCATGCGGACACCCGATGTAGTCAACAATGTCCCGGATGGTGATGGTAATAATGACACCATCAACAGTGGTGCACAGTGTATCCGGGGTATCAAGTTGGTAGGACATGTTCATATAGAATACACGAACTAGT
Source organism: Cornus controversa (assembly GCA_026545225.1). Taxonomy (NCBI): domain Eukaryota; kingdom Viridiplantae; phylum Streptophyta; class Magnoliopsida; order Cornales; family Cornaceae; genus Cornus; species Cornus controversa. The sequence goes on from CM048845.1 coordinate 59,746,065, forward strand.
CGTGGGTAGAAAATCTCAATAGCAGACACCAAGTGACCAAGCAAATGATGCTCAATGAGGGAAAAAAGAGACTATGCTACGTATGGCTCCTCTGTAAAGTCATCAATGTCCACCCTATGCTCAAGGTGGAAGTCTCTGGTCGCCCATTAACCCCAAGGAATGTCTCGAACAAGAATAGGAGGGGCCTCGTCACTTGCCATAGGCAAAGAATGTGCCAAAGAGTGTAGATAGAAGTGAACCTGGCAACACAGATTACACCAGTGATTCAAGGGAAGGGATGATCTAGATGGTGGGGCTTGGTTGGTGGTTTCAGATGAGCAAGAAAAAACTGAAAGTCGTGAGAGAGAGAGAGGGAGAAATGAGAGGAAAAGATGAGGGGTTTGAATATTAAGTGACTGCATGCACAGTCACGAGCCTCAGTGCGATGCATTGAAGTGGCTACTTTGATACATCGTCGTTGTCGATACATCGAACTAGAGATCTCGATGCATTGACCATCTATCAAGGTGCAGAAGCTGCTGGAATTGGCAAAAAAATGGGAATTTTTAAAGATCGATGCATCAAAGCTAATGTCGATACATCAAAGCTGTGATGCATTAAAGTATGGACTTCGATGCATCGAAGCTTTCTTGCTAAAAGTTTACAAAATTGCCCCAAATATGGAAGATTTTGAGTTTAACCCTTGATCAAGTCTCTCATACTCAGACATCTCAAAAATATTTAGATACGTTCCTTTTGGATTTGAAGGGTCACACGAAACATGATAGGACCACAAAAATTGTTGCCAAGTTTAACGTCTACGGCGAGACGTGTACACAAGTTTATGCACAATAGCTACCCCAAAGTATTCGCTCTCATGATTCTCAGTGTGGCGAGATGCGTCAAAGGTATTCAACCTAACAGTTATATTCTCGAAGAAGATGTCCAACACCTCGGTACAATAATTAACGTAAGAACTAGGCATAGCCAAGAATGGATGACCTAGAACGATCGGAATATGCCTTGTAGGATCTTGGACAGGTTCAGTGTCAAGGACTATGAAGTCCACCGAAAAATAAAATTTATCCACTTTGATTAGAACATCCTCAATTATTCAACGTGGTTGCCTCACCGAATGGTCGGCAAGTTGCAACACAACTGTGGTTGGCTTAAGCTCTCCTAGCTCTAACTTCTGATAAACCGAGTAAGGAAGTAAGTTAACACTTGCTCCCAAGTCAAGGAGGGCTCTTTCGAATTCATGGTCACCAATGACACGTGAGATTGTTGGAGCACCCAGATCCTTAAATTTTGGAGTGGTGTTAGTTTAGAGAATTGAACTCACTTGCTTAGTTAATTTGACTTTCTTAGGAACTTGGTTGCTCGATTTGCGCTTTTGAGTTCATAAGTCCTTTTGAAATTTAGCATAGGAAGGAATTTGTTTTATAGAATCAAGAAGAGGAAGATTGATTTTTACATGTTTGAAGATTTCTATTATATCTTGCAATTTCTCTCCTTGTTTCCCGAATTGAGAAAGTTCCCTTAACCTTTGAGGAAAGGGAATAGGAAGTTCATATAAAGCCTCTTGAATTAGAAGAGATGAGAATTTAGCTTCAATGATCTTCTCCTTTCCTTTATCTTTTGGATTATTAGAGAACTTATTTGGATTTGTAAGAATATCTTTTGGATTAAAAATGGGTATGTTTGGATTTATCAGACGCTCATATTCTTTCTCCCTTATCTTGTCAATAGGATTTTGTAACAGTCTTCCACTCCTTAGAGTAGTAATTGATTGAGCTTGTTCTTTGTTAAACTCAAAGGAATGAGAAGCATCATCAATTATATACACTCCATTAGGGTTTGCCACCGTTCGGCTCGCAAATTTCCCACCCTCTCGACGATTCATTGCGTTAGCTAGCAGCCCCAATTGGGACTCTATCTTTACAATAGATTGTGAGTGGGCAATGATCTTTTGAGTATTAATTTCGCTATTGCCTAATGTAGCCAAAACCTTTTCCTCAACACTAGGGTTTCAAGAAGGTGGTTGATTGGGAGTGTAGTAGAAACTTGAATTTGAATTGGGTTGATAAGGTCTAGGTTAGAATTGAGATTGACCTTGTTCTCCATGTGGTTCCCGAGGTCCTTGATATTGGTGTTGGTTCCCATATTGGAATTGATTTTGATCTCTCCATCCGGGACTATAAGAGTTTTGATATGATACTTGACTTAGCTAGAATACAGTGCATGTGCTTGCTCTTGTGAGAATTTAGGGTATTGCCCCGCATGAGGGCAATCCTTTATATAATGAGAAGGACTGGAGCAAAAAGAACATACATCATAGGTGGGATGAAGGGTAGCATTAGGATTAGTAGGAGGGGCAAAAGAAGAAGAAGAAGAAGAACCGGCTAACATGACTTGGTCCAATTTATTTTCTATGGCTTCTATCTTCCTATCTGTTGCTTGCTCCTTACGCATTTCAAAAATACTTTCGGTTTTGGCATTAAGAGGAGCAACTACCTTATTCTTCCTCTCATTAGAAGAACGACGAGATGAATTTTTGCTCAAGTTTTCAAAGAGTATGCATGCTTCATCGGGACTTTTTCGAAAGATTGTACCTCCACAACTAGCATCAACCATTTGTTTATGGGGTTCTCCTAAACCATCATAAAATCCTTGCACCAATTTCCATTTGAGAATAGCATGGTGTGGGCATTCATCCTTTCCCAAGTTTCATGAAAAGCTTCTCCCTCCCGTTGAGTGAAACCAATGATGGCTCTCTACGCATCATTAGTCTTTCCCATTGGAAAGTAGTTCTTTAGAAACTCCCATTGCATTTCTGCCCAAGAGTTAATGGAATTTGGCTCTAAGGAGTTAAACCATTATTTGGCTTTATCCTTAAATGAGAAGGGAAAAGTCTTAAGTTGTCTTCCGCTTGTGCATTCAATTGTAAGGTCGAACACACTTCTAGAAATTCATCAATGTGCTTATAAGGATCTTGGTTTGGAAGCCCATGAAAATAACTAAGGAGATTAATTGTTGAGGATTTAATTTTAAAATTATACCTCTCCGCATTCAGAAAACGAATACAAAAAGGAGATGCATAGGTAGATGGATCATAAAAATCTCTAAGAATCTTACCACCCAATGGGGGTGCTAAGATAGGATTTTGTTGAGCATTTGGGTTATCATTATTTGCCACGATTTCTCTCCTATGTTCTCTAAACAATATAGGGTCCCTACGAATGTTACTATGTTATCTAAGAGTTCGTTCCAGTTCAAGGTCGCACGGCAACAAAGGTAATGAAAACGATCTCCTACCTTGCATATAAATTGTCACGCCTCAAAACCCGGACCGTCAGGACTCCCCCAGACCGACCCCAAATCCTGAGTGTGAACCCGTTCACTCAACCCCGTGAACAATCTCAATTACACTCATGCATTAGTATCAGGGTTTGATACCATGCTATAACGCCCCGATTTCTAACTCTAGGAGAACTGGAGGTTAAACTATCTATTTAGCCCAATAGACCCTCATTACCCACATTCACTGCGGATGCTTAACTCAATTCTTGCATATAAATGCACACAACTCCATCTTAACCAATTCCCATGGGCCCTATATCGAATCACACACCTTAGTGGAAATTTACTTGCCCACACTTTCAAGAATCACTCACTTTCAAGCTTCAAAAGTTACTTTGTTTGGAATCTAAAATTGAGGCCTACACCATTGGATAGCGAATCCAAAAATACTCAATTTTAAAAAAAGCCACACTCAATTCCGATCTAAAATGAAGAAATTACGTCAAAATGAAGTTTTGAAAAATGCTGTGAATAGTAATTTCGATAGTGCAAAAATGGGATTTCAATTGTGCGAAACTGACATCTCGATTGTGCGAAATAAATCTCGATTGTGCGAAGATTTCACCCTCTCAGGACCTCAGACCTGCAATATTTCGCACGATCAAAATGAGGGTATTGATTGTGCGAAATTCTTCCTGTCTGGACCTTAAAAATCACCATAAATCATCACCCCTTCGCACAATAGAAATGGGGGTTTCGATTGTGTGAAATAGGCATTTCATACGATCGAAATGCTCCCCACGGGACCTCTAACAACCCTATACATGGTTTATTTGGAGCCCAATCCACCTTCTATTATCCTAGAATTCCTCATACATGATCCATAACATAAATGAAAGTTTCCAACATCAATCTCACACTCAAGATCACATACATAATTGAATTATACATCGAAATGAATCATTATCCTCCACAACCACAATTCATTCACAATGAAAACATCATCAAATGAACTAAGTGACGCCATGGGCATTACATAAACTAAACCATTGTCTTTCCACACCCAACAAGTTTATAATCCAATACATACATCAAAAGTACATATGTCCAAAGTGCAACCACAACTAAAAAGGAAGTCACATGCCACAAGCCGGCATGGATAGCCACAAAATGCTCAACATCCAAAAGATAGCATAAACACCACTAGAGTTCCACTTGGACACTCATATCCCATCCGTCATCAGCGCTTTATCTGTAAAAGAGTTTATAATAAAGGGGTGAGCACCACTGCAGCTCAGTAGAAATACCCCAACCCTCCTATGTGCCAACTCGACACCGACCTATATGGAATGCATATAAATACACTAAATGCCACATCCACAATCTCACAAACCAATCAACAAATGCAATTAAAGAGGATTGCATATTTCACGAATCATGTACAACATGTTCAAACATAAAAGCATTAAAGGGAGTAAATGCTCTCTCTTTCGGTCCTCATCCGATACCCTACATGATTAGCCCGCTCCGAGGATCATGTAACCTTGGACACCTCCGATAACCATCCAATGACCGGGACAACTCCGAAATGTCATTCTACCACAGCAATATATAAGATTACCATAGAGTGAGGGGATAACTCCAAGGCTCACAAATCTTGGACATTCTCCGATAACCATCCAATGACCGGTACAACTCCGAGGGGTCATTAGTATTGGACATACTCCGATCCTAGGCATTAAGCCTTAGTATGGCAGGTCCACTCCGAGGGCCATACATAGTGGATATTTTCACCACATCTCACCACACGGTTGGACCACTCAGAAGCCCTGTGTACCTCATTTGTGTCATTTTTCCCGCAACTTCCCACATATGCAATATGAATGCATAAACACATGGCATTTTATTTTCATGCACTACTCATGCTCCTTGATACTAAAAAGAAGTAAAAAGCATATTTCTCACCACCACACACCACATATAGCACATATATGTATAACACATGCATATATCATCTCATATGCATACAACTTCAAAATTAGCATATTTTACTCACGCTACACTCAATGCATAATTTTAGTACATAGAACTAAACATGCATTCAACAACCACATTCCCACATATAATCACATATATGACACTTGGTACACATTTTCCACATATACACCAAATTGAGCACATAATGCCTATGTATCAATTTCTTACACTCACACCCTTCAAACCCACATGCTACCACCAACACAATGGACACAATTATGAAAAGATAGGACTCTAGAGAAGGAGAAAACATAACTTTTCACACCTCTCACCATCCTAAAGCATGTGAAACACAACCTACACCACTCTTCTTCACCCGAAACCCTAGAATCGACAATTAGAAGAGAAGAAGAACCCCTACCTCAAAAATGAAAATCTTCCAAGCACTTCACCAAAATTCCAGCAATGTCTATCTTGCCGAACCACCACTTTGATCGGTTCAAAGGGAAGCCCTAGTCGTCCCTTACGTATCTCCCTCATTCGGCAAGTCTTGAATCCAAGCCGAACGGGTCCGAAATGTAGGAGAAGGGAGAGCTATGAAGATGGAGGGTCTTAGAGAGAGAAAGAGGCATGAGATATGGCTGGGAGTCTTAGCCACTGATATTTAAAATATCTTGGGCTTACAAAAAGACCAAAATGCCCCCGGCCACTTAACATACCCTCCGGGCCTCCGTTTTCGATTCCGAAAACTCCTACAATCTCGAAATCACTTTTTTAACTCTCTAAACATTTCATCTAAGTCATTCCGAAAAATAAATATTTTTAAAAATTTTTCGGATTACCAGGCCCACTTAAGTCGCATCCCGGGCCCCGGTTTGACCAAATGGTCAAACTTCTCAAAACCTTAAAAACACTCCCCAAACATGTTTTCCACACTCAAAACATGCTAATCACTACTCAAAATGCATTTATGGCAATTATAGTGCAAAAAATGCAAAATCGACCAAAATTGGTCACGGTCTCTACATAAATATACCAAAACTTAAATTATATGCAAAACAAAATTTTAACCTCTTAAGTGCATGAAAGTTTGGTACTCTACTCACAAGGATCCGAGCTTAGGTCTTGATGCCTTGATTAGATAAGTACCAACAATAAAACACTTAAGAAATAAAGATAAAGATACTTACAAATAAAGAATGTAAAGAATGAGTTAAGTTAAAATTTAAACTAGACTCAATCCTCTAATTTAGCGATTCAACCGTAGTCTCGGGCAATGGCGCCAAAAATTATTGTGTGTTGCTGTTGCGCTACTCACAATTTATAAATTTACCACTCGCAATAGAACAAATCCTTTAAGGATAGGGCTCTAAGTTGAGGGTGTCGATCACACAAAGACTACGTAGGTATAACTCACTAAAGGTTGAGGGTTGGTTCTTGTTTAAATCACAACTGTATGTGGTTATTCTCTTACTCGACTGTGAAAGCATAAAATATAATTTAAATAGAAAGGTTGAGAGAGGAGAAAAGGACTAGGGTTTAGACTTTACCACTAGCTTCGTAGTATGTTACACTTCAAACAAATTGGGAGAATTCATGTAAATGTGTACTAAATGACGCGTTGACAAGTCTCACGTACAACGACATCGCCAAGAGAATACACACACCTTAATATAATCTAACCCATCTTCGGTAAGCGTGATTTCTCTACCTACCTGCTTACCTAATTGTAAACTTATATTAATAAGGCTCAAGGCAAGAAATATATACGCACAATAAAAAAAAATCCCCAATTCATTGAAGTTAGAACATATTTACAAATCTAGGGTTTGTTAAAAGCCTAGAGAAAGATTAGTTTACCATGGTGGGCTAGAAGCACTCCATAGATAGAGATGGTCCCATGCTCAAAATGGTCTTCAGGGCTTGATAAAGCCCTCTTTAATGCTTTACCTCTCTAAAATTGTAAAAATATGCTCTCTATTACAAGAATAGTGATATATCTCTTTATTACATATTCTCTAGCTATATATTTGATTTGAGGCTCAAAATATCACAGAAATTCCATTCAGGGCTTATCCAAGAAAAATTGGACAAGTGACAAGTGATGAAAATATCTACGAAAAAAATATCTTCTGTAGGTTTGGGCGATACATCGAAGTAGGGACTTCGATGCATCGAAGTTGGCACTTCGATGCATTGATCTTTTCTTACTTTACAAATCTTCAAAACTTCAGCTTACTAACTCTGGACTTGACACCCATTCACTATTCCTTGATGTAAACTTTTCATGAAGTACGGAAGGACATATGAATGCATTCTTGAACTTATAAAGGAGTTGAATTACGCAAAATTCTGAGTTTGAATGTGAAATCATCAAAAATATAAAAACACATAAAAATTATACAATATCTATAGTTATGGGATCAAAATATATAAGTAAAGGTGCGAGAATGTCTAACATTCAACACTTATCACAAGAATTGTAAGATATCTATCCATTACATATTTCTTAGCTATATATCTGATTTAAAGCTCAAAAGATCACTGAATTTTTGTCCAAGGCATCTTCTAAAATAAATTATACAAGTGGTCAAGTGGAGAAAATATCTTCAAAATAATATCTTCTACAAGAATTTGTGATGTATCGAAGAGGGTGCTTCAATGCATCGAAGCTTCAATCCATCAAAGCTGTCACTTCGATCCATCGAAGTTCCTAACTCTGTAGTCCTTCAAAGCTTAACTTTTTGACTCCAATCTTGACACACCATTTAATACTCCTTGATATAAACTATAGAGACCGTGCCCAATTTTGGCTAATTTTTGAATTTTTCATCATTTATTTCTTTAAATGCATTTCAAATGATATTTAACATATTTGAAATTCTGGAAATATGTTTAGAAGGTTGGAATATAATTTTGAAAAGTTTTGGAAACTTTTGAAAAAGTTTAACTTTTTGGTCAAACCGGGGTCCGAGATGCGACTTAAGTGGGCCCGAAAATTCAAAAAATTCTCAAAAAATATTTATTTTGAGGAATGACTTAAATAAAATGTTTAGAGTGTTGAGGGAGTGATTTCGAGTCCAACAGAGTTTTCGAGAATTAATTCAGAGGTCGGGAAGGTACATTAAGTGACCCGGGGGTAAAATGGTCATTTCACGCCCCTAGGGTTGAGATAAATATCAAAAAGGGTCTAAGGTATTTCATTTTACAGATCTCTCCCTCTCTCTACCTCTCCCACTTCATCTCTCTCCCTTCTCTCTAGATTCTAGGTCACTTGAGCTGTGATTTGGAAGATCCCGAAGAAGGAAAGTGCATAGAGGGCATTGAGGGCTTTGGTTTGAACCGATCAAAGTCCATATTTTGTAAAGTTGAGATGGCTGAGATTTCTCAAAGTGGGATTCAAAGCCTAAGATTTGAGGTAGGGGTGCTAGACTCATCTTTACTTGGATTCTGTAGGTCACATAATTGTGATATGAAAGATAGGTTGAGATTTCTTGAGTTTAGTGTTTTGTGTATATGTATATATATATATATATATATATGAAAATATGATTTATGCACATGGATATGTCTAAAATGTTAGTTAGAGCTTATGTATGTTGCATAGGTGAAGTTGAGACTATGAATGTTTTTGATAAAATTGTATGCATTTGGTGGAAACATTGAAAATCTGAGTTATATTTAGAATTGTGCATGAAAGATATAATTTTCTTGAAAAATGCATAAGCATGATGATTTTCATGGTATGAGTGTGTTGACATTGTGACAAGCTTGGGATGAGAAGGAAGAGTGCATTGTTTTAATAAAAGCATTGCATTGTGTGAATTTTGTGCATTTATTTGATAAGTGTACATTATGTGAAAAGCGAGGTTTTTGGGGCATGTGTGAGAATTAATAAGGGTATTGAACTCTAGGGTGCAAGACCCAAAACTTGGTCAAGCGGGTGTCGCTTCCGTCGGGTTAGTAGCCCGGAAAGGGTGAGCAGAGTATGTGGTCCCAAAGTCACCCTTACTACGGATTGTGATAAGCGAAGTCCTCAGTTAAATTGATTTCTGAATTTATGTGTGATTCGTGTGTGAGTGTGACTCAAAAAGTATATCAATTAAAAATTTTCACACTTCGCAATAGAACGAATTCCTTGCAGAATAAAGCTATCGAAAGGGGTATCGTACCTTAGGGATTATGGTCTGATGAGTTGGAATACGGAATTAATTCTAATTAAATTTATAAAGAAAAGAAATCTGATTTTTAAACTAATTAAAAAGATAAAATAAAGTAAATCAAAGTAAATAGAAAGTGAAGATAATATGAGAGAAATCTAGGGTATTTGACTTCACCACTAACTCCATAATCAATGGTCAATTGAATCAACTATGAGAAATTACATCATGCATAAGTGGTGTCGGTGGCTACAAGCTCACCTTCATCCGTCAAGAAGATAACATATGATTAAGGCTAAGCCGTGGACTATTTTCGATTGGCATGGGCCATCTGCCTAACTACTCTAATCTAGGGTGCAGTATGGTTCATCTTCTCTAGGCATAATCCATCAAAGCTCTTAACAATATATTCAGTGATTACCATTGTGTAATAATCGCTCTCATGATCACAGAAAATAAGAGAGATTGAGTTCAACAACAACAACTAAATATCTAAGACAAGATAAGAAATCATTGAAACTGAATTTACAAGACTTTTATTGCTCAATTGTATAATAAGAATCCTCTGAATTACACAATCTATGCATTAATATAAAGGTCAAACCATTGATGCTTTGTTAGGGCTACATCAAAACCCTAGTGGATGAACTAGCCGCTCATGGTAGAAGAAGAAGCTTCAACTGTTGAGGAAGAAGGCATCATCTTCATGAATTATGCGTATGACTTCGTTCTCCAATGGCTCTACAAATATGTTTCTGTTCTCTGCTCAGCCCTCTCAAACTCTCCAATCTCCCTGTTATCCCCTAAACTCAGCCTCTTATTCTTCACTTTATTCCCCAAGAGAACACACCAAAGTCCTAATCCAATTAGGAATAAATTAGGGTTTCCCGCAACACTAATTAGGTGGGTTTTTCCTGCTGACTTCGGCCCAACTTTTGACCCACTAGAAGTTCGATTTACGGAATTTTTGTGAAATACAAAAGTGTGTAGAATCAAATTTCATTTAACCTCACATAGAAATTATGTCGATTTGAGGCTCGAAAATAACACTTATGGTCCATTTTCCAAAACAGGATTAAGACTGTATTATGCGCAGATTTGGGCTTCAGGCCTGAAACTTTCTTAAGCAGCTGTACTTCTCTTGGACCTCTTCCTTGGGCTGATTTGAGTTGAAATAAATGGTTGAATGAATCTGCTTGATGTAGGCTTCATCTACCCATCTTGGATGTCTTCTTTAAAAGCCCAAAATACAGAAAACACTAAAACGAAGTAAAAATAACAAAATAATCTATCACTAAGAGAATAAAATACATAAGTTAAGAGGCTAGAATGCGTAACATTTAACGCCTATCACACCCCCAAACTTACATATTGTTAGTCCCTTAGCAATAGAATAAAACAAAACTAAAACAAAAGAAACTAACAAATACTAACTAAACTACCCAACTCCACTTTCGTGGGAGAAACGATTGCATTTAGCGTATGCAACATGCCTTTAAACCCCTAGGTTCCCCCTAGTGGACGAGTATAGTCTCGTGAGAGTTTCCAGAAATGTTACCCACAAACATTCAAAATTCTATTTCAACATTAATTCAAGAAGAAGATTACAATACATAGTTACAAACTTGCATTCAAGAATAATTTCAACTTTCAAATTCCATAATTCAAATCAATGGCCCTCATGCATAATTCATATCAACATATCTCAAAATAATTAACTCTAGTTCCGTTGTGTAAAGTGAACTAACAGTCCTCTCACGTAACATAACTCAGCTCTAAATATAGTAAGGCACATACCCCTTCAACTCACTAGCTCCCCTTATTGAAATCATACTTCCAAACATGCATACATGACTTTTTCATTTTTTTTTCATTCTCTTTTTTTTCATTGCTTTATTGGTTGTGCAATGTCTTGATCTATTAAGTTTTCTGAAAGATCCATGTAGCAAGCTTTCATTCAGTGACTCCCAAACCAAATGGCTTTAGGGCACTAGGCTTTAAGATATCCCGAAGACCTAATTACTCGAATCAGTCAGGCTACAAATCAAGACAACCAATGCTCATCTTTTCTCACCCTTTCACTTTTGATGCGAACACTCCGTGCTTCCTGAGGCATAGAGGTCCGGTTACTCATGAAAAGGATCAACTTGATTTGCTTATTCATCACTTTTTTTCTTTTCTTTTTTTTTTCTTCTTTTTTCTCATTGAAGTCAAGTAAAACACATCATCGGTACTCATGCTCAAGAGATACTAATTAATATCAAGCATATGTAACTCAATAACTCAAAACCACAGTTTATACCCCATAAGATTATGCTAGTGTGTTTGTGCATGTAAGGAAACTAAAATTAATCACTCCAAAGCATGTTATTGCAAACCATGATTAAAACCACATAATTTAAACCATAGTTTTCAAAATTTTAAAACATACTCAAAATTTGCAAGTTAAGCACCTACATAAGGTACTAATCCCTTGACTAACGTCAAAACATTCTATCTAAAAATAAAACAAAATAAAATAAAATAAAAAAACTAAGAAAATAAAATAAAATAAAATCCTAATACAAGAAGAATTTCACAAAAATTTCCCCCATAATGCAATAAAGCACAAAAATAGGCATCGCCTCACCCCCAAACTTAAATTGTACATTATCCTCAATGTACACCCAATCAAAGCATAGAGAATAGTAAGAACGATGGTACCAGAAATTCGGAGTAGTGGAAAGAAAATAGAACACACCAAGTTGTAAGAAGGCAATGCAAGCACACCCCCAAACTTGAATATTAGAACCTGTTAAAACAAACCACTATACCCCAAAGATTAAGTGAAATAGTATGGGTAAAAATAAATATGAAATAGAATTTTTTTTTTTTATAAAAATCTAACTACATAAAGAAAAATAAACGAAAAAGAAAAATAAAAAATAAAAAGAAAATAAAATACAAAAGATGGTTACCTTCCTGTCAAGGATGTGGTGGTGACTGAGCATCCGGATCCAAGTTTGTTTGGCGCATCAGTGCACGTTGCATCCTCCTCATCTCTAGTTGGTCTTGGCGAGTGTCACGAAAGTGATCCGCCATCTCAGTCCTCATTGCACCAAACTGTGTGGATACCTCTGTCTGTAGGGTGCCAAATTGGGCTATCAATCCAGCAATCTGTCCCTCTAAATACTGATAATCATGGCCACCAGCTTGTGCATGCACCTCCTCTTCCTTCGCTTCCATCTCTTCTGGATCTTCCACCGGTGGTGGTATATCTATATGTTCTCCTCCTTGGGCCAACTGAGACACTTCACCAAGCGCCGCTATGACTCTCTGGTGCATATGAGATCGGTTCAGGTTCTAGTCATGCATGCCATAATGAAGATCACATGGAAAGGCAAGCTTGTCCTCATGGACTGCATACCCCTGTGCAATAAGCAACTGATGAAGGATAGTTGGGAATGGAAACTCCCAGTCACTTGCACTGTCCGGTGCCTTGGCCACAACCTTGGAATAAAACTTTTCCATCTGGCCCCAGACAATCTGTGGGAACAACAGCCAATGCCCAAAATGTATGGCATATAAGGATCGAAGGAACTCTTGACGTCTCTCGGTTTTATGTCCAATTGGACATATATTCTTGAGTAGAACAACATCAAGGAACCATAAATGATTTGGCATTGAAGACTTGAAAGCTGCATTCCTTTTTGGCCCGAAAAACTGATTAGCACACAAACGTGCAACCAAATTACCCACTGACAAATCGTCGGGTAGAGGCGTATAGATATGAGACAAATCATCTGGGCACTCATGAGGACAACCCATGGCAATGGCAATGGATGACATGTCCACTTGAACTATTGTTCCATCTACTGAAGAGATAAGCACATCCCGCTCATCAGGTGTCGGCATTAAATTTTGATAAAATACCTTGACAAGCCTCGGGTAGATAGTAGACGAGAGTGGAACAAAAATGGATGTCGACCAACGACGACGGATGTCGAAAATCCCCCATCATGTCTCAGGAAACATACCATAGAGTTCGGCGATGCAAACATGGTTTCAAAGTTCAAAGCCCTTGGATGCCATCTCTCTTGAATACCTTCTCGGCGAGATAGTGAAGAACCGGTGGTTGAATCATGCCTCACTCGGCGAGGATTGCGTGAACTTGAAGCACCTTGGTGACTTACTCTCTTTGGTGCCATAGAAATAGAAAAAGTGTGGTTGAGGAATTAAATCGAACACTTGGCGTGCACAATAAAATTGTATCCTTCAACCTCCTCTTCTCGGTAATTTTTCCACCCAAATTGAACAATTAAATGCACAAAATTGATCCCCCAAACTTGGTCTTCAAAAGTCCCCGAAAAGAATTGCACAATTTCACCAAAGAAAAACTTCTCTTACTTTGATGTTGAACTTGGAAAAGTGAGAGCTTCCTTTGAGAAATAGTGATTCTTGATCCAGTTTGATGTTGATGTTGATGATAATCAATGTTGAATTCTTGTTTAATAATCACCAATTGAAGAAAATAATTTTCCGGTTGAAGTAGGACTTGAATTGGAGTTCAAAGAGGCAAAAGATGCAAGTGGTGGCAACCAAGGAGAAGTGGGAGTCCATTTATAAGAAGAAGTCTCGGCCAGCCCCTTTTTATCCTTGGGCGATCAATCCCCCTTGGAGTGGGCGATCGATCGCCCACCTGCTGGTGGGGATCTTCAAAAATTAACATGGGGCGATCGATCCCCCTTGGCTGGGGCGATTGATCCCCCCCCCCCTGAATGCCTGTTAGACCCTCCATCGCCCAAGGTCGACCGGGACTTGATATTTTTGAGTCTCCATCACCCAAGGTCGACCGAGGGCACGATTTTTCACCCATCTTAAGTCCAAATACCTCGGTACACCTCTTGGCATCCTCCGGAAGCAACTTATACATCAAAAACTCAAGGAAAAAATATTAAAACGCAACTAGAATTGAAAGAAAACTAAAAAAAAACTAAAACTAAAAATTAAAATCAGGGAAAACTAAAGCAAATAAAGTATAGAAATACATACAAAACCTATAATTTAACATCCGTAGGAGATGATCAACCCTTGGAGTTGGCTACGTCGGATAAACGGGATCCGTCAAGTCGACGGACTCTACGTCTCTTCTTGGCACACATCCTTCCACACAATGTTTCAACCTTTGCCCATTAACTTTCATCTCACAAATTCCAAACAATTGTTCATCTAGAAATGAGTCTCGAATAGGTAATGCATCGATCACCGGCTCAAACTCAATCCAAGATAAATGATCCGCAACCACATTCTCAGTCCCCTTTTTATCTTTTATTTCCACATTGAATTCTTGCAATAATAAAATCCATCGAATAAGACGCGGTTTGGTTTCTCTCTTCGCCAATAAGTGTCTCAATGCTGCATGATCAGAGTAGACAACCACCTTGAACCCCAATAAATAAGAACGAAACTTGTCCAAAGCAAATACTACTGCTAGAAGCTCTTTCTCTGTGGTTGTATAATTGAGCTAGGCATCAGAGAGAGTCTTACTAGCGTAATAGATGACATATGGCCGATTCTCCTCTCTTTGTCCCAACACTGCTCCCACTGCATAATCAGAGGCATCACACATGATTTCAAAAGGTAAAGCCCATTTTGGAGATTGCATGATTGGTGTAGAGGATAATAGAGACCGAAGCTTTTCAAAAGCTTGCACACATTCTTCATCAAACATAAAGGGAACATCTTTAGATAACAAATGGCACAATGGTCGAGCAATTTTACTGAAATCCTTGATGAATCTTCTATAGAACCCAGCATGGCCTAAGAAAGATTGAACTTGCCTTACCGAAGTTGGATGAGGCAGAGTTGCAATTAGGTCGATCTTTGCTTTATCAACTTCAATGCCTCTCTCTGAAACAATATGGCCCAATACAATACCCTCTTTTACCATGAAATGGCTCTTCTCCCAACGAAGTACCAAATTACGTTCTCGGCACCTTTGAAGCACAAGTGACAAATTACTCAAACAGTGTTCAAAGGATGATCCAAAAATAGAGAAGTCATCCATGAACACCTCCAAGAATTTTTCCACCATGTCAAAAAAGATAGCCATCATACACCTCTGGAATGTCGCCGGAGCATTACACAATCCAAATGGCATACGACGATAAGCAAAAGTACCAAAGGGACAAGTGAAAGTCGTCTTCTCTTGATCTTCTAGATCTATAGCCACATGGTTATACCCAGAGTAGCCATCTAGAAAGCAATAATAGCTTTGACCTACTAACCTTTCAAGTATTTGATCAATGAATGGAAGAGGGAAGTGATCCTTCCTTGTCATAGAATTGAGCTTTCTATAATCAATGCAAACATGCCAACCTGTGGCAGTTCGTTGTGGAACAAGCTCTCCCATAGAGTTAGGGACAATGGTAAGACCAGACTTCTTAAGAACCACTTGTGTTGGACTCACCCATGTGCTGTCAGAAATTGGATAAATGATACCTGCATCAAGTAACTTGACAACCTCTTTCTTTACCACCTCCTTCATGTTGGGGTTCAGTCGCCTCTGTGCCTCTCTAGATGGCTTACAACCTTCTTCCAAATGAATTTTGTGCATGCAAATTGAGGGATCAATGCCCTTAAGATAAGCAACACTCCACCCAATTGCTTCACGATGTTGATATAAGACCTCTACTAAGCTCTTCTCTTGAATTTCTGTCAGATCAGAGGCAATTATAACAGGAAGAGTTTTCTGAGCCCCCAAAAATACATACTTTAACTTGTCAGGCAAAGGCTTCAACTCCAATGATGGAGGAGACTCCAATGAATGCACTAGGGGAGTGCTAGAAAGAGAAGGTAGTGGTTCAATTGGAATTCTCCAAAGTGGAGTATTCTGAATAGCATCCACTTCCAGCATAGAATGCACTTCTTCACACAACCCTTCATCATTAATGTTCTCAAAGTCATAAAGAGACTTACATACCTCCAGGGAGTTTTGAGATATAGAGGATGACACAAATTCCTCTACACATTCATCAATATTATCCATGCAGAACACATCACTCTGATCTGGAGGCTGTTGGATAGCATTAAACACATTAAACTTGACATTCATGTTGCCAAATGAAATATCCATGATCTCTGACCTACAATTTATACAAGCATCAGCTGTAGCTAAGAAAGGTCGACCAAGGATCACTGGAATGTGCCTCTTTGGATTATGAACTGGCTCAGTGTCAAGTACAATGAAATCAACAGGAAAGTAGAACTTGTCCACTTTAATGAGCACATCTTTAATGATTCCTCGGGGTTGCTTTGTTGATCTGTCTGCAAATTGCAATACCACCGAGGTAGGCTTCAATTCTCCCCAGCCCAATTGTAAATAAACTGAATAGGGCAGCAAATTCACACTTGCTCCCAAATCAAGAAGAGCTTTATCCACATGGTGCTCCCCAATGATGCACGCGATAGTTGGGGCACCAGGATCTTTATACTTGGGAGGAGTACACTGCTGAATTATAGAACTTACTTGTTGTGGCAGCATCACTTTCTTTGGCACATGGCTTTTAGAACGCCTTTTCTAAGTGCACAAGTCCTTCAAAAATTTAACATAAGGGGGAATTTGCTTGATGGCATCAAGGAGTGGCAAATTAATCTTCACTTGTCGAAACACCTCCATCATGTCATGCAGCTTATCCCCTTGCTTCCCCAATTTAGATGCTTCAAGGAAACGTTGTGGGAAAGGAGCCTTGGGCTCATAAGGAATTTCAGCACTTGGACTTCTGGTCACTTTTTCTTCTTCTTTCTTCTCACTCACCTTATTATCAATTATTTTCCCACTCCTCAAAGTGGTGATAGCTTGAACTTGCTCATGGTGTGGGTTTGTTTGATGTGCAAAACGAGATAAAATAATATGGAATAATGTCGTTGTTGTTTTACACCTCGACAAAAAAAGAATTTATAAAACCCTACAAATACTCTACTAGAATTAGTAAAGTGGTGAGTAGGGATCGAACCCACAGAGACTGCATTGGTTGTGTTATTAAGCTATCAAGATCATGTCTAATTTACTTGAAAGAGAATTTGTTTTGGTTTTAATTCTCAGGTGCTGAAATTAAATGAAATGAAATACAACATAAATAAATGGTAGACACTGGAGAGAGGGTCCTGGGAATTGACTTCACCACTAACCTTCTGACAATGACAGTTGTATTAATTTGGGATGTTTAATCTATGCATTCAGAAAAGAATGGCTACAAGCCAAATTCAGTTCTATCAAGAGGATTCATTCAACATACAATTAAGCATAACTCGTCTTCGCTTAGCATGGCCTATACATCAGACTAACTAATGATATGATAACCCATCTTCGCTTAGTACGAATTATAAAAACCCTAAATTGAATGATCTATGAAAACTATTGTATAACCTGTATTAACAAAATCACAGAAATTGAAAAGAACTAAACCCTAATCACTGCAAACTTGCATTCATTCTACAAGAACAAAAGTAAATATGCAATGAAACAATACATTCAAATTGAAAGCAATAGCACAGCTATTGTTTATGTCTCGGTTATACAATCAATGCACAAAATAAATAATCCTCAAATTAATATACAAACTAAAACATTGAAAGACAGGTTAGGGTTACATCACTTCCCCGGAATGGTGTTTAGCCACTCATGATCGGAGGTCCAGGCTTGAACGATGATGAAGTCGTCGTCGTCTTGCCCGTATCGTCACGAATCGCCTCTGTATATCTCTCTCTGTGCTATCCCCTCCAGAATACCCTAGTTTCCTTCGTTTCATCATTTTTTACAATGCAAAACCAAACCAACGGGACACCTAGCCTTCCCAAAGTGGCAAGTGCGCATAAGAAAATGGCACTTGCTCCTCACAAAGTTGCATTTGCGCCCAAAAAGTGGCAGCTGCGCAAATAGGGCAGAAAGTTGATGAAAACGTCCATTTTAGGAAATTTTTGTGAAATATGAAATTGTGCAGAATTGAATTTCCTTCAACCTGCGATGAGTTTGGATTGTTTTGACAATCATGTATGGAGTTATGGTCTGAATACCAACACGGGTCCAGGACTTTTTAGGCCTAAATTGGCCCAATCTTCAATGCGAATGGGCCCGTGCTCCTTTCCTTCATTTAAATTTATTTGCAGCCCATTTCTTCAGTCCATTTAGTTTGGATCTTCAAGATAAACATATCTCTCATGGGCCAAGCTTCAGTGATAACTAAATGAGCACCATTTGTAGCCCGATTTCTTTATTATTAATCAGAATTACCCTTAATCACCTGTAATCATAAAAAGATTAAAATTACTAATAAAAACATGAAAGAAATATTACCAAGACACTAATTCATATAATTTTAGGGATATTGAATATGCAATATTAATTGCTTATCACACCCCCAAACTTACATATTGCTAGTCTCTTAGCAATACAAAACTAAAAATGAAATTAAACAACTAAACTATTTCCTCTTTCGTGGGAGATCCGATTGCATTTAGCATATGCAACAAGCCTTTTAAACCCCTAAGTTACCCCTAGTGGACGAGTGAAGTCTAGTGAGGGTTTCCAGAGATGTTACCCACAAACATGCCAAAATTTCTGTTTCAAACATTAATCAAGACGAATACTACAAAATGCAATTAAAAGACTAGCATTCAAGAATACTTTCAAATCCCTAAACCCCATAATTCAAAACAATGGTTCTCACCCAAAATTTACATCAATCACAACTCAAAGAAACTAACTCTAGCCCCCTCATGAGAAATGAACTAGCATTCATCAATGTGGTTTAACCAGGCCTTGAGTGAGCAATTACAAGTCCCTTCAATTTATTGGATCCCCTTATTGAATGTATCACTCAAAACATGAACACATGCAATTTTATTTTTTTTGATATGGTTGTACAATGCCCAGGTTTATTAGGCTTTTGAATTGATCCATGTAGCGAGCTTTCAGCCTATGACTCCCAAACCAAATAGCTTTAGGGCACCAGGTTTCAAGATACCTCGAGGGACCTAATAACTCGAATCAAAACGGCCACAAACCATAGACTAACCAATAACGCAATGCCTAGGTTTATTAGACTTTCGAATTGGTCCATGTAGCGAGCTTTCAGCCTGTGACTCCCAAACCAAATGGCTTTAGGGCACCAGGTTTCAAGATACCTCGAGGGACCTAATAACTCGAACCAAAACGGCCACAAACCATAGGATTTTTTTTTTTTATTATATATATATATTTTTTAAGTATAGCATGTTTAAAATGTTTATTCTTAAGGGATACCGACTTATATTCAGCACACATAATTGATACTCAAAGCCAAGTACAAACCCCACTAACTCTACTAGTGTGCGTGTGAATTGTGAAAAGAACTAGAGTCAACCACTCCAAGTCATGTCAATGCAAATAACGACTTAACCCACTGCATTCAAACCATAGTTTCTAGAAATTTTACACATACTCTACAATTGCAAGTCAAGAACCTACATAAAATATTAAACTCTTGATTGGTGTTAAAACATCTAAACTGAAAATAAAACAACCTAAAATAAATAAACAAACAAAAGTGTTCTTCCTTACCCCCAAACTTGAATCACACATTGTCCTCAATGTGTAATAAAAATATAAAGCGTATGGTAAGTGATAGAACAATATTACCGTAGTGGTAGAAATGTAAAAATTTGGCAAAACATTCACATAAATAAGGGTTGGCCATCCCCCCAAACTTGGATGCAAGAACCTGTCATAAAAAATGCAACTACACACCACGCATATTAAAAGGAAAAAAAATAATAAAAAAATAAAAATAAAAAAGAATGCAACAAAATGAAAAACAAACACAAATAATAACTAAAACAAAGAAATATTAACTCAAACAAAAGCAAAAATAAATAAAAATAAATGAAAAGAAAAACACACTTCCTAACTACTACTTTTGATGGAAGGTTCACCCTATACCACATCTCTTGAGGAGCTCTAAGAGTGTCCCCCCTATTTTGTCCTCACTTTCTTGTGCCGGAATCCAAACAATTTTTAGGCACCTCTTATCTATATCAATGTGAGGTTTTAAGAAAAATGAATCAATCGAATAAAATTCGACTAATTCAGGAAAACATGACCCTTTAACTTGTTCTTGACTAATTTTCTCATTAATATCTAATTTGTCACTACTCAAGTCAAGAACAAAGGTAAAAGGTGGATTCTCATTATGACTTAAGTGATCACACTTAAGTTCTTCATGTAAATTTTTGGAGTCCGGTATGTGTAATGGTTTCACAAAGGGGGCATGGTCTAACTCAATTGGTTGTATTGATTCAATATTGGCCTTCCACGTTTGTGTATCCATAAGCGGAACTGAATCCAATAAGGCATTTACCTCTTCACATGCAACATCAATATCAAAATCACAACCAAAATGAGCTAAACATGCTTTCAAAGGGTCTTCAAACTCAACGAGCATGTTGTCAAATAAAAGAGATAAACAAATTAAAATTAAATTAAAAATTTATAGTTAAAAATAAGTACGAAAATAACACAAGTGCATGAATTAAAATACAAAAACTCACAATAAGTCCCAAAAATTTCAGCTTCTTTCCTCTTGTGTAATAGCTCTTGTGCCTAAATTCAAACACTCAAAACACCTAAAACTAATTAAAAATAGAATATATACAAGTCCTAAATTATAATTAAACTAGACTAAATCTTTAAGATTAATAACGCAACCGTGACGGCAGTCCCCGGCAACGGTGCCATTTTTTGTTTGATGTGCAAAACGAGATAAAATAATATGGAATAATGTCGTTGTTGTTTTACACCTCGACAAAAAAAAATTTATAAAACCCTACAAATACTCTACTAGAATTAATAAAGTGCTGAGTAGGGGTCGAACCCACAGAGACTGCATTGGTTGTGTTGTTAAGCTATCAAGATCTTGTCTAATTTAATTGAAAGAGAATTTGTTTTGGTTTTAATTCTAAGGTACTGAAATTAAATGAAATGAAATACAACATAAATAAATGGTAGACACTGGAGAGAGGGTCCTGGGAATTGACTTCACCACTAACCTTCTGACAATGACAGTTGTATTAATTTGGGATGTTTAATCTATGCATTCAGAAAAGAATGGCTACAAGCCAAATTCAGTTCTATCAAGAGGATTCATTCAACATACAATTAAGCATAACTCGTCTTCGCTTAGCATGGCCTATACATCAGACTAACTAATGATATGATAACCCATCTTCGCTTAGTACGAATTATAAAAACCCTAAATTGAATGATCTATGAAAACTATTGTATAACCTGTATTAACAAAATCACAGAAATTGAAAAGAACTAAACTCTAATCACTGCAAACTTGCATTCATTCTACAAGAACAAAAGTAAATATGCAATGAAACAATACATTCAAATTGAAAGCAATAGCACAGCTATTGTTTATGTCTCGGTTATACAATCAATGCACAAAATAAATAATCCTCAAATTAATATACAAACTAAAACATTGAAAGACAGGTTAGGGTTACATCACTTCCCCGGAATGGTGTTTAGCCACTTATGATCGGAGGTCCAGGCTTGAACGATGATGAAGTCACCGTCGTCTTGCCCGTATCGTCACGAATCGCCTCTGTATATCTCTCTCTGTGCTATCCCCTCCAGAATACCCTAGTTTCCTTCGTTTCATCATTTTTTACTATGGGAAACCAAACCAGCGGGACACCTGGCCTTCCCAAAGTGGCAAGTGCGCATAAGAAAATGGCACTTGCTCCTCACAAAGTGGCATTTGCGTCCAAAAAGTGGCAGCTGCGCAAATAGGGCAGAAAGTTGATGAAAACGTCCATTTTAGGAAATTTTTGTGAAATATGAAATTGTGCAGAATTGAATTTCCTTCAACCATTGCGGAGTTTGGATCGTTTTGACAATCATGTACGGAGTTAGGGTCTGAATACCAACACGGGTCCAGGACTTTTTAGGCCTAAATTGGCCCAATCTTCAATGTGAATGGGCCCGTGCTCCTTTCCTTCATTTAAATTTATTTGCAGCCCATTTCTTCAGTCCATTTAGTTTGGATCTTCAAGATAAACATATCTCTCATGGGCCAAGCTTCAGTGATAACTAAATGAGCACCATTTGTAGCCCGATTTCACCATTATTAATCAGAATTACCCTTAATCACCTGCAATCATAAAAAGATTAAAATTATTAATAAAAATATGAAAGAAATATTACCAAGACACTAATTCATATAATTTTAGGGATATTGAATATGCAATATTAATTGCTTATCAGGGTTGCTTATGGAAGCTTGCATCCCTCTAGATTAGCAATTGGTTGACTAGGGAGCTTCCCTTCTTCTCTTTTACTCAATGAAGTAGCAAGCTGTCCAAACTGAGATTCCAGTTTGGCAATATATTGAGAATGCGAGTGCACTAGCTCAACTGTAGATTGTACTGTTGCTGCAGTAACTTGCACTGTCTCTATAAGAGAATCAAGCTTGTCAAATTTAGACAAGGTAAGTGTCAGCTTGTCTTCAATAGCAGAAATTCTTTGGGCCATAGGACTTTGTGTTTGATATTGTTGTTGAGGCACAAAAGTCCTAGGTTGATATGAAGGTTGCATTGCTGCCCCTTGGTTACTGTAAGAAAAACCAGGATGATTCCTCCATATAGGATTGTAAGTATTACCTCGTGGAGGATTCATTGGTCCAGTGAATGTAACTTGGACTTGCTTATGTTGAACATCAGAAAATTGCCCCATTGAAGGACAATTGCTCACATTATGCATAGGACTAGAGCAAAATTCACAAGGGCCTAGCAATGAAGAATTTGAAGTAGAAGGAGTTTGATTGGCAGCCATAATTGCTGCTACCTTCTGTGCAATTAAATCAATATCAGTTGGCATAGCTTCTGAAGCACCAACCTCAAAAATTCCATCAGTCTTCCTTGTAGTGGCAGGTCTGCTAGAACGAGTAGAGGCACATGTTGTAAAGAGTTGTCACTAAGATTTTCAAATAAGGTCCATGCCTCTTCTTCACTCTTCAACATAAAAGTACCTCCACAAGATGCATCAACCATCTGTCTATTGGCTTCTATGAGCCCTTCATGAAAACTCTGCACTAGTTGCCACTTAGAAACTTGATGATAAGGACACTTCCTAAGAAGGTCCTTGAATCTTTCCCATGTCTCATAAAATTGTTCCTTCTCATGTTGGGAGAAACCAGTGATAGCACATCTGAACTGATTGGTCTTCCCTATCAGAAAATACTTCTTGAGAAAGTCATGTTGCATCTGAGTCCAAGTCGTGATAGAACCTGCCGGTAGAGAATTGAACCAATACTTTGCTTTGTCTTTCAAGGAGAATGGAAAAAGTCTCATTCTGAAAGCATCTTCAGAGAAGTTATGAATTTTGGTAGTTGAGCAAACTTCAATGAAGTCATCTAGATGCTTATAAGGGTCTTCTTGAGTCAGCCCAAAATATGATGGTAGCATCTAAATAATGCTGGACTTGAACTCATAATTCTGTGCTGTGACATTAGACAATTGAAAACCTACTGGAGAGGTATATGTCTCAGGAACATAGTAGTCCCTAAACAATCTAGCTCTTTCTCCATCAGCATTAGGAACAAGGTTGTTATTCCTCTCTTCTGCCATGTCTTCAATTAATTCTTCCTCTTGCACAATGGTATCAACAGGGATGTTCCTCTGTTGTCTAAGAGTGTGTTCAGGCTCAGGATCAAGAAGTATCAAAGGATCTGCTACAGAACGACGACCTTGCATATATTAACCAAAAGCACCTAAAAAGAAAATAAAAACAATATTAAAAATAAAATATAAAAATTTCCTAAACTAAAAATCAAATTAAAATTAATTCTGTAAAATCCAATCAATCAAATAGATAATCCCCGGCAACGGAGCCAAAAAATTGATTTTTGTGTGAGTGTGACTCAAAAAGTATATCAATTAAAAATTTCCACACTTCGCAATAGAACAAATTCCTTGCAGAATAGGGCTATTGTACCTTAGGGATTATGGTCTGATGAGTTGGAATATGTAATTAATTCTAATTAAATTTATAAAGAGAAGAAATCTGATTTTTAAACTAATTAAAAAGATAAAATATAGTAAATCAAAGTAAATAGAAAGTGAAGATAATATGAGAGAAATCTAGGGTATTTGACTTCACAACTAACTCCACAATCAATGGTCAATTGAATCAACTATAGGGAATTACATCATGCATAAGTGGTGTTGGTGGCTACAAGCTCGCCTTCATCCGTCAAGAAGATAATAATGTGTGAATTAGGGTGTGTGTATGGAGATGTACCATCTGTAAATCCTTGGAATGTTGGGTGTAAGATTTGTTTTGGAAATGAAAGTATTGCCGGTCAAATGAATACATTCTGTCTGAATTTTGGCAAATTTTTTTGAGGGGTTTACACAACTCCAAATGATCTGAAATTTTTACCACATCTTCCCCTAGATGGCTAGTGTTCCCAGATTTAATTTGGTTAAGTTTGAACAACCACATAATTTTATAAAGATTCGTGAATGTTCTGCCACCAGATTTTATAATTTCTATTGGGCACCAACTTGGTTGTCAAAACTGTCTCATTTGGGTAACAAATAGCCATTAAGGTTGGCTCAACCGTCTTCTATATTTAGTCTAGTTTCTATAGAATTTTTATTTGCCTCGTTTCGAGTTGAAATAAATTTTCTACGAATTTTTTTATGACTGTCGCGCAGATTGAACTCTAGCAGTACACTGTTCACTTTGGAGTTACTGTAGCTTTTTAGCTACTGCCTGGTGATGATAAATCAGGGTTCCGGACCTCTTCAAAAGGTCTAAATTATGTTTTTAAGCACCTTGGGACTATAGTAGGATGAGACAATGGTCCGAAAAAAATTTCAGAACTTTTTACGAAAAGTGACTATTCACGAGGGCCAAAAATCACTTTTATTTTGAAATTGTTCTAAATGATTTCAACAGTGAGGACCATGGTTAGTTATGCATATTCACCTAATTATATGCATTTTGAGTTGCTTACGCGGTTAAGAGAATTTGGTTGGATGTTAGATTTTCCAAAACGATGGTTTTGATTAGATTTCACCATTCACCCCCATTTCCATAGCTCTCAACCGGGTGTCAGAAATTGGGGCGTGACAATTTCGTATCAGAGCTTAACCGGGTTTGAATACCTATGGACGACGGGAAAAGGTTAGGCCACGTGTTGGATTGGAATGATTTGTTGATTTTCGGATTGCTATTAGAGCATTAGGTTTGAAGACCTAGGGTATCAAAGTCATAGGTTTGAGTACCTAAGGACAGAGAGTAATGTATTGGTTTAGAGATATGTAGTGACTGGTTGTTGTCTGAATGATAGGTTTGATTACCTTTGGACAATAGTGAAATGATTAGCTTAGTGTAAGTGATCATAATGAAAGAACAGTGTGTTGGTGTGTGAAACTGATTTTCATTTGGTAATACTCCCAAAGTTGGTTGAGTTGAAACTCTTGACTTGATGTCAAGTCTTGTTTGTGAGCAATTGGGAGATATTGTAAAGAAGGTTGTGAGTGTTTGAGTCCTTATAGATACTTAGGGGCTTATGTTACGTGGTTGATAAGTGTTATGCTAGGGTTGACCATTGAGACGGGGATAGGAGGCAAGGAAGGCTTATTGTTGGAGTTGAGCTAGCTTGGAAAAATGGACTGATTAGACATTTTTCTTAGATTAGTACTTCTCTTACAATATGCCGACTCTTGTGGGTGTTGAGTTGTTTCGTCCGAGTGACGATGAATAAAGAATTAGTGATGGAATGATTTCAAGTATGAATTATTTCTAATAGTAGAGATGTAGAATGTATTTTCCTAGTTTCTAGCTCGTGGACTAGGGTGTGGATAGAGTTGCGTTCATCTCATTCATTCATTCATATGCATTTATGAATAGAGATGTCATCTTTGGAGTCACCATTGTCCATTGATACATTTATAGGGAGTGGAGTTACCTTGGGTAAAATTTATTGGTCTTACGAGACCTATTTGGCCGAATGTCGATTGGTGTTCGACCTTGACTTACTAGGCGTGACTAGTTTCGATGTGATTATTTCTCATAAGTGATATGAGAAAATAGCGTTGTTGTGATATGTGATGAGATAGTTAGAGTGTGACTTAAGGCACACTAGAAGATTTATAATTTATAATTTCGGAAACTGAAATTTGTGTGAGTATGATAATTGATTTAGGGAAGAATTGGAAATCTTGGTAGAGATGTGACTATGTTTATCATTGGAATGTTGAAATGCACCATCTATGCTAGATTCTAGTGAAAGGAGTTAGATGTTAAGAGTGTAACGCTCAATGATGTATGAGACTGTGGAGTTATGATCCCTGTTCATGTTGTAGCGTTATATAGATAACTCTAGGAATCTAGAATGTGGATGGAGGCGAGATTTTTACATCCTTGATATATAATGTGTTCTATGAAATACTTGTGGATGTTCCTTTAAGAATAATGTGGATTTTAAGTAGAATTGTGAAACTTATGGAATCGTGGGGCTTGAAATCATGTAATTGTATAACCTTTGATTATGTTTAAGGTTGCAAGTAAGCGTATGAATATAGGGATGACATATGGGTTTGTGAAAATCAGTTCTTGAGACAATTTTGAACTTTCAGTTGAGTGGTCTGTGCAGTAGTCGACTGAAACCTAGACTATGTTGAAAAACATTGTAATTCTGTTAATTATGTTGTAAGCTTGAATTTCACATGTCACTCATTATGGATTATATGTGACTTTTGGAGTATCAATGGAACAATGTTGGTTTTAGTTTCATTTTGTATTAGACTGATAAGCAAATAAGTGATTGGTGGTTTGGGTGATGTGATATTACTAATCGTAATGCATAGATTCTGAAATTTTAGAGAGACAGGTAAGGGAGTGTTTGAGGGACCCTAGGCAAAGCAGTCAAGATCTTGGGGTGCCCAAAGAGATGCTGGAATGGAATGGATAGATAAGACCCTAAATTTGGTGTTGGATTCCAACGGATTGTAGTCTATGAGACTGGACATAACTACGTGGATTGTTTTGACAAGCGCACCTTTATGTGCCTTACTTAGTGCACTTGTTATGCAAAGTGCACTGTATTGATGTGGATTGTGATATTAGTGAAAGATGAATATATGAAATTCATCAAGTTTTAAACAAGTTTGAGCCATTGTGTGAATTGGTAAGGTTAATGGTGATGAGCTTACAACTATGTATTGCGTAAGTATAATTAGCCTTGTGGTCGTACAGTTTTGGAATGACTCTAGAAAATTGCAGTGGTGACGTGTAAACCGAGTCACTTCGGTTTCCTAAAGTGAAAATTTTGGAAGCTGTGATTCAAGTTGACGAATTACTAGAAAGGAGTGCAAAAGCATTCTTTTGCTAATTAGACAGTGGATTGGGTTGAAAGTGAATTGGTTATAACTTATCTTCTTGAGCTTGGTTTGGAGGATAATTGTGGTCGAGATAATTCATGGTATGATGATTGTACTGCATTTTTGGTGATGTCCAGACATCGTTTGAGGTATATTAGCAATTGAATATTTCATGAAATTTAGAGTGAAGTTATATGGTGTAATAGCCAAAACCTTATTGGTTGCAGAGTGAAAGCCGTGTGTTAGATACCGGCGAATTATGAATATTTCTATTGATACAAGAAAAATGTGGGACGTCGCTTAAGATTTTGTGAGAACATTTTGAGACTCAGAGTATGTTTCTAATTTCGAGGAAGAAATTCCTATAACTGTGGGAGGTTGTAGAGACCGTGCCCAATTTTGGCTAGTTTTTGAATTTTTCATCATTTATTATATTAAATGCATTTTAAATGATATTTAAAATGTTTGGAATGCGGAAAACATGTTTAGAAGGTTGGAATATGATTTTGAAAAGTTTTGGAAACTTTTAAAAAAGTTTGACTTTTTGATCAAACCGGGGTCCGGGATGCGACTTAAGTGGGCCCGAAAATTTGAAAAATTCTCAAAAAATATTTATATTGGGAAATGACTTAAATAAAATGTTTAGAGTGTTGAGGGAGTAATTTCGAGTCCAACGGAGTTTTTGAGAATTAATTCAGAGGTCGGGAAGGTACATTAAGTGACCCAGGGGTAAAATGGTCATTTCACGCCCCTAGAGTTGAGATAAATATCAAAAAGGGTCTGAGATATTTCATTTTACAGATCTCTCTCTCTCTCTACCTCTCCCACTTCATCTCTCTCCCTTCTCCCTAGATTCTAGGTCACTTGAGTGATTTGGAAGATCCCGAAGAAGGAAAGTGCATAGAGGGCGTTGAGGGCTTCGGTTTAAACCGATCAAAGTCCATATTTTGTAAAGTTGGGATGGCTGGGATTTCTCAAAGTGGGATTCAAAGCCTAAGATTTTAGGTAGGGGTGCTAGACTCATCTTTACTTTGATTCTATAGGTTACATAATTGTGACATGAAAGATAAGTTGAGATTTCTTGAGTTTAGTGTCTTGTGTATATGTATATATATATATATATATATATATATATATGAAAATGTGATTTATGCACATGGATATGTCTAAAATGTTAGTTAGAGCTTATGTATGTTGCATAGGTGAAGTTGAGACTATGAATGTTTTTGATAAAATTGTATGCATTTGGTGGAAACATTGAAAATCTGAGTTCTATTTAGAATTGTGCATGAAAGATGTAATTTTCTTGAAACATGGTATGTGTGTTGACATTGTGACAAGCTTGGGATGAGAAGGAAGAGTGCATTGTTTTGATAAAAGCATTGCATTGTGTGGATTTTGTGCATTTATTTGATAAGTGTACATTATGTGAAAAGCGAGGTTTTTGAGGCATGTGTGAGAATTAATAAGGGTATTGAACTCTAGGGTGCAAGACCCAAAACTTGGCCAAGCGGGTGTCACTTCCGTCGGGTTAGTAGCCCGAAAAGGGTGAGTAGAGTATGTGGTCCCAAAGTGACCCTTACTACGGATTGTGATAAGCGAAGTCCTCAGTTGAATTGATTTCCGAATTTATGTGGTGTGAGTTATACATATGAAATGTGACTTGTTTGAGTTGATGTTTATATATATGTATACCTTGAAATGTAAAGTATCACGCATGATTTCAAAAACTTGTTTGTTTTAACGGTAAAAGGCATGGATATCTGTCATATAGATTGTAATGATTTCATATGCATCCATGCATGGCCACCTGAGTTAGAGTAGAGTTGGGTGGATCATTCCTACTGAGTCGCAGTGGTGCTCACCCCCTACTTATATAAACTTTTTCAGATAAGGCGCCGATGGAGGACGAAGCATGATTAGCTCAATGGACCTTCTTGGGTTCCTTTTTGGATTTTGATCTTTTGGAATGTAGATAAATGTCCATGCCATTTTGTGGCATATGGACTCTTTTAGGAAATGCTATTCTTAAAGTTGGATAACATATTTATACTTGAATTTCATATGTATAAGCCATGTTGGACATGTATAGAAGAATTTGAGCATAATTGTATGGCCATTAGGGTGGGACACGTGCCCAAAAGTGTCCATTTTGAATTTAAGGTGTGAATGACATATGAAATGATTTGTATGATTTCAATAGAAATGTATGAGGATTTGTGAGATTATGGTGATATGAATGTGTGAATTAGGGTGTGTGAATGGAGATGTACCATTTGTAAATCCTTGGAATATTGGGTGTAAGATTTTGTTTTGGAAATAAAAGTATTGTCGGTCAAATGAATACATTCTGCCCGGGTTTTGGCGAATTTTTTTGAGGGGCCTACACAACTCCAAATAATCTGAAATTTTTACCACATCTTCCCCTAGATGGCTAGTGTTGCCAGATTTAATTTGGTTAAGTTTGGACAACCACATAATGTTATAAAAATCCGTGAATGTTCTGCCACCAGATTTTACAATTTCTGTTGGGCACCAACTTGGTTGTCAAAACTGTTTCATTTGGCTAACATATAGCCATTAAGGTTGGCTCAACCTTCTTCTATATTTAGTCTAATTTCTATAGAATTTTCATTTGCCTCGTTTCGAGTTGAAATGAATTTTCTACGAATTTTTTTATGACTGTCGCGCAGATTGCACTCTAGCAGTGCACTGTTCACTTTGGAGTTACTGTAGCTTTTTAGCTACTGCCCGGTGATGATAAATCAGGATTCCAGACCTCTTCAAAAGGTCTAAATTATGTTTTTAAGTACCTTGGGACTATAGTAGGATGAGACAATTGTCCGAAAAAAATTTCAGAACTTTTTACGAAAAGTTACTATTCACTAGGGCCAAAAATGACTTTTACTTTGAAATTGTTCTAAATGATTTCAACAGTGAGGACCATGGTTAGTTATGCATATTCACTTAATTATATGCATTTTGAGTTACTTCCGCGGTTAAGAGAATTTGGTTGGATGTTAGATTTTTCAAAATGATGGTTTTGATTAGATTTCACCGTTCACCCCCATTGCCATAGCTCTCAACCGGGTGTCGGAAATCGGGGCGTGACATAAACCTTCAATGAAGTACAATCTGATATATGAATGCATTCTTAACTTGATAAAGGAGTCAAATTACACCAAAAATAGACTTTGAACCTGAAATCATCAAAAACATAAGAAAACATAAAAACTTTACAATATGTGCATCTATGGGATTAAAATACATAAGTAAAGGCACGAGACTGTATAACATTCAATCCTTATTAGGCACAATACGTTAAATTTGAGCTACTGAAATTGCTCATCTCCCTATAGTAACACTTTCAAGACATGGCATGGAAGTGGTTGAGGATGCACAACCATGAGTTGGACATAGAGTAGAAGAACTCCATTTTTGAACATTTGAGTGTTGGAGACATGTACAGAGGTGTCCATAATAGTTTGTGTCATTTAGACTAGTTTAGAAAGGATATAAGTACATTTTGACAATGGGTATGTATGTTGGATGATGTGTATGCATTAGAACATCACATTTTCCTTTTATAGCAAGTTTGAAATGCATGAAGGATGTTGACAATGTACGTTTATGAAAGATATGGATGAAATGTATGGATTTAGCATTTTGAGGTGTACAAGTATGGATTTAGTGAGATTTTGTTCATGTTTTGAGTTATACATGCATGTATGAAGTCAGGTAAAGACTTTAACTTGGAAAAACAAGTTTTGGATAGCTTTTAAACTTTCAATTGCCTCATCTCTGCAGTAGTCGACCGAAACTGTGAGATCCCAAACATTTTCATTTTAGGTACCTGTTTCGAATGACTAGAGAGGGGTTTCAGCTAACTGAAAGCTCGACCGAAACTATCTTCTAGTCAACCAAATGGATTGAACAAAATGGGATTAATTACACTAAGGTTTCAACTGACTAGAGTATCAGAAATCAGATGGAATGGAATTTCTTTAGTTATAGAATAAGAATGGAGGTGTAGACCTATGTGAAATCCATTGGGATGAATAATGAAAGGCATATGTATATGTAGTTGTTTATATGTTGTAGTTTCCGTGGTTGTAAGGTGTTTTGGAATAATTGTTGTGAATGATGAGAGGTACATAAACATGTGGATGATGACATAAGGTACGGAATGAACTGCTCACCTCCATTTCCTGTACCAACTTGGGTATCAAAAATTGGGGCGTGACAATATGGTTTCAGAGCTGGTATCAAAATGGGAGTTGTGTTTGAGAGTCATGAGTGGTTGACTTGGACTCACCTTCGGGATTCAGGCTCGGTGATGGAGTCTCTAATGTCTCAGATTTTAAGGCATGGCAACATGGTATCAGAGTTTAACTGGGTTTGAATACTTGAGGACAAAAGTTAAGGGTCGAATGTCAGTATTAGGTTAAGATGCTTAAGGACGTGGGTTAAGGGATGGGTTTAGATGACTCTTACGTGCTATGTGTTATGTGTTATGCGTATAATTTTTTTTCAAATACGTATTAAGTGCAATGCCATGATTCTGTGAATGAGTAGTATTGATTAATTGACATATGAATGTGATTAATCTTTGGTTGGAAATGTTTATAAGAATTATGCCACTGAGAAGAGAACGTGGTAGGGGTATGGATCTAATTCCACCACCGCCACCATTTATTAATTAAGCACAGTTGGCCAGAGAGATGATTGCTGTAATCTAATTGTTAGCTCAAACTACCAATGAAAGTCCACAGAATCAAGCACATAGAGGTGGAAATATGGCCTGAAAGCTCTTGAGATGTTCAAGAAAATGAATCCTCCCATGTTTGATGGGAGATTGGATCCTATGGCAGTAGAGTACTGGTTGGAATAGATGTCCAAAGCATCTAATGTGCTTAGGATTGACGAAGATGACTTGAGGATGCCAATGATTCTTTTTCAGTTGATAGGAGTAGCAGACTTATGGTGGAAATGCATGAGTCACCCTCATGAAGTGAGGAACATGGAGTGGGAAACTTTTAAAAGACTGTTTCTAGAGAAGTATTTTCTAGACACGGTCAAAGAGGATTTGCAAGATAAATTCATATACTTTATCCAATGAGGGATGAGTGTAATGGAATATAAAAATAGGTTTATTGCCTTATCTCAATTTGCACCGGAGATAGTAGAAAATGAACAAGCCAATGCAAGGAGATTCGTGAAAGGGCTTTGATTTGAGCTAAGGACCAAAGTTATTATCTTGGACTTGTCAAGCTATGCGGAGGTGGTGAGGTAGAAATTGTTGGGAGAGGAGAACGACAACGATATACAGAGCATACGGGACATGAGGAATCAGTCTCAAAATATGGGCTCTCATTTGGAGAGTAATCCGAATAAGAAGCATAAAGGGAGTAGTTCTTTCTCTAGGGGACCACAATAGGCATAGTCATTCTCCACGGTGTCTATGCCTACTGGGCCCTTTAAGGAAAAGGTGAAATGGTACCAGTTTAAGGAGATGGGGCATTACAAGTCAGAATGCCCACAGTTACAACCTGCACCTAAGGGAGATACGAGGAAATGCTATAAGTGTGGACAGGTGGGGCATGTGGTGAGAGATTGCCCTTAGAGAATAGTAGTTCTTATGGTGTTGTGGGGTCAAAGCAACAATATTCATAGATTTATGGGGAATAGTTAGGTTTCAGAGTCCTTAGTTGCCACAGCCTACACAGTCTACTTAGAGTTCCCGACCGGGGAGGGGAACAACTCTTGCTGCCTTTCTACAATAGTCAGGTCATCAGGGGAATGGTTAGGCAGGATGGGGCATACAGGGTCATGCCTATGCTATTACTCCAGTTGAGACTTATGTGGGGTCCTTAGTGGTGGGAGGTATCTTTCTTATATCTAGCTCGTGGGCTAGAGTTTTAATTGATTTGAGTGCTTCAAATTTTTTCATAACAGCTTCTTTTGCTTCTGCATTTGGGTTAGAGGTGTCGAGCTTGGATAGAACCTTGTGCATTGATGTGCCAGTTGGGGGTAGGGTGATCCTGGATATAGTGTGTTGGGAATGTGAGATAGAGATAGCAAATCAGCAGTTGGTATTTGATTTTGTTCTACTAGAGATGACGAGCTTTGATGTCATTCTCATAATGGATTGGTTGTCTACATTTAGAGCCAACATAGATTGCTACTGAGGAAGGGTATTGGTGTGTACACTCGAAGGAGATTGTTTTTGCTTCGTGAGAGAAAGGAGTGAATTTTATTCGTCATCGCTTTATGAACTACGGGGTCAAGATGGCTATGGCTTTTCTCTAGATAACCATGTGACCGAAGAAAAAGAAGAAAGGAGAAACTTTGAGATCTTTCCTAAAGTGGTGTGTGAATTTGAAGATGTTTTTTCTTGAGTTTGCCATTGACGTCATACCTAGTATGACACCCATTTCAATGGCACCGTATCGTGTGACACCTGCGGAATTAAAGGAGTTAAAGGAGCAATTAAAGGACCTAAGGGCGAAAGATTTTATACCTATTAGTGTATCACCTTAGGGAGCATCAGTCCTTTTTGCTAAGAAGAATGATGGGTCACTACGGTTATGCATTGATTATCGGAAGCTAAACCGTGCAATAATCAAGAACAAATATCCTCTACCAAAGATAAATGATTTGTTTGATCAACTTAAGGGGGCAAAGTATTTCTCCAAGATTGACTTGAGGTCGGGGTACTATCAATTGAGAGTCAAGGAGGAAGATGTCTCAAAGATGGATTTTTGAACACAGTATGGTCATTATGAGTTCCTTGTGATGCCTTTTGGTTTAACAAATACACCGGCGGCATTTATGAACTTAAAAAACTGGGTGTTTAGTGCATTCCTTGACGATTACATAGTGGCGTTCGTGGATGATATTCTTATGTATTCTTCATTAAGGGAGGAACATGAGAATCATTTGAGGAAGGTGTTACAAATTCTAAGGGAGAACCAGTTGTATACTAAGTATAAGAAATGAGAGTTTTGGCTATCGGAAGTAAAATTTCTCATACATGTGGTTTCAGGAGGGGAAGTTTTTGTAGGTCCTTCCAAGATAGAGGCTATAATGGATTAGGAATTTCAAAAGAATGTGTTTGAAATTCAGAGTTTCTTAGGGTTAGCCGTCTATTACCAGAGGTTTGTGGAAGATTTCTCACGATTAGCAACACCTATGACGAGACTCACCCGTAAGGGAGTCAAATTTGTATGAAAGAAGCTTGTGAGATTGCTTTTTGAGAATTAAAGAAGAGATTAACTATCGCTGTAGTTTTAGTGATTCCTGAATGTGGGTTAGGGTATGTTATATACTATGATGCTTCATGTGATGGATTAGGTTATGTATTTATGAAAATGGGAAGAGTTGTTGGTTATGGGTCGTGATGATTAAAGACTCGCGAGCAAAACTACCTGGCTCATGACTTGGAACTAGCAGCAGTTATCTTTGCATTGAAAGGGTGGAGACATTACTTGTACGGGGATAAATTTAATGTCTTTTCCAATTACAAGAGTCTCAAATATATCTTCACTTAAAAAGATTTGAACTCTAGGCAACAGAGATGTTCATTGTCAAAAAGGGGGAGAAAGAAGCTAGGGTATTAAGTTAGGTTAGGTAGGTTTTTTTAGGTTTTTGACATTAAAAGGCAAAAGGGGGAGATTGATTGTACGGGAAGCCCATGAACACGTTTGCCCAAGTTTTAATGTCAAAAAGGATGCGTAGGGGCATTTGTGTCATTTGTCTTTAAATATATTTGTTGGGTTTAATGTCACAATTTAATTTAATTAATTATCTTGTGTTATCTTTTTTGTATTTGCATTAACCAAAATTGCAGTGGCAATATTATTCTTTTTAGAAGGAAAAATTGGAAATTAGTGCAAGGGTGATTTGTGAATTATAGTCATTAGGGGTTCTCATTGTTTTAAAATAATTCGTATAACTTTAAAAAAATGGGTTCATTTGTTTTGGCACACACACACACACACGCATATATATATATATATATATATATATATATATATATATATATATTAGCGTATTGTCCGTGCCTACAGCACTATAAAACAAAAAATTATTGACTAAAATAGAAGATGAAAAAAATTCGTGTGCTCGCCATATTTGTGTGTGAGAAAAAAAAACAGAGAGTGAATTGCGGTAAAAAAATTATTAGATTGCAAGTGGTGTATATGTTAATAAAGATGGGTCCACTAAAGTTCAAATATAATATATTATGTTAGTTTCTTAATTTGAATTTCTCTCTCTTTTCTTACTCAAGCTTGCCACTCAACCAACCACATGCAAGCTAGCTTTCTTTCTTTTTTTTTTGGAATTTCATCATGCTCAATAACCTCATTAATTTTTAATAAGCATGTTGTCTTTTAATTGCAAATGAATGTTGAAATGAGGGTCCGTTCACTCATTACTATTAATGGTTTAAACTCAAGCCTTGGGTTGATACAAAACAAAATAAAAATTTTACATTCCTATAACACATTTTTTACTTTTTCTTTTTTAGTTAAATAAGATAAGACTCAATAATCAAAAAAGTTCTTTATATTAAACATGCTCTAAAGTACCTTTATTTCTTTTTTTAATATCTAAACCACCTTTAACCTCTTGCACCATCAATAAAAGAATCTCAAGTATAGTATATCAACACATGCACTTCATCAGTTGGCAAGGCAAATGTGTTTTGGTGAGAAAAAAGAAAAAAGTAAAAAAATAGAGAATTGCGCCGAAATTGTGGCCTTTGCTTCCTGCTTTTAATATGTTTGTTTGGTATGTTAAGGAGAAGGAAGGTTTATTATAATCTTTGACTACTTAGTAGGGAAAATTTTATATATATAAAGCCAACAAAGTCACAAAAGTCAAATATTACTGTTAATCAAGATAAATGCACAATATGAGAGAGGTCTGCCAAAATTAACTCAACAAAAAAATTGTAAAGCTATGTTTGGCAACACCCATTGAAAAAAGAGATGTGACACAAAACCTAAACTCTGAATCACAAACCTCTTAAAGAAGAATTTTATTGATGGTAGTATTAAACACAAACACAGACATTGAATCACAACCCCACAAAGAAAATGTTGATATTTTAACACATACAATTACAAACATTTTCAAATTTCAAACTGGATAGACATAAACTATACATAAATACATACAATTATCCCAAAAAAAGAAAAAAAAAACCTTGTTGACAGGATCCAAGACAATCCCTTAGATGAATCTGGCCATCTTTGTTATCCAACAAGACAATTTTCTTCCCTTGAGTTCCAAAAGATCACAACACCTATCATGGTATGAAATATCTGTAGTAATTTCTATTCTCTAGCACATAGAAAGAATTTTTAACATGGCCAAAGAATTAGACATGGTTCTAAACACTCCCCTCCATCTTCATCCAAGTCCTCTTTGTTTACATCAAAATAACAACAATTCCTTTTTTATTATTGTATCAGTAGCCAAGCCCCCAATGTGACATTCCTTTTTATTTTTTATCAAAAGTTTCACCCCATTGTCTTCCATTGTCTGAAATGATCCACCCCATGTGACATTCCATTATGTTAAAAAAAGTGAGTCCACTTAAATTAATCAATAATTCCTACCTACTTGACAAAAAAAAAAATTCAATCTTAAATTGAAGAACAGATATTAATAGTTGAATGTTGATTCATCACAGATAAAAAATAAAAATCAATAAAATCTAAAATAAGGATTAAGCCTTATTCATAAAAAAATAAAAAATAAAACCCAATTTTTCCAAAAAATTGAAGGCCTAAACTGATATGATTATACAAATGATATAATTTGTGCATTAAATGAATCAAAATATACTAATAATAGAAATTTCTTAAAATCAAAGAAAGCGGAAACAAATTTAGAAAGCAAAATTATTAGTGTTTGAAACTATAATACCATATGTGAACAACGCAAACCCAGTTGTTTATGATAGAGGAGTTTGCTGATACAATTTTTGATTTGTTGATGCTTCTAACTGCAAAAACCAATAGTTTATAACCAAATCAAAGCAAAGTTCTACAAAAAAAAACATAAATTTATCTTAGAGAGAGAAACATACTTGCAACTCCAATTGACCCTGAGGAAAGTAAACACCACTTCAGATTACATAGTGCAGCCTAAGAGATTTATGCTCAACACAATAGTTCACAAAGACCAATTCAAGTTACCTACGCATCATTGGGCTAGCCCGTGCAATGAAAGATAATAAGCTGGCTCCACCAGTACATGATTGCAGGACGCAGTCAAGATTATATTATTATGCAGAAGAAATGCAAAGTACTACCAAACAGAATACCTGCAAAAGCAAAGTACCATCATTGCATTTGTTTGCAACACGTGTACTCACGTGGAAAGGATCGGTGACATGCACAGCTTTGCTCTTGTAAACCATATCAAATGTTTCAGATGAAGTTTGAACAAACAAAAATTAATAAAGCGCTGCATTAGAATTTGAAAGAAAAAAATTGTCTTTCAAATGTCTGGTTGTGTGATACTCCTGAAAATGTCTGTATTGTCCGTGCCTACGGCACTATGAAAAAAAAACTTATTGAAGTGAAATAAAAAAGAAAGTGTAAAAACAATAAAAGAAAAGGAGAGTGGTGAGTTAATAAAAAAGAAAGAAAGAAAAGTTCTAGGGAAAGAACAGGAAAAGGTGAATCAAGTTTTGGAAATTGTGGTCTAAAGTCCAAACACATAATATTTATATTATATGGCCATATATAGAACATAAAAACTCTCGTATTTTAATCATATCATTTCTACTAATGGGTCATCAAATATTCTTTTCCCTCTCTTTTCTTACCAATGCTTGCCACCAAACCAACCACTGCTACCTTTCTCTCTTCCTTTTACTTTTCAATCTTTTTTTTGGCACACTAAAATATTTTTTTCCCTTCTATTTTCTTACTAACGCTACCACACACTAATCCATATAGCTAGTTTCTCTCTTCTTTTGCTTTTCAATATTTTTTTTTCTTTCGCACACTAACTCATATAGCTAACTTTCCTTTTCCTTTTCTTTTCAATCTTATTTTAGAGTCTACAAAATCATTGTTTTTTTGAAATAGTGCATCCAAGCAAATGATAATTCTATAACAATAAGGACGCGTTTGGTTGTTAGTGAAATTTATGACTGTATGGTTAGCATTTCAACAAAGACGTATTAGAGGAGTGTAAAATTGTATAGTTTCAATTCAATAAGCACCATCAGGAAAATAATTTTTTGTTCCAAAAATTAGTTTTATTATACATGTTTATCAGTTTACAAAATTGCATACCAAAGTCAATCATATTTAGTACATAGTTGATATGGGCCCTGAAATTTTCACAATAATAACAGTAATTTCCCCATTTCCAAAATTTCTCACATATTCATTTTTTTTTCAAATAAATAATATGACGCTCATAGTTTTTTCATACAAACTTCTCTATCCACTTCATTGACAAAAACCTTTTTCCAATTCAGTCACAAATTCTAAGAATTCCCTTCCACAATATCCCCCCTAATTTTAGCAGTTCAAGTTATTTACTTATCTTTTGTATTAGCCACATGTGAAGAGTTCCAACTCCAATTGAAGTCCAAGCTTCACTGCCCAATGCTATTTCTATGGATTAACCCACCAAAAGCCTTGAAATTAAGTAAGCAGACCGTGATACTTTTATTTGTAATCTATATGACCTTGAAAAACTAATATTCAATGGTCTACCATTCAGTCTACATGTAGAAGTATGCAAAATGCTG
The DNA here is from genome assembly GCA_026545225.1 of Cornus controversa. Classification (NCBI taxonomy): domain Eukaryota; kingdom Viridiplantae; phylum Streptophyta; class Magnoliopsida; order Cornales; family Cornaceae; genus Cornus; species Cornus controversa. The sequence goes on from CM048845.1 coordinate 59,785,677, forward strand.
ACTAAGTATATTATTTATAAATGCCAAACTTCATGCTTCAAGTCACAAATTGAAATGATCCAAATAATGAGAAGAAGAAAATGTAGATATAATTGTATAATATTAATAGAGAGAGAGAGAGAGATACACATTAATCAAAAAATTGAAAAGAAACCTGACCTCCTAAAGACATTGATCTTGTAGACCTTGGCTGAGTTCTTGTCCTCTTAAAATTTAACATTCACAAAATTTCTTCAATGCTAATAGATATAAAAATCAAACTTAAAATCAATGATCAAATAAGAAGCCTCCTTGAATGCGAATGCGGTGTAATCTACTGCACTAAAAAATAACCACCGATATATAGAAGTCAGATGAAAACATATAAAAGATATGCATTAAAAAAATAAAGTTAAAAACACGAAATTGAAGAAGAAAGAAACTAAAAGAGTGCCCGAGAGAGAGAGAGAGAGGGCTAAAAAATTGAAGTCTTTTTATTAAATTACTACAATGAAAACCTGTGATTATGATAATCCAAATGAGGTACAAACTAAAATTTTCAAGGATACAAACAGACCCCGAATTGAAAACCCATCGAACAAAGAGGCTTAATTTCAAGGAAGTAATGCAAGCACACCCTCTATTTTCGAGCATGTAAGACCAAAAATAGGGAAAGAGAACATTTGAACGATCATCACTCAAATTCAAAATTCAACTTTTGAAGTAGAGTCAAGATGAACAAACCAATTCAAGAAAGAGCAAAGACCAAAATTTAAAATTTCAAGATCTAAAGACGGCCAATCGGCCAACAGCCGCACCGCCACCTTTCAAAGTATCATCAATCGCAAGTTGCAACACCATCTTCGTCATGCACAGACCACCATAAAATAGTCCATGAAGCACCACCATTACCTCCACTAGTATCAACCAAGAAAAGACCCACTTCAGCCACCGCGGCCAAGCAACCCACTATAGCTGACTACATCACCAGTCTATCCAAACCACCATACTATGTTTCTGATTCCAAATTTGAATCAATTCAAAATCTAGCGTAGACTACAAACTAAATAGGGTACCGAAAATACTATATTCGCCACCAAATTGTAAGCTAAAAGCATCAAATCAACATCTATTCACATGCTCAGAGCCATTAGAAATTGGGTTTATTATGATAATTACATTGAATAGACATGGGTTTTCTCAAAATATAAAAAATTCATGTAAATTTACTAGATCGAAAATAAATTGAGGTCAAAGGCGCAACACCTGTTGTTGAGTTCTAGCCATCTTGGCGGGTTACATACGACTCATCTGTTCTTGTGCGAGTTTCATCAACTCAGGATCCAATATGTCGTTGTACATTCTCAAACACCCAAAAGAAAATAGAAATTGAAACTGAACAAATGTTAGGATCGTCAGTAAAAATTGTTTCGATCCTCAATGCCAAACAAATGTACCGATTACAAAATCAAAAATAATCCAAATGAAGAAAAAAGTACCGTCAGGTGGATCAGTAGTGGATTCAACAAATGTAATAGCAAAAATCATCATCATCGCGGGGCTGGGCATACTATGTGTAATGATTCCATCATTCACGATAAATAATAAAAGTGAAGGCCATACCATTTCGTTTAGGACAAACTCAGCAAGAGACCACGCTTTTGCAGGTGCATTGAGAGCCACGCCGGACCGGTCGACTTCATCTTCCAGATCTAGCCAACAGCTCATCGCCAGACAAGAGTGGAGCCAGTTGGGTGCTTGAGACATCGAGAGTTTCGCCGAATCTAGCCGTTCAAGTTGGGGACCGGAGTGGAGCAAGTTGGGTTCGACCGGATCTAGCCGTTCAAGTTGAGCCAACAGCTCGTCGCTGGACTGGAGTGAAGGTTTCACCGCCATTAATGGTGTGTTTGAAGGAGGTCATGGAGAGAGAAAGAGAGAGGGGGAGAGAGTGATGGTGTCTTGGTCTTATATAAAATGAGAGAGAGAGGCATATACCGATATAATGATATTTTATATTTTAATATAAATTGATGGGAATGTTATTTTTGGGGAGTACGAGGTGAATGTTTAAATTTGAATTTAGGTGGGAGTGAATCTTGACCGTTGATTGAAGATAGAGAAAGTAATTTTAGACCGTAGATAGGCATAGATATTTTGAACCATCAGATAGATTTTTTAAGCATTTTTGACCATTAGATGATGAATTTTTTTGAGTGGGAAATTCAAACACAAACCTTAAATGTAATATAGATATATATATATATATATATATATTATGATTAGGTTAGGTGATAAAAAGAGACGTGGGGTGCTGAGATGGCTGATATATTGAAAGGCATTCATATAAAGTTTTCAAGTGTGTGGCTGAAGTTGTTAAGAAACCCACTTTCGGCTGATATATATAAATTTAAATATATAATGTTAGGGTTATAATGAAGACATCAGGAAGCTGGCATATATATAGATATCATATAAGGATAAGGTTAAACAAATGCATTGAGAGAAGTGACGTAGAGAGAAAGAGTGAAGAAAAAAAATGATGATGCATACAACATCATCTCAGCACTATAGTAGAAGATATAGATATAACACAGAGAAAAGGAAGGGCTTTTGGTAAAGCAAGAGAGAAATGGATGAGCCATAGTTGTGTGAGTGTGTGCAAAAATAGTGAGTGTTTAGAGTAAGAAAGAATAAGAGGGATGGGAGTTCTCATGGCCACCGAATTTGTATCAATCCTTCAGCAGCTAATGTCATCCTCACTGTTTCTCTAATGTACATCCATTCATCATGCTCCATGGCAGCTGATTGATAAGTGTTCAATTCTATGCATTTGAACCCTCTTTATTGCATATGTTAGTCCCGTTTCTACGTTTACCGATATATGTTTATGGTATTTTTGTGTTTTTGATGTATTGCAGGTCTTGTAGTAAAAGGAGCAAAATTTGAGGCTTTTTGTAGCTGAAGAGAAAAGTCAGAATTGCAGTCAAGGCATCTCGATCAATCGAGATGTTGATCTCGATCAATCGATATCTCGATTGATGGAGATCTTACTTCGATTGATCGATATTTCGATCAATCGAGATCCAATCTCGATTGATCAAGATTCTGTAGAGCCACTTGCCCACTTGCTCACCTGCTCTCCCACTTGCAACAAAATCCCCCTTTTTGCATGACTTAGAGGGATTATCTGACTTGAACAAGACCTTTGGGGACCTTCTTGATATAGTTGGTATATATATTAATACATATATATATATGGTGGGCCCCAAGGTTGAAAAGGTAGCCATAAAGTACAAAAAGAAGCCATTCTCACATATCTCTCACACACATCAGATTACAGAAGGAGAGACATTCGGGAAAGGAGAAGAAGGAGCTGAACCAGACCTTGAAGCTCCATTTTCTTCATCAATGGAAGAGTGCAAGGCAACCATGAGCAACTAACTTCTATACTAGGGTGTTGTTGAAGCCCCTAGCAATGTAAACTTGTTCATTGTTGTAGCATTTTGGAATTTGTTCTTAAATGTTGATTATTTAGCCTAGTGACAGTGTACACTAATACATCTCTTTTATATATTCATTTGATTTTGATTTTATTCTTGTCTTAGAGTAGAATCTATCTTGTGAATGCACAACATTTCTTTCTTCCACAAGAAGGGCAAATGATGGCTAAGTAATGGTACTTTAAATGTATGTGGTGTGCTTGCTTGTATAAACCATGCCAAGATAAGGTAGTTTGGATGCATGTAGGTTCACTTAGAAAGTAGGGTAATTAGTTAGGTTGAAGAACTATGCTTGTTGAAGATGGATTATGATAGGTTGGTGCTCACATTAATCTTTTGATATGTCATTGAGGTCACAAGCCTAATGACATTGTTAGGCATTTAATTTATGAATCCCAAGCTTGCTACACTTATGAACATGTGAATGGCTAGTGGTGGAAACCACCCCTAGTTCTCTCTCTCCCAACTTTTACTCTTTAAATTTATTGTCATTACATTCATGCAATAGTTTTATAAACAAAACTCAAAACCTTATTTTTAGGATTAAAGTGGAAGTAATCTTTCGTTAAGACAATTACGACTAGTCCTCGTGGGATCGATACACTCTATATAGAACCGTGACTACAAAGATTCGTGCTCTTGCGAGTGGTTAAATTATATTTTGATAAAAGGGGCAAAAAGAAGCTTACAATATAATTCCAGTTTCAACCACATCAAAATTTTGGCGCCGTTGCCGGGGACTACGGTTTAATTGTCGCCATTGGAAGATTAAATCTGGTTTAATTCTTAGGCTAGAAATTCTTTCATTCTTTTTCTTTGTATATATCTTGTTCTTATTTCTCAAATTTCTTGATTTTAGGTATACCACATAGCGGGCATCTAAAAGGATTAAAGTTGGAACCCTTTGTGAGAATAAAGTCTAAAATTATGGGTTTGAGTTCATTCATTTTTTTTGTATATATTATTATTTATTTTGCGTATTGAGGTGTTGTTCTACTATTAATGCATGCTAGGTAGACGGTCCTTGTCACTTCCATTGCTTCCGTGTAATTTTGAACTTGAAAGAACACTTAGACAATGTAGAGGAACCTCTAGGGACCCTATATTGCCTAGGACTGAAAACATGGACCCAAATGAGAGACAACCTCCCGGTCTACCTCCTTTTAATCATGAACAACAACCTCCACCTCCTCCTCCTCAAGGAGAGTTGCTTATGGACTTTTATCTTTCGACTACATTTGAAGTACCTTCATGTATTCAATTTCCGGATGTAGCGGCAAATCAAGTCGAAATAAAGTCCTCCACCATCAATCTTCTTAATAGCTTCCATGGTCTCCCTAATGAGGATCCATACCGGCATTTAGATTACTTCCTTTCGGTGTGTTCCACCATTCGTGCACCACACTTTACGGAGGATGATCTAAAGCTGCGTATGTTTTCATTCTCCTTAAAAGACAAAGCGAGAAGTTGGTTCAATTCCTTAGAACCTAACTCAATCCATTCTTGGGCGGAGATGCAAATAGAGTTCTTAAAAAAATACTTCCCAATGGGAAAGACGAGTGATATTCAGAGAGCAATCACCGGATTCACCCAAATTGATCAAGAATAATTTTATGAGACATGGGAGAGATTAAAAGATCTTCCTAAATCTTGTCCGCATCATGCTGTCCCAAAATGGCAGCTAGTGCAAAGTTTTTCTGATGGGGTGAGTGAGCAACATAGGCAAATGATAGACTTCGCTTGTGGAGGTGGATACCTTTTGAAAAGCCCCGATGAGGCATGAAAACTTTTTCAAACCCTAAGCAATAATTCAGCTCAACGCTCCTCTACTAGAAAAGGGAAGGCCACCCAACCTTGTAGAGGAGTGCATGAAATTTCACAGGTAGATGAGGTTGCCATGCAAGTAGAAGCCTTATCCCGAAAAATGGTCCTAATCATGAAAAATGGGATGCCTACTCCAAGCCAACCTGTTCAAAATCAGGAAGTGTGTTCGTTTTGCTATAGCACTTCACATTTTGTGCGAGATTGTCCTATTGTCGGGCAATCTCCTGATTATGCTCAAGAGCAAGCGAATGCCTTGTACTCTAAACAACTGAATGATCCATATTCAAATATGTACAATCCTGGTTATAAGAATCATCCGAATTTTTCATGAAAACCTCAATAATGAAGTCCCTCTTTTCAAGGGCAAAATTTCTTTACTTTTCAATCTCAACAGCCTTAATATAGGCCAAATCCTCAACCTTACCATCAAAGGTCCAATTTTCAACAACCACCACCTCCTCCGAGAAGCCAAGGCTTTGAAGAAAGAGTGATAATCAATCTTGAGGCTAATACCCGCTTATTGCAAACTTACTCTCAATCAATCTCTAAGCTTGAAGCTAATGCTCAATCTATGGCTAGGTTAGAAGCTCAAATCGGGCAACTAACTAATGCCTTGAATAGAAGGGAGGAAGGTAAGTTGCCGAGTCAACCGGTGGCGAATCCTAAGGGTGTTCATGTGATTGAGGATCCATCATCTTCATCTTGTAATGCTCCTCCGGAGCAAGTTCAATCAATCACTACCTAAAGGAGTGGTAGAATCATAAATTCTAAAGTTGGGGAAGAAAAAGAAAAAAAGGAATTCAATGAGCAATCCAAAAATTCAAAAGAATCCCAATCAAATCCAAATATTTTTTCCTTTAAATCCAAGTGTGACCAAAAACCCACAAAATCCAAAAGGAAAGGCAAGTGAAGTTGTGTCGTCATCAAGTCCAAATCATGACACCTCTTTTGAACCTCCGGTTCCTTTTCCTCAAAGATTGAAGGAACCTTCTCATTTTGGGAAACAAGGAGAGAAAATTCAAGATATGATGGAGATCTTCAAACAAGTAAAGATCAATTTCCCTCTCCTTGATGCTATCCGAAAAATTCCCTCCTATGCTAAATTCTTGAAGGACTTGTGCACTCTAGGAATAATGCTCCTAAGAAAGTCCTCCTAACTGAGCACATAAGCTCCATTTTCCAACACCAAACCCCTCCTAAATTCAGAGATCCGGGTGCTTCGACCATTTCTTGCACCATCAAAAATTAATCTTTTGAAAAGGCACTTCTTGATTTAGGGGCTAGTGTCAATTTGCTTCCATTCTCAGTTTACCAACAATTAGGTTTGGGGGAACTTAAGCCTACCACAGTTGTGTTGCAACTTGCCGATCGCTCGGTGAAGCAACCATGTGGCATCATTGAGGATGTAATCATTCAAGTGGACAAATTCTACTTTTCGGTGGACTTCATAGTCCTTGACACGGAATCGGTTCAAAATCCAAATTGACATATTCCTATCATTCTAGGTCATCCATTCTTGGCTACGGCAAACGCTTGCGTTAATTGCCGTACCGGAGTAATGGACATCTCTTTTGGGAATATGAAAGTCCGTTTGAACATCTTTAATGCTTCTCACCACACATCCGATGACGAAAGTGGGAGCTTTTGTGTTGATGTAGTGGAAGACCTTGTTCAAGAAACACTTCCTTCTATTCTTTCTAAGGATCCTCTAGAGGCATGCCTAAGTCATTTTAACTGTGATGATTTTGACATTGAGCAATCCATTTGTGAAGTTAATTCAATGCTCGATGCCACTACTATCATGGATTTGCCTAAATGGAGAGTTCCGCGAGAACCCTTACCTCCTTTGTCCAAAACTTCCCAAACTCCTTTTCTAATTTCCCCACCACAACTTGAGCTCAAGCCTCTATCGGCTACACTCAAGTATATTTTCTTGGGCACTAATGAGACCCTTCCAGTCATTATTGCTTCCAATCTCACCAATGATCAAGATATGGAACTCCTAAAAGTGCTAAAAGAGCACAAGGAAATAATAGGATAGAGTGTGGCAGATCTTAAGGGAATAGATCCTTCTATTTGTATGCACCGCATACACTTGGAAGAAGATGCAAAAACCTCAAGAGAGGTGCAACGTCGATTAAATCCAAATATGAAGGACGTTGTAATGAAGGAGGTGGTGAAGTTACTAGATGCGGGAATCATTTACCCCATCTCAGATAGTAAGTGGGTTAGTCCCACTCAAGTGCTTCCAAAGAAGTCCGGTATTACGGTGCAACCAAATGATAAGGGTGAATTAGTTCCCCAACGCACCACCACAGGATGGAGAGTGTGCATAGATTATCAGAAATTAAATTCGGCAACTCGGAAAGATCACTTCCCCCTCCCATTTATTGATCAAATCTTGGAAAGATTAGCCAGGCAAAGTTTTTATTGCTTCTTAGATGGATATTCCGGCTATAATCAGGTTGCTATAGACCCGAGGAACCAAGGGAAAACCACCTTTACATGTCCTTTCGGCACATTTGCTTATAGACGCATGCCCTTGGGTTGTGCAATGCACCGGTGACTTTTCAACGGTGTATGATGTCTATCTTTTCGGACATGGTGGAAAAATTCTTGGAAGTGTTCATGGATGATTTTTCCATGTTTGGACCTTCATTTGAAACATGTCTCAAAAATCTATCCCGTGTTCTCACACAATGTCAAGAGACCAACCTAATTCTCAGTTGGGAAAAGAGCCATTTTATGGTTCAAGAGGGTATTGTCCTAGGGCACATTGTGTCTAAGAGAGGAATCGAGGTTGATAAAACCAAGGTTGAACTCATTGCCAAACTTCCTCCACCATCAACGGTGAGAGAGATTTGTTCATTCCTTACGCATGCGGGCTTTTATCGCCATTTCATCAAAGACTTTAGCAAGATCTCCCGACCTTTGTGTCGCCTTCTTGAAAAAGAGTCTTGCTTTACCTTTGATGAAGCGTACCTTAACGCTTTTGAAAAACTCCGCACCATGCTTACAACTGCTCCAATTCTCACCCCTCCAAATTGGGCTCTCCCATTTGAGATCATGTGTGATGCATCAGATTACGCCAGTTGTGGTTGGGCGTGGTAAACGCCCCGCCACACATGTCCATCACTATCGAGAATAGCGTGGTGTCTGCTGGGAGTGCGGCACTATAGAGTGGTTGACCGTCCGGGCCAACCATGTCCGGCGGCTGCTGGTGAGGAATGCCGAGCATATGAGCAATCCGACTCGGCGTAATCGTGATCGTGACAGTGGCCACAGTAGTCTCGAGTGTATCTGGCGCTGTGCAGGAGTAGGTCATATGCTCGTAAAAGACCTGCACTAGGCGCTAGTGTGCCACCTCGGTGGGAGGCACACATAGCCGGTCGAGGCGACGCCTCCTGAGCTCGGCAACCGTCCACTCGGTGTCGGGACGCCTCTCGAACTCCGCTAAGTCGAAAACCTGCTCCGGGTGGAACTTTCAGGACCGAAAGGCTCGCCCGGGCACGTCACGAACAGCACCGGCGGCGTTTTTCACTCTCGCCATCGCCTCGGAACAGTCTGCACTGGATTCCAAAAGGTACGTAAATAAAAGATGAATAAGAAGAAAGTTAAACTACTACTAGACTAAAAGAATAAAAATAAAAATGTAGTCCTAGTCCAAGGTACTGACAAAAATGCAAAAAAAAAAAAAAAATTGCACTCGAAGAGGCAATGTGAACGGGTGCAGCCGAAACGAAGGTATCGCGGTTACACACCGTACACTAAGCGTTTGAAACGAGGAAAATGCCAAATCCCACTCCTGCTTGAATTCCTACCCCCCGAAACCCACAAAAACTCGATTCAGACATCGCAATCGCAACCATCCACCCCAACATGATCTAACTATGTTTATTCCGCTGTAAAACTATCAAAAATGGCGAGAGAATAAACAAAAAGTAGCCATGCATCACTTACCTCGTGAGGAAGAAGATGAACGGCTCAACCGAAGAAAACTCCACGCGCAGCCGCGAAGAGAAGATCGCGCAGATGCTAGCGGTGGATCGGACTGCGTCGGATGGCGGCGGATGATCGGGAATGCTTGGAGAAGGCTTGGATCGCACGGAGGAAGAGAAGAAGTCGGATGGTCTTTTAAAATGGGAGGGAAGCCCAACGGTTTAAATAGATTTTCGGCTCACGTGCAGGCTCCGCGTGCATTTCGATTGATCGAAATGTGCATTTCGATCAATCAAAATTTCGATTGATCGAAATCTTGCTTCGATCAATCGAAACTAACTTCGATGGATCGAGATTGTCTCTTCGATCAATCGAACATTCCTTCCCTGAATCACATTTTTACTTCGATCAATCGAACATTTAATTGATGCAATCGAACTTTTATTTCGATCAATCGAAATCCCATTTCGATCAATCGAAAGTTTTGATTGATCGAAGACCTATCGAAGTGCAATCGAAGAATACCACCTATCGGGACTTTGGACTTGGCAAATCTCTGCAATTTTTCGATCAATCGAAACCAAAATTTCGATCAATCGAAATTTTCAATTGATCGAAATCTTGGTTTCGATCAATCGAAATGCTCAAAAACAGTCAGTTTAAAATATGCTTCAGGGACTTGGATATTGGGGAATTAGATACTACATTGCTTAGATACAAACCTACTTTGGATTAAAGGGACACCATGGAAGCTTGATAGCTACCATGGCTTCGCCACCTTACACGTCTATGGCGCGACGTCCGGATCGGCTCACGAGTCAAAATACACGGGATCCGTCAAAGTGACGATATCCACGTATTCGGTGTTGACTTGGTCATCCACGCACACTTTTAAGCGCTGCCCGTTTACTTTGAATATCGAACCATCTTTCAAGTCCTTCAATTCCACCGCTCCGTGGGGAGCGACGGAATTAACCAAAAATGGACCATCCCAACGGGAGCGAAGTTTTCCGGGAAACAAATGGAGGCGTGAGTTGTACAACCAAACTTTTTGGCCCGGCGAAAATGTTTTGACTCGAATATTATGATCATGAAAGGCTTTGGACCTTGCCTTATAGATTTTCGCATTCTCATAAGCGTCATGTCGCAATTCTTCCAATTCATTTAATTGAAGCTTTCGATTAGAACCGGCCTTTTTCATGTCAAAATTGAAGGTCTTGGTGGCCCACATAGCTTTATGCTCCAATTCAACCGAAAGATGGCACGCCTTGCCATAAACTAACCGATAAGGTGACATTCCAATGGGAGTTTTATATGCGGTTCGGTATGCCCATAATGCGTTGTTTAGTCGCAATGACCAATCCTTCCGGTCAGGCCAAACAGTTTTCTGAAGAATGTTCTTAATCTCCCTATTGGATACTTCTACTTGGCCACTAGTTTAAGGATGGTAGGGGGTGGCTACTTTGTGTGTGACAGAGTATTTGAGAAGCAAGGTTCGAAGGAACCGGTTACAGAAATGCTTACCTCCGTCACTGATGATGGCCCGAGGCGTACCAAACCGGCTAAAAATGTTAGCTTGTATAAATTTAACCACGACTGCGTGATCGTTGGTTTTGGTAGCAACGGCCTCTATCCACTTAGATATGTAGTCCACCGCCACAAGTATGTACTCATGACCAGTAGAGGGTGGAAATGGTCCCATGAAGTCAATGCCCCACACATCAAATATTTCAATGACAAGAATAGGGTTCAAAGGCATCATGTCCTTCCGAAACATCGCGCCGAGGCGCTGACATCGCTCACAAGAGTGGCAGAATGAATATGCATCCCGATGAAGTGTCGGCCAGAAAAATCCGCATTAAAGAATTTTTGCTGTGGTTTTCTTAGCACTAAAGTGTCCCCCACAAGCGAGTGTATGACAAAATTTAAGAATGCTTTGGAATTCACTGTTGGGTACACACTTACGAATTATTTGATCGGGGCAGTATTTGAACAATTGAGGATCGTCCCAATAATATGATCGTGATTGGGAGAGAAAACGATCCTTCTCTTGTTTGGTCCAAGAAGATGGTATTTTACCGGTTGCCAAATAATTAATCACATCCGCATACCAAGGGATACTCTCTTGAGAGATGACAAATAGTTGTTCATCCGGGAAGGATTCACAAACTGGAATGGAATTATGGAGGGATTCAACAAGAATTCTAGAAAGGTGGTCAGCTACCACATTTTCAGTTCCCTTTTTGTCTCTAATCTCAAAATTGAACTCTTGCAACAAGAGTATCCATCGGATCAACCTAGGCTTGGTGTCCTTTTTCGCCAAAAGATGCCGGAGGGCAGCATGGTCCGAATAGACAATGACCTTTGAACCTAATAAATAAGCTCGAAACTTGTCTAATGCAAATACTACCGCAAGCAATTCTTTTTTCGTTGTGGTATAATTGATTTGAGCCTCGGAAAGGGTTTTACTTGCGTAGTAGATGACATGTGGCAGTTTGTCTACTCGTTGCCCTAAGACCGCACCCATGGCATAGTCGGATGCATCACACATAATCTCAAATGGGAGAGCCCAATTTGGAGGGATTAGAATTGGAGCGATTGTAAGCATGGCGCGGAGTTTTTCAAAAGCGTCAAGGCACGCTTCATCAAAGGTAAAGCAAGACTCTTTTTCAAGAAGGCGACACAAAGGCCGAGAGATCTTGCTAAAGTCTTTGATGAAACGGCGATAAAAGCCCGCATGCCCAAGGAATGAACGAATCTCTCTCACCGTGGATGGTGGAGGAAGTTTGGAAATGAGCTCAACCTTGGCTTTATCAACCTCTATTCCTCGCTTAGACACAATATGCCCTAGGACAATACCCTCTTGAACCATAAAATGACTCTTTTTCCAACTAAGAATTAGGTTGGTTTCTTGACATCGTTTGAGAACACAAGCTAGATTTTGGAGGCATGATTCATATGACGGCCCAAAAATGGAAAAATCATCCATGAACACTTCTAAGAATTTTTCCACCATGTCCGAGAAGATAGACATCATACACCGTTGAAAAGTTGCCGGTGCATTGCACAACCCAAAGGGCATGCGTCTATAAGCAAATGTGCCAAAGGGACATGTAAAGGTGGTTTTCTCTTGATCCCTCGGGTCTATAGCAACCTGATTATAGCCGGAATATCCATCCAAAAAGCAATAAAAGCTTTGCCCGGCCAATCTCTCCAATATTTGATCAATGAATGGGAGGGGGAAGTGATCTTTCCGAGTGGCTGAATTTAATTTCCTATAATCAATGCACACTCTCCATCCTGTGGTGGTGCGTTGGGGAACTAATTCACCCTTATCATTAGGTTGCACCGTAATACCAGACTTTTTTGGAACCACTTGAGTGGGACTAACCCACTTGCTATCAGAGATGGGGTATATGATCCCCGCATCTAGTAACTTCACCACCTCCTTCATTACAACGTCCTTCATGTTTGGATTCAATCGACGTTGTGCCTCCCTTGAGGTCTTTGCATCCTCTTCCAAGTGTATGCGATGCATACAAACAGAAGGGTCTATTCCCTTAAGATCTACCACACTCCATCCTATTGCTTCTTTGTGCTCTTTGAGCACCTTTATGAGTTCCAATTCTTGATCATTTGTGAGATTGGAAGCAATAATGATTGGAAGGGTCTCATTTGCGCCCACGAAAACATACTTGAGTGTAGCTGGAAGAGGCTTGAGCTCAAGTTGTGGTGGGGAAATTAAAGAAGGAGTTTGGGGAGTTTTGGACAAAGGGGGCAAGGGTTCTCTCGAAACTCTCCACTTAGGCAAATCCATGACAGTATTAACATCGAGCATGGAATTGACTTCACATATGGATTGCTCAATGTCAAAATCATCATAGTTAAAATGATTGAGGCATGCCTCTAAAGGGTCCTTGGAAAGAATAGAAGGAAGTGCTTCTTGAACAAGGTCTTCCACAACATCGACACAAAAGCACTCACTCTCGTCGTCGGATGTGTGGTGGGAAGCATTGAAGATGTTCAAGCGGACTTTCATATTCCCAAAAGAGATGTCCATCACTCCAGTACGGCAATTAACACAAGCGTTTGCCGTGGCCAAGAATGGACGACCTAGAATGATAGGGATATGGTGATTCAGATTTTGAACTGGTTCCGTGTCAAGGACTATGAAGTCCACCGGAAAATAGAATTTGTCCACTTGAATGATGACATCCTCAATGATGCCACGTGGTTGCTTCACCGAACGGTCGGCAAGTTGCAACACAACCGTGGTATGCTTAAGTTCCCCCAAACCTAGTTGTTGGTAAACTGAGAATGGAAGCAAATTGACACTAGCGCCTAGATCAAGAAGTACTTTTTCAAAAGATTGATTTCCGATGGTGCACGAAATGGTCGGAGCACCCGAATCTTTGAATTTAGAAGGGGCTTGGTGTTGAAAAATGGAGCTTATGTGCTCAGTTAAGAGGACTTTCTTAGGAACTTTATTCCTAGATTTACGCTTTTGAGTGCATAAGTCCTTCAGGAATTTCGCATAGGAGGGAATTTGTCGAATAGCATCAAGGAGAAGGAGATTGATCTTTACTTGTTTGAAGATCTCCATCATGTCTTGGATTTTCTCTCCTTGCTTCCCGAAATGAGAAGGTTCCTTCAATCGTTGAGGAAAAGGAACCGGAGGTTCATAAGAGGTGTCAAGATTTGGAATTGATGATGACACAACTTCACTTGCCTTTCCTTTTGGATTAAAAGGGGTATTTTGCAAATTTGGATTTAACGGAAACAATTTTGGATTTAATTGGGATTCTTTTGGATTTTTAGGTTGCGCTTGAAATTCCTCTCTCTTCCTCCCCTACCTTGGAGTTAAGGATTTTACCACTCCTCAAGGTTGTGATTGATTGAACTTGCTCTGGAGGAGCATTACAAGTTGAAGATGATGGATCTTCAATCATATGCACACCCTTGGGATTCGCCACCGGTTGACTCGGCAACTTACCTTCCTCCCTTCTATTTAAGGCATTAGCTAGTTGCCCGATTTGAGCTTCTAACCTAGCCATAGATTGAGCATTGGCTTCAAGCTTAGAGATTGATTGAGAGTGAGTTTGCAATAAGCGGGTGTTGGCCTCAAGATTGCTTATCACTCGCTCTTCAAAGCTTTGGCTTCTCGAAGGAGGTGGTGGTTGTTGGTAATTAGATCTTTGATTGTAAGGTTGAGGGTTTGGCCTATAATGAGGCTGTTGAGATTGGGAATTAAAAGAACTTTGCCCTTGGAAAGAGGGACTTGATTCTTGATTCTTCCATGAAAAAGCCGGATGGTTCTTGTAACCAGGATTGTACGTGTTCGAATATGGATCATTCATTTGTTTAGCGTACAAGGCATTCGCTTGCTCTTGAGCATAATCGGGGGATTGCCCGGCAATAGGACAATCTCGCACAAAATGCGAAGTGCTATAGCAAAACGAACACCCCTCCTGATTTTGGACAGATTGGTTAGGAATAGGCAGCCCATTTTTCATGATTAAATCCATTTTTCGGGACAAGGCTTCTACTTGCATGGCTACCTCATCTACCCGTGAAATCTCATGCACTCCTCTACAAGGTTGGGTGGCCTTCCCTTTCCTAGTGGAGGAGCGTTGAGCTGAATTGTTGCTTAGGGTTTGAAAAAGTTTCCATGCCTCATCGGGGCTTTTCAAAAGGTACCCACCCCCACACGCGGAGTCTATCATTTGTCTATGTTGCTCACTCACCCCATCATAAAAACTTTGCACTAGCTGCCATTTTGGGACAGCATGATGCGGACAAGATTTTAAGAGATCTTTTAACCTCTCCCACGTCTCATGGAATTGTTCTTGGTCAATTTGGGTGAATCCGGTGATTGCTCGCCGAATATCACTTGTCTTACCCATTGGGAAGTATTTTTTTAAGAACTCTATTTGCATTTTCGCCCAAGAATGGATTGAGTTGGGTTCTAGGGAATTGAACCAACTTCTAGCCTTATCTTTTAGGGAAAATGGAAACATACGTAGCTTTAGATCATCCTCCGTAAAGTGTGGTACACGAATGGTGGAACACACGGAAAAGAAGTAATCTAAGTGCCGGTATGGATCCTCATTAGGAAGACCGTGAAAGCTGTTAAGAAGGTTGAGGGTGGAGGACTTTATTTCAAATTGATTTGCCGCTACATCCGGAAATTGAATACTCGAAGGTACTTCAAATGTAGTCGGAAGGTAAAAGTCCATAAGCAACTCTCCTTGAGGAGGTGGTGGTGGAGGTGGTTGTTCATGATTAAAAGGAGGTAAACCGGGAGGTTGTCTCTCATTTGGTTCCATGTTTTCAGTTCTAGGCAAAATAGGGTCCCTAGAGGTTCCTCTACGTTCTCTAAGTGTTCGTTCAAGTTCACTATTACAAGGAAGCAAAGGAAGTGACAATGACCGTCTACCTAGCATGCATTAACAATTGAACAGCACCTCTACACACAAAGTAACAATAATATATATAAAAGAATGTGAATGATTCAAACCACCAATTTTTGAAGTTATACTCACAAAGGGTTCCAATTTGAATTCTTCTAGATGCCCGCAATGTGGTATACCTAAAATCAAGAAGTTTGAGATATAAGAACAAGATATATACAAAAAGAATGAAAGAATTTCTAGCCTAAGAATTAAACCAGATTTAATCTTCCAATGGCGACAATTAAACCGTAGTCCCCGGCAACGGCGCCAAAATTTTGATGTGGTCGGAACTAAATTATATTGTAAGCTTAATTTTGCCCTTTTTATCAAAATATAATTTAACCACTCGCAAGAGCACGAATCTTTGTAGATAAGGTTCTATATAGAGGGTATCGATCCCACGAGGACTAGTCGTTAATTGTCATAAAGAAAGATTAATTCTACTTTAATTCTAAAAACAGGTTTTTGGTTTTGTGTTTAAAACTATTGCGTAAATGAAATGACGATAAAATTAAAGAGTAAAGTTGGGAGAGAGAACTAGGGTTGGTTTCCACCACTAGCCATTCACATGTTCATAAGTGTAGCAAGTATGGGATTCATTAATTAAATGCCTAACAATGTCATTAGGCTTGTGACCTCAATGACATATCAAAAGATCAATGTGTGTGCTAACCTATCACAATCCATCTTCAACAAGCATAGCTCTTCAACCTAACTAACTACCTAATTACTCTACTCTCTACGTAAACACTACATGCATCCAAACTACCTTATCTTGGCATGGTCTATACAAACTAGCATCACACATTCATTTAAACACCATTATCTAGCCATCATTTGCACTTCTTGTGGAATATGCAAATGTTGTGCATTCAAGTGACAAAACCTACTCTAAGACAAGAATAAATTCCATATCAAATGAATATATATAAGAAATATGTTTGTGTACATAATCACTAGGCTAAATAATCAACATTTAATTACAAATCCCCAAGAGCTACAAAGATGAACAAGTTTACATGGCTAGGGGTTGAAACCAACACCCTAGTAGAAGAGTTAGTTGCTCATGGTTGCCTTGCACCCTTCCATTGATGAAGAGAATGAAGCTTCTTGGTCTGGTTCAGCTTTTTTCTTCCTCTTCCGAAGGTCTCTCTTTTTGTCTTCTGATATGTATGTTGAGAGATATGAGATATGTGGCTTTTGGTGCTTTTTGTATGCTTTTTGGCTCCTTTGGGCCCACCATATATATATATATATATCATTATATATATCTCTTGTATCAAGAAGGCCCCCAAAAGTCTTGTTCAAGTCAAACAATCCCCCTAAGTCGTGCAAAAAGGGGGATTTTGTTGCAAGTGGGAGAGCAGGTGAGCAAGTGGCCAAGTTGGCTCTGCAGCATTTTGATTGATCGAAATTGCATTTCGATTGATCGAGATTTCGATCAATCGAAATGAGATTTCGATCAATCAAAATCTCGATTGATCGAAATCCACATCTCGATTGATCGAGATACCTTGGCAACATTTTCTGCTTTCATCTCTTGACTGCAGAAAGCTTCCAACTTTGCTCCATTTACTCCAATACCTGCAAAATATCAAAAACACAAAAATACCGTAAACATATCTCGGTAAACGCAAAAACGGAACTAACATATGCAATAAAGAGGGTTCAAATGCATAGAATTGAACACTTATCATGGAGGTATCCAATAGGGAGGTTAAGAACATTCTTGAGAAAATAGTTCGGCCTGACTGGAAGGATTGGTCATTGCGACTAAATGATGCATTATGGGCTTACCGAACTGCTTATAAGACTCCCATTGGAATGTCACCTTACCGGTTGGTTTATAGTAAAGCGTGCCAACTTCCAGTTGAATTGGAGCACAAAGCTATGTGGGCCACCAAAACTTTCAATTTTGACATGCAAATGGCCGGATATAATCAAAAGCTTCAATTAAATGAATTGGAAGAATTGCGACATGATGCATATGAAAATGCTAAAATCTATAAGGCAAAGGCAAAAGCCTTTCATGATCGCAATATTCGAGTCAAAACGTTTTCCCTGGGCCAAAAAGTATGGTTGTACAATTCACGCCTCCATTTGTTTCCCAGAAAACTTCGCTCCCGTTGGGATAGTCCATTTTTGGTTAATTCTGTTGCTCCCCACGGAGCGGTGGAATTGAAGGACTTGAAAGATGGATCGTTGTTCAAAGTAAACAGGCAGCGTTTAAAATTATGCGTGGATGACCAAGTTACCACGGAATACGTGGATGTCGTCACCTTGATGGATCTCGTGTATTTTGACTCGTGAGTCGATTCGGACGTTATGCCATAGACGTGTAAGGTGGCGAGGCCATGGTAGCTGTCATGCTTCCATGATGTCCCTTTAATCTAAGGTAAATTTTGTATCTAAGCAATTTAGTATCTAAGTCCCATAAGTCCAAGTCCATGAAGTATAACTCAAGCTGGCTATTTTTGAGCATCTTGATAGATCAAAGCAGAGATCTCGATCAATCGAGATTTTGGTCTCGATTGATCGAGATTTTGGTCTCGATTGATCGAAATAATGCAGAGAGTTTGCTAAGTCCAAAGTCCCGAGAGGTAGTATTCTTCGATAGCACTTTGATAGGTCCTCGATCAATCGAAATCTCGATTGATCGAAGTGAAATCTTGATTGATCGAAGTTGATCTCGATTGATTGAGGTAGGATTTCGATTGATCGAAATCTCGATTGATCGAGATGTGCATCTCGATCAATCGAGATTGACGCGATGCCTGCACGTGAGCCGAATACTTATTTAAATCGTTGGGTTTCCCTCTCATTTCAAAAGACTATCCGACTTCCTTCTCTTCTCCGAGCAATCCAAAGCTTCCCAGAGCACCATCCCACACTTGATCTACCATTCCCGACCATCCCGTGCCGTTCGCCGTAGTCCGAGACCTTCGCGAGCACGCGCACGCTCATCTATTCGCGGTTGTGAGTTGGGTCTTCATCTTTTTGTGCCGATCATCATCTTCACCTTGAGGTAAGTGATACATGGCTATATTTTGCTTACTTTCTCACTATTTTTGTTAGTTTCTCGGTGTAATAAGCATAGATCGGTGATGTTGGGTGGAATGGTGCATTCGCTATGTTCATAATGGGATTTTGCGGGTTTCGGGGGTAGGACCAAATATATGGGTGAGAGATTTTGCATATTTTTTTGTATCGAATGCTTTATAAGCGGTTTGCAACCGCGGCCCAAAGTTCAGGTGCAGTCGCTTCCACTGCTTCATTGAGAACGAGATGAGAGACATATTCATATTCATATGGGTTGTTTTTGCTTCCTAGTACACCTCATCAAGTCAATTCGAACATATGTTGGAATGCATGTGTCAGCACCATGGACTAGAACCTCCTTTTTAATTTTTATTCTTAGTTTAGTATTCTCTCTTTTTTTTTTATTTACGTAATTTTTGGAATAAGTGCAGACTATTTTGGGTCGATGACGCGTGTGAAGAACGCCCCCGGTGTTGTTAGAGACGCCCAGGTGAGCTTTCCGGGCACGGAAGTTTCACTCGGAGCAGATATTTGAGCTGAGAGAGTTTGAGATGCACCCTGACTGCTCATGGGCTGTAGCAGAGCTTAGGAGGCATCGCCTTGACCGATTATGTGTGTCGCCCACTGATGTGGCACACGAGCGCTTGGTGCAGGTCTTTTATGAGCGCATGACCTATTCCTGCACCGCGCCGGACACATTGGAGACGGTCGTGGGTGGCACGACGATCACTATCACGCTGAGCCGGATTACACAGATGCTCGGCATTCCTCACCAGCAGCCTCCAGATATGGTTGATCAGGACGGTCGACCAGTTTACAGGGCCGCGCTGCCAGCAGACACGACATTGTTCTCCATCGTGATGGACATGTGTGGTGGGGCGTTTACCACACCCAGTCACAACTGCACATCCAAATCGATGTGCCCGAGTAGATTATGGTTCCTGGACACCGTTCTGATCAAGAACGCATGTCCTCTGCAGCATGTGGCAGAGCGTAGTGGCGACCTCCTCTGTTGCCTTTACGCTTTCCACACGGGCATGTGGTTTTCTGTCCTGGCGCTGATATGGGGGCAGATGTTCAAGATCTGGGATGACCTTGTCAACAAGAGGATGAGGTGAGCAACGAGTTGGCGGCTTCCCTTTCATTTCCTCGTCGCCGCTTTCCTGAGTCGTGCCAGTATACCGGTCAGTGATACTGACATTTAGTTGGCACTGCCCACTCGCTTCGCACCTGCTCAGTGGGAGAGGGTGAGGCGACACTTCGAGCGACAGGACCACCAGGGCGATCCACCAGAGGATGTAGACATGGATGCCCTAGTGGAGATGGATGAGGGTGAGCCTGCAGAGGGTGAGTCATCTGAGGAGGAGATGGAGGCGGATGAGATGGATATTGCTGCCGAGAGGCATAACATCCTAGCGACTGGCTATTCCTGTCTGGCAACTGACGTTGAGCAACTCCAGCAGGGTTTTGAGGAGCACGTCCAAGTGACGCAGAGTCAGCTGGAGGGCATTATATCGGACATTTCATCTGAAACTTATGTTCACATATATGGAATACAGTTCTCCTTTCTTTTATACCATGTGTTATATTTTCTGTCTTTATTTTTACTTTCTGCCAATATCAATGCTCTCTCTCTACTTTGACTATGTATGTAGTACCACTTGCCTAATTGTTATATGCGATTCAGTTGATGATTTCCGTTTATTACCGCCTGGTTTCAATTCCCGATACTGTTGAGATTGCTTCAATGCAGTATGGCGTTAATAAAGACAGGCAGCCCCTTTGCGTACTATACGTTAGCGTGCCTGGATAGTCAATATCTTATCACATAGACCTCTTAGTCAATTGGGAATCACCAGTTCAAAGCCTTGGATATCTAGTGATCTTGGCATTGTCCGTTTGTGCATACTTATTTTATTATGTTCATTTTATCTACTTTTTGTTCCATTTAATGCTCGTGGTATCTAGTTGGTGTTCCGTACAGGTTTTTCTCATTCCCAGCATGACCGCCGGTATTGGACTGCCATTTTTGTCGCGTTCTGCCATCCCGGTAAATTCTTTCCTTGTTCTTCTTGTCCAAACATTGAGGACAATGTTGCGTCTAAGTTTGGGGGTGCGGTATGCTATACCACTTGCATATGCATGCAATGTTCAGTCTTTGTATTGATTGTCATTGTAGAGCAAGTTTCTTTTCTTGATATTTTTGCATGCTTGCTATGATGTCTTGTTTTTTTAAAGGAAGATCATTCGAATAAATGTCCGAGGTAAATGCAGCACGTAGTTAAGAACTTTAACATTGTAAATACCCGCACTTTTGTAAGCTGTGTAAGAGGCTAGAACGGTCTACATTTTTGTCCAAGTATGAGCACGTACAATTCTTGCCCTAAATTTGTCCTTAACCGCACAAATTCGCACACATGCATTTTAAATTGTGGGGTATAAGTCTGATGGAGAATTTTATAAATTTTTATTTTTATTCGAACAACTTAAAGAATAAGTTCTTCTGGTTGTTGTAAAAAAAATATATATATATTATAAAATAAATGCAATAAGCCTTCTCACTCAATAAATCGGATCTCTATACCTCAAAGCAAGGAGTATTCGAGTATAAGTGTGCAAGGTTGAGCAATAAGAAGCGGGTGGCTTGCTTAAGCTCATCGCCTTGCAAGCTTGGTTATTAAGTTCGAGGGGTGTTTCTACACCTAATGCCCTAAAACCAATTGGTTTGAGAGTCATTGGCCCAATGCCGCTACATGGGCTTGAAAGAAAGCAAAAAGAGCTAAGCATTGCACGGTCATCCGCACATGAGCAATCATGAATGTTTTGTGATAATGAATAACAGTGTCAAACCGTGTTAATGAGTTTTTCTTTTAAAAGTAGATTTGTTCTTCTTCTTCTCCAAATATGACAAAGTCACGCGCTAGAATGCATGTTCACTTTTCAAAGAGGATTTTGGGGTCAGAATTGGTATGTTTGTTCAGACTGGCCATTATATGGGGACCGTCATTTATTTATAGCTTGTGAAAGTCCATTTTTGCTAATGACTGCATAGTTCTGTAATACTTGTTGCATTTGCCAAATGTGAAATGAACGGATGATCGCCCTTTATCTAGTTGATGACTGAGCATGATTAAATTTTTGTATAAGATAGTTAATTTCATTTTTGTAATATTGCATTGCTAAGGGACTAGCAATATGTAAGTTTTGGGGTGTGATAAGTGTTCAATTCTATGCATTTGAACCCTCTTTATTGCATATGTTAGTCCCGTTTCTACGTTTACCAAGATATGTTTACGGTATTTTTGTGTTTTTGATGTATTGCAGGTCTTGTAGTAAAAGAAGCAAAGTTTGAGGCTTTTTGTAGCTGAAGAGAAAAGTCAGAATTGCAATCAAGGCATCTCGATCAATCGAGATGTTGATCTCGATTAATCGAGATCTCGATTGATCGAGATCTTACTTCGATTGATCGAAATCTCGATCAATCGAGATCCAAACTCGATTGATCGAGATTCTGCAGAGCCACTTGCCCACTTGCTCACCTGCTCTCCCACTTGTAACAAAATCTCCCTTTTTGCACGACTTAGAGGAATTGTCTGACTTGAACAAGACCTTTGGGGACCTTCTTGATATAGTTGGTATATATATTGATACATATATATATATGGTGGGCCCCAAGGTTGAAAAGGTAGCCATAAAGTACAAAAGAAGCCATTCTCACATATCTCTCACACACATCAGATTACAGAAGGAGAGACATTCGGGAGAGGAGAAGAAGGAGTTGAACCAGACCTTGAAGCTCCATTTTCTTCATCAATGGAAGAGTGCAAGGCAACCATGAGCAACTAACTTCTATACTAGGGTGTTGTTGAAGCCCCTAGCCATGTAAACTTGTTCATTGTTGTAACATTTTAGGATTTGTTCTTAAATGTTGATTATTTAGCCTAGTGACCATGTACACTAATACATCTCTTTTATATATTCATTTGATTTTGATTTTATTCTTGTCTTAGAGTAGAATCTATCTTGTGAATGCACAACATTTCTTTCTTCCACAAGAAGGGCAAATGATGGCTAAGTAATGGTACTTTAAATGTATGTGGTGTGCTTGCTTGTATAAACCATGCCAAGATAAGGTAGTTTGGATGCATGTAGGTTCACTTAGAAAGTAGGGTAATTAGTTAGGTTGAAGAACTATGCTTGTTGAAGATGGATTATGATAGGTTGGTGCTCACATTAATCTTTTGATATGTCATTGAGGTCACAAGCCTAATGACATTGTTAGGCATTTAATTTATGAATCCCAAGCTTGCTACACTTATGAACATGTGAATGGCTAGTGGTGGAAACCACCCCTAGTTCTCTCTCTCCCAACTTTTACTCTTTAAATTTATTGTCATTACATTCATGCAATAGTTTAATAAACAAAACTCAAAACCTTATTTTTAGGATTAAAGTGGAAGTAATCTTTCGTTAAGACAATTACGACTAGTCCTCATGGGATCGATACCATCTATATAGAATCGTGTCTACAAAGATTCGTGCTCTTGCGAGTGGTTAAATTATATTTTGATAAAAGGGGCAAAAATAAGCTTACAATATAATTCAAGTTTCAGCCACATCACTGATCAAGTGATGAACCGACAGTGTCTAAACCATCATCACTGATCATCTGGGTCTTTTCGCCTAATTTAAACTGGAATCTTTCTGAAGAATTACAATTTCCAAGCAACAAATCATCACTGTGAGTATAGTTTTGGTATGTCTTAAGCTATATATATCAGTAGTTTTATGAAGACTGAAGTGGGTCTTGCTAGTTATTGACGGATTACTCTCTGTGTTAAGTTATATGTCTGTATCTCATGGAGATTGAGTTGGTTCTTGTTTGCTATTGATGAATCATTTTATGTGTTAAGTATATGTCTTTATTTTATGAGAATTGAATTGGGTCTTGCTCTTTGCTAATGTAGAATCACTTCTGTTTTGATGTTTGAGTAGAATTTTTTGAAATTAAAACATTTCATGACGTCCTACGCTTATCATATAAAGTCCACTTTCCACGACGGGCCTTGGGACCATCGTGGAAAATTTACTTTCCACGAGGGGCCTTGCCAGTCATAGAAAGTCCACTTTCCACGATGGGCCTTGGGACCCTTGTAGAAAGTTTACTTTCCACGAGAGGCCTTGCCCGTCGTAGAAAGTTTACTTTCCATGACGGGCCTTGGGCCCGTCGTGGAAAATTTACTTACCACAAGGGGCCTTGCCTGTCGTAGAAAGTAAACTTTCTACAAGGGTCCCAAGGCCCGTTGTGGAAAGTGGACTTTCTACGAGGACCTCAAGGCCCTTCGTGGAAAGTAAATTTGTTTTAAAAAAAAATTTGGATACTTTCCATTATCCCAAAACATGTACAACAACCAAAACTCCGTCCAAATCCATATATATCATCACCCAGCCTTGTATAAACAACTAAATCTAAATAAAATAAAAAAGTTAAAAGCATAGAAAATGATAAATTTGAATCTAAAACTCACCAATCACAAAAAATAAATCACAATCCATTTTTATATTCGTTAAAGAGTTCAAAAGTACAAAGTTCATCACTATTATTATCATAACTATATAAGAGAAAAGTTTCAATCCTAATGCAACCAAGACATTTCCCACCAAGGTCAAACTGCAAAAGCTTCACCCCAAAGCATTTAAATCGAGACTCCAAGTATCCAAACATAACAGAAAACAAAGTAAAAAAATTTAGCCAAAACACTTGCTAAAGAACTCAAAAAAGAAACAATATATTAATAAAGATAAATCAAGAAAATTTATACTAGTATAGACAAAACAGCACATGTGAAACTTAGGGCAACCCCATGTTTTTTTAACATTGCCATAATTCCAGCATAACCATCACAATTGCATGGGTTGTAAAGCTAGCTCTTACTTCAGCGACATGACTCGCTGTCTTTTACTACAAGTGAATACCTGATAGCTGCTCAGAATTAAAACATGGAGAAGAACTGGATCAAGCCATAACTAGTAAATATATAGAAAACACAGTTTCCATGAAGTAATATATAAGTATCGAACAAATTAATGAACTTAATGCAGACAAATACCAAAAAAAATTCCAAGTTTGGTACTTGGAGACTAGTCAAGATTTATTTGCATTACATGTTAAATGTTTACCTAACCAAGACATAAATGAAAATAATCTTTTATAGAATTATACTAAATCACTTGCAAAGTAGCAATATTTTCTATTGTTGAAGTTATAAAAGGGCCAAGATTTATGGTCAATTGGGTATGAGTAGATGAGTTGATCACGCCTCTAGGCAAAACCTACAGTGAGTAAAAAGGAAAATCATACCAACAGAAATGGGGCAAGAAACATAAAATATTGATCTTGTATACGCTATATCCAATAAGATAAAAGGTATATATATATATATATATAAATCACTAAATATGTTAATAAATGCATGTTTAAAGGTTGGTGTTAATATAATTTAAACACAATTAACTTCTTGAAATATATTCTTTCCATTCCAAAGTTAAGTACATTATTAGAATATTAATGTTTTTGCTATTTTTTTCTTTTTACTTTTTCCTTCTCTTCTTCTGGTTATATGGCATCCCGGCCCTTTCCTTAATTACGAAGCAATTGAAACTTAAATGAGAAAAAAGTGACTAGAATTACTTCATACCTCTGGTGCTACGTAGCTCGGAGAACCACATGCAGTAGATAGCAGGTTTCCTGACTGTTAGTCATAAGATCAATGATCAAGGAAAATATCATACAATATTATTGAATGTGTGTTGGCAAGTGAAAACTTAATTAGCAAATAAAAACCAACACATTAATGAAATTACATATATATATATATATATATATATATATATATCAGTTGTTGCTACCTTTCACAAAGCAATGAGTCCAAAATCAGATATTTTAAGATTTCCCTTATTGTCCAAAAGCAAATTTTGTGGCTGTCATGAAATGGCAAGATCCAAGTAAATTTCAGCACTTGTGTTGTGGAGAATTGTGAATAGAAGTTATGTTTTGTCATTAGGTAATTGATTAGACTTTCTAAGAAACTTAATTGATGTTACTCCAGAGTTTCTTGTTCTTTTCCTTCTCTCCTTTCCTTCTTTTGTTTATCCCAACAGATGGACCTTTCTTTTTTAATTTGTTAACAGGAAGATATTTATTTTGGTGATAACTTGATTTCTTGTGACATTAACCTATAAGGTCTTCAGGAAAATCCAAATTAAATAATATATATTTGACTAATTAGATTGAACAAAAACAAAAGAAATTACAACAATTTAGAAATTACAACATATATATATATATATATATATATATATATATTTAAAAGATTAAACTAAATAACACAATCTCCAATAACAAATGTGTATGCCTTACCCTTGACTAATTCATATGCATCATTCCTACTCACTAGTTAGAAGATAAACTGGTACTCGGTTTTATCTCTTGTATTTTTGGGCTAGGTTTCAGACTTCCAAGCTAGGTGTTCTCCAATTTGACACTAGAAGATAGTCTACAATTGCATATCTTAGTTCACAAACAAAGGGAATAATAGCACACTAAGTTCCACAATGCTAGTCAATAATATAATTTGATACTTTAGTAGGGAGGTAATATAAAAAAGGTGGTTTTAAATGTATACCTTTTGATACTGCTGGCTCCAAGGAGGTTTTCAAGTAGCCATCGATCTCAATAACCATACATCCAACACTCCATATATCAGCATAGCTGAAAATTTTATATCACAATGGATGAACTTGAATTATCTCAAAGAGTGCAAGAATACAATGTATATGCAAGTATTAGGTGAAAAGAGTGCAAGCATATACTGCACTAAAGAGGAAGAGGAACATGGTCCACATTGGAGGGACAAGTAGTACACAAATATAGTGCATGTGTGCGTTTTTTAGCTCATGAGCATATTCAAGAGACTCAAAATTTTTAGTTAAGCTACAAACACATCCTTAAACATAAAAACGGAGAATCTAACCTTTTAAGAACAGATTTCAGATGAGTTTCTTCTTCATAGTTGAATGCATCATCACAACCAAGGTTCTCTTTCAAAAACTCTACCTAAAATTCAAATTAAAAAATTTATGATTCTATGAAATACTAATGAAATTATGGTACACTTAGAAGAAGATTTCAACACATGTTATGGTTTAAGCTTTTATGATTTTGTTTCAAAATGTAAAAATGAAATTTCAACCAAATAAAACAATATGAAGTACACTTACATGAGTGAATTTGATGAGGAACTCCAACACTCAAATTGCACATTTGAAGATAAATCAGCCATCATCTCTCTTGTGGAATGTGTTTGTGACTCTGTATACACACAAAAAAATTAACACATATATGTAAAGATTGATGGCATAATAGATCATGAACCTAAAACCCAAAGGTATGAATCAATATAAGCATTTATTTCATATATGATTAAAAGAAGACCACAAACAATTAGCTTGATACCATGATTGTTTTAGGCCAGAACAAGATTCCTACTATGACCAACAATTGCATGCCCCCTAAGCTCACTCGCTTTTGCCCCTAATTGGAAATAAAAGAAATAAAAGTAATTTTAATAATTCCCAAATAAATTTTGAATACATTGCAACAAAATCAAATTAAAAGTGCAAACAAATGGCTCATCAAGAGGGGGAAAAATCAAAAAAGAAAAGGCCAAGGAGATCATTAGAATATATAGTTGCCTCTTAAAATGGAGACTCTTTCTTTGAACAGTACAGTTTATCATGATGTAGAGATAGCTCTGTAAATAAAATCAATTTATCATAACAGCTAATAAGACAAAAAGAATAGGTGTATCTTATAATGAAGTTGGAAGAATTAAAGCATAGCTTGATTCTAAACCAAGAATCAAGAGCACACTAACACATTAAGGGATAACAAGAGTTGTTGCACTGGCTTGCAAAATGACTTAGGGTTAAGGATGGACAACTCGATTTTGCTGTCCATGATATATACTCCAGTAGTAAATCACTTAAAATCAGTAGGCTTCTTCAAAGGAAAAAAAAAGTAGCAGAAAATTAGTAAATTCTAGTGAGCATAGAATAATTATACCAACAATAGATATATAAGACCAAGTTAGCGACTCAGCTATCACAATTCTATTAAATTCTGATGAGTATTTGTACTTATTTGTAAAATGAATCAAAAAGTATTCTTTATTATTCGCCCTTTATTTTAGAAGGAAAAAGAAAATACCAAGTCAACAACTCAGCTATCATCATTGTTTAATCATGTCATGTTGATTTTTCTCACACTTGCAAAAAATGATGTAATTTATAGAACAAACTCATGCATTGAATTTCCAAATGCTTTCCTAATTCATAATCATTACTTATTGTGATTAGGATATTGTTGCAAACTAACCTATGATTGCCCCCACGATGCATATCTGCATATGGCTCCTCCCTTATTAGGATCTCCCACATTGCAATGCCAAATAAGAAAACATCAACCTGTCAAAAACACAAAATCACATTGTTGACTTCTCTGTAACACCATTCATACCTATAAATTGCTATGAAGTTTGACAAAAAATAGCTTGAGAGTGTTTCGACCTTCTCGGAAACCCAGATGCTGCTACCATTCAACAATGGCATCTAATTACTAAATGCTTAGTTTCAAAATCTAACTAGATGATTAATTTCAAGATACAAAGCTAATGCTTAGGGTTGTAAAGCAAGCAAAGCCTAGGGGAAAGCATGGAAACATGGATTGATGGTCCATGGGTTAAACACCAAAAGTGAAAGATATGCAGCCAGCCATTCATATGAGTTGCGCAGTGCAAAAATGGTTGCGAAAAGTACTTTAAAACCTAGAGGAGGGTGAATAGGATCACTTGCTCGTTTGCCCAATTTTAATTAATTTAATTTTAAGTTCAATTAACCAAACAATTAAAGCAAGTAAATAACTTAAGGTGCAAGTAAAGAAAAGAATGCACCAGATATACGTGGAAACCCAAGGCAGGAAAAACCACAGAGGGAGGCAGAAAGCCTCAAGAAACCAATCCACTATGATGAAACAAAGTATAGCAGACTCTGTCTCAAACGCACACCCCTCTTCACTCTGTCAATAATCTGATGCGGAACACCTCAGGCTTATGATTACGACAACACGTCCAACTACTGCAGACTTTCGGCTAACGTCATGATCCTTACAAAAAGGTTGCTGGAGGAACCAAAATACTCAGCAAGTATTTTGTTCCCTTCATAGTGCGATCTGGTCACCTTTCTTCCTCAGCAAGCAAGCAAGCGAAGAACCATCAATCCAATGTTCTGATCAGCAAATAGATTTGATACAGTCTCTGAGCAGCTAATCAGAAGTAGAACACCATCCTAAATATCACTCGTGAAGTATAGATGTGTGTTCTTAAAATATATAGCCCTAAATATACTGTATATAATTTCTCTCTCTAAAAATATTTATTCTTCAGGCTTATTCTGTAAAGAAAATATGGATACATATATATAGGGAAGGAAGTTCTAATTCTACTTGAAAAAGAAGTTGAATACCAAAATAGAACTCTCCTCGAAGTTTCAAACCCAATAGGAATCAGATTTTTCGTCAAAAGTTGTTTCTTATTTGAAACAGGCTAAGTGGGACCGGTGCCAAATATTCAGGACCGGTAGGACTTTGTAAAAACCTGCAGAAACCTAACTGTCGAGACAAGTTGGACCAGTCCTAAATATTGGGGACCGGTCCTACTTTGAAAAATCCTAATTTTTCAAAATAGGCTCGGAACTAAAAAGTGCAGAGTGTCCTCACCATACTTACCTGTACTATATGGTGTTCTTACTAATTTATCTGCATCTATATACTTGAATATCAGTTCGAAGTTGTCGATGATCGATACAAAGAATAATATAAAAATTACAACTCGATCAATCAGGTTTTGATCACCGAAATATGCCAATTACAAATTTATATCTCACAATTCACACATATGAATTTGCATAATCAAGGAACCTTGGTTCTCCATCTACTTGAATGCAATTTGCAAAATGGGAATCCCCTAGAGTTTAAAGCACTACCACGTATAAGTTGTAGCATGTACTTTGTGGACCTAAATCAAATGTATTTGTAATAGGAACCTATCAAGAGGGATCGATTTACATATGTGAGCAAAAAAGAGGTTCCAATCATGCTACTTATCATAAAAGAAGAAGAAGAAAAAGAAGAAGAAGAAGAAAGGCACAACCATGCTATTATGCATGAGCTCTAACTAGCAAAGCGACAACTTTTGAAATCAAAGTGAATTTGCAGACTAGTGATAAAAAAATATAGCAGGAGCCTATTGATAAATTCAGAGTCTAGTTGTATAAAGTTAGTCAAACCCACAAATATACATGAGCAGAATGATCAGTTGGTTCCAGGAAATTATGCAACTAACAAACTGAATATTCCTCAAAATTGGCACCAAAAATTTTATACAAAATAATGTATAAATTGAGCTGACGCTAAAGTGAAGAAACAGAAAATTAGAATTCATAGCATGATCTGTGGTTTTAAATTTTCTGCATATAGTTGGTAAAGTAAAATTGGATTGAAATACGCATTGTATATGAACAAAGGTTCAATGGTGGTAGGATAACAATGTTGTTTTCTAGAAATTTAGAACAGAAAAAAATAATGAAAATAGAAAAAATATTCAATAAAAAAAAGAAAAGAAGAGAAAAAACAGAGGAACATTACATGTTATCTTACTCATGATAGTGGTGAAGCAATAATAATCATGAAACTACTGAGTATTTTTTAAGAAGATAAAAAGGAAAACTAGTAGAATAATGCAGCACTGACCTTGGACAAAGCATCCATAGCACCTTCCATGTGATTTAATTCGTTGCTATCCAAGCACTTGACAAGGGTATCTAGCAGCTCAGGAGATCCAAAAACTCCCCCTAGCTGAACAGCTGTCGACCTGATATGCCTATCTATTGCTCCTAAACAAGGTAACAACTCTGATTTTATATATTGTTGGTATGCAAAAGTCATGGATTTGAATGCACTTTTGAGATTAATCTTAAGAAGCAATCCAGCCGCTTACCGAACCTCCAGAGATTTACCCTGCTTAGAAATTACCAAACTTTTACTTGCATAATGGAAAGTGAAAAAAAAATCCACATAAATATAGAAGTATGGGCAATGTGCATATTCATTTCATGGTATATCCACAAGAAAAATACAACAGTGCTGGTCTCCATTAATTGATGGAGCTGGGAGGGGTGTACCTAACCTTTGACATTGCCCTCAGACTCAAATCAACATTCTCATACTTGGAAGCTCAAGTTTTTACCATTGCACCAAGCGATGGCCTCTTATATCCACAGAACAGTGTCCCACTTCTTCTCATCAATAGCATCACAAAATCCATTTCACAACAATCAACACCATCAAGGCTCCACTGTCCACAATGGCACTGTCACTAACATTATTTCAGGATTACATATTTTCTTCAACAAAATAGTGTCTCTTTTCTTCCAAAACAATTTTTCAAACATACTCTTACTTAAGCTTTTGTAACATACACTACAGACCCCTTCCCCCAACCCCCTCATACACCAAAAACTACAAACTACAAGATAAAGCACCACCAAATAGGCAATTACTGAAGACACCAAAAAGAACTGTATTTCTAGATGAGCGGAAAAAGATTATGAGCCAGTCCATTCTATCAAAACATGCGGGCACATAATCAAACCTAAATTTTAATCCATTACATATACTAGTGATATTTTAAAGTGAAAGTGTAATTGAATTATAATTGAAAAATGTATGAAAAATATTCCATGCTAATCTACTTATGGAGAACCTTCTTGTCCCATATTGCCATAAAACTTTCAATTACTATAAAAATATAATAGTACATTTACAGGCTATCAACTCCATAAAAACTTTAAAGAAAATGTAAAAGTTAAAAATAAGAAACTTCTTATATATCAATCGAACATCAATGAGTGATGAAAAGGTTGCAAAATTGAATAATTTAAATAGATTATCAGGTCCATCGCCATTATCCAACTATTAACCATTGCCCCCATCGAAAAACCATAGAACAACTACTAAGATAATTTTTCACTTCATCATCACATAAAGTCTACCCAAAATGATTCAAAACTGTAAAGGCTAACTTTTTAATGACCAGAACTAGTTAAACACTGAGTAGATTAATCATACCCGAGATCCACCATGAAAATCAGCTATTTTTGTTGGAACATACCAATAAAAAAGATAACATGAAGCAAGTAAAGGAAAAAAAAATGCCAGATTTGTTTTGTGGAAAACCTCAGCAAGGAAAAACCATAGGACAGTAGTCTAGAGCAAAACAATCCACTATATCAAAGCAAAGTTACACCAACTTTGACTCTGTCTTATGCCCATATCACTTTTGGTAAGACCTGGTTTACTTCTTCTTATTGAGAACCTTCTCCGCCTACGAGCACACGCACACATATATGTATGTAATAGTTTAGCAAATGCTACAACTCCAAAAAGAAAAGGTAAAAATAGAAAAGAAAATATTTTCTCAAGTGTCAATTGAAGATCAATGATATTTAAGAATTTAATTATAAATCAAATTCAAGGCCATTATCTAAATATTAATCATTGCTCCATCATAAACTCTACCCATTTTGATTCCAACAATAAATTCTGATATTTCAATGATCACGCACCATCTAAACCCCAATCAAACCAATCACACCCCAAACCCACCAAGAAAATCAGCATTTTTTTCTCAAGAAACAAACAATCGAAGTACCTCAACGCGTGCGAGGATGAAAGCTAGGTAGTTATTGAAATCGGGGAACTGAGACTATTGTTGAAGTTGTTGCCAAACCAGAGATTTATCAGAAGTCGAAGACATCTGTTGTTCGAGTAACCATGAACAAAACATTAGACTATAACAAAATAATAACAATAATAATAATAATAATAATTACTCAACTAAACTTGAAAAATGACAAATGCTTCATCACATTAAATTTTCCATTTCTAATATAAAGCAAATGCATTCTTTTTCCTTGGTTTGTCATGAAACAAAACAAACAAAGATTTGACATGTGCACAGTGGTTAAAGGGGACAATGTACATAAAGAAACAATACACAAAAAAGTGATATACAACTCAATAAACAACATATTAACAAGAATCAAATATGTATACGAATCAACAAAAGGTCCTTCAATTTGTAACGAAAACCAGATAAAATAAAAGTAACAAAAAGATAGAGAGTTTATACTTTATTCCATGACTAACAACTAGATCTGAGAAAATATACAATCCTACAGGGAATTGCCTGAGTTGCAAAATGATATATTTGGATTTGCAGTGCAGTACAACAGTAAAGACTTAGGGGTTAATTGATTTACTATGTAATTTTAGCTATACAATTTTCAATGTCAACACTAGACATGGGAAAAGGCCAAATTACCATGTAAGCAGATGGAAGAAAACAAATTATCAATGAACAATTGCAAATTTGAAGTTACAATCTCAAAAAGCCCTAATATAATTGGAATCGTAAAGTCCAAAACTGAAAGAACATGCACAAAGTAAACCCTAATTGGAGACGAACCTGATTCAATGTGAAGATGAGACCCATGACATAAGAAGGTGCAATCAAGAAAGAGGTGTAGCTCAAATTTAGTGATTCAAAGCTCTTTCTTCTTGAGATGGTATAACGTTGACGATGAATGACAGATCGATGGATGTAGTCAATAGAAAAGAGAGAAGGAGGAGAGAGAGAGAAGAAGGAAGATGGAGTACTACAGCTGTTAGGCATATATAATATAAACTATAAAGACAGGTTCAAATTAGACCTTCTTCACACACCATAGAAAATCTAATGGCGTCATAAATGCTAATTGCTCAAGAATGGAGTTCAGTTTTGGAGAGAGAAATAGAAGAAAGTTTTAGAGAGAGCATCAGAGTAAGCGTAGAGAAACTACCGTGAGAAAGAGAGAAATATCTCAACAGAAAAATCTAGTGCTAATTTTTTTATTTCTACGATGGTCCAATGGATCGTCATAGAAAGAAACATTCTACAATGGACCATACTAGCCCCTCGTGGAACTTTTCTTTCTACAACGGGCCCAAGAGGCCCCTCATGGAACTTTTCTTTCTACGACGGGCCCAAGAGGCCCGTCATAGAAAGATATTTTCTACGACAGGCTAAATGGGCCCGTCGTAGAAAGATATTTTCTATGACGGGCTATGCGAGCCCGTCGTAGAAAGAATTTTTTCACGAGGGGTTTTGCGAGCCTATCGTTAAAAGCCTATTTTCTTGTAGTGCATGTTGCTAAAATTACAAGTTGTTGTTGGTTAAATTGTTAAGTTGCTTGTTTCAAATTGCTGAGATGTAGATCTTACATGCTGATTTGGAATTGACTTTGCTGAGTTGGAATTGATTTTCCTGATTTGGAATTGATTATGCTAATTTGGAATTGATTTTGCTGATTTGGAAATATTGTTTGCTCATTTGGAATTCATATTGCTGATTTGGAATTGATATATGATGATTTGAAATTGTATATTGCTGATTTGGAATTGCTGTTTTGTTGGCTTGGAATTGCTGATTTGTTGCTCTAGAATTGCTATTTATTTATTTAAACTGCTTGTGCTACTAATTTCTACTCCAGTTGCAGTTGTGTTTAAATCATAAGAATAGGTTCAAAATTCAAGGATAGCTGGAATAGTTCCTCAGGGAGAAAATCAAGCTGAAGAAGAGTTTTCAAGAAGCTAAGAACAAGATTCATTGAAAGAGTGGACTTCTACAAATTCTATGTAGCTACACTTTGAGGGTGTGCTTATTGAAGCCTATCATCGCAAGAGTTCGAGTGTCATTAACTGCCAAGAAGATCAAGTGCCTTATTCATTATCAAGATTAACCTTGAAGATCGACAATCAAAGTTTGAAGACTTGCCACTGTTACATCAAACTGACTCTAGATTCATTATGTATAGTCCAAGTACTGAGATACTTTGGACAGGGGGAGTGTGAGTGATTGTGGTGAGATTGGTGTGAGATAGCTTGGGCTTTGGGAAGCCTGGGCTGGGTTGAGAGCGAAAAAGTTATTGTGAGATTTGGTGAGAGTGGTTCAGGCCTAGGGAGGTTGTGAACTTGGTTGAGAGGTGGAGTGATTATGTTGTGAGTTGGGTGAGTGAGAGAGTGATTGGGGAATTACTGTACTACCCTTTCAGACATAGTAGAGCTCAGTTCGAAGAGATTTTTTCCCCACCCTGGGGTGTTCCTCTATAAATTTGTGTGTCCATTAATTGTGTGATTGCATGTGTCGGCCAAACTTATAATATTAGGAAGAAAATTGAAGAACCTATTCACCTCCTCCCCCTCTAGGTTCATCAATCTTCATTGGTAAGGTGACGGTGGTGAGCTCAATTGGATAGTAAAGTCCTTTTGATGAGAGATGAGGAGATCTGGTAAAGGTAGACCTCGTGGGGTGGCTTGGTATAAGAGCCCCATTAGAATGGAAAAGGATACTTCATAAAAATATAGAGTCCTATAATGAGGTGGACTGGTATAAGATCCTCGGATAGGTGGGATTGGCGGTCCAAAGGAATTGGAAACCAATGGATGTGTGGAGAGGATAAGGGAGTCATATATATCATGTTGTACTACACGTTGCTTATGATATGGCTCTATTATATGGATATTTGCTAAACATGATTAAATGTAAATGTATGCTTATGTGGTATTCGCGAAACTTGTAGAATTGTATTTTAGACATTCCTACTGAGCATGTGATTGTTCATCACATGAGGATTAACTCTTTTCAAGAAATGAGAAAGAGATGATGGAGTCTCGCATTGGCGTGGAGCAAAAAAGTTAGTTTCATTTAAGTACTTATATTGCTTTATTTGAATACATGTTCGGACTATAGACCATATGCATGACATGAATATGTAAAGACTATTTATGTTTCAAGAACATGTTATGTTTATGCTTTGTGATTTTATACATTGTAAGCATGGTATTGAACATGATGGAGTGCTAGACGTTTTAAATGATGATCCTTCATTTATGATCGTTTCTAAATGTATAAGCTTGTGGGAATGATTATGTTGATGTATTAGTAAAATGAGGAGCATGCATGATGAAAATGGGAACCAAAGTGTGTTAATGGACACTTAGAAAATTTTGCAGAGTAATAAAAGAAGAACATTTTGATCGTACGAAATTCCCATTTTGCATAATTGAAATGCCCTCCATTGAATGAACCATGTTGCAAAATTTTTGGTAGAAGTAAGGTGAAATTACAGTGGGAACTTGATAGTACTTTGCAAGTACTTCGATTGTGCAAGATTTTTTATTTTGCAAAACCATGTTTCAATTGTATGGAAAGTACTCCAATCATACGAAATTGTGGTTTCGATCGTTCAAAACCAATAAGGACTTATGTATATATATTTCCAATATAGAGTATGTGTAATGGACTTGAATCGATTAGGCATGCATGTATGCATGATGACAATGGTGTAAAGATAGCTTTCGCTAGACTTTAAGATAACAACTTAGGTTGGTTGTTCAATGTGACACATCCGCTAAAGGATGAACTTATTGATAATGTAAAGGCTTCCATGATAAGTCATGACCTGAGATTCGGGGCGTGACAGCTTGGTATCGATAATGATATTAGATGGTCCATAATAGTAACTTGTCATGGTTACTCAGGTCATGGGATGACGATCGGGTGATCACGACACCTCACTACTCAGAATTCGGGCTCGGACCGGGGGAGTCTCAGCAAACTGAATTTTGGGGCATGACATTCCAGGTTTGATCATGATGACATAACGAACGATGGTTTTATAGGAGCTTGACAGGGGCCTAGTACTCCCTTTTGGTGAATCCTTTTTTGGAAGTTTTGCTATTTTGGTATTTCTGAATTTCTTGCATATGGAATGGTTTACCCTTTTGGTTGATTTTTGTGCAGTTCTGGGTATATGAACATTTCAAAGTGTGACGATCGGTGATCCGTTATCTTGGGATTTTCTTAAGAGTGTATCGCTGGGAGACTGCTCGTGTTGAAATGACCTCGTTATTACATGATTTTATCATTTTACAGGTTCAGCTGGAGATGGAATGGGATCCCTATCCTCATTACAAGCACTGGGAAATGACGCACTTGGCACAGGGTTATTCAGGCTGAAGGATGGCCTTTTAGACCTTACATGGATGGGAGCTTTATATAGGTGATCGATGCTGGCATTAGGTACATGGTGTTTTCGGCATCCCGAGAGATCCACCCCTCAGAGTCTTCTGTCCTATAGTGCCCATGCCGATGCCAAAGTGGGCTTTAGCAGTTATGTACGTTGAGCTCTTGTAGGAGGAGGAGCCTCTAACCTACGATCGGTATCTTTCTGTGTATAGTCCTCATACCATTAGGGCTTTCACTCGTCTGGAGCATGTTATTAGCGGCATTTTTCTTGGTCATAATGTCTACCAGTGTTGGCTGGAGCGCCCCTTGGCTAACACAGTCCCGTTTGAGATTCATGACATGTTGGCTAGGGAGTCTAGCTCTATACTAGAGGAGTCTAAGCTAAACTAGGGTTTTGGTCAAAATGTGCTCGGACTGGAAATATGTCAATATTACAGTATTTTCTATGGTTTTTGGACCCCACGATTGTGATGGTGAGGTCTATTCATCAATTTGATGAATGGTTTGAATGGAATCAAGTGTTTGGGAGGACTTATGGTTCCAATGGGTAGTCATTTTTGAGGTTTTTGGTACCTTTGAACTCAATGGTGAAATATGTTTCCCGTTTAGGCAAACGGATTAAAAATTAATTTTTCGGAGATAACTATTTTATCCTTTTTGGGGCTTATGCTCGGGATGGTGGGATCCTGAAGCCTGGTGTGATTGGTTTAGGATTTAGAAAAGAAATGGGAGGTTAAAATAGATTTCTACAATTAAATCCACTTATTTAAAAAGTTACTGAACCTATTTAGTTTTAAACGTTGAATCGGGTTATCAAACATGCCCTTAGTTTTTCAAAACATGTACTATATTGTTTGATGAAGGATTAGTTAGCGTGGCTTAGATTGGGTCTTAGAATGAACCTCACTAACTACAAGAATACAAATATAATTTTTCGGAGATGACCATTTTATCCTTTTTAGGGCTTATGCTCGGGAAAGTGGGATCCTAAAGCCTGGTGTGATTGGTTTAGGATTTGGAAAAGAATGGGAGGTTAAAATGGATTTCTACAATTAAATCCACTTATTTAAAAAATTACTGAACGTATTTAGTTTTAAACGCTGAATTAGGTTATCAAACACGCCCTTACTTTCTCAAAACATGTACTATATTGTTTGATGAAGGATTAGTTAGCGTGGCTTAGACTGGGTCTTATAATGAACCTCACTGGCTACAAGAATACAAATATATATATATATTGAGACGTGGCTCAACTACAAGTAAGGGTGCAAGATGGGTGGATTCAACTAGGTCCAAGCCCTGGTCCGAAAACTTTCGAGCTTGGCCTTGTTAATTGAAAAATCAGACTTCGATCGGGTTACCTGTAATACCCCGCTCCAACACATGGTATGATATTGTCCGCTTTGGGCCTGAGCCCACACGGTTTTGCTATTGGGTTTTACCCCAAAAGGCCTCATATCATTTGAAGATAACATACTACATATAAGCACATCCCCCTTTCCACACC
Source organism: Cornus controversa (assembly GCA_026545225.1). Lineage (NCBI taxonomy): Eukaryota > Viridiplantae > Streptophyta > Magnoliopsida > Cornales > Cornaceae > Cornus > Cornus controversa. Next base: position 59,824,159 of record CM048845.1, read on the forward strand.
CAGGCAATATGGGATTGAGTACCCTGTACCCTATCAGTGTGGTAGCTCAGCCCAATGTCTGTCTTCGCACCCGCCCACTCACACCCGTCCACAAGGGTTACTACAATCTACCCCGCTACGAGGCCCGACCTCCTGGTCGGCACACTTCCGGCTGGGTTCAGGTTTTGATACCAACTGTAATACCCCGCTCCAACACATGGTATGATATTGTCTGCCTTGGGCCTGAGCCCGCACGATTTTGCTCTTGGGTTTTACCTCAAAAGGCCTTATACCATCTGAAGATAACATACTACATATAAGCACATCCCCTTTTCCACACCCAGGCGATGTGGGATTGAGCACCCTGTACCCTGTCAGTGTGGTAGCTCAGTACAGTGTCTATCTTCGCACCCGCCCACTCACACCCGTCCACAAGGGTTATTATATTACCATTTTTTAAACCCAATGTCATTCAGGTTGAGCTCAGATTAGAACGATTTAGTGCTACTGAATATTTTTACAATTTATTAACCCATGTGTTCTTGTTAGGAAATGACAATGCTATTTAGAATGAAAACTCTAACCGAAAAGGCTGGTTAAGGAATTTTTATTCTTTGAATGAATTGAATAAGATAAAAAAAATTCTATCACTTTCTCGGTTAGAGTTTTAGGGTTTGAGAATCATCATTATCCTTTTTTAAAAGGTGAATGACATACCACCTAAGTTAAGACTTTGATAATCACAAAAAGGTGCACTTGTTGAATTCCATATTGGGCATTTGGGGTTCAGTTTGAAGAACTAAAATTGAATTGGGAGAATTGCAATGTAATCAATTTTGGTCTTTAAGAGCATAAGTTTTGCACCATGTTTTCTTATTCTTCACTTTGTGAAAAGTGAATAGCTATGTCAGCACAATGGGCTAACTTGACTAGCCAAAACAGTGACCAAGAAATTCAACAGGTATGCCAATATCTACTTTTTGTAGAGAGAGAATCTGTTGGAGATATTTACAAAAAAACAAAAAAATAAAAAAACAGACAGCTAAAATTTCACTCACTCTCTAAAACTCGTACATACTGGATGCTCTAAACTAGGCAAATTGATAAATAATGATATATATAACTTTCAACTCCCAGATATAATTAGATAGTTGATTGCTGATAAGAAAGAATGGGTAGTCGCGCATCACCAGCTCGATCAATGAGCCTCTCTACAAGATCAGTTTCAACCACAAATTGAACAATCATTCTCTTGAACACATAATTTTGTCTCGACAATTAATGAATGAAACCTATTGGCAACTTGCAACAAAACCTTGTCAACCATATATATATATATATATATATATCACATTTCAATCTGAACGTACTAGACATTGCATTGAGAACTTTGCCTGTCATATCATGGTGTCTCAATTTTACACATATAGGCTACGGGTGTTCAAAGGCTCTCTATGCATATTAATGCAATTCAATTTTGCATCACACAATGTTCATGCCCGGGATAAGACGTCACATATATGTAATTGTCATATTTAATAGAAACCTACCAAATACTAGCAATCGAACTATAGATATTTACCCATTAATTGTATCTGTGATCCTGACAACTTAAATTTCATTGGACTTTCTTCATGTTCAGGATATATAATGCACAGGATTATACATTTGATTGAACTCTGATGTGCATGTATACCTAGCTTTATCCACATTTATCATTTAGCTAATGGAGCAATCAATCTGAAACCCCTCTTTTGTAAATATTCATGTTCATATTTATACAATCACAGTTATCAAAGAATAAAAACGGAAATAAGAAAACTTTCTAACATTTAATTAATCAGTTGAAACATATATATATATATATATATATATATATATATATATATTTTGGTACAAGGTCAGTATTTTGAAAAGAAGAATTTACAAGCAACCTCAAAGAGGAACAAGCACCCCAGAGCTACAAGAAGCAGCTCCAAGAGGCAAAAACAAGGCCATAGCCATCAGAAAACAGCAAAGCGAAAAGCAAGTGAACATCAATTGTTTGAAGAAAAGCAGAAGAGGGAAAATAAGTAGCATCATGGCATCCAAAGCTAGTATTTCCGGTAGTGATTTTAAAGTAGAGATGGGATACTATGTCCATTAGCTGAGTGATCTGGAGGCTTCCTTGGAGGTCGGAGAGTTGAAACATAAATATGCTTATATATTTTTGTTAGAAAACCAACTACTCCATAAGCTTAACCTTTTTTGGTAATTGATAATCTAACGTAGTATTAGGATCTTGGGTTCGATGAAGTCTTCATCTTTATTTTTGTTTTCCAATTTGAAGTATAAGATTGCACTTGTTATGAACTTTGGCCGACTTTCTAAGAACTTTAAGCTTTTGGGGCACTGGTAATCTAACAATTAATTTTCATATTTGTTTCATATTTAAAGGCTTTGTGACTTGAAAGTAATCAAATTTGACTCTTAAAATCCTAAGAATTACTAGAAATAATAAATAAAACCATGAACTTCTAAAAATGAGTAACAATTAAAAATAATAATTTATGGTATTAAAGGGCTGCAATTTGCCTAGCAATCTGTCCTTTGTCAGTGCTAAAGGTGCATGTTAAATTCTGCAAATATAGATGCTAAGCGAGTGTGTTGTAGTCATAATTCAGAACTTCTTACTGCAAAGTTTCTCCCATTGAGAAGAAATAATCTATACATCCAAATTTGCTCTACTTTAACAGAAATAAAAATAAAATAAAAAAAGAAAAGAAAAGAAATGAAATTTATTTACCTAAAAAAAAGAAAGAAATTTTCTCTACTTTAACAGAAATAAAAAATAAAAAAAGAAATGAAATGAAACTTATTTACCTAAAAAAAAGAAAGAAAAGAAAATAAACTTAGAAAGAACAAATGACCTTTCATCACTACTTCCTATTCCTAGATTGAATGAAACATGACACCGTGGGACACAAACAAGCTATCAATATTGTACTCATCATATATAATAAAGCTGCTAAATTTTGGTATATAAAGAGCTAGTATATAAGTGACACAAAACAAAATGGATATACATGAATATCTTTATTAGATTTTTTGGTGCATACAATTTACATGCATACAGAAATACTAAAGCAACACCAACACTAAGCGTACCAACCAGTGCTAGCACTTAAATTACATCATGATATTAACATATATATATATATATATGAACAAAGCATGCATATAATGGATATACATATATATCTTTATTAGATTTTTTGGTGCATACAATTTACATGCATACAGAAATACTAAAGCAACACCAACACTAAGCGTACCAACCAGTGCTAGCACTTATATTACATCATGATATTAACATATACATATATATATGAACAGAGCATGCATATATGTAACATGCATATATATATATATATATATATATATGGATTCTCATTCAGTCATTCTGGGAAGGCCAAAGGAAAGCTCCCATAACAAACTTCCTCTTCTGGTTTTCATCTCCGATGATGGGCAGGCCGTACTCTGTCAAGAGGCTATCAATTTTCCACTCTGGCATGGTCTCGTAGTCAGATTTCTTGTACCTTGGATAGTGCAGTGGCATCTGGAAGGAAGAGTTCTGTTTCACCTCGCTCCTGCAGCCATTTTCGTGCCTGTTTGGCCTTAAACCGGCCGGCATAGTGTAGGGAGCGTTTGGGAATGTAGTTCCACTCATCTTCTTTTTTTCTCCTCTCCACAATTTATTTTAGCAAAACTCAGTGCCAGCTTACGCTTTTATAGACAACCTTGAGAGAGAGAGAGAGAGAGAGAGAGAGTAGGCAACTATAATTGGATTAATGATTGAAGATTCTATAAGTTTCTGAATTAATTTCTTATTTTAATTCTTAAATGGAACAGCTGGAAAGTGATTAATTGGCAATTTAAGTGATTGGATCAAGATCGGATTGTGAATGTACACAATAAGAGTAATAATGATAGTAAGTGTTCTTATAATTCAAAAGTATTTCACATTTGAGAATTATTATATATATATATATATATATATATATATATATTGTTCATCGGTGAGTAAAAAAATTTTATACACCAAGCATAGTAACCGTTGGATATTATTCAAATATAAAAAAACGTAGTTACTAAAACACATAGGAATCATATCCGATGGTTATTATATTTGTTGTGAAAGAATTTCTTACTCATTAGTAAGAGATCATTTCTAAATTAAATGTGTTTCTTATAATTCTTCTTTAATTTTAGAACAACTTATATATACACAGTAATGATCTCTTGTTTATCGGTGAGAAAGAAATTTTCTACCGACCAAGCATACTAACCATCGGATATAATGTAAGTTTAAAACAGGTAGTTACCAAAAAATATAGCAATCATATACAATAATTACTATACATGGTGTGGAAAAATATCTTGCTAACCGGTAAGCAAGACATCATTCTTACTTATATATATATATATATATATATAGATATATATATATATATATATATATTTCAATTTCACATTTGGAATTATTTCGCCTAAAACTAATGGCAATCATAATTAAAACTTCTTGTATTATAAAAATCTTAATGTATTATTTATAAAAAAAATTCATATATATATATAAAAAATGTGAGATCATATTGGCACTAATACAGTAGATCCCATGAGAACTCTGGCAGTTAAGCATGCCTATGACGAGAGTAGTGCTGGGATGGGTATATTAGTTGACTATGTTAAACATATACATATAACATATATACAAAGGTGAAGCAATCATCTGCTCGGGGCCAGCCCTGGCCCATTAGTTTTTATTATGTTTTACGCATATAATTTGTAAAAGGTTATAAAATTCCCTTGCCCCTCTAAATTATAATTTTCTATTTTTTATTTTTTTGAATATATTTATTTTCCTTCTTACTCTTATTCTTCAAATTTCTTCTTTTGATAAGTATTTTTCTTCAAATTTGTTTTTATTGTGTTAAAAAAAAACTTTCTTCATTCAAATCCTAACTTTTTCCCCTTCAAAGTTCTCTCATATTTTTTTCTTTTTATTTCTTCTCCTAGTTTTTCTTCTTAAATTTTTTATTTTTCTTGCACTAGTGTATGATTGTTATGCAATAACTTTCTTTTCTATGTTCTTATTCATTTTTTATTCTCTTAATCTTTAAATTTATTAGTGAAATTTTATACACTTAGAGCATGTTTGTCAATAATTTTTTATTTTCATTGGCAAATTGATAAAAAGGGATAAACAAGTCATGAAAACATATTAATGCACTATTAGTATACTTTTACCTTTCGGCTGTGTTAGTTGAATTTTTCTTTGTCAGGCTTAATATGGCCCTCTGAACCAAATTCGTGGCATATACACATGCATTTTTATTTACTTCTATATATATATTCTTAGAGCTTCTAGGTTGTATTAGAGACTGGGCTAGCTGGACCCCTAGGCAATTTAGGCGGTTCTCTAACGTCCAAGTCAATAGAAGGTTTTTAAATTATTTTATTTCTTTAATAAGAGTTCCAAAAAATTTTATTTTCTAATATTACTAGACTTACTAAAATTTTTGTTTCAATAGGCCTCAATCAATGGTAAAATTTTAATAATAGGCCCAAGTAATTCAATTCATTCTAAAACTTCTAATTTCTATTCTTATCTCAAAATCTTCTTTTTTTCTCCGTGTCACTATTCATTTCACGTTTTTTATGAATTGTTAATATATACTTAACGGATAATTGTAAAAAATTAAGAATTATAAAATTTTCCATCTTCTCTTTTTCACTTTTATCTTCTTTCCCTATTCCTCATTTTTTTCTTCTCTCATTACAACAATTTTTTGTTATAATTAATAATAAAATAACAAAAAATTTAGGTGAAAATCAATAAATGAACAACCAAGTCATCTAAAAGAATCACTAGAAGATAATACAATAATGAAAAATAAATATATTAGCTACTTAGATTCATAATGATAATTAAATGTGTGATAAGAAAATTCTTTGCGAATAACATAAAAAAAGAATGAAAAAAATGAACCAAGAAAAAGTAAATAATAAAAATATAATATTTTATTCTTACAAATATCTATGCAACGGAAACTATCATTAAAAAGTAAGAGATTTATTAGTAGAAAATGGTCCAATTAAATATAATAATTTCAATAAGAATAATATTTATATAAACATTATTAACTAATATTTGATATTAAAATATTACATGTTAAAGGGTCACTCTTATATTTTTCGTCTTAAGCCTCAAATTATGTTGAGCCGCCCTGATTAGAGCTTAGTGCATATATATATATATATATATATATATATATATATATATATATAGATAAGAAGAGAATGTTAGAGTGCGCTGGAAGAAAAAAAAAATGGAGGGCATTAATATCTTGAAAAGGACCCATCTAGAAGATGGTGATGACTCAAACCAGTTTCTGGGCTAAGGGTTGAGAAGTGAAAGCTACAATTCAATGCATATAATAGATCTAAAGTCATCTACTGGAATCGAATAATAATTGCTTATGGTATTGAATGGTTAATGTGTTATCTGATTAGTTTTAAATTAATTGCTTCGTCGACATTCCATCTCTTACAAGAAATAGGAGGAAGAGATTATCTAACGTGTGGTTAAAAAATGACGAGGGAAAAGAATCTCACGTTTGGTTAAAAAATGACGAGGGAAAAGAGAGATATGTTTAACTTGAGAAATTTCAGCCGCGGAGTTATGGCCCTTGTTTAACAGCATTTGCATTAGAGTCAATGATCACAACGTGTTATATGATGGTGACAGGTTTGGGTTAATTGCTCGTTGATGAAATTTAGTGTAAAAATTGCTCTCACACCCGTCTGTAATACCCGTAAATTATGAGGATATTTAATTAGAATTTTATTATTTAATTGGGTTTTAATTATTTAAATATTTTAGTTAATTTTGTCAATGCCTACTTTTATTTGTTTAACATGGATGATTGAATTGTTGCTAAGTGTTAATTTATTTTAATTGTGTGTGAAATATTTGTTTTAAATGTAATTTTTCTTTTAAATAAAAATATGTGAATTTTTGGGTTGCATGCTCTTTCATTTTTAATTATTATCAAGTTGGGCTAGACTGTTAGGTTGGGCCATATATATTTATATATTTATATATATAGGTGAACTAAATATTTTATATGTATTAGTTTAATTATTTAGGAATGATATTTTTGGTTTTCTAGAAAAAAAAATTAAATAAGAGAAAAGAAATTAAGGTTCAATAATTTCTACGCACAAAAGGTTTCTATGCCCAGACAAGAAGAGAACGGTAGACGCCGAAAAAAGGAAGAGAATGTGATTTTATTCAAAATCATAAGGCAAGTTCAATCTCTTCACTTCCCCTTTGAACTTGTAAACGTAGATTAATTTTTGTGTTACTTGATAATACGTATATACATGTATATCTTTGTATATAACTATGTATTAGTATGATTATATATAGTAAGAGATTTGTGTTTGATTAAATATGAGTAATCTGTAGTCTCAGTACAGTTATGGTGTAAATTCTTACATGTTTATACGAGTATATATGGGTATATAAGCAGGTATATATATTAGATTTGGGTTGAATATAAACGTCATTTTTGAAGGTTTTTTATTCCGATTAAACTGTTGATCTACTCTCCCGAATGTTCTCTGTAAGTTTGGTAGTGAATCGTTGGGTAGTTTGACGGGAATTTGAGTTTGAAATTTAAGAACTCTAAAACTTGAATTTGGAGTTTTTTGATTTAGACTATGATTGGTGGTGATTTTGGTACCAATGCGTAGCTTAGACCGAGAGGAGTGGAATGGTATATTCACACGTGAGTTTTGGTGGCCAGAAGGCCAAAAAATGGCCAGGAAAGTGGCAATATTGGGCTGTCCCATTGCTTGGAAAATTTGCAGAGAAAAGAAGAAAATAAGGAAAAATAAGAAGAGGTGGTCGTGAGAATGATTTGTAGAGGGCAGTGGTGAGTGAAGCTCGTAGTTCATAGTTTTCGGTACACCTAAGCAGGGATAAAATGTACCAAGACATGAAGTGTCAGTTTTGGTGGGCAAGCATGAAGCTAGAGTGACATTGCTATACTTGTTTCTAAGTGTAACACTTGTTAAATAATCAAGATCGATCACTAGAGACCGCCAAGATCTTTGCAGCCACTACCTATACTGGAGTGGAAATGGGAGAGCATTTCTATGGATTTCATTGTGGGACTTCCCACTTCACAGCGAAATTATGATGTTATTTGGGTGATAGTGGACAAGTTGACGAAATCAGCCTATTTCTTGCCAGTTTGCTTGAGTTATACCTCAGAGCAATACCCGAAGCTTTACATTGTAGAGATAGTGAAGTTCCATGGCGTACCTTTGTCCATTTTATCCGATAGAGATCCAAACTTTGTTTCAAGATTTTGGAAAAGTTTTCAACAGGCTATAGGTACAGCTCTGCATCTTAGTACAACCTATCATGCTCAGACCGATGGTCAGATTGAGAGGGTTAATCAGATTTTAGAGGATATGTTGCGAGCATGTGTACTCAACTTCAAGAGTAATTGGGAGAGTTACTTGCCACTCGTTGAGTTTGCTTATAACAATAGTTACCAAAAAATTATTGGTATGGTATCATTCGAGGCTCTGTATTGGCGCCTATATAGGTTGCCTATATGCTGATTGGAGGTTGGAGAGAATAAATTCTTGAGTCCTTAATTTATTAAGGATATATCTGAGAAAGTCGCTCTTATTAGAGACCGTATACAAATTGCTAGAGTAAACGGAAGAGTTATGCTGATCGGAGAACTTGAATACTAGAGTTCAAGGTTGAGGATTAGGTTTTACTCAAGGTTTCTTCCATGAAGGGAGTGATGCGGTTTAGAAAAAAAGAAAAGTTGTCACCTCGTTTTGTGGGTCCTTTCATGATTACTGACAGGATTGGGGCAGTAGCATACAGATTGACGCTACTAGACACAATGCATAGGGTACATAATATTTTTCATGTATCTATGTTGGGAAAATTCCTTAAGGATGAGGATACCTATCAAAACATTGAGATTGGGGATTTTGAGTTGCAGACAAATGCAACATATGTGGAGCAACCTTACTGTATTCTTGACTGTAGTAACCAGGTCATTCATTTCAAGACAATTCATTTAGTTCGGGTTCAGTGGAGCTACCACAATGAGGCGAAGTCCACTTAGGAAAGGGAGAACGAGATAAAGGCAAAATATCCAAAACTTTTTATTTCAGGTATGAGGTAAATTCCGAGGACGAAATTTCTCCTTTTAGGGGAAAAAAAAGTAATACCTCGTAAATTATGAGGATATTTAATGGGATTTTAATTATTTAAATATTTTAGTCAATTTTTTCAATGGCTACTTTTATTTGTTAAATAAGGATGTTTGAATTGTTGCTAAGTGTTGATTTCTTTTAATTATGTGTGAAATATTTGTTTTAAATGTAGTTTTTCTTTTAAATAAAAATAAGTGAGTTTTTGGACTGCATGTTCTTTCATTTTTAATTATTATCAGGTTGGGCTAGACTGTTGGGTTGAGCCATATATATTTATATATATATAGGTGGGCTAAATATTTTATATTTATTAGTTTAATTATTTAGGAATGATCTTTTTAGTTTTCTAGAAAGAAAATTAAATAAGAGAAAAGAAATTAGGGTTCAGTAGTTTTTACGCACAGACAGCGACAGAACAGTAAATGCCGAACAAAGGGAGAGAATGTGACTTTGTTCAAAATCATAAGGCAAATTCAATCCCTTCACTTTCCTTTTGAACTTGTAAACATAGATTAATTTTTGTGTTGCTTGATAATACGTATATGCATGTATATATTTGTATATAAGTATGTATTAGTATTATTATGCATAGTAAGGGACTTGTGTTTGATTAAATATGAGTAATCTGTGGTCTCGGTACAATTATGGTGTAAATTCTTACATGTTTATACGAGTATATATATATATATATGTGTCATTTTTCAAGGTTTTTGTTCTGATTAAACTGGTGATCTTGCTCTCCCGAATGTTTCCTGTAAGTTTGGTAGTGAATCGTTGGGTAGTTTGACGGGAACTTGAGTTTGAAATTTAAGAACCCTAAAACTTGAATTTGGAATTTTTTTGATTTAGGTGAGGATTGGTAGTGATTTTTGTACCAATGCATTGCTTAGACCGAGAGGAGTGGAATGGTATATTCACACATGAGTTTTGGTGGCCAGAGTAGGCCAGAAAATGGTCGGGGAAGTGCCAGTAGCGGGCTATCTTGTTGTTGGGAAAATTTGCAGAGAAAATAAGAAAAGAAGAGAAGAAGGAAGAATAAGAAGAGGTGGCGAATACTTGGTGTCGATGGATGCGTGAATCTTCAATCCTTGCCTATGACCAACCAGATTCTTCAAAACCTCGAAAGCCTTCCTATAAGTTTGTGTCCAGCTTGCAAGTCCTTGTCCTTTCCAGAAGTGAAAAGAGGATTAGGCTTGTCCATCAGCCCCAACCTCAGAAGGCTTTGTTATCTGGAGTTGTGACAATCTGAGGTCATTGTCGTTTGATCAGATTCAAAGCCTTCGATCAATCCATAGATATAGATGATTGTATATATCTTGAGTCATTTCCTCAAGGGAATTTGCCCCCCAACCTAATTGAACTTTCTATCATTCCTTCGAGTTCATTTTCGCTTAGGTCTAAAAAATCTAGACTGGTTTGAATGGAAAGCCAGAAGGGAACAGGTGATGAGATACCACAAGATCTAAGAGATAGATAGCATAACATACACTTGGAATTACTATGGTGTTGTTATTCCAGGTGAGTGAGTCTGTTTCATCCAAGTTTCAAATTCTTCATCCTTTTTTAGGCTGAATAACCATGTTGGAATATTGACACAGAAAAATGTTGACTACTTGAAGCGTCTCCAACCTGCCCATATTTTGAATCAACGACGATACCACCTGACAAGCTATTCTTGCTGTTGACATGCATGTTGGCTGAAATTTGCATTGACAGAGATAAAGACAGTGAAAGCCACCAAGAGAACTTGTTTCTTGGAAGTGACAATGTTACAGTTAAGTTTCCAATCTCCATTGATATTTTCATGGAGAAAGTTATTGTCCAATTTCAGTAGCTTCAAATTCTCAAGATTATCCACAACCACTCAACATCCCTTCAATTGAGTTGCTACATGGATCATGGCACTGTAGGTACCTCAAAAGAAACAAATGAGGAGGAATAGAACTGTTGAAACTATGCTGGCTCAGGTCAAGATGGACAAGTTTTGATAAATTAAGAAACCCAAATCCTAGAATTTCACTAGTCACCAGCAAGCAGAGAAACATAATGAGTAAAATATGACGTGTACTAAAAATTATATACTATTAAAAAATTAAAAAATAAACTAGATCCATTTTTAACGGGTTAACCCAATAGAATTCATCAAACCAAAAAAATACAAATCTCCATTTGCTACCATCTTTCATTCCAAAACCCTAGCCGCCAGGCCTGCCACACCCCATCCTGAGCCACAGCCGCTGCCACCACTCCATCTCTCTTCCACCCTCCTAATAGCTGCCACACCCCACGCTATGTCTCCACCACCACAGCTCCCCACACTGTTTGCCGCCCCCAATGCACCCACACTCTCTCCATCTCTCCCTGCACCCGTTTTTTTTATTTTTTTTTCGGGTAACATATAAAAACGTTAGAAAGATGTCCGTCTTATCCAGGCCCTCAAATCAAAGCTGAGAGGCATCAGAGGGAGCAGACATGATGACCCTTCATTCCATGTGCACATTACCATGCTTCCTTCATTCTTCAATTTACAAAGCATCGGCTTATTGTACACGGATACAGATGTCAATGACGATATATATATCTGTAAACTATAAAACTGAGATATAGAGATTATAAACAGATATGGATGAACAAAACGAAACCCTAATTATAAAAGAACTAATAGCTGAAGAGCCTAATCCCACTAGTTTGTTGCTCCTTGTCTTTCAATGTTTATACAACTTAAACCCAAAAACGTGGTGGGCAGCGGCAGCTATTAGAGTTTTTAATGGATGTTACTGGAGAGAGATGGGGGCGTGGCAGCGGCTATTTGGGTTTTGAATGGAGGTTGGTTAGCAAGAAATCATATTTGCTAGAGAGGGTTTTTTTTCTGGGTTCTACCCATTTTTAACGGGTTTGATCCGTTTTTTATTTTTTAATAATATATACATTTTGGAACACTTGTCAACATTTGCTTGGGCCACGTCAGCGAGGAGGACCAAGTTGGTTCTCCTAGGAGTGGACCAAAGTATTGTCCTTAATAAGATACACAATAAGCTGAACGGTAGATAGAATTGTACGTGCCAATCTATGTAGCTAAGAATACTGCAATTAAAAAAGCTAGTTAGGGACGATGGTGCCGATGTAGCCAAATCCCATAATAGTAAAGGTTAGAGTTTGGAGGAAGAGGTAAATGAAGTAGTTGTTCTTCCCATAGAGAAAATCATAACATCCACAGAAGAAGAGGAATGCTCTGAAACCCAACTCCAATAGATTAATTCTGTGAATTTTAAACCACGAAACAATATTAAAAGAATTAAGACTAGATAAATGTGTGTATATACACCATTCATATGCAAAATTTAAATGCAATATGGTTGAAAATAAAGACACTTTCTATGTAGATTTGGTAATATGGCCATGGGGGATTTGGTGCACAAATAATTCAAAATTTTGCAAACTTGAGGATGTTAAGTATTATATTGATGATAAAGGGAGAAATGTAAGGACTTGGATCTCACCTGTCTGCAATCCTAAATCGGAATTTCTTTGGTGCTTTAATGTTTGATTTGTTTTTAAGAGCATCTCCTAGTTTTTCTGTGACAACCCATTCATTAGCTCTCCCTGCTTCTAGCAAACCAATAATAGTGGCCTTGGTCCGGAGCAAAGATATCACATTCTCAAAAAGGACCCAATAAAACAATAGGTGGATTGACCTGCACTCAGTTTCAAGTTGAGAAAATAAGTCTCGATAATTTAGAGTCTATTTGTTTCAATTTTCTGAGAACAGATAACTGAAAATCAGAAAACAATACAAAATTTTGTTACATTAGAAAACAATGCATGTTTTCTGTTTTCAAAGAAGTGAAAATCTGAAAACTGTATAATAATCTGTTTGGGTTGACAATTTCTGAAAACTGTTTTATGAAAATTTAGTTAAAAAAAAAAAAAGCCTACATTGAGAGAAATAACAGTTTTTTTAGTTCTTGAGAGCTGTTTTTAAAAAACTGAACCAAACAGATCCTAAAAACAGTTTTCTAGTTCTCAAATTGTTTTTAAAAAACTGAACCAAATAGACAGACAGATTTCGCTTCTACTAGAAATTAAAGATGATCATGTCATGAAGATAATGTGTGTATATAATATATATACATATATATTGGACCTTGGAGTTCCAACGGAATTGAGAATGATGATGATGCAAGGGATGTAAATGGCTCCCCATTTGGGAACTTGGACTTCAGGAACCAAGATGGTCAATGGAAGTACAACACAGTAAAAGAAAAAGGTGACCATATGAGCTATGATCTTCCGAACAAAGAAGAAGCTGTAGATCACATATACCTTCTTCCATAATGAAACTTTCTGCACATGCAATATATAGCTAATGAGAGATCAATTAACGTACAACTTTGCTCTAAAACTTTCAAGTATATATAATAATTTTTCCACAATGCATGGATATTGGGCCATATTAATTCATACAGACAATTCACTGACCTTGTTTCTAATGATTTCCATCACCATTTTCCTGAACAAATTAGCAGGACCACAGGACCACCGGTGTTGCTGAAAAGTGAAGGCTTTGAAAGTACTGGGAAGTTCACTTTTCACCTATATATGAAATAAAAATAAATAAATGGTAATTATAGTTAAGTAATTACTGAAGATACACATAAAGAGTCCGTGATTGTGCTTAATGCAATTCTATTATAAGAACTTCAACCCCTGCATGCCCTCAATTGCCATGCCTTAACCAAAGTTACAATGGAAGAAGGGACAGACCAAGAAATTTTATTTGCGGGGCCAAATTAGTAATATAAAAATAAATTTTAAAAAATTATAGTTAAATATTTTCTTTACATTAGAATTTTGAAAAGTATATCTAAATAAGAATATTTATAAATTAATTGAATACTTCATACATCACCAAGTGCATAAAATGAGAAAAATAATAGAGATAGGAATTATATTTGAAATTTTTAACATTTCCTTAGATGTGGACTAGGAAGTACAGATACTTCTACAAGAGTAACGTACCATATCGGATACTTATCGGATACCGATACTCCTCGGATACTCGCGGATACGTGTGTCTAATGCTTCCTAAACGTATCCATAATTTTAAATATATTTTTGATTTCTAACATAGTATTCAATACTTCTTAGATACTTTGACCATGTATCTAATACTTCTCTGATACTTTAGAACACATTTCTAATAAGTTTTGAATACTAAAAATGATGTGTTGAGATATATATTATAATTTAAGACAAAATTTATCCATGCAAATTATGCAATATGATTCTTAACTCTTATTTTATTTATTAATCATAATTTTTTTATAAAGAAATGTTAATAACTCTATTTTTTGTATATATAAAAATATAATATGTTATTTTTATATTGCCGTACCAGTCAGTACCCGTATCTTGTTTTTTTGAGAATTGTAATATCGTCGTACCAGTATCATACCCGTGTCCCGTATCCATGCTTCCTAGGATGCGGACTTCTAAAAACAAGGAGTGAAAGATTAAAATTGAAATTTTTATAAATTTTGGGGGCACTTGTTTAAATACTATTAATATTTTGAAATTAATTATTTATAGTAACCTATGTTTTAAGGATTTTCAAAATTTTGCAGGGACCATATGGCCACCCTTTTGGTCCCCACATAATTCCGCTCCTTTGTGGAAGTTGGCAATTCAAATCTACACAAATATTTACTATTTAATGAGGTGAAGTTTCAATTGTTGTTCCAAATTGACAAGAGATGTAACGATCATATAAAGCTAGCATATATTTTTATTTAATTCTAATATTTTTTGGATGTCACTGGTCAAATTATTAAAGTGTGTCATCTATTACAAAACCAAAACGCTCACCATACAAACTAGACCAAATAAAAAGGAAAATAATTTTGATGCAGATGAGTTTAGGGACTTAGAAAAACGAGTGAATTATCAGCCTTTGATGGTTTGATGTTGGACCTGTCAAAGACTGGTGAGGCACTTGATTTCAGCTCTTAGAAAATGATGATGATATACCTGGAGGTCACCAAGGTAAATAAATTTCCAACCCTTGAGACCAGCTCGGACAGAAAGATCCAAATCCTCAACGGTTGTTCGGTCCTTCCACCCACCAGCCTCATTGATAGCAGCAATCCTCCAGACACCAGCAGTCCCTGCATGCATTTATTATACATGGTTGATGATTTGATGTTCGCCAATGATATATAATAGCATCTTTGCTTATGGATATATATTTTTCATCACAAGTGTCTAATTATTCTGCGAGGTCGGTCAATTTATGTCAACCCACCAATTTATTGCTCATAAGTAAAGCACGCAGTTAGATGAGGCTATCACAAGACCCATCTGGTGACACCATTCAAGAATCATAGTTTATCTCTATCTGTCAGTCACCATATATATGAATTGGAAAAGTGCTATACTGTAGTTGTTGACATTGTCATGTGTGGTCCAATAGGTCGGATAATACTTGCCTACTCACCGGTGAGTAGCAAGTTTCTACTGACTGGTAGGTGCCATAATAGTATTATGACAAGTGTCCCAAAATTTATAAAATATAAAATATAACAAAAATAGAATCAATACTGGTTTGACCCATTTTTAATTGGGTTAACCATATCTTATCTCTCCATATCACCTTTACGGACAGGAGAGAGTTCTCATTCCAAGCTTTCTATCCCAACCAAGGACGGACCTATTAAGGACCAGTGGGGGCAGCCGCCCCCCACTGATTTTTTTTTTATTTACAAAATTACCTATGAGTTTTGTTAAAATCTTAAAAATGCCCCCACTCAATTTTTTATAATATCCCACTATATATTCTTCTTGTTCAAAGCCGCTCCCTAGGAAGCACGGACACGCCTAAGAAGGCAAAGAATCCGTGTCGGACACGGATACGCGTTGGACACGCCCCGACACGTGTCGGACACGCCAAAAAACGTGTCTGATTTTTTTTTTTTTTTAATTTTCGGACACGGCACGGACACATGTTAGACACGCCAATTTTTTTTTTCTCTCTTTTTCCTCTTGTTTCATGAATCTTCTCTCTTCCATGGATTTTTTCTTTATTTTTCACTAATCCCTAATTATTTTTCTAACAAAACCCTAATTGTTTTGTTTTTTTTCTCCTTTTTAAGCCTCTTTCTTTCTTTTTCCTAGCAAAACACAAGTCTAGAAATGTTGTTTTAACAATTCAACTATAGCCCATCTCATCTCTTCATCTTTGTTCTTTTTTACTCTTCTTTCTCTTACTGTACAACTGCTATCTTTTACATGTGACTTTTTCATGATGCATTTGACTTTGGAGTAAGCTAGAATGATGATGTTTAAATGATAAGACTAGTTTTTATTCTAATGTCTCATTTTGATTTGGTTTTATGACTTTGTGACATCGTTCTCTTATAATTATTGTTAGTGTGGAGTAGATTCAATTGTGTACTTGTGATTTATGATTTGTGAATTTTTTCTTTGTTAGGTTGATGAAAAATAATATTACTCTTAATTATTTAAAGTACGACATCAAATATTATATAAAAATATATATTTATTATTTGTCATATCCCCGCTGTGTCCGTGTCCTAATTTTTTAAGATTTGTTGTGTCGCCGTGTCCGTGTCGTATCGTATCGTGTCCCGTATCCGTTTCCGTGCTTCTTAGGCCGCTCCCTCTCATACATTTTTCTGGATTCATCACTGATCCCAATTGGTCAGTTCATGAATCAAAATATATATATATACACACACACACTTATATACTTGCATATACATATGTACAAAAAGGTCAGAATTTCGTTTATGTTCTTTAGAACCAAAAGATCAGAATTCCGTTCTACCATCGCTGTATAAATCTATATATATATATAGACAAAAATGATCTTTTGTTCACCAATGAGCAAGAAATTCTTAACCATTGGACATGATTGCTATGTTTTTTGGTAACTACTTTTTTACACTTAGATCATATCCAACGGTTACTATGCTTGATACGTAGAAAATTTCTTGTTCACCGGTGAGCAAGATATCATTACTGCATATATAGACAAATAAATGCATGGTATTGAAAATCTACAAAGTTGCAAAAGGGAGATAATGGTTAATGAATGATTGATACCATCTATTCTCTAGATCTTTGATCTAGAGAGGTCTTAAATTGAAGAATCTCGAGCATTATTTTCTCATCATCATCTGATCGTTTTCAGAAACGGGTTAAACCCATTCTCATCCATTTTGTTCTTTGTTGTATTTGATAATGTTGTGAATAGAATACAGTTATAGTCAGTCAACTATTCCTTAATTAGGCTTATATTAATTATTCCTTAATTAAAGGCAGAATCACTGCTTTCCATGTATTGTTGTTATCCTTACTTTTTGTTCTTTAGATCATTATAAATTCATATTGTAGTTACTCTTTGAATTATATAATAAAACAGTCTATTTCTCTCCTCTCTCTCTAAGATTTCTCTCTCAACTTAGCTTATATTGTTGACATGGTATTAGAGCATCAAGATCAAAGTTAAAGACATAATGTATGAAGTTGCTTCCTTTTCTTCTTCCTTTTCTTTTTCAATTTCTTCTTTCCCAGTTTCTCTCTTTTCTATATATTATGTTTCTCTATTCTTTCTCTATCAAAATGACCTAGAACCCTAGGTTCAAATAAAAAAAAAACAGAAATTCTTTCTCTGTAATTCTGGCAGAGATGACTTAAAAAAACAGAAAACATTATGTTCCTTCTCTATTTCATGTTCAGTATTCTATAGTTCTCTCTATAATACTCGGATTGTCTCGTCTCTCTATTTCATGTTCAATATTCTATAGTTCTCTCTTTTGTACTCGAATTGTCTCATCTCAACTATCATGGGTGACAAATCGGAAAACAAGGACTCTCTCTTTTTCGGCTTTATAAGTACTACCAAATTAAAGAGTTCTAATTACCTTCAATGGTCTCGGGCAGTCCAAGTTTTTCTAAAAGCTCGTGAAAAACTTTCCTATATCTTGTCACCCAAAACCAAGGAGGAAAAATTGATTGATGCATTGAAACAGGAGGATGCACAGATTATGACTTGGCTATGAAACAGTAATTTTCTAGAGTCTGCTAAGGAGATTTAGGACACACTCAAAGAGATATACTCGTTAGAAAAGAAAATTTTTCGCATCTATCAGTTGTACCAGGATATCTTTTCTCTCAAACAAGGTGGTTGTTCAGTTGAAAAATACTACTCGAAACAGAAAGGCATGTGGGAAGAACTTAATGTTTATCATCCTCTGACTACGGATTTAGAGACTCAGAAACAACACAAAAAAGAATTTCGAGTTACAAAATTTTTATCAAGGCTTCGGCTAGAACTTTCTCCCATCAGTTCTCAAATTCTCTTAGGCAGAACTTGCTAACTGCTAGTGAGACTTTTGCCCATGTTCGACATGCCTCCGTCCACTCTTCTACTACAGAGGAGGATCGTTCTGCCCTTGTTGCTCCAATTGAGCGATTAGATACTTCACGTGGTGGCCGAGGAGGACGTGGTCCTTCTCATACTAGCAAAGGTGGTCGTGGTGGAAGAGGTGGCCGTGGTGGCAGGATTTGTACACACTGTGGCCGCACCAATCAGTTTGTTGATTACTGTTGGGAACTTCAAGGCAAGCCAGCATAGGCAAATCAAGTTGTGGTTGAGGGGGAGTACAGTAATCTTGCTGCTAAAGAACAGGTTCTTATCTCCGAAGCTGAGTATGATTCAATTGTCAAGCGTGTCAATCCTCCGTCCACTTCCACAACTACTTTTAGTGATTCGGTACTTGTCTTCATTCTTCCTTCAGTACACCTTGGATCATTGATTGCGGGGCCTAAGATCATATGATAGGCAACTCCTCTCTTCTGTCTGACATTAATCATGTATCTTCTCCCTCGGTTATCACAATAGCTAATGGCACCAAGTCTCCAGTCCAAGGAATTGGTATCGACAGTGCTTCTAGTCTAACCTTCTCTTTTGTCTTGTATCTACCTCAGTTTCCCTTTAAAATTACTTCTGATTTAAATTGTTTAATAACATTCTATCCTACTCATTGTGTCTTTCAGAATCTAAAGACGAAGAGGATGATTGGCGGGGGATTTGAGAAAGATGGGCTCCACTACTTTCAGTCATCTTGTTCACCTATTTAATTTGCACTCCATACCTCGACTTCTCCGTATTAGTGGCATTGTCATTTTGGACATCCTTCAGCTGACAGTCTTCAGTGTTTAGTTCATTCTTTACTAAGTTTTTCTGTTTTAATTGTGAAACATGTGAACTTAGCAAGCATCATAGGGCTACTTTTAAGCTTAGAACTGATGGGCCTTGTTTATACCCTTTTGAGCTTATTCACTCTGATGTTTGGAGTCCAGCCCAAACTACTGGATTGGCTGGTGCCCGTTATTTTATTTTCTTTAGTAATGATTATTCTCGTTTGACTTGATTATATATTCTTAAACATCGATCTCAAGTCTTTCATGTGTATAAATATTTTTATGTTGAGATAACTAATCAATTGAATGCTAAGTTATACATTCTTTGAACTGATAATGCTTTTGAATATAAAGATGGTCTCTTTCAGCAATTTCTTGAGTCTAGAGGGTGTCACCCATCAAACTTCCTGTATTGACACTCCCCAACAAAATGGAATTGTTGAACGAAAGAATGGACCTATTCTTGTTATTGCCCAGGCTCTGATGATTCAAATGAATGTGCCAAAGCATTTTTGGGGAGACGCAATTCTTACTGCGGCATATCTATTGAAAAGAAAGTCATCTCAAGTCCTTAAAGGAAAATCACCTTTTCAAATGATGTTTCCTGATAAAGACCCATTTTCCCTTCCTCCAAAAGTGTTTGGGTATGTTTGTTTTGTTCATAATTTAAATCCAAGACGAGACAAACTTGACCCTCGAGCTCACAAATACATATTTTTTAGCTATTCTCGCACTTAGAGAAAAGAAATAGGTGCTACAGCCCTTATTTGAGAAAATATTTTGTGTGCGCTGATGTGAAATTCTTTGAGCATATTCTATATTATTTTAAGGAGAGTAGTCAAGTGGAGGGACCTATTTTCCAAGACATTGTTCTACCATCTCCGATTCTTAATACTCCTCCTACTCATAAGGTTTATACTCGACGTCCTCACAGGAATACCACTTCTGCTCTTACCACTACCCGGGATGAATCTCTTATGCCACCTGCCCCAGCGGTTGAACATGTAGAGCCTTCCTTGCATCCTCCATCATCTTCCTCGGCGCCTACAAATCCAGTTGTTCATCCTTCTGAATCTAATCCTGATCTTCCCATTACATTTCGCAAAGGTATAAGGGTTTGTATTGATCACCCCATATCTGATTTTGTTTTATTATTGTCATCTGTCACTATTCTTAAGTCATATAGGGAGGCTCTTTCCCATCCTAGCTGGCGGAAAGCTATGGAGGAGGAAATGCATGCCTAACAATTGAATTATACTTGGGATCTTCTTCCAAAGCCTGCATGTGCTCATGTTGTTGGTTGTCTTTGGGTTTTCATAGTAAAACAAACTCCTGATGGCACTATTGATCGTTTAAGGCTCGTCTTGTTGCTAAGTGTTCCACTCAAACCTATGGCATTGACTATACTATGACTTTCTCACATGTGGCTACGCTAAACTCTGTTCGCATAGTTATCTCTATCCCTGCCAATCTTGACTGACCTCTCCATCAGCTCGATGTCAAAAATGTTTTTCTTTATGGTGATCTTACTGAGACAGTACATGGCTCTTTTAAGTCCAAGGGAGAGTGTGTTTGTCACCTCAAAAAATCTATTTATGGACTCAAATAGTCACCTCGTGCATGGTTTGATAAATTTAACAAGGCAGTGGTTGCTCATGGCATGACTAGAAGTTAACCTGATCATTCAATTTTCTTTAGAAAGACAGCGTGGCATCGTAATTTTGGTGGTCTATGTGGATAACATCGTCGTTACTGGGAGTGACAAAGAGGGGATTCAGACCTTGATTCATCATTTGGGTTTGAATTTTCTCATTAAAGATTTGGGCAAGCTCCGTTATTTTATTGGTATTGAGGTTGCTAAATCAAAGAAAGGGATTTGTTTATATCAGAGAAAATATACTCTTGATATCTTAAAGGACACAGGTTATCATGGCTCTAAACCTGTAGCAAACCCTATGAAGACTAATCTGAAGCTACTACCACCTGAGGTTATGGACTTGGTTGATGATCCAAAAATGCACAAACGACTTGTAGGCATGCTGATTTACCTAACCATTACTCGTCCAGTTATTGTCTATGTAGTCAATGTTGTGAGTCAATTTGTGGCCAACCCACGAATCCCTCACATGGACGCGGTTATACGGATTTTGAAGTATCTCAAAGGGGCTCCGGGTCATGGTCTTTTCTATCAGTCTTCTGGACATTTACGTATCGAAGGTTATACTTATGTTGATTTGGCAGGTTCTCCATTAGAAAAAGTAAGAAGCAATCGGTTGTGGCGTGGCCAGTGCTGAAGCTGAGTATCGTGTCATGGCTCATACTTCCTGTGAGCTAACTTGGTTGAGAACTCTATTACAAGAATTTGAATTTTCAGTTCAAGACCATCTTTTCTCTATTGTGATAACCGGCAGCTATTCACATTGCTAGTAACCCTGTTTTTCATGAGCAAACTAAATATATTGAGGTTGATTGTCATTTCATTCATTCTAAGGTGACTTCCAAAGAAATTGTGACTTCGTTTGTATCGTCTCGTAATCAGGTATCTTTACTAAGGCACTTCCAAAGCATGCCATCGATTTTATCTGCAGCAAGGTGGAGAGTTGTTGACATCAACGCTCCAGCTTGAGGGGGAGTGTCGTGAATAGAATACAGTTTATAGTTAGTCAATTATTCCTTAATTAGGGTTATATCAATTGCTCCTTAATTAGGAGCAAAATCACTGTTTTCCTTATTTTTTGTTCTTTAGATTATTATAAATTCATATTGTAGTCACTCTTTGAATTATATAATAAAACAGTCTATTTCTCTTCTCTCTCTCTAAGATTTCTCTCTCAACTTAGCTTATATTGTTGACAGATAAATTTTGGGAAACTTGTCATAATAATATTATGCCACACACCCAGTCAGTAGACTTCCTACTCACTAGTGAGTAGGCAAGTATTGTCCCAATAGGTCAATATAAAATGCAGCTTTTGAAATGTAGTTAGTGATGGAGGCACTGTGCAATACTTGTTGTTTTGGATTCTATTGTGCGTTAATAAAAATAAATAATAAATAAAAAAGAGAAGGTAAACATTAGTAAGCTAATAATAAGGTGAGTTAGTTACCATTAAAACCAAAGAAGGCATGAGTGGATGAGCCCACTTCTTGCTCCACCGTGAAATGGTAATCCAATGACATCTCTTGCATCCTCGTCATCAAACACTCGTCCGCATTCACTACATAGTTAGATACCCATCAGAAAACAATTACAATTACCCTTCAATGTCATTCTGGAAATTGATGCCCAATAAGAAAAAGACGATTCAGACAAAATTTTATCGATTTAAGCCGATTTATCATGAGTACCAGTACACAAGAAAAGTATACTTCCAGCGGGTCCCACCACTTAAATTCACTGTGGCTGCTGAGTTGGCAAGCTCCCATTGGCTTTTAACGAAATTTATAAAAGTACACACTTGTAGAAAAAAGTTCATAAAAAAGCTGTTTACTTTTGTTGTCACCTGATTAAAAAAAAAAATCATGTCAGCATCGAATTTAGTATTTTGACCCAAGTGTCGTAGTGAGGAGGGTCCACCAAATCTGACTTGTTCATGCGATACTAATCAGTTTGGACCACATGGATGGAACTGAAATGACATATTTACCCTTCACCATATCATAATACCTTAATTATCTAACACTTTCATGCCGGTTAGTTCCCTAAAGAAAATATCAATTTCATCCAAAGGTATCAATCCTTGGGCATCTCAAACAACAATTCTCTCAGTTAATCAATGCAAAGTAAATATAAATAAAAACAGTATGTTCAATACTCTATTTATTTAATAATTAATAGCAGGAGAACCGGGAAAAAAATTAAAAATGCCAAGACCAATGGTATGTCTAAAATAAAGGCTGTCATGTCAATGCCCCTAACTAATCAAATTTTGTATATCGAGAGTAGCTGGTCTAGGTGTATTTTAGAATATGTGGGCCCAAATGTGTGATCTCAAACGTCTCAGAACAAACAAGTGTGTCACCATTTGAATGGGTAGCCAGTAGTCCCACCACGTGACCTATGCTATGGGGTGTAGAGACCCCGTGTAGTCTGCAATAAACCCCGCTGACGGAAAACAACTATATGAATTAATCTATAAATTAATATATATGTATACATGCACACACAACTTGTATACATATTAGATTTACCATTTACCAAAAAAATAAATAATAAATAAACAAACGAAAAGAAAAATGTATACATATTCATGTAAAAAGATGATATAAGAGGAGAATTACAAAAAAAAATCCTATTCTTTAATGAACAAACTAACTATATTTTTATTCATTATAAGATTTAATGCTCCTATAAAATAAATATTAGGATATTTTTTTCATTTTTTTAATATATAAAAATATGGACATGTATATAATGCATATAGATTACCAAGGGGCTGCAGCGTAGTATTACTTCATCGCGTTCTAAAGTAAAAAGTTGAGAGTCAAGTCTCTGTTGGAGCAAAGTGAGTGTTTGAGTTTTATTGCCAAAGTAAAAAACAAATAATTTTTTTTTGTAATGCATATAGATTTTCCCACATGTGAAATAAGGCCGTACAAACAATCATTTTCACTAAAGAAAAATGTAGGTGGTAAATTCTACTATGAGAATCAACAATAATGGTGAGAGTAGGGTACACCACCGACACTTTACTTGGAGAATATGCATATGTAGATAAGGTTATTAATAAATAAATATTTGAGTGGGTATATTTAGGCTAATTAAACAGAAGAGTAGCATAAACATGGCATATATGGTAAAGTTTGAAGCTTACCAAACCTCCAACGAGCCTGAACAAGTGCAATTTCAGGGTTGTGGATGAGAAAAGGAATGGCTCGCAGGAGATAGTCCTGTTCGGGTCGGAAATCGGCATCAAAGATGGCTACGTATTCACAGTGTTTGACATAGTCATGCTCCAACCCTTCTTTGAGAGCACCAGCTTTGTAACCATCCCTGTTTTCTCTTATTTGGTACCTTATGTTAAGGCCTTTGCTAGCCCACCTCTGGCATTCTTTCTCCACCAAATACTACAGCATTAATGTGCTTTAATAGTAATAATTAACCATATATATCAACACAACCAAGATCACAAATTGATTGTATCTCCATGACCCGAATCAGAAATTCAATAATATGATATGTTAATATTGTTGGTGTTTGGTATGTGGATATTCGGGGTCATATCAATTATATATATATGGTCGAACCTGAAACTGAATGCCCAATTCAACCCAAAACCATATCTTCAATATATTGTCTTTGGAATAGAGTACACATAACTATATATAAATATCGGGAAACTATAGTTAAATGCCATAAATAACACAAGCCTAGATCCATAAATGATTGGATTACAAGACCAATTTGACAGGAAACTCATACTTTGTTTTTGAAATAACGCATCAGAAAACAGAGAAAAACCAAAAACCATTGAACCAAAAAAAAAAAAAAGTCTTGTTATGGCAAAACCCAGATCAGGAATTCAACAATTAGCTATAAAAATTAGGCTAAATTGGAGAAATACTGCAACAGCACTGAAATTTCATGGACAAAAAAAAATTGATTTCTTTTATTCTTTTGGTAAGGACTGTTTGTCTGGTTTTTGAGTACCTTTATGGCAGGGTCTGTAGAATCGTCAAGTACTTGAATCATGAGACGATCTGATGGCCATGAAAGTCCACATGCAGCTCCAATTGAGATCTTGTAAACCTGTCTCAAACACACCATAAACAGAACAGACTCCAAGCGTTAGCTCTTTCAGTAAATGGTATGAAAATGAACAATGCCAAATGTCACATTTCGACCAAGAATACACACACAGTGATGACAAACCTCTCTTTCATTGAACATTGGGATTTGAACAAGGACCACTGGAAAAGCTGAATTGCCGATTTCCAGGTCTTTCCGAATTAACTCCCATTTGTATCGCTTATCGGGCTTTTTCCAGAAGATCTTGACGAGGATGATGACCACGCCCATGTACAGTCTCTCCATGAATACCATGAGTGACATGGTCAAGCATATATACACACCAAACCTTAGCAATGGTACTATCAATGATGCTTTGATTAGTTCCCAAATCAACCCAATTTTCCCTGCTATGTCCCCTCTCGTTCCCTGGAATATCTCTGGTATTAGACCATTTGCAGAAACCTCACCCATTTTATCTCTCTACCTTAAAACAGGGGACCCAAAACAGGGGATTAGATGTCAACTTGGTCAACTCTAGAGTGACTCCAACAATATAACTAGATCTGTTCTTTTACTCTCTCTCTCTCTCTCTTTCACTATACTCAATTGTACACCAGTGTCATAGAGTGAAGCACTTCAAATTTCATTACAGGCTATACTGAAACAAGAGAGTGTGAACCTAGTGGCTAACCTCTCTTACAGTCTCCACGGAACGGTACTCCTGTTTCTCACAATCAAAGTAGAAGAGAGACAGAACATTGTTGTGGCATTGTGTAAGGGAGAAGAAGAGTTGTCAACAT
This sequence comes from Cornus controversa, assembly GCA_026545225.1. NCBI lineage: Eukaryota > Viridiplantae > Streptophyta > Magnoliopsida > Cornales > Cornaceae > Cornus > Cornus controversa. The sequence goes on from CM048845.1 coordinate 59,850,187, forward strand.
ATACTAGTATACTACCCAACAGAGCAAGGATCATTTTTCAACACACTTAACAAGTCATTTCAATACTCCAATTTCGATTACTACAAATCCACCAAAGCATCTCAATACTTGAATTACAAGACTCCAAATTTATGCATATAATCAAAACCCACAATTCCTTGAGCATTTCATGAAACTAAAAAATAAAACCCATTCCATATGAAAGTAAACCAAATCAACCGGGAAAAAAAATCAACAAGATCATTTGATGCAAGATTCCACCAATTTACCCAACTCCTCTTTTTAACAAATTTTATCAAACATCTTGCATACATAATAACCTCAAGAAATCAATTCTCATCTCTTATTTAAACAAAGACACACATCCAAACATGGATAAGAGGAAGAAGAATTATGATTCATCACATACTCACTTTAATTCTTGAAGCACCCCCAAAATATCACTCCTCGCGCCTAGAAAGAAGTTGTGGATGAATTGTTGTTGGGAGAGTGATATGTATATATGTACAGGGAGAGCGCGAGCGTGGAGAGGAAGAAAATGAACTTTTCCTATTTTTCACTTTTTTATGTATTTTTATGTTTGCCTTATTCTCAAAATCACCCGACTTTTGTTACAAATGTCTCTTTGCCCTCAAAATGTTCTATGAAATTATCTTTTTGGCTACCCATTTATCCTAACCCACGAAATAATTTCTCCAATTAATTAGTTACCTTCTCTCAATAAGTCCGAAAATAAATCTCGTGTCTTGTCACCCATCCAGGCCCACACACTTTGATATTTTCGAAACATTAATAAATTAATTCCAAATTAACCCACGTGACACTGATACCGTGTTACTACATATTAATCACAAATCTTTATTACATGCAACACGTAATGGATGTTAAACATTAAGGTAAATTACTCACTTCTGGAATTTGTTTTAATTACTCTCAGATTAAAGTAGTAAGAAAATTTTAGTCAACCTTCCTCAAGTTTAGTTGACTTTATTCTAACCACCTCTGTTGTTAGTTAATTGTTAGTAAAGTTAAAAGTCAGTTAAATATATAAATTGAAATGTCAAAAATGTCCTTATATGCTGTAAAATGACAAAATTAACCTTATTTTTAATCATATGAAATGACTACTTTAACCATGACATTTTAGACAAAAAAACAAAAAAAAAAAACCATTACATTCTTATCACTTTTGATTACAAATAATTAATATTTTAATTTTAATATTAAATATAATACTTTACCATTGAATATGTATAATTAATCAAATTATGTAAAATATAGTTAATAAAATTTATATTATTAAAAACATATAGATAATGTCATATATATATATATAGTTTATTCATATATTAGAATATGATTAAAATTAATCATAAATTTCATTGGTACACAATAACTAATTATATATTTTAACACATAGTACACATATATATAGGGAGGCGATATTCGCACTCCTCTTTTGAACGATTGCACTCCACTTTCTTTTTCATTTTAAAGTAAATGACAAGAAAATCCATAAGCTCATTAATTCATCATCATTTATCTTATAATACCATAACTACCATTTTCACTAATAAAACATGTGCATAATTTTCTTTTTTCCCTAAATCTACTTTTATTAAACCAACAAACAATTACCACAGTAATGTGATTGCGAAGGCCTAAAAAAATTTTATGTCATAGTTATATATCATACTCATCTTTATTTTTATTTTTTTTCTTTTCATAAGGTCACTATTCTTGTGATTTTATTGTCAAAATAGTTAAGGTTTTTATCATCAAAAAGCTAAATTTCAAGATTCAAAGGCATTCCAAATTAATTCTTAAAAAACAAAAAGGAAAAAAAAAATCAAAAACTAAACTCAAAGTATACAGCAGAAGAGATAATAGATACAAAGCATAGAAAGAGAGTTTTAAGAGGTTGGAAGCACAATGAAAAAGGATAGGTTCAAAAAGCGGGAGACCATAAATGTTAATTAGAAAGAGATGGGATGAAAAAATCATACTATAAATGAAAGGGTAGTTGTGGTATTTGAAAAAAGTAATTATTTGTTTATAAAGTTAGGGTTAGAGGAGTCTTTTTCTTTAATATTGGAGTGTAATCGTTCAAAAGTGGAGTGCGAATATCGCCTCCCTTTTCTTTTTCCTCGATATATGATTATATGAGGAGTATATACGAGTACTGGGACCCTTGATCTAGCCATGTAATAAAAAAATGGTATAAAAATGACATAAATGATAAAACTTATCCACTTAATTACTTGTCATATTTGGATTGGCCTACAACTAATGATTTTGGACCTCTAATAGTTTCTCATTATTACTTTTGTGTTTTTGGGTTCACCGTAAAGTTTACAATACCTTGAGATATTTTCACACGTGTTATTCTTTTCATATATTGTTCTCTATTTTTCTTTAAAATTGCAGAGTTTCTATTATCAAGAGAGCAATATATAGAGGGGATATCTCATGTTAAAATACTTATGAGGTATTATAAATTCTCTCTCGAATTTATCTTGTTCAAAATGTTCCGCTCAAGAATGTGTTAAAAAACTTTTGGATAAATTACAATGACACCTCTTATGGTTTGGACTTATTTCACACAGATACACTGTTTGCTTATAACTATTATAGAAATCCCAAATAATATTTTCGTCACTGTTAGTTTAGACATGAAATATCTAATATACCCTCACTTTTTTAATGAAATATAATTAAAAAATCAGTTTTGCAAAAAGACCAAACTATCCCTCTGAAACTTCTGCACTCTCTCCCCCTCATCAATAGTCTCTCTTTCTCTCTCTCATCAATCATCTCGTACTCCTCTAATTGTGGACCATGTGTATATATATAGAATGATGGTTTCTATTAGGCCCCAATATTATTTTTTGTACTCCTCTGATTGTGCACCATATGTATATATATAGAATGATGGTTTTTATTAACCCATAATAATTTTTCTAAGGTTTCCTTTCTCGACGTATCTGTTGCTTTCAATCTCTCTTTATGTGCTAGTTGTCAATATTTTTTTGGGTAAATTACACTAACTTCCCCTGAGGTTTGACCTAATTATACCAGACATCAAACTAATAGATTTTGTTATAATGACCTCCCCTGAGATTTACTTCATTAGACAAAGACCCCCATCCATCCAAAATTCTGTTAGCTTTGTCAAAAAAAATTAAGGTAAATTACACTGAGCTACCCTGAGGTTTGGCCTAATTACACCTGGCATCAAACTAATGAATTTTGTTATAATGACCTCCCCTAAGGTTTGCTCCATTAGACAAAGACCCCCTTCATCCAAAATTCTGTTAGTTTTTCCAAAAAAATTTAAGGTAAATTACATATATATATGTGTGTGTGTGTGTGTGTGCGCGCGTGCGCACAAGCCCAGCTACCATCATCACCCCCATCAACACCACACCAAAACCACCGCTATACCACAGACCAGACCCACCACTCACGGCTGTCATGCCGTGAATCACCACTAGCTGAGCCACCACAACCATCGTGCACAACCCCAGCTGTCATGGCCACCACCATGGTGAGGTTGATGAAGCCGAAGGTGGGAGCATGGTGGTGGCCATGGCAGCTGGGGCTGTACACGATGGTTGTAGTGGCTCATGATGACTCGGCTAGTGGTGGTTCACAGTATGGCAGCTGTGAGTGGTGGGTCTGGTATGTGGCATGGCGGTGGTCTTAGTATGGTGTCAATGGGGGTAATGATGGCAGCTGGGGTCGTGTGTGCCCGCACGCGCACGCGCGCGCACACACACACACACACACACATATATATAATAATATTTACTATATATATAATAATATTTACTATATATATAATATAGTAAATATTATTATATTAGATGGTCAAAAGTGTCATTTTATATATATAAATATTTTAATTTTTATATCAATATAATATTAAGGGTATAATAGACATTTCACCCAAAAGTTAACATCGATTAGTTCATTTTTGTTACAAAAGAGGTTATTGTAACAAAATCAATTAGTTTGATACCGGATGTAATTAGGTCAAACCTTAAGAGAGGTCAATTTAATTTACCCTAAATTTTTTTGACAAAACTAACGAAATTTTGGACAAAGGTGGCCTTTGTCTAACGGAGCAAACCTCAGGGGAGGTTATTGTAACAAAATCCATTAGTTTGATGTCGGGTGTAATTAGACCAAACTTCAGGGGAAGTCAGTGTAATTTACCCATATTTTTTTCTAGGGCTTTGATTCTTTGCTTTGTTTTGTTCTTGTGTAATTAACAAATCTGTGAGATTTTTGAGCTTCCGATCAGTGAAGACTCTTGAACAATGCCTCCAAGATCAGTGAAAAAGACTATGGTAGGGCGGGGACGAAGCGAATGACAAGGGCTACCCAAGGGACTTCGAAAGCCAATAACCACCCAGAAATCGCCGAAAAATCGATAAAATTTGAGGTGATTTCGGCTGAGGTTCAGGAGGAGTCATACAGGTCAGTGTTAAAATTAATGGAGTTGTGTGCAAAGTACAAGGATTGTTTGGATACAATTTAATCCAATGTGGATGTATGTTCTTTCCTAGACCGTACAGTGAAGCATATTTGAATTCTTTGGGCAATCTTGTTGAAATCTCGATATACTAATCCTTGAACACCAAATTGCCATATGGGTCTGATTGATGAGAGCTTGAATTAAAAAGGATATGGCCATTTGATTTTCTCTTCACAACAAACCAAAATGGGTCAGTGGTGTAGCTGAATGTGTAATATAACCCAGAACGAACAAACCCATGTACAACCGCGACACTCGAAACCGACACTCCTTAATCCATTAAATTGATTATACAATAGTTTGTAAAGTAATAAATCAAAAATTGCAGAGAAATGGATGAAAATGAGGAGAGGGATATATATATACAGAGAGAGAGAGAACAGTTCACTTTGGAACATATGTCGTAATACCATTTAACAATCCCAAACAAAGATGAGATTAAGTAGAAAAGAAGAAGAGAAAACTATCCAAAGAATTTCATGTTCATAAGATATGGAGAGAATTTTGAAAGAATTTCTAATTTTGAGTGAATTTTTATATACAGGATGTACAAAAGGAGAGGGAAGGAGAAAACATCACGAGAGAAGAGAGAGAAAGCATCAAAGGGTATAAGAGTCTTTTTGTATAGTGTCAAAGCTACTTGTACACAATTTGGAGTCTCTTTGATAGCCAGCGCAAAACGCTTGGGGTTTATACATATGGTCACTATAAGTAAATATTCCCTCTGTGTGAAATAAGTCCAAACTACATAGAGCGTGAGCATAATTTATCCAAAATATTTTTATAGTGAGCTAAGTGTCTAATTTTTTATTTTTTTTCCTATGCAAGCATTGTATTTAAAAAAAATCAAAGAAATATAGTACAAGGATGCAACAACAACCCCCACAATTACAACATAATAAACAAAATGAAACAGCAAAGACAACACCGCCAGGAACAAAGCTCTTGAAGGAATTGATAACACCAAACAAAGAATGAAATGATAAACATTCCAAACAAGTTCAGCAATGTAATACCCCAAAAAATTTGGACGTCTATTATTTTAAAGAATTTAAATTTCTTTATATTATTATTATTATTATTTTTCAATTCATGTGAAATGCCTTTATATGCATTTTATCATTTCATGTGAATTGTTAGGTCTTTATACAATTATTATTTTATGTGAATTGGTTGTCTTTATAAATTCTTTCATTTCATGTGAATTGCTCTACTTTTATTTTTATCAATTTATATGAATTGTTTATTGATTGTGTATTAGTTGATTTAAATATTTTAAATGCTTTGGATTGGGCTAGGGAGGAATCTGGGCTGGAATGGTTGGGTTAAGGATATGCTTAAGTTGTTGGGCCATGGTTATAGTTATATTATTATGGTGGTTATTATTATTATTATTATTATTATTATTATTATTATTATGTTTAGTAATTTAGTTTTTAGAAAAAATAATAATAATAATAATAGAATAAAAATGATTAGGACAAAATATAATAAGAAACTAGGGTTTCTGCCGTTTGCATTACACACAAAAATCAGGAGAGTAAACGAAAGAGAGGAGGAATTCGGGTGAACGAGTGTTTGAATCGTCAAAGAGGCAAGTTTGATTCTTCTCTTCCCCTTTGAATCCGTATGCATAGGCTAGGTTTGAGGATTGTGTTTATTTTGGAAATTTGTATATAATTTTTTTTTTTCTGTTGATAAATTTTGTGAGAATTAATTATGCTAATTGTATAGACATGTTGCTAGAAATTTGTATGCATTTAATTATGAAATTAAATGATTTTGCATGCTAAGAATAATTCTGTGAATTAAACATTAGGATTTTGGAGTTTTGGTACTGTTTTAGGGTATTTTTGCATATGTATATACATGTATATATGATTGTATAAGCGGGTGTATATATATACAAACATGAAATTTGGGTCTACTGTATTTATCATTTTTGAGAGATTTTGTTCCGATCAATAGGTAGATCTTACTTCCTAGAACAATCCTTGAAAATTTGGTTGTAAACCGTTGGGTAGATTGATGGGAATCTGACTTTGAAATTTTAGATTTTCGAAACTTGAAATTAAGCGTTTTTGATTTAGGTCACGAGAGGGCGTGAATTTTGCACCAATGCGTAACTTAGATCGAGACGAGTTCAATGGTATATTCATACGCGCGATTCGGTGTCCGGAAGTGACCGGAAAATGGTCGGAAAGTTCGGCCACCATTGTTGAGCTTAAAGCTTCAGCCGTGGGAAGAAGAAAGAAGAAAGAAAGAAAGAAAAAAAAAGACTGTGGGGGCAAGGCCGCCGGCGCCGGCACCGGTCGGTGACCGAAAAACTATTTTTGGGCCCCATTCGCTGGGGCCACATCCGGGTCCAATATGGGCCCATTCCAGATAGTTTTGATATTTCTTTTGTAATTTTGAAATTTTTGAAAAAAATTTGAAAATTGGAAAAATTATTTTTTTAAAAATACTTTTATAATTCTAAAAATTCCAAAAATTTTATGTCAACTTCTTGGGAGCTTAAGGAGCTTGGGGTTTAAATTTCATGTCGAAATAATTTACCATTCTCTCTAAATTAATTTTTAAAGTGTCTAAAAACTATTTTTTTTAGCTTCTTTAATTTTAGAAAATACTTAGAAATTTTCAAAAATTCTAAAATTTTTACTGTAATTCTCTGGAGGCTAAATACACTTGGGTTTAAATTTTCAACTCAAAATAATCTTTCCTTGTTATTCAATTTATTTTTAAAGTGTCTAAAAGTTGGATTTTTACCTTCTTTTATTTTTAGAAAATATTTTAAATTTTCAGAAAATTCTAGAAAAATTTAGGTAACTTTATAGGATTAAAATGCACCTGGCTTTTAAATTTCATGTAAAATTGAGTCTCCCTTGTGATTGTGTTGGTTGTGAAAGTATGCCTCGAATTATATTTATTTTCTTTTTGCTAGAAAAATATTTTTTAAAATTCTCAAAAATTCTAGGAAATTCCAGCATGATTTAATAGGGTTCTTAGCAGTAGAATATGCCCAGAAACCTAGATAAAAGTTAGGTTTAGACTCCCTCATATATTTGAGTGCATTGAAGGTTAAGTTGGGAAATTGCTTCTTTAATGGATGTTTGAGCTATTTGATTTACTTGAATGTAATTTTCTTCAAGGATATAAATGCCCATCAAATACTTGATTATAGTCTACTTGTGAACGATTTGTCTTATGATGATAATTTCATGTTGGATGATTTGAAATAACGGTTTGTGCAAATTTAAATCATAATGCACCTTGTTATTTTGTATTGCATATTGGAATGTATCTATGCATTTTATTTTGGCATGTAAGGATTGCCCAGCGTGTCAGGATCGCCCATACCTAATAAGGTATCTATGTATTTTATTTGGCATGTAAGGATTGCCCGGCGTGTCAGGATCGCCCATACCTAATAAGGTATCTATACATTTTATTTGGTGTGTCAGGATCGCCCATATCTAATAAGGTATCTATACATGTATGCACATGTTTTCTTTATTTCGAACTTAAAGAATGTGTTCATTGTTGGATGATAAGAGTTTGTTGGAACAATGTATAAGATGATTTTACTTCTGAAAACATGAACTAAATAGGAAATGACTAGTATGTATATATCTATACCTATTAAGGTATCAAAAGATTAAATGATGGCATGTTAGGATTGCTTAAACTTGATATTATTTCATGTTATGTTTATTTCTGCTGAACTTAAGAAATGTGATCACTTTTGCATAATAAGGATTTGGGTGGAATATTATAATTAATGACTGTTGTTTTGAAAATATGAAACTGGAATAAGAATAGCTTGTATGTTAAATCTATTATTTTCTTTTGTGTCCCTTATACTGAGGGTATGTATATTGGTTCTCTGATTGGGATGTAGTAGATAGAACTTGCTCGTGGGTTTAACCCACTTTTGGAGGTTTTGGTTGTTGGTTTTAAATTAGAGCCTTAAACTTGTGTTTATTCTGGTTAAGGGGTCCTTGCGTTACGGGACTTCCAAATTATATTACCAGGCATATAACTATTTATTTATCGATTATTTCAATTCAATGGAATTTTCTGTTCAGCTTTTAGAATTTATTTTAGTCTGTCTTTTGTGTTCTATGCTTGTTGCTACCAGTTGTATGTATCTCCCAGGTTTTGTGTATGAGCCTGGCCACCTCATGCGCAAAATTTTCTGGGGGTATTTCAAGCAAGTGCAAGCCGAGAGAATCAGCAACATGCCAAATGATTTGTCTAACAACTTGGGGAGTTTAGTCACAACATTATCATGAAAATTCTAGTTTCTTGTCCACCACAACTGCCAAATAGTAAAAATGAAGACTAATCTTAACATGATCCTGCAATGAGGATTCCTAGAGAATTGAGAGACAAACCAAGCTACCATTTGATCAAAATTTCCCACATTCCCACATTCCAGTTGAATAATTCAACCAACCACTCCAAACATATTGAGCAGTAGGACAACTAATCAAGAAAACAAGATCTCTTTCATGCATTTATGACATATAGGCATAACACAAATGCTTCTATGTTGCAAATTTGATATAGTTAGAAGTTTATTATTATAGAAACTAGAAACAGTGGTCACTAATGAGTCGTTTCAAACATCTAAACTCAATGCTTAAGACAACATTTAATAAGAAAGAGGTGAAGTAGAGCCCAAAACTATTTTATTGATCTCCCATTTTTACAATTTGGGTTCTCTCTCCTTTTATACCGTATCTTTTTGCTTGGACTTATCTGTTAGAGCATGAGGTGGGTTGGTGATGATGGGCTTGCTCTTAGTATTATCCATTTCTGTGCCAAATTGTGCCCACTTGAGGAAAGTCTTATCATTTGAAGCATGAGGTGGGTTGGTGATGATGGTTTCGGTTGGTGCGCTGGGCCTATGTGATGATTTGACTGGGGCCATGTTGTGGGCTTACACTTGGACCTATAGTTATATTTTAGGACCTACAATTATGTAAGGCCAAACAGGTGGTGACACTGGCAGCAGGCCTACCCCCATTCTATGCCAATTTGGACCAATGTGTTTTAGGAGCTTTAGACCTATAATGTTTCCAAAAGGACTTGAAGGAAGCACCCCCCATGTTTCTATCTGAAACGATCAGGACCAGTCTCCACACTGATAGAAGCAATTTGACCCCAAATATCAGTAATACTTTCCTCCATGAACTCTGGTTTAACCCAATTCCCATTCTACAGAATAGCATTGATCAAACTATCTAATGATCCTATGGCCAATTTTTTGTAATAAAGATAAACCATTCCACCAAGACTGGCTAAGTGTTTATTTAGCGTCGTTGTTGTAATAGTGAAAGTGCGGTTATCAATAGGGTCGTCTTAAAATTGTGGTTAATAAAAAACATAAGTCATATTATCGTTCCTCCCCTGATCTTCTGTCATAGGATGTCCTCAGACAAAGCAACAATTTACACAACAATTGCTTATGCAATAATTTTGCATCATTTATGTAATAATTATTTTAGTTCGCTTATATCATACTTGTGGATAGCTGATTCAAAAGCAATGTATTATCGGTTATGCAATAGTTTTGCATCGTTTATGTAATAACTATTTTAGATCGCTTAGACAATACTTGTGCATCGTTGATTTATAAGCAATGTATTAACCTTCAAAAAAGAAATTTATTATATTGCGTAAACAATATATTGTGTTGTGTATGCGGGATATGATCCACACTATTCCAACCCAGAAAGTGATTTGATTCATCTTGAAAACTCATAGTTGAAAAGTTTAGGGTTGTTTAATAAAACAATTTAGGAAACAATTCTGAATAGATTGCTTATTTAATTATGTAGGTTTGATAATCCAAATTGAATATTATAGAGCAAATTTTTTAAGTGAGTATAAAATTTAGTTCTTGAAAGTTTCAGTAGTTGTTTTTTTTTTTTCTGATGTCATCAACCCGTGCCTAAGCCTTTTAATCTATCTGTCGTAACAATATTGGAAATGAAAGGACATAATTCTTTCTTTTAAGCATGGAAAATATTGATTGCATTAGAAATTATGAATTTTAAACTTACTAAATCATTTTTCTAAATTCAAATCAATCTGGATTTATATATTGTGTGTTCTAACTAGAAATGATTTTTACATGAAAATACCTGAGATTAAAATTTTGATTCAATATGAAAATTATGGTTTTATTTATAAATCATTCTTGGTGATTTTTAATTGAAAAATATTATGCTGAGAGTGTTCTTGTCATGAGCTTGTGCTTTTATTATAGGGGTAGCAAAATTAGACACGACAAGACACAAATTAAGCTGGTTGGGGTTTGAGGTGAACCAACACGTTTAATAAATGGGTCGACACGAACACACACACACAAATTGTGATTGGTTTGGGTCTAAGCTATCTCACTCGTGATTAGGAGCTGATGATGCAAAAATCCACCCCCGATCTGGTCGAATGCCAACCTGTGAAAAAGACAAGAGAAGAGTAATCGAAAGGGCACCGGCACAGTGCCGGCCGACTACGCTCCGACGATCAAGTCAGAAATTGAAAGGACTTTGAAAGCTATAAAAGCACTTCGAGAGTATTAATTGTATCCTTGGTATATGGATCGTCTCTGTATTTATAGCAGTCCAGTGAGGCTGTTTCCTAGTGAGAGATTGACTCTTGGAGATAGGAAGTCTTGGTTAAAATAGACTTCCTATCCACGTCACTTCGAACTCATCCTTCGCGTTACACGTTTCATAATTCTAGTTAAATACTCTATCAGATGCCCCCTGTTCATAAGGGTCGAGTGTTGGGCCTTATGAACACTTTGGACTGCTCATTAGAATTCGTCTCTGGCCCATAAATAAATACTTTTTTCCTCTTTTTTTTTCTTTTCTTTTTCTTTTTTTTTCTTTTCTTTTTCTCCCTCGCGGCATGCGCCGGGTGGGCCCAGCCTAGCCAGGCCAGGCAGCGCCAGGCCAGGCTACGCCCAGCCAGGTGGGCCCGTCCACGCCCGGCCACTTGACCATGTATCGTCCACGCTCTACGTTGGCTCCCTTTGCGACCGTTTGTCTGTCTTGTGAACGTTACAAAAAGAAATGCCTTTTGTGCTTGAGGACCGTTGGAAAAGAGACGTTGGTGGGTTTACAACGGTTGGCTCCCATTGCTATATAAGCAATCCTACCTTCATTTACTCCTCACTCGAACACATTTTATCACCAGCTCTCTTCTCACGACTTGTCTCTCTGATCCATGCCCTACACCATTCTACCTTCTCTTTCTCGTTGTTTATACATCGTTGATCATAACTTCAACAAGCCAAACCCAGAGCTCTTTGCACCCGGTTCTCCCCTTGTTCAAGTATTCGATTTTCTTCATTCCACAATGGCAGACTACAACGAATGCCAAGATATCAGCTCCACAATGACAGATGCCGATGTTGAAGAGCTAGCTACCTCATTCTCTTTTCCAGACGGGGTTGTAGCCAGAGCTCCTTTGCCCACGGAGAGGGTTTTTTTCATCCGTCCAGGAGAAACGTGCTTCTATGAAGGCCACTTTCTTTCGGGCCTACACTTCCCCATCCCAGACTTTGCAAAAGAGCTGCTCCGGTATATCAACCTATGTCCTTCTCAGCTTACGCCTAATTCTTGGCGCATTATTATGGCCACCCTGGTCCTTTGGAGGTCCAGCAAGCTCACCCCTCAACCAACTGTCAATGAGTTCCTTTCTTGCTATACTATTTTAAAAAGCAAGGACTGTCGTCATATTCAAGGCCGGTCTCGCGGTCCGGGGAGTCTTCCCAAAGGATTGGTGATTCTCGACAACAGTCAACGGATAAAGAACTGGAAGGAACGATTCTTTTTCGTCTCGGGAGACTGGGAGCTTTCTCCTTACTGCATTCCCCGCACTTGGACTGACAGGGACATAAGTGGTGAGCTTTTTTCTACCCTTTCTTTTTTAGGCCATTTTCCTCTTTCCTACATATGCTTACACAAAGTGATGTATTTTAACAAATCAGCTGTCAGAGTAGAGCTCGAGGTGAGTCAAGAAGAGGAAGACAGGCTAGACTTCATTTATGATCTCAAGATGAGGGATGCAGTGGCCTTGACCTCCGACGCGGGATTGAGTACACTAGGTTACCCCCCTCGCATACTTGTGGATAGGCGAGGTATACTTTTATATTTTTTACTCTTCATTCCCTTTTCTTTCTGAATTTGAGAAATATAAACTTTATCGTAAACACCGTGCAGGATCTCGGAGAAAGCCCGATCAAGACATTCGCATGTTGGCAAAAGGAAAAGGTGTCGCGGGGTCCTCATCCCCTGCTCAAAAAAGATGACGTCAACCCGTTCTTAGGAGCACCTACGGGTGGGGGCTTATCCTCTCCCCCCTCTATTGGGAATTCTCCCCTCGCAGCCACCATGAGTACTCTAGCTCCTGGTCCAAACCCCTTTGTGATACCTTATCCTCCTCTGTTTACGGGTGGTAGTCTGGTCGACCCAGGCGCCTTTGGGGTGCCGTCGACTCAACTTTTTGGTGGAGGCAGCTCGTATGTATCGTTCTCTCCAGCCACCAGCCACACCGGGTTATTAACCCCGTCGGCCGGCCATACTGGTTCATTGCTGGGTGACACATCCTTTACCATAAAAAGGGCTGGGGAGTTTGCTCTTCCTCGAGATCTGGAAAAGGTGGACGCTCTCGATGCCGTTTCCTCCACCAGATATTTACTGGCCAATATGGCTCAGGTATGCCCCTGGCCTCCTTATCATGCTTGGGTGAAATTCTAATATTTTTCCTTTTTAACCGTGTGTTTCCCTTGTGTATTTAACAGGACCTGATGATTGCCCATGGTCTCTCCAACCATCTCCTATGTGCAGAGGAGGAGCTGGGGAAGCAAAGAGCAGCTTTTGCCACAGAACGCGCTTCCTTTGCCAGTGAGCGCACCAACTTTAGCTCCCAGCTTGAGACCCTTCGCGCTTCTCATAGCAAGAAAATAAACGCCCTCAACTCCCAGCTCAGCCATGAACGGGAGGAAAAAGAACTGGCCGTGGAAAATTTCAAGGAGTCGCCTGATTTTGACAGAGCCCTCAACCAGTCATACATTGATGGTTTTGAGTATTTTTGCGAAGTGGCGCAGGGTCAATGGCCTAACATGAATTTCTCCGGTCTGCAACTTGGAGATCCCGACCCTTGAGCTGCGGTCTTTTTTCTTTTGGTATCTATGTAATGTTCCTCTGTGTAGAGGCTCCCTGTACCTTTTCCATTGTTTAATTAATGAAGGATCATATATTTTATTGAACATGGGTCGTTGTGTAGAGGTTACTTCTACATTCTTGGAATTTTTGATTCATTCTGCTTGAAGAGATCCTCCGTGGGGTGTGTCCCCGTAGGGTCCTGCGCCTGTAGGGTTTTGCCTTTTTTTGGGGTTTATTCATCCCACCTTTTTCTTCAAAGCCCTCCGTAGAGGTGTGCCCCCGTAGGGTTCTATCTTTTCTCGGAATTTATTCATCCCGCCTTTTTCTTCAAAGGCCCTCCGTAGAGGTGTGCCCCCGTAGGGTTTTGCCCCCGTAGGGTTTTGTCTTATCTCGGGATTTATTCATCCCGCCTTTTTCTTCAAAGGCCCTACATAGAGGTGTGTCCCCGTAGGGTTTTGCAGCCACAGTTTTTAGGGAATAACACGTTTTATTTCATAATAAAAACTTACAAGAGACCAACTCGAACTGGACAGGAATCCTATCCCGAGGTCTTGGGCATTAGTGCCGACCTCTAAAGTGACACTTAAAGTCTGGCATCACAGCCAATTTTTACAATAATACTTGCTTAAAGTAAATGCAAGCTAAAACCTAAAGAGGATGAGGCAAAAAATTAACAAGTCAGGGAAAAATCTTACTAATAGAACTTCCTTAAATGCTCGGCGTTCCAAGGATGGGCCAGCTGCCTTCCTTCTAATGTTTTCAGCCAATAAGTGCCTCGTCTTTGAGTCCTAATCACTCTGTACGAGCCTTCCCAGTTAGGGGCCAGCTTTCCCGTGCCGTGAGGTTTGGTGGCTTGAGTGACCTCTCGCAAGACTAGATCACCAGGCTGAAAACTCCTATGCTTGACCCTGGTGTTATAATACCGGGACATGGCCTGTTGATATGCGGCCATTCGTACATGCGCCTGCTCCCTATTTTTGTCGATGAAATCGACACTGGCCCTTAGTTCCCTCTCGTTGTGAACTGGATCATAATGCTTGGCACGATGGCTCGCCACCGTCCCCATTTCGACAAGCAGAACCGCCTCGCTTCCGAAAGCTAAGAAGTAGGGTGTCTCTCATGTGGGGATTCTGGCGGTGGTCCTGTAGGCCCACAGAATGCTTGGCAACAGTTCTGGTCATGCTCCTTTGGAGTCATCCAAACGCTTCTTAATCATTTTAAATATAGTTCTATTGGCTACCTCAGCCTACCCATTGGCCTGCGGGTGGCCTGGTGAGGAGTACCAGTGGTTTATGCCATACTCTGTGCAAAAATCTTGGAACCGTCGGCTCTCAAACTGCTTTGCATTATCCATAATTATGACCTTCGGGATATTCACAAGAAACTGATGACGTTCCTTTCCCCTATTGTAGCTAGGGCTCGGCCTCCACCCATTTAGTGAAGTAGTCAACTGCTACAATTGTGAATTTTGTCTGCCCCTTTCCCATGGGTAGAGGACCAACAAAATCCATTCCCCATTGGGCAAAAGGCCACGGGGCCATTATCGGTGTCAGTTCTTCCGGAGGCTGCCTCGGGATGTTGGCAAAGTGTTGGCACTTTTCGCACCTCTTGACAAAGTTCATTGCGTCCTGCTGCATAGAAGGCAGTAGTACCCCTGCCTAATGGCCTTGTGAGCCAAGGACCTGCCTCCTGCATGGTTTCCACACTCCCCTTCATGTATTTCCCTCATAACACTCTGCGCTTCTTCTGCTGACACGCATCTTAGGTAGGGTAAGGAAACTCCTCTTTTGTAGAGGATTCCATCGATTAGGGTGAATCTAGATGCCCTGACCCTAGTTCTGTATGCTTCTGCTTTATCCGATGGTAGCTCACCATTGCTTATGTATTTGACTATTGGGTCCGCCCATTCCATGCCCTGTGTGACTTGGTTTACTTCACTCGACGTTGCTACTGTTATACTCGGGTGGTCCATGCGCTCTACAAGCACCCCTCCTTAGGCGGCCTCTTGTGCCTTAGCCAACCGAGCGAGAGCATTGGCATTGGAGTTTTCACTACGGGGGATCCGCGTGATTGAAAACCTCTGAAAACGGGTAACCAACTCTTGTACTTTTTGCAAGTAAGATTTCATCCTTGCTCCCTTTGCCTCGTATTCCAAACTGACTTGCCGAGCAATTAATTGGGAGTCAGTATGAGCTTTCGGTTGTCTAACCTTGAGGATATCAGCTAGCTTTAACCCCGCAATTAAAGCTTCATATTCAGCTTCATTGTTTGTTGCTTTGAATCCGAATTACAGGGCGTATTTGAATGTTTCTCCTGCTGGAGATCTAATTAGTATCCCTGCTCCGCTGGCTTGTGTGTTGGATGACCCATCGACAAACAATTGCCATGTGCACCCAGGGTCTATTAGGTCCTCCCTTTCTTGGTGGACTGTATTTTCTGTTTCTTCCTGCTAAACCTGTTCATCTTCCTGGGGGTATGTAAATTCTGTTATGAAATCTGCCAGCACTTGTCCTTTGACTGCTGTCTTAGGCTTATATCGGATGTCAAATTCTCCTAGCTCCATGGACCACTTCACCAGTCGCCCCGAGGTTTCGGGGTTGAAGAGGACTTGCCGGAGTGGTTGATCGGTTAGCACTACAATGGTGTGCGCTTGAAAATATGGCCTGAGTTTCCTAGCCGTAGTGACCAAGGCAAATGCCAATTTTTCTATGGAGGGATACCTTTCTTCTGCCCCCCGGAGAACCCTGCTGGTATAATAAACTGGCCTTTGCACTCCTTCTTCTTCTCGCATCAGCGCGGAACTGACTGTTGCAGGAGAGACAGCCAAGTATAAGTACAACTCCTCTCCTACGCGCGCGTATGACAGTAGCGGGGGTGAACTCAGGTACTGTTTTAGCTCATTTAAGGCCTACTCACATTCTGGAGTCCACTCAAAGGCCCGCTTGAGGACTTGAAAGAACGGGAGGCACCTGTCTGTAGCGGGAGAAATCAACCGGCTTAGCGCTGCCACTTTACCTGTCAACTTTTGGACTTTTTTAATAGTTTTGGGCGATCTTGTATCCAGGATGGCTTGCACCTTCTGTGGGTTGGCCTCTATTCCCCTCTTGCTGACCAGA
Organism: Cornus controversa; assembly: GCA_026545225.1. Lineage (NCBI taxonomy): Eukaryota > Viridiplantae > Streptophyta > Magnoliopsida > Cornales > Cornaceae > Cornus > Cornus controversa. Next base: position 59,867,025 of record CM048845.1, read on the forward strand.
TATCCCAAGAACTTCCCAGAAGATACTCCAAAAGCACACTTACTTGGATTGAGCTTCATCCTGTACTTTCGAAAGACATCAAAGGTTTCTTGTAAATCAACCAAATGGTTGGCAGCCTCCTGACTTTTGACAAGCATATCATCGACATACACCTTTATGTTTCTGCCAATTTGCTCCTTGAACATTCTATTTACTAGCCTTTGATAGGTTGCGCAGGCATTCTTTAGGCCGAATGGCATTACTGTGTAGCAGTACAATCCCATTTCTGTTATAAAAGATGTCATTTCCTGGTCTGATGGCCACATCGGAATTTGATTGTATCCTGAGTAGGCATCTATAAAGCTGAGCCGTTCGTACCCTGCCGTCCCTTCCACGAGCATGTCAATCCGGGGGAGGGGGAAGCTGTCTTTCGAACAAGCTTTGTTCAGGTCGGTAAAGTCGACACACATGCGCCACTTCCCATTAGATTTTTTAACCAGCACTACGTTTGCCAACCAGTCTGGGTAATTGGTTTCCCTCACAAAGTTGGCCTTCAATAACTTCTCTACCTCCTCAAAAATTACCGCGTTTCTTTCTGGGGCAAAAACTCTCCGCTTTTGTCTCACTGGCTTGGCGGTGGGGTCGATATTCAGTCGATGCACGGCAATGGTCAGATCAATCCCTGACATATCCTCATGGGACCATGCGAACACATCCTCATTCGCTCTGAGGAATCGCACCATCTCCTCCCGGGAGGTGGGTGAGAGTGATGATCCCAAGCTTACTTTTTTCCCCGTGCCTTGTTCATTTAAGTTGACCTCAATTAATTCTTCCATCGGCTCTGCATGACGGACCTCTTCTTTTTCCTCCATCTCCTGTCCCTCAATGTTTAGGGTTTCTGTCATCTTCCTCTCCCTTAGGGAGGTGGCATAACATTCTCTGGCAGTGATCTGATCTCCTCTCAGTTCCCCAACACCATGCTCTGTGGGGAACCCAACGAGGAGGTGGTAGGTGGAGGTCACAGCTCTCATAGCATTCAACGTGGCCCTTCCCAGAATGACATTATACGTGGTTGGGCAATCCACCACAAAGAAAGTCACCATCTTGGTGACTTGTCTGGGGCTTGAACCAGCTGTAACCGGGAGGTCAATTGTGCCCAAGGGGAGGAGTTTCTCTCCGGAGAAGCCCACAAGTGGCGACTGAGTGGTCTTGAGTTTGTTTCTACAAATCTTCATATGATCAAATGCATCTACAAATAGGATATCTGCGGAGCTACCATTGTCGATTAACACCCGCCTAATTGTGAAGTTGGCGATGATCAATGTGACGACGAGGGCATCATCATGGGGTTGCTGAACTTTTTTTGCGTCATCCTCTAAAAAAGTTATGACCTGGTCGCTCAACCGAGGGCACTTGGCGGGTGATTGGCTCACCTCACCGACTTCAGAGAGATTTCTGGCTTTCCTACCATGCGCTTTGCGAGCGGCATTAGATTCCCCGCCCCCCGCTACTCCTCCCGGAATGACTCTAATTTCCCCTACTGGAGGGTTCTTGCGAGCCGTACCCTCATTTATATCCTGTGTCTGATTTTGCGTTCTCTATTCCCTACCGGCCACAAACCTCCGCAATTGGTCCCTTTGAATTAAACTCTCAATCTGCCTTTTCAAATCCATGCATTTATTGGTATCATGACCATGATCACGATGGAACCTACAATACTTGTCACGAGATCTCCTGGCTGGATCAATTCTCAACTTCGGAGGCCACGACACAGCCGGGTCATCTTGGATGTGGAAGAGGATCTGGCTTATAGGAGCATTTAGCGAGGTGAAACTGAACCCCCTTTCACGGCGCACAGTCCTGTCACTTTGTTCCTGTGCTACTCTGTTGTACTTGGGGTTTCGTTCCTCTCTGCTCGGTTGTCCTCCCCTCTTCCTGTCCACCTTCTTGTCGCTATCACCTTTTTCCCTTCGGGCATCAAGGGCATCCTCGGCATTCATGTATTTCTGGGCTTTCACAAGTAATTCAGACATGCTTTTAGGGGGATGCTTAGAGACAGAGTATAGGAACTTAGATGGTAATAGCCCTCCCATGAATGCTGTAACGACCACCTTGTCATCCAAGGCATCTACTTGTAATATTTCTCTGTTAAATCGATTGATATAGTCCCGCAACGATTCTCCTTTAGCTTGCCTTACATTCAGGAGATAGGTAGCGGGTTTCCTGTGTCTCCGGGCAGCAATGAAATTGCCCACAAATAGTTGGCTCAGCTCGTTGAAGGAACGGACAGTTGATGGCTTTAAACTATTGAACCAGGACCTGGCGGAGCCCTTCAATGTAGTGGGAAAGGCTCTACACATGATCTCGTCGGGTACCGCCTGAAGATGCATTAAGGCCTTGTAAGTTTCCAGGTGATCTAGCGGATCCTTAGTCCCGTCAAAGCTTTCCACTGTGGGCATCTTGAACCTGGGGGGCAGGGGACAGTTCATTACCCCTGTAGAGAAAGGGAGGTTGGTTTGTTGGACCAAATCCTCTATCGTGGCAGGACCTTTTCCTCTTATGGCGTGAGCCATGCATTCTACCCTGGCTCTTAGGTCTTGTATCTCCATATCGTGGTAAGCAAGGGATGCTGAATCCCCATGGGGTTGGCTCCTCTCAGGAGGGACCAAACGGCTCTGATTCACCCCACCTCTTACGTGACTCTGAGCCATGTCCTCCATTGGTACTTCACTTTCTCTCCGAACGCCATCCTCCTCGGGATCAATAATCCTTACGTAACTTGGTGACGGCATCGGCGCCACAGGGGGGAGGCGTTGCAGAATCGTCGCATTTTGCTGGAGCAATTGGACCAAACTTTAATTTAAGTTCTGGACCTGGTGCTCCAATGCTACGACACGCCCCTGGTCGTTTGGGACTTCGGGGTGTGTCCCCAGGAAGTCCGCCTGTCCAGGGGGCTGCATACCTCCATGTCCTGCGGGCGGATCGGCTGTCGGGTCCTGTGCGTTTGGGGGATCGGTACCGATGGGAAGATCCTGCGCGACCGGGGGGTCGCCTTGGCCAGGTAGGTCATGTACCGGAGGACCTTGGCCAACAGGGGGATCCTGTACTGCCGTGGTCTCCAATCCAGATCGAAGGTGCATCATGCTTCATGTATGCTTCGGATAGGACAGATCGTGGGTTCAATTCCCACAGACGGCGCCAACTGATGATGCAAAAATCCACCCTGATCTGGTCGAATGCCAACCTGTGAAAAAGACAAGAGAAGAGTAATCGAAAGGGCACTGGCGCAGTGCCGGCTGACTACGCTCCGACGATCAAGTCAGAAATCAAAAGGACTTTGAAAGCTATAAAAGCACTCTGAGAGTATTAATTGCGTCCCTGGTATATGGATCGTCTCTGTATTTATAGCAGTCCAGTGAGGCTGTTTCCTAGTGAGAGATTGGCTCTTGGAGATAGGAAGTCCTGGTTAAAATAGACTTCCTATCCACGTCACTTCGAACTCATCCTTCACGTTACACGTTTCATAATTCTAGTTAAATACTCTATCAGGAGCAGCTCAACATACTTTGAGGCCTTAGGCAAAAAATATAAGAGTGACCGTTTAACATGTAATATATTAATATCAAATATTAGTTAATAATGTTTATATAAAAATCATTAATATTAGTTAATAATGTTTATATAAAAATCATTAATATTAAATTTATTATATTTAATTGGACCATTTTTTAACAATATTTTTCTGGTGCATAAATATTTGTGAGAATAGAATATGATTTTTGAATAAGATCTTTTTTTTTTTTTGCTTAGTTCACTTTCTTCCTTTTTTTTTTCATGTTCTTCGTAAAGAATTTTCTTATCACACATTTCATTATCATTATGAATCCAAATATTAGTTAATACTGTTTATATATAAATCATTAATATTATTTAATAATGTTTATATAAAAATTATTAATATTAAATTTATTATATTTAATTGGACCATTTTTTACTAATAAATCTCTTAATTTTTTAACAATGTTTTTCCGGTGGGAATAGAATATGATTTTTGAATAAGATCTTTATTTTTTTTTCCTTGGTTCACTTTCTTCCATTTTTTTTTTCATGTTCTTCGTAAAAATTTTCTTATCACATATTTGATTATCATTATGAATCTAAGTGCTAATATATTTTTCTTTCATTATTGTATTATCTTCTAATTCTTTTAGATGACTTGATTATTCATTTGTTGATTTTTCACCTAAATTTCTTGTCGTTTTATTATTAATTATAACAAAAAAAATGTTGTAAGAGAAAACGCGAGAAATAGGAAAAAAAAGACAAAAGTTAACATGAGACGATGGAAAATTTTATAATTCCTACTTTTTTACAATTATCCGTTAAGTATATATTTAACAATTCATACAAAAACGTGAAATTAGAAATGACGGAGAGAAAAAAAGAGGAAGGTGTTGAGATAAGAATATAAATTATAAGTTTTAAAATCAATTAAATTATTTGAGTCTATTATTAAATTTTACCATTGGTTGAGGCCTAACCATACAAGGAAACAAAAATTTTACGAAGTCTAATAATATTAGAAAATAAAATTTTAGGAACTCTTATTAAAGAAAAATAATAATTTTGAGGCCTTCTATTGGTTGGGGCCTTAGGCGGCTGCAAAAAAAAAATGCCACCCCTACTTTATTCACTAAATATAGGATAAAGTGCAAAAAAAAAAAACCCTTGAACTATTATTATTTTGCAAATAACCCCCTTGAACTACAAATTACCCCCTGAACTAATGATTTGTTGCAATCAAGAACATACCTATCACAAAAGATAATTTTACCCATTCTTATTTAATGTGTCATTTCTTATTAAATTATTTTTATTATTTTTTCTCTTATATTAATATTTATTATACCATTTACCTTAATTTTATTATTGGTATAAATTTATCATAACAATGGAAAAAAATACAGAGTTGTAATTATTACAAAATTTAGTCATTTTCTAAAATGATTAATTATTATTAAAATTTATAATAAAATTTATTATACCTCGTTTAAACTTTTTTACAGAAAAAAAATAGTTTTTTTATACAATATATTCATGAAAAATTGAGAAATTACTTGAATAAATAAAAAATTCATGAATTCATTAATCTAGAGTTGTAATAAATTCATGAAAAATTAAGAAATTACTTAAATTGATATAAAATTTTCTACTTAAATTTTTTATTAAAACAATTGATTTCCAGAATCAAAGGTAAATCTATGCAAATATATTTTTTCTCTTATATTAATATTTATTATACCATTTACCTTAATTTTATTATTGGTATAAATTTATCATAACAATGGAAAAAAATACAGAGTTGTAATTATTACAAAATTTAGTCATTTTCTAAAATGATTAATTATTATTAAAATTTATAATAAAATTTATTATACCTCGTTTAAACTTTTTTACAGAAAAAAAATAGTTTTTTTATACAATATATTCATGAAAAATTGAGAAATTACTTGAATAAATAAAAAATTCATGAATTCATTAATCTAGAGTTGTAATAAATTCATGAAAAATTAAGAAATTACTTAAATTGATATAAAATTTTCTACTTAAATTTTTTATTAAAACAATTGATTTCCAGAATCAAAGGTAAATCTATGCAAATATGATAGAGAATATGTCATCAACATAGTATGAAATTTTCATAATTTATTTTAACAAGTAAAATGGGTTAAGTTTAATTGAATAAGAAAAGGGCATTGTTGTCATTTAATAAAAAATTGCCCATCACATGACAAGCATGGAGAATTTTGTAACAAAATGTAATAGTTCAAAAAGTATTGCATACAAAAGATAGTTCAGAGAATTATTTGTAAATTTGGATATACTTCAGGAGTTATTTGCACTTTACCCTTAAATATATTTTATTTGACAATTGACATGCTCATGGTAGAGTTTCTATTTTTTTTTCTCGGGTAATTTGCTCATCCTATGCTTGCTCTCACACACTTTCTGTTTTGTTTCTTTAAATTGTGCAGCAAATGATCAAACATATTTTATGAAAGATCTTGATTTTTAATTATAGAATTTTGACTTTCATATGACATTTTAAGTCTTCATTCTAAAATAATATACTGGACCAAATTTCATTGAGTGATGAATTTTCATACAAACAGAACAATTTCACATCTGAATTTACATATTTTAAAATGTTAAGCGATGTTAATTCTATGATTTAGTTTTTCTCATGCCAATATTTTCGACAAGTCAAGTCTTTGAGTTTGACAATTATTTATTATAAACGTGTTTGACTTGTACAAATGAAATTTCGAAATTCAATATTACCAAGACTAGTAATAACATAGAATTTTTTATTTTCTTTTATGAATAATAACATTACATCAAAACAAAAATAAAATAAAATTTATACACTTTGAATAGGATAAACGCTTTTTGAAAGTCATGGACATGACTAGTAAGCAGGGTCATAACATGTTAAATTCCTTCCCGCGAAGAAATGTGAAAATTAAAATGAATGCATAAATATACATTCATTTTAATATCTCAATTTAAAGAAATAAATGAACTTAAAAGAGTTGAAAAATCCAATCCATTGGAGTTGAAGGTGAAAACGCATTCCAAACACTTTCAATATTATACCAACATCAGATTAATATCAAATTCCAAATAAAATTTGAAATACATTCTTCTAGAGAAGTTTCAATGAAAAATAACAATACAGATAATAATAAGTAGAAACGGAAGCCACATCTCAATTATTCTTCTAGTGACTTAAAAATTGTTAAGGAATGGAATGAACTCAATAACACAGTAAATAAAACACTTGTATTTTTTAATCTAAATTTTTGCTGTTTATGTTACTTAAATATTTTAAAAAAATTCTCTAACATAAATAAATAAAACATTTATTAACTAAGCAAATAATAACAATATAAACATACATGAGCAATTAAATATCAATGTATGAAAAGTACAGGCAAACAATTATAATGGCATACGTCACATATATGGTATGATGACAAACAATAAATTATAAATAGTATAATAACAAACAACAATTAATAGATGCAAGTGATGTAATGTCATGTATGTAATGTAATGCAAACTTTCTTTCCCCATTACCAAATTTTAGTGTCACCGGAAGAGTTGGTGCTATCCTAACATAACATACATCCTCTAACACACTTGAAATTGTCATTGATGATCGTCTCTCATACTACTAGGTAGACACTCATGTTCACCTCGTGTACAATCACAATAATCCCACTTCATCACCTCCATCCATGTAACCATGCATGCATATCAACTATCATTTCAGAAACACTTAAATGAAAATACATTCAATATATAGCTAGCGTGGTATTCATGTATTTAATTATTATTATTATTTTTTAATTATTTTTTCCTTTAATTGAACACAAAATAATTTTTAATTAAGTTAATTCATAATTAATGCATACCTAATGTAATTACTATTACACAATTTACACATCGTTTAACGAAAATCACGCGGTTCTTGAGCACTTGAGTAGTATTTAAGTCATAAATAAATGATCAACTAACAGTGATGGAGAAGATTTCATATTGTTTGGCGGTCGAAATGATTGAAAGCCTTAAGGCGCCTCATTTGGTCACGCAACGCACTCTTTCCCAAAGACTTTTCAAAATCAAACCTCCCATCGACCCTCTTGTTTTTGCACTTGCTTGGTTCGATTTGGAGGACCAAAACAACCCATTTTGATCGTATTGCTCAAATCTCTCAAAAATCGATCTCTTTCCCTTGATTGCTTTCACTAACAATGGAGGATGTTGCCGGAATCTTTCTCGGGCCAGTCATTCAGGGGCTGCTTGAGAAGTTGGTCTCTCCCGAGGTGTTGAACTATGCACGTCGAGAGGGAATCGATAGTCAGTTGAAGAATTTGGAGAAAAAGTTGCCGGAAATTTGTGCTGTTCTTGGTGATGCAGAGGAGAAGCAAATGACAAATGATGGAGTGAAGAAGTGGGTTGATGAATTCAGTGACTTGGCTTACGATTTGGATGATTTACTGGACGATTTCGCTACCGAAGAAGCTGATGAAAGAATCTGAAGCTAGCACTGGGAGTAAGGTACGAAATCTCATCCCAATTACTACTAGTGCTGTACCTAAGTTCGATGATCACAATATGAGGTCCAAGATAGATGGAATCAATGTTAGATTACAAGTTATTGAAACCCAAATGAATTTCCTGGATTTGAAAGCGAATGATGTGGAAATTAAGTCAAACAGAGTGACAGAAAGATTGCAAACTAGTACTTCTTTGTAAGACAATTGTCATGTTTATGGCAGAGAAAAGGATAAAGAGGCTATACTTAAGTTGTTGTTGAGGGATGAAGCTAGTGTGTCTGTCATTCCGATTGTGGGCATGGGGGGTATTGGTAAGACAACTCTGGCTCAGCTGGTCTATGATGATGAACGTCTAGTGGATCGTTTTGATGTGAAGATGTGGATTTGTGCTTATGATGATTTTGATGTTTTTAGAGTGACGAAAACAATTCTTGAGGAAATCACTTTGAAACCTCATGAATTCATGAATCTGAATATGCTGCAAGAGAAACTAAAGGAGAACTTGTCAAGGAAAAGATTTCTTCTTGTTGTGGATGATGTTTGGAACGAGAAGAATGAAGAATGGGAGGTCTTACAACGTTCTTTTATGGTTGGGGCACCTGGGAGCAAAATTATTGTCACAACTCGCCATGCATCCGTTGCATCAACCATGAGTCATTCTCAGGCTTACCCTCTAAATGAGCTGTCGAAAGATGAATGTCTATATTTATTTGCTCATCATGCACTTGGGAGAGGAAGCTTTGAAGCACATCCAGATTTGAAAGGAATTGGGGAGGAAATTGTGAACAAATGTAAAGGCTTGCCTTTGGCAGCAAAAACACTAGGAGGCCTCTTGCGCAATGAACTACGACAAGGAGTGTGGGGAAATGTATTGAATAGCAAGATCTGGGATTTAACCGAGCAAAGAAATGGTATTCTTCCAGCTCTTAGGTTGAGCCATCATTATCTCCCTTCTCATTTGAAGCGGTGCTTTGCTTACTGTGCAATATTTCCAAAGGGCTATGAGTTTGACAAAGAGGAGTTAATTTTGCTGTGGATGGGTGAAGGTCTTTTGCAACTATCAAAAGGAAAGAAGCGGATGGAAGATTTTGGTGTTGTATGTTTTGATGACCTATTCTCTAGGTCTTTTTTCCAAGAATCAGCCGGTAGTAAATCACGATTCATCATGCATGACCTTCTACATGATCTAGCTCAACATGTTGCTGGGGATATATGCTTTAGGTTGGGTAAGTTGGAGGGTAATGTGCAATCTGAAATTCCTGAACGAGCTCGGCACTTGTCATATTTTTGTCAACGATTTGAACTCATTCAAAAGTTCAGGCCTCTTTGTAAGTTCAGCATTTGCAAACTCTATTACCATTACCAATTCAGATGAAACATTGGGGAACTCCACCAATTCAGATGGACAAGTGGTCAGACTTTTACTTAGCAAACAAGGTTTTGCTTGATTTATTGCCAAAATTACAATGCTTGAGGGTATTATCTCTGTCTGGTTATTTGATAACTAAGCTACCAGACTCGGTTGGCGATTTGAAGCATCTAAGGTATCTTAATTTATCCAAGACTTCAATCAGACAGTTACCTGAATCTGTGAGTACTCTCTACAATTTACAAACACTATTATTGCGCAGTTGCAATGATCTTTGTGTGTTGCCCCCAAATATTGGAAACTTAATTAACCTACGCCACCTTGACATTACTGATACTGTGCAATTACAAGAGATGTCCTTAGGAATCGGTAGACTAACAAATTTGCAGACATTGTCAAAGTTTGTTGTGAGCAAAAATAATGGGTTAGGACTTAAAGAGTTGAGGAATCTAAGGCTTTTACTGGGGAGTATCTCTATTACAGAGTTGCAAAACGTGAAGGATCTTTAAGATGCAAAAGAGGCAAATTTAAGGGCTAAGGAAGACCTTGATGAATTAGAGTTGGCATGGTGTAGTGACTTCGATGATTTTCAAAATGAAAACATTGAAATGGATGTATTGGACACGCTACAACCTCACGGAAACTTGACAAGCCTCACGATTAAGTTCTACAGGGGCATGAAATTTCCAAGTTGGATGGAGGATCCCTCATTCTCTAAAATAGTAAACCTGACTATTGTCGGTTGTAGAAAATGCAGCTCTTTACCACCACTTGGGCAACTACGCACTCTAAAAAACCTATGCATTCAAGGCATGCATGAAGTGACGAAAATAGGGGTCGAGTTCTGCAGGGGTCATTATTGTTTGGGGTTGCCTTTTCCATCACTTGAGACTCTACTATTTGAGGACATGCCGGCATGGGAAGAATGGTCATGTTCAACCGGAGTTGAAGAAGCTGCAACACAATTCCCTTGCCTCCATGAGCTCACTATACGGAAATGTCCCAAGTTGATTAGGGTTTTAGTTTTAAGGCTTCCCTCTCTTCAAAAATTGGATCTGCAAGAGTGTCAGGAGGTGGTGCTAAAAAGTATTGGTGATCTGACCTCTCTAACCAGCTTGGAAGTTGTGAATATTATGGGGCTTACTCACCTCGAGGAAGCATTCGTGCAGTTCTTGGTAGTGCTGGAAAGTCTTGTCTTTAGGGAATGCAACCAACTGGTGGCTTTGTGGCAAAATGGGGTTACACGACAAACTCTTGTCCGCCTATGTAAACTAAAGGTTGAGTCGTGCCCTGAACTTGTTTCCTTTGGAAAAGAAGTTCAATGGCTGCCTTGCAAACTAGAGGAATTATATATAATTGATTGTGTCAAGCTTGAGAAGTTACCAAATGGTCTGAACAGCCACGCATTTGTCACATCTTTGGATATTGTACGGTGTCCAAAATGTGTTTTCTTTCCCAAGACAGGTGTCTCACCCATGCTTAGAAGACTTCGGATTGTGGGGTGTGAGGCCCTGAAGTCCCTGCCTGATGGCATCTCTAGTCTTGAAGACTTGGAAATCTGTAACTGTTCATCATTGACGTCTTGGCCCACTGACACATTACCCAACACCCTTAAGGTTCTTGAGATTTCTGTTTGTGTGAATTTGGATTCTGTTTCACAGACGGTGCTACAGGACTCCAACATTATGTCGTCACTTGAAAGATTAACCATTTCTGACTGGTCAAACATTGGGATGTTCCTTTGGTGCCCAAACAATTTTGCTAGTCTCCGTGAACTGGCAATATATTGTTGTGATCTGGACTCCTTAGGAAGAGGCTTGCCCACTCCCAACCTGAAAAAACTTATTCTTGAGGGTTGTGTGAATCTCAGATCATTGTTGAGCAACCAGATTCAAAGCCTTGAAGACCTTCAAATACTTTACTGTCCAAGTTTCGAGTCTTTCCCAGAAAGGGGCTTGTCCACCCCCAACCTGAGATTGCTTTCTATCTCCTGCTGTGACAATCTGAAGTCATTGCCATTTGATCAGATTAAAAGCCTTGCTTCACTTGAATCTTTAGACATATATGATTGTCCAAGTCTCGAGTCATTTCCTCAAGGGAATTTGCCCCTCAACCTAATTCGACTTCTTATTACTGGTTGCGGAAAAGTCAAGCCCTTTTCTGAATGGGGCCTGCACAGACTCACCTCTCTTCAAGAATTATATATTTGTGCTGTATATCCAGAGCTGGTGACCTTTCCTGGCTCTCATGACGAGTACTTTCTGCTTCCTCCAACTCTAACTGAATTACGCTTTGGAAGTCTCCCTAATTTGGAATCTGTATCATCCAAGGGGCTCCAAAATCTCAGCTCTCTTCGACATCTAGAGATCTGGCACTGCCCTAAGCTTCGATCCTTGCCCGAGGAAGGGCTCCCTTCCACGCTTGGAAGTTTTCAATTCAGGAGATGCCCACTTCTTGAACAACAGTGCTTGGAGGACGGAGGTGATTACTGGCCCAAGATTGCCCACATCCCTTGCATCCTCATAGATATTTCCCACCTCCGTATGTCTGGTAAGCTCATTCTCATGGCTCTTCTTGTAATCTGATCATCTCCTCATAACACATGGAATTTCTTTCTCAATGTGCATCAATAAAGAATAAACCTTTGATAAGGTAGGTGCAGGTCAAATGACTTTGAGGGATGTGCATATCCTTGCTTTAAAGATTTGATTTGGTTTGATCCATTTAGACATTATGGCCAATAAATTTGCATTTATGGAGTGCATTTGCAGGCTAATGACCTCTTGGAATGGAAAAAGTATTATTCTCACTTTTTAGATTCAGAATATACTTCTCCATTCAAGGAACAGTTGGATATTCATGTATATATACCTTTGATTTTGTTCATTGCATTATCCTGCAATAAGCTTTATTTCTAATTCGCTGTTTGCCTAGCAAAAGAGAGAGAAAAAAGAAAACCCCTGATACTTGACTCATGGATATGAATCACTTTTCGTACCAGGGAATATATATGTGTGTGTGTATATATGAATCACTTTTCCATTCACAAGGAGGTCATATTTCAACAGCCATTTGGGCTGCTTCTGCAGCTGGCTGCTAGTGGACATGAAACCCATGTCCAACTGTGTCACACCTTTTTGGACATCTCCAAAGAGTCCATCTTTCTATGTTAAAGATTCACAGAAGCAGAAGTTTATTTTGCATCTTGTTAATTGAAAATCTGAATGCCATCACACCTTAAAGCTTCAGATTCAATAATTATTATTTTCATGATGAAAAAGATTATTTTTGACTGTGTTTGTCTGTTGTCATTGGAGGATTTTGTGGGAGCATAGGTTGGCTATGAACAGGATTCTGCTCTTTCACACGTGCTTTTTGTTTGACCGCTGAAATTGCTGTGTATTACAGAACTTTGACTGAAGATTTCTGCATCAAATTCATTTCATGATGTTAAGTTCCTCTCAGAGAATGGGCAACCCGAAGAAGTATTCTTATATAACCAGTTTCCATTCCTTTCATTGAAGACACGGAATTCTTTTTGTAATTGAGGATGTTAAGTTGTTCATCTGAAGGTATTTTATTCAGCATTACTGCCAACTATAACTTTTTTTCTTCTTGTTGTCCCCTGCATGGCATAGTTTTTGTCTTAATCTCTTCTGGAGATTACCAACCTCTAATAGGTAATTGTTCCTTGAATTTGAGATGAAGCTTAATTTTGGCGCCACCCCATGAAATATTTCTAGATAGTGTCCTAATTGAGGTCTAACTATTCTTGTCGGACTGACATACAGCATGGTTAAATCATGTTTTTTTTTTTTTGATTTTGCAGCAATAAAGAAGTCAAGATAATAATTTCATCCCAAGACAGTTTAATTTTGCTGCAAACATAAAAAATTTACAGTGATCTAATGGACATTCAATCAGCCAAAGAGTCATAAGTAGTCCTTGATTGGTTGATGTTAGGCAATCAAGCTAACTTTACTAAATGATGTAATGTTATGGAACTATAGGGGAATTCTTTATATTTCTTCCTTGTGTACATAGCTATATTGTTGTAATTAATCTTCTTCTTTATCAAGTATCACACTGAGCACTGACCTATCCTCTAGGAGTTCTTTAAAGAAAAGGAAAGATTTGAAGTCATAAATCCTCCAGCACTAGAAGCTGGTCCTGCATAAACTAAAAGCAAATTGAACAATTTCCTCTTTCACAGCATATGATGATGAAAGTTTTATCTTAATACCTTGTTCAGTTGATGTGCTATTAAATTAATCTAATTAATTGTAAACCTATTGGACCTAGCATAAATATAATCCTAGCATCTTATGTTTGATAAAGAATTATTAAACTTGGTTACATCAACTGTACCTCAATGCCCCCCTAAGCTGCTTTGCTGCGCAATTTGATTTCATTAGTTGATCTCCCTTCCCCATAATTAGAAAGGCCTGCTGTTTAATTCTACCTCATGCTTCAAAAAGGGGATCATCCATGCAATATTGAATCTTGCACTCTGTCCTTTTGAAGATGATTATAGTTATACTACCACTGCGACCTCTGGTGTTGCCTTAATACCTTATCACTGCGAATTGTAACAAATCACTGAAAAGATAACAATTATTTTCAGAACTTCGAGAGTAAGAAATCCGTTAAATTTCTTTAATGATTTATAACCTGGAAGGATGCTATCCTTCTTTGTTCTTTTTTAATTTCATGGTAGGGCTAATACAGTGAACCTTGTTTTGCAAGCCTCTGTATATTCCTCTTGTCTGATTTTTAATAATTGATCTGGATGACATCGTTTTTGATTCTTTCCATGAAGTCAACCAAAGCCCAAGAACTGAATCACATATATACTATAATATACCTCCAGGGACCATACAATCTGCACCAAATTGAAGGTAGATTGCAAACCATTTTGCAAAAGATGATCAATAAATAGTTTCATTGCCTCTTTTGAAATGTCTAGACATAGGAAGAAACATTTCAACACTTTAGCTTCCCAAAAGCCATATCAAATTCCATTAATTATTTGATGTTTTACCAATTGAGTTTAGTCCAAAAAAGATGAGATTATAATTAAGTATAATCTTAAGCAGCAGGTAATGTTATAGTTATTGTCAGTATCTATGATAGTATAGAGATTGTTGTGTGCTAACATTTATTAGTTTGTACTTATAGTGTTCACTTGGAGAACTGTCTACTCATCATAGTGGTCTAAAATGCATCTTAGTTTTGAAATTTCTGATCTGCCTTTGTTTCAAGGAGGATCATGTTGTTAACTGATCATGCATGTGCATGATTTTGTACTCTATTTTTAGGAACTTGAACATGAATTTGTTTCATTTATACTAAAACCAGTGGTTGTTGAGAAATAACCTAAGGGTATTGATTACTCTGTTGATCAGTTTTACTCTGTTAGTTATACTCCTTTAGCATATATCACATGGATAAAGTATAGATGAGTGCAGTAAGATGTTCTCACTTTGAGGAGTTGAAGTAGATGCATTGTTTGAGGAATGTTGACAGGTCGATCCAACTGGTTTGATTGGGTTCATTTTTCAGGAGTATAGGGTCGGGAAAGAAGTCCAAGAAGAATTGAAGTTGGGGGTTTTCTACGCATGATTGGCCATTGCTGTAATATATTTGGACTGTTCCATGTTGTTTCTCTAGGAATAGGAGTAAAGTTTCTATACTGGTAGCAATTATTATGCCTCTATTTATCTCCTTAATGCTGTTTCTTTCTATTTTGATTTGCAATAATTTCTTCAGGCATTTGAAAACTAGTTATATGGTGCATCTAATTGATATTTCATGACTTCGCATTTGAAAGCTAGTTATATGGTGCATCTAATTGATGATGATGATTTATCAACTTCTAATAAATGAAATGCAAAGTTTTTTGCGAGTTTCTAATTTTATTTCCTCTTTTTTGGCAGGTGGCACGGAGAGTTATGATGCATGGAAGATCACTAAGCAGCTGTTTGATTGATTTGTCCTTTCTTATAACTGGATTGATATTGTGAAGATATTTAGTTGGTAACCTTCGATGTTTTGAATTTTTGGAATCATTGATGTAATTGATATTTTATTTCATTTTGTGGACACTGGATTTGATTTGTTTTCAAAGATGAATGTAAATTTGGAATACTGTAATGCGGGTAACAGATCTTTTAGATAATTTATTTTATTTTTCAAACATGGCATTTTTATTTTTAATTTTTCAAGTTAAAGCTTCTCGCGACAATCAGGGTCACTGTTAAGTATATGATGATTCTCACTAATAAACATATAATGAGAACTCATAGCAGCACACCGATGGATAAGAAGCTGCTACCAGTAGGAACCACTGTTATGGACTTATCTGCTTGCAATTTGTAATTGCTGTTAAACCATCTCGGTGGTTCTAGTTACAGACTGTGTAACCTTGGTGGCTGTGGCTGTTGCTGTTGCTGTAAAGATTTGAGGTGATGGTTTGGTCGTCTTTTAGGCCTCTAGACGCCACTAATAGAGTTTCTGTAGTGAGTGTAGAAGGTCTTGAATACTAACCTGAGCAATGGAGTTCTTCAATGTACCAAAACAGGTTTATGATGTCTGTATTCTAATTTTAGTTCTTTGTATCAACAGATTATAGTAGGCCATCCAAACATGTAATTTTAGTAGAATTGCAATAGATTGGGTAGAGTCTAATCCTGTTTCTGATTGCTGGAGATTGAACTCAACAATCAAATTTGAACTTGATTTAGACATTGCACGTAGGACTCGAGCTGCAGTTTGGCTCATTTTCACTTTTGAGCGTCCTTGAACCTTGTAGGCTTGTACGGGTTAACATGCACAAAATGTTAGTCTTCATGCAACTTACTTTGTCACACCTGAGCCATGACTGCATGAGGCTTCATCACCCAATTAAGATGCTGTGCAGTTGTACATGTTGTCAGTGTCAAGGAGAACCAAGTAACCATATTCTATGGGTCATTATCCGGTGTAATCTCCATTAGTCAAGAACATTAGGCGAGATGGACTAGATAGAAATTAATTTCTATTTTTTTAAAAAAAAAAATGATATTTTGAACTACTTTCTACTTTCAAAGGCAAAATTGTCCGATTCATTCCAAGGGTAAAATTACTTTCTAAACTAACTAAACGTGAATCTCACTAGTTCAATAATTGTAATTTAGTTAGTTTGAAAAATTATTTACGTAGCATCATTCTATGATTTTTCCTTTCATCGGTGTTCTTGTCTTTACAACTCCGTCTTTCACCCTCACACTAAGCTTTGCCCCCTATTTAATCAACATGTCCTATATTTAAAATAATTGATTTAACCCCTAATTGGAGAGAGAAAGAGAGTGCTGATAAACAGTTTGAAATTAGAATGAAATCTAAACATGGGTTTTGATTGGACTTGACCACACCAGCAAGTGGTTTATGGTGTCTAACCATTTAATAATTTCTCTAAAACATTCTTGAAATGATAGTAGAGTTGGACTAGGCCGATTTTTGGAATAGAACCTGAAATCAACAAAAACACAAAAACACGTAAAAACTATACAACATGTGCAACTATGGGATCCAAATATGTAAGTAAAGGTGCGAGAATATATAACATTCAACGCTTTTCAGGCTACTATGAACCTCCTTATTAAAGGAGAGAAACTACAAACCTTCTTTATTAAAGGGGCGAGGTCATGAATCCCCGCTGAGTGAAGCCCGGGGCTAGGGTGAACCCTTTACTAAAAGGGTGAGTTGGCTGAAGCTTAAACTATGATGACTCCACTGACACCTTCTCTTATTAAAGGGCGAGCCAGGAACACCTCCCCTTATTTAAGGTGTAGGCTCAAAAAAAAAAAAAATACCTCCTCTAAGAACAAAGGCGGAGAGTAGCTCCCTAACTAACTTGGGTAGGGGGAGCATAAGCTAGCTTTGAAAACACTCTCAGAGAAACAAACTTCACCTGGAATAACTGAATAAGACCTCTTACCTGTATTGGAGCATCGGAGGCAAACATTGCTAGCAATCAAGTAGGTAAGTCTCAAAAAAGCAATGTTAACAAATTAAAAATATATATATATGGTGCTAGCATAGGTAGCCTACGCCAAAGGGGTGCCGTGCCCCACAAGTCAAAAAGCTAGCACAGAGAGTCGGCACCTAAAGGGGCACCAGGCCTTATAAGTCCAAAAGCTAGCACCATCCAGCATAAGGGTCTTGCTGCCCAAAGTGATGATGGGCTCTATAATGATCAGAAGCTGGCACCATTTGGTGCCAGCATAGGAAATGTATATATAAATAACTCAAATAAGAAAAAATATATGAATCTCACTATGTAATATACTCGTGTGCAAAAAAACAAAATCTAGGGGAACTGCCCCCTGGACCCCTACGAGTTGAATTTAATAACCTCGTAAATTTTGACAGAAAGTATAATTGTTGTTTATTTGTACAAGTCTGAGTCTAACTACTTATATGGAAGTGAATAGAAGCACAATCGGCTTAACATTCCCTACATTTGATAAGAAAACTCAGAAATGAGGGCAATTGATATGAGACTTTGAATCCTACAAGGAGTTTAGATAACACAGAAGCCCAAGGGGTGGGATAAATGGATAAGGATAACCATGACCCGTTACTTATAACTCTCTTACTCCTGACGGAGAAGGTAATTAAAGGGGTCTCCTACTAGAGCACTACTACCACCAGTCCTCTATAAATAAGGGGCATCATTTAATGAGCCAGGCACACACACAATAACACTCAATTGCCTTTCTTACTTCTTCGAGCAATCTGATTCAGACTTGATCGTCGGAATGTATTCAACTGACACCACATCGGTGCTGTTTTGGTTACTTTCTCTCTCTTGCCTTTTGCAGAGAAATGCTCTCTTCTGAATCGCGATGAATTTTCTGCTTCATCAGTTATCATTCGCTAAATAATTTATTTTTAAACATTTTTACTATTTTGAAGTTAAAATTATGTGATTTAAATCAGAATGTTCTAATTGTCCCTCAAACTCATTTGAACTAGAATTATTTATTGAATAAAATTGTATCTTTCAAGAAAAGAGTCTCGATCCCGAAATTTTCCTTTATTTTTTCTTCCCAACCTTCTGACATGCAATGGAAGAAAGAAAGGTATAATAAAAGAAAGGGTGAATATCTCTGACCTCCCCTGAGGTTTGCCTTATTATGCTCGGATGATACTTTTTACATAATTACTCTGACCTCCTATGTCAGAAGTTAACCAACTATAAAATTACCATTTTACCCTCACTATACACTTACACAATATATAAAAATGAATATACTTTTATACCTTTTTGCATTATATATATATATATATATATATATATATATATATATATTCTCACAATACTATAATTCCAAATAAGAGAACCAAAGTCCTCATCACCCAAAATCCAACATTACTCTCCCATTGCATATCTCTCTAACCAATTGGTTACTTTAATCTAGGGTTTTCCATCACCTTTTTCTTTGTAACGTCAAAACCTTATATCAAATGCAAAAACTTGAACCCAGAAAAATAAAATGAAGTAGTGTGAAAGGGGTAGTTCACATTGATGAAATATAAAAGTACACCGCCTCCAGGTGCATATCAAAACACTACTGAATAATACATTGACAATATTTTCAAGGTCAAATTCAAGCATATATAGTACTGACATAAATTGAGAGAATCAATTTCATCATCGATCAAGTCCATCTTTTCACCACTGAATTCTAATTGTTGCCGGTGTCAGAGTTTGGCACAAGAGCCTCGTGTCCCTATAGAAAAATCTTGCTTGTGGTGGGTTGATAGACGTGTGGTGGAAAGGGGGTTTTTGAGTCGTTGAGATGATCAGCTCGATTTGGCCTTCAATCGTTGGGATTTCCTATGTTAGTAAGAGTCTTGGTCAGTGATATGTGCAGATGGCGGCCTGTGGAGTATTTAACAATTTGAGTTGTCAAATTTAACCAAGAACGAGATAAAAACTTAGAGAGAGGTTTGCGAATCAGACAAGTGGGCTTCGGTTCAGTATTGAGAGGCAATCGACCAACGATATCTTTGGCCAGTGAGGGGTCGACGAGCTTTTAGATCGTAGCACGTGCTGTTTTGTCTATAAATATATATCTCTCTAAACCTAAGAAGCACAAATACTTCTACAAGAGTAATGTATCCGTATCATGTTCGTATCTGATACCGATACTTCTCGGATACTTGTCCGATACTTCCTAAAAGTATTCATAATTTTAAAATATATATATATTTTTATTTCTAACACGTATTCGATACTTCTCAGATACTTCAAAACACATTTTTAACAAATTTTGAACATGAAAATGTAGTTTTTCCAACAATAATATCATATTATAATTGTTAAGAAAAGTTTACAATTCATTTAAAAAAGCAGTGTTGAAATACATATCATGGTTTAGTACAAAATTTATCTATGTTAATTATACAATGACTTTTAACTCTTATTTAGTTTGTTAATGGTAATATTTTATAAAGAGGTGTTAATAACTCATTTTTTGCATATATAAAAATATAATTTATTATCTTTATATTGTTGTATCTTGCGTGTACCCGTATCTTTTTGTTTTAGATTTGTCGTATCACCGTACCTGTATCGTGTCGTACCCGTGTCCGTATCCATGCTTCCTAGCTCTAAACACACATAGTCACATAGTATATATATGAGTTGAGTTGCGATAGAACAATGACTATTTGTAGTGCAAGAACTGTTTTCAAGATCCAACATCGGAGAATTGTGGTTTGTTCCTAAGAAAGAACTAATGCTTCGTTTGATAGAGAGGATGCAAGGAAGGAAGAGAAAATAGGATGGATGAGCCATCATTCCTCTTTCATAAATTTTCATCTCTCCAAATTTGGATGGAAGATTGGAAGGAAGAAATGCAAGGTTATTATAAATGTTTTAAATTACAAAACTTATCATATTTCTTTTCTCTTCTCTTTTAACAAACAAAGTAAAATATTATCTCATTCTCTTCTCTTCCATCCAATCAAACAAAAAGAGAAAATGACACAATCTCTTCCTTAAAGGATGTCTTATCCAACCCTCATTCTCTTCCTTCCATCCAAAATTTTTTCTTTCTACCAAACGGAGAATAAAATTAAATTTTAAGAGAGAGACTAATAGGGTAAAAAAGAGAGAGATAAATGGTAGTATTGTCTCCAAATATAATTGGTTGAAATAGTAAAGAGTAGTTTGGCATTTAAAAAATATTTATTGATGATAAGGCTAGTCAGAGATATTTTGACAAACTTTAAAGAGGTTGAATGTCATTTTGAAAAAGTTTCCAATCTTAAAAAATATTCACCCTAAAAGAAAATATAGAAAAAAAAAAGAAGCACATGTGACATCACGCTCTTTAGGTGCGCGTGGAGTTAGGATTGAAAAGTTTTTCCTCATATGGTTGCACTTGCGAGGACAGTATTTTCTCTCACACAGTCAAAAGTCGGTTGCACTTGCGAGGACAGTATTTTCTCTCACACAGTCAAAAGTCAGACTCAAAACACACACACACATATATATATCCCTCGTATAGGTTCTCTAAAAAAATGCGGTAAAATAACGACAAACATGGGTATGGCCTGAGACTCTGAGAGTTACAACTACAGTGTGAGTTCTAAGAATTTTTGAAGTTTGGATAATTATTTTTCATTGCATTTACGGAAAAAGATTTGTTTGTGTTTTAGGAAGTGTTTTGATCACATGGCGTTTGCTACTATTCCTTATCAGACATACATTTCTCTGCCTTCTGACTTGGGTAATATAGAATTTTCAGCTTGTTCTCATTGTAACTGTGAAATTTTCTGTTCTTTCTGGAAATTTTACCTTACGGGTTTTGATCATTGTCTGTGTTTTGAACGTGGGTTTGGTTTTGATTTTGGGATGGATTTTTGCTTTCTGGAATTTTGATCAACACTTGTTTCTAAATGCGGGTTTTGCATTTTTACGTTTTGTTTGTATTATCGGTTTTGATCATCACCAGTGTCTGAATGTGGGTTTTGCCATTGATTGAGGGTAACTTGATTTTTGATATGACTCTATCGTATAATGTAATTATTTAAAAGTTCATTTCATGTTCCTTGGGCTTTTTGGGGGTTCAGTGGGCCAAGCCTCTCTCTGCTAGGAGTGCTTTGGCGGCTTGGAGGGGGTGTCCTTTGAGTTCTCAGGTCTGGGATGCCTGGAGAGTTGTGCTTTTATGGTTATGCTAGTCTCTGTGAATGAAAGGAGTAGAAGATCTTTTGAGGGAGAGAAAACTCTCATTAGCGTGCTTAAGTTCTCTATTCTTCACACTTTAGTATTTTGGATTCAGGGGAGAAATTGGATATCTATAGGGGAGATAGTGGACTTTGTAGATACTTTGAGTGATTAGGGCCTATTTGGTCCTTGTGTTGTTCTTGGGATGCGCTCCCCTACGAGGGCTGTTTATAATACTTATAAAAAAAAAAAGGAGCGCTGTTATTATACGATACTTGGCAAAAAAAAAAAAATGTATGCATCCTTGTGATGATTGTGATTGTGATTGTGTTTGTTTGCATTTTTTCTTTGAGATTGGGTGCTGATAGAAGTGAGTTTATCTGATACATTTCTTGCTTCTTGCCCTACTATGGATTTTTTTTTTTTTTTAATACCATTTGTTGCTCCATCCATCTTCAAAATTTAATTAAGAATGGTGATTTGTTTTCGTGGACTTTTATTTGTTTGGCTTGTGGAAAGTTGAAATATGTTACTCCATTTATCAGATATGGCTTCCTTTTCCTGAAAATTGTCCTGTTTTGGTTCTCTGTTTGCTCTATGTTCTGCCTCTTCTATGAAATAGAAAAATTAGAATGTTTTATTGTTCATTCTGTTTATCCTGAAAATCTTACCATGAAATCACACTTTTAGTTTTGAGTTTCATTCGTATAAAGAGTGAAAAACGGTTGAAGTGCTTAAAAAATAATGAATCCATTGTCCTGAAAAATGTTTAACTATTTGATTGTACCTATTAACAATTGACGTAAGTAAAATATAGTGGAATGAAAAAGCAAATGTCGTGTTTCCTGATCCAAATTGTTGGGAAATGGAAGGGAAAACCAAGTATAATGTACCTAGAGAAGGGAAAAGTTAACCTCCAGATTTTATTTTGGTGTTTTCTTGTGGTACATGACATTTTTCACATTTTCATGGCAAAATGAAAAGAATTGCGACATGACATATCTTCATCCTGCATGCTATCCTGTTTTCAAAGTAAATCAGGCCATCATTTGAACATGAAGTGATGTGAAATCAGTGATTATACATAGAGGGTTCTATCAAAAATAAAAATTGGTATCCTTACGGGGGACAATTGCCATTGGAATACAAAGTTTAGTTCTTTAATCAGGACTGGATTTCAGCTCATTTAATTTTAAGCTGTCTATTGTCATTTCGCTAGCTCTTTTATTTTTGAAGATATTGATGTTAGCAATTGCTAGATTTGATTTCTAAGATTGTTAAATATTACATTACAGGTACCAAGCACCCATATCATGAACTTCTATCACTGGTTCCAATTCATATAGTAACACATGCATCTCAACTTCCAACTGACTTTCTCTATCCCTCTTTGGAAAGACAATTGGCTATTGGATTTGATTGTGAGGGTGTTGACCTCTGTCGATATGGAACTCTTTGCATTATGCAGGTATTATGTTTATCTTTGTACTTCTTTTGCAGAGATGACAACTTTCTACTTCATATAATGGACCACCTTTGATTTTATCTCATTGAATATTCTTTAAGTCATCAGATTGATATTTACACAAGTATGGGGGGTTTACGGTTACAAGAGGGATAACGGGAAGTAACAATATGATCATGAATAGGAGTGGGAAAAGAAGGTATACCTGAATCCAATGGAGCTTCTGGCAGAGGAGTTTAAGGACGAGGGTGCCTGGAGTAAACCTGTAAGGGAGGAGTAACAGAGGTAAGTGACGTCGGTTCCAGTAGAGGCTCAAAGATGAGTAGAGGATAAATTAGGGATGACTCTTCAGCAAAGAGAAGAAGAGGTTCCTGCACAGGAGCAGACTTATCAAAAAATAAAAGTTCTTCAAAAAAAAGTAACATCCAATGAGTGATACATATGTGTAGACACAGGATCATAACAACGATATCCTTTAGACATAGCAGAGTATCCTTGTAATACCCCGCTCCAATATATGGTATGATATTGTCCGCTTTGGGCCTGAGCCCACACGATTTTGCTCTTGGGTCTTACCCCAAAAGGCCTCATACCATTTGAAGAGAATATACTACATATAAGCACATCCCCTTTTCCACACCCAGGCGATGTGGGATTGAGCACCCTGTACTCTGTTAGTGTGGTAGCTCAGCCCAGTGTCTTGTCTTCGCACCCGCCCACTCACACCGGTCCACGAGGGTTACTACAATCCACCCCCCTACGAGGCCCGACGTCCTCGTCGGCACACTTCCGGCTGGGTTCAGGTTCTGATACCGACTGTAATACCCCGCTCCAACACATGGTATGATATTGTCCGCTTTGGGCCTGAGCTCGCACGGTTTTGCTCTTGGGTTTTACCCCAAAAGGCCTCATACCATTTGAAGAGAACATACTACATATAAGCATATCCCCTTTTTCACACCCAGGCGATGTGGGATTGAGCACCCAGGCGATGTGGGATTGAGCACCCTGTACCCTGTCAGTGTGGTAGCTCAGCCCAGTGTCTGTATTCGCACCCGCTCACTCACACCCGTCCACAAAGGTTACTACACTTTAACCCACCATTGGCTCTGATACAAGTTGTTAGGAATTAATCCATTTTCATTCGGTATATCGGAAGCATATCATCACATCCACAATCATACAAGCATATATGAAGATAATAATCAAATACATCCACGCACAACACAATATTTTACATGGTTCACCAAACTCTAGAGTTACGTCCATGGAGAGAGAGATTTTACTATAATTGAGTAGAGAATATATAACACGTGAAAAACATGCCTACCACACACACTCTTTCACTCTCTTTTGACATCTTTTTTCTAAAATTACATATACTCTCTCCTCTCCTCACAACACTCACCAACCCCTTACATCTTCCCCCCTTCCTGTGTTTTTCCCTTTAACCTTACATCTATTTATAGAGTTTCCAAAACTAATTCCTTATTGAACAAGGATTCTCATACCTTGTCTAACAAGAAGTTACTAATTCAATCACAACTCTAAAATAGATACATACAAATTTATTCCTAAGTCTTCAGCCTTGCTCCACAAGTCTTTAGGCTTCCAAAATAGAAAAGGAAACTGTCACAACTGAATTTGAGCCACAAACCAAACAAAACCTTTTCACATTTCTTGCTCTTCAGCAACTCTTACCACTTCCTTCACATTGCAATACTAACTGCTAGAACGAGTAGAAATATTTAGTGAGAAAGAAAGATCAGAGCTGAATAAAGAAAGAATGAGAGGGAAATGAAAAAAACTTCCCATTGTCACGCGCCTATTTCTCCGCCGTTAACGTTAGGAGAGTTTGACATTAGTGTGAGTTTTGGGATAAAAACAGCAACACAATGAGAGTTTAGTAATAGAATGATGTGGCAAAATTTGAGTCACGGAATTGAACCTTACGAAAACCACCAAAGAGATTCTAAAGGAGAAGAAATTATTGAATACTCTATAGATATGATAATTCTTACGGAAAGGATTAAAACTCTCAATTTTCTTTAATTATAGAAAATATCAATATTCAGCATCTATGATATTTTTCATCTAACATTTTAAACCTATCAAATTTTAAAATACTAAAAACTTTCTAATTGTTTGGTTAGGCCTTAGTCCACCCCAAGATTATATGAGTTCCCTGTTTCAATCAAACCACCCTATATAAAGAAAACGTTTCTTGTTTATATTTTCTGTTGATTATAAAGCCTATAAAGGCTAACATATTATATATTAAAGTTGAGTACTTGTGACTGACATTGGATTGGGTCCTTGGGATCATTGGATGCAAGTTTGATTTTTTTTTTTTTTCTTTCACATATGTGGATACTGAAACTTTATATATATATATAATTTTTTTTAAAAAAAACTAAGGCTTGGTGGGCGGGCTTATGGGCTGGGCTGCGGACCGAGATCCTATACCCAGGTCCATCCCATTCTCATATATGACTAGGCCAGGCCAGGCCAGCCCTCCATGGGCTCGGACCTGTCCGGGGCCTCAGACCATTTTTGCACCCTTACATATGCCCTTTAATAATTCATTTATTGTTTCAAAAAGATGAGCTGATCTTGGCATATTATTTCTGATACATATTGATGCAAGTCCATATACAAATTCTGCAATCACTAAAACGGAAAAGCACGATCACATATTACACAAACTATATACAAAGTTACAAATTACAAAGTAGTAGATTAAAAATACAAAGTTACAAACATAGACTGAAACAGAAACATTCTTGCAGAGATATCACCTTGCTGGGGGATGTCCACTCTCGAAATTCATAGATATCATTCCAAACGACTTTCTCGATTCTGTATCATGGCACGCTATCTCCATTGCCAAACACTCCTTCAATTCCATGACCACATAATTCATGGTTGGTCTTCTGTTGGAATTACGAGATACACAAGCCATTGCTAATTCTATAGCTTTCCAAGCAGAATTAACATCATAATCTTCTTGTAACCTATGATCAACTATACTCCTAACATCCCCATTTTCAAGCATAGAACTAACCCATTGAATTATGTGAGTCTTATCGCGGCCTTTTGGTAACGCTGACCGGCCTGTGGTTATCTCCAAGATAACAATCCCAAAGCTATAAACATCACTTCTATCAGTCAATCTATTTGATGTGGAATACCTGCAAACCAAAAAATATATGATATTTATACTTGTCAAAACAAGGCCATGAAATGACGTATAAATAATGTAATCAACTGGGTGAAGAACATGGTTTTGAAAGAGTAATAAGATTTACTTACTCAGGGTCAAGGTACCCAGGAGTGCCAGCAATAACTGTTGATACATGAGTTCTACCATCAGTTGGGAAAACTCTGGACAGTCCAAAATCAGCAAGTTTGGCATGGAAATTTTCATTTAATAAGATATTGGTACACTTGACATCTCTGTGGATTATTGGTGGCTTACAACCATGGTGTAGATACTCCAATCCTTCAATTTAAGTCCACTTTTTAGCAGTTGTTAAGGGAAAATGACAAGTAGAAGGAAAAGAAATGGAATTCATCTGCTTACTGACCTTGTGCCGAATCTATTGCAATTCTAAGCCTCTCTTCCCAACTCAAAACCATTGTATTTCTATCTGCATCCACAAAATTACAGTTTAATTAAGTTGTTTTCTGATTTTATTTTCAAAAAGAAACATCAATCATATGGTTAATTAACACAAGAAAAAGATAGAAATATATAGTTCTCAGTAAAGATTTGATGTATCAGAAATGCAAAAAATATATTGTGCATATACTTGAATAGTGAAAACTTTCAAAAATGACATGTATACCTGAGAGATGCTTTTCCAAGTCTCCATTAACCATGTATTCATAGATGATTCCCATGTTGGTGCCTTCATTGCAGTACCCAACAAGAGAAGTTAAGTTTTTATGATGAACACTCATAAGAAGGTTGGCCTGCAATATGAAGCCACATTTAAATCAACATATACATATTGATGAGTTTATAATTTCTGTTATAGATATTTATTTTATATATCTGAGTGTAGTAGAGTAAGATGTTTCATTGGAGTTGTGCAAGTTAATTACCTCGGCTTTGAATTCCTTATACCCTTGAATGGATGATTGTGAGAGCATCTTTACAGCAACTTGACAGTTTCCTACATAGCCATGGTAAACTGTTCCAAATCCTCCTTTCCCAACAACCCTTTGGAAGTTTTTGGTAATACTCAAGATCTCAGAGTATGTAAACTCTTGGTTCTTTACCTCCAGAAACCGGTCTCTTTGTTTTGTTTCAGCATCCACCTTCCTGACTACTGGGATCATATCAAATTCAATAAGACATTTCACTTGAGAAAACCTTGTGATATGGAAAAATATATGTACATTAAAATTTGAAAATTTCAATCTTTAACCAGGTGGGTAATGGTTCTCATACCTTGTTTTCTCCTTTTTACAACCCATAAAGCAGCCATTATTGCAATGAAAAGCACAGACAACGCGACAACAGATGCTACTACTGGAAGAACAACCTTGTTCTTTTTCTTTTTGCAGGTATTAAACTCACAAGGATTTGTGCTTTTACCTTCACTTTCATCAAAACTGTTTTGGAGGACAAATGTTAAAACTTGAAGTTGAAACACATAAATGATATATAAAAAAATCAGGCAAAAAGGGGAAAATGAAATCTAATTAAAATTATTATTATCATAGAAATTTCATCAACTTGGATGTATGGTTTCTCAGAAAAGAGCAAACCTCAATGACAATGATCCATCCTTTGACTTTGCAAGGAGTTCTGCTGGAATTGAACCGTTAAAATTGTTTCCTTTCAAGTTCCTGCAAAAGAGGAGCTAACAAGATTGATTCCATGTTTTTCATGCCATAGGGCATAATTTGAGTCCAAAATCCAAGTCACTTACAGTACTTTCAAGAAAGCCAGTTGAGTTAAAAAAACAGGAACCTGGCCAGTTAAGTTATTGTTCGACAAATCCCTGAAATGGTCAAACATATAATTTTGTTTATTATCTGTTATATATATATAGAAGATTGAATTTGATTTAATTGCATGCATAGTAAAGAAGCTGACATATAATGGATCATTTACACAACACTTACAAAGATTGTATCATTGTGAGATCAGATATGTAAGAAGCTACCTCCCCTGTCAATCCACTTGAGGACAAGTTCCTGATTACAAGTTGAATAATTTTGTGAAGAGATTGAATTATGATGAAAAGTTAGTTTGGTTATTCAGAGGAGTAAACATACAAGGAAATTATCCTAGAAGGATCAAAAGCGTCATAGCTGCAGTTAAGGCCAAGCCACACATAAGCTTTAGGGGCACATGGATCTCCTTGCCAGTTTTTTGTCACTCCATACATCAACTTGATTTTCACAATAGCATCAACTAATATTCCAAAAGCAATTGAGTAAGAGTTAAAACATGGAGATCATGAAAAAGCACTGCAAAACAATGAGACTGAAAAATAATTTAGTGTTGGTAAGAACATATATATACCATCTTGCTCATATGTATGTGAATGTAAAATCTTTTTCACAGTATAAACCTCCAAGGCGTTGATGATGGGTGGATGAGTTGAATTTTCAGTTTTGTTCATTGAAACTATACACAGCGGATTATCTGTAGATCTTGTGCTGTATATTGTAGTTGTGGATAAATAACTGGGAACAACAGGCTCAGCATAAAAGAGTTCATCATTCAAATAGATGTTAAATGCTCTGGATTGGTTGAGTTTCAACACTTCAACTTCAGCAAAGTGCATGTAGATATAAAATTCTTCAGTGGAATTGTCAGACCTCCACCAGAAGCTCAATGGACTGCTAGCATTTAGTGGCGCCACAGCAGTTCTCATGACAATAGATGGTGGTTGGAATCTGTTGTAACCTATGGACTCAGTGCCAGACAATGTACTTATGGTTTTTGTGTAGTTACTCATTTTAGAAGGGTTCCACATACGATCATAAACATCGTCTTTGTACCTAAATAACATATTAGTACAGATATTAGTACCATAACAAGATATTCATTCAATACTTGGATATAAAATCGAATAGATAAAATTGAATCTTCCTAGTTTCTACCAAATTAAACAATCTTGACAAAAAAAAGTGGCTAACCTGACTAATTCATTTGTTGTTGAACCATAATCATAGCGCATAAAGTGGTTAAGTGATCCAGAAGTAGTTGTATAAATAGAATTATTCAAAGGCCTTAGCTCTAATGCTGATATGAATGGTGTTCCAAGGCCTGTGTTTACGAGACAAACATATATATAATCTGTGGTGGGAGCATGTATGATCTCCCACCTAGAGCGAGTTGATGAATCATCCAATGTCACTGTGGTCCAGTAATCGACTCCAATGTGCAAATCGAATTCTGGCACTCGATTTTGTGCATCATAGTTTCCATACATGAACCTGGCCCTTATCAAGTACTTGTTACCTTTACCTTGTGCAGGTCTTAGTGTGTAGCAGTTTTTGGCTCCTTGAGGAAAGCTTCTAACTTTGAGAAACTGTTGTGGGAGCAAATTAGTGTTGAATTCAGGGGATATAGTTTTGCTTTCACCGGTGTCTACAAAAGCTGCATCTGAACTATAAAATAATCCAGTTGTAGCATCTGTGTAGTTGGAACCTTCAGGTGTTCCACAATCTATGCTTATGAAGCCTGATATATATATATATATATATATATATATATATAGAGAGAGAGAGAGAGAGAGAGAGAGAGAGAGAGAGAGCTTAGTTACATGCATGCTTAATTAGTGTATGTAACAACAATCAATTGATATTGATATCTAAAGGAAGTGTGTTTACAAACCTTTAGGGACCTGGGCATGTACCTCAACTATAAGGGCAAAACCACCAAGGACTGCAAACAGGAAGCAGTTTGGAGTCCTCATCATGCTACTCAGGTTCTTCAGTGAGACAAGACCTATAAGAGGTTTCATTTTATGTATTGGTACAGCATATTTATACCAACAAGCTGCATGTTGTCAAATATTATAGTTGGATAAAAATATTGGAACTACTCGCTCAATTAATCTTCTTGTACGGTTGTACCTGCAAGGACGATGTCAGATAATGTTTTGTCAAAAGAAAAGTATATTTGTCATAGTCGCAACAATATTGTGACAAGGTACAAACTCCGTGCGAGGCCCATCAACACAATTACATTAAAAATACAAAATTATTACACCGAAGATTTGTTTGCGATGCAAGATTAATACAATTGATGTAGGAGGATTCGAGTCAGAAGGTGCTGAGTTGTCAGATGACACATTGATGGCGCTGAGATACCTTGAATTGGCAGATCAGCACAAAGATGACAGGAAGCCGCGATATTGTCCCTAATTGGAGTAGTTTTGGCTGTGTTTCGGTATTTTGGCTATAACTTTGGCTACGGGTATCAGAATCGTCTTTATGACCACAATTCGGAAAGCTTGTTTCGGCGCGCACGTCGTGGGCACCCAGCTAAGCTGGGTGCATATTTTTTCGAGTCCAAAATCCACTGTTTTTCCCTCCGAATCCCCAATTTTAATTATTTATTTCCTTTTTTAGTAATATTTCTTTTGTCGATTAGGAAGTGATTCTAGACTTGATTTGGGCCAGATTTCTGGCAGCTTTCTTCTTTTATTTCGTATTTTATTTTGGCACGAATATTAGGTTTTTGCTATTTTTGGTAATATTGACCAGTTTCAGCTATATAGCCCGACTTGTGGGCTGATTCTGAAAGAACTTGAATTTTGAATATTGAATAGAATATCAGAGGCTTTTCTTTGAGTTTTGGGCGATTCTCTTACATTCTTTCTGTATATTTCCTGTTGCCATTAGCCTACAGAATAATCACTATTCTGTCCGGCGTCAACAGTACTCATGTAACATATTTATTTCGAGTATAAAGCACTCTTACAACAAATTTACTTTGAGATTCAATACTACAACAACTTAATTTTGAAAAATGTAACACTTTATAATATTGTTGTGTATGCAGGGCCGGCCCTGGGTGCATGCCACCCAGGCTACCGCTTTAGGCTCCCACATTTCAAGGGGCCCCAAAATTTTTTATATATATGTGTATATATATATATGTGTGTGTGTGTGTGTGTGAGGACAAAAATACAATTTATATATATATAAATATATGATTACAATATGAATCAGAGACAAATCTGTCTTTTAAAAAAAAAAGAATGAGAGATATACGTAGAATAAATAGTGATGGGGAGAGAGAGCGCGCTATATATATGTGTGTGTGTAGTTATGAGTGGTAGACAAAATCAAAGAATGATGGGAGGAGAGAGAGAGAGTTGCATTAAAGAAATAAATGTTGGTATGGAAAAAAGAATGAAAAAGTAAAAAAGAAGCAAGAGAGGAATAAATAAACTTAAATACAACATTTTGTTGATTATTGTATTTTTTTAATCATTTTTTTTCTGTTTTAATTATTTAAGTGAGTCTTGTTGTGTTTTTTTAAATCATTTTTTCTATTTTAATTAATTTAAGTGATTTGTGTTGTGTTTATTTTATTATTATTTTTTCTTTTTTATTTAAGATAAATGAACCTTATTGATGTTCAGTAATATTTTTATTTATATTTTTTGGAGCTCCAAATTCGAATCAAAGAGAGATTGATAACTTGGAGTTTAAATATTGCTTTGATTATTTACTTATAAGATTAGTTATTTTTCTTATGTCTACTTGAAAATTTGAATCTAGGTATGAAAAAAAAAATTTTGATTCAATCTCAAAAAAAAGTTCTTCCCAAGTTTTTTAAAAACAATAAACAAACAAAATGTGTCGATTGTGTCATTTTAAAGAAACATGTGCACTGTTATAATTTTTTTGCGTTGGTGAAATTATATATATAAAGGGGCCCCTTATTTGAAAAATTGCTTTGAGCCCCTTTCTATTTTACCATTCTCAGGGCCGGCCCTGTGTGTATATACACAAAAAGCAAAGTATCTTCCAAAAATGTCTTGGTCCTGTAACTCAGTTGATTAGAGCATTGCTCTTATGAGTTGAAGGTTGTGGGTTCGAGCCCCCGTGGGACCATATTTTAATTTTTGAGCAATCTAATTTTACCCTAAAAAAAAAAAATAAAGCATTTTTGTAACAAAAATATTGTACTAGTATGAATATATATTTTACCCTTAAAAAAAAAAAAATAAAGCATTTTTGTAACAAAAATATTGTACTAGTATGAATATATATTCAAGCCTATTATAATAATACTATATAAGTATGTGACTAGGTCAGGACGATGGAGATTGGAGAGTAGAGTTTACTCTCAATTTTTAAATTGACATGCATTGTTGCAATCAACGTCGTATTTACTATTTACTATTTACTAAACCACACAAATGTCAAACCCTTTGGTTGGTGATCACATTAAGAATTAGTCAATACCAACTTGTAGAACAACAATTGGATATCACTTGTTTAAAGAGCCATGAAGAGATCCAACCTTATCAAGTTTTTGATCATTTCATTTTTTTTTATAGAAATCTCAACTTACTAATAGCTCAATAATATATATCATTTTTTTTTATTTCTTAATTTAAAAGTAATATTTTTTTGTCACGACTCAAGATACTTTCTCGGCTTGGAAAATTTCAAAGAAAAATATTTCAGACTACAAGGCATTTTATTTTTAGAAATTCATATTTAAAGGCAACTAAACAAATGACTTTGATTGAATGATACTATATCGGCTTGGAAAAATTCAATGGGGTTGTATTCAGACTTAATAAATTCATATTTCAACGCAACTAACCAAATGATTTTGATTGAATGATACTATATCGGCTTGGAAAAATTCATTGGAATTGTTTTTAGACCACAAGCAATTTTTTATTTTTATTTTTATAAATTCATATTTAACACATCTAACCAAATGATTTTGATTGAACGAGGGAATCTATCGTGTAATGGAACTACCATGTAGGTTCATGGTTGACCAAAAACCTCACCTTAATTTTTGTAGGATGCTTCAAGCTTCCTTCCATGATGTTTGAATAAATAGAGAAAAAGAAAGAGAAGTTTAATTATTTATTTTAAGTTAATATTATTATTTATGAAAATAAATAATTATATATATATGTTACAGTATACTACTCTATATATATATATAGATTGATAGAGAAAAAAAAAAGAAAAATTTAATTACTTTTTTATTTTATGTTAACAGTATTATTTATGAAAATAGATAATTATATATAGATTACATATATTATAGTGTGTGTGTGTATATATATATATATATATTCAAAGGGGTATTTAGTCCATTAGACAGGGTTAAATACGTAAATTTAGTATTCAAATGGGTTAAGTCAGAAGTCAAAAGACAACATGGTCATTTCACCGTCAAAAAGTACTTTGATGTGGTGTACTTTTGACATAAAGAGTGTATGTGATATACGACACAAACCATATGAGGTGTTGGCGAATAAAATTCACAAAATTGTAGTGGCGTATCAATACATCAAATCTCAAAAAGTGTAAATGATATTTATCCTAATTTCTAACATTCCTCAAAACATGAAGCTAACCCTTGAGAGACTTGATAGCATTATTTAGTAACGTGGATTCAATGTAACTTCTATCTGTTGTATTTTGTTTCGACGATAGTAGATTTGGTTCTCCGATGTTACAGCCTCACTCGTGATTTTCACATAATCGTGGTGTTATTTATGCGGTTTATTTTATTTAGTTGTTTTGTGTGATTATTTAATTTTTAATTGGACTTAGAATCAAATTAATGTGAAAAATTGAACAAACGAGCAAATAAACATAACCTCCTCTGAATTTTAATCAAGTTCTCACAGCAACTTCCACGCAACTCACAAAAAACCCAATATAAACTTCAAAAATATAGTCTAATACATTTCATGAGTTGTTGCTTCTACAGAGCACAAATCAAAGATGACACAAACATCTCTTTTTTCACTGCTCTTTCACCTACATAATTTGGTGTTGTTTTAAACTTTATAATTAAATGCCCCTTGCAATGGCCTTCTCAAAGCTTGGATAATATCATCCAATAGGGTGTTTCTAATCCAAAGAGCTAGTCCCTTTTCAATGCTGTTATGAAGATATCCCTCTCTCTCTCTCTTGTTATTTTTTCTTCTTCGTTTCTTGCTAGATTTCTATGGCCTTCCCTTGCAACATTGATTGATCTTGATCCCCTGTATATTTAATTGCATGGTTTTTGGGCAGTCTCTGGTTTTCAGTGGTGGAGCTCTAGATCAGCCTCAAATCTTCTAATTATGGTGGATGGGTTTGGTCTTCACATGGCTGGAGCTCATTTATTCCCTCTCAAATGTTATGATAATTGGGGCCTTTCCATGGTTGTTTCTCTGCAATTTTTTAACTGCTTCAGTGGTTTATGTTCTTTAGCTTCCTTGGCCTTTCCCTCTATCATATGTGAATAATATGTACAGCTTCATTATATTAGATACATTCTTATCATTTTTTATTGTTGGGGTATGCCCCCAGATGGCTTTGTACATGACTTTCTTTAATATCTAATAATTTTTCCTTATTTACCAAACAAAAAATAATAAATAAAGACTCTTATAGGACAGAGAAACCAAATTAGAAAAAAAAAAAAATTCTATTGTTTAAGAATATGCATTAGGGAAATTAGTGATACGAATTTGAGAAAGATTTACTAAATTTCGAAGTAAATAGATGAACTTAAGAGGGAGTTGAGACTTACTGATATAGTTACAGTATGGGCTTCTAATTTCTACTATAGTTTTTTTTTTTTTCATAAAGTTGTAACAATAGTTTCCCAAACTAGTTTTTATATGTTGATTACTCTAGAACATTTTCTAATTGGTTTAGTAGTACTTTTTCGTCTAAGTCCTATAGGAACAAAGTGAGAATGTGAGTTTTTTTTGCAAGTTTATAAAAAAAAAATTAATAAAAAAGGAAATAAAATAATCAAGAACTTGAATACTTTCATTCTGTGAAAAACTTTATTCACGAACTGAACAGCTTATAGAAAATCAGATTTGTCGTAACAATCTGTGGAATAACAATCTGTCCATATATAAACACTATTGGACAGCATGTTGCAAGAGCTATATATTTCACGTCTGAACAGGCTATTATGCAAAAATAGGAGATAATTTTTTACTCTTCTTGTAGAGCAAGGTCAAAACTCTATAAAACATAGGTAAATTACTCTTATC
Source organism: Cornus controversa (assembly GCA_026545225.1). Taxonomy (NCBI): domain Eukaryota; kingdom Viridiplantae; phylum Streptophyta; class Magnoliopsida; order Cornales; family Cornaceae; genus Cornus; species Cornus controversa. The sequence goes on from CM048845.1 coordinate 59,902,417, forward strand.
TTCTCTTAAGTTTGACTTAATTATTCTCAAATTAAACTTTTTACACAATTATTTTGACACTCCTGTCAGACTAACGATCCCTTAAACAAAATCACATTTAATATACAATTACAAAAGTACCCTCAACTTATAATGCTTTTGCGCAAAAATAATCCCAATTTCTGATCCTTAGACTGAGATTAACATGTTTTATATACATATTTTTTTCATCAGTATCACACCAGCACTATTACCATTGAAGATAGTTTTGAGATTTTAATTTTTTATGCTAATTGACTTTAACATAGTTGACTGTCAACTAACGACGGGAATACTCAAACTAAAATCAATCAAATCTTAAGAGAGATTAACTACCGTATTTTAAAATTTTTAATTGAGAGTAATTAGACAAACTTCAAATGAGTTCAAAGTAATTTACCTAAAATATAACATAATCCACGTAGGTTCACATGATGTGTGCTGCTCAACCAGACTTTTGCCAAAGTTTTAACATGCAAAATATCAAACTTAAACAAATAATAACTTTTTTTGGGTAAGGTAAGTCGTATTAATCCGAAAAAGACTAGCTTATGAGGAAAAAGCAGTCAAACAAAAGCTAGAAATACAAGCTAAAAAGCTGAAAAAACAGCAATCGAAGAGAGATATCCAAAAATCTACCACGCAAAAACAACACTCTAAGAGCAACCCAAGTTACAAGTCCGGAGGTTTTCTATCCAGCCGAAAAAACAAATAATAACTTGCTAACAATACAATATGATTGCTGTAAGTGCCAATCCAAATTAGGATTCAAAATCCATTTGATGTTATTACTCAATGAAATACTTTTAATTGAGTTCACTGACATTTATTGAAGAAAGAAATATTCAGCAACATGTCAATAAGAAATACTCCCTCGGTCCCATAATTTTAGTCCACTATTCTTTTTTGGAATGTCTCAAAATATATGTTCATTTCCTAAAATAGATTATATGATTCATAAACTACCCTTTTCAAACTCTACTATCATAAAAGTTGGACCCACCATATAATAATAATACTAATTTTTAAACAAGGACTAATATATAAATTCATACATTATTACACTAAAAAGTGGATCTCACCATAAAAAGTTGGAATCCCCAAATATGCTAAGAATTATGGGACGGAGGGAGTATATATATTTGAAGAGATATCATCTTGCCATGGGACTTACTCCGCTCTCCAAATTCATGGATATCAGTCCTACTGAATCTGATTCTGTTTCATGGCAAGCCATCTCCATTGCCAAACAGTCCTTCAACTCCATCACCACATGATTCATGGTTGGCCTTCGATTTGAAGTGCGAGACACACAAGCCATTGCTAATTCTACAGCTTTCCAAATAGAGTTAACATCGAAATCTCCCTGAAACCTAGAATCAGCGATAATCTTAACATCCCCATTTGCAAGCTTGGAACTAATCCATTGAATTATGTAAACATTGTCATTGCCTTTCGGTATTGCTGCCCTGCCTGTGATCATCTCCAAGAGAACAATTCCAAAGCTATAGACATCACTTTTGTCTGTCAGCCTATTTGATATGTAGTAACTGCAATCCAAAATATCATTTGTATTATTTATCCCTATCATGAGAAGTTCATATTAATTAATTGTATTTTCAAGATAAGTTCGATTGTTTAATCCTCATGTTCTTAACAATTTAATTATTTTGTTGAATGAAACAAAAATATCTAAATATGGTTTCATAGACTAGAGTGCTTGTTTAGTCTCATGTATAGTTACTGTAATTTTGGATGAAATAATGAGAGATATCTAAGAAGACAACTCATGGTGCATGTGATTTGCTGACATAGTTCTATTAGATATTTCTAAGGAAGCTTTAGTATTAAAATTTGAAACATGGAGAAATGTCTTGAAAGCTAACGCCTAAAAGTTATTACTAAAACACATACATGACATGGAAGTTTAATCAAGTAGAAGAGGGCAACAATATTATTATCACAATTCAAGATCAAAGGGTCATTAAAACTAACCAATTCGATATTTAGGTTCCATAATTCAAGATCGAGAGATAAATGACGTTGTAATAAGTAGGATTGGAGTAAGGTGGACAAATGATGACAAGCTAGTAGCGTTCGACGTGTCAAATGAATAACAAATAGGTTGAAATGAAAATTTTATAGGATGGTTGGCCAGCTATATTATATGAAATTAATGGAATGTTGGGCGTTAAAAATGAAAGAAGAAAAACGCATTTATATGACTGAAAAAAGAATATTAAGATGGATGACAATAATGATTAGAGAAGATATGATTAATAATCAACATGTTAAGAGACAAGAAATGGAGTCTACTAGGATAAAATAAGATAAAGTAGACTTAGGTGGTATACTAAAATACAATGAAGATCCATGAATGCATGAGTAAGAAAAAATCTATTTATTTGCACAGAAGGTAGAGACGTAGCCAAAACTCACCGGAGATAAAATAATTAGAAATGATAAAAAAAAAAAATTAAACATAATAAAAGACATAATAAAAATAAAAATAACAATAAAAAGACTATTCATATAACAGAGCCCATCCATATATATGAGATAAAAGTAAAGGTGGTGATGCTGATGTTGAAAAAGACTTCAACAGATTATTAGTACAGCTTCAAATGAGTTGAATTGAGCTGAGCTCTAGATTTTCGGGCTTGAGTTGCTTATTTTCTGATTTTCGTGCTTCACTTGCTTATTTCCTTAATAATACTCAAAACTCAGCTTGGGCCAGTAACAAGCTCAAAAAGCTGGCTTCAGCTTGGATGGAGTGTGTATTTAAGCCAACTCCACTATGGTTATTAGCCAGTGAAACATATCATTTTAAATTTCTGTATTATTTTATTATTAAAATAATTAGACTATATTATATTATTTTCTTTATCAATAAATGATTTTTAAACTTTTCAAATTCAAAAATAAAAACAAAAATACATGAAACTCTTTGGGATATATTCATAAGCCAATAAGAGTTGATCCTATCATAGCTGACAAAGCTTGTCTCATTTAGTAAACAAGATCATAGTTTGACTTGCTCATTTAATGAATGAACATGAGTCGAGCTTAATTGATCTCGAGTTTACTTATTTATTTTTTTCGGAAGGCCATTTGACCTTGAGTTGCTTATTTCATTTGTAGCCTCGACTAATTTTATCCAAGAAAAGAGAAATACTTACTCAGGATCAAGGTACTCAGGAGTGCCGGCAACAATTGTTGATACATGAGTGCCACCTTCAGTTTTAATCTCTCTGGAGAGTCCAAATTTTAATCTCCCTGGAGAGTCCAAAGTCAGCAAGTTTGGCTTGAAAATTTTCGTTTAATAAGATATTGGTAGACTTGACATCTCTATGGATTATTGGAGGTTTACAGCCATGGTGTGTTGGAGTTTAATCCATATTCAACTTGTAGAAATTAAGAATATTGCAATTAATTAAAGAACAGATTTTAATTCACATACCTGAATGAAGATTAATCTGTAGAATACCTTTGAGTTTCTGCAAGAGATCCTTAGAGAGCTCTACTTCCTTTCTGAGAGTTGTCCTTCGATAGGGCTGAATAAGGGTTATGAAACCCTTATTTATAACAACAACAGGGGGAGACGGCTTTTCTACAAATAAAATACCTAAGTCTCCCTTCCTATCATGGAGACCTAGATATCAACGGTTAGGATTAAATCCCACCAAATAAAGTTGGAAAATCACAATCCAACGGTGTAAATATTATACTGTCAATTATACCACAATTGACAAGTATAACCCCAACCCATCAAGTAACAATAATTACATTGCAATCCAATTTTAGAAATAATGCATAGAACCACAAAAAAATATTTTATTTATTTAAAATATTCCAACAATCTCTCACTTGATTCATGCACTTTAAGTTTTATAAAACGACACTATGGATTGCAACACTTTAGAAAAGTCGAGTGACCACTCATTTTATTTTAGAAAAATACAATTATCGAAACAGATGGGTTGAAACTTTAAAACACTCTCTTCCATAAAATTCCTCAATAGTGGATCATGGATGCGTAGACAAGTAATATATTAGTCTAAACAGTTCCATGGTCTCAAAACTAATTCCATTTAAGATTTGAGCAAATATAGTGATTTTTATTGCATTTAATGAGATGTGCAAACTGCATATGGTCTAAACGCATACCTCACTATCCGTCCTGCTTCATACCATCATGGTATGTCACCTGAATATATTACAGCAAACCGCTAACCTCCTGTCCAGTGTGAGCCAATCCCATATCTAGCCCAAGCTCTCCTCATGGAGTGTGAAACACTCCCACATGCACTTTAATAATTATGTTTGGGTTTACCAATGTGGTGCCAATCCCACATCTAATCCAAACACCCTCATGAGTGTAACATCACTCCTAGGCAAATATAATAGCACATGCATAAACTATATATAAATGAAGATAATAATAATTATGCATCATAACTTTATTTTGCATGCAAATAACTGTCACCAAAAGGCGTAAATTAACTGAAGGAAAATAACTATCACCATAAGGTATAAATAAGTTGAAAGCCTACTGCAATGTTACATTATGTAAAGAAAAAATCAGACATCATTACACAAGGACTCTCGAACACCCATCCGGATCACATGCTCCTTAAATACTTTCAGCTAAAAATATTCAATAAGAGGATCTGCAATCATCTTTTCTGTTACTATATGGGGAATCTCAATCGCACTTTCCTTAACCTTTTCACACACGATAAGATATTTTATATCAATGTGCCTTTTACGCTTGGTCAACTTTTCATCTTTCACATACTTTATAACAATTTCATTATCACAGAAAATGCCACAGGCTTGTGTATGGAGTCCACAACCTTCAAATCCACAATAAAAATTTCTCAGTCACATGGCATGTTTGGTTGTTTCACAACAACTAACCAACTCTGCATACATAGTGAAATATGTGATAATAGACTTCTTAGAGTTTTTCCATGAAACAACTCATTGAGCTAGCATAAAAATAAATCTAGAAGTGGATTTTCTACTACTCGAGCAATCTGCAAAGTCAACATCAGAATAACCAACTATCTCAAAGCAGTCTGCTTTCCTGTAGATCAACATGAACTCTTTAGTTCTCTGAAGATACCTCAAAACTTTCTTCACTACATTCGAATAAACAATCTGCAGATTTTGCTAAAATCAACTTGAGTTCTCACAAAATAATTATCGAGACACTTTTATCCTGACAACATATTTCCTTCAACACCTTGAACCTCACTTAGTACACAAATTTTTCACCTCAAAAATATTTCAATACATTATCAATACATACCCTTTGAGAAAGTTTAAATTTTTCTATAGTGCATGTATCGCATGAATGTCATTGCTAACTAACAAAATATCATCAACAAACAAGATAAAGATAACAAATTAACTCCCACTGAATTTGAGGTATATGCATTATATCATGATATTCTTCAGGTTGAAATATGTAAATCACTTCCTTAATGTCTCCATTGAGAAACATTGTTTGGACATCAATCTAATGCAACTCAAAATCATAATGTGTGACAATGGCAAAATGACTCTCAAAGAGTCATTTGATGAAACTAGAGAAAATTTTCAGAGAAATCATCACCTCTTATATCTATCATACACTTCAAAATCATTAAGTATAAAAGAAACTATAGAGTTCTAGACTCCCACTGAATTCACACATCCTTAATAATTTTTGCAATGACATGTTTCAACAATTTTTCATAGGTTTAGAGGGATAATAAAAACCATAACCAAAAGATCCCTCAAGATACTCAATGAAATGACAAGTGACAGTGTGAGGATCAAGTTTCTTAATATTTGGATTATACAATTTCACCTCTACAAGGCATCCTTACACATGTAAATGTCTGAGACTGGGCCTATAGCCCATTCAAAACATTGAGATATGTATTAAAACACTACGATTCACACCCTCCATATCTATAACCTTAAAATTGCATTTCTTCTGCATCTTTCCCTTGACACAGTCAACACATAAATTATAATATGAAAAATTAGTAGTCGAATAATTTCATCATTGATCAAGCGTTCATGTTTCTTTTGAGAGACATACCCTAATTTCCTATGTCATAACATAAATGAATCCTCTCTAACGAAAGCACGATTTTATCCGGAAGGTATCGAGTCAATAAAGAAACAAAAAAAACATGTATGATCTCACTTGAGTCAATCCTCATATATATTCAAGCACGGTTACCTAATTGAGCTCAAAAATTACCACAATAATTTTCATACATGCGTTGTTTTTCTTTAACTAAATCTTAAAATTGTAACAAAATTTCTTTTGATGCCTTTTCATTTTACAGAACCAACATTCATCATTCCTATGATCATGCATTTTTTTCTTTATCGTTCTGTTTTTAAACTTTTCTATTCAGCCAAATTTTCTTTCTCGCAAATTATTTCCTTCTAGAAAATATTCTTATGGCTATTACTTATGATAAGATGAACTGCCCTTGAGTCACTCTATTTCATTGACACATAAAAAAAATGTCAACAACCGGTTAATGTCATATTTTATCTCTTGTGAATTATATTAACCTTAAAAGTCTCAATAAACTTGGGCAGAGAATATATCATCATGTGGACTAGTAACTCATCATCATATTTAAATATGATTCTTTGCTCCCTCAGTCCATTAACCAATTTGCACATCTTATAGATATGCTCCCTCACTTAACAATTGTCATAATTTCTGATTGACATGAGCTCTGTCAGCTAATAATAATGTAGGTGCTTCTTGATCTTGATCAGATCAAGAAAATCCTTGATAGTATCAAATACTAGAATACCACCCCACAAGTCACACCAATAGAAGCACAAATCAACCTTATGGCAATTGAATTACCTTTAGTCTACTTAAAATATAACAACCTTACTACCTCAAAAGACTCTGCAACCAGCATAGAAGGTTTCTCCTTAAAAGGTACAGACTCATAGTCTAAGAAACCCAATATAATATCAAAACATGTCCCCTATGTAAGTATAATTTGAATCATCCAGTAGTTCAATCCCTGTAAGCTATATCTGAATTGCGGAAGCATTAATAACCTCAATACATGTTATATTAAATAACAACATATAAAATAATATGTCACAGCTTTAGAGATTATTACTTTAATTTGTACTTGGAGTTTTAAGCCGAATTTATCAGGGTGTTTTACTATGTGCAAAACCTTCCACCCTGCGGGAACAGGTAAGATGTCATATAAAAATCACCTTTGGGCAGAATTTTAAATACATTTACCTCCCAAATTTGCAATTAAATCGCACATAGACCTAGTTGATTATGCTTGAATTATTACTAAACACACACTTCCACTACCTTTGGGCAAGAGGGTTATTTAGTTCTAACCCAAACACTCTCAACTATTCTACTCACTTATCCTACATTAAGACACTGATCACATTTGGGTAGAACTAATGCCCCAATATAGGTAAGTGCACTGTGAGACCTTAAAATTTCAAGAAGAATAACCTCCATGAGTGAATGTCACCTTTGGGCAGGCATCACCCACTTTGGATACCACCTTAAAACGGTCACTTTACTGGTCCTCCTAAACCCCAAGGAAAGACCTAAACTTTAAAAAGTTTCATTTTATTTAGTTCCATAAATTATTTATTTTATTTCATTGCACATAAATCAAACCCAAGAAAATATGGAACAATAAATCAAAATGGACCAAATATAACCGAATAATGAATAAATAAATAAAAAATTATTCATATCATCCATGTAAGCATGTCCATAAAATAAACTTAAAAAAAAACAAACAAATTTTTTTTTTAATATTAATTGTTCACTGTTGGTGGTTTAATAACCACACAACAACAATATGTAGCCAAAAAAAAAAACTTTAAATAATAGCTATTGTACAAGCATGAGAACATGGATTAAATGTTACATTTAATCAAATTGTACGTGAATTCAAGTCTATTTTCATGTCTGTTCAAATAGTTTAACATAATACATATATACAACCACATGTATATATAGATACTGGACATCACCATGTGAAACTATTATAGCCATGCACCAAAGTCAATTTCACAAACTTGATATATGTAAAAAATAATAATCTAATATATCAAAAAATTTGAATCAATAAATTGTACTCTAAACCATGGGAATTTGAGAGAACAACTAACCATCATATATATAATAAAGCTTTCAAAACCAACCCATATATATAATAAAATGGCCAAGGTTTCAAACAGTAAACTTGACCTTAGTTTTCAACTTTTCATGGTCAGGTGTCTTAGTATTGGACCCTTCCTTCGCCACTTGTAATCAGTCCATCATAACACCAAGCAACACTAGCCTAACACCAATTCTAAAAACTATCCCTCGTTGACTCGGCATATACACGACGGTGAGAATTAATGAGAATATAATTAAATATATAAATTATATATATAAGTCTAGTCCAGTGAACCGAGTGAATCGTGAGAAATTAATTCACCAACTGAGAGTGTGACTCCTGAAAATTTTGATAAAACATTTATTCAATCTGATAATTTTTTTTTTTTTGATTTCTACAACAAAAATCCTAGCTTTAACCTTGGCTCTGATACCAATTGTTGGAGTTTAATCCATATTCAACTTGTAAAAATCAAGAATATTGTAATTAATTAAAGAGCAGATTTTAATTCACATACCTGAATGAAGATTAAGCTGTAGAATACCTTTGAGTTTCTGCAAGAGATCCTTAAAGAGCTCTACCCCCTTTCTGAGAGTTGTCCTTCGATAGGGCTGAATAAGGGTTATGAAATCCTTATTTATAACAACAACAGGGGGGGACGACTTCTCTACAAATAAAATACCTAAGTCTCCCTTCCTATCATGGAGACCTAGATATCAACGGTTAAGATTAAATCCCACCAAATAAAGTTGGAAAACCACAATCCAACGGTGTAAATATTATACTGTCAATTAAACCATAATTGACAAGTATAACCCAAACCCATTAAGTAACAATAATTACATTGCAATCCAATTTTAGAAATAATGTATAGAACCACAAAAAAATATTTTATTTATTTAAAATATTCCAACATGGTACAGATACTCCAATCCTTCAATTCAAGTTCACATCTTATTAATAACTTACACTTACATCAAAAATCTAAAACGATATGTAGAATGAAATGAATGGAATTCGTCTGTTACTAACCTTGTGCCGCATCTACTGATATCCGAAGCCTTTCTTCCCAATTCAAAACATTTGAATTTTTACCTGCATCCATGAACTAGTAATTTAGTATTATGTGGTTAACTAGAGAAAAGTGCCAAATGGAACTTGAAAAGGTGAAAATAAAATTTGATGCATCATAAATGAGAAGAATTGCATGCATGCTTGTATAATGAAGTTTTTTTTTTTAATATGGTATGTGTTAGTGTCTTTCTAGGGTCACCAATGTGGCACATGCAACGATGACATAATAAAATAATATGAATGCACCATCCTCACGCTCACGATTTTCAAAACGTATAGAGGTCGCACCTTGGTGTGATGACAAATGCCTTCGCCCAAAAGCGATAGGTCTTGAGTTCGAGACTTGAAAGCAATCTCTCCAAAAATAGGGGTAAGGCTAGCCAACGTCTACCTCTTCCGGACCTCACTCAAAAGGAAGTCTTGTGCACTAGATACGACCTTTACATGACACATCATAATCACCCTTCTTAGAACTCTTATAAGTGCCAACCACTAGTCAACTCCAAAGAATGATTAGGAGTTTGACAAGACTTAACCCTTCAGATTGGTAGGTACCATCGAGGTATTAACCAACAATCAATTACTCGCCCTCATGACATTATGAATAGGATTATTCTCATAGCATAGCATTAAGGACAGAACCATCTCAATGGTTAAAAGGATTCAATATACTAAGTATTGTTGTCAAAGACACATTGAATATCCTACCTTCCCTAAAGTCCTTGGTTTTATCAGGTTATTCCCTCTTTCCACTTCATTTCTTTTTTTTATTGTGAGTGGTGTCTCCATATTTATTATTATCCATTAACTTGTACTATTATTGTAATACCTCGCTCCAACACATGGTATGATATTGTCTGCTTTGAGCCTGAGCCCGCACGGTTTTGCTCTTAATTTTTACCCCAAAAGGCCTCATACCATTTGAAGAGAACATACTACATATAAGCACATCCCCTTTTCCTCACCCAGGCGATGTGGGATTGAGCATCCTGTACCCTGTTAGTGTGGTAGCTCAGCCCAGTGTCTATCTTCGCACCCGCCCACTTACACCCGTCCACAAGGGTTATTACAATCCACCCCCCTACGAGGCCCGACGTCCTCGTCGGCACACTTCTGGCTGGATTCAGGCTCTGATACCAACTGTAATACCCCATTCCAACACATGGTATGATATTGTCCGCTTTGGGCTTGAGCCCGCACGATTTTGCTCTTGGGTTTTACCCCAAAAGGCCTCATACCATTTGAAGAGAACATACTACATATAAGCACATCCCCTTTTCCACACCCAGGTGATGTGGGATTGAGCACCCTGTACCCCCTTTTCCATACCCAGGCGATGTGAGATTGAGCACCCTATACCCTGTCAGTGTGGTAGCTCAACCCAGTGTCTGTCTTCGCACCCACTCATTCACACCCGTCCACAAGGGTTACTACAATGATTTTACAAGGGAAGTTGAAAAATATGAGTTTACAAGTGGATTTGAAAATGGGATTGAAGGGGGAGTTCAAAAACCCAAAGGGAGTTAAAAAAAATGAGTTTGAGAAGAGAATTGTTTGTGAATGGAGTTGGAAAAAATCGAGTTTTCGAGAGGAGTTGAAAAAAAAATTTGAGAACAGAGTTGAAAAACATGAGTTCACCAAGGAAGTTAAAAAAATAGTTTAAAAGGAGAGTTTAAAAGCACGAGTTTGAGAGGGTAGTTGAAAAATAGGAGATTGAGAATGGAGGGGTAAAATAAGATTACGTGTGAGTTCAAAAACACAAGTGAAGCTAAACAAAATGAGTTTGAAAGGACCGTTCAAAAACATGAGTTTGAGAGGAAAGTTGAAAAACACGACTTTGCAAGTGGAGTTGAAAAAAATGACATTGGAATGCGAGTTCAAAACAATAAGTGTGAAAGGGAGTTCAAAAACATGAGTTTGTGTGTGGAGACAAAAAAACTTGAGTTTTGGGAAGGGGAAGTTGAAAAAACATAACTTTGAGATAAGAATAAAAAGCAAGAGCAGGAGGTTGATAGAGGAGTTGAAAATAATAAATTTGCGAGATTAATTGAAAAAAAGCTAGTTTGAAAGGGGAGTTCAAAAACACGAGTTCAAGACGGAAGGGAGTTAAAAAAATGAGTTTGCGAAGGGAGTTGAAAAATGAGTTTGCAAAAGGAGTTGAAAAAAATGAGTTTGCGAAGGAAGTTGAAAAACACGAGTTTGCCGTGGGAAGTTGAAAAAACAAGTTTACGATGCAGTTTAAAAAAATGAGTTTGAAAGGAGAGTTTTAAAGCATAAGTTTAAGAGGGGAGTTGAAAAATAGGAGATTGAGATTGAAGAGCAAAAAATAAGATTACAATGCGAGTTCAAAAACATGAGTAAAGTTGAACAAAATGAGTTTGAAAGGAATGTTCAAAAACACGAGTATGAGAGGGGAGTTGTATAACATAAGTTTGCATGTAGAATTGAAAAAAAAATGTGATTGCAAAGGGAGTTCAAAAAAATGAGTGCGAAATAGAGTACAATAACACGAGTTCGTGAGTGGAGACAAAAAAACACGACTTTTGGGAGGGGAGTTTGCATGAGATGGGAATTAAAAACAAGGGCAGGAGATTGATAAAGTAGTTGAAAAATAACAAGTTTGTGAGATTAATTGACATAAAACTAATTTGAAAGGGGAGTTCAAAAACACGAGTTTGAAAGGGTAGGGAGTACAACTGGAGTTTGCGAGGTGAGTTTGAAAAAATATGAATTTGAGAGGGAGTTAAAAAGAACGAGTTTGCAAGTGGATTTGAAAAAAAGAGATTGCAAGGGCTTTTCAAAAATACGAAGGGAGTTCAAAAAAAGGTGTTTGAGAAGAGAATTGTTTGTGAGTGGAGTTGGAAAAAATCGAGTTTTTGAGAGGAGTTGGAAAAGACAAATTCAAGAATATAGTTGAAAAACACGAGTTCGCTAGGGAAGTTGAAAAAATGAGTTTATGATGTAGTTTAAAAAAAAGAGTTTCAAAGCACGAGTTTGAGAGAGGAGTCGAAAATCAAGAGATTGAGAATTAAGCCAAAAAAAAAGATTTGGGAGTTCAAAAACACAAGTGAAGTTGAACAGAATGAGTTTGAAAGTAACGTTCAAAAACACGAGTTTGAGAGGAAAGTTGAAAAACAAGAGTTCGCAAATGGAGTTGAAAAAAACAAGATTGCAATGGGAGTTAAAAAAAAATGAGTGTGAAAGGGAGTTCAAAAACACGAGTTTGTGCGTGGAGACGAAAAAACACGAGTTTTTGGAAGGAAGTTGAAAAAACATGAGTTTGAGATGGAAATTAAAAACAAGAGCATTAAATTGATAAAGGAGTTGAAAATAACAAATTTGCGAGATTAATTGAAGAAAACAAGTTAAAAGGGGTGTTCAAAAACACAAGTTCAAGACGGAAAGGAGTTGAAAAAGATGAATTTGCAAGTGGATTTGAAAAAATGGGATTGCAAAGGGATTTCAAAAACCCAAAGGGAGTTAAAAAAAATGAGTTTCAAAAAAGAATTGTTTATGAGTGGAGTTGGAAAGCATCGAGTTTTTGAGAGGAGTTGAAAAAAAAATTGAGAACAGAGTTGAAGAAACACAAGTTCGTGAGGGAAGTTGAAAAAAATGAGTTTACGAGAGTTTAAAAGCATAGGTTTGAGAGGGGAGTTGAAAGATAGAAGATTCAGAATGGAGCCAAAAATATGTGAGTTCAAAAACACAAGTGAAGTTGAACAAAATTAGTTTGAAAGGAACGTTCAAAAACACGAGTATGAGAGGGAAATTGTACAACACAAGTTTGCATGTAGAATTGAAAAAAAATGAGATTGCAAAGGGAGTTCAAAAAAATAAGTATGAAAGAGAGTTCAAAAACACGAGTTTGTGCATGGAGACAAAAAAGCACGAGATTGAAAGGGGGGTTCAAAAACACGAGTTCAAGACAGAAGGGAGTTGAAAAATGACTTTGCGAAGGGAGATGAAAAAACTGTGTTTGTGAAGGGAGTCGAAAAACACGAGTTTGCTAAGGAAGTTGAAAAAATGAATTTACAATGCAGTTTAAAAAAATGAGTTTGGAAGAAGAATTTAAAAGCATTAGTTTGAGAGGGGAGTTGAAAAACAGGAGATTGAGATTGGAGAAGAAAAAATAAGATTACAAGGCAAGTTCAAAAACATGAGTAAAGTTGAACAAAATGAGTATGAAACAAACAATCACAAACACGAGTATGAGAGGGGAGTTCTACAACACGAGTTTGCATGTAGAATTGAAAAAAATGAGCTTGAAAGAGAGTTCAAAAACACGAGTTTGTGAGTGGAGATGAAAAAACATGAGTTTTGGGAGGGGAGTTTGAGATGGGTATTAAAAACAGGAGTAGGAGCTTGATAGAGGAGTTGAAAAATAACAAGTTTGCGAGATGAATTTAAATAAAACTAGTTTGAAAGGGGAGCTTAAAAACATGAGTTTGAGAGGGAAGGGAGTACAAGTGGAGTTTGCGAGGTGAGTAAAAAAAATATGAATTTGAGAGAGAATTGAAAAATACGAGTTTGCAAGTGGATTTAAAAAAAAAAAGGGGATTGCAAGGGGTGTTCAAAAACCCGAAAAGAGTTAAAAAAAAATGAGTTTGAGAATAGATTTTGTAGCGAGTGGAGTTGAAAAACAGGAGATTGAGAGTGGAGAGAAAAAATTAAGATTACAAGACACAAAATGAGTTTAAAAGGAACCTTGAAAAACACGAGTATGAGAAGGGAGTTGTACAACATGAGTTTACATGTAGAGTTGAAAAAAATGAGATTGCAAAGGGAGTTAAAAAAAATGAGTGTGAAAGAGAATTCAAAAACACAAGTTTATGAATGGAGATGATAAAACATGAGTTTGAGATGGAAATTAAAAACAAGATTAGGAGATTGATAGAAGACTTGAAAAATAATAAATTTGCGAGATGAATTGAAATAAAACTAGTTTGAAAGGGGAGTTTAAAAACACTAATTCGAGACGAAAGGGCATTGAAAAAATGAGTTTGCGAGGAAAGTTAAAAATATGAATTTGAGAAGGAGTTGAAAAACACGAGTTGAATTTGAGAGTGGATTTGAAAAAAAAATGGATTGCAAGGGGAGTTCAAAAACCCGAAGGGAGTTAAAAAAAATGAGTTTAAGAAGAGAATTATTGTAAGTGGAGTTGAAAAAATTGAGTTTTTGAGAGGAGTTGAAAAAATAAATTAGAAAAGAGTTGAACAACACGAGTTCGCCAGGGAAGTTAAAAAAATGAGTTTATGATGGAGTTTAAAAAAATGAATTTGGCAGGAGAGTTTTAAAACACGAGTTTGAGACGGTGTTGAAAAACAACAGATTGAGAATGGAGCAGAAAAAATAAGATTACAAGTGAGTTCAAAAACAAGAGTGAAGTTGAACAAAATGAGTTTGAAAAGAACGTTCATAAACACGAGTTTGAGAGGAGAGTTAAAAAACAAGAATCTGCAAGTGGAGTTGAAAAACACGAGATTGCAAGTGGAGTTGAAAAAAATTAGTGAAAGGGAGTTGAAAAACACGAGTATGTGCATGGAGACGAAAAAACACGAGTTTTGGGAAGAAAGTTAGAAGAAACATGAGTTTGAGATGGGAATTAAAAACAAGAGCAAAAGCTTGATAGAGGAGTTGAAAATAACAAATTTGCGAGATTAATTAAAGAATACTAGTTTGAAAGGGATGTTCAAAAACATGAGTTTGAGACGGTAAGGAGTTGAAAAATGAGTTTTTAAGGGGAGTTGAAAAAAACGAGTTTGCAAGTGGATTTGAAAAAAAGGGATTGCAAGGGGAGTTCAAAAACCCGAAGGGAGTTAAAAAAAAAGTTTGGGAAGAGAATTGTTAGTGGAATGGAAAAAATCGAGTTTTCAAGAGAAGTTGAAAAAACTAATTTGAGACAATTGGAAAACATGAGTTCGGCAGGGAAGTTGAAAAAATGAGTTTACGATGGAATTTAAAAAAATGAGTTTGGAAGGAGAGTTTAAAAGCACACAAGTTTGAGAGGGAAGTTGAAAAACGAGATTGACAACGGAACAGAGAAAATGAAATTACAAGGTAGTTCAAAAACATGAGTGAAGTTGAGAACAAAATGAGTTTGAAAGGAACGTTCAAAAACACGAGTTTGAGAGGAGAATTGGAAAACACGAGTTTTCAAATTGAGTTGAAAAAAATGAGATTGCAATGGAACTTCAAAAAAATGAGTTTGGAAGGGAGTTCCAAAACACAAGTTTGTGCGTGGAGACGAAAAAACACGAATTTTGGGAAGGAAGTTGAAAAAACATGAGTTTGAGATGAAAAATAAAAACAAGAGCATGAGCTTGATAAAGGAGTTGAAAAATAACAAATTTGCGAGATTAATTGAAAAAAACCAGTTCGAGACTAAAGGAAGTTGAAAAAATGAGTTTGTGAGGAGAGTTGAAAAAATATGAAATTGAGAGGGAGTTGAAAAGCATGAGTTTGAAAACAAAGTTGAAAAACACGAGTTTGAGATAGAGTTGAAAAAATATAAGTTTGTGACGAGAGTTGAAGAACACGAGCTTGCAAGTGGATTTAAAAAAAAACAGGATTGTAAGGGGAGTTAAAAAAAATGAGTTTGAGAAGAGAATTGTTTGTGAGTGGAGTTCAAAAAACAAATTTTAGAACAGAGTTGAAAAACACGAGTTTGCCAAGGAAGTTGAAAAAATGAGCTTACGATGGAGTTTAAAAGCATGAGTTTAAGAGAGAAGTTCGAAAAACAAGAGATTGAGAGTGAAGAGTAAAAAATAAGATTACAAGGTGAGTTCAAAAACACGAGTAAAGTTGTTATTTCAGTGGTTGAAGTGCCGGTCAGCATTGCTGGAGTAAGGTCCGGCTCTGTTTACGCACTTCTCTCGGCGAGAAGGAAAGATTTGAACAAAATGAGTTTGAAAGGAATGTTCAAAAACACGAGTATGAGAGGGGAGAATTACAATATGAGTTTGCATGTAGAGTTGAAAAAAATGAGATTGCAAAGGGAGTTCAAAAAACTGAGTGTGAAAGAGAGTTCAAAAACACGAGTTTGTGAGTGGAGGATGAAAAAAACTAAGTTTAAGATGGGAATTAAAAACAAAATCAGGAGCTTGATAGAGGACTTGAATAATAACAAGTTTGCGAGATGAATTAAAATAAAACTAGTTTGAAAGGGGAGTTCAAACACTAATTCGAGACGAAAGGGCGTTGAAAAAATGAGTTTGCAAGGAAAGTTAAAAAAATATAAATTTGAGAGGGAGTTGAAAAACACGAGTTTAAAAGTGGATTTAAAAAAAATGGATTGCAAGGGGATTTCAAAAACCTGAAGGGAGTTAAAGAAAAATGAGTTTGAGAAGAAAATTGTTCGAGTGGAGTTAGAAAAAATTGAGTTTTCGAGAGGAGTTGAAAAAAATAAATTTGAGAACACAGTTGAAAAACACAAGTTTGTCAGGGAAGTTGAAAAAATGAGTTTATGATGGAGTTTAAAAAATTGAGTTTTGAAAGAGAGTTTAAAAGCACAAGTTTTAGAGGGGAGTTGAAAAACGGGAGATTGATACTGGAGCAGAAAAAATAAGATTACAAGAGAGTTCAAAAACACGAGTGAAGTTGAACAAAATGAGTTTGAAATCAACGTTCATAACCACAAGTTTGAGAGAAGAGTTGAAAAATGCAAGTTTGGAAGTGGAGTTGAAAAAAATGAGATTGCAATGGGAGTTCAAAAAATGAGTGAGAAAGGGAGTTCAAAACACGAGTTTGTGCGTGGACACGAAAAACCACGAGTTTTGGGAGCTTGATAGAGGAGTTGAAAATAAAAAATTTGAGAGATTAATTGAAGAAAACTAGTTTGAAAGGAGGTGTTCAAAAACATAAGTTCGAGATGAAAAGGAGTTGAAAAAATGAGTTTGCGAGGGGAATTGAAAAACATGAGTTTGCAAGTGGATTTGAAAATAGGAGATTGCAAGGAGAGTGAAAAAACTCGAAGGGAGTTCAAAACAATAAGTTTGAGAAGAGAATTACTTGAGTGGAGTTGAAAAAAATTGAGTTTTCGAGAGGAGTTGAAAAAACAAATTTGAGAACAGAGTTGAAAAACACAAGTTTGCCAGAAAAGTTGAAAAAAACGAGTTTAGGAGAGTTTAAAAGCACGAGTTTGAGAGGGGAATTGAAAAATAGGTTATTGACAATGGAGCAGAACAAATAAGATTACAAGTGAGTTCAAAAACACAAGTGAAGTTGAACAAAATGAGTTTGAAAGAAACGTTCAAAAACACGAGTTTGCAAGTGGAGTTGAAGAAAATGAGATTGCAATGAGAGTTCAAAAAAATGAGCGTGAAAGGGAGTTCAAAAACGAGTTTGTGCGTGAAGAAAAAAACGGGTTTTGGGAAGGGGAAGTAGAAAAAACATAACTTCGAGATGAGACTTAAAACGAGATTGCAATAGGAGTTCAAAAAAATGAGTGTGAAATAGAGTTCAAAAACACGAATTTGTGAGATGAGACAAAAAAAACATGAGTTTGAGATGGGAATTAAAAACATGATCTAGAGCATGATAGAGGAGTTGAAAATAACAAGTTTGAGAGATGAATTGAAACACGAGTTTGAAAGGGAAGGGAGTACAAGTGTAGTTTGCAAGGGGAGTGGAAAAAATATGAATTTGAGAGTGAGTTGAAACACACGAGTTTGAGAAGAGAATTGCTTGAGTGGAGTTGGAAAAAATCGAGTTTTTGAGAGGATATGGAAAAAACAAATTTGAGAACAGAGTTAAAAAACACAAGTTCCCAGGCAAGTTGAAAAAATTGAGTTTAGAAGGAGAATTTAAAAGCACGAGTTTGATGGGGGAGTTGAAAAACAGGAGATTAAGAATGGAGCAGAAAAAATAAGATTACTAGTGAATTCAAAAACACAAGTGAAGCTGAACAAAATGAGTTTGAAAGTAACATTCAAAATGTAATACCCCGGAAAATTTAGGTGTTAATTTAACCTCTTTACGTTATTACTTTATTTTATTAATTCATGTGAAATGTTTGTTTTATATAGATTATCATTGTGGGAGAATTGCTTGTCTTTTATACATGCATATTGTCATTTTATGTGAATTGGTATAAATTGTGTATTATTTTTATTTAAATGTTTTGGGTTGGGCTAGGGAGGAATTTGGGCTAGGATGAGTGGGCTAAGGTTATGTTTAAAAGGATGGGCCTAGGGTTATAATAATATTGCCTTTGCTATATTTATTTTTTTTATTATTAATTTAATTTTTATTAGTATTAGGAAAAACAATAAATGAATAATTAAAACAAAAAGAAAAGAAAAGAAGAAGAATTAGGGTTTGCCGTTGTATTACGCACAGAACTAAAAGAGAGAAAACGAAAGAGAGAAGAGAGTGACGATCGGGTGAACCAGTTAATTCGTCAGGAAAATAAGGCAAGTTTAATTCTTCTCTTCCCCCTTGAATTCGTATGCATAGTCTAGGTTTGAGCATATATTTATATTAAAAAAATTTGTAATAAATTGCATGTTTATATTTTTCTGCTATTGATAAATTTTGTGAGATTAACTATGATGATTGTATGTATATTTAATGGATTTTGTTTCATGTAAGGTTATATGCATATGTGTTCATGAATATGTATATTGTGTTAAGGAAGAAATCATTTATTTATGCAATTTGTATGAAATAATTGTTTAGTTGTGAACCTACTGTGTTGGAATTTAATTTGTAAACAACTCTAGATCCTTAGGAAAACAGATCGTGAATTTATTGGGTTTTAAATTTTTGAATTTTGCGAAGAACCCTAGAACTTGTGAATTGGGGGTTTTTGATTCGGGTTGTTTCGGATGGGGCTTTTTGCACCAATACGTAGACGGCGTCGAGAGGAGAAGAATGGCGCAAAAATGGAGGCGAACGGTGGCCGGAGGAGGCCGGACCGTCGCCGGGAAGTCGCCGGCAGCGCGCTGTGCGCGCTGCTGGGCGCGCTGGGGAAGAAGCCCCAGCGCAGGGGCTTCCCCACGCGCCTGGCCGGCGCGTGCCGGCGCGTGGGGCCGGCGCCGGCGCCGGCCGGCGCCGGGAAAAATAGATTTGGGCCCCACTCGCGGGGGCCCACCCCTGGGTCCACTTTGGGCCCATTCCAATGTATTTTGATATTTTTTTTGAATTTTTGAAATTTTTGGAAAAACTTGAAAATTTGAAAAATCATTTTTTAAAAATACTTTCATGGTTCCAAAAATTCTGAAAATTTTACTGTATGATATTGGAGATTAAATACACTTAATTTTAAATTTTCAACTCAAAACACTTTTCCCTTGTTGACCAATTAATTTTTAACAGTACCCAAAAGCTGTCTTTTTCCTGTTTTGTAATTTTAGAAAATACTTTTACAACTCCAAAAATTCCCAAATTTTTACTGTAACTCTCTGGAGGTTAAATACACTTGGATTTAAAGTTTCAACTCAAAATGATCTTTCCTTGTTGCTCAATTGAATTTTAAAGTGTCAAAAAGCTGGGTTTTTCCCTTTTTGAAATTTTAGAAAATACTTCTGAAATTCCAAAAATTCCCTAAATTTTTATGTAACTGTTTAGAGATTAAATGACCTTGGGTTTAAATTTTCACCTCGATTTGAGCTTCCCTTGATGTTCAATCAATTTTTAAAGTGCCTAAAAGTTGGTTTTCCACCTTCTTTGGTTTATTAAAAATGTTTTTAAATTACAGAAAATTCCAGAATATTTTCTTAGTGTTCTTAGAAGTGAAATAGGCCCAGAAACCTAGGTAAAAGTATGTTTAGATCCCCTCGGAGATTTGAGTGCATTGGAGGTTGGTTTGAGTAATGGTTTCCTCTAATGGGAGTTAAGTTGTTTTGAGCATATCAATTGTGCTTATTATATATATAAATGCTCATGGGATACTTGATTTAGGTTCACTTGTGAATGATTTGTTATATGGGGATAATTGCATAGCTGATAGTTCAAATGGATAGTCTGTGCAAAATTAAAAGTCATAATACATCTTGTTTATTTATTATTTCATATTGGGAATGCATTTGTAATTTTATTTGGCATGTAAGGATTGCCCGGCGTGTCAGGATCGCCCATACCTAATAAGGTATCTATATTTTTATTTGGCATGTAAGGATTGCCCGGCGTGTCAGGATCGCCCATACCTAATAAGGTATCTATATTTTATTTGGCATGTAAGGATTGCCCGGCGTGTCAGGATCGCCCATCCCTATTAATGCATACATGCATCATAATCGACATATCATGATTGCATAGATTTCATTAAATACATACATGTGTATCTTGATTTGTGAACATAAAGAAGGGGATCATTTTTACATTGTAAGGGTTGTTGAGGAAATATTTGAGATGAGTTGTATCTTTAAAAGTATGAACTAAATAAGAAATAAACTGAGGGGTTGAACGTATAATTATCTGTTGTGTCCCTCATCTTGAGGGTATGTATATTAATTCTCTGATTGGGATGTAGTAGATAGAACTTGCTCGTGGGTTTAACCCACTTTGTTGATATTTCAGGTCCCAAGCAGTTTCCCCCGCGAGGATAGAGTACTAGGGTTGGGCTGTGACAAACATCTACTCTCACCAGTCTCAGGGTAGGAATCTACATTTTCTTCAGGAATAAAACTATGAACTCATTTAGAGGTTTTGGTTTTGGATTTTAATTTAAGTATTGAACTTTTATTTTCTTTCTGGTTAAGGGGTCCTTGGGTTACGGGACTTCCAAATTGTATTACCAGAATTTAATGATTTAATTATCAATTTATTTTAATTCAATGGGATTTCTGTTCAGCTTTTAGCAATTTTTCTATTTCTGTCCTTTGCATCTATGCTTGTTGCTATCAGTGGTTAATATTCCTCAGGTTTTGTGTATGAGACTGGCCACCTCATGCGCGAAATTTTCTGGGGGGTATTTCACAAAAACACGAGTTTGAGAGGAGAATTGAAAAACACGAGTTTGCAAGTGGAGTTGAAAAAAATGAGATTGCAATGCGAGTTCAAAAAATGGGTCTGAAAGGGAGTTCAAAAATACCAGTTTGTGCGTGGAGACAAAAAAACTCAAGTTTTGGGAAGGGAAAGTTGAAAAAACATAACTTTGAGATTAGAATTAAAAACAAGAGCAGGAGCTTGATAGAGGAGTTTAAAATAACAAATTTAGGAAATTAATTGAAAAAAACTAGTTTGAAAGGGGAGTTCAAAAACACGAGGTCAAGACGGAATGGAGTTAAAAAAATGAGTTTGCAAAGGGTGTTGAAAACAATGAGTTTCCGAAGGGAGTTAAAAAACACGAGTTTGCCAAGAAGTTGAAAAAATGAGTTTAGAATGCAGTTTAAAAAAATGAGTTTGGAAGGAGAATTTAAAAGCATGAGTTTGAGAGGGGAGTTGAAAAACAAGAGATTGAGATTGGAGAGGAAAAAATAAAAATACAAGGCAAGTTCAAAAACACGAGTAAAGTAGACCAAAATGAGTTTGAAAGGAACGTCCAAAAACATGAGTAGGAGCTTGATAGAGGAGTTGAAAAATAACAAGTTTGCGAGATGAATTGAAATAAAACTAGTTTGAAAGGGGAGTTCAAAAACACGAGTTTGAGAGGGAAGGGAGTACAAGTGGAGTGTGCAAGGTGAGTTGAAAAAATATGAATTTGAGAGGGAGTTGAAAAACACAAGTTTGCAAGTGGATTTGAATAAAAGGGATTGCAAGGGGTGTTCAAATACCTGAAGGGAGTAAAAAAAATGAGTTTGCGAAGAGAAATGTTTGTGAGTGGAGTTGGAAAAAACAAATTTGAGGAAAGAGTCAAAACACAAGTTCACCAGGGATGTTGAAAAAAAATAAGATTAGAAGAAGAGTTTAAAAAAGCACGAGTTTGAGAGAGTAGTTGAAAAACAAGAGATTGAGAATGGAGCAGAAAAATAAGATTACGAGTTCAAAAACACGAGTGAAATTGAACAAAATGAGTTTGAAAGTAATTTTCAAAAACACGAGTTTGAGAGGAGAGTTTTAAAACACGAGTTTGCAATTGGAGTTGAAAAATCTAAGATTGCAATGGGACTTCAAAAAAATGAGTGTGAAAGGGAGTTCAAACACACTTGTTTGTTCGTGGAGACAAAAAAACACAAGTTTTAGGAAGGGAAAGTTGAAAAAACATAACTTTGAGAAGAGAATTAAAAACAAGAGCAGGAGCTTGATAAAAGAGTTGAAAATAAAAAATTTGCAAGAATAATTGAAAAAAACTAGTTTGAAAAGGGAGTTGAAAAACACGAGTTCGAGACAGAAGGGAGTTGAAAAAATGAGTTTGCGAAGGGAGTTGAAAAAAACAAATTTGGGAACAAAGTTGAAAAACACGAGTTTGCTAAGGAGGTTGAAAAAACGAGTTTACAATGGAGTTTTAAAAAATGAGTTTGGAAAGAGAGTTTAAAAGCATGAGTTTGAGAGGGGAGTTAAAAAATAGGAGATTGAGTGGAGAGGAAAAAATAAGATTACAAGGTGGAGAGGAAAAAATAAGATTACAAGGTGAGTTCAAAAACACAAGTAAAGTTGAACAAAATGAGTTTGAAAGGAACGTTCAAAAACACGAGTATGAGAGGGGAGTTGTACAACATGAGTTTGCATGTTAGAGTTGAAAAAAATGAGATTGCAAAGGGAGTTCAAAAAATTGAGTGTGAGAGTTCCAAAATAGGAGTTTGTGAGTGGAGACGAATATACACGAGTTTTGGGAGGGGAGTTGAAAAAATATGAAAAACAAGAGCAGGAGCTTGACAGAGGAGTTGAAAAATAACAAGTTTGCGAGATGGATTGAAATAAAACTAGTTTGAAAAGGGAGTTCAAAAACACTAGTTTGAGATAGAGTTGAAAAAAAATAGAAGCTCGAGAGGGGGTTGAAAAACACGAGCATGCAAGTGGATTTCAAAAACTCGAGGGGAGTTAAAAAAAAATGAGTTTGAGAAGAGAATTGTTTGTGAGTGGAGTTGGAAAAAATTGAGTTTGTGAGGGAAGTTGAAAAAAAACAAATTTGAGAACAGAGTTGAAAAACATGAGTTTGTAAGGGAAGTTGAAAAACACGAGTTTACGAGGGGAGTTGAAAAACAAGAGTTCGCGACGGAAGCTGAAAAGCGCGAGTTTTAGGTATTGTTGAAAAAACTATTGAGTTTGCGAGGGGAGTTGAAAAATATGAGTTTGAAAAGGGAATTGCTTGTGAGTGGAGTAGGTAAAAGTCGAGTTTGCGAGGAGTTAAAAAAACAAATTTGAGAACGAAGTTGAAAAACACGAGTTTGCAGAAAAAGTTGAAAAAAGACGAGTTTACGAGGGGAGTTTAAAAAAAAAAGTTTCAAATGAGAGTTTAAAAGCACAAGTTTAAGAGGGGAGTTCAAAAACATGAGTGAAGTTGAACAAAATGAGTTTGAAAGGGAAATTTAAAAACACAAGGTTGAGAGAAGAGCTGAAAAAAGCGAGTTTGAGAAGGAAGTTAAAAAACACAATTTTAAGATAAAGTTGAAAAACACAAGTTTAAGAGGTGAGTTGAAAAACACGATTTTGCAAGTGGAGTTGAAAAAAATGAGATTGCAAGGTGAGTTCAAAAAATGAGTTTGAAATAAAGTTCAAAAACACGAATTTGTGAGTAGAGTTGGAAAAAAATTTGAGTTTGTGAGGGGAGTTAAAAAAAAATGAATTTGAGACCATAGTCAACACGAATTTGCGAGGGAAGTTTGAAAAAAAAACCTATTTTATGAGGGGAGTTTAAAAAAATGAGTTTGAAATGTGAGAGTTTAAAAGCACGACTTTGAGAGGGGAGTTGAAAAACAAGATTGAGAATGGAGCAAAAAAATGAGATTGCAAGGAGAGTTCAAAAGACAAGTGAAGTTAAACAAAATGAGTTTGAAAGGGGAGTTCAAAAACACGAGTTTCAGAGGTGAGTTGAAAAAAACAAGTTTGGGAAGGGGAGTCGAAAAACAAGAGTTTTCAAGTGGAGTTGAAAAAAACGAGATTACAAGGTGAGTTCAAAAAACTGAGTTTGAAAGAGAGTTAAAAAACATAGTTTGTGAGTGTAGTTAAGAAATGCAAGTTCAAAAAACAAGATTTGGAATAAGAAAAGTGATTTTGAATAAGAGGAGTTCAAAAAAGTGATTTTGATCAAGGCGAGTTCAAAAAATAGAGTTTGCACAAGTGTAGTTCTCAAAAAGTGATTATGCTAAAGAGTTCACAAAAATGATTATGCATAAGAGGAGTTCTAAGACAGTGATTTGGAATAAGATGAGTTCAAAAAATGTGATTTGAAATAAGTACCGTTCAAAAATGTGATTTTGATTAATAGGAGTTCAAGAAAGTGATCTGGAATACGAGAGTTCAAAAGAAGTAATTTGGAATAAGAGTTAAAAAATAATAATTTTGATTAATTGTAGTCTTTTTTAAAAAAAAGTGATTTTGATTAACAGTAGATCAAAAAAGTGATTATGAATAAGAGGTCAAAAAAGTGATTATGAACAAGAGGAGGTCAAATAAAGTGGTTTTGAATAAGAGGAATAACAAGTGTTCAAAATAAGTGATTTGGTATAAGAGGAGCACAAAAGTCAGAACTCTATTAGTATTAGTAGATCATTGGGAAATGATTAGGTATTAA
Source organism: Cornus controversa (assembly GCA_026545225.1). NCBI lineage: Eukaryota > Viridiplantae > Streptophyta > Magnoliopsida > Cornales > Cornaceae > Cornus > Cornus controversa. Next base: position 59,927,305 of record CM048845.1, read on the forward strand.
TGGAAGTTGATTTAGAAAAGTATTTTTGACTTTGAAGATTGTATTGGACTTGAAAATTAGATTGGAAATTGATTTACTAGAGCCAGGTTATTAGAGGAATAGTTCATGTGTTTGAGATTTTAGATCTACTAGAGAGAATTCACGTAGCCTACCACATTCATATGAGATTAAGGGAAGGATGATGATGAGAGCCAAGTTATTAGATTAGTATGGGGTAAAACTGTGCTTGAAATTGAAATGAAAAGGAGTTAATTAAAGTGTATTGAATTGAGAATCTAAAAGCTAGGACGGAAATTGATTTAGAAAAGTATTTTTGACTTTGAAGATTGAATTGGACTTGAAAATTAGATTGGAAATTGATTTACTAGAGCCAAGTTATTATATCTGCTAGAGCCTAGTTATTAGATTAGTATGGGGTAATTAGTCTATGTATTTGAGATTTTAGATCTACTAGAGAGAATTCTCATGGCCGACCCCATTCATATGGGATTAAGGCAAGGATGATGATGACAGCCAAGTTATTAGATTAGTATGGGGGTAAAAGTGAGGACTCTATTAGTAGATCATTGGGATAATGATTAGGGATTGATCAAAACTAAGATATAAACCTCAACGTAATTATGTATATAAGAGGATGGATCTAATTATCACATATATACGTAACAACTCAAGTGAAATATGCTAATTACCATGAAAATAGGACATGATTATCATCCAGACAATACTATACCAATCAAAAGAAGAAATAAAAGACCACTATCAAATTAGAAGTCAAATCAATCATCAACCAAAGCAATAACACAACCAAATAAGAAGCCAAATAAATCATGAACCAAAATAATAGCACAATACTATCTACTTCATGGATAGGAATGTCACAATCTGGGCCTACACATATGAGATAATGGTCGAGATTTTTGACATCTTCCATAACTAGTTGGTTTGAATATACTTGACTTTCTGCTCCAGCGAGGTATAGGAGAATTCAGAATCGTCTTGTTAGTTTCGAGCAGGTTGAAAATGAGGGTCTTGTCGTTGAGTGGTGGTCTAGATAGATTCATATGCCTGTCGGTTAATCACTTGCTCAAACCTGTAAACACCTCCTTTCTTTCCTAGTCTTTGACGACTCTTTGTTGCCGTCTGTTGAGGTATTCTATTATCTAACCTTCCTTTTCAAAAAGATAAGAATCAAGGAACTGATAGTCACTCTCGACCAACCCTAACCCACCAATGAAGGTATATTCCTGAAGGTACTCCCTTGGCAAGTTAAGGTGAGTGGAGCGAAAGTACCCTCCAAAGAGAGAGGGGCGAGGGGCTACATAAGGGGTGACACGACTTGATGAGCTAAGGTCAGGTTGATTCCTTGTCATTTTAGACTGAGTAGGCAAGTAGCTAATCTAACCTCTTCGGCTTTCCGCTTTTAGACTTCAACTTCCGCTAAAGTAGTGAGTGAAGTGACCTCTTCCTTTCCTTCCCCTTTCAGAGAAGACCTGTAGCTAAGTCGGTTGTTAATGACCTGCCTTGACACGACTTGATGAGCTAATTTCGGGTTGATTTCTTGCCACTTTAGACTAAGTAGGCAAGTAGCTAATCTAACCTCTTCGGCTTTCTGCTTTTAGACTTCAACTTGCGCTAAAGTAGTGAGTGAAGTGACCTCTTCCTTTCCTTCCCCTTTTAGAGAAGACCTGTAGCTAATTCGATTGTTAATGACCAGCCTTACTGACTGATTGACGCAGAATGGAAGTATAAGGGGTTATCAGCGTAAACCCTAAGAACACAAAAATTGGAATCCACCAGCACAATTAATTGTAAACTAAAGTAAAACTTTATTGATAAATTGATTGCCTTTGCCCTATGGCAGTACATGTATTTATAATAGAGAAATCATAATCCTAACAGGACTAGGAAACCTAAAAATAAAGGAAACTTGTAGAAATTTTAATCCTAACAGGAAAAGAAAATCTATTTCCAAATGAAACGAAAAAAGGAAAGAAAACATTAAAACAATAAAGGAAACTTGTAGAAATTCTAATCCTAACAGGAAAAGAAAATCAATTTCCAAAGGAAACGAAAAAGGAAAGAAAACACTAAAACAATAAAGGAAACTTATTATAATAGTTATTCTGACAACCGAGCGAAAAGTTATGCCCGTTTCTTCGGACCAACTCGTTTTGTCAATTTTCGGTCAATCTCTTCTTCAAACTCCAAAGCCAATTGTCCTACATCAGTCTTTCCCACCTGCGAAGAACTCGACCTCGAGTTATAATCAGTATAAAGCGGAACATCATCACTAAACTCATAAAGGTCAGCTACATTGAAAGTACGAGATATGTTCATATCAGCAGGCAAGTCAATCACATAAGCGTTGTCATTGATCTTCTTGATCACCTTGTACGGCCCATACTTCCTTGGCTTCAACTTGTTATAGGAACCAAATGGGAACATTTCCTTACGCAGAAACACCATAACCTGATCACCCTCAGTGAACAATTTCTCACGTCTCTTCACATCTGCTGCAGCTTTATACTTCGCATTCTTCTCCTCTAATCGCGCCTTTACTTCAGCCTGAACATCGCGAACTTGCTCAGCCAGGTTCTCAGCAGCAATACTTGTTCCAGTGACCTTGGGAAGACGTGCCAGGTCTAACGCATGCTTAGAAGGCTATCAATACACTAAAGCAAAAGGAGATTGACCAGTAGCAGTGTGAACTGCATTGTTATACGCAAATTCAGCTTATGCCAGAACTAAATCCCACTGTTTAGGCTTGTCACCACAAATGCACCGAATTAAATTCCCCAGTGTTCGATTCAGATTCTCAGTCTGCCCGTCGATTTACGGGTGCGCAGTGCTACTGAACTTTAGAGTAGTATCCATCCGCCGCCACAACGTAACCCAAAAATGGCTAAGAAATTTTAAATCCCTATCAGAGGTTATAGACTGAGGAACTCCATGTAAACGGACCACCTCACGAAAGAACAGTTGAGCCACATGTGACGCATCAGATGTCTTCCGACAAGGGATAAAATGTCCCATCTTGGAGAACCTGTCAACCACAACAAACACAGAGTCTACTCCACACTGAGTTAGTGGAAGACCCAAAACAAAATCCATCAACAAATCCTCCCATATGGCATTCGGTACAGGTAGAGGCATGTAAAGACCTGTATTCTGAGCCTGCCCCTTAGAAGTCTGACAAACATAACACTTGCGAACAAGGTTACCCACGTCGCGTTTCAACTAAGGCCAGTAATACCGCTCAGCTATCCCACTGATAGTTTTGTCACGCCCCAAGTGACCACTCAAACCTCCACCATGTAACTCTCGAATCAGCTTCTCCCTCAAAGAGCTCCGAGGAATACATAACTGATTACCATGGAACAAGTACCCTTCGACCAAATGGAATTCTCCCTCTGTCTGTCTAAGACCACATTTTTCCCATACCTCAGCGAAATCTTCATCCTCAGAATACAACTCTTTCAAGAACTCAAACTCAATAATCTCTTGCTGCATAGTGATCAGTAAACTCGCGCGTTGACTTAATGCATCTGCCACCTTATTCAGAATCCCAGATTTGTGTTTCAGCACGTAAGGAAACTTCTGCATATAGGTCGCCCACCGAGCATGCATATTACTTAGACTCCTCTGACTGTTTAGATACTTCAAAGCTTGGTGATCAGTGTAAAGAATAAATTCTCGTTGAATCAGATAGTGCTCCCAATGCTTCAGAGCACGGACAATAGCATAAAATTCTTGGTCATAGGTACTCCACTTTCGGCGTGCATCATTAAGTTTCTCACTGAAAAATGCCACTGGTCTCTTCTCTTGTGACAGAACTGCTCCAATCCCAATTCCACTAGCATCACACTCCACCTCGAATAGTTTCTCAAAACTGGGTAAAGCTAAAACAGGAGTAGTGCACAGTTTTTCTTTAATGACTGCAAAAGCTGTGTCGGCATCTTCACCCCACTAAAACTTACCCTTCTTTAAGCACTCTGTAATAGGAGCCACAATACTGCTGAAGTCCCTAATAAATCGACGATAAAACGTCGCCAACCCATGGAAACTCCTCACCTCTCCTACTGTCTTTGGTGTAGGCCAATCACGAATGGTTCTCACCTTTTCATCATCAACCATTATTCCCTCCGAACTGACCACATACCCAAGGATTAACAATCTTTCTGTCAGCCAACTGCATTTTTTAAAGTTGATAAACAGTTTATTTTCGGACAACACCTCTAACACAGCCCGTAGATGCTCCATATGATCTTTCTCACTCTGACTGTAAATCAGTATGTCATCAAAATAGACGACTACATATTTTCCAATGAAAGGTCGCAATACCTGGTTCATAAGCCGCATAAAAGTACTAGGCGCGTTGGACAATCCGAAAGGCATAACCAACCACTCGTAGAGTCCATCCTTTGTTTTGAAAGCCGTCTTCCATTCGTCACCAGGTTTGACCCGAATTTAATGGTATCCACTTCGCAGGTCGATCTTTGAGAACAACTTCGAACCCTCCAACATATCTAGCATGTCATCCAATCTCGGGATTAGAAAGCTGTATCTGACAGTTATCTTGTTGATCGCGCGACTATCAACACACATCCTCCAACTGCCATCTTTTTTTGGGACTAGTAACGCGGGAACAGCGCAAGGACTCATGCTCTCTCGAATGAACCCCTTCTGCAATAATTCTTTCACTTTAGCCTGTAAAATCTGATTCTCCTTGGGACTCATCCGATAGTGTGGCAAATTTGGTAAGCTTGCTCCCGGAACTAAATCAATATGGTGCTGAATATCTCTCAACGGTGGAAGATTATTTGGTAACTCTTCAGACACCAACTCACTGAATTCAGTCAACAAGGACTGCACCTCCTCGGGTAACACAACTCTCTGCTCTTCCTTGCCTTCTATCACTAGAGCTCGCACAACCACAACATGTACCTCCTGTGCCTCCTTAACTTCAGATTCCAACTCAGTTATTGATGTGACTAAAGAGACTAAGGACTGCTCTTCTACTGTGGCTTTAGTTGAGCCACCACCGGAACTCTGCTTCGGAACCATTGCAATCTTCCTGCCATCCCAACTGAAAACACAAACATTGTCGCGCCCCCTGTAGGTGATATCCACATCAAACTGCCATGGTCGTCCCAATAACACGTGACTAGCATCCATGTCGACTACATCGCAGACCACCTCATCTCGGTAATGCTGCCCGATTGAAATAGGAACTTTACACACCTCCGTCACGTTCGCTTTAGGCCCCTTCTGAATCCACCCAATCGCATACGGCTTTGGATATTTTTTTGCCTGTAGCTTCAGGTGTTCCACTAGTTTTCTAGACACAAAATTCTCACAACTTTCACTGTCAACAATTAAATCACAGACTTTGCCCTGGACACTACAGCAAGCCTTAAAAATATTGTTTCTTTGTGAGAAATCCTCTAGCTTCGTTGAACACATGACTCGCTGAATCACAAAGTTGACATGCTCTCCCTGTTCTTCCGCAATTTCTGCACCATCCAGGAATTCGTCAATGCCTACTCCTTCTTCAACATCCTCGTCGTTTTCCCCAATATCCACAAAATTCACTGGTTTTCTGGCTGGACATTCATTCGAACGATGGCCTGGTTGGCCGCACCTGTAGCACTTCAAATTGCCTATTTTAGCATATGGGTTTGGCGCCATCCGTGGGGCTTCCTTCGTAGCTGCTGCTGTCGGACGCATCCTAGCATGGTTATTACTAGAAGACAAACCCCTTTGAGTTTCATCTGTAGCAGTTTGAGACTAATAATTCTGCCCATCGCCTGGTGGAAATCTGCTCCTGTTTGCAACTGCATTGGACGTCCCAGCTGTGTCCTTCTTGTAGTAAGAAAGTCGATTGGATGCCTTCTCCATTAACTCTGCTTTCAAGGCCATGTTTTGCGCCTCATCCACTGTCCAAACAACTTGCAGTCCAATTTTGTCTCGAATGGTAGACTTCAATCCTGTTAAGTATCTGGAAACCTGTTGTCCCTCAGTCTCATTCAGGTTGTTACGAACTGACAGTCTGGTCCACTCCTCAGTATAATCCGCAACAGTCCTATTACCCTGCACACAATTCTGGTAATTCTGGAAAATAAATTGCTCATAATCTGGAGGTAAAAACCTGCTCATCAGAAGTTGTTTCATTCTCCTCCAGGTTCGTATAGGAGCCTTGCCTTGTCGTCGCCTATCATTTTGCAACTTCTCCCACCAAACAGCAGCCCCGCTTCTCAACTTATATGCCACCATCTTGACTTGTCGATCCTCCGTAACTTCAGTCATCTCGAAAAACCTCTTAACCTCAGAAATCCAATCCAGAAATTCTTCAATCTGCAATTTACCATGGAACAGCGGTATATCTGCGCGTATTCTATAGTCAGGTTGATTTTGGTTTCGATTTTGTTGACGAATCCCTTGGTGACCCGCAACGTCCTCATCAGAGTCTTCATCACTCAAATATTCGAACTGCTCGTGTCTCGCCGCTCTAGGCGGATGTCCACCTCCAGGGCGGCCAAGGGCAACTCCCTCGACTCTAACTCTGTTGGCAGGGGCTTGAGCGTTACCAATAGGGATGTCGGGATTAGGCTGCCGCTCCATCAGTTGCTGTAACGTGGCCGTCAACCTCTCCATCGCCTGTCGCTGCTCGTTAATCACTTCCCATATATCTGCATCCCTACGACCAGCGTCGCCAGGGTTAACTCCTCCGTCTTCGTTGTTGACCATCGTACAAGGCAAATCCTTAGGCTCTGATACCACTTAACGCAGAACAGAAGTATAAGAGGTTACCAGCGTAAACCCTAAGAACACAGAAACTGGAATCCAACAGCACAATTAATTGTAAACCAAAGTAAAACTTTATTGATAAATTGATTGCCTTTGCCCTATGGCAGTACATGTATTTATAATAGAGAAATCATAATCCTAACAGGACTAGGAAACCTAAAAATAAAGGAAACTTGTAGAAATTCTAATCCTAATTACAGGAAAAGAAAATCTATTTCCAAATGAAACGAAAAAAGGAAAGAAAACATTAAAACAATAAAGGAAACTTGTAGAAATTCTAATCCTAACAGGAAAAGAAAATCTATTTCCAAAGGAAACGAAAAAAGGAAAGAAAACACTAAAACAATAAAGGAAACTTATTATAATAGTTATTCTGACAACCGAGCGAAAAGTTATGCCCGTTTCTTCGGACCAACTCGTTTTGCCAATTTTCGGTCAATCTCTTCTTCAAACTCCAAAATCAATTGTCCTACATCACTGATCCACAAGTGGGTCAAGTGGAACATGGCATGACATTAATGTGAAGTCAAGGGAGTTGAGCGAAGAGCTTCTCTTGAAAGAAGCTTGAGTGAAATGGCTTGGACGTTGTGGACGCTAGTTCTCATCCGTTGTTCTCTCTTAACGTCCGATCTTACCAATCCTGTCTTTAAGGAAGTCCCCCTAACTTTGATTTAGGGGGTTAACCCTTACTTGTCCAATGGATCGAGTTGGTTTGTTCCGGTTAATAAGCTTGACTACCTTCCCTGCCCTGGTAGCTCTTCAAGTGAGTTTTGTTTCCTCCCGAATCGAGAGACCCAGGGCACTTTTCCTTCACTCTATTCCAGAGTGCTGAGCTCTAAAGTCGGGCTTTCTTACTAAAGCTAAAGTCCGGCCAGTTCCAAGTGTTTTCTTTTCCTGCATTCCTTCCTAAATGCAGGATTGGGTGGGTTAAGTTGATCCCTCTTTCCTATGAGTTACATCTTCTCGAGGGAAGTTGCTTGGTTTTCCTTTATGGTTGGACCAAGATTCTTCCCTCAAGGGCTTAATTTTTTCAGTTCAATACAAATAATAGAACAGATTACAACTCTAGATTACCTCACCAACATGAATGATATAGAATCATTGCAAAAGATAAGAATGTCAAATATCTACATAAAGAAAATCAGCACAATTCATGAGACAGACTAAAAAACTAGATTACATCACCAACATGAATAATATAGAATCATAACTACAAAAACAACACAAATAGATCAATCAAAAGAAAGGTAGAACACGAGAGAAAAAATTGGCCCCTGTTATCATGAAAAATAAACAATGTGTAGTCTAAGGACATACATTCAAACCATGTCACAAAATAATAAAACAAACTAGAGAAGTGAAAACAACATTTAAAACAATCATAGCTTGAGCAAAGACGGTGCTTACCAGAATGGAGAATTTAAAATGTGAAGAACCAGCACCCTTTGCACAGCTGCTTAAGGTGCTCCAACAGCTTTTGCAATAGATCCTCATGTTGGATGAACTTGAACAATAAAAATCTAAGACATGCAGTAACCCTACAATGAAAGTTCAAGACTAAAATTAGATAAATGTACTAGCACATTTAAGCCCCTTTATTTCATCATATTAGGAAGAAAAGCAAAAAAAAAATGCAATCTTAATATTCAAAAGGCAAAGCAATTTTAAACAATGATGCTCTAAAGTTTACTACGTGGAAGAGGTTAAAAAAGTAGACACTACAGCTTATAAAAGTATAGCACCATAATACACAAGTTGTCTACATGATGTTAAAAAATTATATATGCAAGTTTCTGATAAGGGGTTGTGAGCAATTTAGATTTAGATTTTTCAGTGAGTGGTTTTGAAAAGAAAAAAAAAATAGAAAAAGAAAAGGAGAGGGAGAGGAACATTGAGCTTGGGACAATTCACCTAAAATGAGGTCTTCATCGAGTCAAGCTAATCAGACTACTGTCATAATGATGGCCTAAGACCCACTCTCAGGAGGCCGCACCAACCAACTTCATAAATCAAGTTGGCCCAGAGCAACATTGAGCTTGGGACAATAGGCCTTGGTGACTCCTAATCTGACATGTGCGGCATTGATAAGATGGATAATATTTATTAAATTTGTATTTATTCTCTTTTTCTAAGACTGAGGATTGAGACAAAGACCATGATGAAAGCAAAAAAAAATGTTTAGTAGTCCCAACTCCTAACACAAAAAAAATAAAATGATATATACCCTCAAAATTAGCATTATCAGAGAATGACTACCATGGACAAATTATTAGGGTCTTCCAGAATCTTAGCATCAGGATTAAGAATAACAACCAAGATCTTCCATCTGAGGTTGTATGAATGAACTGATATTTCACTCCTAAGTCCTAACAATGAAAGATAGGAGAGGAGTTCACTTAATCTAGAAGGATCTTGGAGCTACCTATTACCTTCATTCAATCTAAATGGAACTTGGAGCTATCTAATACCCCAAAACGAAATGATTAAAGGATTGAAGGTTGAAAAGTATGTGATTTCAATAACTCGTAGAATCACCACAATGGTGACTACCATGGACAAATCATAAGGGCCTTCCACAGTTCCACTAGCACATTTTGTTACCATTATAAGGTCTAGCCCCAAGTTAAAACCAATCCCCAACATTTTTTAAAAAAAACTGATTAGAATAACATTTCTGACTCCAAAAAAATCATCTTTCACACGATTTCTTTTTGTGCATACAAAGAGCTTAATCTTTTCCACTGGGGAAGCTAACTTTACGTAATTTAGAAGTGTGAGACTAGATGGGAAAAAATACCATATGCAATATTTAAGGAGGGATATTCATGCAATTTTGTCCCTCTACTTACTAATACTTTCAATTACTGAGAGAAATTAACATCACAAAGTTACATGAATACCCCCACATTAATCTTGCTCATAATTATTTTTTTTTACCTTGACAATAAAATAAACTCGCACACCCACTTGAGAAGATATTGGGTGAGCCAGAAATACCACGTCATAGGTATGCTCACGTAGTGAAAATGTACAATTTCAACAAATTTCAGTTGGTTAAGAGCGATTTTTATATATATGTAGGTGAGACCAATTTTATTGAATATTGCATTTTTATTGGATGGACATACTAATGACATGGGACGTGGTATGCCCAGCTCACCCAATATCTTCTCAAGAGGTTTTGTGATTTTATTGTCAAGTCAAATAAAAAGAAGAAGAAGACTAAAAATAAAAGAAAAGAAAAACATATTACCCCTATTTGCTAAGTATGACTTTAGCCTTTCATATGTTGAGAATTGGATGTCAACATGACTTATCCCAGCTAATGAAGCCCAAAGACCACTATTTAAACCACAAAAATAAAATTATGACAACAAAATATATTGCATAGAAAGACGTATCTAGGAAATTTCACGGTATAGTAACTATGCTTTCAAATTGTTCTTAGTTGATTAAGCTATAGATATAATGGAATTTGGTGTTCGTATCTAGTTCAATTGGTAAAAGAGAACAAGAAACATTTTTTTTTTTGGTAAGGTAAGTAAATATATTGATAATTGAATATACATGCAAATTCTCAAAGTAGAGAAACCATAAGGCTTTGTGGCCTGAAACATAACCTTTTGATCAACTGAACATAAACCAAAAAAGAGCATAAGGTAAACAAAAAAAATAAACCAGTAGCAGCTTGGCATCTCATGGAAGTAACTTAAAGAGGAAAGAAAAGCAAACACTTAGAAAGGAAACTGAGCTTAAAAAAAATCTGGTGGTTTCTTTGGTGGCCTAAGAGTTGAGCTTGGGAGATGTCAAGTGGCTGCTAGTTTCGTTTTTGAATGAGCATGAGTGCAATCTTAGTGTGATTGTTCCATGGATACACTGGATGATACTCTGGGTAGTGGAAGCTTTGTTATTGATCATTTTACAGTTTCTTTCATTCCAAATGAAGTAGACACAGGCTGCAAATCACTGGATGCTTTATGGAAGGGATCATGAAGGCAAAAATCTCTAAATTTGCATTTTTGATATTTAGGTAAGCACTGACCTGTACAACCCTCGCACTCCTTCTTCGTGTGCAATCCTTCTCAATGCACAGAGAACACTATTGTAAGGAACCACACCTGGCCTCATTCCCTCTGTCTAAACAAGGAGAAAAATAAATGAATGTCCAGAGAGATACTAAATGCTAATAGCATAATTTTAAAGTGAAATAGTCAATTAATAAGTTCTGCAAATCCATAAGAAAAAAGGTCATCAGAATGATTATCAGTGTCTATTAGTACTTCTTAAGGTATGTAATCTTCTTTTCCTAAAAAGCCTTCAATTTTGAAATTGTTGTCAAATAACCACCAAGAGCTTAGCTCTATGGGTACTTCCCTATTCTTCAAGTGGAAGGATGACGGTGCAATTCCTCGTAAGAGCGATTTTTATATATATGTAGGTGAGACCAATTTTATTGAATGTTGCATTTTTATTGGGTGGATATACTAATGACACGGGACGTGGTATGCCCGGCTCACCCAATATCTTCTCAAGAGGTTTTGTGACTTTATTGTCAAGGCAAATAAAAAGAAGAAGAAGACTAAAAATAAAGGAAAAGAAAAGCATATTACCCCTACTTGCTAAGTATGACTTTAGCCTTTCATATGTTGAGAATTGGATATCAACATGACTTATCCCAGCTAATGAAGCCCAAAGACCACTATTTAAACCACAAAAATGGAATGATGACAACAAAATATATTGCATAGAAAGATGTATCGAGGAAATTGAATGGTATAGTAACTATGCTTGCAAATTGTTCTTAGTTGATTAAGCTTTAGATATAATGGAATTTGGTGTTCATATCTAGTTCAATTAGGAAAGGAGAACAAGAAACTTCATTCTGCAAAGCACTAGATGTTTTATGGCAGGGATCATGAAGTTAGAAATCTCTAAATTTGCACTTTAGATATTTAGGTAAGCACTGACCTGTACAACCCTCACACTCCTTCATGTACAATCCTTCTCAATGCAGAGAGAACACCATTGTAAGGAACCACACCTGGCCTCATTCCCTGTGTCTCAACGAGGAAAATAACTGAATGTCCAGAGAGATACTAAATGCTAATAGCATAGGACAATACTTACCTACTCACCGGTGTGTAGATGAGCCCTCCTGACCACTAATGTATCCCAATAAAAAATCAACACATCAGTTTTAATTACAAAATTAAATTTAAAATGCAATAAATAAGTATAATAAATGAGGTTTAAAATGCAATAAATAAGTATAATAAATGAGATTGACCTCATTTATTATACTTATTTATTACACTTTAAAACTGACGTGTTCAATTTTTATTAGGACACATCAGTGGTTAGGAGGACTCACCTACATACTGGTGAGTAGGTAAGTATTATCCAGCAGCATAATTTTAAAGTAAAATAGTCAATTAATATGTTTTGCAAATCTACAAGAAAAAAAGTCATCGGAATGATTACTAGTGTCTATCAGTGCTTCTTAAGGTATGTAATCTTCTTTTCCTAAAAAGCCTTCAAATTTCGAAATTGTTGTCAAATTACCACCAAGCGCTTAGCTCCAATGGGCACTTCCCTACTCTTCAAGTGGAACGATGATGGTTCAAGTCCTCCTAAGGGGCAACTGTGGGTGTGTGCTGCTTACCAAAACAAGAAAAGATAAAAGAATAAGAAATTGTGCGCACAAACTGACACCGGACAGAATAGTGATTATTTTGTAGTCTAATGGCAACAGAAAGAATGTACGAAAATTGCCCAAACATTCAGAGAAAAGTCTCTGGTATTCAATATTATTATTCAAAATCAAAAGTATCTCAGAATTAACCTACAAGCCGGGTTATATAACTGAACTTCATTAACATTACCAAAAATAGCAGGATTTCAAAAATCGTGCCAAAATAAAATACGAAATAAAAAAAGAAAGTTGTCAAAAATCTGGCTCAAATTAAGCCCAGAATCTCTTCCTAATCAACAAAATAAATATTGCTAAAAAAGAAAAGAAATAACTAAAATTAAGAGTTCGGAAGAAAAAACAGTGTATTTTGGCCTCGAAAAAATACACACGCAGTGTAGCTGTTCCAGCATGGAAGGGAGAGAGAATGTTAGAGAGAGAAAGAGAGGAGAAGCCGAGGAAGAGGGGTTGTTTGTGTCGGCTGGTGTTTGGCCAAGGTGGGTTCGTAGCTGATCATGGTGGCTGTTCCAGCGTGGGTCGTCACGGCTGGTGCATGGCCATGGGTTGAGGTGACTTGATGAAGAAGGTGGGTTGCTTCATGGCTGGCAGCGGTTGGTGGTGTTCGGTCCTTCACGGTGGTTGGTAGCGGCTGTGTTGGGAATGACGTTGAGAGGTGGTGGTTGGCCATAGAGTTGGGCGAACGATGGTATTGTGGGTGGTGATGCCCGACGGTGGTTTTCTTGGCCAGAGAGGATGGAAGTTGGTGGTGGAGTTCAACGGTCCATGGAGGTGGCAGTTGGGTTGTTTGGGTGGCCATGGGTTCAATTAGGCATGGCAGCAGCCATGGCAGCGTGGTGGTTTTCAACGACGAATTTGCCGATTGGTGATGGCTGTTGTTTGGTTCGAATGTTGGAGATGGTGGTTCTAGTGGCGGTCCGTTGAGGTGGTGGTCTTCTTGGCCGTGACAAGGTAGTCGATGCGGGTCTGTGGTGGCCGAAAATGGGTTTTTCATGTGGCCGGCAGTAACTGTCGTGGAAGAGATGATGGCGGTTACTTGAGGCTGAAGTTGTTGGGTAGTTTTTTGGTGAACAGTGTGTGTTTTTTTTGGGGGGGGGGGAAGGGGGGCAGTTGGTGTGGCAACACGTGCATAGATTGAGCTGAAGTTAGGCATTGGGCTTGGTGAGGCTTACATGTTCGTTTTTGATAAAATATATATGTTGCTTCTATTTGGGCTGCGAGGAACAATAGTTGAATCGAAGAACAAATTGATTTTCATGAATTAATTCCGCAAGTTGGTGCTTCAATCGGGCCATGATTTGGTCCTAGAAATAGGCAATGAGCTGCCTATTAGCATGGTTTGGATTGGGGTTGCATTTGTGATGGGCCTCCATTTACGAATTGGGTTTAGTGAATTGGACTGGGCCGAAAGTTAAAATAGACCCAGTATCGATTTAAATGAAATAGGTTGTTGGTTTGGGCTTAATTTGACATTAGACCGGGACAAAATTGTGACTTTTGGAATTCTAGATTGCTAATGGATTCGCGGGCTTTCGGATAAAAACCCGAGACAAGTTGATACTTGCTCTTTTCGCCTATTCGTATATTTAATTTACTGTGTGTTCATATATTTGTGCATGCGTGAATTATTGTGTATAAATTTATATGTCTAAATATATAGATAAATTAGATGTGTTTGCATTTATTAAATACTTACTTACATTAAAATATATATATATAGAACTCAATATTAGAAATATTTATCAAAACAAAAAGACCTCAATAACAGAAAAACACACATTGAGAAGTGAACAGCATTGTAAATAACCAACCATGAGAATCAAGTAGGCCTTTAAGATGTCCATAGACTGTAAAGTACACCTACATATAAATGAAAATTTCCAGCACTAATAAATTCACCAAATATCTATCTAGTTACTACCATTAACTAAACCTGAACATACAAGAACCCCAAAGAATAAGATATATATGCGTGTGTATATATATCATACCTTAAAAATAAATTCACCAAAGATCCATCTAGTCACTGCCATTAATTAGGCCTTAAACATAACTGAAACATATATGCATGAACAAATATAGATAAAATACAACTTAAATCTGAAAGCTGTCCTAATAATTTCACAAGCACAAACGCAATATGAGAAGGTCAATATATATTTATTGTATATAGATGTCAATAATTTCACAAGCACTTCAAAGAACGAAAAGAATTCAAACACAAACACAATATAAGAAGGTCAATATATATTTATTGTATATAAAGGTCAACAGAGCGTACGGCTTTGATATTCACGTCGAAAAACTTGTTGACTCTCTTGGACTTGTCGATGGCCAAGGAGTCAAGATGCAACTTGTTGGATGTTGATGGAACCTTGTCGCCACCAAGAAAATTTGATTTCAGGTTTCTTATACTCCGATGTTGTGACGGTGGTGTCAGCCGTCGGAGTTGTTGGTGGAGAGAGAGCTTAAGTGTGAACAATGAATGTGATCGGCGATGAGTCTAGTTACAGTGAGAGAGTGAAACGGAAACAGAGTAACACATATCTCGGATCTTGATGGAACCTTGTAGGCCCCAAGAAAGTTTGATTTCGGGTTTCTTGTACTCCGATGCCGTGGCGGTGGTGTCAGCCATCGGAGTTCTTGATGGAGAGAGAGCTTAAGCATGAACAATGAATGTAATCGGCGATGAGTCTAGTTACAGTGAGAGAGTGAAACGGAAACAAAGTAACACATATCTCTCTTTATATTTATATAGGCGCTTATATAGCCGTTAATTAAGAACACGCAAAACGTACCGACTTACTTTACCATACGGTATAAACAGAAGTAGAATAAAAAATATCTACTTATATATATATTATATTATTATTTTTAGAGAATCCATATGCGAAATAAAAAATTAAAATATCATTCCTAAGTAAATACATTTAAAATATTATTATTTTCATTTCATACTTTTTAATTTATTAAAGTTTTTTTATTCACGTGTATTGAACGTTCTTTTTACTAGTCCTTATAAATGACAGTACAATTTATAATATTTAAATACACTTAATTGAATTAAAAAATATTTTCAAATAACTTTTTCTATTTTCAAAAAATTGTCTTAAAATGTATTCTTACAAAAATAATTTATAATATTTATATACACTTTAAAAAACTTAATTGAATTAAAAAATATTTTTTAGTAGGTTATTGATATTCATTTTTCGCTAGTCTCCTCAGCCATTTTACTCTTTCTTTTGTTTAAAATAAAATTATAAAAAAGATTTTAAATCACAAATTACTTGATTTGACATTAGATCGGGACAAAATTGTGGCTTTTGGAATTCTGGATCGGTAATGGATTCGCGGGCCTTCAGATAAAAACCCGAGACAAGTTGATACTTGCTCTTTTCGCCTATTCGTATATTTAATTTACTGTGTGTTCATATATTTGTGCATGCGTGAATTATTGTGTATAAATTTATATGTCTAAATATATAGATAAATTAGATGTGTTTGCATTTATTAAATACTTACTTACATTAAAATATATATATATAGAACTCAATATTAGAAATATTTATCAAAACAAAAAGACCTCAATAACAGAAAAACACACATTGAGAAGTGAACAGCATTGTAAATAACCAACCATGAGAATCAAGTAGGCCTTTAAGATGTCCATAGACTGTAAAGTACACCTACATATAAATGAAAATTTCCAGCACTAATAAATTCACCAAAGATCCATCTAGTTACTACCATTAACTAAACCTGAACATACAAGAACCCCAAAGAATAAGATATATATGCGTGTGTATATATATCATACCTTAAAAATAAATTCACCAAAGATCCATCTAGTCACTGCCATTAATTAGGCCTTAAACATAACTAAAGCATATATGCACGAACACAGATAGATAAAATACAATTTAAATCTGAAAGCTGTCCTAATAATTTCACAAGCACAAACGCAATATGAGAAGGTCAATATATATTTATTGTATATAGATGTCAATAATTTCACAAGCACTTCAAAGAACAAAAAGAATTCAAACACAAACACAATATAAGAAGGTCAATATATATTTATTGTATATAAAGGTCAACAGAGCGTACGGCTTTGATATTCGCGTCGAAAAACTTGTTGACTCTCTTGGACTTGTCGATGGCCAAAGAGTCGAGATGCGACTTGTCGGATGTTGATGGAACCTTGTCGTCCCCAAGAAAATTTGATTTCAGGTTTCTTATACTCCGATGTTGTGGCGGTGGTGTCAGCCGTCGGAGTTTTTGGTGGAGAGAGAGCTTAAGTGTGAACAATGAATGTAATTGGCGATGAGTCTAGTTACAGTAAGAGAGTGAAACGGAAACAGAGTAACACATATCTCGGATCTTGATGGAACCTTGTCGGCCCCAAGAAAGTTTGATTTCGAGTTTCTTGTACTCCGATGCCGTGGCGGTGGTGTCAGCCATCGGAGTTCTTGGTGGAGAGAGAGCTTAAGCATGAACAATGAATGTAATCGGCGATGAGTCTAGTTACAGTGAGAGAGTGAAACAGAAACAGAGTAACACATATCTCTCTATATATTTATATAGGCACTTATATAGCCGTTAATTAAGAACACGCAAAACGTACCGACTTACTTTACCGTACGGTATAAACAGAAGTAGAATAAAAAATATCTACTTATATATATATTATATTATTATTTTTAGAGAATCTATATGCGAAATAAAAAATTAAAATATCATTCCTAAGTAAATACATTTAAAATATTATTATTTTCATTTCATACTTTTTAATTTATTAAATTTTTTTATTCACGCGTAATGAACGTTCTTTTTACTAGTCCTTATAAATGTCAGTACAATTTATAATATTTAAATACACTTAATTGAATTAAAAAATATTTTCAAATAACTTTTTCTATTTTCAAAAAATTGTCTTAAAATGTATTCTCACAAAAACAATTTATAATATTTATATACACTTTAAAACACTTAATTGAATTAAAAAATATTTTTTTAATAGGTTATTGATATTCATTTTTCACTAGTCTCCTCAGCCATTCTACTCTTTCTTTTGTTTAAAATAAAATTATAAAAAAGTTTTTAAATGACAAATTACTTGATTTGACATTAGGCTGAGACAAAAATTTTGGCTTTGGAATTCTGGATCGGTAATGAATTCGCGGGCTTTCGGATAAAAACCCGAGGCAATACGTGAATTATTGTGTATAAATTTATATGTCTAAATATATATATAAATTGGATGTGTTTGCATTTATTAAATACTTACTTACATTAAAATATATATATATAGAACTCAATAATAGAAATATTTATCGAAAAAAAAAAAGAACTCAATAAGAAAAAAACACACATTGAGAAGTGAACAACATTGTAAATAACCAACCATGAGAATCAAGTAGGCCTTTAAGATGTCCATAGACTGTGAAGTACACCTACATATAAATAAAAATTTCCAGCACTAATAAATTCACCAAAGATCCATCTAGTTACTACCATTAACTAAACCTGAACATACAAGAACCCCAAAGAACAAGATATATATGCGTGTGTACATATATCATACCTTAAAAAGAAATTCACCAAAGATCCATCTAGTCACTACCATTAATTAGGCCTTAAACATAACTGAAACATATATGCATGAACACAGATAGATAAAATACAATTTAAATCTGAAAGCTGTCCTAATAATTTCACAAGCACAAACGCAATATGAGAAGGTCAATATATATTTATTGTATATAGATGTCAATAATTTCACAAGCACTTCAAAGAACGAAAAGAATTCAAACACAAACACAATATAAGAAGGTCCATATATATTTATTGTATATAGAGGTCAACAGAGCGTACAGCTTTGATATTCGCGTCGAGAAACTTGTTGACTCTCTTGGACTTGTCGATGACCAAAGAGTCGAGATGCGACTTGTTGGATGTTGATGGAACCTTGTCGCCCCCAAGAAAGTTTGATTTCGGGTTTCTTATACTCCGATGTTGTGGCGGTGGTGTCAGCCGTCGGAGTTTTTGGTGGAGAGAGAGCTTAAGCGTGAACAATGAATGTGATCGGCAATGAGTCTAGTTACAGTGAAAGAGTGAAACAGAAACAGAGTAACACATATGTCGGATCTTGATAGAACCTTGTCGGTCCCAAGAAAGTTTGATTTCAGGTTTCTTGTACTCCGATGCCGTGGCGGTGGTGTCAGCCATCGAAGTTCTTGGTGGAGAGAGAGCTTAAGCATGAACAATGAATGTAATCGGCGATGAGTCTAGTTATAGTGAGAGAGTGAAACGGAAACAGAATAACACATATCTCTCTATATATTTATATATGCGCTTATATAGCCGTTAATCAGCGTTAAGAACACGCAAAACGTACCGACTTACTTTACCGTACGGTATAAACAGAAGTGGAATGAAAAAAATCTATTTATATATATATTATTTTATTATTTTTAGAGAATCCATATGCAAAATAAAATATTAAAATATCTTTCCAAAGTAAATACATTTAAAAGATTATTATTTTCATTTTATATTTTTTAATTTATTAAAGTTTTTTTATTCACGTGTAATGAACGTTCTTTTTACTAGTCCTTATAAGTGTCAGTACAATTTATAATATTTAAATACACTTAATTGAATTAAAAAATATTTTCAAATAACTTTTTCTATTTTCAAAAAATTGTCTTAAAATGTATTCTTACAAAAACAATTTATAATATTTATATACACTTTAAAACACTTAAATGAATTAAAAAATATTTTTTAATAGGTTATTGATATTCATTTTTCACTAGTCTCCTCAGTCATTCTACTCTTTCTTTTGTTTAAAAGAAAATTATAAAAAAGTTTTTAAATCACAAATTACTTGATTCTTTCATTTTTAATACTATAATTGTCGTTCTATTTTAAAATTAAGATGTTTCCATTCCAAAATAGTGTATTGAAGAAGAAAAAAAAATCTCTTTAGTTCTAATACATCATTTTAGTTTATATTATAGTTTTTTTCTTTATTTTTATTAAGTGCTAAAGTTTTTACTAGTAACAATACAATTCTCTACTCTACGGATGAATGAAGAGGAATTTTTGGAAAAGATATTTTTCATTATTTTTAATCTTAGCCTTCACAAATTTATATAATATATATAAATACGGAAAATATATGTTAAAGTGTTAAACGTAGTTAATTTAAGGGTAAAGTGCAAAAAACACACTCACTATATAAAAAATGTGCAAAAAACCCTCCTGCAGTGCAAAAAAACTCTCGCACTATTTACAAAATGTGCAAATAAGGATATTTTGTCAATTTAACAACTAAAATGTCTAAAACACCCTTACACTCTAGTGTCATGTTTGGATGTCAAAAAATAGCTCATCCGAATATTAATTTCTTATTTATTTAAAAAATGTGCAAATACTCTCTTATTTTCACTCGTCGAGCCTATCTGAAATAATAAAATAAATAAAATATATTTTTAGTTAATATAAAAATAGAAAATATTGCATCCAAACATGGCCCAAGGGCTTTAAAGGCTGTGAGTAACATTTTGGTCATTTAAAAATAAAATTTTTACTGAGGGGGGTATTTGCACATATTATAAAAATGCAGGGGGTTATATACACATAATAAACTGCAGGGAGTTTTCTGCATATTTTGTATATAGCGGTGTGTTTTTTAAACTTTACCCTTAATTTAATCACATAACAATATATTTTTTTAAAATTTTCTTTTTAAATCAAACAAACTTTTCTTGTCTTGTTTATTGAAGTATATAACATACTTTCTATTTAAGTAAAACTAGACTTTTCTTTTATTTTCAATTCAATTAAACATATCTTCCTGAACAAAAAAAAAATTTCAATTAAAAATTTAATTTTTTTTTTGGTATAACAAGATAGGTTGTTTTATTCCTTGATATAAAATTTGCTACCAACTCAAATTCTTTTTATTCTAATCACTTACTCTTTCATTCTAATTACATATACGGAGTAAAAAGCAAGCTTCTTATATTATCTAATTGATAATATGTTAAGCGTTAAAGAGAAGGATAATTATGACATTAAAAATTTAAGAACCAAGTATTTTATAACATAAATAATTTTTTTTAATAAATTAAAAAGTATAAAATGAAAATAATAATATTTTAAGTGTATTTAATTAGGAATAATATTTTAATTTTTTATTTTGCGTATGAAATCTCTAGAAATAATAGTATAATACATATATAAACAGATATTTTTCATTCTACTTCTACTTCGATAGTACGGTAGAGTAAGTCAGCATACTTTTTGTCTCTTCTTAATGGCTAATTAACAAAAAATTGTTAGGTGATCCGATAACCACCGCCAGCCAATGCTCAGTTGTGATACAATATAATTCAATGATTTCAATAAACTCTTTACAGTAGTTCGTCTTGGACTAATCTAGAATTACCCTCAACAGTTTATGTAGTCATAAATCTTATTGTATTAGTTGAGATCTGTTGAGTTTGTATACCATTTCATTGTAAATAAACAATCTTATCATAAATATATTGCGACTTAAAATTATATAATAAAGGAAACAGCAATTCTAGTTGCCATCTTTATATCTAGTTTACTCGTAAGTTTTACATATATTTTTTGAATGAACTATACAAGTCAACCTATTGCGAAGGATAGTCAAACGGTGTTTAAGGATTCTCTCGCCAACTTTGTACCGTTGGATTTGAAAAGATAATTGCATGATAAGATGTTTATGGGTAACATTTACTTTATTGGATTTGCAAAAGCTGTTCAGAAGTTTATCGGTCATTCGGTCTTTAGCACTTGACTTATATATATATATATATGAAAAACTTTCAGTCAAGTAAATGTCACTTGTCTTGTTGTAACAACATTAAATGTAATATATATATATATATATATATATATAAATAAAATGTTTGATTAAACAATTCTCAAGTATGCTACTTTTTACTATTCGATTTGCAAAAGTTAATAAGATGTTTATCCATCATAAACACTTGATATTCAATTCCAGATATAAATACCTATATTGCATTTAAGTTTGTTAAAATATGACCCAAAAAAATTCATTTGACACTTAAAAATAATTTAAAAAATTAATCATATGAGTTAAAATGTCTTTGTCTATCTACGGTTAAAATATCTATATTTAACTGTCACGATATTAAGTACATGATAGTACATAGTCATAGACATATACTAGTTTATATTACATTTAAACTCGATCCAAAATATTTTTATTTATCTACTATTTAAAATCAATCTACCTAATCATCTAACAGTCTCATTTTAATATTTGTAATCCAATTCAACTTAATTTTTGTAATCCAATTCTATATCATGCAACTTTTAACTATTATTAAAAAAAGAAAAAATGAACAAACTATGATATAACCCTAGTCTCATTACATTGACTTGTTCTTTAACTAAAGTTGGAATGAGACAACGGAATAACAGTGAACTATCCAAATAGCTAGTTTGCCAAGAAAACAAGCTAACCAAGTATTAAAGATCAATCAGCTCCTTTGCTACTTTGTCTATACACAACTGTCCATTCATCAAAAAGCATTATAGTACATGTAGAGACCGAGTTTAATTTTGACTGATTTCCCTTTTTTTTTTTTATTATTTATTGTATTAAAATTATTATAAATTATTGTACATGTATAATATATATGAAATGCATGTGTGGGTAGGGGTGCACACGGTACGGTTCCCCACGGTTCTTGGTGAAATTGAAACCGAAACTGTTACCAACGGTTCCTGATTTTCAGAACCGGAACCGTTAAGGGTTGAAACCATAAGGAACCGAACCGCGGTTCTCGGTTCGGTTCCGATTCTGAACCGCGGTTCCTTAGGTTTTTTTTTTTTCAATGAAGCTTGAAAATACAATATATATATATATATATATATATATTCATTAAATAAATGTGAGACCTACAATCTAAAAATGGCACCCTATATATATATATAATTATTATATTATAATATAATTATTATATATAATATATATACATTATATATAATTATTATATGTAATGTATATATATATTATATATAGTTATTATATTATATATATATATATATATATATATACACATATTTAATATAAAATGGTTCCGGTTCCGGTTCGGTTCCAAGGAACCGTTACACCCAACGGTTTCGGTTCCGGTACGGTTCTACTGGTCCTGGAACCGGAACCGTTGGTAACGGTTCCTAATTTTAGGAACCGGAACCATAGCCACGGTTCGGTACGGTTCCCCTCGGTTCCGGTTCTGGTTCCGACGGTTCTTTGTGCACCCCTATGTATGGGGACTAGTTTTGAAGTCCGAGAATGTTTTTGACCCAATTGACTCATTTTGAGATTTTTGAATTGGCGAATCCCAGGATGGGTTGGATGGGCCCGAAAAACTGAATATTTTTTTGAAAATATTTATTTTTGATTTTAAATCAATTAGAATGTTAGAAAAAAAAATAGAATTGATTTCGAAGTCGTAGCCGCTTTCGAAATCAAAAAAAAAAAGGATTTAGTCCCACATCGAATAGAAGATTCTAAACTCTGTGCTAAATAAAGAACAGAGTAGAAATCCTACAGTCGTGGCAAGGCATGATCGTTATATAAGAATTAATACACAGCGGTAATGTCTTGCCCTCTTTTTACCTTTATTTAAAGGTATTTAGCCATTAGGCCACCATGGTATATTCTGCAAGTATAATTTCCAAATTTCTTTGAAAAAATTATATGTTTGAAACTTGTCATGTAAAAATTTAGACTTTTAACTTGGGCAATACAGCCTTATTATTTCTAAGGAAAGTAATACACCTTCCTTACGATTGGCCTCAGACTAAATGAGAGTCATGTTTTAATGTTCATTAAAGAAAAATATTTGGCCCTAACTCCACACCGAATAAAAATTCTTATCTTTTAACTCTTATAAAACGAAAGAAGTGGCCTTAAGGTCACAACGTGGATATGGTACGACGCAAGAAAAAGATGCGTCGTAACATACCCACACCTGTTTTTACACTAACAATAAAGGCCAACTTTCCTAAAAATTAAAAATAAGTCATAGGCCCAAATCAACCTAAGGTCTAAAATGACTGAATGCTTATTGAAACTAAGGTCTGAATGACCGATCGCTTCAATAAAATAGGTTGTAGGCCCAAGTCAAGTTAAGGTCTTAAACGACCGATCACTTACTGAAGCTAAGGTCTGAAGACCAATTACTTAAATAAAAAAGGTCGTAAGCCCAAATGAAGCTAAGGTCTTAAACGACTAATCGCTTATTAAAGCTAAGGTCTAAATGACCGATCGCTGAATTAGAATAGGTCGTAGGCCCAAATGAAGTTATAATCTTAAACGACCGATCGCTTATTGAAGCTAAGGTCTGAATGACCGATTATTTAAATAAAAATAACACATAGGCCTAAATCAAGTTAAGGTCTTAAACGATTGATCGCTTATTAATGCTAAGGTTATAATGACTTATCACTTAAATAAAAGAGGTCATAGGCCCAAATCAAACTAAGGTCATAAATGACCAAACGCTTATTGAAGCTAAGGTCTTAAACAACTGATTGCTTATTAAAGTTAAGGTTTGAATGACCAATTGCTTAAACAAAAGAAGTCGTAGGCCCAACACATGCTAATGATAGCTCTCTGCATATCACTAGTCTTTCCTATTGAAAAGTATTTCTTTAGAAAACTCCCATTACATTTCTGTCCAAGAGTTAATAGAATAGGGTTCTAAGGAATTCAACCGTTGATTGGCCTTAATCCACATTATGATTCGCGTAATTGCTTTTATGCTGAATCATAATCTGAATTACGATGAATTGTAAAATTGGTGAATTTAGGGTCAAAACTAGTACAATTATGATGGATGTGCGCGGATTGTGCGCTTAATCATAATGGGTAAGTGTTGAATGGTGTGTTTATACGAGTTATTTTGGTTTGCTCATGTAGAGTGGAGATCATTAAAAGGAGTCATTGATTGTACATACAAATATATGTTTATATGCGTATGGTGAAACTTTCTTAGTTATAATGAATAAATGATGGATCATTGGGTACAATGGTAAGGTGTTGAGGCAATGTCTAACTCACATCTCCATTTCCTTATCCTCCCTCGGGGCTTTAGAAATTGGGATGTGATAGAATTTAAATTACCACTTGACTCCAATTTGGAGGAAAATGCTGCATTTGTTGATACCATGTGATATTGTTAGATGATCCCAACAAATTCACATGATTAAAATAAATATTGGAAATCATATTAAAGATATAATTTTGAGTTAGAATTTAAATTACCACTTGACTCAAATTTGGAGAAAAATACTGAATTTGTTGATATTGTGTGACATTGTTAGACAACCCCTACAAATTCACAAGAATAAAACAAATATGGAAAATCATACATAAATTAAAAATATAATTTTGAGTTATAATTTAAATCACCACTTGACTACAATTTGGAGGAAAAGGTTGCATTTGTTGAAAGTTTCCAAAAGGAAGGGTATGATATCCAGCAAAGAAGATCATTGTAAACCAAATAACAAAATAATAATCATATGAGTACTTTATATGACTATATGTACACATTCAGACATTTTAAATTATAACACCTGATCATGAGAGTTAGAATTCAAAGATGGATAAAATGGAAGTGAAGTTTGATACATTACATTTGAAAGTTATTGTGAGAAAGTAGGGATCCTTTGGTTATCTTTTTCTTCCGTTTCTCTAAATAGCCTTTAACCTTACCATATGTTACCCCTTTTGGCCTCATATGTGGGGAATTCATCACCATTTTCTTACCGGCTGAACTAAGTGCATCATTATCATCATGAAAGGAAAGTTTTTTCTTAATTTCTTGCATACTCTTTACCTTACAGCAATTCTAGCATATATATCCCATAACTCTCTAAGGTGAGCACTACTAACCAAAATTGGTTACAATAGAAATGCCAAACAAACAATATAAAAAGAGGAGAAGGAAACAAACAGAATATAGGTCAGGTTTCACATGACATAGTCGTTCATCTATATAGGAGGCTTCCTAGTGCGACTTGGGCCTCTTGTGATTTGGGCTGACATCTGGTCTTCTAGGCCCAACTCTTGGTTAACTTCCTCTTCAGGTGTACCCTCCTGTAATGGGGTTGGTGACTCCAATGAAATGGGTAAAGTTGTATCATTTCCCTCACCTTGAAAACTCACCTTGTCCTCAAGGTGAAAATCTGGATAGAGCTTGCAGAACTCAACAAATGATTCCCAAGTGGCGTTTTCGGGTAAGCTATCTTTCCATTGAACGAGGACTTAGCGTTCTGCTTTTCCATGATGGAGCACAAGTCGAGTGGCACAAACAGCGACTGGAAGTGACAATGGTTTGTTGACTATCATTTCTGGAGGTAAAGGGTACGCTTCAATGGCAGTAGAGCCACGATATAGTTTAAGGACCGAGATATGGAAGACTGGGTGAAGTTTGTACTCCTTGGGAAGATCCAATTGATATGCGACCAGGCCGATTCGCTCGATAACTGAAAATGGTCCATAGTACCTTTTGGCCAATTTTTGAGAAGGACAACGAGCTACGGTAGTCTGGCGGTAAGGTTGGAGGCGGAGAAGGACCTGATCACCCACAGCCAATTCAAGTTCACGGCGATGGGCATTGGCTTTCTGCTGCATACGATGTTGTGCACTTTGAAGATTGTCCTTGAGTGTACGTAACAGAACATCGCATTCTTGTAGGAGTTCGTCAAGCGCTTGGATTGAAGTAGAGCCCCGTGAGTACGCAGGAATAGTAAGGGGTAAGCGACCAAAAAGAGCCTGGAAAGGTGACATCTTTACCCCACTGTGAAAGCTAGAATTATAGCAAAACTCCGCCCAACTTAAATGGTTTACCCACCCTGATGGCTTGTCTTGTGTAAAAGCTCGGAGATACTGTTCGAGACTACGACTCACAACCTCAGTTTGTCCATCAGTCTGAGGATGGTAAGCGATGTTGTGCCGTAAGGTGGTACCACTTAAGTCGAAAAGCTTTTTCCAGAAATGACTCATAAAAATGGGATCCCAATCAGAGACGATCGAGCTAAGAAATCCGTGAAGTTTGACCACCATATCAGTAAACAACTCCGCTATTTTCCTTACTGTAAATTGGGTTGGGAGGGGTCCAAAGTGAGCAGACTTGGTGAAATGATCAACCACGACAAGGATAACTGTGAAGCCACGGGATGAGGGCAATCCTGTAATGAAATCCATAGTTAATTCATCCCATACTATGGACGGAATTGGCAGGGGTTGAAGTAAGCCAGCCGGGGCTTGAGTCGAATACTTAGTTTGTTGGCAGATTAAACAGGTTGCAACAAATTTTTCCACATCTCGTCTCATGTTAGGCCAAAAGAAGACCGAGGATATGCGAACTAAAGTTCGCTTGACTCCGGTGTGACCAGCCAATGGAGTTGCGTGGAACTTATGTAGTAGGGTGGATTTCAAGGATGAATGGGGACTGATGTAATAACGGTGCCGGAAGAATAAGAACCCATCATGAATAGAGTAATCGGTTGACAGTGTTCTGACTTTAAACTGCTGATGGAGAGATAACAAGTCCTCAAGTGTGGAATTCTCCTCCCGGAGTGCCATTAAGAATTCGGATATAGGGCGACTAGCTACAAACAAACTAGAAGGGAACGGATCGGTTGATTCCATGATTTGCTCTTCATGCATCCGAGATAGTGCGTCTGCAGCTTGGTTAGCGCGACCTGGCTTATACTCAATCCGGAAGTGGTACCCCAATAATTTTTGAATGTACGCTTGTTGGTAGGGTGTCTGAATAACCTATTGGAGCAGTTCTTTGATACTCTTATGATCCGTTCGGATGATGAAGAACCTACCAAGGAGATATTGGCGCCATTTTTGCACAGCTTCGGCAATGGCATGTAACTCTTTGATATAAGTGGAGGATGCTTGGAGTTTAGGACCTAACTTGCTGCTGAAATAAGAAATGGGATGTCCCTCTTGCATGAGAACGACTCCAATGCCCACATTAGATGCATCAGTCTCAATAATGAATTCCAAGTCAAAATTGGGTAGTCGTAGTATGGGTGTGTCGACTATAGCTTGCTTAAGAGCCTCAAAAGTAGTGGAGGCACTTGGTGTCCACAAAAAACCATCCTTGCAAAGTAAATCAGTAAGGGGAGCGGCAATGGAGGCATAACCCCGAATGAAGCGGCAGTAATAGCCGGTGAGGCCCAAAAAACCCCGTAGGTGCTTCTGAGATTTGGGCAGAGGCCAATTCACTATGGCTTCAATCTTGTGAGGGTTGGCACGCACGTCGTGTGGAGTGACAATGTGCCCCAAGTATTCAATAGTCTCTCGACAAAAGAGACATTTGGAAAGCTTGACAAAGAAGCGATGAGAATGGAGGCATGTTAAGACCTGGTCAAGATGTACTATATGATCATCAATAGTGGCACTGTAGACAAGGATATCATCGAAGAAAACAATCACGAATTTGCGCAAAAATAGAGCAAAGAGTTGGTTTATGGTGGCCTGAAATGTGGATGGGGCATTGGATAAGCCAAACGGCATCACAAGAAATTCATAGTGGCCCTCGTGAGTACGAAAAGCTGTCTTGTAAATGTCCCGAGTATGCACCCTTATTTGATGGTATCCAGCACGCAAATCCAATTTGCTAAAGACAGATGCACCACCGAGTTCATCCAATAATTCATCGATGGTGGGGATAGGAAACTTGTCTTTAATTGTAACAACATTCAAGGCTCGATAATCCACACAAAAATGGTATGTTCCATCCTTCTTCTTCACCAAGAGAACAGGTGAAGAAAACGGGCTCTAATTGGGGCGAATAATACCCTGTTCCAGCATTTCTTGGACAAGCTTCTCTATTTCGTTCTTTTGGAAATGTGGGTACCGGTAAGGTCGAACATTAACCGGGTGAGTGGTGGGAAGGAGATGTATCTTGTGGTCAAAAACCTGGTGTGGCAGAAGACTAATGGGAGGGAGAAATAAGTCGCTATAATGATACAATAGACGGGTAATAGACAGGGGTAAAGTAGGGGGTAACTCAAGCAGGACAGAGGTATTCGGCTGAGTCTCCGAGGCTACTTCGGTGTCTAGAAGCTTGTGTAACTCATACAAGCTATGTATCTCGGCTTGTTGAACTAAGGCTTGGAACTGATGGAAAGTGATCAGGCGTGGTGGGGCCGATAAATCACCACTAAGCAGCACGGTTTTGCCATCCCAGCAAAATTCTATAGAGAGTGCGACATAGTCGTAGGACACATGTCCGAGGTTTTGGAGCCATTGTATTCCGAGCACCACATCTGGACCTTCGATTGGTAGCACATAGAGGTCCACAGGAAATATATATCCCTGTATAGCCAAGGCCACCCGTGGGCAATAAAACTTACACACCAAAAAATCTCCGTTGCCAATATACACTCGGAACGTAGTGGTGGGTTGAATAGCCAATCCCAATCTCTCAGCTAAAGTTGGTTTGATGAAATTATGGGTACTACCACTATCAATCAACACCTGAAATTTATGGTTGTTAACGTCGCCCAACAAACGAAGCGAATGGGGATTACCCTGCCCTGCCAAAGCATTGAGACTAGAAATGTCGCCCGTAGCAAGTTTGTCCACTTGCTCAGGTGGTATACTCTCCTCAGATGACTCCTCTTCGTCATCATCAGTACCCAAAAGCATGAGAAACTTGCTTTGGCAACGAAGACCCGAACTCCATTTCTGATCACAATTATAACACAGGCCTTTGTCACATTTCTCTCAGAGTTCAGCCGGGGATAATCGACGGACCGGAAGGTTGGGCGTGGGCAGGAGTGGAGGGAGGGAGTTTGGTTTCATGGGGTGGCTAGAAAGTGTGTTGTTATTGTGGGTGGCTGGTTGGTGGTTTGGAGTAGTGGATTGAGGTATGTAGAGCACCTGGGTGGGTCTATTGGGGACCGATGGTGTGGTAATAGGTTTAGGAGACCATCTCGACCACGAGCGAGAGTCCTGTTTCGTCTCCTCAATACGAGCTTCATAGGCACGCGCTAGTGCGAAACATCAGAGTAGAGGGGCGGGACAACAGCAACTCCCGGCGTATATCCGGTTTCAAACCGGTGACAAAGAAAGAAATAAGCAACTGCTCAGAAATCCCAGTGACCTTGTTCATCAAATCCTCAAATGCAGATTAAAATTCAGCCACCGAAGTTGTGTGAGTCAATTTAGAAAGATTACCTTGGTGGTCTTCGTAGATCGAGGCTCCAAATTGATTTTTGAGATTAAGCAAGAATTTCGGCCATGTCGACAACAGATTATTGGCCTTCATCCATTGGTACCAAGCGGCTGCGCGGCCCTCCATGTGAAATGAGACAATCCGTAGTCGGAGAGCTTCTGGAGTTCCATGAAAATCAAAAAATTCTTCAATGTGAAATGCCCAACCATTTGGGTCAGATCCATCGAACTTCGAAACCTCCATCTTCATGGAGCGAAGAACAGGGGAGAGGTTCGATCCAACCTTCGAGACATCGGTTGTGTGATGGGCTGGAGCGGGACGGCTAGAAACCCCCGTCGAAGTACCGGAACCACCATGAAATTGAGAGCGTAGATCCTTGAGGCGTGAATCAACCGTAGCCATATATTGTTGCAAGGTCTGGTGATACGCCATTGTTTGACCTTCGAACTGGGTCTGCAATGCCTTGACAGCAGCTAGAATGTCTGAATCTGCCATGGACTCTCAATAAAAGCACCAATGATATGCCTTACCTGTAAAATCACACAAGTTAGACGACAAGCACTCTTCGAGCGAGTGACAACTCTGAGAATTGATTGAGCAGAAAGAAAAGGGAAAAACAAAGAAAAGAAGAACCAGAGAAGAAAGAGAGAAAGGAAAGTTTTTCTTAATTTCTTGCATACTCTTTACCTTACAGTAATTCTAGCATATATATCCCACAACTCTCCAAGGTGAGCACTACTAACCAAAATTGGTTACAATAGAAATGCCAAACAAACAATATAAAAAGAGGAGAAGGAAACAAACAGAATATAGGTGAGGTTTCACATGACATAGTCGTTCATCCATATAGGAGGCTTCCTAGTGCGACTTGGGCCTCGAACTGCATTGAAATTATAACTACCTTTCATTTGTGATATAATAAATTCCATTTCATTCGATTGGTTTGTTGCTGTTTGGTAGTTGCTTTGTTAGATACAATAAGTTAGAGAGAGAATTATGAAATTAACACAATTTTTCAAGAGAGAAAAAACTAACAGCCTTCTAAAAAGCTTTGAAGAGAAGTTTATTCTAATCATACTATAACAATATATATATAGGTAAATTACTTCCACCTCCCCTAAAGTTTGTTTTAATTATCATCAAATTAAAGTTTTGAAATATAATTTTCACACCCCTGTCAAAGATAACCACCGTTATTTTATTAAATTTTTTTAGTAAATTACCAAAATATCCTTGATTTTATTAAAACTATTTATTATCCTATTGCTGGTGCAAGCCATGAACAATAAACTTACCAATTTACCGCACCTAAACTCTACATATTCCCTCCATCTCCCTCATCATTTCTCTCTCTCTCTTCCTCGTCACAGCCACCATCGCATGCCACACTCACCACCATTACCATTGCCAACCATAACCATTGTCGTCGTCGCCGCACACCACAACCACAATACCCAAATACGAACTAACAATGCCCTCCCCCCCCCACATACATATATATATATATATATATATATATATATATATATACTTACATATGTGTACTGTTAGAAATAAACAACTTGAACACCACAATGTTCTGTTAGAAATTTAACACCGGATTCAAATCTCTTGTTAGGCATATTAGCCACGATAACCAATTTCATCATTCCCTAACCAAAAGTTGAATGTAGTGAAAAAACTCAAATCTTTACAACAAAAAATTTCTCTCTTTACATCGATTTGGCTCTTCAATCATTTTCTCGTCTATATAGGTTTGGGTTTGGTTGTCGTGGTGGTGGTAGCATATGGCGATTTTAGAATCCAAATCCGAGTAAGTTTGGGTGTGTTTATATATGTACATAAATGCATTGCATATATGATACAATGGATTTATTTAAACTTTAGTGAGAGAGTGGAGATTGTGGTGGTTGATGGAAACGATGGTGAATCAACGGCGGTGGGGAGCGATGAAGTTGTTATCTGATAAATTAGGGCTTGAAATAGGTTCGTGTGGGATAGGAAATATAGTGACATGATCGGCCATGGCTGAGAGAGATTAAAGAGAGAGTGTTACAACTTACATTTGAGTAAGGAGATGACCGATACAGATGAAAAGAGCAGGCGACTGGTGAAGGGTTGTATATTTAATGAATTTATAAATTTTCAATTCTATTTACATATTAATTTGAAATTTAATTTAATGAAATTTATATATTGAATGTATAAATTTTTAATTATATATAGTTTTTTTTTCAAACTTAATTGCTATAAATATTAATTTAATTTGCAAAGTTTGTTAATTAGTTATTGAAAATCTTACACTTAAAAATAAAATTATGTAATAATAAAATTTTACTTTAAAAGTTTGTTTGGTAAAAAAAATAAATTCCAGTTATATATATTATAATAATTGTGTAAAGGTATTTTGATATGAAATTTTATGGTTTAAAAAGGTCATTTCACATGATTAATAAAAATAATTTTGTCACTTTAATTTGCATAAGAGCAATTTTGAAATTTTAAAATTATTATTTAACTGAATTGACGGTCTACTAATGACAATAGTAGTCAGAGTTAAGTCTAACAAATCCTAGGGGAGATTAATGAAACTTTTTTCATAACTTTAATCTAATAGTAATAAAGGCAAACCTCAAGAGAGGTGAGAGTAATTTACTCTATATATATACTAGTGTATACTTGTATCTACAATATTATTATGTACTTGAAATTGTGATTGTTAGATAGAGTGATTTTAAACTGTGGATAACAAAAAAATATTTTGAATTACATAATTAAATTTTTAACTAATTTTGCCCGTTAAATTGAATTTATCATTCTTATTATACCAAGTTTATATATATATATATATATATATATAACTAGTCAGTTTCATTTTCTTTTTTAAAACAATATAACTAGTCAGTTACCAGGCTTCTCTGATAAGCCTGAAAATTAATCTGTTACGTCGTACAATACACCATTTATTCATTCAGCACACACCTCATTGCACACTCGTGTCATATTTTTATTTCTATTATTTTTTTTCCCTTTCCTTCAATGGTTAATATAATATACCCGAGAACTGTTTAATCAAACATTATATATATATATATATATATATATATATATATATATAATATTATATATATGTTCTAACTTTTCCAAAGGTTTAGAGTCTGAGTCTCAAGTATTGCTTTACCTTTAAAAAAATATATATATATATGAAAAACTTTCAGTGCAGTAAATGCCACCCAAAAACATCTTATCAAGCAATTAGCTTTTCAAATCCAATAGTACAAAGCACTATTATCCAAGATAGAAAAAGGCTGCCAACTATATTAAATATATTAAATTTGAAGAGAGAAGACAAACACCCAATCTGACGCAGTACATTATATGACAACTGAGTATTGACCGGTATCAGTGTTACATGACAACTGAGGTGCTGGTCACGCGACCAACCTAATAATTTTTCTCGCGTTAAGAACAGACAAAAAGTATGCCGACTTACTTTTTCATACGGTAAAGAAAAAAAAAAAAAAATAATAATATATATATATATATATATATATATATATAATTTTTAGTGAATCCATATACAAAATAAAAAATTAAAATATTATTCCTAAGTAAATACACTTAAAATATTATTATTCTCATTTTATACTTTTTAATTTATTAAAGTTTTTTATTCACGTGCATTACATGTTTTTTTTTACTTAGTCCTTATAAATTTTGGTATAATTTATAGTATTTAAATATACTTTATTGAATTAAAAAATATTTTCAAATAACTTTTTCTGTTTTCAAAAAATTGTCTTAAAATGTATTCTTACAAAAAAAAAATTATAATATTTATATACACTTTAAAACACATAATTGAATTAAAAAATATTTTTAAATAGGATATTCATATTCGCGCTCCACTAATTTTTTAAGATATTTCACTATTTCTTTTGTTTAAAATAAAATTATAAAAGAGTCTTTAAATAACAAATTACTTGATTCTTATATTTTTAATAACATATTAAAGTTAAGATTCTTCCATACCAAATCATTCATCTCTCACATATGCTGCATTTGGTATGTGGAAATGAAATGAAATGCAACTAGGTATGGAATAATAATGGGAATGGAATGGAATGGTGTGGTGGTGGAGGCGACGACGGTGGTAGAGTATATGGTAGTGGTGGTGGTAGAGGTGAAGGGTTTTTGACGCCGGACAGAATAGTGATTATTCTGTAGGATAAGGGCAACAAAAAATAAACAGAAAGAAAGCACGAGAATTGCCCAAAAATTCAGAAAAAAGTCTCTGGTATTCAATATTATTATTCAAAATCAAGAGTACCTTCGAATCAACCCACAAGCCGGGTTATATAGCTGAACTTCGTCAACATTACCAAAAATAGCAAAAACCTAATATTCTTGCCAAAATAAAATACGAAATAAAAGAAGAAAGTTGCCAGAATTCTGGCCCAAATCAAGCCCAGAATCTCTTCCTAATCAACAAAATAAATATTACCAAAAAAGGAAAAAAATAACTAAAATTAGGGATTCGGAGGGGAAAACAGTGGATTTTGGCCTCGAAAAAATACTCACCCAGCTTTAGCTGGTGCCCACGACGTGCGCGCCGAACCAAGCTTTCCGAATTGTGGTCATAAAGGCGATTTTGACACCTGTAGCCAAAGTTATGGCCAAAATACTGAAGCGCATCCAAAAATACCCTAATTAGTGACAAGGTCACGATTTCCTGCCATCTTTACGTTGATCTGCCAACTCAAGATATTTCAGTGCCATCAACGTGTCGTCTGACAGCTCAGCATCATCTGACTCGGATGCTCCTGCATCAGTTTTTTTGGTAATATGATTTTTTTTTAATCTTACTAGGAATGAAATGACCATTCCATAGGTTTAATTATGAATTGAATTTTCATTTCTAAGAATGGATTTTCATTCCAAGGGAATGACCATTCCCATCTTAAAATTCATACTAAATAAAGGAATAGCTGGAATGGACATTTCCATTCCATTCCTGTGTACAAAATGTAGCAATAGCGTATTGAAGAAAAAAATAAAATTTTCTTTAGTTCTAATACATCATTTTAGTTTAGATTATAATTTTTTTTTCTTTATTTTTTTTTAGTGCTAAAGTTTCCAACTTGTAACAATACAATTCCTTGCCATACGGATGAAGAGGAATTTTTGGAAAATGAATATTTCATTATTTTGAATCTTAACCTTCACAAATTTATATATGTTAACGTAGTTAATTTAATCACATACTTATATAATTTTTAAAAGTTTTCTTTTTAAATCAAACAAGATTTTCTTGACTTTTTATTGAACTATATAACATAGTTTTTATTTAAGTAAAATAATACATTTCTTTTATTTTCAATTCAATTAAACATATCTTTCTGAACAAAAAAATTAATTTTTTTTTTCAGTATAATGAGATAGGTTGTTTTATTCATTGATATAAATTTGCTTCCCAACTTAAATTATTTTTATTCTAATTACATATAAATGAGTAAAAGTAAGTTTCTTATATTATCTAATTTCTAATATGTTAAATGTTAAAGAGAAGGACAATTATGACATTAAAAATTTAAGAATCTAAGTATTTTATAGTGTATGGACTTTTTTGTCCTTTTATTTTAAAGGAAAAAAAGGTGGAGTGTTTAAGGATAGTAGTGGAACGCAAATATCAATTCCCTTTTAAATAACCTTTTATATTTTCAAAGATTTGTCTTAAAATCAAATGCTAGTTACTGCAAATTGGTGTTTCAATTATAGGTCTCAAAATTGCAAATGTTTTAACACTGTTGAAACAAAACAAGCACATGCCAAACACGTTTTGTGCTCCTTTTCTTTTACGGTGATAAAAATAAAAACACAAAAACAAAACAGATACCAAACAAATCCTAAATAACCTTTGTTTGTTACCAACTAAATGTAAACTTTTTTTTTTCAAATACCTTTTCCTTCTATTAAATTAGTATTTTTTTTTAATGGTCCACAGTCATTCACTTAGAATAACCCATCTCTCTAATTAACATAAATTAAAAGGGGGAAATGGGGAAATTAAAAGTTACTTCACAGTTTAATATGAAATTAATTTTTATTTCATATTTTATCAAGTACCGACTAGATTGTGGGAGTATACTAATACGCATCGGTACGGTCATAACTCCTCTCTTTTGCAAGAAAAATGTGCCAAATTGAATCAAACAAATCTTTGCCGGCACCGTGGTACTCTACAATATGCATGGGGTTGACGGTACTGAAGTTTTTGGTTCTGTATATATATATATATATATAATCAGAAGCAAGTCGATGTATACATGCTTGACAGTAGCGAATTGATCTAAAGAGTAAGAAACCGTGTTTGGAACATGGTTCTACTGAATATCATTCATGATACTAATCTTTATGGTTGACCAGTGGCGTCAAATATTATATATACTTTGAATGAGAATTGGTGTATACATATCATCAGAGTTGGTAAATACATTGCAACTAAAGGATATATCAATGGTTACACTGTATCGCTGAATGAAGTGTTTGGATCACTCAATGGGTCGGTGCTACAGTGGTTCGAGATGATTATCTCTTGTGGAAAATTAAAAGTATTTAAATATTTAATCATAAATCAGGTCCAATTGTTAAAAATCTCTCTCTTTAATTATTTGATTTTTTTATTTATTTGTAATACACTGGGATCCGCTCATATAATATTTGTTGAAGAGAGTCACAACGTTGACTATTTGAGTTGTGCACCTCTGTTGCGAGGCAAAAATTCAGGTGATATAAATGCTGCATTTATTCAGCTTGATATAACTATATATATATATATATATATATATATATCCGTTTATATGGTTGCTTAAGATAATAGACAAGTAAATATTGACATTGTTTATGGACATGGAGACGTATTAAGATGAATTTGTGCTTTCAAAATTTGTGCTTTGACTCAGGTCGTGTTTGGTCGAGTTTTTGCTTCAACTTTTATGTAGAAGAAAAAGAAAATGAGAAGCTAAATGAGGAAGCTGGTACCCATCAGCTTCTTTTGAACCCTCTTTTTGAACTTCAAAACTCTTCAACCTTACTAATTCAAACACTATCTAAAACGACTTTTGATCTTGAAAAGCCAAAAGCCACTTTTTAAAAGCTAAAAGAGGACCTTAATATACATTACATTTATATAGTTTGATCCAGAAGAGTGCTAGGGACACTCTTTTAAGTGACTACAGTTGCTCCAGTGATGGATGAAAATCAATAAAAAAAAATTAAATGATTTCATATAATAAGTGTTTTACTTTTTCATCAATCTCTTCTAACTTTAAGATATTTACATTGGTGCCATTAATAAAAAAATAAAATTATAAATATAAAATAGTTCTTCAACCATAAAAGAAAAACACGTTCTTTAATTTAGTTAATCATAATTACAAAATTTTAAAAATTATATAGAAGATGATTATAATAAGTATATGAATTATTAAAATATTTAAAAGCAGACCAATATAAAAAAATATTTTAATATTTTATGTTTATAATTTTATTTATTTATTGATGACACCAGATGTAAATAGGGCATTTAGATGTAAATAGGGCATTTATATATATATGACATGCAAAGCCTGCCTTATTTTTCCATTGAATTGTTGTGAGAAAAAAAAAAAAACACCTCTAGTATATTAAATTTTTGAATGCCCATTAGCCTGTGTTATTGAGTGATTCAATATTACATTTAGGCGATGGAAATCTCTTTACCTATTTACGGTTTAAAATCAATATATCTAACGATCTAACGGTGACGATTTCTTCTTTATTAATAGTGTTGTAGGCATGAGCATACAGTAGTCTATATTCTATATTACATTTAAACATTGTGTTTGAATCTTTCTAAAAAAATTCACAATTTAACTGTAAAAAATATTTAAAAAACTAATCTTACAATTTAAAATATTTATGTCTGTCTACGATCTAAAATAAGTAGTCTCTTTATCGTCGATTTAACGGCCATAATTCACCACTACATTCACACTTAAATTCACATATACATCTACCTGTCCTCACACCACTAAAATGATTCAATTCAATGATTTTTTTTATAGTGCCGTAGATACGGACAATACGCTAGTATATATACATAGAAGATATATATACAAGACTACAAGTGCAATATATATATATATATATAGGTGACTTTCGCTTCGCGCGACTAACAGTAGCTGCTAACACAATGGTGTATCAAAGATCGTAATAATGTAAAGTCCCATGGTGGGTAAAGCATCTCAAAGGTCTCATTGGAATTTTTTAACAGAGGAGAAAGTAATTCATAGTGGGTGAAAAAGCATATATTACCACGAAGGGAAGCAAGCACATGATAATTGGCTCAGACGGTCTCTCTTTTCTTAGGATGCTTAAGTCAATGTGCTATCATGGAAGAAGTGATTTCTGTGCTATCATAAGAATTTTGGTAATGAAATTAATAAATAAAAAAAAAAAAATCTCATGATCCACCATTTCTTTTTCTACTCATACAAGTTTAAAACATGTTGAGGCTAAGCAATTAGTATATACCAACCTTGTATTTACTCAAATTGGGAACAGTATGTTGATTGTAATGTTCGCTGTAACGTACTTAGCTCAAAGCAAATTTAATTGGATTGTCCACTCTTAAGCTGAAAACGAATTTAATTTGGATTGGGGCTACAAACTTGACCCAAGATATAAAAAAATTATATAAACATGTGAAAATTCAAGTTTAGATTCGATCTTTGGTTAAATCAAACTAATCAAATAAATGAACATCTAATTAGTGTGTATTGTTTGCATTTTTCAGAACATGGATATTTCTATCTCTTTATGGAAACCATCATCAATGATCCTCTCCAAATGCAGAAAATTAAAGAAAATGCCGTAAAGAGAAAAAATATTAATAAATCATACTTTTTTCTTTGAATGACTACGTTATAAATTTTCAATAATATCATTAATTCATACATTTTGATAGATATATTCATATTAATTCTAAATCTCTCAAACTTTATTCTTTATAATTTGTAGTTGTATATTTTTGTAATTTATTGAATATTTATGTTCATTTTTATTTTTCTCTATAGGAAAAAAAAATTTATAAAGGAAGGTCAAAAAACATTATGCAGGATAAATAAATTTTTTGTTCAGTGCTTCAACTAAATAAATAAATAAATATTATAAAGGAAGGTAAAAAAATAAGAGATAAAAACTATATTAAAAATTGCTATTAACATGAGTTATAAATTATAAAACAATGAGAGGAAAATGAAATTACCCACAAACCACATATTCCTCAAGTTATATACAATTACAAATTACAAAAATATACAATTACAAATTTCAAATGATAAACTTTTGCAAAAATAAACAATTTCTCATATTTATCAAAATGTACGAATTATTAAAATTATTGAAAATTGCTAGCATGTTAATTCAAAGAAAAAAAAAAGTAAAATTTATTGATATTTTTTTATTATTGTAAAGAGGCTGGCTCACTTGTATTTTCTCTTCTCTCCATTTTTTTTTTTAATTTTCTACATTTGGAGAGGGGCATTTTCGTCACAATAACCCCCACATGAGATTTTCATTAGCCTTTTTGCCAATCATGAGAGAGTTTTTTTTTCAGTTTGCCCAAATAATAATAATAATAATAAAATATTGGAACATCCTAATTTTGAATAATTCTCTATTTCTATGCTACTTATAATTTACAAATAAAATGAAATGATATACGAAATAATTCTCTATTTTCTATTCAACATACAATATCAGCATAGAAATGATTGTATCACATATCACAATATAATTTGAATGACTATTTCTTCGAAAATTTCACAATTCTAATCTTTTATATATTTATTTATTTATCTATTGATTTGATAGGCTAAAAATTTTAGAAAAAAGATTATGGATGATAATAGTAAGAGGGTTGCACATGGTCACGTAGTTTTCGTAAAGTATGGATGGAGAAGTTGCTAGCATAATAGATGCTTCAAAGACTGGAACAAAGTTGCTAGCATTAATCTAGGGTTCTGTTTTTTATATTCGGATAGTGAAATAAAATAAAAAAAAAAATACATTATGTACTCTATATTCTCAAATAATATTAAGGGTAAATTACATTCACCTTCTTTGAATTTTAAACAAATTACATACGGATGAACGTTTGGCTGTTATTACTATAAATTCACAGCAGAAGTTAAAACTCTAACAGACTTGGACAATCAAGTATCCAAATGGATTCAAGGTTTTGAATAATCTTGTTGGTCGTATGCAAGGGTCTCAGATTCACGCAATTAGATACAAAAACTGATCTGAGGTTGGGTAAGCCTCTTTCTCTCTCTTTCTGGGAAGGACAAGGACTCCAAGATATTGCAACTACTTATGTGCAAATAATGGAGACACACGAAATTATTTACGCAGCCAAGTAACATTCCAATGTTTGGCCAATCGCAGGTGTGTAACTCTTCAACTGATGACATAATAATATTAATGTTGTTAAAGTCCTGCTCCTACTGTTGCTGCTGTAGCATCATCATTGTCTCCAAAACCAACTCTAAATTCATGCAACCACAAGTATCAAAAACCTTAAGAGTGGTGGGTGTTAGATTATATATTTTTTCCTAAATCAAATAGGTTTTTTACACATTCTTTTAAATCATCTAGGACTAAGATTTATTATCTCTTAAGTTTATTTAGCCTCCAAAATTATGTCCTTATAAATAGGCCTTTATGTATTGTTCATAATAATATCAATTCAATATACAATTAACCTAACACTAGAGATCCTTCAGGCAGGGACTTCAACGCATCACAATTCTTTATCTCAAGTCATCTAACTGCGGACGGGACACATGCCTTTGGAAAGAACACAAGTTTTGAACACTCGTCAATCTTCAAAGATGCGAGCTAGAGACGTGAGGTTATTCAGCTCATTTGGTAACTTCTCAAGATTCACACAATGATCTATATCCAATTTTTGAAGATTAATGCAAGGCATGCACCCCATTTTGCCACAAAGTCACTAATTGGTTGCATTTCTTAACGACAAGATTTTCAAGTGCTACCAAGGATTGCACCAATGGTTCATCTAGCTGAGATAGTCCAGTATTATCCTCAACTTCCAAGCTGGTTAGTGAAGTCACATC
Source organism: Cornus controversa (assembly GCA_026545225.1). Lineage (NCBI taxonomy): Eukaryota > Viridiplantae > Streptophyta > Magnoliopsida > Cornales > Cornaceae > Cornus > Cornus controversa. The sequence continues at coordinate 59,968,284 of CM048845.1, forward strand.
AATGATATTTTTTACCACCACCTCTTCACACTCTTGCACGTGCAATTTGTGAAGATCGGGAAGCCCTAAAAGTGAAAGCCTAATCAACTTGGGACAACATATAGTGAGCTCATGGAGGCAAGGGAATTGTCTTCCAACATCTTCAACACCACTAGAAATAGAAGAACGCCATTTTTCCCATGCTAGCATATCCTTAAATATCACAGTCTCTAGTGCTGGAAAAGAATGTCCCAAAGAACAACGATCTACGTAGAATTCATCCTCCAAATTTTGTATTTTGTGCATGCCTTCAATACACAACTGTTTGAGCTTGGGTAGTTGCCTGAGTGGTGGTAAGGAATCGCATTTTCTACATGCAACAAGACTCAAGTTCACCATTTTAGAAAATGATGGATCAGTTATCCAACATGGAAATGATGTGCCCCGTAGAACTCAACTTTGAACCTTTCCAACTTTCAGTGAGATTGTAGCTTGTCAAGCATTTTCAATTCAAGGTCTTCATTTCAAAAATTGTTGGACTCACTACACCATGCCAACTCTACTTCATTAAGGCATTCTTTAGCCCTTAAATTTGCCTCATTTGCATCTCCAAAGTCTGTTATATTTTGCAACTCTTCAATATAAATACTCCCTTGTAAAAGGCTCAAATTCTCCCAACTCTTTCAGTCTTGCCCCATTATTTTTCTCCACAACAAATTTCGAAAGTGTTCGCAAATTTGTCATCCCACCAATGCCTAAGGACATCTCTTGTAATTTCTTAGTATCAGTATTGTCAAGATGGCGTAAGTTAATTAAATTCCCAATGTTTGGGGTAACATACAAAGATTTTTGCAGTTGCGCAATAATGATGTTTGTAAATTGTAGAGAGTAGTCACGAATTCAGGTAACTAGTTGATTGAAGTATTAGATAAATTAAGATACCTCAGATGTTTCACGTCACCAATCAAGTTCTGGAATAACCGGACAAAGATGACACCCTTGAGCATAGTAATTTTGGCAATAAATCAAACAAAACCTTTCAACAGCCCTTTTAGAGAGTAAGCCGGAGACAATTTAATATGCAGATCGAATGTTCAAAGAGAACAATGGTGAGGGTAACATCTGCATGCGCCTTCCCTTTCAGTGACAATAAACTCAAAGTTTCTCACCAATTTCTTATAGAGCTGTATCTACATCAAAGTTTTCTCTCTCAAGTACAAGATGATGAGCAAGTAAAGATAGGCATTCATCTTTCAACAGCCCTTTTAGAGAGTAAGCCGGAGACAGAGTCAGGGTTGATGCAATGGTTTCATCGTGATTTGTGACAATAATTTTGCTCCCAGGTGGCCCGTCTATAAAAGGACGTTTTGGTTGCTTCCAGTCTTCATACTAGTTGTTCCAAACAATATCATCCAACACAAGAAGAAATTTCTTCCCTGACAAGTTCTCCTTAAATTTCTGTTGAAGCATATTGAGAGACATGGTGGAGTCGTGAGTTTTTCTAGTGACTTCGTCAAGAATTGCCTTCGTCACTTTATGAGCATATGCATGAAAATCATCAAAAACACAAACTCATGCTTTGATATAAAAAAATCCTCTAGGCTGTCATCATAATAGACCAACTGAGCGAGAGTTGTCTTACCAACACCTCCCATTCCCACAGTGGAAATGACACAGACTTCGTCAACACTAACTTCATCCCTCAACTCCTCAACTATAGCATGTTGATCTTGTACTCTGCCATAAACTTCAGAAGTCGTTCCCGTCCTTCTCTTATTGTGTTGGACCCAATCCCACTTGCATTTTCTTTCAAATCCAGGATATTATTTTGGGTTTCAATCTCTTGTAATCTGGCAGTGATTTCCTTTACCTTGGACCTCATATATTTTTTGGAAGTTATCTTGGATCTCATATTACGATAAAGCTTAATAGCACACACACTATAATGTCCAATCATGAAACTTTGCAGAGACTATCTTAAAAAAGCGAGGAGAGAGATCAATAATTAAGGCATGCGAATGCAAGATTTATCATTTATGGGACTTTATATATCTCTCAAGTATCAGCTTCCAACTCTGAAACAACCCAAAACTGCCGACGGGGATGCCATCGTGGGAGGATGAGGATCTTAGGCATTGCCAGAAACAACCCAAAACCGCTGCTCTCCGCCGTGGACTTGTAGCATTGCCGAAACTACAGAGGAAAGCTCAAGTATCAATAGACGAACAAGGTCGACCGTGATCTGGGTTTCTGGGATTCACCATAGTAGTTGGTTGGGATGAGAAGGATTGCAAAGAAAAACAAAACAAAGGAGTGGAAGAGAGACAAAAATAGGGCTTCTATTAAAGAGGGCTGTGCAAGTGGGAAGAGAGAAAACGATCATGATCTGGGTTTGGGTTTGCATCCATTGAAGAGGGCTTTGCAAGTGGGAAGAGATGGACAAAGTAATTAGTTTCTGCTGTTAGAAAACAAAATTGGATTATGCAATTAGAAAAATGATGGAATTCACTTATATTATACTATATATATATCAAATGAAGCAATTAATTCGTATATATTAGCAGACGGGTCCAAGTAGAGAACATCTACAATACATTTGATATAAATATATCTAATAAATCTGAACTATGCAACTCCTATAAAGCATACAACTCATAAATTCACAAGCAACAAATACATAAAGCATACACAGTCACCCTTCCTGGACACAAATAAATCATAGAACTCCATCACCTCCATGACACACACACCATATTTACATTATTACAAATTTGAAGGAAGTTGTTCACCATGGAAACAGAAGTGCAAAGGTTGACATAGAGAAGGTGACTTTCGGATTTTGTTGTCTGAGAAGTGCAAGCCCCATCGCAAATCTACAAGAAGTAGAAAATTCTCTTAGTCAACACTACAACTAAAAACCAATAAACAATTACTCATAACAATAATAAAATACTAATTATAACATAGAGCAAAAACAACTGTAATCTTACATTATAATTACTCACCTTTTTGGACTTGACTTAATTGGAAAAACATTACAACTGGTGCAATTTATATATGTATGTTGGGTAGATAAAGCATCAAAAAGAATTCCAACTCTTCGAAGATACGTGAATGCTTAGTGTGATACTTGATAAACAAGAATGTTTAAGTTAATACAGCTAAACAAGAATGCTTAGTATTAGGAAGATCCTGTAATACAGCAATTTCTTTCATCAGACAAAGAGGGCAGCAAAGGAACAGAATCATGTTGGTATGAATAGTGAATTTGTGACACCCCAAGACAATGTTTCAATAATCTTATTCTGAAGCTGCTAATGATAATTATATAATTCCTTAACAAGACACAAATTTTATTCTGGGAAATTAAAAACAGAAAAGGTAGCCCAAGGGGCTGTTAAAATAAGAACTCCCCTGTAAATGGAAAAGAGCTATACATGAATGAAGTGAATGTGAAGAGTGTGAAATATATTTGTTCTGCTCGAAGACGTCATTAGACTACAATATAAATGCTGTGCTAATTAGCCTTAACGGAGGGAACATAATCAAATTTTAAAGTGAAAAAATAAAACTTAAGGCAAGAAATGAACATCCCTCAAAATTATTTGGTTCAGACTGTGCAGACCCCATTTTGACAAGGACATCTCAAGATTTTGGTTCAGACTGTCCAAATATGAAGTTGAATTAGGTTGCGGGGCAAATTCCCTTGAGGAAAGGACGTCTCAAGATTCTCACAATTCCATATATATATATATGGATTGAAGGCTTTGAATCTGATCAAATGGCAACGACCTCAGATTGTGGCAGCTATTGATATAAAGGCTTCTGAGATTGGGGATGATGGACAAGCCTAAGCCTCTTTCCACTTCCAGAAAGGACAAGAACTCCAGAGCTGGACACAAACTTATATGAAGGGTTTCGAGGCTTTGAAGAATCTGGTTGGCCATAGGCAAGGATCGAAGATTCGTTCAAAAGTTTGAGATTTGTTCTTATTTCCCCCTCTGCTTTGTTGCTTTTTGTCCGGTGGTGGTTGTAATGGTTAACATTATTCAACAACAGGTGAATCATTTTACCGATATTTGAGTATCCATCAACTCAACTTAGGGTGACTTGATAGAATGGATGAATTTGAGTAAGCAATAAGCTCATTAACATCAATATAATTCCCCACTCTTCTTCGGCCTGTTGCTTCTTGTTTCTCTTATTTGTAATGTGTAAAATATTTAATAGGTAAATTTCACAAAGTAAAGAACTTACAGTACCATCATTGTTGTGGCTCGATTTATTTCGATCGTAATCAAGCATCTAAGATATTATTTTGTTTGGATAGTTGACTAACGATTTATCAAAGTGGTGTGAGTTCGACAAGATGGAACACTAAGATGTTATTGTCAATTTTCGAAAATTTGGATCCATAACATTGACTTCCTTTGGTGATTATCACGTTAGAGCTAACGTTCAACCATGCATGACACAAAACTTCCATCTTCATCCATGGACCAATTGAGATTCCGAGAAGCCGGTTTCCTTCTGGGAGGTTGGGAGTAACGAGTGCGGCACTTTAGTAGCACCAAATTGGGATGTTGATGAGATGGAAATTGTGACTCTCTGGAGGAGAATTCAATATTCACGTTGAACGTTTGTTAGTAAGATGCAAAATCGGTACATTTCTGTTAAATACGGGAAACTCATTGCTTGATTCGTTGAGTTGGAGGTAGAATAGTGATCAATAGTATGAAAAAATTAACAAATATAGAGATAATAAAAAAGATTTGTAACTTAAAGGAATAGAGAAGATAGATAAATTGAATGTGATTGATGTATTTATAGAGGTGAAAAGGAATGAAATAGAAAAAAAAATTTAAAAATTCACTTTTTCAAGAAATTTAAATTTTTTTGCCCATTGATTGGCCAATATAGCCGTTAGAGTCAAATAGTGCCCTAATGGCTTTATTGGTAGACGAAACAACTTTTTAATTAATTTTTTTAAAAAAATTATTGTTTGTTTTTTTAGACAATATAGTCATTTTAGGGACTATATGGCTCCCTAACGACTAGGGGTGCACAAAAAATCAATGGAATCAGAACCGTGATTGAACCAAACCAAATCGTTCACTACGATTCCATTTCAAGTTCCAACTCAAGGAACTGTTATATATATATATATATATAAATGAATAATAATAATTTCTAAGTTTTTAGCGTTATATATAAATATATATATATATATATATATATAAAGTATAAAATATATAATATATAAATAAATACTAATACTTTCTAAATTCTAGTGTTCTATTTATATATAAAGTATAAAATATATAATATATAAATAAATACTAATAGATTCTAAGTTTTAATGTTCTATATATTTATATAATATAAGATATATATATATAAATAAATATTAATAGCTTCTAATCTATTATTAGAACTAGGGGTACACAAATATGAGTGTGTATCTAACCAATGTTTTTTTTTTTAAAAAGTTGACAAAGAATCGTTAGAAAACTGAAATTGGAAGCGTAAAGAACCAAAACCGAACTGAACTCAACGGTTCCAGTTCCAATTCCAAAATTCAAGAACCATTGAGAGCGGTTCTAGTTCCACCAAGAACCGTAAAAAATCAAACCGTATGCACTCCTACTAACGACTATATTAGGAGAGATTTATTTTCAAAATTTTATTAAAACAAAAAAAAAATAGCCAAAAAAACTGTTTTAAAGCAATTTTGGCTATTTTTCGAGAGCCAAACAGTCACTTAGCCATTTGACCGTTGGTGTGACGCCTTCACGCTCTTGATTTAAAAAAAAAAAAAAAAAGTTGGGTTTGGATGAGGCTTCTCCAATCCAGAAAGACCGGGAGAATTCCTAGTCCGAGCGCGAACCCCAAATGGAAAGCCTAAAATGGGCATGGGCTCGCGGAAATTGCATCAAACCGGGCTCTATAGAGCCCGATGTAGATGCTCGACTTCCAATTTTCTGTTACTTAACTGAACACAATATTGAAAAGGAAGCCTCTTAACACACTCTCTCTGTTCCTCTCTCTCGCCAAACTATTCTTAGGGGTGAGTCATGACAAAACCGGGCGCAATTTAAGAACCGAAAAAAACTGTATGAAACGTATCAGTTTGTTTCTCAGTTTCATTGATTCTTCATAAATTTGCCCTTAATTACACCCATCCAATACATACACACTATAAATAACGCCACATGCTTACATCAAATAATCTCCACCCTTTTCTTTGCTCTTTTTCCTCTCACAAAATTAATGTTAGCTGTTGTCCCCATTTTTCCTGGAAAATCTTCCGAAAAGTTCTCCATTTGAGAGCCTCCATATTTGGATTAGAGTCCCGACAAGAACTTCCATGTTTGGCAAATGTTCATATATGGTAAGGAACAAACCCACCTCACCTTTTTGTAGTTTCATGATCTGGGTGAGAATTTCTTTTTCTTTTTTTGAAAAAACAATTTTTTGGGTTGATTCTAAATCTTTCTATTCGGTATCAAATTGAGAAATCTTCTTATTTGAATAATACCCATATGGTGAATGAAGAACTTAAATGGTTTTCTTCTGAATTGGTATCAAATTGGGATACATAAATGGTCTTTTTGTTGAAGAAACCCTTCTGAATCAAATATAAGTGTGGTGATATACCAACCCACTTAACCATTCTCATGATGGAATGCTAGTTCATAACCTAGGTTCACCATTGGAGGAAATAGGGTTTGTTTCATTTGATAAATCTCATATTTTGTTGGAGGTGTGAAATTGTTTGAATACACAAAATCTGTATTGAATTTGAGACAAATTAAGATGAAAATTAAATCAAAGGATATGAAAATGGGGGATGGCAAGGACTCTGCCATCTTGCTTGGAATAAACCAATCTAGATTTTTGCCATTAAGAATCCTGCAATCTCTATTGATGTTTTTGGGTGTAAGTATTGTATTTTCAATCTGTAGTATGTATATGATCCGGTATTTCGGAGAACAGAATGTAGTCGTCCCATTCGTACAGACCAGTATACAGACATGTATTGAAGAGCCAAACAGCATAAAAAAATGGATTAGGGTTCCATCAAGCCTAACACATACCATGAATGACGTGGAGCTATTTTGGCGGGCCTCATTTGCTCCTCAGAAGAAAGATTACCCATTTAAGAGAACTGGCAAAATTGCATTCATGTTCTTGACAAGGGGACCATTGCCATTGGCACCTCTTTGGGAGAGGTTCTTCAAGGGGCACAAGGGGCTTTATTCGATCTACATTCACTCGCTGCCATCTTATATTCCGGATTTTCCACCTTCGTCGGTTTTCTATGGGAGGCAAGTTCCAAGTCAGGTATCAGCAATAATTATCTTTCCCTGAGTGTGCTACAAGTTGTTCTTTAATGTATGCAATTTCAATCATGTTCATTTTTTTTCCAATACTAGTGGTTAGAGTTACTATGCTTTTGTTTGAATTGATGAAAATTTTAAAAAATCTCTTCCTTTATTTCTTCTGGCAAATTTTATGTTTGGACAATTTTATTTGAAATTCCTAGACTAGTTCTTAATCTGTATATGCATGGCAGGCACACTATTGTTCATTGCAGCCATTTTTGGATGGTTATGAATAATTTATATTTTAATGAGATGCTTTTTCGTGCTGATGTTTCCCTCTAATGTAGAATAAGGAAGTTGTTTTAAAAGAAATTTGATCATATGTTGTCATTTATGATGCAATCTATGTATGCCATGACTCCAAATTTCAATAGGAGGATAAGTTCTAATCTGTGAAAATCAAATGAGAAAGGAAGAAAATTATGGTTCATGTTGAGGTTAGTGATAATGGAAGGGGAAGATGAAAATTTTACTTGGGTTGAGCCCACACGGTTTTGTTCTTGAGTTACCTTCTTCATAGCCAGACGATGTCGGACGTCACAATAAGTCTTGGTCATGTTTTGTTGAGTTGCAAATCTAATGGGTCAAAAAAAGCAACTCAATGTGAATGTTATCAGTTTGTGGTGGAAGTTTAAAGGTGCATTGAAGTGCTTGGAACATAATCTTAAACTTAGTTAGATGGAAATGTCCCAATGATGAATTATATTTACCAAAGTCTTTGTAGCACATTTATTAAGTGTTGCGATGGCATTTATGAGGGAGGGGATGGAGTTATGGCTTTGATTCTTATCACTATTATATGTTTTCTAGTCCATTCACATGCTCACACAATAATATGTCAATATGAAACCAAATGAATACATTGATGCTTCCTATGACTTGTGAAGGCGTTATTGAACTTAATTATATTTAAAGAAAAAGTATATGAGAAAATAGAAGTATGATATGTCAATCTAAATAACTATTATAGGAAAAATAAAGTTAACCTTTGCGGTTGTACAGGTACAATTTGAAAATTTAAGTTTTCAGGAAAAATTGCTTTATTTACTCACTAATATGATTGAAGATTTTAACATATTAGGAGGGATTTGAAATGTAGATGTTTGTAATTGTGTCTCTTTGAAATAAATTTACCTGTTTAAGATTGAAACTTTATTATTTTCAGAATCTGGAAAATGGTGTATATATGCATAAAGTTATCAGTATCTTCTAAAACTATGAAAGGACAGAATGTAAATAACTAAATAAGGTTATTATTCATTCGGGAATGGAAATGAAAGAGCCAAGCAGGTAGCGTTAACCTGCGCCCAGATTCTGGATTATAATCAATTAAAATATCCTCCATCAAGAAAGCACCACCGATGATTTGACACATGCTCCTACTACAATTTTTAAGCATCTGGACTATCACTTCATATCAAATTCATGGGGTCATTTACTTGTGAAAAGTGTTTGAGAGGTTGAGAAATCGAGTTTCTGTAAAATATTTTTAATACTCTTCTAGAACAAGAGTTGGTTTTTCATTTATTTTTCAAAAGTACTTTTTTATTTTTTCTTTGTTTTCCTTCAAGCAAGTGTCTTTAGATGATTATGGCGCCTGCATATTTGTGCGCGCTTTTTTGAAGGTAAATCATGCTTTCGCACACAAACACACTCATTTATTCCATTGGTCACTTGAATCCTCAACCTTCCATTTGGAGGGAGGAGGAGATACCACTGGGACTAAGCCCTGACGGTACCTAACATAATGTACTTAATAGTTTAGGAGATTGTGATAATTGACTGGCTATTTCATTTTTGGATTCCCAATAGCCCTTTCAGCATGCCTTTTTATCTGCATTTATCTTTTATTGGATACTGCCGTTCTTCTTATTCTTGTAATTTGTTTGTGTGTAGGTGGCAGAGTGGGGAGAGATGAGTATGTGCAATGCTGAAAGAAGACTACTAGCTAATGCATTGCTTGATATCTCCAATGAATGGTTCATCCTCGTGTCCGAGGCATGCATTCCTCTTCAGGACTTTAAAGTCGTTTATCGCCACTTATCAAGATCCAGTCACAGCTTTATAGGTGCAGTGGATGATATTGGACCTTATGGAAGAGGGCGCTATAATGATAACATGGCACCTGAAGTCAATCTCACCGAGTGGCGTAAAGGATCCCAGTGGTTTGAAATTAACCGTAAACTAGCTATTGACATCGTTAAAGACACCTACTTTTACCCCAAATTTGAACAGTTCTGCAAGCCAGATTGTTATGTGGATGAGCACTATTTCCCAACCATGCTGAGCATGCAATCTCCTCAACTCTTGGCGAACCGGTCCCTCACTTGGGTGGACTGGTCTAGGGGTGGTCCCCACCCTGCTACATTTGGGAAGGAAGATATTTCAGAGGAATTTTTTAGGAATATTATTGAAGCTCAAACATGCCGTTACAATGGCAAGCCAACTTCTCTTTGTTTTCTTTTCGCAAGAAAGTTCGCGCCAAATGCTTTGGATCCTCTATTAGAACTTGCATCCAAAGTTTTCCACTTTTGAGGAGAGACTGAATACTGAATCACATTTTGGAGTAGAGTCAATGGAAGCATGAGTTTTGGTTTTGAAACAATCCTCTCCTTGGTATGTTGATGAGATTGTTCTGATATTGCACCGAGTTCATGAACTTCTTATACCATAGAATTTCAGATAGTTCAAAAATTAGAACCCTGGCTCAACATCTCAAACGAGTTGGTGGTGCAGCAATATTTTTTTAGGTCTGTTGAATGTATTAATGTCATATAACACATAGTTTTCGGTCTCTTTTATGGAGGACCCCATACCATTCTCATTCGGATTAACGAGTAATTATATTCCATTCAACACCTGATACATTTTTTCCTCAGTTCAATAAACAATGGATCGAATAGTAAATTGTTACTTGCATTTAGTCAGGCTCTTCATTTGCTGTTCAGGTGGACTGGTTGACTCCTAATTAAAGTTCATATAAGATGCCACATGTGGATGGTGATGTTGTTGCCTCTGAAGTTCTTGCATCTTTCTTTGTTGAATATCTTTAGTTGATGGTTGAAATCTTAATCCTTCTGTGCATGTGACAACAAACCATGTGTGCAAAGTCTCTAGGTGAGGAATTAAGGTTATGAAAACTAAAGGTCATGAAGCATATTGTGAAGGTGGCACCTACAAACAATAGAAATTTCAGATTTTCACAGGCGTGAAATCTAATCTTACTCAAGACATTCCACATGTTGTATATGGAAGAATCTGTTCTTCAATATCGATTTTCTTGAGTTCATCATTGTCTCACACCTCAGCTTAATTTCTTGAGCTTATGAAGTCCAGAAGCCTTTAAACTTTTTAACCCAAGACAGCAATTCACACTTATATATATATATATATATATATATATATATATATATATATATATATATCCTCAATCAAAGGGTATATATGCAGCCACAAATGATGTTCTTGATAATATGGTCATCTACACAAATATACCTCAGATACAGCTTTTTGTAGAGAAGAAAAACTAATGAGGTTTTTTAAGAGAGGCCTGTCAATTCTCAACCCACCTAACTTTAAAACCATAATTGATTTGGAGGCAGTAAGGATAGTTTGAGGCAAATAGGAACGATAAGAATGGAAAAAGAGAAGGCACCAATTTATTACTAAATAATAAGCATAAAGGGTTAATGCTCATCTTTTGCCTGGAAAATCTTATAAGAGAGTTATCCACAAAGTTCATGAATTTCTCTACCTTTCTCAATCTTCTTCCTATGTGTCCCTCATACGACAAATCAATTGGACTGGTCTGGAATTCATGCGAGTCTTTGTCAAAATCCAAAATGGGGAATGAACCCCATGCAAGTCTCCATTTCTTGGACCACACTGGTTTTTGCTACATCTTTGACAGCAAGAATGGGTTGCGGCAAGGGTTGTCAGGCGGCTCAATGTAATTTGAGGCTATAAAAGTGACCTAATATTAGAAAAATCATGTCCAATACTCTAACAAATTCCTCAACTTTTTTATTCCCATTTTTGCAACTTTTAGCAGTGTTATGGTACCAAGTAGAAAATCCCTACTTTTCTTTTAGCTTGAAAAAGAAACATATCTTCAAATCCTGTGGAGTATTGCGTTGAAGTACATACAATCTGCGTGGGATCTCCCTGCTTCATTTCTGCGACAGCCCTCTCGACCTCCTGATACAAGCACATCATAGTCTCTGTAATAGAGACGTGTTTGGCTTCATGCCTGCTAACCGGTTGATTAGGCCGTCACAAATACGGCTTTTGATTGCCTTGTCAGTTTCTAATTAAGGTTGCTCTTATTGTTACCTACTCGTAATTGGGTTATGAGTAGCCTTCTTTTGTAACTGGACTTTAATTAGCCTTCTTTGTTCGTGGACCGTGGCCAAAATATGTACATTTACCAACAATCAATATACTTGCTTTATTTTCCGGGAAAAAAAAAAAAATTGAAAGTTTGAAGGGAAACAAATATAGATGAGTCCAAAAATATCAAAAGATGCGAGAGAATAAAATTAAGAGATGGAAACAAATATATAGATGAGTCCAAAAATATCAAAAGATGTGAGAGAATAAAATTAAGAGATGGAGTGAGACAGTGAAGAGAGATGGGGGGAATTTTAGCTAAATGGACTAGCAGGGAGACCATAATGAGGAGAAAAAAAGTGAGGACATATCAGATAAAATAAAATAAAATAAATAAAAATTAGGAGTTTAATAAAAAAATAGAAAGTAGGAAAAACTAGAAGTAGATGAGAAGTTTTATCACTTTCCAATATTAACTATCCATTAGATTGGAATGACTATAAGATGAGTTCAATTGTAGGATCTACTATTAATACATACTATTGGTTAGAGCCTAACGATCCGTTTGGCTGGAGTGATAGAAAAATGGATACTATTGGTTGGAGCCTAATGCCCGCTCTCGATGGAGAGATGAAAAAATTGGATGGAAGGGAGAGGGAGATAAGGCATCCTGAGGGAAGAGGTGTCTCCCTCATTTTTTGTTTGATTGAATGGAAGGGATAGTAAAAAGAATAGATTGGGTGACACTCTTTTTAGTTTGGTTGGATAGAAGGGAATGAGAGTTTTATATTTTTTACCAATATACTCTTATTATATAAATTTGTAAAAAGTAAATATTCATTCCATATTTAGATAAAGTAAAGTGATTTTGTAAATAATTGAAGGTTGAAATTGGTATTAAATATTTATAGAATATTAAAAAAATTAAATTGTAGTGACCAAAATTATAAAAAAATTTGCTTTACACTGACCTTAAACTCAAGAAAAGATAAATAGTGACCCAACTTAAAAAAATAATTGATAATGAGTAACCATTTAACTTTAATTTCCATAATACCCTTCTTTTCTCTCCATAGATCTCCAATCCTTTCTTCGTCTTCTTCATATATATATTCTATTTCCTTAATGAAATTCATGTTTAGCATACAAAAAGGAAAACTTCATATCTATATATATTACTTTTTTCTAGAATCTGAGTTCCAATACAACATTGGAATAAAGCAAGGTGAAGAAACTCCATAGGATTGGCAGTCTACAATATCAGCACATCCAATGTAGATATATCAATGACCTGCTTAATCGGACTTATATGCTAGATGCTAAACTTGTCCTTACTCCTTTACCAACCAAGTCCTCCTCCCTAACATTAGCATCGCAGTCTCCTCTCTTTGATCCATCTGAATACCGAACTATAGTAGGCAGTCTTAAATATTTATCTTTCACCCGTCCGAAAATTTCCTTTGTCGTTAACAAAATGTCTCAATTTATGCATAAGCCTATTGATGAACATTGGGCTCTTGTTAAGAGAATTTTGAGATACCTATGTGGTACTTTGAATAATGGGCTTCTTCTTCACCGTAACTTGCCCTTATCACTTCATGCATTTTCAGACTCACTTCATGCATTTTCGGATGCCGATTGGGCTAGAAACAAGGATGACTACTCTTCCACTGGTGCCTACCTTGTTTACCTTGGCCGCAATCTAATTTCATGGAGCTCTAAAAAACAGAAAACATTTGCTCGCCCTTCCACCAAGACTGAATATCACTCTGTTGCTTTTACCGCTACTAAATTGTGTTGGTTCGCTCCTTACTATTTGAACTTTGTATGACCTATTCCAAACCTCCAGTGGTTTACTGCGATAACATTGGTGCATGCAATTCCAACATTGAAAAAAGCTAGTTTAGCTTGTTCATAAGTTTCAAAGACCAACACAATTGAGCTCCAATCCAGTATTTCACTCTTGAATGAAGCATGTGGTTGTTGATTATCACTTTCTTCGCAATCAAGTTCAGTCAGGTCTCCTTCGTGTGGCCCATGTTTCCTCTGTTGACCAGCTTGCTGATCTTCTTACGAAGCCTTTGCCTCGTTCTCAATTTCAGAAATTCTGGGACAAGATTGGCCTCTCTACACGTGGCCTATCTTAAGGGGGCATATCAGAGTGTAAATTAGATTTGTTATTAGAATCGTATTTCTTGGCTCTTTCAAATTTAAACTCTTCTTTGTACTTCGATCTTTGAATAGGCAATTAGCACTTTGTTGAGTCTTCTTTGAGAATAGGACTCCATTGAGTCACCCAACTCTTTAGGAGTGAGTTGGTTATCTTTTACTGATGTATATTTACTCCTCTTTGCTCAATGAAAATAGACAGGCTTTCCTCAATTGAATATCAGTTTGTCAATATAAAGATGTTATTTTACGATATATATATATATATATGTTATTCTTTTTGTTTGAGAATTTAACATATTCAACGTTTGTCAATAGTGTTTAGCTCATAGCCCACTACCTAGCCCAACCCACAAGCGTTTTATTTTCTAACTAAGGCTCTCATTTGTTGATAGATCAAAAACTAAAGGCAACGAAGAAACCAAAGGAAACCATCGTGCTCCTTCATCTCTAGGTATATATGTACATAAAGTTTCTTATAATTATCTGCAAATTTTTTTTTGATTGTCTATATTTTTTTATAATTAATTTAGAAATTCTAGTCTTTGAAGTAATTAAAATTCAATATCGTATACCTAGAAATTAAGTGCAAGAAAATAGATACAATACTCACAAAGGGTCCAAGCTTAAGTCTCGAAGCTTTAATTGTAATAAGCACCTAAACTAAAGCACTTAATAAATAAGAACAAAAATAATTACAATTAAAGAATGTAAAGAATGAGTTAAGTTGAAAATTAAACTAGACTCAATCTTTAAACTTAACAACACAACCGTTTCGGCAGTCCCCGGCAACGGCGCCATTTTATTCGTTGTGCAAAATGTGATTAAAATAATATGTAATATTGTCGTTGTTGTTTTACACCTCGACAAAAGAGAATTTATAAATACCTTAAAAAACTCTACTAAAATTAGTAAAGTGGTGAGTAGGGGTCGAACCTATAGAGACTGCGTTTGGTTGGTTGTTAAGTTATCAAAGTCTCATCTAATTCAATTCAAACGAATTTGTTTTTGTATTTTTATGATAAAGTGCTGAAAATTAAATGACATAAAATAAAAACATAAATTAAAGATAGAAGTTAGAGAGATAAAGAGTGGTTCAAACTTCACCACTAGCCTCATAAATATGTTAGACTTACAATAAATCGGGAAATTTATGCAAGTGTGTACTAATGACGCGTTTAGCAAGTACCACCTACAACGACGTTACCAAGAGAATACATACATCTTAAAAATACTATAATCCATGTGCGATAAGTATGATTTCTCTACCTACCTAATTACCTAAGTGTAGCGAAATCACTGTCTCTAAGCATGGACTATGCAAATCTAACTATGCATGTTATAGTGAAAATTAGTCTCAAGCCATCACTTGTAGTCCTTGTGAAACTTATAAGTATTTGAAGATCATGTGAGGGATTTAAGTATTCTATGACAAGAAGATAAATCACAACACATGAGCATAAAGAATTTATAAACTTATATTAATATAAGGCTCAAGGCAAGAGACATATACATAACAATACACAAAAACCCCTAATTCACTATAATTAGAACATAGTTACAAGACTGGGGTTTTGTCCAAACCCTAGAGAAAGAGTTGGTTGATCATGGTGGGCTGGAAGCACTCCATAGACAGATAGATGAATCCATGCTCAAAATGATCTTCTAGGCCTTACAAAGCCCTCTTTGAAGCTTTCCCTCTCTAGAACTTCACTTTATCTCTCTAGAAATCAAATTATGCTCTCTACAATAATAATATGGAATATTTGTATCTTACATATATCATATATATACATCTGACTTTAGGCTCAAAATATCACAGAAAAATCGTCCAAGGCTCCTTCTAGAAGAATTTAGACAAGTGGTTAAGTGGAGAAAATATCTTCAAAATAATATCTTCTGCAGGAATCTGCGATGCATCGAAGTGGGTACTTCGATGCATCGAAGTTGTGACTTCGATGCATCGATCTTCCCTTCTTCTGAATCTTTCACTATTCAGCTTCTCGACTCTAGTCTTGACACGCCACTCACCAATCCTTGATGAAAACTTTCAATTAAGTACGATCGGAGATAGGAATGCATTCTTGAATTTCTAATGGAGTCGAATTACGCCGAAAATTAACTTTGCACTTGAAATCATCAAAAACAATAAAATAACATATAAACAACACAATATATGCATCTATGAGATTAAAACACGTAAGTAAAGGCACGAAAATGTATAACATTCAAAGTTTATCATGGAGCATATATGTTATTGTAAATATTCTTTCATTATCACTATTCTGGGCCTCTATTGTTTCAGACTATCGAGGCCCTTACATTACAAGATAAAAATTTTGTTTTCGTTTTATAAACTAGAAAATGATAAATTGAAAAGTGGGACAACTTCTAATGAGCAGCGAGAGTAGCCTCCTTCAAAAATTCTAAGAGTTGAACAAAGAGAAGTTGAAGATTTGTCTTTTATACGAGATCTTGGCTTGCGTCTTCAAATATGGCAACAAACCGTTAATGAACGTAACGAGCTTCGACGAAATTATATCAAAAGGGGACCTTATCAACCAAATCTCCTAGTGTTTCCTTCCACCCAAGTAGAACTCAATCTCGTCGATTTCTAAGTAGTTGGTATAAAAAATTCACTTGGCTTGAGTATTCTCCTAAGAAAGATAAAGCATATTGTTTCCCATGCCCTCTCTTTGAAACTAATCCACCATCCCGTCCTACTTTTACTGTTGACGAGTTCCATAGTTAGAAAAGGGTTAATGATGGAGCTAGGTGCGCTCTTTTGTCACATGTGGGAAGTCCTAATTCCTCACACTTGTGTGCCATAACAGCTTCAGATGATTTAATGAATCATTTGCAACATATCGGCAGAGTGTTGAATGTACAATCAAGAGATGTGATGGAGAAGAATCGACTGTGCCTCAAAACAACAATTGAGAGTGTTCGGTGGCTTGCATTCCAAACATGTGCATTTAGAGGTCACGATGAATCCGTTGAATCTTTGAATCGTGGAAAATTTATTGAATTCATAAAGCATTCAGCAACATTAAATGATAAAGTTGTTGAAGTTGTCTTAGATAATGCTCCAAAAAATGCAAAGTACATCTCGCCAATGGTTCAGAAAGAAGTTTGTATATTTTTGGTAATAGGGTGAGAGATAAGATTTGCGAAGAAGTTGGGTATGAAAAATTTTATATTTTGGTTGATGAAGCACAAGATGTGTCTAATTTGGAGCAAATGGCTATTATCTTGAGATTTGTTGATAATAATGGTTTGCTTACAGAACCTTTTTTTGGAGTTGTATGCCTTAAAGACACCACTTCATTAACTTTAAAAAAAGAAATATCAGATGTCCTTACTCTTTATGATCTTCAAATTGATGACATGTGAGGCCAAGGGTATAATGGAGCGAGCAATATGCGTGGCTTTGCTTACCAACTACAACTAGCATTAGTTGCGGCAGGCAAAGATGTGCAAGAAATATGGCTATTCTTTTCAAAGTTAAATTCCATTGTCAATCTTGTCACTGCTTCTCCTAAGCGTCATAGTGAGTTACAATCAGTTCAAGTGATTTTATCTTCTGAGTTATAATCAGTTTAATTGATTTTATCTTTTAATAAGTTAGCTCATGGTGAACTTGAGAGTGGTAAAAGGACTAATCAAATTAAAAATTTGCAACGAGCAGGTGCCACTAAATGGAGCTCTCATTATGGTTTTGTTAGTAACTTAATAGACTTATTTGGACCATCTCGTGTAATTCTTAAAAATCTTTCAAAGAATGGACCAACTAATTCTATACGTGGGAAGCAAATGGTGCTCATCTTACAATGTTATCATTTGAATTTGTATTTATCTTGCAATTGTTGTGTGGGATGATGAGAATTATTGATTTACTTTGTCAAGCATTGCAATGAAAAACTCAAAACATTGTAAATGCTATGAACCTTGTTTCAAGTACGAATGTACTCCTTCGAAAGTTGAGAAAGAATGGGTGACATACTTTCTTTCAAAATATGGAAGTATTTTGTAAAGAGTATGAAATTGTAGTACCTGATATGAGTGCTTCTTATATGGTGGGTACAGGTCGTTCTTGTCAACAAAATGATAATATCACATTTCAACATCACTATCAAGTTGATATGTTTAATGCTATTATAGATTTTCAGTAGATGGAGTTAAATCAGAGATTCTCTGAAAGTACAATGGAACTCTTTATTCTCAGTTCAGCTTTGGATCCTAAAGATGCTTATGAATCATTTAAAGTCAATGATATTTGTGATCTTGTAGGAGAATATTATCCTAAAGATTTTTAGAATGAGATGCATGCTTTGAGAAGCCAATAGCAATATTATAAGATTGATGTTCTTCACCATCCGAGTTTTCAGAATCTGTCCACTATTTCTGATTTATGCAAAATATGAGTTGAAATAGGAAAGAGAGAAACCTATTATCTGATTGATAAATTGATTCGTCTCATATTGACTCTCCATGTTTTTACGACAACAACATAAAGAGCTTTTTTGGCAATGAAGCGTGTCAAAACTGAACTTCGCAACAAGATAAGGATCGTAGGATTCATCTTCAATAGCTTGCTTAAGAAAATGTTATATTGTTTTTGTATCTATCTATGATGTACTTGATTTATCTATATCAAAATGTTCTCATTTTTTGTCTATTTTTTAATATTTATAATATATTTTTGTCATAAAAATTATTGCATTTATTTTTAATTTTTCTTACTTTTAGTTCTCCCCACTTTGCAATCCGCCCCTGCTCGCACCCTAGTCGAATCCATGTATCATCTCAAACAATGTCAACAAAAGCTATATCTGCAACGGTATTTTTAGATAATATGGAGACTAGTAAGACGATGCCCACAAATGTGATTTGTGTCCATCAAGCTGATTCCATATCAACAATCCTGTTCTACCCTGCTCCGTCTATTATGCTTGACAATGACCACAAAGGCTAAGGTCTTTTTCTTCCTTGCATCTGATGCTTGCCAGATCATTGGAGCACCAATTTACACAGACTAAAATTTAAAATTTGACTGTTAATTCATCAATTACAAGTATATTATGAAAAGAAAATACCGAAATGGTTAAGAAAAACAAATCCAGTACACGAATCTCCTGTCATTGCAGGGTTTGGGAAAGGTTGGATGTGCGCAGTCTTATTTTCGCATACAAAGAGGTTGTTTTCAAAGATGTTGTTTTCTTGTTTCGAACCCGTGACCTCCAAATCACAACAAAAAAAAAAAAAAAAAAATCTGGGATAGTGCTAGAAAATGGAATCAGATACTGCAACAAGTCCTCCACTTCCTTGTTCTCTATATTAGCATCCCTCTCCACTGCAAACAATAGCCATTCCCACACATTACAGAGTGTTGCATTTATTCATCCCTACTTTCCATCTCTCTTCGTACTTTTTTTGGTTGACATGGTATCAAATACTGAACTCTTTAATTCTACACCTCTACAATCAACTATTTAATGTTTTATATATATATATATATATATATATATATATATATATATATATATAAAAGTTGATTACCTTTATATACTTTGTTTATGTATGTTCTGTATATGATCTACTGTTATAGGAGGTTGGGAAGGATCAACCTGGTGGGACAAAGAAGAAAATAGCTGTAGGACCCTGGGGAGGTAATGGTGGCACAAACTGGGATGATGGTAGTTACCATGGAGTGAGAGAAATCACACTTGTTTATGGCCGTTGCATCGATTCGATCCGTGTAGGGTATGACAAGAATGGTAAGCCTGTTTTAGGAGAAAAACATGGAGGTGTTGGTGGTAATCAAACAGCTGAGGTATGACTGATCCTTATTCTCTATATATTTTTGTTAGAAATGTAAACTGATCATTTTACTTGTATTGCAGATTAAGCTGCAATACCCTGAGGAGTTCTTAACAAGTGTGAGTGGCCACTACTGCCCGGTGGTCCACGGTGGTGGTCCGGTGATCCGATCACTCACGTTTAAGAGCAATCGGAGAACCTTTGGACCGTTTGGAGTCGAAGAAGGGACACCGTTTGCTTTTTCCATGGATGGAGGCAAAATTGTGGGTTTCAAAGGAAGAAGTGGTTGGTACCTAGATGCAATCGGGTTCCATTTGTCTAGCTTTCAAACGAAAAAGCTCTTTCAGAGTTTTCAGAACAAGCTTAAGAAACTCACCGGTACCAAGTCTTTGGCTCCAAAAGGTGATGAAGAGATCTCTAAAGTTACCGCCACAAAACATGTTTAGGATGCTCATGAACCCGTGTTACTGGCAGCTATATTAAGGGTGTAAATTGAAACTCCAGTCATACATAAATATAAGTTCCGCCACAAATAATCATGGATAAATAACGAAAGACTTGGGAGGAGATTTTTCATGGCATATGATATTTATTATTTGCGGATGACATAGAGCTATTGGATAACTCTAAAAAAGCCTTGATAATAAAATTAGAAGTTTGAAAAATAGCTCTATAATCAAAAGGCTTAAAAATTACTAGAACTAAAATCGAATGTTTAGTAGTAATATAGGAAATGATAATACAGAAATAAAAATTTAAGAAGAGAGCATTACTCAAAGTAATTACTTTTGATACTTAGGATCAATTGTAGAAAAAGATAGAGATTGATGATGATGTTAGTAGTAGAATTGCAATAGATTAAACAAAGTAAAGGATTGCTAGTGAGATTCCATGTGATAAACGAATGTCAAATAAACTAAAAGGAAAAGTATATAGGACAATAATTAGACCGGATATATTATATGGGCCGACCGAACAGAATGTTGGACTTAGAGAGAATGAGTATATTCAACGCTGACTTATAGATGTACCCGTGAGAAGAGAAAGATTAATTTGCATAGAGGGTAAGAAACAGAGATCAACTAAAACTAACATGGAATGAAGTGATAAGAAATGATTTCAAAAAATATATATCTTATAGAAGATATGACTTGTGATAAAAAAGAGTGAAAAAAGAGAATTTATGTGACTAATCCTATCTGTACGAGATAAAGCCAAATATATTGATGTACATGTGAGAAGAGGAAGATTGATTTGCATAGAGGATAAGAGACATATATCAACTAAAACTAACATGTAATGAAGTGATAAGAAATGATTTCAAAAAATATATATCTTGTAGAAGATATGACCTCTGTACGGGATAAAGGCAATGATGATGATGAAAGTGGTAGAAAAAAACTGAAATATCACAAGGGAAAAAGAGATAAAAATTATAAAATCTATATACTGTAGATCTTTATCACATTTTAGCATTTGAAACAAATCTTAACTTAAACCATGATATAACCACAAAGGTATCTCTTCTCTTCTCCTTTCAAAGTAAAAGATAGAGAAGAACACGGAACTATTTTCTTCTAAATCATTTAACTTAATATTGTTCCAAGGAAGTAGTAGTTGTGCCATGCACAAACAAGATGATATCTTGAAGGCACACTAGCTGCTTTAGTACCAAAGGGCTGGACATTTCCCTTTTTGTTGAATTGTTGTCACTATTAAAAAAAATTGGTCATCCCATTCAAGTATAGACCTACATGAGAAGAGGAAAATTGGGGCTTCTCTCCAGACCATCTGTACCACTTAGAACAAGCAGCTAGGGTCTCTCTCAAAGACAACATGAGAAGACACAGGTCTTGCCCCTCTGTGCTCAATTTCTCCCCAAAACTGGAAGATCCATCTGCAACTAGAGTCATCACTTGGAGCATTTAACAACCACCGATGAGAGTCCAAGCAACCTGAGTGCGTAGTCAATCCAAAATTAAGGGTACAAATGCCTCGATGTCCATAAAACCCCAGAGCTCCCAGGTCTGTTTCCACATAGATTTACATACCGCTTTGCCTAACCACAATCCAAGAGTCATTGCTAAGGCATTGTATGGGGAAAATGAAATCTACAACACTGAAACAGCATTCATTTCAATTTATATTAAGCCAAAATCAAAGGATTCAAGAGGATAACCCACTCAAAGTAAACTTATGATCTCAATTATGCTTTGCCAAAGACAAAGGTCTGACGAAACTAAAAAGAAAGAATCAAAATGCCTTTGCTATGTGAACTTCAAGAACCTAATCACATTTCCAGAATTTATCAGAAGACTAAATGGGGATGCAAGACTAGTTTATACAAGAATCCTACTTTCTAGTGCCCACTACACTAAAATTACCATCAGCACCAAATGGCTAATTTACAAGTTTCACACACTTTATCTAGCAATTACAACTAAGCATGAAATTAGAAACTACCTACTTCGAGAATTTACTCAGCAGGAAAAGGAAGTCAAATTTAACGCTGAAAATGAATCAACAGATATTTCAAGAATATCAAGCTCAATGATAACAAAGTAGATTTGCTGCCTTAATAATACTGCATTATTTTTCATGTTGGTCTGGTTTATTCTCAAAACTTAATATATTTCTGGTGACTCCTGTCAAACCTATTTTCTAGCACATTCACAACCCCACTCCCCTCAGGGGAAAAAAGGAAAAAGGAAGGATAGAAATCCACAGTTATCTTCTCATTTACATTGTAGCCAGAAATGTTTCATGCTGCCCCCCCACCCTGCACACAGTTAATGTATATGCTCAGGACTTATGATTTCCTAAAAAACCACCAAAACAGCTTCACATAAAAAAATAACATTCATTTCCAGTTGATCAAAGAAATTAGTCTATTCTTTTCTGTTAAAACCATACATAAAGTTCTCGTTGGGCAATTTAAGCATAGGTTCATCCCCACCTGCCCTGCCACTACCGCTTCCCGCTGCCATGATGTAGAAGAGTACCAGTGATATCAAATACGTGATTAGGAATTAAAGTAGGATCCACACTGATTAGCTAACAATTTTCTAATTCATGAGCAGAAGTACATTTGAGATTTCAGATTAGCATCATAAGCAAAGTTCTTTTTGACACAAAAACATGCACATACATTTCAAAAAGTATGATGAAGACGAGGGTCTAATTATTTATCCATGAAAAAACTTGTCACTTCAATAACATACTCTTTCATACTGTTCTAGTTGAATTGATTTGTTCTCTTAGCAAAAACTCTTAAACCCCAATGATGTACATAGAGAGAGAGAGACACCGCCTAATTTTTCCTAGGCTTCATCAGAACTTCCCAGCATTCTCCATTAATTTCAAACGCACATCTAATGCAACCCTAGAGTTACTAGGGAATTCAGCATTCTCCTCTCAGGCAGGCTAGTTTCAGTTATACTGCAATATTTACAAGGTATTCCTTATTTAAATACAATAATAGCATATTTAAGGCCCATTTGGTTGACAGATATTTAGTTAAGGTAATGAAAGGAAACAAAAAAGAAAGGAAAAAATGAAATGGAAGTGGTTCCCTCACACTTCCACTTATGCTTAAAAAACAAAGAAAAAAAAAAAAAGAAACAAACAAAAACACAAGATTGGTTTGGGATTTTTTTTTTATAAATAAGTAAACGGAATTTAAAAATAAACATTTCTCCCTTACTTCCACATTTTCATTTCGTCTCTGTTAGGTCAATTGGACTTAGGTTTGGAAAATTTCTGACCAAAACTAGAGTATATTTTTTGTTTTTGCTTTTAGTTAGAATATTGAATGTTAGTGTCAAATTAGTTACCTCTTGTCCATGGTCAGCATTGATACATTCATGGGCAAAAAGGTAATCTAAAAAATCAAGGTATAAAGGTAAATTGATCCTTATGTAACTCACCAAATAAGGGTGGCGAATATTAGTTAGGGTTTAATAGATTTTGTGTTCGAGTGTCAATTGATCTACACACTATTTCAATCAATCAAGCAATGCAGAATTGCAGTTTCCTTTTCAGATTACAACTCTAAAACCTAATCCCTCGGCATCAATATTTTGTTTATATATAAACACATACTTCACAAAACCTAAGATACATTGAGAGCAACATACAGAGAAACATATATTGAGAGTTCATAAAGTTGCTGTTTTCAGTCATCAACCATCATACATTCTAGATTAGTGAGTGAGATACATGTGTTGGATCATCTTTTGTTGTCGAGCTTATTTGGAACTCAATAAGAATGGATCACCGTTCAAAGATTGGAGATCAAAGTACTAGTGCAGAAGCAAATTGCATGAAAAGTGGAATTTGTTGAGAGCGAATTGTTGCCTAAAGACTCGAGTGAAGAGTTTGGTGGATAAACCTAGGTCAAAAAGAAACTAGGGCTCTAGATATATGAGTTGTTAGCCTAGTATAAATCTCTTTTATATAATGAATTTGATCTGTGCGAATTAGGTCCCGTGGTTTTTTCCCTCATGGTTTTCACATAAAAATCTTTATGTCCATTGTGCTTTGCTTTTACTAGTTTTACATTATTATATGTTTGATAGATTAAATTTGAATTGCATGATGGATGTTCTGAGTGTATTCAAATTTACTCTGTTAAATTGGTTTCTGAGTTGTTGATAATTTAATTAAAACTTACTTATCAAAAAATAATAATTTAGCTATAACTTTAAAAATTAGTTAAAGTTAGTTGTTTAAGCTAACAAGACATATTCACACCCTTTTAAGTCTAGATCACGGGCCTTGTGTTGACCCCACATCAAAGCCTAAGGTTCAGCCCTTTACTTCAGTCTTCAATTTCCATGGTAACCAAACAAAGGAAAAGATCTCCTTTACAATGTCGCGATTCCCTTCGCTAAATCCTTGAACCAGATAGACCCACTCACTTATTGAACTTCAATATCTTGATATCATCATGTTTAATTAAATTAGTTTTGTTGTACTAAGTATTATCCACATGAAGTGATGATATCATTTATCTACAAGGCACAATCCTAGAGAGAAATAAAGAAAAGGTGTAAGAAAAAAGTAAAATAACTCACACTATTCCCAGCTGACAGCATTCCTCCACAAAATGTAATACAAATAAAGACAATAAAATAACTCTCAGTATTCCCAGCTGACAACATCATTTTTCTCCACAAAATGTAATACAAATAAAGACAACAAATGATAGAATGAACAATCAATCATAAAGCTTTGAAATGCTTGAGACTGGAGGCACACCAAAAGAAAATTCTCAGTCCATACAAACCAAACAATGCTCAACTAATTACAAGTGCTATAAAATTTTGGAGGAAAATAAAACCTAAAAATCAATCTTTCAGGTAATAAAACATATTGCTAATACCGATTACAAAAGCATAAAACCAAATAGAGCACTAAAGCCATTGATCATATACGATAACCATTAAATTTACATGAAAATCGAGATCTCAATTCGATTAATTCGTATACATGTTGCTTTAATGAGAAACAAAATCTCAAACACTATATATACACACCAAAACTGAAGTGTAAGCATTTATATATATTCCCCATAAGGGTACTTATCAAAAAATATATATATTCCCCATAAGGTTATAAGCTTGTTGCAAGCATTTTAGTAACCAGATCAGTAAATATATAAATATACTCTGCACAAGGGTACAAACCTGTCATAGGCACTGTTTCCCAATAACGCAGTCAGTAATCAACATCCACATACAACTAAAGTTCAGATTCCGTGGAAAAAAAAACTGCAGAAGCCAATAACTGTCATTCCAACTAGAAATAGAATCCAAATACTAAGAGCATATCACCATAAGGTCATGAGTTTGCCCCCAAAAACTACATTCAAACAAATTAGTGAAAGCACCAAAATAGCATACAAATAAAAACAAATCTACATATAAATGAAATCCTATTTCACTCAATTCACACACGTCCTTCCAAAATAAAACTAATGATCTTTTATTTCCATCGTAGGTAACATAAAAGAAATTATAAAATAGTACAAATTTTATACATGGGCATGATGGGTACTTATAGTTACCAAATAACATAAATGCATAACTTCACAATATAATCCAATCCAAAACATTATGTGCAAAATTTTTTTTATCAAATATGTGTGTGTGTGTGTGTGTGCTCGCGCAAACAAAGCTTAATGCACCAAAATCTAGATTCAATAATCATAAATTCAACATAAAGCCAAGACAGCAATTCAGCCAAATTCATTTTCTTTAAACTTGTCCCAGCAGCTACCTGTATATAACACAACACAAGGGTAGCAATTTGCACGAAACACTATACTCGGGCAAATTAGTCAGGGCATCAATATCAGCAGTACAGTACAAAATAAAAGCATGTCTAAATATAAATTGAATTCCATTTCACTCAATTCACATATGTCCTTTCAGAATAACATAAGACTATCTTTAATTTTTTTTCATGGACAAGCAGGTACTCTATGGTTTACCAAATACCATAAAAGCACAACTTATACAGTCCAGTTTTAAACAGTATATGTAAACAAAATGTATCATATTTGTGTGTGTATGCACACGAGCACAAACAAAGCTTAAAAGCGTCAAAATGTAGATTTGTTCAGCATAAAGTCGACATAGAGCCGAGAACAATTATCTTCAAATTTACATATAAGTTCGTTTATGAAATAGAATCCCAGATACTATACCACACGTATTAATTCAAGCCTATGTAATTCTCTCACCCACGGGCCTTAAGCTCGGCCAGGCGCCTCGTCAGGTCGTCCTCGTCGACTTTCTCCGAGCTCGGCACGGACACCGCGTGTGCCGCCGGCTGAGGCAGCCCCACCGACACCTCCAACCCATAATTATCCGCCACCTGCTGCATCAAACTGTTGACCTCACCCTCCGGGGTCGACAGGGACGTGCTTCCGGCCATCGAACTCTCCATAAACTCCGCCTGCACCTCCATGTTCACGAACTGGCGCTCGAACTGGTCCATCGTCTCCGACATCTTCTGCAGATTCCCCGTCGCGAGCGTTGACTCGAGCGACTTCACGATCGAGCCCATCGACTTGCTGATCGTGGTCATCTTGGCCTGCGTGTCGAGCCTCGCGACGACAGCATCAAGCCGGGAAGCCAATCGGAGGTAATTCATTTGCTCATTGCGCTTACGGATGGAGTTCTCGGCGTAGATTCGAGCTCCGTCCATGTTGCCCTTTTCTATGGCTTTTTTGACCTTGAGTTTCTCGGATTTCTCTTCTTTCTCGCACTTTCTCGATTGGCGTTGGAGGCTCTTGGAAGTAAACTTGAGCTCCATGATCTGGTTCATCAGTTTCTCTGTGTTCCCCATCGCTTTTCTAGGGTTCGCAGAGAGATTTGCAGAGACAGATTCAAATGTAGGGTTTAGAGAGAGAGAGAGAGAGAGAGAATTGGGGATGGAATTGATTGTTTGATTCCTTGACTCTCTCTCGGTTTCTCCTGCTATTCATCTGACCACAATCAAGTGACCGTTGATTTGTTAGTGGGCCGACCTTGAGCGGATCGAGGTTAATACAGCTCAACCAAGGCCCAAGATAGTCCGAGGCCTATTCAAAGCCTATTTCTGTAAACTGACCCAGACAATCTACTGGATTCGGGCCTAGATATTCCCCAAACTATGAGTTGGGCTGCAACTCAAAGAGATTCAGCGGGTTAAAAATACAACTCAAGCTTAACTCGACATATAAAATATTCAACCATAATTCAACCATAATCCAACCATAACCTTACTTCGAACTCTAACTAGTAATTTTTAAACTCGGGTTGAAATTTGAAGTTAGAAAGTTGGGTTAATTCGGGTTATCTATATCACTAATTTTCATATTGAAAAATTAAAGTGATCTTTAATAAGTTTCACATTAGATTACTCTTAAACATACAAAAAATTAAGAAATTAATGCAAATTTCTAAAAAATTAAAAACACTTTTTTAAAAAATTAATTATCCAAAGTGTTAACATACAATAAATTAAAATTTAAATAAAGAAAGTTGAAAAGAAAAAGGTTATAATAATTTGAATATTATATATAATATATTTAAAATAAAAAATATGCATAAAAATAATATTACAATTCAGATTCATCTCGGGTTGTTGGCACATCAACCCAAGCCCAACCCTGATTAAGTTTAGATTGAGTTTTTCAACCTAAACTCAACCCTAATTGTAAAAATAGTTGTCCAAGTCCGTAAAAAATTAGAATGGACTAGGGTTGGATTCGGATTGCTCAACCCAAGTTGCCCCCCTAACTATGAGTGCCCACTTCCAACATCTCGAGAATAAAAAAAGGAATATTTTAAAAAAATTAAAGAAGAAAAACCATTCCATATCAGCCATTATATTAGCATTTGTTTGTTCATAAAATCTACCAATTTCTTTTACAGACTCGGTCTAAATTCCACTCAATCAACAAAAATTTATCCCAATTATCTAAAAATATATTATAAATAATGTTCGTTGTTAAATTGTAGAAAAATTCAAAATTATAAATCATGTGATTAACTGCAATTTCCTTGTTCTTCTACCTTTGGGGTTATACATTGGAGTGGTATATCGGGACATGGGCTACAAATGATTGGGTTTGGTCCAACTTGGAACATGTTTAGGACTACAAATCATTGGATTTGGTTTGACTTTGAAACTTGTTTATGCTTAACGAAATGAATTAACAATGAAACTTGGTTTAATAGTATGATGTTTCCTCTCTAAGATGGAAGGTTCATAATTTCAATATTTAGGAACAGTATTGTGAATATTACGAGCATGTGCATTTGTTTTAACTTTTGAAGAACAAAAACACACACACACGATTAGCACTTTATTAATATTTATTTAAATAAGCAGAAACGAAAATGATTTATGACAAAATTTTAAGATAAATTATTACATGATTTCGACACCATTAGTTACAACCTATGAAGTACGAATACTTTCCTGAAGGCACCGTGACCGTATCGGATATGTATCCTATACGGATACGGCCGGACACGTATCGGATATTCCAGGAAAGTATCCGTTTTTTTTTAAATAATTTTTTTATTTTCGGATACGGCAGGATACGGCAAGATACGGCATGGATACTTGAGGATACGGCCAGGATACTTCTCGGATACGTTTGATTTTTTTTTTTGGTTAATTTTTTTTTAAAGATAGTAGCCATATTGTAATATTAAAATTTAAAAAGCTTAGTTAAAATGTGGGGCTTAATTTGTAATAAATCAAAAGATCTTTAATGTTGAAAAAAAAAATCATTTAAGTTAAAACTTAAAACTTAATTTGTGTTATATTAATTTTTTTGTATAATATATAAAATATATATATATATATATTTGCCGTATCCTGCCGTACCCGTATTCTATTTTTTTGAGATTTATCGTATCGTTGTATCAGTATCGTGTCGTATCCGTATTCTGTATTCATATCCGTGCTTCATAGATTACAACCAATCATAATTTTACAGACAATTAAATGTACAAACAAAAATTTGAAAATTTTGGCACAGTTAAAATTTTGAAAAAATGGACACATTTGCTTGTGTGATTCACTGAAACCAATGGTAGGCAATAATTTCCCAAAATTTAAGGTCTCAAGCTCCACTTGTTAGATTAAAAGAGCCAAATCCAAACAACTTGTTACTTGTTAGTCCCTTAAACTCGAACCTTTGTGTGAATGATCAACTTCACTTTGATCCCCTCTTGAGTTTGCACATAAATCATACATGCACTCAACTCGGTTCAATGCATTTACTTTCCCAAGGTCCAATTATTAAGCTCGTTTGAGACAATGAGAATCACCACTGTGAGCCCCAGAATTTACCTGATCACTCATCACAGTTCCTAGCTCTTTTGGTATTTAATTGGAGAACCTCCTGCCAAAAGATAGAAGGAATATATGGCATTTTACAGAGAGACGTGCTCACCCCAGCAACGGTCATACATTATATTCCTTCTGCTATAGTGATGTTTCAATTTGAAGAATTACAAACTTTGTAGTATTACAAGCATCTCTTTTAAGTGCTCGCTGCACCTTCATCTGCAACTTGCAATTGCACAGGTATAGAGAGAGAGAGAGAGAGAGAGAGATGGGGTCACGAGTTGATGAAATCCCACTAGATTTGTCACAGTGTCCGATGATACATAGGCACTCGTGCCTCGCGACTCACTCGAATGATTACTTCTCAGAGACAAACCTCTATTTCATAAAAACTGCAGCAACACCACGTGTCCACCTCCTTCCCCATCTTATGTGTCAATTACAAAAACAACTATTCCTCAATTTCAGTCTACACAGACACCTGTGCTCTCTCTCTCTCTCTCTCTCTCTCTCTCTCTCTCTGTTTGCAGAAATGCATCTTTTTGGTTCAACCCAAATCGCCAATTCAGCAGAAACTTCAGTATTTGGTTGATTCAAGCTTCATTTAATTTCAAACAGAGAAACCCAATCACTATTTTGGCAGAAACTCGTTTTTTTTTTTTTTTTGGGTTGATTCAAATACCGAGACCCATTTGGTTTTTATAGCTCTTCTGGTTTTTCCCTTTTTGGGGTTCTTGGGGGGTGTGAGGTGGGTGTGTAGGTTTGGAAATGAATGGACGTGGAGAGGAAGAACAAACGGCTTTTGAGATAGCAGTGGTGGTTCCAAAGAGGACTGTGAAGGAAGTAGATGAGAGTTGTGATTGTGTTGAGGTTCTTGTTGAAGAGTTCGGGAAAGGGGGATTGATAGTAGAAACAGTTTTTGGCCTTCAGGATGAGTTTCTCAAGGTTCAACCTTTACCCTCTTGTCTTTTATATTACATGTTACATTTTCTAAATTGTAATTGATGTTATATATATATTGATTCTTTATATTTTTACAGCATGTGTAATCTGATATTAGAATCGCATGTAATAGTTTATAATATTGGTACTTTTAGTTTA
Organism: Cornus controversa; assembly: GCA_026545225.1. Taxonomy (NCBI): domain Eukaryota; kingdom Viridiplantae; phylum Streptophyta; class Magnoliopsida; order Cornales; family Cornaceae; genus Cornus; species Cornus controversa. The sequence continues at coordinate 59,998,919 of CM048845.1, forward strand.
CTCTTATGTGAGTCCTGGGTATTGCTGGAAAGGAAGATCTTTTTATTCATTACATTTACTTTATTTGTGCTTTTGGAGTATAGTTATGATGATTTATAGGTTTAGGAGGCTGACTATTCAAATAGGGAGATTGTTATGTACAATTGTGGATGAACTTTTTTCCAGCATTGATAGTGTTTCTTTTTCCTTCCAACTAAAAATAATATATATTTATACACACACAAACACACAGTGTGTGTGACACACACATACATACCACCGGCTGCTAGCTTGAGTTGTATCTCCTGCCCCAAAGGAAGGTGCATGGTTCTAGTCCCCAATGGGACTTAGCTGTGTGCAGGAATCACTACACAGGAAATGGTAAAGAAGAAATTATGATATGAATCATCAGACTATTTTGTGCAATCAGAAGAAAATTAGGATTTTATTATTTGTTAAGCAATATAAATAAATATATTGTGATGCCATTAATTTCAAATGCTAAAGGCATGCAGCATTTAGGATTTAGCATAATGGCATCCGGTATAGGATTATTTACATTTTTATATATTTTCTTTTGCTTTCCCAAAGGCAACTTCAATGCTTAAATTTGAAGAGTGGTGGTCTGTTATAATCCTCAAGTAATATGGGAATTTGTTACAATCTGGTAATGAATTTATTTTACATTGTGAGTATCTTTCTTTCAGTTGGCAGCACCATTGGAAACGCTGGGCAGGGCTGCAGCCGAGTTGCAGATAAAGAAAAGAACTCATATTGGTAATAATTACAGAGTTCATTTATTCTTTCTTCTTGGGGTTTTTTTATTCTGATTGCCATATTGATCTCTCTCTCTCTCATTTGATGTTTTATTGTCCCTAATGAGTATCCCATCAATTTCACCAGAGAAAGTGTTGCTGCTTTTACTTATTTACCAATAAGTTGATCTTCATTTCAGGAGTGGATTTACCATTTGTGTGGGAGGAGTCTGAAGCTTTTGTCAGACAACCTGATGGTTCGTTGTTTAGTTGGTGTGAACGTTTTCATTGCTACCATCACATAATATATGGCATTGTGAGTCCTTCTCCATGTATCAACTCTATTGTCAATATTTTGCATAAGGTTATTAATATAAGTGTCCCAGATGAGCTCATTGCTTGATTGAATCACACAGCGCTAACTTGGTGTTACTTGGCTTTTCTAACTATGTGAGAATCAAAACAAACTAATTCTCTCTCAGAACTCCATAATTTCTGTACTAATGTTCTTCCTTCTTTTTTTTCTATGTTCTCATGTCCAAGAATGACTCAAAGCATGTATTCACGGTATTTTGAGTTATGAATGAATTTGGAAATTAAGAGTTAAATTTGGAATAGGAAACCACAATCCTCTCAGAAATTTATCTGCATTGGATCGAGAAAGAAAATTTGAGAAGTCGAATTTTTAGAGCACCTTCAAGTGGTTGTCTCTTTATTTGATTGATCGGGCCCATTATTGACCAGCTTAGACCAATCAAGATTACTAGCTAGAAGCCCTTAGGATCTAATCAATGAAGCGTGAAGAATCATGTTGATGTAGATTTTGATTTGGCCTTCAATTTTCAGTTAGATCCTCTATGTCAAATGATTTGATGAAGTAACACAACCCTATAGACTTATTTAAGAGTTCTGTCCATGGAAAAAGTCAAAATATGATACTTTGTCCTAACAATTTATATATAGGCATTCAATTAAAATTTTGGATCTTTAAAATGAAGTCGGAAGGGCCAGGATACTCGATCACGCTGCTGCTGCGCAGCTAGTTCCTGTTCTATGTTTCTGAGCTTTAGTTTGCATCAATTCTGGTGATGGGAGCAACTGCATAATTTGCATTTGTACATTCTACTTATTCCAAGTTCTAATAATTGGATATTGTTCATCTACTCTACTTAACTCATTTACATTGTTGTTTTATGATGAAAAAAGACATCTTTTTGGCTATTCTATAATAAAAATTATGTTTGTCTATTTGCATCTACAATGGAAGCAGGTGCCATAGAGGTAGAACTAATTTACTGTGGTATTCCTGACATTGAGTTCTGCTGTTTACCATATATTTTATCTTTGTCTCACAATGAACTTAAGACTCATTTTCACAGGTGAACAAGAGCCAGTCAGCTATAACATTAAATTTTGATGAAATAAAGTTCCACTGGAAGTTGGGGGAATCTCTACTGCAGAAGTTGGAATCAGAGGGCATTGTTAAACAAGTCTTTCCACTGCATGGTATGCTAGCTTTAATATATCACAAAGTTCCATGCAATCTAGTGGGGCATGCAAAGTGAGATGAATATTGTTTTTGGTAGATGAACTAAAGAGGAAGCAGCTTTTGAGAAATTGGGCACTGAACTGGCGGGACATTACAAAGCAGCCTATTGATGAGATCTATTCATATTTTGGGACGAAGGTGAATGTAATTGTGTTGCTAGATGCAATTGTAATCTGTATCATTTGAAGTTCTTGATAGAAAAATTCACAATCTTATTTTTTAAACTTAATCATTCAATAGCTTGATATATATTGCAGATTGCAACCTATTTTGCTTTCCTTGGAATGTATACACAGTGGATGTTATTTCCAGCTGCATTCGGACTTACCTTGCAGTTGTTTGATTTCGGGTGGGCTACATTAATTTTTAATGTATACCAGCTCTTAATTTATTCACATGAAATTCTGCTCATAAATCAACTCTTTGCTTATTGTTTTCATCAGATCATTGCAGTTATTGATGCTTCCTGTTTTCCTCATAAGCATGGTACTGTGGGCGGTATTATTTTTTCAATTCTGGAAACGTAAAAACTCGGCCCTTTTAGCCAGGTAACATAATTTGTCCCTGACTGTTTTAGTGGATATCACAGTTACCTTTTGATGTAACTAGGCACAATCTTTATTTATTTATTTTTCCCATTGATATAGGTGGCAGATTAGTTATTCAGTTGGAGCAGACCCTGGATATAAATGTTTGGACAGGGAATGGAGTTCTTTTCAGTCCCCCGTGGAACTCATAAGAAAATGGGGAATTGATAAAACAAAAGGGAAAGAAGTAGTTCAAAGAGAGGAATGGTTTGGATGTCTAATGAGATTCAGAAATGATGCCATT